>OY970825.1:25106658-26404483 GCA_963853835.1 Calendula officinalis
ATGTAGTTATGCTGATGGTGACCATAATCCCGATTGTAGACACGTAATTATATATACAACGTGGCTATTGTATACCGTATAGTAACATATAGTTATGTTGCAATAACCCCATTGTAGACACACACTTTCTCTACAATGTGACTTAGGTTTACCATATAGCCACATCTACTTGTGGAAATTGTGGCCATAAGCGTACTTTTAGATACACAAATGTTTTTACAATATGGCAAATCGTGACAAATAGCTATATGTAGTTATATTAACTGTGGCTACAATCCTACTTATAAACACACATATTTTCTTATTAATGATGGCTGATGTGTACTTTATTGTCACATGTAGTTATCTTGAAATACGATAAATACAATCATATATAACTAAAATGAAATGCTATTAATACTAATAAAAAACCGTCGATATAATTCTTCAAACGAAGTTTAAAACGAAAACAAGTGCATAAGACATTTAAATAAATCCGATGTTCAAATACTAACGACAATTCCTACTTTCTTGTTTTACATTTGCTCCTTGTTCTCTTTTTCATATCTTGTAATGTTGTGTACTGTTTCTTCCTCTTCTTGACACCGTGTATCTTGTTATGTTGTGGATCCTAAAATAATTGTTTTGTAACAATGAAAAGGGATTAGTTTGAAAAGCTTATTTATGGAATAACAATACAATAAATTAAAACTACTTAAACAACTAACCTTTGAGTCAGAAATGACAAGGTCTTTTGGCCAAGCTACGAAACCACCAAGAGCATCCTCTACCGTTTTGTGCTCATTAACTTGAATGGGTAAAAAGGAGGCCGCTTTTACTAGTTCATCAATTGAAACTCTATAACAATTATCTTCAAGTGAAACGCCGTGTATCTTTTGTTCTCCCGAAGAATAGTAAATAGTTCCACGTGCAACAATGTTTCTTAAATTTGGATATGCCAAATTACACTTTGCTGTCTACGAATATATATGACATTAAATATGAACATCAAGTAGTGAATTATGACATATCAAAACCATAAATTGAAATTATAAAAGAAAATATAGGTAAAATAGTCATGAAAACATTCTCTTTGGACTTCTGTTAATGAGTCTTTCGGTTTTGTAGCATTTGAAGTGTCTTTCCCAGATCTAATGTCATTTTTGTCACCTTTCAAAGAATCCTGAGATTTTACATAATTATAATACATTGCAGGGAAATTTATTAAAATTAACACATATAGCCCCGATCAATTTACTTACCAATGCCACAATTTCCTGTTCGGCTACCTCAGTTGCCGTATTTTCAAAATCCAACGTATTAACATCAATATGCAGCATAGGGTTAGGAGTGTCATGCTTAGATCCAGATGAGACTACTTGTTGGCAATTTGTTAATGAATCCTGAAACGTACAATTAAAGATACATTAAAATATTAGCTAGAGATATAATTTAGCAATTATTAGAAGTAAATATTTCAATTAAATTACAAACTCTGCTATTCGAAGTAGATGGGAGGTTTGGTAATTTCTTTCTTTCAGAGGCTAATTGAGCAAAGAGTTTATCATATTTATCAAAAAAAATTTCTTGTTCCATCGTCTTCTTTTCTTGTTCCTTCATCTTTTGTCGCAACTCCACAACTTCTTTATCCTTTAGCTCGTGCTCACGCCTTTCATCTTCTAGTTGTTTGCGTAGTTGAACAATAAGTTCTTTCGATGAACCTTTACGAGATGGAAGTTTCCAATATTGACCTGGAATAACTCCCGTGCCAACCCCTCTAACACGTCCACTGCGATCTTTCCCAAACACAAGTGTGAGGGCATCAATGCCTTGATCAACCTTTCTAGACCCCTCTTTAATCTCATTTTCATGGTGAGTCTGCATACAAAAAAAAAAATACATTTATAATAATTAACAATTGACCTAACTTCTATATGTGCAAAACCTGTTATAACTAAATGGGTCAAGATGACCCGTTTATAACTAAATGTATTGGTAAAACAAAAATTCTAAAATTCAAAAAAATTTGAAAAAATAAAAAACATACATGATATGAGTTGTTTTTAATTTCATATATTTTTAAACATTTTTCTGAATTTTTTAAAACATAATCCGGATCGACCCATTTATAACTAAATGCATTGCTAAAAAATTTGAAAAAATAAAAAATATCCATGATAAGAATTGTTTTGTTTTCATATATTTTTAAACATTTTTCTGAACTTTAGTAAAACACAATACGGATCGACCCATTATTGACTAAATGGGTCAAAATGACCCATTTATATTTCTGCACGTAACAAAAATCGTTAGTTTGACCAGAATGAACTGTTTGACCAATCTGACCCGTTTGACCAAAATGCGCGTTTGACCCACTTTAACGAACGAAAAGAACAAAAAAAATCGTGTTTCTTACTATTTTATTTGCCAGAACCCCGAGCTCACCATCCTCGTATCCTCCATCTTTGTTTTCACGTCCTTTCCTCCACATGAAAGATCGTAAGGGGACTTCGTCTTCTGCAATTTCTTTATTTTTGACCTTGTATTTTATCAAACACATAGAATTATAAACATTCAACAATATAAATTTTGAAGCTTGAGAATTAGGTGATGAACTTACAAGTTTTTCTTGTAGCCCCGAGTATCCGGCTCGTCCCATCCTATGTGGATATTTATTTTTTGCACGTGCTTCAGTTCCCTTGCGAGACGCAACCTTAAAAGGGATTCAAACGATCCATAGAAAATTTAGACTAAATAACAAAAATAAAATAATTATTAATATAATTATAAATATTTAACCTTGAATTTGTCTGAAAGTGTCCATTGTACGAACTGATCCCAATATTTTAGTATTTGAAAAAACGTACGGTATTGTTTAGGGACAATTTTAAGTTTTTGAGGTTTACTCAAATTTGGCATTATGAACTTTGAATACAATTTTCTTCGAAAGTCGCGTAGATGCTCACTTAAAAGATGCATTATGAGTGCTCTTCTCGACTCATCTATTTCATAATAACGCTACAAGAATATTTCAAACATAAGTTAGTTACATATACTCAAAAGCAATAGGAAAAAAAACAATGAATTTAAATACAAATATAAGTAGATATATACCGTTATTTGATCCCATAACATATCATTTATCTCCGGTGTCACCTTCTTCCATGTCAAAATACTAAGTCCAACATCCCGCCTTACCAAGTCACCCAAATAACTAGAGAACTCAGATTTATACCTTCCAACAAGTCTATTACTCTCATCAAAGTTAACTACATGTTTCTCACCACCAGAATCTTCAAAATCTCTAATCATCTTTCGTAACCTTGTCAAGCCCCTAACTCTTTTATTGGTTGTAGCAACATGTTTTCCTTTTTCTTTTTTCCGATTCACCATGTGTTGTTCTAGTTTATCAATTTCTTCCTCGACATTATCTAAAAGTCATGAAATACCAAAAAAAATAATAAAAATCGTAACATGTATATTGTAAATTAGTTAAATAGGAGAATATTTCGAGCATTACCATTTTTTTTTATCCATACATGTTATAGATTCATTAGAGTCACTACCGGAATGATCATCTTCGCTTGATTCCATATTGTTGTCTTCTCCTGATTCTATACTGATGTCTCCGTCTGATTCTATATTGTCTTTTTCACCTTCATGGTAATAATTATCTTCGAATTCAGACTCTTCATTAATCAAATTCATAGATTTTCCCATGATACTTCACTGTAAAAAAAAAAAAAAAACAAAAACAAAAAAAAATGTGTAACAACTTTTTATGTCATATAATTCAGAATTGTATATAAAGATGATATATAAATTGGATCGGGTCGGGCTGTCGGGTTACATGGGTTGACCAGCAGCTCTAAGACATTTATTTTGGCCCGTTCTGCATTTGACTAGTTTTATAAAAAAAAATTCAGAAAACTTAAAAATTGCCATTTTGACCTGAACCGATCATCCCAATTTGCCCATTTCAAATTGATTTACCATAGAAACTTATTTAATATTTTGAGCAGAAAAAAAATGCTATGTGATTTACAGTTAGCAGCAAACATCGAATTCAAGATATACTATTTTGAGCATCCCCTTGTGATTTAGCAGGCCGGAAGAAAATTATTTCGGCACTTATTTGAGGTGGGGGTTGAAACATATGATGCATATGCACAAGACATGTTTACTCTAAGAGCAGTTGTGTTATGGACAATTAATGATTACCCTGCTCTTGGTACCTTATGCGGTTGCCCTTATAGCGGATACAAAGGTTGTGTAGTGTGTTGGAAACAAACTCAGTGTATAGGACTTCCTTACTCCGGCAAACATAGTTATGTTGGTCACAGAAGATACCTACCATATGATCATCCATTTCGAAGGCAGAAAAAAGCGTTCAATGGAAAGCAAGAACATGGCACTAATCCACCACCAATGACTGGGGAAGAAATATACGATGATGTAAAATCTATACGGAATAAATGGGGAAAGGGAGGTAAGGATGCTGAAACTTCAACCGGGAGAGGTGGGAAGGTGAATAGAAAAAGGAAAACAACAAATGCAGCTAGTAGTTCAAATGCGGAAGAAAAAGAAACCCCTTATTGGAAAAAGTACAACATATCGCATCAACGCCTTAGGTATTGGAGATATAATTCAGTCCAACATTGTATAGATTTCATGCATATTGAAAAGAATGTAGCTGAGAGTCTTGTCGGAACATTGCTACATATTCAAGGGAAGACGAAAGATGGATTGCAGGCTCGAATGGATTTGGTCCACTTTGGGTTAAGACCAGGGTTGGAACCTAAGACACGTGACAACAAAACAATACTTCCTGCAACACGTTATACATTAACGAAAGAAGAAAAAAACAAGTTTTGTGAAACATTGTACGAGTTAAGGGTTCCACAAGGGTATTGTTCGAATTTTTCAAGCCTTGTGAGTCTAAAGGATCGGAAGTTGATCGGACTTAAATCACATGACTATCACATGCTAATGCAACAATTTCTGCCCATTGCAATAAGATCAATTATGCCGAAACCCACAAGATATGCTATCATCAGGTTTTGTTTCTTTTACAGGTCAATATGCAGTAAAGAAATCAAAGTAGAAGAGCTAGAGAAGTTGCAACAAGAACTCTGTGTCACGTTATGCTTGCTCGAGAAATACTTTCCCCCGTCATTCTTTGATATCATGGTTCATTTAACTGTGCACCTTACTAGGGAAGTGCAACTATGTGGTCCAATATGTTTTCGATGGATGTATCCATTCGAAAGGTGTATGAAGGTTATTAAAGGGCATGTGCGAAACAAAAACAAACCAGAAGGTTGCATTGCCGAAGAGAATGTTGCAGAAGAGACGATTGAGTTTTTTAGCGAATTCCAAAAAAACATGAAGACAATTGGTATTCCACACAACAAAATATTACATTAGAAGACGAGAATGGTGAAGATTATAATTTTTCTAGCGAAGGAAAACCACTGTCAATTGGTAAATCAATTGAAATTTCTCCAGAAATGTTCTTGAAAGCACATTTCTTTGTAATGCAAAATACGCCTGAACTTGAGCATTATATCGAGTAAGTATGATTTATCTATATATTTATCGTATTTTGATTTCTCAATTTTTTTCACCCAAGTATAATTAACAATCATTCGTGTATTTGTAGGCGGCACAAGGCCTTTTTGGAACAACGACATCCTTCTCAACGACACGCATGGTTGGAGAAAGAGCATAGTAAAATGTTTGGTCAATGGTTAAAAAATGAGGTAAAAGTTATGGTTTCTACATTATTTTTCATTCAATATAAAGCCTATCCTTATATATTAAATTTTTATTTTCAATTTACACAGATTAGTAAAAAAAAATTGAAAATAATTTGAAAAAATAAAAAACATCCCTATGTTGAATTTTTTTTATTTTCATGATTTTTAAACATTTTTATTTTTTTTAAAACCTAATCCATATCGATCGATATATCACTAAATGGATTGGTAAAAAAAATATTAGAAAATCAAAAAAAATTTGAAAAAATAAAAAATATCCTTGATATGCATTGTTCTTGAATTGTTTTTGTTTTCATTCAATATAAAACTTATCCTTATAATGAATTTCAGGTTGAGAGAGAGTTAGCTGTCTCCAAAGAAAGTATATCAGAGACCGTAAGGTGGATTTCACATGGTCCACATCTAAACATAATAAAATATGATGTATATCACATAAATGGATACCTATTTCGAACAAAATCTCGTGAAGGTAGAGTTTACCAGAATAGCGGGGTTAGCGTAGAGGCCACAGACATGCACATTTCTAAAGAGGGTATAAGATATGACAAAACGTTATATTATGGTGTTTTACAAGAGATATGGATGCTAGATTATCATATAAGAAAAATTCCTCTTTTCAAGTGTCACTGGGTTGACAATAAATATGGTGTTAAAATAGATAATCTTGGCTACACCTTAGTTGAACTTGACAGATTAGGACACAATGATGATCCATTCATTTTAGCCTCACAAGCTCGACAAGTATTTTATGTGAAAGACCAACTTGATAAGAAAAAATCTATTGTCTTTAAAATGCCTCCTAAAAATTATAGAGATGCGTATGATGATGTTGATGAAGAATTCAGCACAGTAGTTCATCCTCAGAATGAAAATATATTTCCGCGTGTAGATCCACTTGACTTGGGTAATGAATCTCGCAATGATTACTTTCGGACCGATGGTGAGGGTATAACAATATGTAAAACCAAATGATAATGCTCAACACGTAGGCAAGTATACTATCTCTATTATATCTACAACATTTTTGTTTTTATTTTATTTTATTTTTAATATGAAATTTTAGTTAGTATGCTATGGTTGCCTAACATGTGACCAATGTGACCAATTTTATGCAGAAATCATTTTAGCTAACTTCATTCTTTTGGACATTCATTTTCCTACAAGAGTAAATCAGGTAATAATTTTTCTTGGATTATAAAATTGGACATTTTGAAACAAGAGATGTTGAAATAGAACCTCCAATGAAGATTTACGTATGTACAATAGTAAAAATTTGACCCGTTTGGGAAATATTGATTTGTTTGGACAATTTCGACCCATTTGTGCAATTTCGACCCGTTTGGGACATTACGACCCGTTTGGGAAATTTAATACTAAGGGATTGTATCATGTGATTTAAATAATTTGTTACTAAAATGAAACGAAAATTTTGACCCATTTGGGTAATTGCTGATTTTAATATTTTCTTCACCATGCACCAATATTTGCAATTTGATACTAAAAAAGAACCTCATTTGACCCTTAAAAAGTCAAATATGCATTTTATATTGTTTTTACTTTTGTTTATTGCAGATGATGGTTAGCTCAAATAAGGGAGTTGGAAATAGAAGTTGAAGAACCGTGTTTTATTGATGTTTTTAGAGTTGCAAGTTTTTAGCGATATTATCATATTCTTTTTGTCTTTTCTTTTTTTAAGTTGGTGTTATAATTTCTATTAAAAACATCTTATGCTTCTAAATTAGAACTTACGTGTAACATTTCTTCGATTTTATTACAAACTCTGACTATTTATCATATTTGATATTTGTATTATAGTTTGTGACAAATATTTGATGTTTGCATTAATACTAACACATAAGGTTAGATTTATGTTGTATCGTGACGATTTTTTATAAACACATAGACTAATTACAAACACGCATTTTAGTTGTATCGTTACTATTTTTTATGTTATAGCCACACATAAGTTTAGATTTATTGTGGCTATTGTTTTGTAGGGTATGACACATATTTATTAGATAGCCACGCAAGTACACAAAAAATTATGTGGCCATTGTTTGTCGTATAACAACATAAAACACACAAAATAATGAACGTGGCTGTATACTTCTTTCAACAACAATGAATTCATGTGGCTAATGAATACCAATTTTTTGAACATATCTATTATATAGCCACACAAGCACAAAAAATAATATGTGGCTATTGTTGGTCGTATAACCACATAACACACATAATAATAATCGTGATCATATACTAACTTTTAACAACAACGACTTAATCATGGCTATTGTTTGCTCTTTAGCCACATAAGTCGTTATCACGTATATGTGACCCTTGGTAATATTTAGCCATATTTAACATCATTAATGTGACAATTTGTTACTTGTAGACACACATTCATATACAATTAAATCGTGGTTATAGACTAATTATAGAGACCTAATTTTAATTTTACCTTTACCCTTGCTATTACTTAGATGATAGCCACATGTAATTTTAGTTTTATCGTGACTTGATTTAGCGTATGGAAAATATCCATCATATAGCCACACAGACAAAAAAGGTTTGAGTGACTATTGTTTATCGTACAGCTACATAACACAAACAAAAATGACCGTGGATATATTCTTCTTTCAACAACAATTAATTCATGTGGCTAATGAATATTAACTTTTGGAACATATCTATTATATAGCCACGTAAGTGCACAAAAAATATGTGGCTATTGTTTGTTGTATAGCCACATGACACACATAATAATAATCGTGGCCGTATACTAACTTTCAACAACAACGACTTAATCATGGCTATTGTTTGCCCTTTAGCCACATAAGTCGTTATCACATATATGTGACCCGTGATAAGATTTAGCAACATTTAACATCATTAACGTGACAGTTTGGTACTTGTAGACACACATTCATATACAATTAAATCGTGGTTATAAACTAATTATAGAGACAAAATTTTAACCTTACCTTTACCATTGCTATTATTTAGGTTATAGCCACACGTAATTTTAGTTTTATCATGACTTGTTTTAGGATGTGGCAAATATCCATCATATAGCCACACAGAAAAAAGAAATTTTTGAGTGAGTATTGTTTATCGTATAGCCACATGACACACACAATAATGATCGTGGCTGTATACTTCTTTCAACAACAATGAATTCATGTGGCGAACGAATACCAATTTTTGGACACACAAGTAGTTGATTCATGTGGTTAAATATATGTCTTTTGCCTCACGTATTAACCGTGGAAAAATAATGTCACATTTTAACAAAAAATCATGGCGAAAAGTCTGACATTTGGCCAAGCTACATGACCGTGGCTAGCAATGGACACGTTTATCATGTTAAATCGTGGCGAAAGTGTTCAAATCTAATTTGAAATTGTCACGGTAATTTAGTTAAAATGTGGCTAAAACAACATTAGAACATCATTTTTGAGATTTAGCCACACGAACAAGTCAATCTATGGTGAGACTGTTTAAAAAAAAGCGTGGCTAAAAGCTAATTTTGTACTAGTGTCTTTATTCTTGTTTTATTCATACGTGCATCCAACTCTTGTACTTAACCTGAGACATAAGCATAATAATTAGCTTGAAACCTAAGTGAGACAAGGGTTATGAGCAACAATTTAAAGCAAGACATCGTAGTACACATATTGTCATTCCTCGGGAGAACATCATATCATATTTTTAGGTTATATAAACCACATTCATTCCGGTAAATGTTTATAAAAACATTACCACATTCATTTCGGTAATGTTCACACAACATTACCACATTCATTCCGGTAAATGTTTATAAAAGCATTACCACATTCATTCATTCTGCACATATTGAGATCTCGTGCCATTTCAACCCAATGACGCACACACGATGCTTTAAGTTTATAAAAAAACACTTGCTCATATAGACTTATAAAAAGGTTAATATCAACATAAGTTTTATAATAGCTTTATATCTCAGTTTTCAAAATAAAATTTACCACATGAACTCACCTTAACCTTGGATCTTTATTTGAAAACGTTTGATCTTGCTTTACTCTTTTAGAACACTTTCAATACTCAAAGCTAACAATCTAATATTTGAAAATGGTGGTGAGATGTGATGAGAATTTACTAAAAACTTGCTAGTATTTATAGGGGAGCTTTCTTGTTTAGGATGACAATTAATCATTACTTAGGTAATAATTATAGTTAAAACCACACACTTCATCTTTATCTTTCCAAGGTCATTATTATATGTTCGACCAATGAAAGAAAGATACTTATAATGATTAAACAAGATTGCATGCATGGTAAATATTATACCTAAAACCACACTCTACATTTTCATATTCCGAAGGTCATCATTGGACCTTCTACCAATGAGAGAAAGATACTTATAATGATTAATGAAGATTGCATGCAAAGTTTAAGTTCCCATGCAAAAAGGCTCAGTTATCCATGTTTGCCACCCAAATCCAACAATCACATATTTATATTTTTTCTTTATTAAATTTTTATTTAAGAAATTAAAATGACCTTTAAGTTTTAACTGTACATATAAAAATAAATGTATTCTTCCACATATTAAACTTGTAAATATTTATTTTATGAGATAAATATGAATATAATTATATTCTTTTCATAAGCTTTATATTTATTAAGTAATATAGTTAGAACTACATACTAATCATACCTTTAAGAATTTACGGATGTTACAATTCTCTCCCCTTAACTGAATTTCATCCTCGAAATTTTCAATGAAACAAATGAGGGTATCTCTTTTCATTTCTTCTTCTAGTTTCCATGTTGCTTTTTGACTTTTATGGTAACACCCTAAAAACTTATGACATCCCTAAATTTAACTTTTAGTTGCTTTTATGAGTGAAATCAAGCCGACATGTGTTCTTTTTTATCTCATTGAATCCAGATTACTTTACCATCACGTACGCGTCCTAATTTTAATTTTTTTTCTTATGGCAAATACTTTTTGCTTCATATTGATCTAACTAATCTATTCCTATAATCACTATAACAAATTCGTTCATATGCATTGGAAACAAGTTAAGCATCATGTTAGTGCCTCCTAATGAGGTCGTGCAATCCTTAAATACTTTATTTACACCTATTTGGTCCCCGTTAGATGTTTCTATCGTAAGCATTTCTAGTAGATTTCTAGGAAAAACCTTATTTAATTATTTTTTTCACAAATGTGTTAACATCTATTAACTCCATAATCAAATAAGACATGTGCATATATGTCATTAACAACAAACATACCTCACACTACATCAGGGTTTTTATTTGCCTCATTAAGCCTCGTTTGAAATGTACATCCACGACCCTTGGGTATTTGCTTACTATTTCCTTCATGGCCTCCTTTTTGTAACTTAGGGTAGTATGGACGCTAGGATCTAAGATCCACATTCATAACAACTCTTAATCTCTATGCCCCTACAATCTCTAGCTTGGTGTCCCGATTGACCACATTTTACAGATCTTGTAGCTGAAACTTTTTCCTTAATTCGAGTTCAACTTTCCGTTTTTAGTGCTACTACTAGACCTATCTTGTTTCCTTTTATAGACTTGCCTTCTTTCACGGTTCTTGTCACTAGTTCTCTCAGCGACGATAGCAATTTCAACAACTTGTAGAAAATTTGTTGGCATCGTGACTTCTACATATATCCTTATAGAGTTAACTATTACTTATTCTTATTCATATACATGTTACTTTCATAACATATAATCATTAATCTAACCACGTAAAAATCATTTTGATTTCTTTGAGGCTTATATAGTTTATATCAACAAGTGTTCCATATAAATGTATATAAAATTAATATTCTCAGAAAGTTGCATTGATAAAGCAAAACTAAATAACTATACGTACGTGCATACCTTTACCATTTTTAATCACAGTTAATTCATGGAAATAAATCACTATAGATTTAATATCTCTAATCATTACTTTTCATATTGTACAATGGACTTGAAATGAACCATTTATCATATAATATTTAAAGTGTATCTTATATATAACAAGTAAAAAAAAACTTAAGTTATCTTCCTTCTTGTTAGGACCACTTTTGTAACTAGTTTTGACCTTTAATCTTTTTAACTAACTACTTGTAGTGTTAAGTGGTAGGAGGTATATATACATGTATGTTGACTTGATTTGTAAGCTTTCGATCACTTTATTGAAACATACGTTTGAAAGCCCTTCTTCCATCTCCAATCTCTCTCTCAACTCACACACTAAAAACACACACTTGATCTTCAATTTCTTAGCAAATCACCATGAATTAGGTTGAATTCAACATCATTTGATCTCTCATTTGGTATCATTTGATCCCATGGTGCATGTATCTTGAATCATATAATGTAGGAACCATTTTGCATGCAATCTTAAAATATTCATGAACAAAAAATAATATCATTAAATGAAATGAAAACCAAACAAAATATCATAAACACACTCAAGCATGAAAACAATAAATTAAATTCCCATATAAAACATCTTGAGGAATTGATTGTCAAAAGAGGACACACTGATCAAACCATTCATCTTAACAAGCCCAAAGACTTTAAATATTTTAGTTCAAGAGAAGGGCTCGGTGCTGACAATCCTGAATATCTTAAGACTGCATGCAAAATGGTTCCTACATTATATGATTCAAGATACATGCACCATGGGATCTCACAAAGATTTGTTCGTATAACTGACGAGGAAGAAGAAATAGAGACTTTCAACCGAGCTAGAAAGGAGAATGTCCAAATTAGTTTCAACTACACTGAATTAAATAAATCATATGAAACTAAAAAGGTCAAATTTGAAAATGATGATTATTTTCAAATTATAACACCTGAAGAATTTGAGATAAAAGGTAATGCTGTACTTCAACAGAAAATCACACCAAAGATTTATGTTCCCTCTCTCATTCTTGAAAAGAAAATTTATCAACTGGAAAATGAATTCGATGAAACCTATAAGGCATTTGACAAAGAAAAATCTGATCTACAACATAAAATTCATGAATTAGAAGATAAAATTATTGAAATAAAATCCAATTCTAATCAACAGGTTTCTAATCAAAATGCTCCTTCAAAACCAACGTCTCAAAATGCTAATTCTTCTTCTACTAAAACTCCAATTCTTTTAAGACGAGATTCTAATTCCCCTGTTTTAAATTTTTCAGATCGAAATTTAAAATCCAAGCTTAAGAAGCCAGTGCAAGGCGGAATGAAAGAAGTTGAGCAGTTTAAGAAGTCTAATTCGACTAAGTCTAGTATGCTTAAGTCCAAGGAGCTTAAGAAGTCTAGATCTCCTTCGTTTTTAGCTTCTTCTTTTTCTGATTCCAATAAATGTAATAACTCAACAAAGTTTATTTCTCCTGCTACACTTTATGGTATTGTGTATGATTCTGCAATTAATCGTCCTGTTAATTTCACTGTTAATGGTGTAAATTTGGTTGTTAAAATAGATAAAAATGGAAACAAAATTTATTTTGACAGAAAAACTGATCAACCAATTTCTCAATATGATACACGATATTTTGTTAGAAAAGATGCTCCATGTGGTCCTCGACATGATGTACTGCATAAAAATGGTTCAATCATTCATTCATGTACATTATGTTATCCAGAACCCTGCAAAACAATGCTTGCTCGATCTCAAACATCTCTAACTACACGTTCTTCACATAAATCTTCAAAATCAGTTTATCGTGTAGTTTCTACATCTAAATCTCCAAAATCAATTTATCGTGTAGTGTCTGCCCCTAAATCTCCAAAATCATATTATCGAGTAATTCCTACACATAAATCACCAAAATCCGTTTATCGCGTCGTGTCTGCACCTAAATCGCCAAATTCCGGTTCCTCAACTCCGTCTCCTAAGCTAAATAAAAAACCATCCAAGTTTGTTAAATATAAATGGATTCAAAATGAACAATCAAACTGGATTTTAATTTCTCCTGAGAAATCCCTAAAATGGTCTATCAAATTAACAAACACAGAACTACCTCCTTGCAGTTCTCCAGCACTCTAAATACATTCTTACTTAAAATTCCTCATAAGACATCTATTGCTAATCGTTCAGGACCCATAACTGATTGGGTACCACATTTTTAATTGTCTTATGCAGAATGTTTGGTATCTTGATTCTGGTTGTTCAAGACACATGACCGGAAACAAGAAGTTATTAACAAATTTTGGAGACAAATATTTGGGAACTATTCGGTTTGGGAATGATCATTTAGCTGCAATAATGGGTATTGGAGATATAATTCGTCACAATTTAATCATCCGGAATGTGACCTATGTTGAAGATCTTGCACACAATCTTTTTAGTATTGGTCAATTTTGTGATAAAACATTGAAAGTTAATTTTCGAACAAAGAAATGTGTTGTTCGCACCTATGATGGAGAAGAACTTCTTACCGGAACTTGTGAGACAAATATTTTTACAATTAATTTGGACGACGTGACCCCACTTGACGAAGTATGTTTAATGTCAACGGCGTCGTCAAATGAATCATGGTTTTGGCACCGTCGTCTTTCTCACCTTAATTTCAAATCGATTAACAAATTGGTTAAAGGTGGTCATGTCTCTGGTCTTCCAGATGTTAAATTTGTTAAGGATCATCTCTGTTCGTCTTGCGAAATGGGCAAAATGACGAAGAAACCTCATAAGTCTAAACCACTTCCAAGTACTTCAAAACCGCTTGAATTACTTCATATGGATTTATGTGGCCCAATGAGCGTTTAAACCATGGCTGGCAAACGATATGTGTTGGTTATTCTTGATGATTATTCACGTTATACATGGGTTTATTTCTTACGCACAAAAGATGAAACAGCTGAGACTATCATTGCCTTCATCAAGAAAACCCAGACAAATTTGGAATTAAAAGTTCATACCATTCGAACTGACAATGGGACTGAATTCAAAAATCAAACTTTAGATTCTTTCCTTGAATCAGTTGGTATACCTCATCAATTTTCCGCTGCCCGAACTCCTCAACAAAATTGGGTCGTTGAACGAAGAAATCGTACTTTAATTGAAGTTGCTCGTACCATGCTTTCATTTTCAAAACTCCCATTATCTCTTTGGGCTGAAGCCATTAGTACGACATGTTTCACTCAAAATCGTTCAATCATCAACAAAACCTACAACAAAACTCCATATGAACTCATTAATAACCGAATTCCAAATGCCAAATTTTTTCATATTTTTGGGAGTCGATGCTTCATCCTAAATGACAAAGACAAATTAAATAAATTTGAAGCTAAATCTAATGAAGGAGTTTTTGTCAGGTATTCACGTGAATCTGCATCGTTCAAAGTATATAATCGGTCAAAACGGACGGTTAGAGAAAGTGTCAATGTTAACTTTGATGAAACTTTTCCAATAGATTCATTAACTACAAATGTTGAAATTCCTCTACCTTCGTCGTCGCCTTTCACATCACAAAATGATTTAGATGTCTTGTTTGAAAAGTTTTATGATGATTATCAAAACATTCGACATACTTTACTTGAGGAGGCTGGCGTTCCATTTGCATCTGTAGCCGATGTTCAATCTAAACTGTACTTGAAGTGCAAAATTCAAGTCCAACTGATTCTCCATCTCCTATTTCTGCTGAACCAACTAACAACTTTTCTCCTTCAAATTCAGTTTCACCTTTGGAAACTCAATCATCACGGGAAAATACCCCACCTTTGCAAAATCAATCATCTCCGGATACTTATTCATCTTTGCAAAATCAATCATCTCCGGACGATTCCCGACCTTCTGGAAATGCTGCAAATACTTTAGATTTCTCTTTAGTTCAAGCACAAACTGCACCTTCTGGTCAAGCTGCTAATCCTTTAAAATTATCTTTAGTTCCAGCACAACCTCCACCATTGGTGATTAATTTCTCTAAATTGAACGTTAAACGAGTAGATCCTCCACCTTCTACATCAAATGCTCAAACTGCAATAATCCCTCATCATGTATTCACTGATACCTCAAATATAATTCCAGGTCAACTTCCACTTCCTAATTCTTTTAAATGGACAAGAGAGCATCCTTTGCATCAAATAATCGGTGATCCTGAATCTTCTGTTCAAACCCATAGAGCCACTGCTGACGAATGTCAATATTCTTCTTTTCTAAGCTTTATTGAACCTAAGAAAGTCAGTGAAGCTCTCTCAGACCCAGACTGGATCCTTGCTATGCAAGAAGAATTCAATCAATTTGAACGATTAAAAGTTTGGCGTCTAGTTCCAAAACCACCTAGGAAATCTGTTATTGGTACACAGAGGATTTTCAAAAACAAAAATGATGAGAATTGGATAGTAATTCGCAATAAAGCACGTCTAGTTGTGAAAGGATATGCTCAACATGAGGGAATTGACTTTGAAGAAACGTTTGCTCCTGTTGCACGAATAGAAGCCATTTGAATATTTTTGGCATATGCAGCACATAGGAATTTTACAATTAATCAAATGGATGTCAAAACTGCATTTTTAAATGGTATTCTCAATGAAGAAGTGTTCATTCATCAACCCGAAGGTTTTGTAGATCCAAGTTTTCCTAATCATGTGTATATTCTCGACAAAGATTTGTATGGCTTGAAACAAGCTCCTCGTGCGTGGTATGATGTGCTCTCTAAATTCTTAGTTGATTCTTGTTTTTCAAAAGGAAAAATCGATACAACTCTTTTCATCAAACGACAAGGGGAAGATATAGTTCTCATTCAAATTTATGTCGATGATATCATTTTTGGTTCTACAAATCCCAAATACTGCAAAAAGTTCTCTGGTCTTATGGTTAAACGTTTTGAGATGAGTATGATGGGTGAAATGAATTTCTTTCTTGGTCTTCAAGTTCACCAATTACCTACTGGGATCTTCATCAATCAATCCAAGTATATCACTGATCTCTTGAAAAAATATCTCATGGATGATTGTAAACCAATTCCGACGCCGATGTCACCTGGTTCTAAATTGCATGCTGATTCTGATGGCAAACTTGTTGATATTACAAATTATCGGGGGATGATCGGATCCTTACTATATCTCACTTCGAGTCGACCAGATATTATGTTCTCTACTTGCATATGTGCTCGGTATCAGGCTGCTCCTAAAGAATCACATCTTCAAGCAGTCAAACGTATATTTCATTATCTGAAGGGTACTCGAGATCTTGGTCTTTGGTATCCTAAAAAACTTCTTTTGACTTGACTGCATTCTCTGATGCTGACCATTCTGGATGTATGCTGGATCGCAAGAGTACATCTGGAAGTGTCCAATTTCTGGGAGATAAATTGGTGAGCTGGTCTTCACGGAAGCAAAATTGCGTATCTCTTTCAATTGCAGAAGCAGAATATGTTCCTGCTGCAAGCTGCTTATCCCAGGTAATTTGGATGCAATCACTAGTTAAAAGATTATGGTTTTTTATACAGCCGTATTCCTTTATATTGTGATTCACGGAGTGCAATTGCAATTGCATGCAATCCTGTTCAACATTCCAAAACTAAACATATTGATCTTCGGTATCATTTTATAAAAGACCATGTTGAACAAGGTAATGTGGAATTGTACTTCGTTTCAACCGACTATCAATTAGCTGATTTGTTTACCAAGGCTTTAGACAAAAAACATTTTAACTTTCTTGTGTCTAAACTTGGTATGCTAAATCTCAAGGCTTAAACCATTTTATTTGTTACATTAAACAATGGCTTTCAAGTACATTAGCTTGAAACCCGCTCATAATCTGTAAATCACATAATCGTAAAAACTCTTTCCCACCCCTCTAAAACTGTAAATTTTTCACTACCTTTATTTTGTCGAGGGGGAGAAATATTAATTCTAGGGGGAGATTTAGTATTTTCAGGGGGAGAAACTTTCTTATATCAAAACTTTTATACCCGATTGAATTTTTTTTTAACGATAATTTTTTTTTTCCAAAAGACATTACCTTCCCATGGTTTGCCACAACCGGCCTTACCTTCCAAGGGAAATATTTTGTAGCCGATTGGTAAATGTGAGGGTATAAGTATGGGTATAGATTTAGGTGTCACACCCCGCCAAAAATGAGTTTTACTTCATTTAAAATGTTTTGCGGAAGAACGAAGGTGTAACGTTCATGACAACACACCAAAAATTAAGTAAACA
The DNA here is from genome assembly GCA_963853835.1 of Calendula officinalis. Taxonomy (NCBI): domain Eukaryota; kingdom Viridiplantae; phylum Streptophyta; class Magnoliopsida; order Asterales; family Asteraceae; genus Calendula; species Calendula officinalis. The sequence continues at coordinate 25,124,580 of OY970825.1, forward strand.
AACAACCACGCATTAACGAAAAATAATGGTTTGTTTCACTTTCCAAAAGTAGAAAGTTTCCTAAAATAGTAAGTTTCCTAAAATAGAAATTGTTTGAAATGAAATGATTGTTCGTAAACTTAATGTTTTAATCATGGCTCACGACAATCCCAATGCTCATATCCTCCAAACTCCACTGCACCTAATTACATGGAAAAACATAAATAGTAAAAGGGTCAACAATAATGTTGAGTGAATCCACAGGGTTAAAGTAAAGAGTAAAGTAAAGTGTTTTGCTACTCAAAATGTTTGTTATGAAAATGGTTTATGACTGAAAAATATATAAGGTTCAACACTCATATGATATGAGAAGTAAATATGAAAAATGAAGTGTAATTGTAGAATATCTACAATTACTAGTTTTGTTTATGAAAATGTGTTGAACAAGTTGTTATGTTTGACATCGCATGAACTGTTATCCCCAACAGGTAGCTAGTCTATTGAGTTAATATACCAACCCCTAAGTCCACAATCAACACTTCAACTCCAGTATGTTATGTTATTTTATGGATATACACTCCCGGAGATGTCTTGGATAAACCAAGTAATGATCAAACGTTTGTTGGGAGGATGAGTGTCAGCCAATAGTACTATCTGCATATCCATGGTCTAGATCCACTAGTTAATGATTGCTGGAAACCTTAGTCCGGTATACTAATTGTTTGTCATGCCAATGCGATAATGAAAATGTATAGATGTTGTTGTACAGTCATAGTAAACAGTAGCACTTGTGTTTATGTCTTCCACCCCAAAGTTTATAAAACAGTAAAAGAGTAAAAGGGGTCTGTGGACTCACCTGGCAAAGCTTAGCGACAAATACTTAAGACAGAGGAATCCTTTGGAGACTCCTAGCTTCCTAAATAATTTAACTAATGATTAGACTAAGCTAACACAGGCGATTCTATATACGATATAAGTTAAGCATTATGTATTTTCATGTTATGTTTTATGTTATGTGACATCGAATGAATTTGGGTTATTGGACCGTAATAGGTCGAAATGAAATGAAATGAGATGAAATGAAATGGACTTCGAAATGAAATGAAATGAATTGGGCTTGGGTTAGGCTTATTGGGCCTAGATTGGGCCTATTGGGCCTAATGGGCTTAAATGGGCTTAATGGGCCACTAGGTTGGGCCACTTGGGCCTCTTATTGGGCTTAGGTCCACTTAGATTGGGCCATGAATTGGGCTTGGCCCAATTGGGTTCGGTTTGGTTAGGTATGGGCCAAAGGTTTGGGCTTTGGTCCAAATGGGCTTGGATACTAATGGGCCAACTAAGGTTTGGGCCCGATGGACTAAAGTAGATCGATATGGGCCAAGTACGGGCCTTGGCCCGATTGGGTATTCGGGTTTGGGTCCACGGTTTGGGTCAAGATCCGGCCTTGACCCGGTTTGACTTATTGGTCAACATTGGTCAAATCTAAAAGTCAACATGAGTTAAATAGTCAATAAAAGTCAACATTGGTCCACTAGATTTCGACTAGGGTTTAGTGTTCGGTTATGGGATCCGGTTTAGCATAGGTATTGGTCAACAAAGTCAAATCTATCTATCATAAGGTCAAATAGTCAACTATGAAAGTCAACTAGGGTTAGGGTTTGATGAGCTCGGCTACGGTTTAACCTAGGGTTGGCCGACTAGGCCGAAACCCTGCGGTTTTGGTTCTAGTTCGGTCTAGATCGACTTGGTTCAAGGTTTGGGGTTCTAGACTAGGTATGGTTCGAATCTAGGGTTTTAACATGCACAAGTCGAGATCTAAGGTTCTAGATCACGGGTTTAGTAACAAAACAACAAAATTATGATCAAGCTTATCACATACACCCACAATCGCACACAATCCATACGTTTGCATGCATGTAGCTACGGATTTGGGAGCTAACCGAGACCACATGGCCTAGGGCCATGGTCTCGGGTTCGAATCTATCAAGAGCAAAGCAGAAAATAACAATGTAAGGATCGGATATCATACATAGCAACCGAGATTTGGAAGAGAAAGAACAAGATCGAAAGGGGACGGCTTCAACTCGAACTCGGGACTTGCTCTAGGGTTAGGAACGGCCGAAATCAATAAAGAACAAATGAATGTGGTTGAGGTGTTAATATATAGACGACAATTAGGGTTAGAAATAGGTGTTTGAGTTGTACTAGGACACTTTCAAATCATAGATGAAGCTAAGGATCAAAATGCAAGGATAAGGTCAAACAAGAAGGTTATCACCCCAAAGGGTGTTCGGCCATAATGGGATTCGTATGAGAGGGTGTAGGCCGGCCACATTGGTGGTCGGTCTAGGTTCGAGTCGTTTTCAGAAGTTTGGTTCATTCGTGTCACATTTAAGTTAATATTGTTACGTTTATTGTTTTACCAAGAACGTTGTTGTTTTAGAAATGTTTTAGCTCAAAAGTGTCACCATAAGTAAATAATAATGTTGTGTTAACTAAAATAATCAAACACTAATGTATGGTGTAAAAATATGTATGTTTGTTGTGTATAAGGAATGCCAAAAATAGAAATGTCTAAAAATAGAAACTTTCTAAATAAGGAAAGTTCTAGAAATGAAATGAGGTTACATACCAGAAATATCGAGTTGTCACATTAAGTGAGTGCAAGGTGATGTGAAAACATGATAACATCAAGAAAACACACCTTTGAGTGCATCCAAACCGTCAATAAAGCGGGCAACCTCACTAAAATGTGTACATTCATGTGTTGAATGTTTCACCAGACTTAACTGGCCCAGTCAAGCATTTGCACTCCACCACCAACCACTCAGACTCCTCTCAATAGGAATTTGTTTCAATTCATCAGGGGACGTAACATATAATCTATCGACTGCTCATTCGGAGTATGTTGGTATTGAAATTATTAACCTCCTGCCCCGGGTTACATCTTTATCCAAATCACTGTGTGTCTAGATCTCACCGCTAAATATTTCCAATCTGAGACACATACACAATTAAAAATGAATCTCCGTGAATTCATCGGAATACTCATAGTGGCATCACAATCTGGTGTTTCACGAGGATTGAGTGGAAATCCTGCTAGAGCTAAAATTGTGCCATCTCTAAACGCAGGTCACACATTTGAATCAACGGTTGTGCAAACGACTATCGATTCTTACGGTGTGTCAACGGTTACTCTATGTGAGATCGGTATTACCTAATTTGTTCAAGTTGATATGCCTAAAATTTTCTATCTTGAAGGCAACAACTTATGCCGGAAACACATACATTTCCGATAAAAAATCCATGTACTTCATTCTTACAACAAAACATCATATATGCTGATCAATTGCACATGAGCGTTATAGTTCGCTCTCAAATAACTCCTATGATCTGCTATAACCGGCATGATCTTCCCTAGGAGCCACCTACAATATAGAACATAATGTGAGAGTCCTTAGGTCTAGGTGAGCAGAATCAAGTATCACGGGATCTTGATTGGGGTGCACCGAGATAAAATTTAAGAGGGGGAATGAAGTATGGGGTGCAATTTCAGCTAAACACATGGTAAAATGAAATGAGGGAGTAGTCAAAAAATGAAAAAGTAAGCTTGAGTGAGGAGGGTGTGACAAAGTTAAAGAAAACGAAAAACCCTTACTAAACCGATTAAAATCAGGGTTGCCACGTCTCTATCAGATTACATGTGTTGCTGTCTGATATTGAAAAAGACATCATGGACCCAGTGATGCAATGCACAACCCCCCCAGCTACTCAAGTATTTCTTAAAAAGTACTTGTTTCATTTTCACGGAGACTAGCTCATATGCTATCGACATCTCACTTGGAGATTGTTGATATTGAACAAGAGGACAAGTCTCTCCAGTCCTCACCTTCGTTTGTCCACTAATTGAGTCTAGAACCGAATTACACTTTTAAGACACAGGCAAAATACCAAGCTTATCTTTGTGATATAGCCGGAACATTCATAGTGATACCAAAATTATTGGTATTCCACGATGATTGAATGGAAATCCTACCAGTGCTAACCTCTCAAAGCCAACACTGAACGTAGGTCACACAGTTTTTGTAACTGTTGTGTTAACGGGCAATCTATGTGATCCCCGTTTACCCCATGTACATTTTTGATGACTGTACTCCAACGCTATCAACAACAGTCAGGATATCAGATGATAAACACGAGAATGGTCTTTTATGTCATCAACAACGGTCATTGAGATAAAACGATAAAAGATTTGATCTATTTCTTCTTATTCCACAACGATCTGGTTTATCTGATGAAATGTGTTATATATTGATTCATTCAAAATATGAATATATCATTATTCAACACATTTTTTTATAAATGGGCTTTGAAGATTCTTTCTAATTCCAACTCGAAGAACTTCAAATTTTACATGATGATTCAGATAAATCTTGATCATCATGAGGGGGAGAAAATATTACAGAAGTTCTTATTATAAAGATAAATGCTTACAACATTTAGGGGAGAATATATTAGCTCGGTTTACTCCGCATTAAAAAGACATATGCACCGGTTAAGGGGGAGTAAACAAGAAACCGAAGAGTCGTTAAGAAATAATTGTTTGTTTGAGGGGGAGCGTATACTTTATCAACATTTTACCCTAACAACAATTATCAATGATCACAATCGACAAAGCCACAACTTCAAGAAAAGACTTCCGCTACAAACAACTCTATCTATCTATGGGTCTACATTTAGTCGATTTGCATGAAGAAGTTTGTGAAGAAAAAGAAACTGACACATTCATAGAAATTTCTTTCACAAATTCTCAAATCATTTCAACCCAAAACATCCATATCCATAAACAAATTCTAACCGTTTAAATCATTCTTTCCAAAATTCCATAAACAACCATATCCATACAAGAGCTTAACTGACAAAATTCTTTTGTTCCATGCAAAATACAAATTATCCACATCCAACCAAATCTTAAATGTACATATCATTATTTACTACATACAAAACATTCATACACATATATCCGAAACTTTAACTAACAAATCATTCAAAAAAATCATCATTCTATCCTCACTAAAATCCTCTACTACAAAATTCCAAAACAACCTCTCTATTATCTGAAATCCCAGAAAAATCCTTACCTAACTGATATTCCATTTCCCGAATTTTCAAAACTTTAGTAAATCAGTTATAGGATTTCCTTTCTCAAACATGTTCAACGAAAAACATATTTTCTTTGAGTATCTGAAACTTCCAGGTTTCTGCAATAGTTTGTTCTTGAAATTCAGAAAACATTTTCTTGCCAAAGACAGACTATGAGAAGAAACTGAAGTCAGAAGACTGGATGACGTATTAAAGCTCAAAAAGGGGGAGATTGTTAGGACCACTTTTGTAACTAATTTTGACCTTTAATCTTGTTAACTAACTACTTATGTTGACTTGATTTGTAAGCTTTCGATCACTTTATTGAAACATACGTTTGAAAGCCCTTCTTCCATCTCCAATCTCTCTCTCAACTCACACACTAAAAACACACACTTGATCTTCAATTTCTTAGCAAATCACCATGAATTAGATTGAATTCAACATCATTTGATCTCTCACTCACTCTTTTTTTTTATATTGTGTATTATATCAAGTAAATATATTAGTGAAATAATAAGAGGGTGTTTAGAAATGCTTCAAGTTTTGAATGTAATTAATGCATAAATCGATAATAATAAGAAATTTCATAATAACCAAAAACTCTTGAGGTCATACTAGATATTTTTAATACATATTTAAAAAGTGGAGGTTGTTATAGTCATTTTATCCATGAAAAATTCATTGCCTAAGGTACTAGTTACTAAAGATAGTGGTACTAATATAAATTTATGCATTTCCTTTTAATAACCCCTACTAAAAATAATTTTTATTAAACTGTTAGATAAAAATAATTTCATGAGTCTAAAATTAAGCTACTGTCTTTTCTTTTCTTTTCTTTTCTTTTCTTTGGTGCAACTCTTGGCCAAACGAAAATAGTAAATATTTATTAATTATTTTCTCTATTCCTATCATTAAGAAAAGACATAGGTTTAGAAAAAATGGCACGACTTAAACAAAACAAAAAATAGTATGGTTACAAAGAAAACATTAAAGTGTAACCATAGGATAAAACAAATCAGTTTTATAAAACATATAATTTACCTTTTGAAGCATAAATAAAAAAATATATATAATGTCACATAGGTATAAACATTCTTATTTGTTTTTCATGTAATTTGGTGTAACATACATGATTTCGTTTCCTCTAAAATATATTATTACTCTTAAGTAACTTGAATAATATGATAAGTACAGAATGATTAAGAAGAGCACGCATGAACGAACGATTGTAAATAAGTGGTAATTGCTTAAATGCTCACAATAAGGTATATAAAAACGTTATTTTTGTGGAATGTTTTCTGCAATATTTTTATTGGGGATTATAGATAATTTCGTTACGAACGCGTAGGCAAAAACCTCATCGAAAACAAAGGCCTGAGTGAAAAGTTATGGGGTTTTAAATATTTAGTGGTCAAAATGGGTCAAACCGGGTCAAACCCGACCCAACTCGGATTTAAACCCCAAAACCCACGAAATTCCATCATTTTCTTCCCCATTTCTTCCCTAAAACCTCTCTAAAATTCTGGAAAGTTGAAGAACTTCATGCATGGTTGATTTGAACAAGAAATTGGTGAAATCTCACAAGAATATTGAAGATTTCAAAGGTAAAACTTCAATCTTTACTAGAATCTTTCATTTGAGTTCAAGAAATCATAAAATTAGGGTTTAAATTCTGTTAGAAACTTTCTAATATCATGATATTATGATTAGGTTATGATGGATTCAAGTTATTTAGCTAAAACCATGGGTAAATTGTAAGAAATTAGAAATTTTCGAGTTAAAAGTTGTGTTGCAGCACTGTTTTGTAAAAACCATAGAAAATTGTAGAAAAATCGTTTAGGGGTGAATCCAGTGGCATCTGAACCGTATTGATTTCTTCTTTGTTTCTTATTTTGGTCAAGAAAGTAAATTCTGGCTCTAAGATAGGCGGAAATCGCATTTGTTACAGTGCTGCTAAGCTGATTTCTGACAGCATGACGTTGTTGTATTGTAAAATTCATAGAAAATCATAGGAAAATCATAAAAATATGAGGTTAGGGGCATTGGAAACCTATTAAAGAGTAAAACGAATGATAAAAATTTCATTGAGTATCTTTGAGATTAAGTAGATCAGAACTGAGTAAACAGAAGGTTGTTTAACATGTAGAAACAAATTGTCAATTGAAAAGATCATAGATAGGGTTAATGGTAATATTTGCTTATGAAATTTCGTATGTATACTCCAGGGGTTAAATAGAACATATTGGGAGCTTGTGATAAGTGTCTACACTTTGGAAACTCAATATTTGATTGAGGCTTTCGGTTTGAGTTCGTGCCCGATTAAACAACACTGTGAGTTCACTATGTGCAATGTGTATACTTTTAATTATATATGTGCAATGTGGTTAATTAGTATTCGTTTCGATTGAATGTCTTGTGTTTTTCCTTGGACATTGAGACTACCTTGTTGAACCGTAACATTGCCTTGACCCGTTTGAGTGGAATGCCTTGAGTGATATTTCGTTTCGTGAGGACCCATGGCGGCTCGAGTATTACTTTGTGTAATATGTTGGGCGGTGGACGCGGGAGTACCTGGTGGAGGAGTGGTATGGACCGTGGTGGTGAAGCTGGATCTTGGACTCATTTAGGGGTGCCTTGATCACCTTCATCGGCCTCATTCCCTAATGGCCTAAGAGGGAATGATGCACTTTGTTGAATCCGGGATTGTACATTGTTCGTTGGTGACCCGATATTGATATGTGATGTTTTGTTATGACATGATTGTGTTAACCCGGTACTTTGACCCGTTGACATTGGTTTGATTATTTATTTTGATTTATATAATTATTTAGTATAACATTATACATTGTGGAACTCACTAAGCTTTTATAGCTTACCCGTTTAGTTGTCACCATTTTCAGGAAAAGATAAAAGCAAGAACAAGTTAGTTGATTCTTGAAGTTAGTGGATACTTGAAGTTGATCTTGAAGCCTTGAAGTGCTTCTCTTTTGGTATAGACTTGTAGTATTTTGGTACATTTATGTTTTGGGTTGTTTTAGTTGGTTTGTATCCGGATTAGTTAGTTGGTATGTTGTAAGTATGTCTTTGGTATTTATGTCTCAAATACTCGTATTTTGGTTTTGGAATGGAGTTTTGTGGTAAATGATGTAAAAATGGTCGTTTTTGGAGTTTGGTCCTTACATTTGGTTTTTTATTTATTTATTATTTCATGACATATCAAAATAATTGCAAATAACACCTTTTGTATTTATATGCTTTTGTACTATCATAAGGTTTAGGTCTAGGATTACAACTTTTTCCAAAATCTCCTAAAACATTAGCTCTGATACCAACTTGTGACATCCCTAATTTTTACATAAACAAGTGGCACTTTTTATGTGTTGTTTCTTAACTATAAAAGAACATAACAATCATGTAGCGGAAAATGTCATATCATAGGTCCCAACATAATATGGTTCATTAATACATATTTTAAAAAAACATACGACAAATAACTTGAGGCATGCAATGCTAGTCTTTATTCTTGTTTTATTCATACGTGCATCCAACTCTTTTACTTAACCTGAGACATAAGCATAATAATTAGCTTGAAACCTAAGTGAGACAAGGGTTATGAGCTTGAAATCTAATATTTGAAAATGGTGGTGAGATGTGATGAGAATTTACTAAAAACTTGCTAGTATTTATAGGGGGCTTTCTTGTTTAGGATGACAAATAATCATTACTTAGGTAATTATTATAGTTAAAACCACACACTTCATCTTTATCTTTCCAAGGTCATTATTATATGTTCGACCAATGAAAGAAAGATACTTATAATGATTAAACAAGATTGCATGCATGGTAAATATTATACCTAAAATCACACTCTACATTTTCATATTCCCAAGGTCATCATTGGACCTTCTACCAATGAGAGAAAGATACTTATAATGATTAAAGAAGATTGCATGCAAGGTTTAAGTTCCCATGCAAAAAGGCTCAATTATCCGTATTTGCCACCCAAATCCACCAATCACATATTTATATTTTTTCTTTATTAATTTCTTTATTAAATTTTTATTTAAGAAATTAAAATGACCTTTAAGTTTTAACTGTACATATAAAAATAAATGTATTCTTCCACATATTAAACTTGTAAATATTTATTTTATGAGATAAATATGAATATAATTATATACTTTTCATAAGCTTTATATTTATTAAGTAATATAGTTAGAACCACATACTAATAATAGCTTTAAGAATTTACGGATGTTACATACCAACAAATTTTAATAATTTTAAAAATGACATAAGAATCGATAGCTGTAATGATGAGTTTGTACAAAATTTGATAATCTCTTTTTACCTATGTTATTTCTTCTCTCAATAATTGATAAATCCATAAACAACAAATATGCACCAAACAGCCCTCCTTTCGAATATGCCCTTCTGCTGTCTTTTTAAACCGAAAATATGCATCAAACAGCAAAAACACCAGAAAAAAATCGGAAAAATCCCAGAAACTCCATAAAAATGGGAATTTATGCAACTAAGGCCCACAAAAAAATTCAGCTTCAAAAATCCACCCCAACTGTCTAAAACTGACCAAACAGTCCAGAAAAAACCCATTCGGCCCGTTTTCAAGAAAAATTTCAGAAAAATCCCAAAAAAATCTGAAAAATGGGAAATCATAATCCTAAGTCTTCCACAAAAAATCAGCTTAATCCAAGCAACCAAACTGCCAAAAACTTTCAAAACAGTCCATTTTGACCCAATATTTTTCAAGTAAATTAGGGACAGTCTTGAAGTGGTCAATAGCATCCAGAAAAAATCGCAATAAATCTCATAAAATCCCTAAAAATATAAACTTTGCAGGCTGATCAGATCACCAGAAATACCGAAAATACCCCTCTGATAATGAAGAATTTTCCCGAAATAATTCAAAAAAATCCAAAAGAATTCTGAAAAATGGGAATTCATAATCCCAGGCGTTCCACAAAATTTCAGCCTGATCAGACTAACCAAACAACTGCAGGTCCCGAAAATCATGTACCTTAAATCTTTCCTTTTCCTCATTCTCGTCAATTTTATCATCCATTGCTTTTCGCTATAAAATAAAAATTCAGTGACAATAAGATACAGTAGATTAAAAAATCCAAAATAAAAGAATCCATAATAGTAACCTTGACATGATCTTGTAAATCCTTAAAAGCTTTATTTAATTTAATAAAAGCTTGGTGGGCTTCTGGATGAGTACACTTGTCAAGGTGAACCATAAGAGATAGCTTCCAATATCTGAAAACAAATCAAACCTACAGTAATTAATTAACATTATTGCAAGAATAATAACATTGTTGACAAAAAGCTTGCCTTTTTTTAATGTTATCAGCTGCCATATTCCTATTGACTCCAACAATATCATATGGATTATCAACCTCTGCTCCCATAATTCTTGTCACCTAATCACGTAAATATACATCAAAATAAAACAAATACATATAATCTGAAAGAAAACTAATTGCAAAGATGATAATATTCAGATGTCAAGTACTAATTCTTGCCACTTTTTAGTTATTTTCAAAAAATGATTTTGACAGATATCGAAACAAGTTATTTTCAAAATATGAAACCTAATAAATAAAAATATGAGACCTCTTCAAAACGTTCTGCATCATTAGCAGATGCAGCCTCATTGACGACAGCAGGAGGTGGTGGTCCAATAAATAATTCATCATCTTCACCAACTTCTGCTTCCCTAAATTAAATAAACATAACTTAAGGTAGCACTTATGATATTATTATATTTAAAAAACCAAGAAATTGATATTTATTTTATTATACCTTAACTCAGCTTCTGATTCTGTTAATTTAGCAGCAGCAACAAGCAATTCAGCAGATGGCATTGCAGGCCCAATAACCCTAAAAACTCAACAGATTTGGGTGACCTGGGAGTATCATATTATGAATAACAAATAATAGATAAAATCATTTTAGACCTAGGCTAAATGGCTATTAAAGGTAAAATAATACAAGAAGATTGACAATGTGAGGTTTTCAAATTTAACGCTGTTGATATTCTTGCCTTTCTTGCTACATCATACTCTACACTTTCCATTACAATCGCAAAACAAAAGCATCACAAAACGGTAAAAGTATATCACAAATTACTTAGTCCTCCAGGAATGTGTAAACCTGCTATCTATATGCAGAATTAGCACAACGGAATTGGAGGCAGGCACCTGATTGGAGAAGATCTAAGGCTTCTGAAAATCTTCCCACTGAAGCATATCTAAAATCACAAAAAAATGTTTCTTAAATAAAGAGTTTAAAATTAAGAACAAATTTGGGCAAATACAGAGCTTAAATTTGTGTACCTTGCGCTAGTAGTCTTGTACATCTGTTGAGCCTCATAGTAATTGCCTTCGTCCACAATGTTCTTCATTTTTTCAATATTATGCAATTATTCAGAACAACAACAGTTTCAACTTCAATTCACGTCTTGCAAATCCAAATTGCTCGGCGATGGTAAATCGCTAAAAACTTAAATAAGATTTTTTAAATTAACAGAACTTGTATCAAATTTTACATTCAAATAAAAATTCGATGAATAAAAAATTACATTAAAAACAAAATCGATAAGATGGCGCAGATGACGAAATATGGAAAATTATTACCTCAGCTCCCGGAGGAAGTAGTGCTTTCCTAAATCTCTCACGTGACAGGCGTGACATGGTGGTGATTTTGCGTCGTCCGTCGTCGATCGCCAACAAAGGTACTCCCGTAATTTGGCCGGTGAATGTCTATGCAAGCAAGAAACGGTACCTCTGACACCGGTGATTATGGAGCTTGTCCAGACAGCGGTAGTACCTTGTGTAGAGGTTTTTGCCGTGGCGGTGGGATGATTGGTGATTTGACGGTAAGGTGGTTAGGGTTGAAATTGGGAGAAAGAGAGTGGAGAATGTAGCGATAGAGTTAAGGGAGGTCGATAGCTGCTTGTTCAATGGGCAGATTTAACCCTAAAATCTTTTGACCCCTAATATCGTTGGCTATAGAATGCAGGGGTGAATCTCGTGGCCAATAGGGGAATTACACGTGGCAAAACCGGCCAATAAGAGAGCTCGGAATTGCCTAGTTGTCAAACCCAAGTCAAATTAGGCCTCACATATAGGAGAAGATTGTCATTCGGTTCGACCAACTGACTCATCATGTTTGACCGTAATAATACACTGACCGGTTCAATGCAAAAACCAATTTATAAAACATTGGGTCTACAATTAATTAATAAAGCTGATTATTTGGAGTTTTAAAATAATTAAAATATATCATTAGGTTTTAGGATGAAATTGTACCTAATTAACTATATTAACTACCATATATGCTATTCATTTCCTTTCATATGTGAGAGAGATAGAGATTTAGTAGAATGTGAAAGAACATGACAAGGTTCGTATGCTCTATAATATGCAATTAGGTTTGACCATCAACAAATATGATTTCGGGTTTATAAATAACACATGAGACCACATGAAAACTTCATTCTAATTATAATAATTATATCTAGATTAAAAGTTTTATTCATAAAGAGAATCACATACTTACATTTTCATAAAATTATCACTTACGTAACTTTCAACCTTTCGACCGCTTTCGATTTACCGAACTAAAAGAGATCAATATTCTTTAATTAATCAGTATATTGGAATAACGGCATTTCTTGTGAATTATAATGCCACTTATATATTTATAAAACATATTAAATATTTTTATGTAGTGAGGAAGATGAACATATTGTAATTCGCGAAGTTCAAACGAGTGTCCAAAATATAAGGCAACCCCATATTCAATTCACGGTTGTGGATATCACAAACTAGATGCCCGAGTGTCAAGGGCAACAGGACATTCGCTATGTGCATTTGGATGTTCAAAAACTTAGTAATCTTCATATTCCTTATGACAATATGAGATCAATTGCAAATAACGAATTTTATAAGTGCAATGGATTTAAGATATCGAAAGTGGTCCAAGAAGTTGGAAAATGAAATTGATTGTGGTCCTAAAATTCAAAGGATATTGTGAACCCCTAATGGGATTGAGTCACTGACACATGTTTTTTATAAATATAAATTAAATCATTTAATTTTTTTTTAAATCCCAAATTAATATAATTGATCGAGTAATTGGGTCTATCTTGATTCAATCCCAAATTAATAACTTTTACAAAACCTATATATATATATAGGTGATTAACGGTTTGATAGGTTAATCAAATATGAATTGGATTTAACTGCTTACCTTGCCTAGTAGCTATAACTGTTAAAATTATACATGGCGTTATTCAACCTCTATATTCTTGATATTTTATTTCATTCGTTACGTTTTTGTTCGTTAGAACGTTTTGTTTCATCAAATACCTTGCATTTCTTATGAAAATATTTCTTGACATATTTTTATGGGTTCTGCATTGCCCTTAGGGCAATGGTTAGGGGAAGTTAAAAATTTAATGTATAAATTATGAAGCATAACTAATCAAATGTGGTTATTAAAATTCATGGGTGATATTTATTAGTTAATTTACCATTACTTTATGCCCCAACAAAATTTCCTAACCATTGTCCTTGTTTAGCATTTCCCTATTTTTATATATAACTAGGCGATAAATGATTTAAAAAAATAAAATAAACTATACGGATCATACCCAATCCAAGTAGGTGATCCAACTAGCCCATTAAACCAACATTTTTATTGATACACTTGCCAAGCCCAGTAGAGAATATAATGGTCTGAGTCATATAATCCACAGGAAAAAAAGCCATTTAACAAGATTCATAACATATGTATTCAAATCCGGGTTTTGAATTACACTTGAAATGGAACTACATATGTTTTAAAATATGGGTTTTTAATTGAACCCAAAATGGAAAACAATCCAAATTCTCAAGTATACCTACTATCATTTTGTTAGGGTACTTTGTGGAAGTAATCTCTCTACACTTGATATAATTGATTACATCTTATGTACTGCTTCATAATCCGTCTCTTCTATCAGAGTTTCTCGTGAATTAGTCTCTCTACCCTGGCGGGATATCGTTGTTTGTGAAAATGGATATAAAAAAGCTTACTATCGAGTAATTGGATGAAACCAAATAAATTATTTTTATGTACATATTTAAATTCTTTTAGACATATTATTTGAAAAATCCCATGCTTATTTGAAAGAAATTAAGAAGCAATGTCTACCAGATACAAAATCTAAAATTTACTTCTATTACGAATATATAAGATAAAATGAATGTATTTTTCATATATTTGTAATAAAATAACAAGTTAGGTAGTATGGTAATGCTTGATGGAGCTTATTTTAAATTTTTGCTAATTTATAAATTTGGTTTAATCCATTTCTGCGGTATAAAAACTAGAAGCATGCTAGTGTATTTGTTATGCCTTTTAATTTTTTTCTTGGATTTATAAACTCAATATCTATATAACATGTCCTAAGGAAATTTTATTATTCATCTACAATATATGTATAGAGTATTTTTATTATATAAAGTGTTGTACTATAAATATGTTATTTTATAAATATGATTTTACTATTTGAAACGCCTGTCGCAGAACGTAGACACATATTTCTCGTTGACAATAATAATCGGTAGATATTTTTGCAAGACTTTCCGACAAAGTTTGTTTCGAGTAACATAGGATTCTTGATTGAAGATTGTATTAATTAGTCAATTAGTTCACCGTCCGATAACGACCATATAAAAAGTGGGTCGAAGACATTCAATTTCAAACGTTTGGTTATGGTTTAGTTCTTTCCCACAACATTGGATAAGATATCAATGGCTTTCAGTACTTGTTGGTTTCAAGTCCATTCTTCTACCATTCAAAAGAGAAATGGTTAGCGTACACCTAATTCTCAAATAGGAAATATTAAATTTAAGCAGTCCATGAGTCAAGTGTGCATGAGTTTAAGCTTTGACAAGTCAATGGTCTAGCAATTTGCATCCCAAAGGAAAACTAAGGATCAAAGGCACACTTTTGACAAATTAAAGTAGATTTAGTGTTGTTAAAGAAAAGACAAACTCATGGAAGTAGTTGACATCCTTCTCATTTTCATTATTTATAAATCTCACTTGAGTTTGCTCATCTATCAATGTAGGATAATTTCCCACCCATTTATTTTGTTCTTATTTTTTGTTCTAAACACTCCACTTCAAGAGCCTATATATTTCATTCACCACAACTCTCTTTTGAATTTTCTTTAACTCGTTGCGTAGCTCTCATAAAAGTGAAAGCAGAATCAACCATTAATTGTATAACAAATATACATATAATTACATGAGTTAAAGATAGTAAAAAATTGTTTTCAACATAATTTTTCGAACAAAAACAACAATATGCAATTCAACAAAAAAACAATTTTAGCAAAAAGAGTTAAATTTGTTAATTATTTTATTTATTTTTTCATTAAGAACAAATATACTTCGTATATCTTAGATGACAAAAGAATTACTAAAGTTTTTAATTTATTGTCAATTAAATGTCAAATATTAAACAACTAATTATTTTTAACCTCCGTTAAATCATACCTACCACCAACATGGTTATTGGCGGCCACAACCATCTTTTTCATCTCGTGATTAACCTATAGTGTGGATACCTTACTATTATTAAATAAATATGTAACCGTTCAACTTTTACCCGTCACAAAATATAATTACATAGAATACATATCAACATATTGCAAGGACACCGTACAAATAGAATACAATGTGTTCAATGCACCTAATTACGCAATGGCATAACATAAGCTTTTCAAAAAAGTTAGTGTTAGAAGTGTAACATTTATAAAATCTACACATGAGGGACTGTTGACCAGTCAAAGTGGCATTAAAAGCTACACTTAAAAAAGATTAGTTTGAATGCGACATGCATTGACCAAATATTTTGACCAATTCCCTTGACTACTAATTCATCCCTTTGCTAATTAGTTATTAGTCATTACTACCACGATGTTAAGAATGTAAATTCGTTTCCTCATTGTATTAAAAAATGAAATTCTATCATATTAAAGCAATATTTATGATATATCTTTACTAGAATTACATAATTTATCTTCAGTGAAAATGAATTTAAACAGTACTAAAATAAATTAACCACATTACCTTTACTAATATTACCATGTGAAATGTAAAATGTATAAATAGTATTTAGAAAAAAAAATGTGTATTTTTGCAAACCAGCACATCGTGAAACACGTACACATATTACTTATTATATCAGTTGCATAGTAAGAAAACCTATTAAAAGAGAACTTATTTACTAACATATATTTGGGTGACTATTATTTTTAATTTATGAATACATCTATTAATTATTAAAATTGGTAAAAAAATTTGCAATTAATAAGTACGTTAATTGATTTCAAATATCACAAGGTTAAAATTAAAATTAAATTTCTCATTCTAATCTGGGCAAAAGCTTCTTAATCTTTAAAATCGTTGTTAACTGTAGTATTTTACAAGTTATCTAGAAGAAAATAGTAAATGTACTTAATATATATAGGATTGCAAATTAGGTTAAATAATTAAATTATTTAAAAATATTGTGTGTGTTTTTAAACAAATAAGATGCTTTTGTCATTCATAAAGTCAAATACGATCCGCTCAAACCAAAAATAACAAATTAATTAAATATATTACTCTAAACTTAAATACTAATACTATTAATTATATGTTGTAGTAGGAATGAGTTCCTTTGAGAATTAATATATTGGGTGAGAATGTGAGAATAATGTGCTATTTGATAGGAACAAAATGATTAAGCGCTGAATGATTGAACAGTCTGAATGATTAAGAGGTTTTGTATAAAACTTGGTTTTATTCTAAGAAACCTTTTTATAAGAATTCTACTGCTTAATTATTCAGCATATGTTATATGAAAGAATGATGCAGCACTTTTTTGCTATACCATTCAGCATATACTTCATTTAGAGGACCTAAACAAACATGCTGAATGCTGAATGATTCAGCATTAAGCGTTGATGGTTCCATTAAGCTGCAAACAAACACCACCTAAATCTCAGCCATTGATTTGGGTTGATTTGGGGCTCACGGCCCGGCAAAATTTTCCGCACGGCACGAGGGGTACATGTGTCATGTTTAATCATCGATGATTACCCTATGAATACATATAGGGTAATCATCGATGATTACACTAATTCTCACATTTTTACGATTTTTTCAATTCTCAAAGGAACACTCCCCTATATTATCTTAAATTGCTCATATTATCTTAAAGTTTGTGATAAAAATTCACATGATGAGTATCTGGAATCTGGATTCTTGAGAGAAAGAAAGAAAGAAAGAAACCCTAATTTGGAATAATTACATCTTAACAATTAAATTATTATAAACATTAATATTAAAAAATTTAGAAATATTGGATATAATGAAAAAGATATTAAATATTATGACGAAGAAGATGATTCAAACTTGTAGTGTTTATCGACGGCAACGGAGACATCCCAGGTGCAACTCAGACCCTCCGGTAAGATTACAAGATCGCCGGCACCAAACTCCGATATCATCTCCGACGAGTTTTTCCGGTAGACTTTTACTTTTCCTCTTAGCAAATAACACGTTTCCTGTGCATCGAACTTCAACTGGTACTTTCCCGGCGAGCATCCCCACCTAAAAAAATAATAATAAATAAAAACATTATTAAATAAAGAATTAATTTAAAACACATAATACAAGTAATATTGCAGATGATACAAACGTATAATCAAACTACTGTGATATGTAGATTAAAAAATGTAGCGTAAAAATCACTCGAATTACGGTTTCTTGATTGTAGGGTGAGTGCAAGTATACATGCACAAAGTACAACTAGAGAGAGAGAGAGAGAGAGATTACTTGGGCCAAGATTTGATACCAAGTTCAGAAAGATGGGATTCCGGAGGGTTTTTGTGAACAATTATGTTTAAATTTGACGAGGACGACTCTGCTGCCATTACACACACAAAAGCACACAGTTTTATTGATCACTCTGAGTTTGCTCACTACGTGTGTGTATGATACACATGTGTATATATATGTAGAGAGAGATGAGAGAGTAAATGAGAGATGTCGATATATAAGTATACAAACTATAATCAGTATATATTATAGCCAATGTCATTTTCTAGACATTGGTGTCTTTTACCGTTTATTTGTTATGTATATTCGAAAATTTGTTATTGTTGTTTTGTGTAGAGGTGTCTTTAAGAAGGTACAGGATGTGAGGTCTTGTATAGCCCATATTTTATAAGAGTTCAATTTCATATACTATCACCATATCAAAATAAATGATACATTTGGAGAAACACAATTTTTGAGGCAAAAAATTAAAAAATAGTTTAAGATAGATTAAAGTGGGTAGTTAGTGGAAAATGGGTCCCACTTATTTTGAATTAAGTAATACTATTAATGATGTTTAAAGAATAAAATAAGGGTAAAAGGGTAATTTCACTTTATTAAAGTAGATAGTTAGTGAAGAAGGAGTCCCCCTTTTTTGCCAAATAAGAAAAGATTTTGAAGTGTATCACTTATTTTGTTCAACCCCTTTTAGGAAAGTGTACATCACTTATTTTGATACGAAGGTAGTATATTATATGAGTTGTCTTCAAGGAAGTTCAAAGATTTTGCATAATTCCAGGGGACAAATCCTAACCATTTGATCAAAATGGTCAAGATAAAATCACAATGTATCAAGCACATGTGTTTCAAACACATGTGCTTCCCGTCACAACCGTCGACTGCCGCCTCCGGCCACCGCCCGCCGTCCGCCGTCCGCCGTCGGTTGCCGGCGGCGGTGGCTGACAGTGAAGGTGCTGGTGGTAATGGGGGTGGTGGTGGTATTGATGTATTGAAACACATGTGCTTTACTGAAACACATGTATTCCAAAACACAAACGAGCATATTACTTCGAAGCACATGTGTTTCAAGTCACGAAACACATGTGTTTCAAGTCACTAAAAACACGAGTTTCTAAAACACACATGGGAGCATACGAAGCACGTGTGTTTCAAGTCACGAAACACATGTGCTTGGTTGTACATATACATTCCTTTATTTTCAAAAGAACTTTTATTAGTGAAGCACATTTGCTTCTAGCTTACAAACACAATTGCTTCATTACTTGAAACACATGTGCTTGGCTGTACATATACACTCATTTATTTTTAAAACAACTGTTATTAGTTAAACACATGTGCTTCTAGTAACGAAACACATGTGTTTCAAGTCATGAAACACATGTGTTTGGCTGTACATATACACTCCTTTATTTTCAAAACACATGTGTTTCAAGCACATGTGTTTCAAACACACGTGTTTCAAGTCACGACCACCACCGCCGGCCGCAACCTCCGGCCACCGGCCACCGGCCATCGTCGCCGTCCGCTTCCGTCCGCCGTCGCCGGCTGCCGCTGCTAGCCGCCGGAGGTGGGTGGGGTATTGATGTATTGAAGCACATGTGTTTGTATGGTTTGAATCTTGATCTTGACCTTTGACGTTTTCTTGATCCAATGGCTATTAATTGTCCTTTGGACTACCTTGAACATTTACCTAAATTATATATATAATCTTAAAGTTTTAATAGAAAAAAATCAGAAAGTCCAATTTTTATATAAATCTTGTATTTAGGGATTTATTTTTATCTATTTGTATAAATTTTCAAAATTTCAAAGCCCTGATTTTGTCATAAAATATTATCGAGTCTCATCATTCTTGTTGTTATAACTTATAAGTATTTGTTATTGTATTTCTTTACACACGAGTTACTAAAAGATTGTGTAATATTGAATCATATATGATTGAAGGGAAGAAAGAAGTAACTACGGGTGTTTTAAAAAATTGGTTGAACCATTCAGGCGGACCTATTTAATCGTGAAATAGGAAGATAACTCATTGGTCAGAATGAACTGGTTAGATCTATGGTTATAACTCGTGCGAAACTGGTCAGTTTGACATAAAAATCCAGTTGAATCGACTTATAAAGCCTAAAGAAATCGATTTTTCTTGTAATTAAATGAATGGCTTATTATTCCTTGTAATTAAATGTTGGTTGTTTTCCTAGCGTTTTGCTAGTTTTTTATTGAAAGTTGTTTAAAAAAAAAAGAAATCGATTTTTCTAAAGAAATAGCTAAATATTTTATACATGTTTTGGAATTTAAAAGTATTTAGTTTAGTTGAAAATATGTTTTTATTAAAAAATTTATTTATGGTATTTTTTTTTTGTATTTTTTTAGTTTTTGACATTTTGATATAGTAAATACTCAATATTGTCCACCTGTTTAACCGCCCTTTCATCTGGTCTGAATGGTTTGACCGTATTCAAGTCGCTGTCCAGTTTAATGAAAACAATTTTTAATGAGAAATGATATTTGTTCATATCATTTGTGTTTACACATCTTTAAACTCGACATATGTAATTTATTAAATCTCTTTACTTATATTATCACTTGATTTTGACACTTGTAATCATAAGTAGCCATAAATTGTAGGTAGTAAGGCACTAGTACCACACTACCATTTCTCATTTTTAATTGAGTTAACAACTTAATATGGTCAAATTATATCCAATTTTCCAGGAGGTTTGTTGCGGTTAAAAGAATATAATTTATAAAGGAAGAAAATTGGCAGAAATGGAAATGTACAGGGTAATTAGGGAACTTTTGGTCTTATAAAGTTTTCTTATCTTTGACCAATCCCATCTTTATGGTTCGTTTCCTCGTCATTGTCGCTATTATCCTTATATCGTCTTTTTGGTTTTTATATCACATAGTTTATTTATATACAAATCAGATTTGTATTTTTGTGGATACCAATTTTTATATCATGTATAATAATAACAGAAAAAATGATAATAATAATTTTAAAAGTCATTATTAGAATGTCAAAATATATATCAGAAACTTGTAAATTAGTTAATAATTAATCTTTATATATTAGTAATTATCATCCAATAATAAAAAGTTTTGTAGGTGTAATAGTCTTTTAAATATAAATATCAAGGCTGATAAAAGTATAACTTTTTATAGGTGTAGTTTATTTAAATATAAAATTTAAGGCTAATAAAAATTATTAAAAAATAAGAAAAAACAACTTAAAAAAAACAATTGTTATTGTTTCACCCAAGAAGTAACCTATCGTTTAAATGTTACTAGTCCAGTACTGAATGGATAAGGGTTTGTTATGGTCAAAGCATTAAGAAAAAACCCAGCTGCACTCGACACGCGGAAGATACTGATTAGATGACATGTGCAATCCTTTGACTAAGTCTAACATCTACAAAGTACCAACATCAATGTTTTCACATTCTAATATGTGTAGCTATTATTTAAGAATATTCCAAATCCACATCACTATCTATTTTTTTAGTAATGGTATTATTTTCTATCATTCACTAAAAACTTATCTTCATACTCATTAGATTAAGACATTTATCATAATCAAGGGATAATGTTAAGAGTAATAATTAGTGAATTACACATGTCATCCTGTTATTATTCTAGGTTTTGACTTTTTGACTTTTTCTCTCTAGGTTTGGGCGACGTATGTGCCTCATAGGGTTCAAGTTTCCATCGGTTTGTCTGGCTCACCCGACGGTGTTGGGGGGGGGGGGGGGGTAGGGTTGGGTTTTCAATGTCTAAAGGTCTAAAGCAAAGGCGACAAACTAGTAACAGTGTGAATCAGAGTTTCTCGGTTCGTAATGAAGACTTTAATCTGAAGAAATTCGTAAAATCGTTTTATGTTACAAATTTCCCTCGACTATGGGATGAGAGGGATATGTGGAAGGCGATGCAAGTGTTCGGAACGGTGGTCGACGTGTTTATCCCGAGGAAGCTTTCAAAAATCGGGCGCAGATTCGGCTTTGTCCGGTTTATTAGGGTTGACAACGTTGATGCTCTTGTTGTAAGAATTTATGCTACATGGTATGGATCATACCACTTGTTTGCGTCGACTTCAAGATTTGATCGTAAACCACGACAGGAGGTGGGGCCAGAAGTGCGTCCGCCTAATCGAGATCAATCACATAATTCCCGTGACGTGCAGAAGAATGTCAAGTTCTCTGATTTGTTCAAAACAATAGGGAATAATGCGAATTCGGTAGGGAAACCTACACAGCAAGTTTACACAGAAAAGGAAGCACCAAAGAAGATGAAGTTGATTACGATGGATAAGAAGGATAGCATGCCAATAAAGAAAGACGGTACTATTCTGCTCGGTAAGGTTAGAGAATTGTCATTAATAGAGAATATTAAGGTGGTGTGTGTAAAAGAAGGATTTTGTGATGTGGATTTCACTATATTGGCGGGTCATGGATATGGTTAGAATTTGATAGTCAAACGGCGTGCAATAAGTTTAAACAGCATGAAGACATGCTATTTTATTTTACTGATTTACGTCAACTGGACGACAAATTTGTAGTGGATGATAATATGGGTGCGGGTTAATGGGCTACCTTTAATAGCAGGTACCGTTAATGCTATCAGAAAGATTATACAAGACTAGGGAGAGGTTATGTTCGTAGATGGGGAGGATGAAGAAGGCGGTACGGGTAGAGTTTGCATTAAGACAAAGATAGGTGCTAGAATTGATGAAGAAGTTGAGGTAATTATTGATAAAGTTAAGGACACGGTGTGGGTGTACGAATTTGCTTTGTGGCAGCCTAATATGAGGAATATAGAGGTGGAGAGTAAGGAAGATGGAGATAAGGTCTCTTTGTCTCATGATGGGTCATCGGATACTAATGGTGAAGAAGAAGAGATAGATAGAGAAGAAGACGATGAGAGGGACAAGGGTCTTGAATATAATGAGCAGCCTTTTGCAAATGTTGAACCAGAACCTAAAAGGGATGTTTCGGTCAATGGAGAAAACGGGGGGAGGTCTCACGGGGATGAGACATTGCATGGAACAGGAGATAAGAATGCAGTTTTGTTAGGCTTTATGGGCCAAACAGGAGGCAATATTAATAAGGAGACGACCTGAAAGTTTACGCCAGTGGTGGATGTTGCAGTTGATCAAGTTGTAGTGAATGATGATTCAGTGTCAATTCCTCCGGGGTTTGAAAAAGAGGCAGCAAAACAGGGGGATGAAAAGGAGGAGAAAGGTGTGGGTTCATCCAACTCGTGCGCGTCAATAGGTTATTTGAAGAAAAACATTAAAGCAGCTTCTTTGATAGATGATTTGAATAGGTATATCGATATTGGTTTACCTATCGGTCTTGATATGGAGGGGTGCCAAACCTCTCTAGATCGCATGATAAGTAGTATGGGAGAATGAAAATGTTGTTTATGAATATTATGTCCATAAACGCGTGTGGAATTGGAGATGTGGTAAAACGGAAACGGATTGGCGGTATTTCTAATAAATATAAGATTTATTTTCTTGGGATTCAAGAAACTAGAATCGCGAAGGTTGATGTTTTTATGATTAAACAGTTGTGGGGAAATATGTCTTTTGATTTTCCTTGAAGTAGTGCGGTGGGTACGTCGGGTGGTATTTTATCTATCTGGGACCCGAATTTATTTACGAGTTCTCGGATTGTTTGTTTACAAAATGTTCTGTTTGTGCATGGGGAGTGGAAGAATAACAGAATGAAGTGTATCATTGGGAACGTGTATGCTCCTCAAAGTAACGTTGATAAACGATGTTTGTGGGAGACGATTGTCGAATATATGCAAGATAATGAAGGTAATTTTTTCCTTTTTGGTGATTTTTAATGGGGTTCGGGAGGAAGGAGAAAGGTGGGGTTGTGAGACGAATGATCGAAAGATTGTTGATTTTAATGGATTTGTTGAGTTGGCACGTCTTTTGGAAGTGCCAATGGGGGGGGGGGGGTCGGCATATACGAGATTAAGTTCGGATGGTAGAAAAATGAGCAAATTAGATCGTTTTTTTTTTCTGTGTAAATGAAGGGGTGCTCGAGGTATGTTCGGATTTGGGTGCTAACGTGATGACGAATATTATATCGGATTATAGGCCAATTGTTTTGGCTCAAAAAGTGGTTGATTATGGTCCTAGGGTTTTTTGGTTCTTTAACTCTTGGATGGATGAAGATACGTTCGAAGAAGTGGTGAGGAGATCATGGGCTGCGCAAACGGAGACGGCTAGTAGTAGCCACTTTATTCAATTTAAAGACAAGATGAAAATTGTGAAGGAATATTGCAAAGTATGGTGGAAAGGTAAAAAAAAAACCGAAATTATTGAGCAATGAAAGAAGTTGACGGACCAAGTTGACTCGATTGAAAAGAAGATGGAAGCTAATGGTGTTTCGGACGAAGACTTGGCGGAGAGATAGAGTGCAAAATTAGCTTCATATAAGTTAGAGGCCAAAGAATGGAAAGATTTGTCGCTAAAAGCTAAAGTTAAATGCTCCACTAAAGTTAAATGGTCCACTATTGGTGTGCAATACAAAATTATCGCTAAATTACTGGCCCTTCGGCTTGCTGGGGTGGTGGACTCGGTGGTTAGTCAGGAACAATCGGCGTTTATTCAGGGACGTCAAATTTTGGATGGTCCAATGATGGTCAATGAGCTAACTGCGTGGCATAAAAAGAAGAAGAAAAGTGCCATGGTGCTTAAAATTGATTTTGAAAAGGCTTATGATTCTATAAGTTGGGAGTTTTTAGACAGGATGTTGGAATTTATGAATTTTTCGGAAAGGTGGCGGAAATGGATTAGTGCAACTTTGCATTCTTCTAAGGCCTCGGTGATTCTTAATGGCAACGCTTCCAAAGAATTCAAGCTCGAGAGACGGCTTCGTCAAGGTGACCCACTTTCGCCTTTTCTTTTTATTATCGCGATGGAAGGTCTCCATGTGGTTATGGAAGAGGCGACTTCTCAAAATTTATTTAAGGGGGTGAAGGTAAATGATATCGACGTATTTATACATATTTAAATCCTTCAATATTGTATTTTTTAGGCTTGTTTTATAGTAAAAAGAAGTGTTTATGCCCAATTTATGATGTTGTTGATAAAATGCAGGTCAAAAGTCCAAATTATAGAAGAAAAGGGCTAAAAACGCACAAATTCAGCAAAAATCCGAAATTCAGACATGCTCGAGCGCGCGAGCAGACCCATGTCGCACCCTGTCTCGCGCGAGTGTCCCTGTGTCGAGTGCTCGACAGACCTTGGTCGAGTACTCAAGCAAATCGAAAAAAGGGGTATCCAAGCCAAAATTCAGCCATTCTTAGAGGGATTCTTTGGCAGCCGACTTTTGACCTAGGAGCAGCCATTGTGGACGAATTTAAGGGGTTTTAAGCTCAAGATCTTCAATTTCATTCATATATTTCGGTTCTTAATCATTACGATCTTTATTATGTTTGTTCTATTGAATATTTACACTTGTTTTGCGATGTTTAGCATGTCTATGTGCTAATCATTTAATATTCGCTATGATTAGATGAAATCTAGGCTTTAGGTTTGGTATTTTTAGGATTTCAACATTGGTTTTGAACACTTGTTTCTTTATATCAAAGACCCTTTCGATTAATTCTTGAATTTTTTAGTGTTTTAACTATTGATTATTAATTATTTTGTTGAGTGACCACTAGCAACTGTAGTTAATAATTACTTCAACTTTTCACCCCGGTGACGTAGTTGGCAATCCACTAGATCTAGGGATTCGAGTTTAAGCATCAAGTAACTTAGGTGAAACCGAAAGTCTAATCTTTGTAACGACCGAATTCGAGATTAGAAGGCGACGGAAATCCGGGCCTAGATATAATTAACAAACCGGAGTGTGACCATAGTATGATTCTCTAGGAGAACATTTCTTAGGAATGATGGTACGGCCATTATTGGAAGCTAGAGACCACTGCTTACCTGACTTCTAGAACACCAATTAAATCGGGACTAAACCAATCAAACCTAGACCTAGATGGAATCGATCATAGTGAATATTCCCTCCTCATATTTGAACACGGTTTTACTACTTTGTCAACTTGTCTCAGTTTTCAAAAGCTCAATTCACTTTTAATCAGTTTCTTCATTTAATTAGTTTAAAAACAAAAACCCATACTTTATGCATTTGTCCAGATTAAATCATTAGTTTTAGACTATTTAGTCAGCTTAACTGTTCCCTGCGGAAACGAACACCCGATACTTACCTGAACTATATTGCTCACGATTAGGTCATACTTGCCTAAGAGTATGGTAATCTACAGAAGGCGTATTTTAGGTTATTATTTTTTAACTAGTTTTCACACATCAGTAAATGATGATTCTTTTTCTATTTCGCATCTATTTTATGCTGGTGATGCGATTTTCATGGGTGAATGGTCGCTAAATAATATGCAAAAATTACTTATTATTTTGCATTATTTTCACATGGCGTCGGGTTTGAAATTAAATTTACATAAGTCAAATTTATATGGTATTGGTGTGCCGGATGGTGAGGCTAGAAGTATGGCGGGATCGCTAGGTGTGTGTTATGGGAAAATACCGTTTGTTTATTTAGGTCTCCCGTGGGGGCTTGTATGTCGAGAAAAAAACATTGGGATAATTTGATTGATAAATTTAAAAATAAGTTGTTGGGGTGGAAGGTAAATACACTTTCGGTGGGTGGTAGGTTTTTGCTCTTAAAAACGGTGTTGGGCGGTATGGGGATTGTAACACACCAATTTTTCAAAACAATTTAAACTTTTAAATATTTAAAGTTTAACAACCAAAATCCATAATAACCAAAACTTGGTTTAAACAATTTAAACTTTTCTCCCATATAATGCCTAAAATGGTGGCATTTTAATTGTCGAGTGATAACTATTGTTATATGAAAACTCAACTAACGGTAAATGTTCATCCCATTTACCACCAAAATACATCACACACGATCTCAACATATCTTCGACCGTTTGGATCGTACTTTCACTTTGACCATCGGCTTGTGGATGGTAAGCCGTGCTCAATCTCAACTTAGTTCCCAATTCTTCTTGGAGTGACCTCCAAAATCTCGAGGTAAACCTTGTATCCTGGTCGGACACAATCGACAATGGTACCCCATGCAAACGAACAACCTCATCAACATACAATTTTGCCAACTTCTCGAGTGGCATGGTTTCCCGAATAGCTAGGAATAACGCACTTTTCATTAATCTATCAACAATCACCCAAATGGCATCGTGATTTCTACTCGTCTTTGGAAGACCGGCAATAAAATCCATTGTGATGTCTTCCCATTTCCCGGCCGGCACTTGTAACGATTGTGCAACGCCATAAGGCACTTGGTGCTCAGCTTTCACTTGTGCACACATGGCACATTTTGAAATGTACTTTGCTACTCTCGGCTTCATCCCCGGCCACCAATACATTCTCTTCAAGTCTTGATAAGTCTTTGTACTTCCGGGATGAATCGAGTACTTGGACTTGTGAGCATCATTTAACAACACTTTTCGGTTTCCACCGAATTTCGGAACCCAAATCCGACCATTTACGGTTTTCAACCCTTGAACATTTTCTTCAAATACTTGGTTCTTTCCCAACCTCTCTTGTCTATACTCGTCTTTTCCCATCACTTCGGTTTGTGCGGTTCTTAAACTTTCAATAAAGCTAGATACTACATCAATCTGCATCAATTTAGCCTTAACCGGCTTTTCGTAAACTTTTCTACTCAAGGCGTCGGCTACCACATTCGCCTTCCCTTCATGATAGACAATTTCACAATCATAATCACTAATCAACTCAATCCACCTTCTTTGTCTCATATTCAAGTCTTTTTGTGTAAACACATACTTGAGACTTTTGTGATCCGTGTACAATAAGCACCTTGTTCCATACAAGTAAAGTCTCAAAATCTTCAAGGCAAAAATAATCGCCGCCAACTCTAAATCATGCGTTGTATACCTTTCTTCCGCATTCTTTAATTGTCTTGAAGCATAAGCTATCACTTTACCTCTTTGCATCAAAATGCAACCGATGCCTTTTTTCGAGGCGTCACTATACACCACGAAATCTTCCATACCGTCGGGTAAAGTGAGGATTGGTGCATTGCACAACTTCTCTTTCAACAAGGCAAAAGCATCCTCCTGCTTTTTCCCCCAATCAAACTTCACATCTTTTCTCGTTAGCCTAGTGAGTGGGACCGCCACTCGGGAAAAATCTTCAATAAATCTTCGGAAATAACCGGCTAACCCATGAAAACTTCTAACTTCGGTTGGAGTCTTCGGTGCTTCCCAATCCTTAACCTCTTCGATCTTAGACGGGTCAACTTTTATCCTGCTTCGAGATACTACATGGCCAAGAAATTGAACTTCCCGCAACCAAAATTCACATTTTGAGAATTTAGCATACAATTTCCCCCGTTTCAAAACTTCTAAGGTTTGCTTCAAATGTTCTTCATGCTTTTCTTCGGTTTTGGAAAAGATAAGAATGTCGTCGATAAATACTATAAGAAATTTATCGAGGAAAGGTTTACAAACCCTATTCATGAGATCCATAAAGATCGCCGGGGAATTCGTTAAAACGAATGACATCACCAAAATTCATAATGCCCATAACGAGTTCTAAAGGCCATCTTCTCGGTATCACCTTCTTTGACCCGAACTTGATGGTAACCCGATCTCAAATCGATCTTGGAGAAATAATCGGCTCCTTGAAGTTGATCAAACAAATCATCTATCCTTCGCAAAGGATATCCGTTCTTAATCGTCATCTTGTTAAGCTCTCGATAGTCAATACACATCCTCATCGAATCATCTTTCTTTTTCACATATAACACCGGTGCTCCCCACGGTGACGAACTAGGACGAATAAAACCTTTATCAAGTAAATCTTGGAGTTGAGCCATCAACTCTCTCATTTCGGTTGGAGCTAAATGATACGGGGCTCGGGAAATCGGCGTCGCCCCCGGAACTAAATCAATTCGGAACTCGACTTGTCTCTCCGGTGGAAAACCGGGTAAGTCATCGGGAAAGACTTCGGGAAAATCCCGAATAATCTTCACATTTTCGACCGTCTTTTTCTCTTTTCTTCCATCTAAGACATATGCTATAAATGACGAACATCCTTTTGACAAACATTTTCTTGCCTTAATGGCGGTTAACAAGTTTGGCATATGATGCCTCTTTTCCCCATAGATGTACACCTTCTCATTTTCGGGTGACTTAATCGACACCAACTTCTTTCCACACAAAATCTTGGCTTGGCGGATTCCCAACCAATCCATGAGATGAGAAACACTCCACCTCATCAAGGCTTTTCACCTTGCAATCTTTAGCCTTGAGGCCAAATCGCCCACACTAGTAGCAACCATTTGAATCCGCCTTGCATTCACCTTTGTGGTCCCTACCACACTTCCTACAACCACCAACACTACCTTGCTTTGACCCGCTCGGGGCAAACTTGCTTTTCTTTGATGGTCCCGAAAAATTTTCAAACTTTCTCATTTCATTACCAACCGACCTCTCTTGAATTCTTCTTTTACTAACCTTCTCAACACTTCGGGCGACATTGATCGCCTCATCAAGGGTAGTTGCCCTTTTCACCTCTAGCTCATACTCCCACGGCAACCCATTAGCAAACCGAACCACACGACTACGTTCGGTTGGGTAGGCACTTGACATAAACGGGAGGTATCCCATGAACTTCTTGGTATACTCATCCAAGGTCAAATTTCCTTTCTTGAAGTGCAAGAATTCTTCCAACAACTCCTCTAACTCCCTTTCGGGACAAAACTTCTATTTGAGTCTCCTAGTGAACTCATCCCACGACATCTTGTAAACGGCTTTCTTTCCCAAAGTCTCATACACGTTGTCCCACCACGTAAGAGCATCATCTTTAAACAAACGTGAGGCATAAGTCACCATGTCTTCTTCTTTGCACTTGCTACTCTCAAGCACATGCCCCGTCTCTCGAATCAACGAACGGTTACTTTCGGTTCCGTATTCCCGAGATAGAAGTCGGGTCGGCATGCAAGGAGTGTTTTGTATGAACATCCTTCACGTTCAATCTTTCTTTCTTCATCATTTTCCTCATTAGAGGACTTCTCGGTTGGGACACTAGTGTCCGTTGTCTTAGTCTTTGTGGGAGGTGGGGAATCTTCACTTTCCTCTCTCTCCTCGTCATCACGACGGTCCTCTTCCTCCCTTTCATCATCACCAAGGTTCAACCGATCATTTATGATCCGGCTAACATCTTGTTGCATCACATTTCTCATGTTAGTGAGCATGAATTGAATTGCCTCCATTGTTACTGGAGTATGGTTATTCCCGATACCCGAATTGGCCAATCCATTCCTATCTTGATTCACATTCGAAGCTTGTTCTCCATCCAACAAGGCTCGACCACTTCTCGTTCTAGCTATCTTACTATAATAAGATGTCAATCCCAATTAGAATCCAATAAGTTGACTAAATAGTCAAAATAAACATAGGAAAAATTCGATTCAAAACAATTCCCTTTATGGTCAACCCTAACTCTTAAAGGTCAACCTAACTTCCTATAGAACATAATGTCCTAAAAGCAAAGTGTAAGTCTAGGGTGGGTAACCAACCTAATTCACTTAGACTAAAGCTCTGATACCAAGTTGTAACACACCAATTTTTCAAAACAATTTAAACTTTTAAATATTTAACGTTTAACAACCAAAATCCATAATAACCAAAACTTGGTTTAAAAAAAACATTTGGAACGATTACAAGTGCCAAAATCGGTGTTACAATAATATCAAAACTAAAGTCTTGGGGAATCAAATGGTACACCGAGCTAATCACTTCCAAATGCTAACTACGGGCCGCCTAATCCTTAGCTCCCGAACCTGAGTACATAGCCAAAATAAACGTAGTGCGTGAGACAAGATTGTCTCGTGAGAAACATGGGTTTTAAACCCGGTTAGAAAAATGTTTGCAATAAAATAATAATTAAATAATTATGAAATTGCACATAGTCAATCATACTCTAAGGCTTGCCATAAGCCAATCACATATGTAACGGGCCTCCCCGAAACAACTCCCCCGATATGGGTTACTAGGTGAACTCCCCGTTTCCGGGTTAACTATTTCTCCCCCGTTTCCGGGTTATCTCAAACTCCCCTGTTTTCCGGGTTATCTATTTCTCGACACACTACCCTTGCGCAGGGTGGTACCGCCCCAAGTAGGTGTCACTTACTCCCCCAACTTGTGTGGGTTATCTAGGATCCAATTGATTAGCTACCACATAACAAATCATCAACTTGGGTCAATGCCCCATATCACAACTCATATCATACTAGTGGTAACTAAACAAATCAATTTACAATTCAATTCAATTCATACTCTATCAATTCAATCTTTTCTTTATTAAAACAATTATCTAATAAAGACTCTAAAAATCATTTCAACAATAGAACATTGTTTACTATGTACTCAGAAAGATCACGTGTACTCACCTTAGCAATGATATCCAACACTTGTGTTCAACAACACAATCCTTACTTCTAAATCAAGGAAGTACTTCCAATCACAAGGTCTTCTTGACCTAACATCAATATCATCACAAAACCTAGTTATAATCCATAACTAGCTACTAATTAATCCATCCAAACATTGCCAACCACCAAGTTCATACAACTTGGTGGAATCTCAAACCCTAGTTCAAGATTTTCCATCATAAATCCCAAATCTACCTTGTACACATTGATTACAAGTCTACAAGGAGTGTTTTACACTCATGATAGTTCATCTTCCCCAAAGATGACATGGTTGGTTCCCAAAACCACCATTGTTACCCATACTACGCTAAAAATTAAGGTAACTAAGCAAGATGATCAAGAATTCTTACCCTTGATGCTTGAATCCTTCAATATGGTGAAGATTTGAGCTCCTTAGCTCCAAAAACCGACCAAAATGCTCTCAAAACGGCTTCTATAAATCTAGGGTTCGTAGGTGTTATGAGCCCTAGCCTTCACACAACTTTTTATAGTTCAGGTCGTCCCCGAGCCCCGCTCGCGTTCCGCTCGCGCCGCGATGTGACGCGGGTTCTCCATCTGGTCACCGCTCGAAGCAGCCCATCGCGCCCCGCTCGCGCCTGGCTCGCGCCGCGAGCTCGACGCGAATCTCGACTCTAGCTCGGCGCGAGTCTCTAGCGTCTGGGCTCTGAACTCTCTGTTTCACTTCGCGTCTGGCTCGCGCCAGGCTCGCGCCGCGAGGGCTGAGCCAGGCAGATTCTTGGCCTTTAAACTTGTTTCCATCCAAGTTTTGACCCATACTTGGTTACACCAAGTCCCAAACATTCAAACACTCGATAAAACACAACTCGAAACATAAACTAATATAAATAATGAAATTCACATAAATCTCGAATAAATTATACGATAATACAAACGTAAACTTACGGTTGTTAAATGGATTTATTATATGTCACTATTTGTGATGCCCAAAAGTGTTGCTAATATTTTGGAGAAGTTGAGAGCTTCTTTCTTTTGGGGAAGAACCGAGGTAAAACGAAAAATTCATTCGGTGAATTGGGACACAGTGTTGGCGTCCAAGCAAAACGGGGGTTTAGATATTGGGAGTTTATATGCATTTAATATTGCTTTAGTGATAAAGTGGATTTGGAGGTTTGTGACAGTTGGAAATAGTATGTGGGTGAAAGTTATAAAATTGTTATATGGAGAGAATGGGGCGTTGGATCTTGTGAATTCGAGTCGGCTAGGCTCGACTCCGTGGGCGCAAATATTAAAGATGTTGAGTAGATTTAAAGATAATGGTATTAATGTGTTAAGTCATTTGAAGAAAAATGTGGGTGATGGTCGGAATACCCGTTTTTGGAAGGATACTTGGATCGGGCCAAACACGTTAGGCTTGTTGTATCCGAGAATTTGTTTATTGGATGTCGATAGTGACTGCTCAGTGTATGATCGGTTTCAAAATAACGCCGCAAGGTGGGAGTGGGTTCGGGAATTGTGTGGTGGAAAAGAGGAAGCACGTCTTGCGGATTTGAATCATCTGTTGGATGGTTTTACGTTGTCAAATGACCCGGACAAGTGGGCATGGGACATCGGTAATGAAGGGGTGTACGAAGTCAAGAGTATGGGGAGGTGACTTGACACAATAATTCTCCCTTCTTCCGTAGTGCATACAAGGTGGAATTCTTTAGTGCCCCGCAAAGTGAATATCCTTTTCTGGAAGGTTAACTTAAACCGAATTCCGACTAAGGTGAATTTATTGATGAGAGGAATTAATTTTGATGATTTAAAGTGCGTGATGTGCGGGGAAGGTATAGAGAATTCGGATCATATTTTTTGGGGTTGTGAAGTTACAAAGGGTGTTTGGTGGGCTATCGACAATTGGTTACAAATGATTGACACAAATGTGGATTCGTTGGACGAGTTATTGTTCAATTTGGATGCTAGCTCGATGACTTTGAAAGTGAAGAGGATTATTGAGGCAGTGGCGATGATGGTGATCTGGATAATTTGGCATCATAGGAACACAATTACGTTTAACACCGGTGAAGCCCGACGGAATATTCTTATTGAT
This sequence comes from Calendula officinalis, assembly GCA_963853835.1. Classification (NCBI taxonomy): domain Eukaryota; kingdom Viridiplantae; phylum Streptophyta; class Magnoliopsida; order Asterales; family Asteraceae; genus Calendula; species Calendula officinalis. The sequence goes on from OY970825.1 coordinate 25,158,191, forward strand.
TCTATTAAAAAAGTCGCATTTTTGTGGGTTTGTAATCGCGTCCTAAGTATAGAGTTAGTTGGGCTGAATGGTTAATTTTACCTTGTAATTGTTAGATCGGTAGTTGTTGTTTTGTTTTTTTAGCTATTTGCTAGTTTTTTAATGAAAGTCGTTTAAAAAAAACACATGTCATCCTATCAAATGTTTATGAAGATGAATGCGAATAAATTATAGAAATAAATATAATTTCTCTTTATTTTTTGAACATGTTTTATTTCAACTTATTGCTAGTCTTTTTGTAAAATGTTTCTTTGCCATTAAAAAAACCTTCACCCCTTAACTCACATTGTCAAAAAATAAAAGTTGGGAACAACCTAAAAAGTCCATCATTAAGGGATACTAATCAAACATTGAGGATTTAAAAACTTTATTGCTAAATACTATTTAGAACAACAAAATCATTAAATCACAACTAAAAATCTCTCCAAATATTGGAAGTTTAGATGTAGATAGCATATTTATATCTAGAAGTAGAGAGACTGCTTAATATAGACATCTGACAAAATGAAAGTAAAAGTAAAGTACGTGAGTTTTATATGAGATAAACAAAATCAATAAACCATTTTGATTGAATTTATGATTTGTTGATATTAGCAAGAAAAACATAGAATTAAATTCAAGGTTAATGTGTTAACTACTCCAAGAAAAGTCATACAATTGCGCCCATGCCTCCCGTTAAAAGTAAAAGTTTTCTCACTTTTTTTTTTGTCTTTTAGTGACTTTTTGCGGTGTCATGTGTCGCCGCAAAAGATATTCCTTGCAAAAAAATGTTTTCTCTTGTAGCGGGTAAACTATTACACGTAAAAACATACTAGCTTAGTAGCTTTTAGTTTAGCAATGAAATTAGCTAAATACTACACAAGGTTATTGACTTCGGCTACTCTCATGGACAAAACTTAATTAACAAAAGATAGCATCCTACGGTTGACAATCTTTGGAATAACAATCTCAAAAGGAGATTTCCTTTAATTTCAATGTGTCAGGATCGAATAACCAAAACAAGTTATTGTCAACCCAAATCTACTAATAACAAGAAGTTACAGCGGATTAACACTTGTATTAATATATTAAGAACAATAGAATACTTTATATTGAATGAACAATGAACAATAATATTAAGACCACAGTGATTCACAAAAAGCTTCAATGTATATTATTGATTAACAATACACACGTACGTTTACAATTCGTAAGGAACTATTTATAATAGTCCTTGAAGCCTAACTATTTACCCTAGTTATTCTAGGACTTGATTTACATCGAATTATAAAAGATATACATTGAATAACATTCTATAACTACTTCTGCGAAGATCTCGGACTTGATATGCTTCCAAATATGCGTACCAGTAGTAACTTCAATCACCAGTAGTGAATATGCATCCTCAGTAGTAACTCTGGTAATCAGTAGTAAGTCCAAAATCAACATCAGTAATAATTACTAATGATCAGTAGTATCTTCAATATGTGCATGATCAGTAGTAACTTAGTTATAGACTTCACCAGTATCAACTCATCAGTATTAAGTATTTCTGCCCTATCAGTAACAACCATAGTCTTCATCAGTAGTAACTATGATCAGTACTAACTGCAGCATCAGTAATAAGTTGAACTGTGATTTGTTCCAACAATCTCCCCCTAAACTTGTTAATTCTTTCTGAATTACTCAAGTTTCTTTTGTTCTTCTTCTTCCCTCTTTCTCTTCTCTAGGGTTCTTTGATTCTGTTGCTTTCTTTGTTCAATGATGTATTTGTTGTTTTTCTTTGTAAAATAGTTCAATTTATTCTGGAACATTACAGCATCATATGGTCTCATCATGGAGTTTGTGAATATCTGATACATGACCTTCTCAGAGTGTGGATATTCTTTTTCATATAAATATAGCTCACATTTCTTGCTTGATCTTTCAAAGAAGTACATATTTGCAGTTGGGAGTACATTCCAAGCATACACATTTTCTGGATTTGTAAATAGTTCTGGGTAGTTATCTGGATAAAATGCAGCATCAATCATTCTTGTTAAATATCCAGCACCAGACTCTTTCCATGATTTCTTTGTCATCCTTGGTTTTCCAATGATTAGAAGTTTGATTACATCACATCTTGAACATGATCTAATCAATGGTAACCATCCAGTAAATCTTTGAACAGCTTTGTATTCCCTTATAATTTCTATTACATTATTAGGCATAACTCTCCAATTGATGATTGGATTGTTTTGAAGGGGTGCAACATGTACTTCAAGAACAGGAATAATTTGTTCTGTCTTTGATTTATTTTGAGCACTCTGTTCTTGAGTAAGAACCTTTCTTTTCTTTGTTTGGGGAGTTGAGGATTCACCAGTAGTTGATATACTACCAGTTTGAATTGACTTTGGATTTATTGGGATTAAAGCTTTTGATTTCTTTTCTTCTTCAGCTTCTTGTTCAGCCAATTATTTCTTCTTGGCAGTACAATATTTCTCTATAATTGTGATCATCTTCATTCTGCCAAAGGATTTTGCACCGTGCCCTTTTGATTTCAGAAATTCAATCATATTTGTCTTCTGTTCAAACACATCATCTGTTAATTCACTTTTTGTTCGTTTACATTCAGATACCAGATCTTCAAGACAGTTTATATGTTCTTCTTCAACTTTTCTAAGTCTTTTAAATTCTGCTTGTTGAGCTTCTATCTGAACATCTTTTATTTGAACAGGTATTTCAGCTTCTTGAGATTGTTGAGTTTTTGATCTTTTCTTTTCAACATTTTTCTTTTTTTCAAGAGCTTGATACATAGCCACTTTCTCTAAGTATCTCTTGTGTTTCACCTTCCATCTTGATTGTTTTTCAGCTCTGACAAGATTGATTTTGTTCACCATGTGGTGACCTAGTGCTCTGTTGGGATAATCATCATCATAAATTTCCTTTCCCTTTCCAATACAAGCTGAAGGTGGAGGTGGAATATATTTCATATCTGGGATACCTCTGATTATTATTGATGGAGAAAACAATCTAAGTTCATTCTCTGGAAGGATCTGTTAGATCGTAATCAACTGAGATCGAGCTAATTCATGATGATTCAAGGTGAGAAATAGAAGAATTTCTTAAGTGTGTGTGTTCTTGGTGTTTGAGTGTGTGTGAGGTAGTTGAGAGGGAAAGGTTAGCTTTCAAATGATAATTCAATTAAAGTGAGGGAAAGCTTACATTGAAAGACAAACATACAAGTATTTATACCATCTACCACTTAACTAGGGAATCGTTAACTAACGGACTTAAAGGTCAAAACTATTACAATTTTGGTCCTAACAATCTCCCCCTTTTTGATCTTTAATACTTCATCCCAGTCTTCAAACTTCAGATTCTTGATATCATCTATCTTTGGCAAGAAAATGTTTTTCTGTATTTCAAGAACAATACATTTGCAGAAATCTGGAAGTTTAAGATACTCAAAGAGGATATGTTTTTCGTTGATACTGTTTGAGTGAGAAAATCCTGTAACTGATTTACTAAAGATTTGTAAACTTTTGGGAAAGGAAAATCAGTTAAGTAAGGATTTGACTGGGTTTTCAGATAATGAAGAAGTTGTTTTTGAATTTTGTGGTAGAGGATTATATTGAGGAAAGAATTATAATGTTTTTGAATGGTTTGTCAATCAAATTTTTGGATGTGTGTGTTTGTTTCGGTAAGAATGATTTGAAAGTTAAAGATTTTGGATGTGTGTGTGTATGAATGTTTGTATATAGGAAAAAATGATATATACATTTAAGATTTGAATATACAAAAGAGTTTGAACGGTTAAGCTTTTGTATGGATGTGATTGTTTATGAAATGTGGAAAGAATGATTTATTCGATTAGATTTCAGTTTGAAATGGATGTTTTGTGTTTTGAAATGAATGAATTGGAAATTTTAAGATTTTGAGTAGGTATGAATGAGATTCGTGGTTTGGATAGAATGATTTGTCAGTTTAAGATTTGAAATGGAAATGTTGAGAATTTGTGAGAAATTTCTGAAGATGAGTCGGTTTCTTTTTCTTCACAAATTATTTCATGTAAATCGACGAAAATGTAGACCCATAGATAGATAGAGTTGTTTGTAGCGGAAGTCTTTTGTTAAAGTTGTGGCTTTGTCGATTTGTGAGTATTGATAATTGTTGTTAGGGATAAAATGTGGATAAGATTTGCGCTCCCCCTCAAACAAACAATTATGTCTTAATGAATCTTCGGTTTCTTGTTTACTCCCCCTTAATTGGTGCATATGACTTTTTGATGTGGAGTAAACTGGGCTAATATATCTTCTTAAGTCTTGTAAGCATTTTTCTTCATAAACTGAACTTCTTATTAAATTTTCTCCCCCTCATGATGATTAAGATATATCGGAAGCATCATGAAAAATGTGAAGTTCGTCGAGATGAAATGAAGAAAATCTTCGAAGCCCATGAATACAAATATGATGAATAATGATATATTCATATTTTGAATGAATCAATATACATCATATTGTATAATCGAAAACCGAACCGATGTTGATAATGTAGATATTCGATCAAATAGTTTGGCATTGAATCTCAATGATCAAATCAAATAGGGCAAACCGGGATCACATAGATTACCCGTTGACACAACAGTTACACAAACTGTGTGACCTACGTTCAGTGTTGGAATAGATGTTAGCACTGGTAGGATTTCCATTCAATCATCGTGGAATACCAAGAACGTTGGTATCACTATGAATGTTCCGGCTTTATCACAAAGATAAGCTTGGTATTATGCCTTGTGTCCTAAAAGTGTATTTTGGTTCTAGACTCAATTAGTGGACAAACGAAGGCGAGGACTGGAGAGACTTGTCCTCTGTTTCAATATCAACAATCTCCAAGTGAGATGTCGATAGCATATGAGCTAATCTCCGTGGAAATGAAACAAGTACTTTTTAAGAAATACTTGAGTGGCTGGGGGGGTTGTGCAATGCATCACTGGGTTCCATGATGTCTTTTTCAATATCAGAGAGCAACACATGCAATCTGATAGAGACGTGGCTACCCGGCTTTTTATCAGTTTGGTAAGGGTTTTTCTTTTTCTTTAACCCTGTCACACCCTCCTCACTCAAGCTTACTTTTTCATTTTTCGACTACTCCCTCATTTCATTTTACCATGTATAGCTGTTGCATCCCATACGACATTCCCCCTCTCAAATTTTATCTCTGCGCACCCCAATCAAGATCCCGTGATACTTGATTCTGCTCACCTAGACCTATGTACCCTTACATATTGTCCTATATTGTAGGTGGCTCCTGGGGAAGATCATGCCAGTTATAGCAGATCATAGGAGTAATTTGAGAGTGAACTATAACGCTCATGTGCAAATATCAGCATTTATGATGTTACTTTGTAAGAATAACATGGATTTTTCATCGGAAAATGTGTTTCCGGCATAAGTTGTTGCCTTTATGATTTAAAAGTTTAGGCACAGCAACTTGAACAATTGAGGAAATACCGGACTCACATAGAGTATCCGTTAACACACGGTATGAATCGATAGTCGTTTGCACAACCATTGATTCAAATGTGTGACCTGCGATTAGAGTTGGCGCAATTTTAGCTCTAGCAGGATTTCCACTCAATCCTCGTGAAACACCAGATTGTGATGCCACTATGAGTGTTCCGATGAATACACGGAGATTCATATTCAATAGTGTATGTGTCCTAAATTGGAAATATTTGTCGATGAGATCTAGACACATTGTGCATTCAATTTAAGACGTAACCCAGGGCAGAAGGTTAATTATTTCAATACCAACATACTCCGAATGAGCAGTCGATAGATTATGTGCTACGTCCCCTGATGAATTGAAACAAATTCCTTTTGAGAGGAATCTGAGTGGTTGGTGGTGGAGTGCAAATGCTTGACTGGGCCAGTTAAGTCTGGTGAAGCATTCAACACATGAATGATCACAAATTTAGTGAGGTTGCCCGGTTTATTGTCGGTTTGGATGCACTCAAAGGTGTGTTTTCTTGATATTATCATGTTTTCACATCACCTTGCACTCACCTAAATCTATACCCTAGACATATACCCTCACATTTACCAATTTTGGCTAAAAAGTTTCCCTTGGAAGGTAAGGCCGGTTCTGGCAAACCATAGGAAGGTATTGTCGTTTGATAAAAAAAAATAGTTCGATTAAAAAAAATTCAAACGGGTATAAAAGTATTGATATAATAAAGTTTCTCCCCCTGGAAATAATAATTCTCCCCGTAGAATTAGAATTTCTCCCCCTCGACAAAATAAAGAATGAAAATTTACAGATATAGAGGAGTGGGAAAGAATTTTTACAGTTATGTGGAAAACTGGTTTTGAGCGGGTTTCAAGCTTATATACTTGAAAGCCATTATGTTTAAAAGCGAGTTATATACTGAAGTGTATATAAGTCATTATTTTGAAAAGCGAGTTATACACTGAATTATGTATAAATCATTTGATGAACCGCGAGTTATACACCGATTTGTGTATAAGTCATTATGATTAAGAACGGGTTATACACTGATGTGTGCATAAACCATTTTTCCTGCAAAACAAATCAAACAACTTTTGGTACCCATTTTTGTTTGGGTCCGACAATGTTAGCATGGGTATTAAACCACCGATAAGTTGTATCGATTTGATTTAAAGATTGAGAGTTCCATGATAAACTGAAACTTGATGTTTCACTTTCAAATAATTTCCGGGGAATTATTTGAGATGTTGGAGTTTTGGGAACCCATTTAGCTTTTAAGATCGAGGATGTTTTGTAAATATAAATAGGAGATGTTTTTGGCACTTGTGTAAAAGTCATTTTAGGTGCCAAGGAAAGTAAATCTTTTCTTGAATATTTTAACGATTTAGTTTTAGAAAAGATTTTCTTTGAAGGAATAGAATGTTTCAACACGGTTGATGATTTAGTTTTATCCATTTGAGAATGCTTAAGTCTAGAAGAGGAACCTAATTTATTTGGAGTTTTAGGTGCGGAATTTCCTCTATTATCTTGTTTGAGAGCATTCATTTTCTTATCAGAGTGTGGTGGAACCGTGGATCTCCTAGGCTTAGGTTTGGTAGAAGAACTTATTTGAGATTTCGGTTTAGGTTTAGAATTTCCTCTATTAACCTCAGTTTGCTTGATCGTATATAAATCACGATATGCCATGACAGGAGAAAACATTCTTGAGGTTTTACATTTATTCGTTGCCGTTAAAGGAGAGGCTTTTGATTTAGATTCTAAATTTTGAATTTGTATTTGCAACTTCAGTTTCTCTTTATTAAAAGATTTTTGTGACTCATCAATTTTATTTTCTAATTCAAAAATTTTGGTTTGTAAAATTGATTTGTCGGTGTCAAAGATTTTAGAGTATTCATTTAGCTTAATTAACAAACCTACGTTTTTATTTTGAGACAAAGAAAGATCTGTTTCAATAGATGTAATTTTTTCTAGCAATTTTGTTTTCTCAATATTAAAAATATTGATTTGTGTTTGTAAATCAGATCCAAAATTACATTCAAGTAGTTTGATTTTATCAGTCAAAATACAATTTTCAGCACAAACAGAATCATATTTTTCGATGTTCAAAATATTAACAGTATTTGTGTCATGAAGTTTGTTTGTTAATTCAGCAATCTGAAGTTGCTTTGTTTCAGAATCTTTTTCAAAAGTTATAATTTTTGATTTGAAATTTGCATTTTCAGATTCAAGAGTTTGAACTTTATCCATTAAAATATTAACTTTGCAATTTCTGAAATATTCATTTAGTTTCTCACTTTTCTCCAATTTTTCTTTGTAGTCGTTACTCAATCGTAGATTCGTAACATTATCATAAAATGATTTCTCAAATAAAGCATAATTATGTGTACTTGTAGTTTCCCACAACTCAACTGATTCTTTTAATTCAGAAATTTCTGTTTGATAGTGTAATTGTTGAGTTTGTAAACTAGACATTTGCTCTTTTAGCTCCCTGTTTTTATTTAGAAGTGATTTTATTAAATTGTCATCCATTTTAGCTCTTGTATTTTCAAAATGTGCAAATATCAATTGAAAGTGATATGACAAAATATTTTGGACTTAAAAGTTCTAGCAATTAAAGTATTTATTTGACAAAAAGTGGTGTTTGATTTCAAAAACTTTGTTGTCAAATGAATTTGGTTTTAAACAAAATTTTGTGATAAAAAGTAAATTTGATGAAAATTTAAACACGTAAAAATTTTGTGGTCAAATGATTTTAAACAAAAATTTAAAGAAAAGGAAAAAAAATATGTTGGCTTACCATTTGGGCTTTGGGCTTTGGATATGACGGACTTTGGTTGTTGGGCTGTGGTTTTTCCAACACCGTAATTTGGGCTTTGGGCTTAATCGGTTTGAGAAGGGCTGAAATCACGAACGCAGATTCACTTTTGCTTTTCCTTCAAATCAGATATAGGTTTTTGATCTTTTCGATTTTCTGATTTTCTGATATGGTTCTCGGATTCTGCTATCGGTTTCTTAGATATCGATTTCTCTATTTCTCTAATTTCTGATTTCGGATTTCTTGTATAACGTAATTTCTTTAATCAGATATCGGTTTTAACGTGATTGTTGAATCGCTTATCGATTATTGATTTTAGATATCGGAAATCGGTTTTGATTACAAAGACATCAGATATCAGATATGACTTCTCGGTTTTCTAATTTCAGTTCTGTGATCGGATTTTCTGTTTAAAGCTAAAATCAGATATCGATTTTGGGATTCTCGGTTTTGTCGAACTCTGGCCGAACTACTCTATAGAACTTCGGGCCGAGCATCTCCTTAGAACTTCTGGTTTTTGATTAGTCGAATTGAAGGGCAGAATTGAAGTCGGAATTCGAGTTCTTATCAATTGAATCGGAATCAATTGAATAGGTTTGAATCGAATTTTGAATATTGATTTTGTTAAATCGAAGATAGTGTTGAATCAGAAGATCGATTTTGATCAAAATTGATTGTAGACTATCGATTTGTGAAGTAGAAGATCGAACACAGTTAATTGTTGAAGAGAAGCCGAACTTGTTCGATCCTTTTGAAGCTGCCGAACTTCTTTCAATTAGGATCGGGCTTAATATCGGTATGGGCCGAACTATGTGTAGAACTAGGTGTAGAACTTCTCCACTGGGCCGAACTAGGTGTTAATTAGGAACTCGGGCCGAACTATTAGAGTAGTTCGATATGGGCCGAACTTGTTAGTAGTTCGATATGGGCCGAACTAGTGAGAAGATCGGGCCGAACTACTATGTGGGCCGAACATACAACTTCGTCATCTTCAAGAGGCCGAACTTCTTCGAGCGTATGAACACCGTCACAGACTTCACCAATTCAATCCGATTATGCTCAATTCTCAACCGATTTGAATGATTCTTCTTTCTATATGCTCGAAATCAACTTTCTAACACTTTGATCCGATCAATTTCTTCAATCCATAACACATAAGCTTCGAATCTTCGATTTACAGTAAGTTTTTGAGTTTTTCACTTTTTCTCTAAAAACATCAAATTGAAGATCGAATGTTGATGGAATTGATCTGAAATTGATTCTATTGTGTTTAGAAACACTGGAGAAACACTAATCCATGCTCAAAACTTCAATTCCAACGAAAAATTTACAACATTAATTTTCATGAACGTAACAAACTTTTCTTCACTTTTTCTCAGATCTTGATCGAATTAAGCTGATTTGGATCTTCTCTTAATAGAGATTTCGCTCTGATACCACTTGTTAGATCGTAATCAACTGAGATCGAGCTAATTCATGATGATTCAAGGTGAGAAATAGAAGAATTTCTTAAGTGTGTGTGTTCTTGGTGTTTGAGTGTGTGTGAGGTAGTTGAGAGGGAAAGGTTAGCTTTCAAATGATAATTCAATTAAAGTGAGGGAAAGCTTACATTGAAAGACAAACATACAAGTATTTATACCATCTACCACTTAACAAGGGAATCGTTAACTAACGGACTTAAAGGTCAAAACTATTACAATTTTGGTCCTAACAGGATCTTTGGATGTTGAGGAAGTGTGCATTCATCTACTTCAAACCAGTTCACATTATCATCAATGTCAGGTATGATAAGTGGTTGATCAGGTGTTGGTGGTTTGGTGATGATGACATAACGTTCTCTTTCAATTAGCTCTGGGATCTCTTGTTCTTCCTCTTCAGTAGTAACCAAGGTAGTTACTACTGGTGTGGCTTCAGGAGTTACTACTGATAGGGCATCAGTAGTGTTTGGTGCAGTTGTTTCCTCTTCTTGATTTACTACTGCTATAACATCAGTAGTATTAGGAGTTACTACTGATACTTCTTGTTGAGCTTGTTCTTCCATATGAGCAGTAGTAGTAGCCTCATCATCAATATTCATCGTTTCTAGGCCTTCATCATTAACCTGGCCTTCATCAACTTTTGTTTCTTTGAGATTGAGGAGAGAAGTTGCTGCTGCTGCAATGGATTCATCTATCATACTTTGAATGTTGTCCTTCTCCCCCTTAGTGGGCTCAACTGGTGGAGCTCTGATACCACTTGTCAGGATCGAATAACCAAAATAAGTTATTGTCAACCCAGATCTACTAATAACAAGAAGTTACAGCGGATTAACACTTGTATTAATATCTTAAGAACAATAGAATACTGTATATTGAACGAATAATGAACAATAATATTAAGAACACAGTGATTCACAAAAAGCTTCAATGTATATTATTGATTAACAATACACACGTACGTTTACAATTCGTAAGGAACTATTTATAATAGTCCTTGAAGCCTAACTATTTACCCTAGTTATTCTAGGACTTGATTTACATCGAATTATAAAAGATATACATTGAATAACATTCTATAACTACTTTTGCGAAGATCTCGGACTTGATATGCTTCCAAATACGCGTACCAGTAGTAACTTCAATCACCAGTAGTGAATATGCATCGTCAGTAGTAACTCTGGTAATCAGTAGTAAGTCCAAAACCAACATCAGTAGTAATTACTAATGATCAGTAGTATCTTCAATATGTGCATGATCAGTAGTAACTTAGTTATAGACTTCACCAGTATCAACTCATCAGTATTAAGTATTTCTGCCCCATCAGTAACAACCATAGTCTTCATCAATAGTAACTATGATCAGTACTAACTGCAGCATCAATAATAAGTTGAACTGTGATTTGTTCCAACACAATGCATGCTTTATAATATATATTTTTTAACGGCATATACATGCTTTATAATACTCATGTTTAAAAGATAGCACAACTAATCTTGCAGTAAATATCAACTACTAATGTAAGTTAACCGTCCATATGCAATACGATTTAAAAACTGTAGTATTTCTCACTTTATCTTTCTACCCAAAAAATGTATTATCAAATATTTATGAAGATAAATAAATATTATACATTAAAGTAGGTTTGTGCACGTCCAAGAATCATACCGAACCGACTAGAACCGGGAACCGAGAAAATGATTTTGGCCGGACCGAGGATCAAACCGATCATGCTCGGAACCGAACCGGCTGGAACCGAACTAAACCGTTCGAAACCGAACCGATTAAAACCCGATAATCGATTTTTCATAAAAATTAGAACCGAGAACCAAATCGATGTAGCTCGGTTCGGTCTGGTTCTGCGGTTCCAGTCGGTTTGATCCAATTTGCACATGTCTATATTAAAGCAGGAAGTTAATATCCCAACAACCAATAGTTGAACTAGTTAGCTAGTACAATTAATCTATGACAGTTTTAAAAGATGTGTTACTACTGCCAGATGACATTGAAGACTCATCTTTATATCCAAAGTTGCTATATTCTATACACATGTACCGAAATAATATATCCCCTATCTTATGCCACGTTATGGCACCCACGTTTTACCCTTTTTCCCTTTAAGATTAGGGCCTACGTGTCTACATCACTGTTTCCTGGAACGCACACTACAAACGTATAGTAGTAGTAGCTTTCATAAAATGAGTTAATGACTCCTAAATTCTAATATCCATCATTTAAAAATGAGAAATGGTATTCTATATCAAGTAGGTTATAATTGTCTATATTCCACTTTTTTTATATTTCTTTTCTGATAGAACTAAATATTGTTGTTGTGACACTAAATGACACAAAATACACAACATTGGTTCGGTGTAAAGTCCATGAATCATAAGTATGTGGGGGAAACCCATTACACCCTTCGATTAGTGCCATTCTACGACTAAGTCTAGCATCCACCAACATCAATGTTCATATTCAAGTGTGTGTATATGTATTTCTTTCGTTTTAAAATAGTGATTCATTTTTTTTATATAACGGCTTCAAAATAAGTAATACATTTTAAATTTACATTAGTTGGTAAAAATAGTGGAGCTCATGCCCACTAACACGATCTCATTTAATATAATGAAATATCATTTTTACCTTTACTTTTAACTTTTAAACATTATTAACATCACTTTATTCAAAATATGTGGGACCCATCCTCCAATAACTATCCAGTTTTATTCTAATATAACACTCATTATAATATTTTTCTTTAAAAATCATGAAACCAACAATTTGTCGCTTATTTTGGGACTGATAAAGTATATGGATACAGTAATGATAGACATGCTGAATGCATCAACCTAATAATATATAGTTCTTTCATTATTTGACAAGTATGTTTTGCATTTTCTCTTCCTAATAATTTTCATTGAATTTGTCATGTTTATAACTCTAACTGTTAACGATTTATTAGGTTGATGTTCTAGATGTGTCAATTAAACTATCAGTTATTTTTATTTTTTATTTTCTCCCCAAATTTGCCATGAAATAAATAGTAGGAACAACCCGAAGTCCATTCACAGATAATATTATTTAAACAATGAAGAAGAAAAAAACTAAAGATTTGAACTTGGTGAGTACTACGACTAGAACGACTATCGGCTGATCATATATATTTGTGATATTCTTGTATAACGTATAGAAAAATTACTTAAAGTATTCAGGCAAGGTTACAAGCTTCAGATAATGATATCAACCGATGATATTTATAAAATGATTTCAAACTAAGGTGTTATTTATTTGCAGTTTAATGGAACCATTCATCACTGAATATTTAATCATTCAGCATCCAGTACGTTTGTATAGCGCTTCTGTATAAAGTCTATACTGTATGAGACAATAAAAGATTGCTGAATAATTCTACCTTAGAAAATATACTGAATTATTAATTAGTCATAATATTTATCGAAAAGTTTCTCACAATCAAAATAAGTTTTATACATAACTTTTTAATCATTCAGACTGTTAAATTATTTAACGATAAATCATTTTACTTCTATCAAACATCCGTCGCTATGAGAAAGAGAAAACATATATACCACTATGTCATGATGAAAACATGCATGCAACACGAAATAAGCTGGGCCACCTAGGCCCAAACTTGAGAACTAGGCCCAAAAGGGGAATTCTTGGACCGAATTCTGAATATCGGGTCCTACCAATTAGAGTTCCAGTTCAATTTTCACATCCCTATTCTCATGATGTTATTTCTTACTCGATTCAAAACTTATAAATTAAAATAACTTACATAATTTTTTACAAGGTTATAAAAAACGTAAATTGCGGTGGTATTATCAAGCCTTAAGCCTTATAATTTGATTTTCATTGATTTATATGGTATTAATATGTGAAGTTTACAAAAAAATGTTACATTTAAATTCATAATTATACATCTCATCATTTAAAAAAAATTCAAATTTTACAACAAATTTTAGAAAAATTCGTGATAAGGCCGCGCCTTACGCTGTTTTATCGCATTTTTTCTTACATCACACTTTAAACAACCGTGATGGACTGTTTCATAACGGCGGATGTCGTGTTTTGTAATAAGATTATCAAGTTTTATCAATATGAATTTCATTGTTCTATATTATTTCATCTGTTGAAGTTTTAAACTTCTGAATAGCAGATCATACTCTCCTAAAAAATACTAAATACTTTTTATTAAATACAGTCAGTCAGTCAGTCAGTCAGAGATTAAGCAAGAAGAATCAACATCCAAGCATATTTCTATCATCATTCTCCATCATTCACTACAAATACAGTCAGGTATTTGCTTTAACTTTGTTGTAAAATTTTGGTATCAGAGCTAGACATACGATTTAATTAAATGACATCTCTACTTTTAAAGAAACAAATAAGCACTGCCATAGAAGATATAAACGAAGAAGTATTTATTGCAGAAAAAGATCTAGCTTATATAAAAGAAAGAATAAAAACAAGTCAAAATGAACATAAACCAACGATGACTAAAGTAAAAATGTTTTTAGAAAATAGACTTGAAAAAAGAATGAAAGAAAAAAGAATCATTGAAGAAAAAGTAAAAATATTAACATTATAAGAGTATAATTTATTTTTTCATTATGTCACACACAACTTAACAAAAAGAAAATCGCGTTTTTTCTTACATCACACTTTAAACAATCGTGATGGACTGTTTCATAACGGCGGATGTCGTGTTTTTTAGGACATTGGTATTTTATAATATCAATGGCGTAAGTAACATATTTTTAATAAGATGACAAAATTAAGGTAGTTAATATTCATTAATTAATCACTTCTTACAATAAATTGCCAAAGGATATACCAATGTGGTTGTGAACGGCAACGCCCAACCTTTACCTAAGTTCGGACACGTGGCTGGAGTAATCCGGATTCGGATCCGAGTTGTCTACTCTATATACGTGGGCTTTTAGTAGCACAGTACTACACTTGCCGCCTCACATTCTAATCCCTTTTTCTCTCTAATCCACTGTCAAATAATTGTGCATCGATCCGCCATGGCTACTCAAGGAAAGGTCATCACCTGCAAAGGTACAATCTCCGTTACTTCATGAACTAACTTGTTTTGATCTGATTCTATATTCTAAATCTGCATTCGAAATTGAGCAAAAACCCTTAGTTTGATCTGATTGTGATTCCTGTTGTAGCTGCGGTGGCGTATGAGGCTAATAAGCCGTTAGTGATTGAAGATGTGGAGGTTGCACCGCCTCAAGCCGGTGAAGTTCGAGTTCAGATACTCTTCACTGCGCTTTGTCATACCGATGCTTACACTTGGAGTGGGAAGGTATATTGTTATGTTTATTGCGATCATTTTTCATTTAGGTTATCGATTATCGGTTTGGAAACCCTAGATGCAGCTACCGATTTGTTGAACACGATGAAATGATCGTATGTTTGGAAATGAAATCTTCGAATTGTTAATTGTTATCTAAATTCTATTGATTGTGCTATGATTTGATCAGATGTTTGATTTTGCACCCGCAAATAATTCTATTTATAGAAAGTGATAAAATATTAGTGATGTTTTCTCATTGACAATTGAGAAATTCATGGAGTTAGATTCCTACAATTCCGCTAAAATGTTTATGCTTCTTCAAAATAATTATAGGAATTATTGTGGAATGTGATTCTGAGTCATTGTAACTGTTTTGACCTAGGATTCTTTACCAAGCTAATCTGAACAGGTTGAGTGATTGACTAATTGCTTATTATGCTTGTTTTTATTCGTTAATTTGTTCATTTTTTTTCATGATATCGAAACTGAAGCTGTTTTTACATCCTTATTTTACAACTAGACAATAAACAATTAAATTATCTCCCTGCAGGATCCCGAGGGTCTTTTCCCATGTATTCTTGGTCACGAGGCTGCAGGGTATGCCTGCATTCATTAAACAATTAATTTTGTGCAATTTACTCAACTTTAATTTAAAAAAAATTGCAGGATTGTAGAGAGTGTTGGTGAAGGTGTGACTGAAGTTCAACCTGGGGACCACGTGATACCCTGTTATCAAGCCGAATGCAAAGAATGCAAGTTTTGTAAATCAGGGAAAACCAACCTTTGTGGCAAAATTAGGGGTGCAACTGGTGTTGGTGTCATGATGAGTGACCGAAAAAGCCGTTTTTCAGTTAGGGGTACTCCAATTTATCATTTTATGGGAACATCTACTTTTAGTCAATACACTGTTGTACATGATGTAAGTGTTGCAAAGATTGATCCTAAAGCTCCTCTGGAGAAAGTTTGCCTTCTTGGTTGTGGTGTTCCTACTGGTAAGTTTTTCTTGTTCATCATTTTGACCGTTTTTTTTTTTTGTAAATTATTAAGTGTTTTTGATTTGTTTTGTTTGTGGTTTTAGGTCTTGGTGCAGTTTGGAACACAGCAAAAGTTGAAGCAGGTTCAAATGTTGCTATTTTTGGTCTTGGAACTGTTGGGCTTGCAGTGAGAATATGATTATTGATTATTATTTTAGAGTAAAATTACAGTGTTGTCTTCCAAATTCTACGATTTTTGTCCCTCTACTTTTAATTTCGTTTTTTGTCCCTGTACTTATTAATTTAGTGAATTTTGACCCAGTGGTTCTCGAATTTCATTTTTTTCGTCCATTTTGACCTAAGATGTCAAAAATACCCTTAGTTTTATTTTATTTTCTTTCTTCTTCAGTCATCTTCTCCGGAAAACTTCCGACCATTTCAAGCGCCAGAGAAGATGACCGGAAAACAGGGAATAAATTAAAAAAGTAATACTTCGTACTAAATAAAAATAATGGTATTTTGGTCATTTTAGGTCAAAATGGACAAAAAAGTTAAATTCGAGAACCATAAGGACAAAAGTCACTGAATTAAAAAGTACTGGGACAATATCGTAAAATTTAGAAGACCACATGGACATGGGTACAATTTTCAGCATTTATATGAATTTGACTACCATTTGACAGGTGGCAGAGGGTGCAAAAGCAGCTGGTGCTTCACGAATCATTGGGGTAGATATTGACAACAGAAAATTCGATAGAGGTAATGCATTATTTTCCACTTTCATCTGGATTTATTATTTATTTATTTATAATTTTGGATTGCAGCAAAAAACTTTGGTGTAACTGAGTTTGTGAACCCGAAAGAGCACGAGCAACCGATACAACAAGTTCTTGTTGACATGACAGATGGAGGTGTTGACTACAGTTTTGAGTGCATCGGGAATGTTTCTATTATGCGGGCTGCTTTAGAATGCTGTCACAAGGTAATATTTTGAAATTTCTTACAAGTTCGAGGTCTGTTTTGTAAATTGTAACTTTGTAATGTCTGTTTTTGTAACTACAGGGGTGGGGAACATCGGTTATTGTGGGTGTTGCAGCATCGGGCCAAGAGATATCAACCCGCCCGTTTCAGTTGGTTACAGGTCGTGTTTGGAAAGGGACAGCTTTTGGTGGGTTTAAGAGCCGTTCGCAAGTGCCTCAACTTGTTGATAAGTATATGAATAAGGTATTAACCAAATTAAAACCCTACGATAGCTTTTGCTTAGGTTTTGTGAATTTTGTGGTGCAGGAAATTAAGATTGATGAGTATATAACCCACCATTTGACACTTGAGGAGATCAACAAAGCGTTTGAGTTGTTGCATAGTGGGGATTGTTTGCGTTGTGTGCTTAAGGTGTGAAACGACCCCGGTTAGAATTTGGGGGCGGGTTTTAAGCAGGACTTTGAAGTTGAAGTTAAGTCAATGTATCTATATCTATCGCACCTTTCTTTTTCTTTTTCTTTTTTCCTACTGGCTGTTTAAAGGATATGATGATTTTCAGTAATCGAATTTGGTTTCGGTCTTTAATGTATCTTATCATAGTCATGCAAATTACAAACATTACATTACATGTTGGAAGCCGTACATAAGAACCTTAAACTCGCGAGAATTGCAAAATATACGTGTCTATTCTAAAGTCCAAATTTCATTCCTTTTAATTCCATAAAGAGTTTTGATAATGACAATATTAAAAAAAAGTTGTCAATAAATGCATAAAAAGTTATACAATATTTTATAGGGGAGTAATTCTTAAAATTAAGAAGTTCACTATAGATCCTTTTTTTTTTTTGAACGGCAAGTTAGTGGTTCAGTGACATTCATAAAGGTCAGTATATCTTTCCTCGAACCCTCCACATATGATGAATAAACCCCACCACCTTTTAATGTTCAAATTTTATCTCCAACAAAGCTTGAATTCAAGACCTTTTGAAAGTTCACTATAAATTGATGTGCAAGTTTCTAATGCATGTCTTATGACAGCCTTAAAAGACGTCATTATTAAAACACTATTTTTCTTGTTAGCGGTAATAAGTAAAAATTTGATTTGTTGCTGATTCTCTAACGATATACATGGTTTAACATAGTGAATGTGGAAAAAAGAAAGAACACAAGAATTGCTAATTAACAGAATGCATTACCTAGTTTTAAGTAAACATCATCCCGTTGCAGTCTACTTTCATAACATTACCCATCCCCGTAACCCCCCAACCAAGCACACAACTTATGTTTCTTATTACAAAACACATATCAAACGAAATCATAAACGTAGGTATCACTTAAATAGCATGCAACTTCTTTTCTTTTTTTTTTTCTTTTTTTTTTTCTTTTTTTTTTTGAGAACGACAAATAGCATGCAACTTATGTTCATTATCTTCTTTAACACCATTTCCCTTTCACTTATTTAGTAAAAAAAAAAAAGTATAAATATCACATTCAGAATCTTACTTGAAGATACATAACATATCTCTATAATTTATACACATTCCCTACATTGGAATTTTTATGCATCTAAACAGTAACCATATCCAAATAACCCGCAAGTAAGACCAGGCTTAAAAGTCAAATACAATACCCGTATCAATAAAACCCGCTTGATTGTTCATCATCCAATTATCATCATACTCAAAATCAACCAGCCCAACAGAACCAGTTGCAAGTGACGCCTCATTTGTCGTCTGACTTTGAGGCCAACTGATATCACCCAAGAATTCCGGGTCAACTGTTGACCTTTGACCTTGACTTTCTTGCTCCGAAGATTGCCCTTGAGGTTGAAAAAGAATCGGGTTTGTTACTAACTGTTCGAAATTTGGCGGGAAGTCAAACGGGTGGTTTGACCTTGTAAACGGTTCCTCAATTGCATGATTTGGGGCTGAAAATGGAACCGAGGTGTTGACTATGTTTGACCGTGAAGAGCCCGAATAGTGGAGATTTCGAGTAACTCCAGCTGAAACTGTTCTTTTGAAAACGGGCCTATCAAAGGGTCTTTCTAGGTTATAATTATGATGAATCCTATCAGTTGGAATGGTGAAACTACTTGTTCTAATCAACTGTTGCGAGACTAAATCGGGTTCATACTTGTTCCTATATGACGAAAACGGGGCTCCAAAATCGGGCATACGGGTCGGATTTAGCCTCGGGATTGGATTTTGGCCCGTTGGTGGACCCGGGTTCATAGGCTCGGGCTGATTTGAAAAAGTTGTATCAGCAATTTTACTACCGTTTTTGGATTTCTCTCTCTCGAGTTTCCAAAACTCGTCTTTATCAGTTGCATGACAATGATTGATAGTAACACTGCCATTGTCCCAATAGACACATGGAGCAAGTGAGTCACACACATAACAGTAGCACTGCAATTACAAGTAGATTGTATACATTAGAAAAAAGTTATATCAATTTTTCTAAATGCATTTTAGTACCCTGAACTTGGCTGATTGGGTCTTCTACTACCATGAACTATTAAAGGTGTATCACGATACCCCGAACTTGACAAAATGGTCAATTTAGTACCCTGACTCATTAATTTGAACGCGTTTATTTTTACTTGACTTGTTTTCGTTGGAGATTTTGACGGACTAAAAAATGTATATTCATCTCAATATATTGATATTAGAAGCAAATCACGTGAGAAAACACGATCAAATTAGTGAGCCAGGGTACTAAATCACCAATTTGTCAAGTTCAGGGTACCATAATGCACCTTTTATAGTTCAACGTAGTAGAAAACCTAGTCAGCTAAGTTCAAGGTACTAAAATGCATTTTGGCCTAAATTGATCATGAAATTACCTGGTGACAGTGACTTTGTTTTGGTGTAGACGAAAATGGGAATTTGATGCAAAGGTGTCTTGAATGGGGGTAATCTCGACATGCAACCTGCAATAACCAAAAAAGATGGAAAATTTAAGCGTTTTTCTTTTTGTATTTTGTTCAAGTATAAGGATTATATGTGTGTGCCAATAAAAATTAAGATCTCAGCAGTCAGCATAGATATATGCTATATAATTACTTATATTTATACAAATTTCATCCATTGTTCTATCTACATTTTGTAATTTCTTCTTAAATTAAGTAAACATGAACCCTAACAATCACTTATTCTAGAATATAAACATACCATCGACCGATTTATAAGTGATGTCAATTAGCATTTAGCAAGTAACCAAAGCCTGAAATAACAATTAAACAAATATGAATGATAAAATTTTAGACCTGCCCCTTTTCGCTGACAACAAGTACGTCATCAGAATCATCATCATCATCATCCTCATAGTGAGTTATCGGATCATCATTTCGGACCTCCGGAGGCTTATTAGGATCATGATCGAGAACCATACAATCATCATCAAACTCAATTAAAGATGAAGACTTTGATTTCAATTTCTTCCTAGGTTTTCTCGACGGCAAAACTTCACTCACGATCAACACTTCGTCTGAATCGTCTCCATGATCGTATCGGCAATCGTCTCTATTGACCTCATTAAGAAGCACTGATATCCAGTTATGATCATCCACGTCGTCAGTAATTCCCCTGCCGTTATGGCCGTCGCAACCATCTTCTTCATCGGAACTAATTTCCAGCACTACGATGTTTGGATCCATCTCAATTTTGAATCAAAAACTCATCTTAAGATTAGGGTAACGAAAACGGAGTGAATTTTATAAGGTAGTGCATGTTTCGATTGGACAAAAAGGGTTGATTGAAATTGAGAAAATGAAGCAAAACCCTACTGTTTGAGAAGGGTAAATTGTAGTGGGATTTGGGGTATCAATTTATATGGTTGCATATAGAATAGGGGTGATTATCGGGTCAAAACCGAACCGAATTGATAGAACCGATAACCGATAATGATGAATTTTCAAAACCGAAACCGAACCGATAACATGTTATCGGTTTCGGTTCGGTTCGGTTACGGTTCGGTTATTTTAGGCCAAATGTTCATCCTTTTCCAAAAACCGAACCGAACCGATAGAACCAATAACCATAACGATGAATTTTCAAAACCGAAACCGAACCGATAACATGTTATCGGTTTCGGTTCGGTTCGGTTTCGGTCGGTTTTCGGTTCGGTTCGGTTTTTTCGATCCAAATGTTCATCCCTAATATAGACACCGCCATGGCCTTTAGGTGTGAATCGGCCGATTGGATTCAACAATTGGATCTAATTGAGCTGTATCCATTTTGTTGTTGGTTTGAAATTTTATATAAAACCTGTTTTTGGTTGGTTTGATCCTGTATAAAACTGAAATAGTTTAAAAGAAAAATGAAAATTTTGGTTCTTGATTCTTTTCGATCTGGTCCAAGACTGTCATGACTTTGGTCCTTAGACCGGCATAAACTTTTTTCTTGGTTATCGGTCTAGTCCTCTTCCAATTGGACTGACACAGTTTATGAATCATGCACATGTCTAATAAAAATATATGAGAAATATTGATATCTATTATGTTTGCATACTTATATAGTTACATGTCTATGTATTTGACTAAAAAAATTAGTGGATTATACACATTATATCATGGTAAGTAGACACATAAAATAGACACAGATAATAGGCATGAATACTATTTCTCAAACTACAAAGTAACATCTTATACTTCATCCGATTCAAAATAACCACCACACTTAGGGTTTTACGGTTTTTGAAGTAAAAGATTATAATGATTATTAAATTAGATTAATTGGATGGTTAGCGGGGAATGAATCCCACTCTTTTTTAATAAAGTGAGGTATGATGTTTAAAAGTAAAAAGTAAAGGTAAATGAGTCATTTCACTTTGTTAAAGTAGATAATTAGTGAATGAGGGTTCCATAATTTTTTGCCAAATAAAGTAATTTTTTAAAGTATATCACTTATTTTAAATCACCTAAAAAGAAAAATATTTCAGCTATTTGAATCGGATAAAGTATTTAAGGTTTTGATTGAGAAACTAAATGTGATGAGTGTGAATTGTAGAACATTTTTATTCATGACTTGTTGATTCCAGTCATGCAACTCACGTTTATTTGTCTCTGACTTATTCAGAGCGTAAAACACATGCACAATGTTTTTTGTAGTTATTACGAGTAAAATGTAAGCCCGCATGGCTGCATAATTTTTGGAGAAATAAAACTTCTTAAATATTAAGCACAAAAGTTTAAATTTAGGGTCAAAATTTAACTAACATAAAAATTTAGAGGACAAAATTTAGCAAACCCATGCAATGAAATTTGACTCAAACAAAAGTTTAGGGGGACAAAATAAAAAATTCTGTAGAAAGAAATTTATATTTTTTTATCTCATCCCTACTAATAATCATTATAATTTTGAATTTTTGAAATACTTTAACATATAATTAATACTAGACTAAACAATTGAACCCAAAACCCAACCTACAGAACCTAGAGAAACAATAGAAACAATCTCAGTTTTTAAATCTATTTTGTATTCTCTAAGTTTATTTTTTTTACTTCTTTTTTAATCAATTAACACGTTGGCAGATTGCACATTTAACAAAAATAAAACCTGAACACGATTTGTTAGTTACAAAGGTTAGATGGGCCGATTAGTATATTACCCAAACCCATTTAAACACATCCCTGACCTGATTACTTTTGTGCCGGATTCGTGCCGGGTCAATAATAGCCAGTTGATTATTAAATACTCCATATAAAATATAAACCAACATTGCGAATTTAATAATGGTGACAAATAATAGCCACATGCAATGATCGATAATAGCCATGCAATGTTGGATCATATGGAGTATCTAATAGCCGCACGCAAAAATATTCACAAACCTGTGTCGATAATAGCAACCCGAACCAATAATCTGTCATCAATAATCCACAAACCTGCATCTCATAAACGATCAATGTATATAGTTTGATAGAACTATTTTTAATAGAAATATCGATCACATATTAAGCAACTTTTGACCTGCTAAATTTAGTCACTTACATCATCCTCATTTCGTGCATTTACATCATCCACTCTTACATTTCCTTCACTACCCTACCACCAAATTTATGTGCCAATTCTTCATCGTATTCTATTGTCTGTTGTAATGCCTCTGCACATGATTTCACAAAATCAGGTCTAATGAAAAAATAAAAGTGCCACCTGTCAAGCACCATAAATAATTTGCAAAAATTATTATCATCACATCCACCAACCTGAATCAAATCAACAAGTCCCTCTTTGAATATCATTCAAAATAGCGAATGGAAAATCAGTTTTCTTTTTCAAAAAAATACCAGGCTTTCTTAGTATACAAAACGCCACTCCATTACTTAAAGCTGTTTCCTCAACAATTTACCACCTGCAGTCAAATCAATTTACCAACATAGACATAAAAAAAATATATCAAAATACGAACAGTAAAAAGGGGTTATTTAGTTGTAGAAAAAATGTGCCACTTTTCTAGAAAAGTTTTCAAGAAAAACTTAAAAAAACACAAGGAATGTTAAAATCAAGGAAAACTTTCCAAAGAAAGGAGAAAATCCACTTTATAACTTAAGTTTTGAAAACTGACTTTTAGCTATTTCCGTTTCCAAAGACAGAAATAAACAACACCTCCCAAATTTCTGAAAAAAATGAAGATGAAAAATTAAACAAAATTTTCTTTTCTATAAAAGTTTTCAAGAAAAACATTTTCCTAGAGATAAACATAGCGATTGATATGGTTAAACTTTATTTCTGAATTCTGATGCCCTTAATGAGGTGGCAAAATCTCTCATAGCATCAAGCACATACCCAACTGTTATAATCCATTCTCACAAACACAAACGGAAAAATCTACATATTTATATACAAATTTAAATAACTATTCAAATTCCAAAGAAAATTATACGCAAATACATTTAAGAAAAAAATACTATAAAATGAACATAACTGTTATAAGAACAACTAATCAAAGAGTTCAAAAAGATCAAATGAACAATTTTGTACATAAAAATGTAAAATCAGTCAAAATAAAAGAAAAAAATACTATAAAAAATAGAATTTTTGACATCTTGATAAAACTAGTTCTCTAATCAGATTATAAAACTCTCTCCAACTTTGCGTCTCACGGGAATAGATATTCCCCAAAGTGATCAAGAAGTTTAGAAATCAAATTAAAAAAAGAGCAATCATCAAGTTCAAAATGATCAAATAATCAATTTTGTACATAAAAATGTAAAATCAGTCAAAACTGTAAGAAAAAAAAAATATTATAAAAAAATAGAACTTTTGACATCTTGATAAAACAAGTTCTCTAATCAAAATATTAAAACTCTCTCTCACTTTGCGTCGCACCAGAATAGATGTTCCCCAAAGTGATCAAGAAGTTTAGAAATCAAATTAAAAGAACGAGTAATCATCAAGTTCAAAAATGATCAAATAAATAATTTTGTACATAAAAATGTAAAATCAATCAAAACAAAAGGGAAAAAAAAAGATACTACTTCCTCCGATTTAAAATAAGTGATACACTTTCCATATTTGGGTGTATTAAAATAAGTGATACACTTTGAAAACTTACCTTATTTGGTAAAATGTAGCGGGACCCACACCCACTAACTATCTACTTTAATAAAGTGAAATGACATCTTTACCCTTACTTTTACTTTTAAACATTATTAACCTCATTTTATTCAAAATTTGTGGGACTCATTTCCCACTAACTATCCAATTAATCTAATCTAATTATCATTATCATATTTTGCCTCAAAACACGTGAAACCAACAATGTATCACTTATATTAAACCGGAGGAAGTATAAAAAATAGAACTTTTGACATCTTGATAAAACAAGTTCTCTAATCATATTATAAAAACTCTCTCCCATTTTGCGTCTCACGGAAATAGATATTCCCCAAAGTGATCAAAAAGTTTAGAAATCAAATCAAAAGAACGAGTAATCATCAAGTTCAAAATGCTCAAATAAACAATTTTTTACATAAAAATGTAAAATCAATCAAAACAAAAGAAAAAAAAAATACTATAAAAAATAGAAGTTTTGACATCTTGATAAAACAAGAAAAATACTATAAAAAATAGAAGTTTTGACATCTTGATAAAACAAGTTCTCTAATGAGATTATAAAAACTCTCTCCCAGTTTGCGTCGCACGGGAATAAATATTCCCCAAAGTGGTCAAGAAGTTTTAAAATCAAACTAAAAGAACGAGTAATTATCAAGTTCAAAATGATCAAATAAACAATTATGTACATAAAAACAAAAGGAAAAAAATACTATAAAAAATAGAACTTTTGAGATCTTGATAAAACAAGTTCTCTAATAAGATTATAAAAACTCTCTTCCACTTTGCGTCGCACGGGAATAGATATTCCCCAAAGTGGTCAAGAAGTTCAAAAATCAAATTAAAAGAACGAGTAATCATCAGGTTCAAAATGATCAAATAAACAATTATGTACATAAAAATATAAAGTCAGTCAAAACAAAAGGAAAAAGAATACTATAAAAGATAGAACTTTGGACATCTTGATAAAAACAAGTTGTCTAATCAGATTATAAAAACTCTCTTCCACTTTGCGTCACACGGGAATAGATATTCCCCAAAGTGGTCAAGAAGTTCAAAAATCAAATTAAAAGAACGAGTAATCATCAAGTTCAAAATGATCAAATAAACAATTATGTACATAAAAATATAAAGTCAGTCAAAACAAAAGGATAAAAAATACAATAAAATATAGCACTTTTGACATCTTGATAAAACTAATTTTCTAATAAGATTATAAAAACTCTCTCCCTATTTGTGTCGCACGGGAATAGATATTCCCCAAAGTGGTCAAGTAGTTTAAAATCAAATTAAAGGAACGAGTATTCATCAAGTTCAAAATGATCAAATAAACAATTATGTACATAAAAAAATAAAGTCTGTCAAAACAAAAGGGAAAAAAATACTATCAAAAATAGAACTTTTGACATCTTGAGAAAACAAGTTCTCTAATCAGATTATAAAAACTCTCTCCCTATTTGTGTCGCACGTGAATAGATATCCCCCAAAGTGGTCAAGAAGTTTAAAAATCAAATTAAAAGAACGATCATCAAGTTCAAAATGATCAAATATACAATTATGTACATAATATCAATTTAAAAGAACGACTAATCATCAAGTTCAAAATGATCAAATAAACAATTATGTACATAAAAATATAAAGTCAGTCAAAACAAAAGGAAAAAAAATACTATAAAAATAGAACTTTTGACATCTTGATAAAACAAAGTTCTCTAATCAAACTAAAAAAAATCTCTCCCACTTTGCGTCACACGTGAATCGATATCCCCCAAAGTGATCAAGAAGTTTAGAAATCAAATTAAAAGAACGAGTAATCATCATGTTCAAAATGATCAAATAAATAATTTTGTACATAAAAATTTAAAATCGGTCAAAACAAAAGGAAAAAATATACTATAAAGAATAGAACTTTTGACCTCTTGATAAAACAAGTTCTCTAATCATATTATAAAAACTCTCTCCCACTTTGCGTCTAACGGGAATAGATATTCCCCGAAGTGATTAAGAAGTTTAGAAATCAAATTAAAATAACGAGTAATCATCAAGTTCAAAATGCTTAAATAGACAATTTTTTACATAAAAATGTAAAATCAATCAAAACAAAAGGAAAAAAAAATTATAAATAATAAAAGTTTTGATATCTTGTTAAAACAAGAAAAATACTATAGAAAATAGAAGTTTTGACATCTGGATAAAACAAGTTCTCTAATGAGATTATAAAAACTATCTTCCACTTTGCGTCTCACGGGTATAAATATTCCCCAAAGTGGTAAAGAAGTTTATAAATCATACTAAAAGAACGAGTAATTATCAAGTTCAAAATGATCAAATAAAAAATTATGTACATAAACACAAACGGAAAAAAATACTACTTCCTCCGTATCAAAATAAGTGACACACTTTCCATTTTGGGGTGCATCAAAATAAGTGACACACTTTGAAAACTTTCCTTTTATGGTAAAAATAGTGGGACTCATACCCACTAACTATCCACTTTAATAAAGTGAAATTACCCATATACCCCTACTTTTACCTTTAAAACTCATTAACATCACTTTATTCAAGAAAAGTGAGACCCATTCTCCACTAACTATGTACTTTAATCTATTTTAACTTCTACTTTAATCTTTTACCTCAAAAAAACGTGTAAACTAATTTGTGTCACTTATTTTGCTACAGAGGAAGTATAAAAAATAGAACTTTTGAGATCTTGATAAAACAAGTTCTCTAAGAAGATAATAAAAACTCTCTCCCAGTTTGCGTCGCACGGAATAGATAATCCCCAAAGTGGTCAAGAAGTTTAAAAATCAAATTTAAAGAACGAGTAATCATCAGGTTCAAAATGATTAAATAAACAATCATGTACATAAAAATATAAAGTCAGTCGATACAAAAGGATAAAAAAAATACTATAAAATATAGAATTTTTGACATCTTAATAAACCTAATTTTCTAGTAAGAGTATAAAAAATCTCTCCCGATTTGTGTCGCACGGGAATAGATATTCTCCAAAGTGGTCAAGAAGTTTAAAAATCAAATTAAAGGAACGAGTATTCATCAAGTTCAAAATGATCAAATAAAGACTTATGTACATAAAAAATATAAAGTCAGTCAAAACAAAAGGAAAAAAAATACTATAAAAAATAGAACTTTTGACATCTTGACAAAACAAGTTCTCTAAAATCAAATTAAAAAAACTGTCTCTCTCATTTTGCATCGCACGTGAATAGATTTTCCCCAAAATGGTGAAGAAGTTTAAAAATCAAATTTAACAGACGAGTAATCATCAAGTTCAAAATGATCCAATAAACAATTTTATACATAAAAATGTAAAATCAGTCAAAGCAAAAGGAAAAACTAGAATTTTTGACATCGTGATAAAACAAGAAAAATACTATAAAAAATAGAAGTTTTGACATTGGTGTAAAACAAGTTCTGTAATGAGATTATAAAAACTCTCTCCCACTATGCGTCGCACAGGAATCGATATTCCCCAAAGGGGTCAAGAAGTTTAAAAATCAAACTAAAAGAACGAGTAATCATCAAGTTCAAAATGATCAAATAAACAATTTTTTACATAAAAAAGTAAAATCAGTGAAAACAAAAGGAAAAAAATTACTATAAAAAGAAAAGTTTTGACATCTTGATAAAACAAGTTCTCTAATAATATTATAAAAACTCTCTTCCACATTGCGTCGCACGGGAATAGATATTACCCAAAGTGGTCAAGAAGTTTAAAAATCAAATTTAAAGAACGAGTAATCATGAAGTTCAAAATGATCAAATAAACAATTATGTACATAAAAGTACAAAGTCAGTCAAAACAAAAGAAAAAAAATAAAAATAAAAAATAGAACTTTTGACGTCTCGATAGAATATGTTCTCTAACTATATTATAAAAACTCTCTCCCACTTTGCGTCGCACGGGACTAGATATTTCCCAAATTGGTCAAGAAGTATAAAAATCAATCTAAAAGAACGAGTAATTATCAAGTTCAAAGTGATCAAATAAACAATTATTTACATAAAAACAAAAGGGAAAAAAAATACTATATTCCCCAAAGTGGTCAAGCAGTTTAAAAATTAAATTTAAAGAACGAGTAATCATTAAGTTCAAAATGATCAAATAAACAATTATATATATATATATATATATATATATATATATATATATATATATATATATATATAAAGTCAGTCAAAATAAAAGGAAAAAATAATATAAAAAATAGAACTTTTGACATCTTGATAAAACAAGTTCTCTAAATATATTATTCCGCAAAGTGGTCAAGAAGTTCAAAAATCAAATTAAAAGAGCGAGTAATTATAAAGTTCAAAACAAAAGGATAAAAAAAAAATACTATAAAATATAGAAATTTTGACATCTTGATAAAACAAGTTTTCTAATCTGATTATAAAAACTCTCTCCCACTTTGCGTCGCATGGGAATAGATATTCCCCAAAGCGGTCAAGAAGTTTAAAAATCAAATTAAAAGAACGAGTAATCATCAAGTTCCAAATGATCAGATAAACAATTAAATCAGTGAAAACAAAAGGAAAAAAATACTATTAAAAATAAAACTTTTGACATCTTGATAAAACAAGTTTTTCTAATCTGATTATAAAAACTCTCTCCCACTTTGCGTCGCACGGGAATAGATATTCCCCAAAGCGGTCAAGAAGTTTAAAAATCAAATTAAAAGAACGAGTAATCATCAAGTTTCAAATGATCAAATAAACAATTAAATCAGTGAAAACAAAAGGAAAAAAAATACTATTAAAACTAAAACTTTTGACATCTTGATAAAACAAGTTCTCTAATCAGATTATAAAAACTCTTTTCCACTTAGCGTCGCACGGGAATAGATATTCCCCAAAGTGGTCAAGAAGTTTAAAAATCAAATTAAAAAGAACGAGTAATTATCACGTTCAAAATGATCAAATAAATAATTAAATCAGTCAGAACAAAAGAAAAAAGAATACTATAAAAGTAGAACTTTTGACATCTTGATAAAATAAGTTCTCTAATAAGATTATAAAAATTCTCTTCCACTTTGTGTCGAGCGGGAATAGATATTCCCCAAAGTGGTCAAGAAGTTTTAAAATCAAATTAAAAAGAACGAGTATTCATCTAGTTAAAAATGATCAAAAAATAATTATGCACATAAAAACATAAAGTCAGTCAAAACAAAAGAAAAGAAATACTATATAAAATAGAAGTTTTGACATCTTATAAAAAATAGAAGTTTTGACATCTTTATAAAACAAGTTTTCTAATGAGATTATAAAAACGCTCTCCCACTTTGCATCGCACGGTAATAGATATTCCCCAAAGTGGTCAAGAAGTTTAAAAATCAAATTAAAAGAACGAGTAATCATCAAATTCAAAATGATCAAATAAACAATTGTGTACATAAAAACAAAAGGAGAAAAATACTATATTACCCAAAGTGGTCAAGAAGTTTAAAAAATCAAATTTAAAGAACGAGTAATCATCAAGTTCAAAATGATCAAATAAACAATTATGAACATAAAAACAAAAGGAAAAAAAAAAAATTCTATATTCCCCAAAGTGGTCAACAAGTTTAAAAATCAAATTTAAAGAACGAGTAATCATCAAGTTCAAAATGATCAAACAAACAATTTTTTACATAAAAATGTAAAATCAGTCAAAACAGGAGAAAAAAAATAAAGTTTTGACATCTTGATAAAAACAAGTTCTCTAATAAGATTATAAAAACTCTCTTCCACTTTGCATCGCACGGGAATAGATATTCCCCAAAGTGGTCAAGAAGTTTAAAAATCAAATTAAAAGAACGAGTAATCATCAAGTTCAAAATGATCAAATAAACAATTTTTTTACTTAAAATTGTAAAATCAATAAAAACAAAAGGAAAAATAAATACTATAAAAAATAGAAGTTTTGACATCTTGATAAAACAAGAAAAATACTATAAAAAATAAAAGTTTTGACATCTGTATAAAACAAGTTCTCTAATGAGATTAAATCAGTCAAAACAAAAGGAAAAAGAATACTATATAAAAATAAAACTTTTGACATCTTAATAATACAAGTTCTCTAATAATATTATATAAACTCTCTTCCACTTTGCGTCGCACGTGAATAGATATTCCCCAAAGTGGTCAAGAAGTTTAAAAATCAAATTAAAAGAACGAGTATTCATCAAGTTCAAAATGATCAAATAAACAATTAAATGAGTGAAAACAAAAGGAAAAAGAATACTATAAAAAATATAACTTTTGACATCTAGATAAAACAAGTTCTCTAATAAGATTATAAAAACTCTCTTTTACTTTGCGTCGCACGGGAATACATATTTCCCAAAGTGGTCAAGAAGTTTAAAAATCAAATTAATAGAACGAGTAATCATCAAGTTCAAAATGATAAAATAAACAATTATGTACATAAATATATCAAGTAAGTCAAAACAAAAGAAAAAAAATATTACAAAATATAGAACTTTTGACATCTTGATAAAACAAGTTTTCTAATCAGATTATGAAAACTATCTCCCACTTTGCGTCGCACGGGAATAGATATTCCCCAAAGTGGTGAAGTTTAGAAATCAAATTTAAAGAACAAGTAATCATCAAGTTCAAAATGATTAAATAAACATTTTTTTACATAAAAATGTGTAAAATCAGTCAAAACAAAAGGAAAAAATACTATAAAAAATATAACTTTTGATTTCTTGATAAAACAAGTTCTCTAATCAAATTATAAAAACTCTCTCCCACTTTGCGTCGCACAGGAATACATATTCCCCAAAGTGATCAAGAAGTTTAGAAATCAAATTAAAAGAAACGGTAATCATCAAGTTCAAAATTATCAAATAAACAATTTTGTACGTAAATATATAAAATCAGTCAAAACAAAAGCAAAAAAAAAATATTATAAAAAATCGAACTATTGACATCTTGATAATACAAGTTCTATAATCAGATTATAAAAACTCTCAATTTGCGTCGCACAGGAATAGATATTCCCCAAATTAATCAAGAAGTTTAGTAATCAAATTAAAAAACAAGTAATCATCAAGTTCAAAATGATCAGATAAACAATTTTGTATATAAAAATGTGAAGTCAATAAAAAAAACTATAAAAAAAACAAAATTTTGAACATCTTGAGAAAACAAGTACACAAATGAGACTGATAGGAATCTTTCTCACTTTTGCACAAATGGAAAAGTTACTCCCCAAAGCTATCAACAAGTACAGCAAATCAAATTAAATGAACTCTATCAACAAAATTGATCAACAAGTACAAAAGACCAAATAAAACAAATTTGGAAGAAAAAAAAAAAAAGCTAAGTCGATAAAAATTAAGGAAAAAGTAGATAACAATTACCAAAAACCAAAATATAAAAATAAAAATCTTTTCTCACTTTAGGGTACTAACCAAAGTGATCAAGAAGTTCTATAATCAGATCAATAGAATCAAAGTGGGTATACATATCCCCAAAGTGGTCACGAAGTAAAACATCAAATAGACAAATATGTAAAAATATGATCAAAAGAGAAAGGTAGGAAAGAAAATAAAAGAAAACACATAACAGAAAATATATCCTTAACTTGAGTACTCCCCAAAGCAATAAAAAAAAATGTAAGCAAACACATCTAAATGAGTTTGAAAAACTTTTTTTAAAAAACAAGTAAAATCAAACAAAAAATTATTAGGGTTCTGAGTATGGATATAGATAAAAACAGCAAATTTTACTACCATTGTGTAATGTGTATATATTATTAAATATATTATCATTAATAATAGAAATTCTCGACTTGATTACCTGAGTTTTTTGCAGATCTGTTCAGTCTTCCATCATATTAAAAACCTCATTACTTTGTTCTTGAAACTGTGTTGCAACTTCAACAGCAGCAACACGATCTTCAAAACTCATTTGAAGATCGGCGCTGCAGAACAAAAGATTTCATCAGTAGAAAAATATATAATCAAAAAAAAAAAAAAAAGTAATTTTATGTACTTCTTATTGTCGATAAGTGTAAGAATTCTACCTTAAATTGATTGCAATACGATCCAGTAAATGTTCATGCACAACACCTTCTTCTGGATTATATGTAGCAATTAACAACGGTTTTCACAAGACACTTGTTTCAGTTTTAAAAGATTCTCAACGTCAACAGATTAATCGATCTTCTGTAACGCCAAGTGGAATCTGCAGGGAAAAAAAAAGGAATATTTAATAATAAATTATGCATATTATAGTAAAAACTGATAATAATTTATCTTAAGAAACGAGTGGGCATTTTTCAGAAACCCAACCGACATTAATCAAGATTGTGAAACCCTAGGCCAAGAACTGAGTCTTGCTAATTATCTCATTCCCATACCTAATTTTCATAAATAAATTGAGCACAGAGTCAATTTAATACCTAAATATATAATACTAGTGTTCGCGGGTTAAAAAGAAGATGGATGGAACGGGTCAAATGAGTGGTCAATAAGAATAATAAATAGACAAGAATGAATATATGCATTGTGGAAGATTTTATCCATTTTTTTAGCTGAAACTTGTCTGCACATACAGAAATATATGTCAAGAATGAATATATTTATACAATTAGACATATGTATAAAATGTATGAAACCATCCATCAGAGTCATTGCTAAATATATGACTAATGTTTTAACCACTCTATAATTAAATCGCCATAAGCAGAACTTGTTTATCCAATCCAGTCAGTTCCTAATTAGTCAAATGATGATGAAACATTAAATTAGTCTAAAAAGAAATTTAATAAAGAGGAAGCATGTTAAATGGGTGAAATGCCAAACTGGTGGAAGTTAATAATAATTGGCAATTGCACAGTCTGACCCGACAATTAGAACTGAACACACTATAATCTTTTACCGAAACCAACCCGACCCACCCATTTCACCACATCTATACTCCTAATCTTTTTATTTCTGATTTCCCAAACTTAAAAATTCAAATGCATTACAATTTACAAATAACAGTTTATACAAGAATTTGGATATGAAATTGGGATATATGAGTTTCAGGATCGAATAACTCAACAAATTATTAAATCAAAGATCTACTCAACAATAGAAGTTACAGCGGATTAACACTATGTTGATTGAATAAGAACAATGTAAACTGGAAATCGAATAAGAATAAACAAGAACACAGTTTATCACAAAAAGCTTCAATGTATTAATATTAATCGATCAATACACGTATGTTTACAATTCATAAGGAACTATATATAATAGTCCTTGAAGCCTAAACTTTTATCCTAGTAATTCTAGGACTAGATTACAATCGAAATTACAAAAGATAAACTTTCTAAACAAACTAAATGAGAATCTCGGATGCGATCTGTGCTAAATACGATCATCAGTAGTATATGCATCATCAGTAGTATATCGAGCATCGGTAGTATCTGTAACATCCCAAAAATCAGTGGAAATTTAAAACTTAATCAATAAAATATTACATTTTCCCTCAAAAGTACAAGTAACTCAAATGTCTCAACTCATAAGTAAAAATATAAAACCGTCTCGTGGTTTAAATGCGGAATAATTGAAGGTTTTAAAAACAAAACATGTTAAATAAATGTTTTAATCCAAATCCATAAATATAAAAATATAAACGCAGCTCATCAACCATTGACCTTCTCTTTGCCCTTGCTAGTACCTGCAAAATGGGAGGGAGTGTTTGGGGTCAGCCACCGCTGAGTGAATAATATCAAAATAAACAAATAAATACAAACAACTCAAGTCACATAAGTGATCCCTAGAGACTCTACTCAATTCTCAATTACTCAAATTTATTTCTCATATTTTATTTTATATAGCGCGTTAGTGTGACTTGGGCCGAGAGATCAACATCGACCCGCCTCACACCACCTCAAGGCTCAACACTTGTACTCTTCGGTGTTGAGCAAAACGTCTGGCACCAGTACTCTTCGATGCCAAGACAAACATCTGACACCAGTGCTCTTCGGTGTCAAGTCAAGTATATTATGTTTAATGTTTTAACTCAAGAACTCAGAACTCAGATAACTCAGTCTCCAGATAACTCAGATCACAGATAACTCAGATAAATCACACAATCAATACTCAAGCTCAATCAACAAGACAATTCACAATACATAGCACATAATCATGAATCGAAAGTAAGTACAAGTTTATAATGAGATTACCCACCTCGAATAGACGTATGCTCCTAAATATCCTCGGTACAGAAGAGCGTCTCTACCAGGTCCTAGAAGGTCCTACAAGGTACAAGGAAGCTCGGGTTAGGATTAGACTCAAAGGTTGTTTGAGCAGAAACTAAACAACACACAACACTTTCGCGGGAACGGCTATAACTCTCAAATCGCACACTAGTTTGTATTCAAATATCACAGTAGCTAAATGACTCAGAGGACTAAAATTTGACAGAAGACCTCGGAAGCTAAATCCAAACAAAAAGGGCTATAAACATGCTCACAAGACAGAATAGCTGAACAGCGAAATCTCTTGCGACAATTTAAGAAAACAGGGATATCTTTTAAACCGTAAATCAGATTGACGAGCCGTCAACGGAAACGGAAAGAGGACTCAGAAAAATAGAGACCAGCACGGGCCAAAAATCCAGAAACGTATTTTAACTATGTTAAAAACAGACCCGAACACTATGTACAGATTCTGTCCAAAAACCAAGTTGTGATAAGACTCGTTTTAACAAACCCGATACCAACCCGTATAATCCGAGGGCACCCGACAGTCCCGAAACTCCTTTTTAATCTCAAAAACATGTTTAACATTTATCTAGTATTTTATTTAGAAATCTATTTTGGTTTAGGGAACCAAGAACCCTACGGGTTCGGTTTCCGGGCTCTTCGATCATTAAAACGTTTAGCCAAATTAACAACAGTTTTACCAAACCAGACATTATACGAAACAGTGATCAAACAACATCAGCCTTCCGAGATGATTAAAAGTGGAACGAAACAGCTAGAACAAGACTCGAGATTACGAATACAATGTTTAAACAATCAAACAAAAAGACCCGCAACACCACCCCAAAACCCGACATCATCAACTACCAATAATCGAACCCGAACCCTATGATTCAGCCACAACTCTGCACCAAACAAGATCAGTCTCAGACAATAAAGAAATCAAAAGAAAACAAATAGAACAAGGAAGATTGGCTACCTAATGCTCCACGAAACTCTAGCTCGGAATAGATGGTTGGTTTCCTGTTACGGTATGCTCGAACTTGCCACACCTCTTGGTCAATTCCCCTGCTCGTCAACCTTAACAGGAACGGACAACAACACCATGGATTTAATAAAGCACCAAATATAACAAAGAGGAAAACGGGATAATGAATAAACACCCTACCGAATGGATTGAGAGACAACCACACCCGATTAAACCCACTTCTTGGCTGATTTGAACGCAACACTTGAGCTGCTTCTCCTTGAGGTGCTTGGAAATTAATGTGACGTGCTTGTCGTTGAGGTGCTTGGAAATTAAAGTGATCTGCTTCCCCGTTGACGTGCTTGGGAATTAAAGCGACCTGCTTCCTCGTTGACGTGCTTATTGGAAATTAAAGTGACCTGCTTCTCGTTGACGTGCTTGGTCTATATCATGGCTGGAAAACTCGAGAAGGGGATGCAGGTTACCAGACGGAATCATGACTAACTCAAATCTCTTTTGCTCAATATTAATCTAGATCAACAGTCTTGATTCTTGGCTGCCTTTCTTGTTCGCACAAAGGAGATGGGAGAAGGAAACAAATAGCGGCCGATTAGGGGTTTTGGGATTTAACGTGTGTTTTGGTTTAAGTATAAACAAGGTTGAGGCCCTAAGCCCTTAAACATATTCGGGCCAATTCCAAATAAATTCTCGGGCTCTACTCTTAATTGTCGAATCAAACATGGCTAATAATCTC
Source organism: Calendula officinalis (assembly GCA_963853835.1). Taxonomy (NCBI): domain Eukaryota; kingdom Viridiplantae; phylum Streptophyta; class Magnoliopsida; order Asterales; family Asteraceae; genus Calendula; species Calendula officinalis. The sequence continues at coordinate 25,194,754 of OY970825.1, forward strand.
GATTGGGCTAGGCTACAAGAAAACGAATAGGAATGGAAGGCCTTGGCCAAGGCCGGCCTCCCTTCACGGCTCACACACGAAACATGCCCACTCATTGGGCTCGAGAATTGAAACGTTTAATAACTAATTACTCTAGATCATTAAATCATGAAACGTCACGTATATAATTACTCTTAATTAGATATAATATGACACGTCACACGTTAATCGTGTAAGCAAATAATCTTTGATAAATAATCAACATATAATTATTTTAAATAAAAAGGTCGATATTTAATTACAAGAAAATTCAAGGCGTTACAGTATCCTTGTAATTTCTGCCCCATCAGTACTAAGTCTTCTTAAGTACCAACTGCAGCATCAGTAGTATCATCTATATCCCAACAATCTCCCCCTAAACTTGTTAATTTTCTTTTAATTAATCAAGTTTCTTTTTCCTTCTCCTCTTTCTCTTTTCTCTTCTTCTCTTCTAAGAGTTTAGCTCTCCTTTCATCACCTTCCTTTATTTGTTGATTTCTCAATCCTCTTTGTTCAATGATATACTTGCTGTTCATCTTAATAAAATAATTATATTTTTCTGAGAACATTATAGCATCATGAGGTCTGATGAAGGAACAACAAATAGCTTGATACATTGTTTCTTCAGAATGATTGTACTCTTTTTCAAACAGAAATAGTTCACATCTTTTGCTAGCTCTTTCAAAGAAGTACATATTAACTGTTGGGAGAACATTCCAAGCATAAACAACTTCTTTGGTTTCAAATTTCTCAGGATAATCATCTGGATAGAATGCAGCATCTATCATCTCAGTTAGATATCCAGCACCTGAGTTCTTCCATTTCTTTTTAGACATTCTTGGTTTACCAATGATTAACACTTTGATTACATCACTTCTGGATAGTGACATGATCATTGGTTTCCAAGCATTGAATCTTTGAGTTGTTTTGTCTTCTCTGATCAGTTCAATCACATTGTTGACAATTCTCTAATTAATAATTGGATTATTCTGTAGAGGAGCTTGAGGAAGATCAAGTATTGGGAAGTCTTGTTTTGCTTTCTTCCTTGCCTCTTCTTCAGCATCTATTAATTTTCTTTTATTGGCAGATGGATTTGAGGATTCACCAGTCATTGCTTTTCTGGTAATCACCAGTTTGGGATCAATATCAATCAACTCTTTGACCTTAACTTCTTCTTCTTCTGGTTCTACCAATTCTTTCTTTCTTGCAGTGCAATATCTGTCTACAATGGTCAACATTTTCATTCTTCCAAATGATTTAGCACTCTGACCTTTTGTTTTCAAGTATTCTACCATTTTGGTTTTCTGTTCAAGTATTTCTTCTGGTAGTTCAGCTTTTTCTCTTTTGCACTCTGCAACTAGATCTTCAAGACAGTTTAGATGTTTTTCTTCTATTTTCTTTTGTTTGTCTAACTCTGCTTGTTGATCTTCCGCCAGAAATTCTTCAATCTCTTGAATTGCTTCATTTTTCAATCTTTCTTCTTCAGCTTTTCTTTTATCTTCAAGAACTTGAGTCTTAGCACACTTCCTTTGATATCTCATTCTTTTCACCTTCCATACATCTTGGTTTAAAGGTCTAACCAGATTAATTTTATTTACCATATAATGACTTAAAGCTCTATGTGGATAATCATCAGCAAATTTTTCTTTTCCTTTTCCCACACATTTTGGAAGTGGAGTGTACTTCATGTCAATTACTGGTACAAACTTGATTGAAGGAGAAAATATATGTACTTTATTCTCTGGTATTATCTTAGGGTGAGAAGGTAAAGCACATTCATCAACCTCATCCCTGAAGGGTTTCTTCGCATGCCTGATCGACCCATAGGACCGACCACCTAGTATACTTGGTTCGACCACACTGACCAAGAACATGAACTTGTTCTTGACCGGTTAAAACCAACTAGCTGATTTAATCCCTAAAAGCGGAAGTGGGATTAAACCTAATCCTTAAACCCTAAAGGATTGGGATGTTGGAAATCTAGATTAGATTATCAAGAAAGAAACCTTGTACGAAGAACTCGAACACACACATTGCTTGTGTGGTTCGTTCGACCATCAACCAAAGAACCCTAGGGTTCTTTGGTCGAACTCGTCCAAGAAGGGAGAAGGGAGAAAAGGGTTTCCCAAAACATACCTTATTGTTTGCTTAAGATAGATCCACTGATGATGAACAAATCGAGCGACCTTCTAGTTGATCTAAGCAATGAACTTGTTCTTCAATACTTGAAGAACATGAAGAACGAAGAACACAAAGAGTTGTGTTCTTGATCTCGGCCGAATGGAGGAGAGGGGGCTAGGGTTTCGGCTTTTTGGTGTAACCTCATAAGTGATCCCTAAGCCTTCTATTTATAATAGAATGACTTTCACTTAGGGCCCTTCTAGTTTAATTAAGATTAATCTCTTAATTAAACTTATCCTCTTACACTTCCATCCATTATAGTTTAACTAGTTTATTATTGTTGCACTTAACTATTAAATGTCTAGTATTAATACACTAATAATTCGGTACCCATATACACGAATTATATACTTGTATTTATACTTTTAATAATTAATTATATAATAACCTTTATATAATTTATACAACAATATTATCCAATTACTTATATGATTTAATAGCTTTAAATCATATTATGTATAATCTATAATTAACACATTGTATATTTACTCAACTAGTAAATGTAAAAATATTTGTATTAATTAGTTAGTTAAACTAATCTAGTAATAAGTTAAACTTAACTTAATACTTATCTGATTCATAATGACTATTATGAATCATTCCTCTTCATAGTATCATTGCATATCTTGCTCGTATTACATGTACTCACCGGTGTGACCCTTAAGGGTTTTGTAGGCATGAATGTATCATCATAGGTTGACTAACTGTGCACATAAATCCTTCAGACTCCCACTTGTGCAAGTTCGTAACCTTTGTCTTAATGATACGAGCTACAGTGGCTTTCTAGATGGGCATGTAGGTAACCAACCCCATAAAAACAGCTTACGTAACCCAGGTATAGTTAGTGAAAAACTCTTTAATAGCGTCTCCTAGTAAAGAACACTCTGTCTCTACTTCTTGGGCAACTATGTTAGGCTTATCCCTTGCAGCACGATATTTGTGATAATGAATACGAGCATGGTAGAAGTTATCAACTCTTGTATTCGAAATCATTTCATGACTTCTTGATTCAAACTATTGTGATAAACGACAAAGAACAAATCAGTTCGTTTGGGCATGGCCATGCACTTTCCAGTTATCTCATCATGTCAAAGGACCCATAAATATCTCTCATAAAGAGGAGGTGCAATTGCCATCTTGTTATATTTCAACTCAAAATACAACTTCCTTTGTACCCAGTAAAGCCTCGTATGACAACCATATTTCAAGCTTGTCTAAGACGAATCAAAGCACATTAGTCATTGTATCCTAAACCAAATACGTCAGGCTAAAGGACAATCGTAGTGAACAATACTTTTGAACTTTTCAACCACGAAGTATTATCACGGTGGTCAATCCAATATTCGTGGAGCCTCCAACAGAATATCACCAATATTTGGTTTACACAAAACTTGTGTAGCTATCTTCGAAGAACTTCGAATCTACCACCAAATATCACGATGATGTTAATGTCCCATCAAGGTTCCCACCAAGACGAGTAGTCACAGATTTATTCCTTTTTTGAATAAAGAGACTTTTATTCATGGATATTGTAAAACATACAAAGTCAGAATAAAAATGATTCTAACTCAAGTATTATTCCTCACTGGACATAGATACTGAATTATTACTGGATCATTACTTATTCCTTTTGTTCGTGTTGATTACTTAATGACTTTTACAACCTTAATTGTAACTTTATCACTAAACCAGTCATTTCTATTAAACTAAAGACATAAGACGAGTATTTTAGGAATACTATTACTTTTGTCTTTGCTAGATGTTGTTCATGCAACATTTGGAACATTTTCTAGTCTTGCCTTTTATGCAATTCCGCAAACATAGGAGGATTGGAAAATAACTCATTAGTTTCTTGAATTCATAAAATTCTCCTTGTAACTAAAGCCTCTTTTAGTTACTTGATTTCTAGATATTCTTACTAGTTAAAGAAATTTCCTTAAATGATTATGTTATCCACTAGAGTGTGAATAACCTATTAGATATGCAATAATTAATCACAAGACTTGTGATCACGCTATTAGGTTTGCAATAATATAATTAACTTTCATTTATTTCTCTTAACTCTTTGGCTAACGACTTGGTAAAACCTTGTTGTTAATGTCTTACTAACTTACTAAATTCATTAATGTCTTTAATGAATTATGTTAGTCATAGCTCCCTCTATCTTTTATGTATTTAAGCATCACTTAAACTACTTTGACCTAGTCAATAACTTGTAGTTTAATCTTTCAAGAGTTCTATCAATAATTAAGATCATCCTTTGGATTTGCGAATATCCAACATTCCTGTTTAGGGAATCATGACCTTTATTGATTACTGTATCTAACAAGTATAAAACACTTGAAACGATACTTCCAATTTTTAAATATATTAGTAATTTTTTAAGAACTTTATTTAATGCCAAAGTCATTTCTTGGATTTCTCAAATATCCATTATTCCTATTAGGGAATTATGACTTCATTAGATTCTTTATTACAAGTATGAAAGACTTGTAAACTCTTAAAGTCTATCTTAATTATATCCAATATAATCACACTATATTAATATTAATACTTTAAAACGTACTATCATAAGTAATGACTATTACTTAAGATGTGTTAACTAAGTTTAATAACTTTTGAACCTTATGCTTCCATAAAACTCTTAAATACTTTCATTAGAAAAACTTTCTAATTACTAGTATCTAAGTACCTTGAGCTATCAAGACATTATTCATTCATACAACAATCAAACAAGTATATAACATGAAATATAAAGTAAATAAAAAAACTTGACTTACAATCTAGTCATAAACCTTGACTAATGTAATCATCACACATGCACACAATATAATTCAACCATGGATTCTAATTTATTAAAACCAAAAAAACTTGTTTTAACATAAAATAAAAATTATCCAAAATAATAAAATAAGATTGTTTTACTGAATCCATAAAAATATTGAACTATAAAATCTTGGAGCTCGTGGGATCATCACCATCTCATGCCGGTCACCATCAATTTCCATCTCCTCCTGCAATAAACGATTGCAAAAGTTAGATTACTCGTAATGTACTTTACAAGTATCTTAAAGTGATTAAGAAGTGTGGTTGTGTTACCTGAGGAACTTGCGTTTCCTCCACCACCACTTGCACCCTTTGGACAATTCCTTTTCCAATGCCCAGCCACACCACACTTGAAGCACCGATTCTCGGTCCTCGCTGTGTTAGGCTTTACCTTCTTGACCTTTTTTTTGACACCTTTACCATTTGGCGCTCCTTGGTTAGGATAGGTTTTACCCTTTCCTTTACCACCATGCCTTTTTCTCTTCTTCCCACCGGCACTGCCATTACCAATCATAAGAACATCCTTAGATTTGGTCCCCAAACTCAACTCAGCTGTCTTGAGCATAGAATGTAGCTCAGCAATGGATTTCTCCATATTATGCATGTTGTAGTTGACCGCAAAAGACTTATAGTCATCAGACAACGAATTGAGTATGGTATCTGTTGCCATCTGCAACGGTATGGGGTGACCAAGTCTAGCGAGGTGATCCATGTGCCCTTTCATTTTCAAGACGTGGGCACTCACCTGCGTTCCTTTGACCATCTTGCAAGAGTTGAAGGTTCGATTAATGTCGAACCTCTCAGTGCGAGCTTGCTCTTGAAATGAATCCCTAAGTTGCTGGATCATCTCAAATGCAGGCACATCCATAAGTCCCGCTTGTAACTCATGACTCATAGTGGCGAGCATTAGACAGCTCACATCGAGTGCATCACTGACATGCTTATCATAAGCTTGCCTCGTTTCAGCTCTAGCATTAACGGCAGGAGCAATGTGTACTGCTCTTTCCAAGACATACCACTTTCTCTCATGCCTGAGCACAATGCGAAGATTGCGCTCCCAATTGAGAAAGTTTTACCCAGTCAACTTGTCTTTTTCGAGGATTGAGCGAAGTGAGAGATTGTTGGTACTTGTCGTCGTGGTTGTTGCTGCCATCTACAAATCAAACCCAGTTTAATTAGTAATCATCAATAAACATTCTCTAAAATATATTATAAACCCATAATTAATATTTTAGGCCTAGGATCCATATATCACATTCTCGCCGCAAGGTTTGGGCACTTCCCGACGAGACATGCTGTTTTTGGTAGGTAACATCCTTACCGATCGTATCAAGACTTGACACGATTCCTAGGGGTCGTAGAATCTTTAGACTTATAACTTATTATAACCTTGTACAATCTAATTGCACATTTCTAAGTTAGTAATAAAATCTAGTATGTTCATTCTACTCAAGTACCTTTTGGGCCGGGACTCCCGATTATCACCAAAGTAGATCAGACCATATAAGACAGTGCGATGCTCTGCGCCGGGACTCCCGATTATCACAGAACCTTACGCACCCTAACACTCGCAATGATTTGAATCCATATATAAGGTTCTTTATCCTTACAATATGAATATCGTTGAACAAGTGAGGTGTTCCATTAGGTGGATAGTACTTCGATCTAAGATTTTCTTGGGTTTGTTTAAGTCTTAAACTAAACTTAAACCTTTATTCCAATCTTAATCCTTGTTTAAAATGTGAGACTTGTGAATTTAGGAATTCTACAGGACACCTTTTTTTAAAACTTAAGAACTATTCTTTAAAACTTATAGTTTCAAGAATTGCGCGACTTATATGTATACCTAAAACGAGGTGTACAAAACGTTTTACAAGGTTTTGTGAAACACCTTATCTAGAATAAAACTTACTTGTTTTATCTTACTTGAAAAACTTAAAATTTATGTTAAACTTTTAATTCTTTTATGATTCATAAACTTGAAACATAAATCTAGTTTAACGCATCTAGTTTTTCATATGTCTAATAATGAAATTAAAAATTTATTTTGACTTATTAAATTCGATCAAAATTTATGTCTTGACGACATACTTATAAACTTTGTGATTTTCTTGCGTAGCTCCCACTAGCTCCAACAACCATGATGGAACTTAAGCAAACACAATCATCGGTCTATACATGGTGAAACTAATAAACTTATTATATAAAGACTATATATAATAATTCTTAGTTTGTTTAAATCTTTCTTACATTTAACTTGAACTAGTTAAATATAGATGACAAAGGTTTCTTGTTATTTATCCCTTGATCATTAATCAAGTATATTACATGACTTGTAAAATACTTATATTATACTTGTATAATTATCTAGTTATAATAACTTATAACTTTATACACCTTAATATATAACTTTGTATATTTCTAGTTAATCATATAATTTCAACTTGTACAATTTCTAGTTATAATATCATAACTTTGTACTTTCTAGTTTTAATTATATAATAATTTTATACAATAACTAGTTATACTATTATCTTTTAAGATCAAAATAACATTACCCTTTTTATTGTTCCATTTTATCTTGTATTTAATATATTCGTATATATATATATATATTATTTATAATAAACTTGTAACATTCTAATAAGAATATTACACCTAATTTATACGTATGTATTTTAACGTAATCTAATTAAAATACGTATAAACTTATTTTATCCTTTTTAAAATTCACTTTTCCTTTAAATATTTAAAAAATTACGAAATAATATATATAAACAAATAAATACATCTTGTTAATTTTAGGACTTAAAAATTAACACTTCTTTTAATCTTATTAATTCCCTAAATGAATTAGATAAACCCTAATCTTGTTCTTGATCAATCAAAACTAGGGTTTTGACTTTCTTGATCAAAGATATTATTTTATTAAAAGATTAATTTTAATCAATCATATCTAAACAATAAACTTTGTTTAAATTCTAAGATAGATTATAACCTTAATAAATTTATTTAAACCCTTTTAATTTAAACCTTATAGACAATAAAATTTTGTCTAAATTTCTAGGTTTAAAGAACTAGTCTTAATAAATCTATCAAAATAATAATTAAACCTATTAAACATGAACTTGTTTAATTGTCTAGGTTTTAGATTATTATCCTAATTAATTCTTTTAGCTAATTAAACTATACTAGTTTAATTTTCTTGATCCTAGATTACATCTAGGGTTTCGAAAATATGCCTTAAGTCTAGGAAACTTTTCCACCAATTAAACTATGCCAGTTTAACAAACTTGGTGTCCAAGCATCCTCCTTGATTTTGAAATCTTTGTGAAAAGGAAAGGATCTTTTTTGACCAATCAAACCAAAACTTGGTTTAACACACTTGGTCCTAGATTTTGAAGATCAAACAATAAGGAAAGAATCCTCTTGATCAAGAACTTTGATATTCTTGATCCTAGGGTTCTTTCTCTTTTTCGAAATTCTAGGGTTAGGGAAAGAAGCCTTTTGACCAATTAAACTAAACTAATTTTATGTTCTTGGTCCTAGGGTTCTTTCTTGCTTTTTCGAAAATTCTAGGATTTTTAGAAACCTCTTGACCAATTAAACTAAACTAGTTTAACATTCTTGGTCCTAGGGTTCTTACCCTTTTTCGAAAATTAAGAAGAAGAAGAAAGAAAAAAATTGGAACAAAAAGAAAAACTTTAATAAAACAAACAAACTTTGTTAATCTAGTTTAGATTTCTAAACCAACGTTCTGATACCACTGAAGGGTTTCTTCGCATGCCTGATCGACCGATAGGACTGACCTCCTAGTATACTTGGTTCGACCACACTGACCAAGAACATGAACTTGTTCTTGACCGGTTAAAACCAACTAGCTGATTTAATCCCTAAAAGCGGAAGTGGGATTTAACCTAATCCTTAAACCCTAAAGGATTGGGATGTTGGAAATCTAGATTAGGTTATCAAGAAAGAAACCTTGTACGAAGAACTCGAACACACACATTGCTTGTGTGGTTCGTTCGACCATCAACCAAAGAACCCTAGGGTTCTTTGGTCGAACTCGTCCAAGAGAGAAGAAGGGAGAAAAGGGTTTCCCAAAACATACTTTGTTGTTTGCTTAAGATAGTTCCACTAATGATGAAAAAATCGAGCGACCTTCTAGTTGATCTAAGCAATGAACTTGTTCTTCAATACTTGAAGAACACGAAGAACGAAGAACACAAAGAGTTGTGTTCTTGATCTCGGCCGAATGGAGGAGAGGGGGCTAGGGTTTCGGATTTTTGGTGTAACCTCATAAGTGATCCCTAAGCCTTCTATTTATAATAGAAGGACTTTCACTTAGGGCCCTTCTAGTTTAATTAAGATTAATCTCTTAATTAAACTTATCCTCTTACACTTCTATCCCTTATAGTTTAACTAGTTTATTATTGTTGCACTTAACTACTAAATGTCTAGTATTAATACACTAATAATTCGGTACCCATATACACGAATTATATACTTGTATTTATACTTTTAATAATTAATTATATAATAACCTTCATATAATTTATACAACAATATTATCCAATTACTTATATGATTTAATAGCTTTAAATCATATTATGGATAATCTATAATTAACACATTGTATATTTACTCAACTAGTAAATGTACAAATACTAGTATTAATTAGTTAGTTAAACTAATCTAGTAATAAGTTAAACTTAACTTAATACTTATTTGATTCATAATGACTATTATGAATTATTCCTCTTCGTAGTATCATTGCATATCTTGCTCGTATTACATGCACTCACCGGTGTGACCCTTAAGTGTTTCGTAGGCATGGATGTATCATCATAGGTTGACTAACTGTCCACATAAATCCTTCAATCCCAATTAACATCATCATCAATATCAGGGATTATAAGAGGCTTTAATTCTGGTGTTGGAGGTCTTGGGATTACTACTGCTGGTTCAATGAGATCTGGTAATTCTTCAGATTAAGTAGTAACCAAGGTAGTAACTACTGGTATTAGAGACTGCAAGTTGAAGGGTCTGTAAATCACCAGTTGCAAATTTGAGGAGTTTTCTACTGGTGTTTCATCAGTAGTGTCAGTATCAGTAGTAACTGGAGATGGTATTTGATCTGTAATTGTGGCATTTACTACTGATGTCGCCTCTTGTACATCTTCTTCCATAAGATCAATAGTATGAATTTCTTCAGTTTATTCCACCATCTCAGTAGTATTTATGGGATCAGTAGCACCCATAGCATCAGTAGTATGAGAAAGTGTTTGTTCTGCTGCTGCTGGAGATTGAATTGCAGACACAAACACATCCTCATCCATGCTTCTAACTCCTCTGTTCAGGTCTTCAATATTAAACTGACCTGTTTCACCACGAGCATCTTTTAAATTTAAGAGGGAGGCTGCTGCTTCTACAATTGAGTTGTCAATCATTTCTTGTATATGATCCTTCTCCCCCTTAGTGAACTCAACCTGTTGAGCCTCACTATCAGCAATCCAAGTCTGTAATTTTCTGATAAGATTGGATTGTCTTCGAAGCTTGTAATCGAACCTCTTCTGTCTTCTGTTCATCACATTAATGTAGTGCTTCATATAGCTCATGGTTTTCCCTTGATTATTTATGAGTTTCAGGCAATGTTGTACATTGGTTTCAAGGTTTTCCTTCCTATCCGTCAACTGAGTTGGTTCCGTGATGCCATCACTCCATCTACGTAGATCATCGGGCTTGGTTGGTACATTGACTTTAAGGTTTTCCATCCTATCCATCAATTCAGGAATTTTCATTCTACCCTCATCACTGCTTGGTGATTCGTTGTGTGTTTTAGATACTCTCTTCTTCCTAGAAGAAGCAGAAGTACCTCCCCTTGTGGTTTCTTGGCATCGGGGTCCTTTGAGAGCTGCCTAAAATGATGAGTCATCACTCAAAGTTGCCGAGGTCTGGGTCCTAATGATGTTCCTACTGTCCTGTACACCAACCTTTGGTGCATCAGTAGTAGGAGTCCTTTCCTCATGTCCTCTCTCCTCTTTGAAGGACAACTCTTCGAGTCTGGGAGTTGACTCAATGGGTTCCCTGGTGTCCTTTGTGGAAATTCTTTTCCTTTTGTATGTTGTGGAAATAATTTTGGCTATTGGTTGGTCTACGTGAGAGTAAAGAGTAGCACTCTGAGGTTTCATAACATGTTCCTGGGACACATTCAGGACATTTTGTGGTGTGGTTGATTGAGTGGACTCATGAGATTGTGTTTGGGCTGTTTTTGGTGATGGAGTGGGTTGGGGTTCATTTGGGTGGCTTGAACCTTCTCCAATGGGGGGTTGATCATAGATCATGTTTGCAAAAAGTGGAGTTTCCTTTCCAGAAAATTTGAACTTCTTGTTCATATTTGAATAAACCTTTTTATTTAATTCTGGAATGGGAAAAATGTTTTTGGTTTTTACAAGATTTGGGATCTCACAATCAAAAATATGTGCAAGGAATCTTGGATACATTAAAAATTTTGAACCAGATAAGTTTCCAAGCATTCCTTCAAAAATCATTTTAGAGAAATTAAATACTTGATCTGTGCACAAACAGACAACATCAGATGCTATTGATCTGTTGAACTCATTCCAAGTACTTTTCTTTGGTGACATACAATGTTGAATTGTATGAACCAAATATTTCCATTGGGGAGAAAGAAGACCCTTTTGAAAAGTTTGAATATCTATTCTTCCTTCATATCCCATTTTTAAAATATTTTCTATTAAAACTTCTTTAGATAAAAGAGATATACCTGACTCATCATTGAGTTGAAGATGATGTCTAATAGTTTGTTCTGAGATTAGAATAGTCTTCCCATATATTTCAGATTTAATCTTCATTGTGTTATGTTCTTCTATTCTTTCAGCATTTTCCCAAAATTGAACAAGATGTTGTTCACAGAGTTTTGGATGTACAGTCAGAGCAAATCTTAGTGGTGAGTTCTTCAAGAACATCACAATGGGTCTGAAACTTCTTGTGCCATCAGGATTTCTTAGAAAAGCAAGCATGTTGTGAAACTCAGAGAATTGGAGATCTGTTTTAGCGACCAATAGATTCTTCATTGCCATTTTGATGTTTGAGAATTTGTTTTTCAGAGAGGTTTTGATCTTGTGAGTGATTTCGTGAATGATTGAATTTGTTACTGGTTCAAGGTTTTAATCGAAATTGCACAGATTAGGGTTTATCGTAGGGTTTATCGGATCGAGGTTTGGATAATGCTAAACTAATCGCATTCAGCTATTTATATTTTTTGAGTTAACCTGCAAAATGACCGAAATGTCCTTTGAATCATAGCTTAACGGCTATTTTCATGGGGTTAGTATGGTAAAACAGTGAATTTCACAAATAACGGTTGATCAGTAGTAAATTAAGTATCAGTAGAGAATCGTCAGTAGTAACTCTTGATTTATACTTAACCTAATTTTCGGAGAAACCCTATCACTAGTATTTTGTGAATACAACCCATAGTCAGTAATAATGAATAATCAGTAGTAAAACTAACACTTTTAATTGGAAATAATATACAAAAACTTTACATATGATCTTAATAATGAAATTAATTTATTAAAATCATTCCAATACTACTAACCAAAAAGCTAAATCTTCCTACATCAAATGCTTTTGTAAAAAGATCTGCTAGTTGATTATCAGTATGAATTTTCTCTACTTTAATTAATTTCTTTTCATTACAATCCCTTATAAAATGAAATCTTATTTCAATATGTTTGGTTTTTGAGTGTTTTACTGGATTATTCACAATACTAATAGCACTTTGATTATCAATGAAAATAGCAGTTTTAAGAATAGATATACCAAAGTCTAGGAGTTGATATTGAATCCAAAGAACTTGAGCACAACAAGCAGATGCAGCTACATACTCTGCTTCAGCAGCTGATGTTGACACATTTGTTTGTTTCTTGCATTGCCATGACACCAGTCTTGATCCAAAGAATTGACATCCACCAGTAGTAGATTTTCTATCTTGACATTCACCACCATGGTCACTATCTGTGTAGGCTTTAAGTTCAAATGGTGAGTCATGTGGATACCAAAGACCAAGTGATGGTTTTCCTGTCAAGTATCTGATGATTCTTTTGACTGCCTGCAAGTGAAGCTCCTTTGGTTTTGCTTGATACCTGGCACACACACAAACACTATACATAATATCAGGTCTTGATGAAGTTAAGTACATTAAAGACCCTATCATTGATCTAAATAAATGTTCATCTACATCCTCCCCCTCAACATCAGGATGTAGGTGTTTATGTGTTTCCATTGGTGTGCTTGCAATTTTACAGTCTTTCATTGCAAATTTCTCCAAGACGTGTTTGACATATTTTGATTGATTAATCAAAATACCATCTGCTCTTTGATTGATTTGGAGTCCAAGGAAGAAATTCATTGGACCCACTGAGCTCATCTTCATTTTTTTATCTGCATAAGCTCTTCAAATCTTTGCACAGATTGTCATTTATTGATCCAAAGATGATATCATCTACATATATCTGAACCAGTAGTATATCATTTTTGACTTTTCTTAAAAATAGAGTTTTTTCAGTTGCACCTCTTTTGAAATTGTTCTTCAATAAGTATGATGATAATGTATCATACCAAGCTCTTGGTGCTTGATGTAGGCCATATAGAGCTTTGTCTAATTTGTACACATAATCATCATGTTCAGGATCTTCAAATCCTGGAGGCTGACAAACATATACTTCTTCTTCAATCTTCCCATATAAGAATGCACTTTAAACATCCATTTGATAGACTTTGAATTACTTGAACAAAGCATATGCCAAGAAAATCCTTATTGCTTCAATTCTTGCAACATGAGCATATACATCATCATAGTCTATTCCTTCTTCTTGAGTGTATCCTTGGGCTACAAGTCTGGCTTTGTTTTTGATCACTATACCTCTTTCTTAGTTCTTGTTTCTGAAGATCCATCGTGTTCCAATGGGCCTTTTTCCTTTTAGTAGAGGTACAAGTGTCCAAACAGCTTGTAATTTGAATTGGAGAAGTTCTTCTTGCATTGCTTCAATCCAACTTGAATCCTTCAAGGCTTGTTGAATCTTTTTAGGTTCTTCCTGAGATAGAAAACAAGCAAACAAATATTCATTAGATATTAGACTTATATTGCAAGTATTTGAATATAAAGTTGAATTGAATTTGCTTCTTGGCTGCATATTTGAGTTCAAATCACTTAGAACTAAGTCTAAGGGATGATTCTTTTCAGTTCTTGAGTTGAAAATTTATCAACAATTTGACTGTCAAGGTTTGATTCATTAGATTCAGGAACTTGTGCATCTGTCCATGTTTCTTCTTGATTTCCTGGATCTTCTTGAGTTTCTTCATTGACACTGGTATCAGTAGTAATATGATTTTCATTCAAATCATGTGGTTCATTGTTATAACTGACATCAGTATTGTTTGGTTCACCATTTTCATTTTGAGTTTCTGAGTTACTACTGGGATCAGTAGTATCTTGTGAGTTCGAGTTGTTACTGGTATCAAGATTGCTAGGGTTATCAGAGTTACTATTGTCTTCGGTATTAACTGTGGGATTAGTATTAACAAGGATATACTTCATTGTATCTTGACTACCATTGAATGGTGATGATCCTCCTTATGGATTTTGATTGTTTGTTTCTCCTGCATTACAATCATAACTGAAATCAAGAGATTTGGTTAGATAATCAATATTGAATAACCAATCTGGACCATTTCCCTGTTCATTCATCAAGTTTTCATTAAAGGATACATCCACACTTTCTTCAATGATCCTCAACCTTTTGTTGAATACTCTGTATGCTTTGTTTTGAGTTGAGTATCCTACAAAGATTCCATCATCTGATTTACAGTCAAACTTACCAATTTGTTCTCTTGTAATTAAAATTGTACAAGGACAACCAAATGATTTTAAGAAACTTATTTAAGGTTTTCGTTTATTAAAAAGTTCATATGGTGTTTTAAAATATGGCTTAACTATTAATACTATGTTTTGAACATAACAAGCATTATTAACAGCTTCAGCCCAAAATGTAATTGGTAATTTTGAGTCTGCAAGCATGGATATGGCTGCTTCAATGATTGTTCTATTTCTACTTTCAGCTACACCATTTTGTTGTGGAGTTCTAGGTGAGTTGTACTGTCTGTCAATACCTTTAAGATCACAAAAAGAAATTAAATTAGCATTTTTAAATTCTGTGCCATTGTCACATCTAATGGCTTTCACTTTGAGATCTGTTGTATTTTCCAGTTTGACTATCAGATTCTTTATGATTTCACTTGTTTCATCTTTGGTCCTGAGAAAGAAAACCCAAGTATACCTGGAAAGATCATCAGTAATAACAAGACAGTATTGTTTCTTACCAATACTCATTACATTTGTAGGACCAAATAAGTCCATATGTAAGAGCTGCAAAGGGTCAGAAATAGAATTGATTCCTTTGGACTTATGAGACGTTTTATGTTGTTTTCCTTTCAGGCATGCAACACAATGATGATCATGAATGATTTATGTGCGCAGATAAGTACACGTGTAACCGTGTCCAACGTTATAAGGCACTAAAGGGTCACACCACTACACACCCAATAATGGACAACCGAATAAAGTAAGTTGTGTGGAATAATTAACTAGTTAAGTTAATTATAAAGAAGAGAATAAATAATAATAAGTTAATTATTATTTGTGAGGATGGTTAAATATTAGGTTAAGTATTTAACGGACAGTTAATTAATGGTCTATTAATTAACTAGTAAAAGTCCAATGGTTTAAAGTGTTGATAGGAAATTTAATTATAAGATTAATCATAATTAAACTCCAAGGACTAAACTGTAACATCTAGACTTATAAATAAAGGGCTTATGTGAGGGTTTAGGGGTTAATCACTTTACACACACAAAACCCTAATCTTCCCTCTCCCTCTCTCGGCCGATCGACTAAAGAACCCCAAGGGGGTTTTCGGTTTTTGTTGTTCGAGTTCGACGAACACACACACACACATACACGAGTTCGTGTATTGCTTTATTGGTACAACGCGGTCTTGCAGCGTGTCCAGGTGGTGCAGTAGAGGTGGATCACTTCTTTAGCAATCTAAAGGTAATGTTCATCATCTCTTTCTTCTCGTGATCTCATTATGCAGTAGAGATCCAGTGATGTGGGATTCAAGTTTCCGCCATGTGAATCCTACAAGGTTTTCCTGCAGTGGTATCAGAGTTCCCTACTAATCTCAATGAGATTCGGTTGAGTTTCTTTTCATCTAGAAAAGAACCCTAGAAATTTCGACCAAGTATATGTTCTTCAAGTTTTGAATGAACATTGGATTGAACAGGGTTCTAGATAAAAAGAAATTAGGTTTCTTTTTTTCCTCCTTCCTTTTTCCGAATTCGTATACATATATACATATATATTAGCTTTTTTTTATCTAGAAAAGAACCCCATAATTTTTTTAACCAAGCATGTGTTCTTCAAGTTTTGAATGAACATTGGATTGAATAGGGTTCAAGATAAAAAGAACTAGGTTTCTTTCTTTTTGTTTAGTAAAATAAAACCTAGTATGTTTGATCCACGTAAATTATTCAAAGTTCTTGAATAATTGGAATAAATGGGTTTTTAGACCAAAATTAAGAAAAGGTTATGTTAAATTTTGCGTTTAAAAGTTTGACGTTTTTTTGTTTATTATTATTATTATTAATGAAATAATATATATATATATATATATATATATATATATATATATATATATATATATATATATATATATATATATATATATATATATATATATAACGGTAGTCAAAACCGAACCAACCGAGACTCGGTTGGGACTCGGTTCGACGACCGAGTGGTCGAACAAAACCGAACCCACCGAGTTTCAGTTGGGTGGTGTTTCTTGGAGACCAAGATATCTTTTTGATTTTAGTCCAAGATATGGTCTAATTCAAAGAATAATATCTACAAGTTATTATGTAAGATTTTATTATTAAAAGTCAATCTATAAGTATTTTAGTTGACTAGATTATTTAATTTTTCGTCTAAATAATAATAATTACTATTAAACATTTAAATTAAACCTAATGATTTTAATAGTTATTAAAATCAAGATAATTATGAAATTAAGGAGGAAATAAGAAATCAGTTCATGGGTAATTCAATAATAATCAGTTTGGTAATTTAAATTATCAGTTTATTTATTTATTTAGTATGACATAACCCAAAAGTCGTGACATTGTGTTTAATTTTAAAAGTTCCGAATTTTTTAATTATTTTTGGAAATTATTAAATTTTTATTTTTTAAATATACAAAACACAAAACCAAGTCTTTGGGGTTATGGCATAGCAATTTTTCGAAATTGCAAGTATTATTTATTTTATTTCGTTTATTTATTATAGTTGAAATAAAAAGATGGTGACTATAAACAGTTTGTTTAGAAAACCAAGATTTAATTATAAGATGGTGACTATAAACAGTTTGTTTAGAAAACCAACGTATAAATTAATAAGATGGCGATTATAAACAGTTAGTTTAGAAAACCAAGTTTTAAATTAATAATGGTAAAGTAAACAGTTTGTTTATGAACCAAGTTTTATAAAGATAAAATTAAAAGGTGGAATTTATAAACAGTTAGTTTATAAAACCAAGTAATTAAAAACTGGCTAACATTTTTCGAACAAAGGAAAATCCTTTTTAGAAAATCTTAGATCAGAGTGCAACCCACCTAATGGAACACCTCACTTGTTCAACGATATTCACATTGTAAGGAGAAAGAACCTTAGATGTGGATTCAAATCATTGCAAGTGCTAGGGTGCGTAGGGTCTTGTGATAATCGGGAGTCCCGGCGCAAGGCATCGCACTGTCTTAGGTGGTACGATCTATTTTGGTGATAATCGGGAGTCCCGACTCAAAATGCACTAGAGGGATTAAAACATGTACAAGTTTGTTGTTCAACTTGATATCCCGAAGATCTAGGAAGCGTTTCTAGTCTAGAATCGATCGGTATGGCTATACCTACCAGAAATAACGTGGCTCTAATGGGAAGTGCCCAAACCTTGCATTAGAGGGCGTGAAAAATGGATCCTAGTCTAACTATTATTCTTAAAAGGTAATAATGTTAGAAGTCATTTATTTATCTAATCTTACTAACCGTTTGTTGTTTTTCTTATAGATGTCTGTACCATAAGAAATTCCGTTTTACTCACCAAACGAATCGCGAAAGTTCATCACTGGAAAATGGAAACTTACTGGTCCAAACTACAAAGTTTGGAAAGTGCACTTTAGGATTACCTAGAAGCACAGAATCTACTGTACGTGATAGACGAGGTGCCCAAGGGACAACCAGGGCAAGATGCCCAGGATGATGAGCTTGATGCTTATTATCAGTATCTGGCAGATGAATCACAAGTTATGACGATTCTTATTCTTACTTCATTATCAGAGCTTACTGATAATCTACGTAAGAAACCATGCTATGAGTTTGTCCAGTATCTTGAGGAGACGTTTAAAGATAGTACTGAAGATAGCAAGCAGTTCATTTTACAAGAAATCTTTTCGTCAAAGATGAAAGATGATCAACCATTGAGTGACCATCTTGTTAACATAAGAAGGTTGCTAGATTGTCTCACCCTAGTTACTGGCACATCAAACGAGCATGAACAAGTCTTGTTCTTGTTTGGGTCTCTCACTCAGTACTATCAGGACAAGGTAGTACGTATAGTCGGGAATTTTGATCTGAGTGTCGCAGGTCTACACGATGATCTCTTGTGTATACGTGATGTTCAAAGGCTAGAGGAAGAATCTCTCCCCGAGATTTAGGAGGATGAGTTCCAAGAATTGTTGAATGACTTTGCTGATTTGTGTTGCCCAGCTTGTGGCAGCAATGATATCTGCGAGCACACGTCTGACGTGGGGCTGTTGGACGCTGACTTTGTCAGCGATTCGGGTATCTTTATGATTGATTGTCTCGTTACTTCTAGTGAATCCTGGGTATTGGATAGCGGATGTGGTCATCACATTTGCAATCATTTGCAGGGATTTAAGAAGAACAAGAGGCTGGGACAAGGAGATGTTGAACTACGAGTACGCGAAGGTTCCAAGGTTGGAGCTGAAGCCGTAGGAACATATCTTCTCAAGTTGCCTTCAGGAAGAGTCTTGGAACTTAAAGATTGTTATTATGTTCATAGACTTATTAAAAATGTTATTTCATTTGATTTACTTATAGACAGTGGTTTTTATTATGAGTTTTATGGAAAAACAATTTCGTGTTTAAAAGATGCCATTTTATATTTTAACACAAATTCTCACAATGGTCTATACACGTTAAATCTAAATAACATAGAACGAGATATTTATCACATAAGTAAAAGATCCAAGAGTAACTTGAATCAAACTTATCTTTGGCATTGTCGTTTTGGTCATATAAACGAGACTCGCATAAAGAAGTTCCACGATGATGGAATTCTAGAGCCATTTGATTTGGAATCATATGCAATATGCGAAGCTTGTTTATATGGCAAGATGACAAAAGACCCTTTCAACCACTTCAATGAAAGGGCAGGCGAGTTGTTAGGGGTTATACACACAGATGTATGTGGACCCTTTACTCCAGAAGCCAGAGGAGGATACCGCTACTTCATTACCTTTACTGACGACTTGAGTAGATATGGTTATGTCTTTCTTATGAGACTAAAGTCTGAAAGCTTTGACAAGTTCAATGAATATAAGAGGGAAGTAGAGAACCAACTAGGCAAGAAAATAAAGTCACTTCGGTATGACCGAGGAGGCGAATATCTGAGCCAAGAGTTCGACGATCATTTGAAGGAATGTGGGATTGTTTCACAATTCACACCTCCGTATACACCTCAGATGAATGGCGTATCAGAAAGGAGGAATCACACCTTGTTAATGGTACGTTCAATGATGTGTCACGCCCCACTACCACTATCATTTTGGGGACATGCACTCGAGACTGCAACATTCACACTGAATAGGGTTCCGACCAAGTCAGTAGAAAAGACTTTGTTCGAGCACTGGACGGGGAGAAAGCCTAAATTATCTTTTCTCAAGATTTGGGGTTGTGAAGCGTACGTTAGACGTAACTTCACAGACAAACTAAACCCCAAGTCAGATAAGTGTATCTTCGTTGGATATCCTAGGGAAACCTTAGGATACTATTTCTATCATCAAGAAGACAACAAAGTCTTTGTTGTTCGGAAATGTGTCTTCTTGGAGGAGAAGTTTCTAGGAACTGAAACTCCAAGAAAAGAAATAGAGCTTCAAGAAATTGAAGAGAATGAAGATCCACCAGCGACTTCAGTCGAACCAGTAGTTCAACAAAGAATTGTTGATTCTCAACCAGACCCACCGGTTGAGGAAGAAGAAACACGCAATCCGCGTAGGTCAAGTAGACCACGCCATGAACCAGATAGGTATCTTGGATTCATGATCGATGAAGATGATGGAAGCCTACTAGAACCATTAACCTACGGTGAAGCAGTTGACGGCATAGAGTCTGAAAGATGGCTCGAGGCTATGCAAGCAGAGATGCAATCCATGTATGACAACCAAGTTTGGGTGTTATCAGACTTGCCACCACAGTCACGTGTTGTTGGATGCAAGTGGGTTTTCAAGAAGAAAACTGACATGGATGGAAAAGTGCATACTTACAAAGCACGACTTGTCGCGAAGGGTTTCACGCAAACACATGGTGTGGATTATTCTGAAACCTACTCGCCAGTCGCCATGCTTAAGTCTATCAGAATTCTTATGGCCATATCAGCATATTACGACTATGAGATATGGCAAATGGATGTTAAAACTGCCTTCCTTAACGGGGAGTTGAATGAGGATGTATTCATGATACAACCGGATGGTTTTACTGATCCAAAGAATCCTGATAAAGTATGCAAATTGCTAAAATCCATTTAAGGATTGAAGCAAGCATCTAGAAGTTAGAACTTACACTTTGACAAAAGAATCAAAGAATTTGGTTTTGTCAAAAGTGAGTTCGAGGCGTGTGTCTACGCAAAATTCAGTGGGAGCATAGTGATCTTCCTAGTCTTGTATGTTGATGACATACTGCTTATAGGAAACGATATACCAGCATTACAAGGAGTAAAATCCTGGTTAGGTAAATGTTTCCAGATGAAGGACTTGGGAGAAGCCGCATTTATACTGGGTATAAAGATCTATAGAGATAGATCTAGGCGGCTTATTGGACTTAGTCAAAGTACATACATTGACAAAGTACTGAAGAGATTCAGTATGGGTGAATCCTAGAGAGGACTCATTCCAATGACACATGGCATTACACTGAGCAAAGCTCAGAGTCCCACATCTAGCAAGGAAATAGCTAGGATGAGTTTGGTACCATATGCTTCGGCAATTGGATCAATCATGTATGCCATGTTATGTATTAGGCCCGATATTGCTTACTCCATAAGTCTCACAAGCAGATATCAAAAGAATCCTGGTGAACCCCATTAGGTGGCTGTCAAGAACATTCTCAAGTATTTGAGAAGGACGAAAGAAATGTTCTTGGTTTTTGGAGGTTCGTTGGAAGAATTGCGTGTAACTGGTTACACAGATGCAAGCTTCCAAACCGACAGAGACGATTACAAATCTCAATCGGGATTTGTCTTCACACTAAACGGAGGAGCTATATCTTGGAAGAGTCAGAAACAAGATACGATAGCAGATTCGACTACAGAGGCTGAGTACATTGCCGCAAATGATGCTGGGAAAGAAGCCATGTGGCTTAAGAATTTTATCGAGGATCTTAGAGTTATTGCCAGTATCTCTAGACCCATCGAAATATTCTGTGATAACAATGGAGCAATAGCGCAAGTTGTTGAGCCAAGAGAGCATCAAAAGACCATGAGACGTTTTGGTTTGAGACACGATGACTTCTGATCTTTAGCATTTATCTAACGTCACACCATAAAAGGGTGATCATAAGGAACTTGACTAAGACAGCGGAAGTCGTGGGCAAGATAACGCAAATGTCAAGATGGAATTTGCACCTTCTTTAATCGGAAGAGATATTTCATGGCCGCTCGACGATTAAGACTACTGAAATGCGTGGCCGCACTCGGAGAATGATTAGATCATTCGGTAATCCGTTACTACAGAAAGTCGAAATCAGAGTCGAGAAAATTCGAGTATATAGAACAAGATCTCTGCTCCACGTCTATTACTCAAATTAAGAAATATCGTGATGCGAAAGGAAAATCTGTTAGTGTTATTCATTTTATGAATATTGTCTCTAGATGTAAGAGTTCTTATAACCTAGTTATCCTAAATGTCTGTCTATGGACCGCTTTAGGCCAACGATGATAAGAAAGTGTTTCTTAACTTGCACAAGTGGGAGTCTGAAGGATTTATGTGCACAGATAAGTATACGTGTCACCGTGTCCAATGTTATAAGGCACTAAAGAGTCACACCACTACACACCCAATAATGGACTACCGAATAAAGTAAGTTGTGTGGAATAATTAACTAGTTAAGTTAATTATAAAGAAGAGAATAAATAATAATAAGTCAATTATTATTTGTGAGGATGGTTAAATATTAGGTTTAGTATTTAACGGACAGTTAATTAATGGTCTATTAATTAACTAGTAAAAGTCCAAGGGTTTAAAGTGTTGATATGAAGTTTAATTATGAGATTAATCATAATTAAACTCCAAGGACTAAACCGTAACATCTAGCCTTATAAATAAAGGGCTTATGTGAGGGTTTAGGGGTTAATCACTTTACACACACAAAACCCAAATCTTCCCTCTCCCTCTCTCGGCCGATCGACTAAAGAACCCCAAGGGGGTTTTCGGTTTTTGTTGTTCGAGTTCGACGAACACACACACACACACATACACGAGTTCGTGTATTGCTTTATTGGTACAACGCGGTCTTGCAGCGTGTCCAGGTGGTGCAGTAGAGGTGGATCACTTCTTTAGCAATCTAATGGTAATGTTCATCATCTCTTTCTTCTCGTGATCTCATTGTGCAGTAGAGATCCAGTGATGTGGGATTCAAGTTTCCGCCATGTGAATCCTACAAGGTTTTCCTATAGATCACACATGAATTCTTTTTGAGGTAAGCCAATTACCAGATTCTTTTTGACTAAATTATTTATATTTTTAAAATTTGTGTGATACATCCTTCTATGCCAGAGTTCTGATTCTTTGGTGTTTGCCTTGGATATAAAACAGTTGAAATGAGTTCTCCCCCTATATCCAGGCAATACACATTGTTTCTCCTTGGTGTTCTGAAAACAACATATTTTTCATCTAAAATAAAGTCAGGAAAAAGAATGATGCACTCTATATCTGTAAAAAGAATCTTGTTCTTTTTATCACATACTTGTCGCAGAAAGAGAGAAACTACATGTGCCTGTATACTTCATCAACAGAGCACTACAAGGAGCAGAACTCAATTATGCTACGATCGAAAAACTCATACTAGCATTGATATACTCGGTGAGACGGCTCAAGAGGTATTTTCAGGCGCACAACGTCGCAGTCTTGACGAACCAGCCAATCAAAAACATCCTACTCCAGCCAGAAAGATCAGGAAGAATAACGAAGTGGACAATAGAGCTAGGAGAGCATGATATGGCTTTCAAGCCTAGATCAAGCTTCAAAGGCCAGGCTCTAGCTGATTTCCTGGTAGAGATGCCTGAGGAAGAAACCACGCTAAGTATAGAAGAAAAAAGCTCAGGAAGTTCGAAAGAAAATTATATACCTGGCGGAACGCTTTGGAGAATGCACACTGATGGTGCTGCATGTGCAGAAGGATGTGGAGCGGGAATTGTGATGGCAGGCCCAAATGAGGAAAAGGTTACGTATGCTCTTCGTTTTGATTTTAAATGCTCAAATAATGAATCGGAGTACGAAGCATTATTAGTGGGTTTAAATTTGGCAGAAAATCTCGAGATACGAAACCTTGAGGTATTCATGGATTCTATGTTGGTAGTAAACCAGGTCAACGGAGCATATGAGGCCAAGGAGGTACATATGAAAAAGTACCTAGGGAAGGTTCGAAAGGCTGTAGAAAAGTTCGAAAAATTTAGAATCAGCCAGGTACCTCGAAACAAAAATAAAGAAACAGATGCTTTGAGCAAAATGGCATCGATGCTATATCGGCACCTTACCAAGGAAGTCCTGGTGGAGGTTTTGCCCAGACGAAGCATCGAAGAACAAGAAGGGGAGGAACTGGCGGACATTGACACAGAAGATGGATGTTGGATGACATCAATCAGGAGATACTTAGAGAATAATAGATTACCCGGAAATACAGGAGAAGCAAGAAAGGTAAGAATGAATGCAGGAAGGTATACGATCCTTCGGGGAAGGCTATATCGACGGGGGTTTTCCACTCCGTGGCTCAAATGTCTGAACTCGAGGGAAAGCAAGGAGGCCATACGAGAAGTGCATGAAGGGCTATGTGGTTCACACTCGGGAGCCAGAGTTCTGACACAGAAGTTACTCCGAACCGGATACTTCTGGCCTCGAATGTCAAAAGATATGGAAGAATACATCAAGAAGTGTCCTAATTGCCAAACATTCTCCAACGTACCCACATTACCTCCGGTTGGCCTACCCAGCATCCATAGTCCTTGGCCTTTCTGCCAGTGGGGCATAGATATTGTCGGCCCCTTCCCTAAAGCTCCAGGAGGAATTCAATTCTTGGTAGTCGCTATAGACTACTTCACCAAATGGGTAGAGGCGGAGGCTTTAAGTTGTATTTCTGGTACAAACATGATTAAGTTCGTATGGAAGCAGATAGTCTTCCGCTTCGGCTTACCCCATACGATAGTAAGTGATAACGGAAAGCAATTCACTAGTAACCCTTTCTGGATCTGGTGCGAAAAGTCAAGTATCCGTCAAAACTTCACTTCCGTAGCCCATCCCCAGGCAAACGGACAGACAGAAGTCACGAATCGCACGATAGTTAAAGGAATCAAAACTCGATTAGATAGATCAAGGGGGGATGGTTAGAAGAACTACAGAGTGTGTTGTGGGCATATCGAACAATAGCTCGAAGTTCTACAAAGGAAACACCTTTTAGTTTGACCTACGGCTCTGAGGCGGTTATACCACTGGAAGTAGCCATACCATCCCCTCGGGTAGAAACGTTTCGTTTGGAAGAAAACGAAGAAGCATTAAGGCACAATCTCAATATAGTGGAAGAAAGAAGAGAAGAGGATGCGCTCTGACAAGCGGCATACAAATCATTAACAGAAACATATTACAACCGGAAGGTTCGAGGAGCAGCTTGTAGAGAAGGAGACCTGGTCCTCCGGAAAAACGAAACAAGTCTGCAACATAGGCTAGGGAAGCTATGTCCTAATTGGGAAGGTCCGTACAGAGTTCGCGAAGCAAGAAGGAATGGTTCCTACGTTCTTGAAACTATTGCAGGATCGCTGATACCCAGGACCTGGAATATGAGAAACCTGCGGAAGTTTTACTTCTGAACATGAACGTTTCTCCCGCAAATTTATTTTCTATGTATTTTTATTTATGCTGTCAAAAGGTCGAATGCGGAAATTTCTAGTTCTTTTTGTATTAAACAGTTCGAATGACAGTTAAACCTTTTGAGAAAGGTCTTTTGAAAGCCTTATGATTACTTATAATCTAAGAAGATGAATGACGAACGACTAACGAATAAGCGAATAACGAATAAGCGAATAACAAATAAGTGAATAACGAATAAGCGAAATAACACTCATAGCTATGAGTAGGTTTCTTACCTCCCAAAGGAAGGTACCTAGCCTACTTCCGGAATAAAACCGGATCAATAATTACGAAATGATTAATTCATATATTTCTAAGTTAACAGAGGACGCTCTGCTAAACGAAATATTAAACAAATACGAAATGACTAACTAATGCTGAATAGATAAACGAAACATCTAATAAAGTAGCAAAGAAAATATGATTACAAAATACGATTACCAAAAGCGATTACAAAGTCATAAGCCCCGAAGGGCAATTACAAGATAATAAAGATAAAATATAACTATTTGAAAAGCATTGATCAAGCGTCAGGACCTCCCGCAGGGTTCGTGCTCTCTCCAACATCTTCTGGCCCTCCGGAGGGAAGTTTGTTGATAAGCTCCTTCAAATCGGCCAAACTGACGGCTCCAGCAACAAAGGAATTCACAAGCTCGTAGTTAGGAGTCATTAGATCGCCAAAAAGGGTCATGTTGTTGTTCTCAGCATCTAGATAATCATGAACAAAACGATTGGAACCGAGCAAGGCATCATATTCTTTATGCGTATCCACACAACCTTGATACCGGCCAAGCCTGATGCTTTCTTCCTGCAGGCTAGCGTTACGGTTCACGAATTCTGGAGAAGTTAATAGCATTTGAGCCACATGAGGAACCCATTTCCTTAACGGCCATTCAAGATCAAGGCGACCCGCCTCGACCAAACCCTTCTGCACCTCAATCTCTTGCTTCAAGAGATCACCTTCAGATATAGCTTCTGCAAGATGTCGTTCGGTCTCTCGAGACTGAAGATCTTTTTCAACAGCGGAAGCCTCCAGCTCAGCGATCCTTGCAGAAGAGGAATGGCTTTGTTTCTCTAACTCGTCGTTTACTCTCCGTTGTTCCTGCAAATCAGAAGATAACTCACCAACCTCTTTCTTCAAATCAGCATTTCATTGTTAACAGAAGCCAAGGATTCAGCCAACTTCCTCCGAGCTTCCGACTCTTTCTGATACAAAGACTTACACTCCCTCATCAGTTGGTCAACCTGCCGGAATGCCTCGTCGCGTTCTGAAAGAGTTTGCTTGCGTTACACAAATCGATTCTGAAGGTCATCTAGCATCTCTACAGCACTTAACAGACTTGCAGTAGCAAATGTTGATGTTGTGGGAGGAACAATAGCCAATGAAGTCGGCTCCGGAGTGATGACGGAAGATGGTTGAACATGTGTTCCCACCACATAGGTACTCCCCGTTAAAACAACATGAGATGGTCCGGCAGCTGCAGGATCCGGCATTGCTGAGGGCGGAGTCACACGAACAAATCCTGTCAAAAACAAAAGACATGAATAAGTAAATGCTGATAAACAAAAAAGGCACTAAAGTTCCAATCTTTTTTTTACAAACCTCGTAAGAGAAAGTTTGGTAATGACGACTGAGTCCTAGCCGAAGAAGACGTCGGAGAACTTTGCATAAAAGATGATGATCAGGCACCGGAACCAAGCATTCTGCTACCAAACAAAGCCAAAGCGGAAGTGCTAGAAGACACCGGGGGGGCTCGCCAGGAAGTGAAAGGACCAGATCGCACTGGTGGCAGAGAAACGCTTGCGGTAACAGCTGGGGGAATAATAAGACTTGAAGGGATAAATGAAACTATGGTGGTGGTTTCCGGCATCAACGTGGTAGTCGCAGGGACGTCAGAAACAATCACATCTTCTGATAAATCTACATTCAAGGAAAATGGGTAAGCATACATTCACATGTATATATAAAAAACAAAAGAAATGTACCTTCCAGAAAAACCCTTCAGCGTTTAGGTGGTAAATAGGGAACATCATCACGACTCCTGCTTAGTCGGGTAGATCTCTCTCTTAAGGGAGGAGTTGTCCTAACAGGAACTCTTCGAGACTTCTGCAGCTCCGCTTGAGGGTCATGAACTGTAACATCTTCGGCTTCAAGATCCGCACCTGTCACAGGGTCAACATCGACCCCTTGAACGACAACAAAGTCACCGGCAGACCTAGCTTCAGAACGATCTGGCGATAGAGTGGCTTCGGAAGGTTTGTAAGGCATTCAACACACACATTTAATACAGCCTCACACTTCATTTATTACGATCATTCCCTTACATTGTTCCATTCTAATCCCCGATATAAATACTAACTTAGGCATCGGAGTGTCTTCACGAGGTGACCCTCGTGAGGCTTCTGACTAGAGTTTCTTCATGGTTGTTACAGGTTCCAAGGTAACGAGACGATCCTTCCATTCCGGAGTATCCAAGCCCCAACATTCGGCGCCATCTGTGGGACCTTGAACAAAATGGTCCTCGATTCAACACCAAAAGGAGGGAATCAACCCCCTGACATCGCCGAGAGATGACCCTACTCCTCCTTTTCCTGCTTCAGCCATCGTTAACGCTGCGACGTGCCTTCCTCCCTCTGTATCTGGGAAATACGAACCAACGGAGGAGGAAATCAAAGAGTTCAATCTCTTCTGCAAGTTCTGAAAGTTACGAGATTTGGAGAAAAGCAGGAGAAGGATGACTGAAGGAAGAAGCGGAGTCGGAAGGGCGTTAACTTATTCTAGTGAAGAATCCACGGAAAAGGAGTCTACCGAAGAAGTTTATAAGGAAAAAACCCCTCCCGCTCGGATCCAAAGCCAGGAGTCCGGACGGGAAAGAGAAAGAAGAAAAGAGCGAACCCCGGAAAGAAGAAGAAAATGAACTCCGGAAAGAAGGAGGGAACGAACTCCGGAGAGAAGGAGAGAGCGAACCCATGAGAGAAGGGGGGGAGCGAACCCCTGGGGGGAGAAGAAGGGCTCGCTCAGCATCACTCTTCAACGCCCCGGAGTTTTCGTTTTCCGTTCACCGACGACATTAAGGAGATGCCGATTCCTCTGGGACTCAAAGGGCCCAGGGTCAAGTCATATGACGGAACCGGAGACCCAGATGATCACGTAGCTAGTTTTCGATGGGCTGTTAAAATGATACCGATGGACCAGAAATTATGGTGTTTATACTTCGCAAGAACCTTGGAAGGTTCGGCTCGATATTGGTTGTCCAGCTTACCTCAAAGAAGCATAACCAATTTCGAAGAACTAGTTACGCAGTTCAGCCACAGTTTTGTACAGCAGAAGAAGTATCAACAAAAATCTCAATCCATCATGACATGCAGACAGCGAGAGGGGGAGTCCAACAAATCATACTACAAAAGATTTAATGAGTAAAGCATGAAGATGCATGTCCGAGAGGATTCGCTCATAATAGCAGCTTTCACATATGGCCTACGGGAAGGAGAGCTGTTCCGCGAAATAGCTTCCAACCGGAACCAAGTTGTCAACAAAGAAGTAGAGGATCTGGTATCAGCAGGAGTTCTGCGAAGCACACAATATCCAGAATGGATAGCTAATCCAGTCCTAGTTAGAAAACCTGATGGATCGATGTGTATGTGTGTCAATTTTAAAGATCTGAACAAAGCATGTCCTAAGGACAGTTATCCCCTTCCAGAGATTGAGCAGAAGGTGGAATCTCTAGGAGGGCACAAGTGGAAATCCTTCCTGGATGCATACAAAGGGTATCATTAATTACAGATGGCCAGGGAAGACGAAGAAAAAACAGCCTTTCATACGGCAAAGGGAACGTTCTGCTACGTTAAAATGCCCTTCGGTCTCCGGATGCCGGAGCAACGTGTCAACGACTGGTAGATAAAGCGTACGGTGGGAAAATTGGTCGAAATTTGGAGGTATACGTTAATGAAATGGTCATCAAGAGTAAAGAAGATGACGACTTGATAAGAGATGTGGAAGAAACGTTGTTGCAACTCATGAAGATAAACATGAAGCTCAACCCAAAGAAATGTTCGTTCGGAGTAACCAAAGGAAGGTTCTTAGGCCACATAGTCACGCCAACTGGAATTCAAGCAAATCCTGACAAAGTAGAAGGCCTAATCCAGATGAACACTCCCCGAACAGTGAAGGACGTTCAAAGTTTAAATGGGAAGCTCGCAGCGTTAGGCCGTTTTCTAGCCAAGTCTGCAGAAAAAACAATCCCATTCTTCAAGGCGCTCCATGGGTGCACGAAGAAGGGAAATGTGGAATGGACTCCGGAGGCGGAAGAAGCCTTCATGCAGTTGAAGAAACATCTCAAAACACTTCCTACTATGGCAAGTCCCGTCGCGGGGGAACCATTAATCATGTACTTATCCACCAACACGGAGGCTATAAGCTCTGTCCTTATCGCAGAAAGAGAGAAACTACAGGTGCCCGTATACTTCATCAACAGAGCACTACAAGGAGCAGAACTCAATTATGCTACGATCGAAAAACTCATACTAGCATTGATATACTCAGTGAGACGGCTCAAGAGGTATTTTCAGGCGCACAACGTCGCAGTCTTGACGAACCAGCCAATCAAAAACATCCTACTCCAGCCAGAAAGATCAGGAAGAATAACGAAGTGGACAATAGAGCTAGGAGAGCATGATATGGCTTTCAAGCCTAGATCAAGCTTCAAAGGCCAGGCTCTAGCTGATTTCCTGGTAGAGATGCCTGAGGAAGAAACCACGCTAAGTATAGAAGAAAAAAGCTCAGGAAGTTCGAAAGAAAATTATATAACTGGCGGAACGCTTTGGAGAATGCACACTGATGGTGTTGCATGTGCAGAAGGATGTGGAGCGGGAATTGTGATGGCAGGCCCAAATGAGGAAAAGGTTACGTATGCTCTTCGTTTTGATTTTAAATGCTCAAATAATGAATCAGAGTACGACGCATTATTAGTGGGTTTAAATTTGGCAGAAAATCTCGAGATACGGAACCTTGAGGTATTCATGGATTCTATGTTGGTAGTAAACCAGGTCAACGGAGCATATGAGGCCAAGGAGGTACATATGAAAAAGTACCTAGGGAAGGTTCGAAAGGCTGTAGAAAAGTTCGAAAAATTTAGAATCAGCCAGGTACCTCGAAACAAAAATAAAGAAACAGATGCTTTGAGCAAAATGGCATCGATGCTATATCGGCACCTTACCAAGGAAGTCCTGGTGGAGGTTTTGCCCAGACGAAGCATCGAAGAACAAGAAGGGGAGGAACTGGCGGACATTGACACAGAAGATGGATGTTGGATGACATCAATCAGGAGATACTTAGAGAATAATAGATTACCCGGAAATACAGGAGAAGCAAGAAAGGTAAGAATGAATGCAGGAAGGTATACGATCCTTCGGGGAAGGCTATATCGACGGGGGTTTTCCACTCCGTGGCTCAAATGTCTGAACTCGAGGGAAAGCAAGGAGGCCATACGAGAAGTGCATTAAGGGCTATGTGGTTCACACTCGGGAGCCAGAGTTCTGACACAGAAGTTACTCCGAACCGGATACTTCTGGCCTCGAATGTCAAAAGATATGGAAGAATACATCAAGAAGTGTCCTAATTGCCAAACATTCTCCAACGTACCCACATTACCTCCGGTTGGCCTACCCAGCATCCATAGTCCTTGGCCTTTCTGCCAGTGGGGCATAGATATTGTCGGCCCCATCCCTAAAGCTCCAGGAGGAATTCAATTCTTGGTAGTCGCTATAGACTACTTCACCAAATGGATAGAGGCGGAGGCTTTAAGTTGTATTTCTGGTACAAACATGATTAAGTTCGTATGGAAGCAGATAGTCTTCCGCTTCGGCTTACCCCATACGATAGTAAGTGATAACGGAAAGCAATTCACTAGTAACCCTTTCTGGATCTGGTGCGAAAAGTCAAGTATCCGTCAAAACTTCACTTCCGTAGCCCATCCCCAGGCAAACGGACAGACAGAAGTCACGAATCGCACGATAGTTAAAGGAATCAAAACTCGATTAGATAGATCAAGGGGGGATGGTTAGAAGAACTACAGAGTGTGATGTGGGCATATCGAACAACGGCTCAAAGTTCTACAAAGGAAACACCTTTTAGTTTGACCTACGGCTCTGAGGCGGTTATACCACTGGAAGTAGCCATACCATCCCCTCGGGTAGAAACGTTTCGTTTGGAAGAAAACGAAGAAGCATTAAGGCACAATCTCAATATAGTGGAAGAAAGAAGAGAAGAGGATGCGCTCCGACAAGCGGCATACAAATCATTAACAGAAACATATTACAACCGGAAGGTTCGAGGAGCAGCTTGTAGAGAAGGAGACATGGTCCTCCGAAAAAACGAAACTAGTCTGCAACATAGGCTAGGGAAGCTATGTCCTAATTGGGAAGGTCCGTACTGAGTTCGCGAAGCAAGAAGGAATGGTTCCTACGTTCTTGAAACTATTGCAGGATCGCTGATACCCAGGACCTGGAATATGAGAAACCTGCGGAAGTTTTACTTCTGAACATGAACGTTTCTCCCGCAAATTTATTTTCTATGTATTTTTATTTATGTTGTCAAAAGGTCGAATGCGGAAATTTCTAGTTCTTTTTGTATTAAACAGTTCGAATGACAGTTAAACCTTTTGAGAAAGGTCTTTTGAAAGCCTTATGATTACTTATAATCTATAAAGATGAATGACGAACGACTAACGAATAAGCGAATAACGAATAAGCGAATAACAAATAAGTGAATAACGAATAAGCGAAATAACACTCATAGCTATGAGTAGGTTTCTTACCTCCCAAAGGAAGGTACCTAGCCTACTTCCGGAAGAAAACCGGATCAATAATTACGAAATGATTAATTCATATATTTCTAAGTTAACAGAGGACGCTCTGCTAAACGAAATATTAAACAAATACGAAATGACTAACTAATGCTGAATAGATAAACGAAACATCTAATAAAGTAGCAAAGAAAATATGATTACAAAATACGATTACCAAAAGCGATTACAAAGTCATAAGCCCCGAAGGGCAATTACAAGATAATAAAGATAAAATATAACTATTTGAAAAGCATTGATCAAGCGTCAGGACCTCCCGCAGGGTTCGTGCTCTCTCCAACATCTTCTGGCCCTCCGGAGGGAAGTTTGTTGATAAGCTCCTTCAAATCGGCCAAACTGACGGCTCCAGCAACAAAGGAATTCACAAGCTCGTAGTTAGGAGTCATTAGATCGCCAAAAAGGGTCATGTTGTTGTTCTCAGCATCTGGATAATCATGAACAAAACGATTGGAACCGAGCAAGGCATCATATTCTTTATGCGTATCCACACAACCTTGATACCGGCCAAGCCTGATGCTTTCTTCCTGCATGCTAGCGTTACGGTTCACGAATTCTGGAGAAGTTAATAGCATTTGAGCCACATGAGGAACCCATTTCCTTAACGGCCATTCAAGATCAAGGCGACCCGCCTCGACCAAACCCTTCTGCACCTCAATCTCTTGCTTCAAGAGATCACCTTCAGATATAGCTTCTGCAAGATGTCGTTCGGTCTCTCGAGACTGAAGATCTTTTTCAACAGCGGAAGCCTCCAGCTCAGCGATCCTTGCAGAAGAGGAATGGCTTTGTTTCTCTAACTCGTCGTTTACTCTCCGTTGTTCCTGCAAATCAGAAGATAACTCACCAACCTCTTTCTTCAAATCAACATTTCTTTGTTAACAGAAGCCAAGGATTCAGCCAACTTCCTCCGAGCTTCCGACTCTTTCTGATACAAAGACTTACACTCCCTCATCAGTTGGTCAACCTGCCGGAATGCCTCGTCGCGTTCTGAAAGAGTTTGCTTGCGTTACACAAATCGATTCTGAAGGTCATCTAGCATCTCTACAGCACTTAACAGACTTGCAGTAGCAAATGTTGATGTTGTGGGAGGAACAATAGCCAAAGAAGTCGGCTCCGGAGTGATGACGGAAGATGGTTGAACATGTGTTCCCGCCACATAGGTACTCCCCGTTAAAACAACATGAGATGGTCCGGCAGCTGCAAGATCCGGCATTGCTGAGGGCGGAGTCACACGAACAAATCATGTCAAAAAGAAAAGACACGAATAAGTAAATGCTGATAAACAAAAAAGGCACTAAAGTTCCAATCTTTTTTTTTTTACAAACCTCGTAAGGGAAAGTTTGGTAATGACGACTGAGTCCTAGCCGAAGAAGACGTCGGAGAACTTTGCATAAAAGATGATGATCAGGCACCGGAACCAAGCATTCTGCTACCAAACAAAGCCAAAGCGGAAGTGCTAGAAGACACCGGGGGGGCTCTCCAGGAAGTGAAAGGACCAGATCGCACTGGTGGCAGAGAAATGCTTGCGGTAACAGCTGGGGGAATAATAAGACTTGAAGGGATAAATGAAACTATGGTGGTGGTTTCCGGCATCAACGTGGTAGTCGCAGGGACGTCAGAAACAATCACATCTTCTGATAAATCTACATTCAAGGAAAATGGGTAAGCATACATTCACATGTATATATAAAAAAACAAAAGAAATGTACCTTCCAGAAAAACCCTTCAGCGTTTAGGTGGTAAAGAGGGAACATCATCACGACTCCTGCTTAGTCGGGTAGATCTCTCTCTTAAGGGAGGAGTTGTCCTAACAGGAACTCTTCGAGACCTCTGCAGCTCCGCTTGAGGGTCATGAACTGTAACATCTTCGGATTCAAGATCCGCACCTGTCACAGGGTCAACATCGACCCCTTGAAAGACAACAAAGTCACCGGCAGACCTAGCTTCAGAACGATCTGGCGATAGAGTGGCTTCGGAACTCACACTCCCTTATGGAGGCGGAAGAAAGGGAACCAATAGTCTGTTAATAACAGAAACTTCTCCCTTGATGGGCTCACTTGTATTCATTTGAAGACGCTCGAGCAAAGTCACTTCACGATTATCGATCCGCCATGAAGGACGAACGCCCCGACTAAGATAGAAAGGACTAAGATCAGCCATGCCAAGAGACACCTCACTTGGGTCCGTCCATTCTAGCTTAGCGGAAGAAAGCTTTTTTACATGTCTTTTTTCTTCCGAAGAGAGCTCCGGAAGAGGATCTGAAGGTCTGCCAGTAACTTGACCCCAGGGTAACACAACATCATTGAAAGCAGGGCGGTGAACATAGAAGAAAGCAAACTTCCAGTCATGAATAGAATCTTTAAGACCCAAAACGCGCTCCACTTGTCCCTGACGATGTGCGAGAATAGCCCAATTTCCGCGACCGGTCACGATATAGAAAAAACGAAAGTGTGTAACGGAAGGAGAAATACCCAAAGAACGACATAGCATAATAAAACCAATAATTTTGCGAAAAGCATTCGGGGAAAGTTGAGCAAGATGAAGCCCAAGATCTTGAAGGAGATGAAGGATAAAATCATCAATAGGGAAACAGAGTCCTCCGTGAAGGAATTGAAGGTAAACTGGTTCAAATCCTACGGGCGCAGATTTTATCGTATCTGCGCTTCCAGGAATGCGAACATCAAAGCGGGGATCAATGTGGAAATCAGATATTATCTGAGGAAGTTCGTCAGGTTTAAGGTTGAAGAAAGTATTAATGGCAGTTCGTTTTGCCCGTGCACCTTTATCGGCTTTCTCTTTGATTTGCCTATCTTTCTTCATGGCTTCAGAAAGTAAAAATCAAAGGGGGGAAGGGAGAAAAGATAGAGTAGTTAGAGAAGAGAGAGTAGTTAAAGAAAACAGGTAGAAAGAAAAGAAAACAACGGTTCCAATATATAGAACCGGAAGGTTAAACGACGCTTAGACCTTCCGTAACAGAGTCTAACGGTCAAATCCAGGAAAATCCTCAACGGTAACTTCAGCGTGGGAACGGTAATATTTTTTAACAAAAGGGAAACGAATATAAACTAATAGTTAAAACCAATTAACTGCGTATTAATTCGCATTTAACTATGGGGACTTGATAACGTACCATGTCTCATTAATATTATGAACACATGCATGGTCCATAACCATGCATGAAGGCGAAGCGCGGGAAAACAAAATGAAAAAACGACGAAGGAGCTTGACCCTCAAGTTCCAAGGTTTGTTTGCGTAAACGGGAAACAAGGAAAAGCACACGCGCATTTAATGCAAGCGGCGTGGAGACTGCCCAAGACGAAAGAACACCGCATGGACCAACGGGCAACTGGTTCCGTCTCAAGCTTTTGTCCGGAGGGTCACAAGGTGCTACAGGCGAAGGAGGGAAACCCAGTCTTCCCGCGTAAGGTTTTTCACTATATAAAGGTGTCGTCGGATGGTTTGTAAGGCATTCAACACACACATTTATAAGAAGCGTCATTTGGGAAAGCTAATTTCTACATTTTATAAGAAGCGTCATTTGGGAAAGCTAATCTAAGGTGCTTTTAAGTTTTTTTATCTTATATAAGCGTTAATTTGTAAGCGTATTTAACCTTATATAAGATTAAAAGCATCTTAAATAAACTTTCCCAAACATGCCCAAAATATATTACCTTCATAAAACAGTGACAGGAAAACATCAACATAAATAATGCCTTGGTAAAGTGTTTCCTTCCTTCAATTTCATTTAGTAAAACGAGCAAAAAGAAGTCAATTTAACTCATCTATTAATTAATTATAATAAAAGAAGCTTTAAGATGCCACATGTCTCCTCCTTAAACCTCCACAATGACACATGGCTGCTTCTAATTGGTTGTATTTCATTTTTCCCGCCCAAATGAACCAACCGATTTTAGGAAACTCTTTAAAACATTTCTAAAGCGAATACAAATAATTTAAATCAATAATCTCGGTTTAGGAAACATTGATTAAAATGGTTGTCGTAAATTTAATCTATCTACCTCTATATATGTGGCCTAGATTTGAGTTTAATTTGACAACTCATCCATTTAAAATACTCTCATTGGCTGCCAATGCCACATGTAATTAGCACATGATGCCACCTGGCACAAATGAAACCTGCGGAAATTCAAATCAATTCAAATGCACAACTAATTTAGGCCACGATAAGTCAACCACCTTCTTCCCTTTTTTCGGAAATTAAAAAAAAAATATTATTTCCCCCATTACATATTTTACAAACATGGCTACCAGTTGGCATTTCTTTATTAGATGTTTCAATTATGGCACTTTATAAAAGCATTTTTCAAAACTTCAAATATATAGTCATCAATACTCGCAATTTCAGAATTATATATTTCAAAAATATTTTGTTAAAACCTGCACTGTAATACTATTTTCTGAACATTTATTTACAAATTTAAGTTTCCTCCCCCGTTACTCTTTCTTCGAAATTGCCGGTAAAATCCTCAATAACAATATTTAAAAAGGAATAAAAATGTACACGTAATCACAACCGTATCCCCCATTCATTAAATACTTAATTTAGTCCCATAAAAAACCCTTTGCCCCATAAATAGATCAAGTAAAAAACTCAACCATTTTAGCCACAAAATTCGGATTTTCAAATAATCACAACCGTACACCCCTTTAATTAAATACCATAACCAGATAAATCATACCAATTTTAACGAAAATTGAGCATATCTTTATTATGTTCCATAAATCTGCATGTCGATTTTGTTTCCCAAATCTGACGGAACCGATTAAGGCCGATTTGAGAGTCTATAAAGTAGAACACACCCCACGCTTAATATCATTGGTACCCTGTTTTTCTTCCTTCATCACACTCTGATTTCGGAGGTCAATACTGCAAAAGAACCTCAAACATCGGTTAGTAATCATATTTTTACTTGAATACTCGGGGTATCTTAAATAGAACGCATGAAAACTATAAACATATTGAGTTTGTCAAAAAACGGTATTGGTTTATTATGCATTCATAATAATGATAAACTATAATGATAAACTTCATAACCGTAGTTTACTTTATCTTGATTTGGAATTAAAATGGTCTACTGTAATGGAATTAACCGTCTAATATTGTCAATATATTTTAAATTGATTTCGAATTAAGCGTTAATTTAATATTTTCAATTAAAACATTAACATCAAGGTAAATCATGTTTCGACATTCTGTAAAACAATTGTAGAGTAGATACAACTTGATTGAGAAATCGTGCCACTTTTATAATTAAAAAAATTAATTAAATTTCATTAAATTTCTGGATTTAAAATTTGAAATTTAAAATTTAAAATATATTTTTTGGATTTAAAAAATTTAATTTAAAACTAAAATTTAATACTGTGAATCATCTAAAATTTAATACTGTCAATTTATAATAAATTGTTTTGGGATTACAATTTTATACTGTTGTAAAAGATATTGTAAAAGAAAACCAAAAAGAAAAAGATATTAGATGTTGCCATGTTGGTTTTGTTTAAGTTATTAATAATTCATGAAGTTATAATAACTTAACGATCACTGATTATCTTATTTTTATTTCATCATATCTAATTTAATATCACTGATTATTTCATTTTTATTTCATCATATCTAATTTATTTTTGTTATATACATATTAAGTTTGGTATTATTTTTGTTTTTACTAAAACTACTATACAGTCTATACGTAAAGATTTTATAGATTAAACTAAATCCACAACCAATGAGAATATGGTGAAAGATAAATCCAAAAAAGGAGGAAAAAGAAAACTTATAATAGAAAACAATGAGAATTAGTCAAAAATCAAGATGCCTTTCAAATTGAACTGGAAGCAATTTTCTGTTCACATTTGCTTTGCAAAGACTATTAATTAAAGCAATGTCAGATGTTGTTGAAGTTGGTTTGTTTCTTCAGAAACCGGTATACTCACATTGTCAACGTTGTATCAAGAGTTAAGAATAAGTACAGATTGAAGGTTATTTGTTACGACAAAGATGACAATTACACTAATTCAACAACAAATGTCATTTACAAAGAAGTCTTATTTCGTCTCTAAATTTCCTATAACATTTATTAATGTATCAAAATTTGTACCAACTTATCATTACAATTATGGATTGTTATGTTATTTCAACATTATCAATTTTTTTGTTATTTTTCTAAATATTTTTCGAAGCATGTCCGCCCAGTCGGGCCAGCTTTGAAGCTAGTTCTATAAAATATGGCTGAATAAAAGAGTATGTATAACAATCAATGCATAATTTACTAAGTGTCTTTATATATTTCAAATAAGAGTTAATTAATGTTTTAATTGAATTCATAAAATCATGTTAAAATTATAAACATTCTCATCCATTCAAATTTCAAATTCTTTTCTTACAAAAAATAGGAAACTGTTATAAATTAGATATGATTATGACCCTATTAGCACTTCATCAAAGAACTTGCTACATCTATAACAAGAACATAAGATGAAGAACAATAACTAGAAAGAAGAGAGGAAGAGAAGTATGTAAACACTTATGAAAGTGTTGAGGTGCATTTTATTCATCCATCTCATGGGGTATTTATACTAAAAGTTTTACCCTTGCATTACAAATGAAAGGTAAATAAGTAGACATAGATTTGATGGAGAAGACATGAAGGGTTGAAAATGTGGCAATCCATTTAATGGCTTTGTCTTGCATATTCATAATACTCCCCCTTGGATGACACATTTTCCAACTACTACTGCCTCGTTAAAAACCTTTGCTAAAGAAAACCAAGTGGGAAAAAACTTTAGCGAAGGGAAAAAGAGTGCAGTGCATAGTTTACTCCCCCTCATTTATGTAATCACTATTCTTCACATGCTATGCACATTTCGCATTCCGATACCCGATACATGCTTTCTAAAGATTGAAGTGGGAAGTGCCTTCGTGAAAAGATCTGCTGCATTGTTACTGGATTGAACATACTTTATCTCAACTTCATGATTCTTTATAAGCTCTTGAGTGTATTCGAAAAACTTTGGAGGAATATGTTTTGTCCTGTCGCTCTTGATATATCCTTCTTTCATTTGATTAACACATGCCGTGTTATCTTCATATATTAAAGTTGGGACTTTATCTTTATCCAGTCCACATGAAGTTAGTATGAGTTGCGTCATTGATCTTAACCATGCACATTCTCTGCTTGCTTCCTTTAGTGCTATTACTTCAGCATGATTTAAAGATGTGGCAACAAGTGTTTGCTTTTGAGAACGCCAGGAAATTGCAGTACCTCCATTCATGAAGACATATCCAGTTTGAGATCTTGCTTTATGAGGATCAGACAAATACCCTGCATCTGCATAACCAATCAATCCTTGTTTTGAATCATTAGGATAAAATAATCCTAAGTCACTAGTTCCTCGAAGGTATCGGAATATGTGCTTGATCCCGTTCCAATGCATTTTTTGTCGGTGATGAACTGAACCTTGCTAATAAGTTTACAGCAAAAGAAATGTCAGGTCTGGTACAATTAGTAAGATACATTAGGGTATCTATTGCATTAAGGTATGGTACTTATGGACCAAGAACCTCCTCATTTTCTTCGCATGGGCGAAATGGATCTTTGTCAATATTTAGTGATCTAACAACCATTGGAGTACTTAAAGATTTGGCTTCGTTCATATTGAAACGCTTCAAGATCTTTTCTGTATAATTCGATTGATGTACAAGTATTCCATTAGGCAAATGATCAATTTGTAATCCAAGACAATACTTGGTTTTCCCAAGATCTTTCATTTCAAATTCTTTCTTTAAAAGTTCAATAACTTCAAGAATTTCTTTATTCATTCCCATGATGTTTAGATCATCAACATATACAGCTATGATCACATATCCAGATGTTGTTCTTTTAATAAATACGCATGGACAAATAGTATTATTTTTGGAACCTTTACTTGTCAAGTAATCGCTTAAATGATTATACCACATGCGTCCAGATTGTTTTAACCCATATAAAGATCTTTGTAGTTTAATTGAATACATTTCTTTAGGTTTTGTATTCAATGCTTCATGCATTTTAAATCCTTCAGGAATTTTCATATATATATATCACTATCAAGTGATCCATATAAGTAAGCAGTAACAACATCCATAAGACGCATCTCTAACTTTTTAGAGACTGCAAGGCTGATTAAATACCTAAAAGTGATTGCATCCATAACTGGAGAATATGTTTCCTCATAATCAATTCCAGGTCGTTGAGAAAAACCTTGTGCTACAAGTCTAGGTTTGTATCTTACAATTTCGTCTTTCTCATTTCTCTTTTGAACAAAAATCCATCTATACCCTAATGGTTTCACAACTCCATGTGTCATAATAATAGGTCCAAATACCTTTCTCTTGTTGAGAGAATTCAGTTCAGCTTGTATAGCTTCTTTCCATTTAACCCAATCATGTCTATTTTGACATTCATTAACAGATTGTGGTTCAGAATCATCATTCATAATATCACATGCGACAGCATAAGAAAATTTCTCATCAATATTTTCTATAACATTACTTTCCTCAACCAGAGGATTGTTTTGTGTTTCTTCAGGAACACTTTCCTCATGATCAATTGCATTTTATGTTGGTTTTCTTTTTCGAGGATTTTTATCCTTTGAACCAATTGGTCTTCCACGCTTCAAGCGTGTCTTAGATTCTTGAGTGAATTTATCATCAGATTGCCTATTTGGAATTTCAATTCGAGCTAGAGTATTAACAGCTGGTATATATGATTTAGTCACTCTTTTTGTATCAGTAAATGCATCTGGCAATTGATTAGCTATTTCTTGGAAATGCATTATCTTTTGAACTTCAGTTTCACATTGTTTTGTGCGAGGATCAAGATATGACAAAGAAGGTTCATTCCATGAGACATTCTTTTCTTGGTTTTTCGTTTCTGCACCTAATGGTGGAAAAACTGATTCATTGAATTGACAATCAGCAAGACGTGCTGTAAAAACATCACCTGTTAAAGGTTCAATATATCTTATAATAGACTTTGTCTCATATCCAACATATATACCCAACCTTCTTTGGGGACCCATCTTTGTACGTTGTGGTGGTGCAATAGGAACGTATACAGCACATCCAAATATTCTAAGATGAGAAATATTTGGTTCTTGACCAAAAGCAAGTTGTAAGGGAGAGTATGCATTATATGAACTTGGCCTTATGCGAATTAATGATGCAGCATGTAATATTGCATGACCCCATATGGAAACAGGAAGTTTGGTTTGCATTATCAATGGTCTAGCTATTAGTTGTAGACGTTTAATTAATGATTCAGCTAAACCATTTTGTGTGTGTACATGAGCTACTGGATGTTCAAGAACAATCCCTACAGACATGCAATAGTCATTGAATGCTTGGGAAGTAAATTCACCAGCATTGTCCAGTCTTACTCTTTTGACTGTATAATCAGGGAAATGTGCTCTAAGTTTAATGATTTGAGCAAGATATTTTGCAAATGCCATATTACGAGATGATAATAGGCAAACATGAGACCATTTGCTAGATGCATCTATCAAGACCATAAAGTATCTAAATGGTCCAGATGGTGGATGAATTGGTCCACATATATCACCTTGAATTCTTTCAAGAAATCTAGGTGATTCCTTGTCAACTTTCATCGGTGAATGTCTTATAATTAATTTTCCAAGGGAACAAGACGTACATGGTTTCATATTACTTGTTTGAGGGAACTTCTGGTCCTTCAATGGATGACCATGTGTATTCTCAATTATTCTTCGCATCATTGTTAATCCTAGATGACCTAACCTGTCATGCCATAAACTAAATATCCCAAGATCACAATGTTTTTCTTTAACCACCATATTTGATTCTACTTTATTTATATATGTATGGTGTAAATTGGAATCAAATTTTGGTAGTTTCTCCAACACTCGATTGTCATTTATAATAAGCATAAATTTCTTATTATCTATTGTTTTGGTTTGCGTGTCATATCCGTTAAAGATATATATCACCAAAACTCAATAGATTTCTGCTTGACTTTGGAGAAAATAAGGCATTATCTATTTGGAATTTTGTACCATTAGGTAATATGAAATTAGCTTTTCCAGTTCCCTCAATCAAGTCTACAGGACCCGATATAGTACGTATTGAACCCTTTGTTGGGTTTATTTTGGAGAAGTATTTCTTTGATTTCAAGATAGTATGT
This sequence comes from Calendula officinalis, assembly GCA_963853835.1. Taxonomy (NCBI): domain Eukaryota; kingdom Viridiplantae; phylum Streptophyta; class Magnoliopsida; order Asterales; family Asteraceae; genus Calendula; species Calendula officinalis. The sequence continues at coordinate 25,237,406 of OY970825.1, forward strand.
GTAGTACCACTATCTGCTATTAAAAGATCTCCAATATTTCCTTGATGTTGTGCTCCATTTGAACTCATATTGAACTTCACATATGAAAAACAAATAATGAGGTTATTATAAAGAAACTTCATTTATTGAAGGAAATATATTACATAACACAGACTTCATTTGCTGAAAGGAAATATATTACATAAGACACACTTTATTTGCTGAAAGGAAATATATTACATACGACAGAAAGCAAGTAAAAACAAGCTACAACAAACCACTGATTTCCTTAATCTATGTCTTCCATGTCATTGCAGAAATCGAGAGTACTGAGGTTGGTAATATCATCAATGTTGAATTCCATGTTGTTAGTTTCAACATTATCAACGAGATTTGCTTCTTTTCCCTTTCCTTTGAGGGAAGCTTGGTAAAGTTCACAAAGATGTGCAGGTGTGCGACATGTCCTAGACCAATGGTCTGCGCAACCACATCTATAACAACAACTCTCAGCATTCTTTGACTTACCAGCATCATACCTTGCCCCTTTTGGCCTTATCTTGTGGCTTGACATTGTTCTTTTTAGTGGCATTATAATCAGTATTTTTATAAACACGGCCACGACCACGATTATTATAATTGCCTTTTCCACGACCATTGTTATGGTTTGGGTTTCGATTAAAATGTTCACGGCCTCTTCCATAACCACGACCACGTCCTCGTCCACGTGTATTGTTTCTAGGACCATTAGTATTAGTAGCATTTGCTTCAGGAATTGCTACTGATCCCGTTGGACGAGATTCATGATTTTTCATTGAGAGCTCATTATTTTGCTCTGCAACAAGGAGACAAGTATTCAGTTCAGAATACCTCTTGAACTTTTGCAATCGATATTGTTGCATTAAGTTAATGTTTGATGCATGGAATGTGGAGTATGTTTTCTCCAATATATCTTCGTCAGTAATCGTTTGCCCACAAAATTTAAGTTGGCAACAGATTCTGAACAAAGCAGAGTTATACTCAGTTACTTTTTTAAAGTCCTGGAACCTCAGATTTCGCCATTCATCTTTGGCACTTGGAAGTATAACTTCCTTTTGATGATCAAATCTTTCTTTTAAAGACATCCAAAGAACACATGGATCGGTGACATCAAGATATTCAAATTTTAACATGTCATCAATGTGTTTACGAAGAAACACTTGTGCCTTTGCCTTGTCTTGGGATGAGCATTCATTGTTTTCATTTATAGTTTCATGAATGCCCATCGATTCAAGAATTAGTAAAACATCGATGGTCCATTGCATATAGTTTTTCCCAGTAACTTCAAGTGCAGCTAGCTCACGCTTTACAATACTAGACATTTTGAAACTATAGATTTTGAACAAAAACAAATTTAAAAATTAGAATCCATATATATCAATATGAAGTGCACAAAACAGCAGTGGGAGAACAATCATCCCATACATGAACAAATAAGGATAAAATACATCAGGAGGGAGATTACTAATTAGGATGCCAAGTGCTAAAACTAATACAATTATGAAAATCAAAAGCGGATGAATCATTCTTGATCTTGATTTTGAAGATTAGAGAAATTATTTTGTGGTATAAAAAAGTGTGGATAATGTGTTTATTTATAGTGTAAAAATATATAGCCGTTGTAGATTTTTAATATTAATTTTTTTTACCGTTATATATATATATATATATATATATATATATATATATATATATATATATATATATATATATGTAATAATTTTCTTTTAATAAATAGAATAATTAAAGAAATAAATTACATAAACATATTTGTAAAAATATTAGTGAATGTTAAATGAATTAGTAAATAAAAGAAAAATATAATATGCATAAGTAAATGTTAGTATACATAAATGAAAGTTAGCATACATAAATAAATGTGGTAACATAAATAAATGTTAGTAACATAAATAAAAGTTAGATGCAATAAAAGTAAGTGTTAGTTTGCATAATTAAAAGTTAGAAGACATGAATGTAAATGTTAGTTTGCATAAATTAAAAGGGTTAGTAAACATAAGAATAAAATTAGTACAATAATAAATGTAAGTATGTTAGTAGTCCCAAGATTAGTAGTCCAAATGTCATCATAATGTCCTTGATATAATATGTTTGTTTCATTTAGTTTATTATGATAATTATATTACAATTTTATGTTAAGAAAATGTTTACCTTATGTAATTAACTTGATTAATTGAATGTACCTTGTGATTGAGTTGATCTTCCTTGATTAAGAACTTTCGTGCTGATAACGTGTTATAAATTAGATATGATTATGACCCTATTAGCACTTCATCAAAGAACTTGCTACATCTATAACAAGAACATAAGATGAAGAACAATAACTAGAAAGAAGAAAGGAAGAGAAGTATGTAAACACTTATGAAAGTATTGAGGTGTATTTTATTCATCAATCTCATGGGGTATTTATACTAAAAGTTTTACCCTTGCATTACATGTACATACAAATGAAAGGTAAATAAGTAGACATAGATTTGATGGAGAAGACATGAAGGGTTGAAAATGTGGCAATCCATTTAATGGCTTTGTCTTGCATATTCATAATAGAAAATCTTTTTATTACTTCCTCCAATTTAAAATAACTGATACACTGTTAGTTTTACGGGTTTTGAGGCAAAATATGATAATGATAATTAAATTAGATTAATTAGATAATTAGTGGGGAATGGGTCCCACAAATTTGAATAAAGTGAGGTTAATGATGTTTAAAAGTAAAAGTAAAAGTAAATATGTCATTTCACTTTATTAAAGTAGATAGTTAGTGGGTGTGAGTCCCACTACTTTTTACCAAATACGATAAGTTTTCAAAGTGTATCACTTATTTTGATACACTCAAATATAGAAAATGTAACACTTATTTTAAATCGGAGGAAGTATATACTTTTAATCTCCACTTTTAGAGTTTTATACTTTAGAATCTTCTTCTTCTGTCATTTCTAGATTTTTTTTGCAAGTACACATCTAATCCTTATTTTTCATTTAGTATTGTATAGTGTATCTATGTAAGCATTAGTTTTCGAAATTTATAATGAACAACCATTTCTTCAATACTAAACGGAGTTTAATATGGTATATTAACATTTCTCGCTTATTTCTTCAAAAACTGGTTTAGCTTTTGACAATTTTGATTAAAAATAACTCTATTCATGTGAAGCAAAAAAAGTTTTAGAAACTTTGGAGCTTTTTTCGCCATAATGTCATTTCATTCAATATTTATTCATTAAATTTATGACTCAAAAACCTTTGTCATTTTCTTCAAAAAAAAAAAACGATAAGTAAAATCAAGTTTTAGGTGAACTTTTTTTTTTGAACAGCAAATAAAAGGCCACGAGAGAGCATCGGCATTGCCATCACCCACTCGAGACCTCCAAAACTTCATTAAGCTAGTTTAGCAAAACACTAAACTGAATCATAACAATGGTTTTTTAATCCAATCAACCCAGGAAATCTTACAAGCTTGATTTCGATGAGTTAACCAATTAAACGAAAATAAAACAATAAAAGCAATAATATCTCCTTTTCTAATGCTACCTATATCGAATAAAATAGAGTTTCTGAGACGTCAAATCATCCAACAAGTAGCCATTCCAATTGTCTTCAATTTAATACTAGCTTGTTTTGACATTCTGAAACCGGAAATAAAATTCCACCAATCATCAAGCGATTTCCCCGTGAAAATTCCCGCCTCGCACCACTTACAAATAGAACTCCAAATCTGCCCCGCAACATAACAATCAAAAAATAGATGAGACACCGACTCCATGCTACTTTGACAAACTGGACACGAGATTGTCTCAATTTCCATACCTCTACGAGACAAATTTTGACGAGTCGGCAAGCGATCCAATCTTAAACGCCACACAAAAATGTTTACTTTTATAGGGACATAATTACACCAAATAGTATTAGATCTTATACCCGGGTGTAGAATTCTATCAATCATTTTCCGAGCCCCTGAAACTGAAAACCCGATTGGGGATCACCAGCCCAACAAAGCTTATCCTGTCCGACACCAACGTTGATTCGATCAAGAAGAAGCTGTAAATTATCAAATTGTTCTACTTCAATTCCGCCTCTCAAACGCCTTCTCCAATTCCAATTCCAACACCCTTCAACCCATTTATCTTTGACAAAACATCTGTTTTCTAAATGTAACCGGAATAACCGGTTGAAACTTAACATAATATTAACGAAATAATATTAGTATTGTGTTATTAAGCTAACACGGACACACTTAGAATTGTACTTTATGGAGTTTATATGATATCCTGCTAATTTTGAGTGCTTACAGGGTTTGAGGGTTATATATGCACACAATAATAGTTTATTTAATTCATGCAACTATATATCTGAATATTTGGTTTATAGGCAGGGGTGTCTTTGAGGAGGTGCAACAGGTGCAGCCGTACAGGGCCCCCTATTTCGGAGGGGTCCTAATTTTTTATATACATCCTATGTATAATCTTAAAGTTTTAAGTCAACTTAATAAGTTAACATGAAAAAAGATTGGAAAGTCCAATCTTTTTTAATATATCTTGTATTTAGGGGCCTATTTTCTTATATTCGCACAGGGCCTTCGAAATCTCGGAGACGCCCCTGTTTATAGGTAGGGCCTAGGGTTTATAATTTGTTACGATATCCTGCTAATTCTTTATACTACATCCGTATCAAAATAAGTGATACACTTTCCATTTAAGGGTGGAACAAGATAAGTGATACACTTTTAAAAGTTTCCTTATTTGGTAAAAAAAGTGTGACCCAAACTCCACAAACTATCTACTTTAATAAAGTGAGAGTACATTTATACTCTTACTTTTACTTTTAAACATCATTAATATCATTTTTTCAAATAAGTGGGACACATTCTCTACTAACTATCTACTTTAATCTATCTTAACCCACATTATAATCTTTTGCCTCAAAAACCGTAAAATCTCAAATGTATCACTTGTTTTGATACGGAGGTAGTAGTATTTTTATGATATCCTGCTAATTTGCATCCGAATTCAAAAGAATAGTTCTTATGAACGCATAATAGGGTTTTTGGGTTATAGATGCAACTATATATGAATCTGTGTGTATTGAGCGTTCTTTAATATAATATTTAATTAATGTTTATTTGATATCCTGTTTGATTGGCAAATAATGCATATTTAGGATAATAATGATCAATTTGATCCATTGTTTGAATTTTAATTTGTCATCGGTTACTTTCGAATTTGGGATAAAATTTTAGATATATATTTCAAATTTTACATGTATCTGGGGTGTCAAATTCTTATAGGGGTAATGATCAGCATACTAATAAAATGATGATCAACGGTTTAATTATTTAAAAAAAACTAGAATTTTCAAGAGATTGTGATTAAAAATAATTTCTACATATATGCACTGTTGTTTTGTAAATGGAAGATATAAGGAAGCAATAGAGCATTGTATATCATCTAACAAATAAATAACACATGTTCTCTCTTTATATCCATCATTTATCCTTCCAAAATTACTAAAATTTTTCAAGAGGAATAACAGATGATATGGAATCTAGATGTATGCATTCGTTTAATTGATTGATCAATTTTAATATAAATCTCTCACAGATTGGAGTTACTACCGACTGATTCTTGGGTAATTTATTAGTGATCATATTTTTAATACATATTTAGCCTTTTTTAGATTTGTTATTATATGTTCAGGATTTTACTATTCCTAAATTGTTTATCCTTATATCACTAGTAGCAACTGAATTCTCAAGTATGTGTGTTATAGAAACATTTTATGAATTCTTATCGTATATGTAATAATTATACAATTAACTAATTTTTGTGTCCTAATAAACTTACTTTCAGTAATTTTACTCACCACCCGTGAATTTTCACGGATTATAACCTAGTTTTAAGATAAAGTAAAAGATTTTAGAAGCAGTTAATTACGGGTAAACTGAATGGCGTCATATCGAATAGGCTTTGTAACACCTCATTTTTCAAAACACCATTTAAAACATATTTTTAAATAAAAATATTACAAGTCCAATATTCCAAAAATACGGTTTAACAAAAACCGTTAAAACATTTATCAGAGTTATAAAATCCGGTGTTACAAAGATAATATCATAACCATAGGATAAACGGGATCTACCTACGAGCTCCCGAGCTAGACAACACTAGGCCACTTCTATCGCGACCCTCTAATCCAACGATCCTGAACCTGAGTACACAGCCAAAAACAAAGTAGTACGTGAGACAAAAATAGTCTCGTGAGATACATGGGTTTTCGACTCATTCTCAAAAGATTTGTAAAAATAATATTTACAACATTATAAATACTAATCCTTATCATTTCTTATTAATTCATAATTCATCTTCTATTCATTTAACCGTATAAACTAATAAGTTTACCATTAGCTTACTCATCATCTAATCACATACTTGTAAGCTATCTCCAAGCTTACACTTTCTTTATCACATATGCAACGGACCTCTCCGAAGCCAACTCTCCCGATATGGGATGTCATAGGGAAACTATCAAGGTAATTGGGAGCCCCCATCTTACCGAGATTCATAAGCTCTCCCCGTTTCTGGGTCGTCATGCTCACCCAACACTGGGTGTCGTAATCTGTGACACTCTACTCTTTGCGCAGGGAGGTACCACCCCAAGTAGACGTCTCATGCTCCCCCACTTCTGGGCGGTTTTATTCCGGATATCTCATTAACACTTATGAGCCTCAGCTCCTTTCATCAAAATATGAGCATTAGCTCCTTTCATCAAATTCATCACTTATTAGAATACACCTATTCTAATTCATCATATTATTCTTTTTACTTATTCGGTTTCGATCTCGACTTTACTAAGTCCTTTACTAATTTAAAACATATTTATCGTTTATCAAAATCATATTACTTTGACTCTTCTTTGACTAGAATACATGTTTATTACTAGTCATTCCATACTTATTCTCCTAGTAATTCAATAACTACTTTTATTAGTATAATATACAAACCGATACTTGTTACTTAAATATCATTGTCTCAAGTTTTATTAACACATACTATTAATAAATCGATTATCAAGCTCTTTTAAGTCATTATCTCTATTCATACATCTTACTTATAAAAACTCGTTATTTACCTTTTTATCATCAAAATCTCTTTCAAAATCATTAGTTATTTAGACATACTCAAATAGCCCATTACTAGCACTTTCTCATCATATCATTCTTTTCTTTATTAAAAATGTTATTAATAAAGACTCTTAAAACATCATAGTTTCCAAAATCATTTACAATGTACTCAGTAAAAGTCTCATGTACTCACCTTAGCCAAGCTAACTCCAAATCGTGTCTAATAACACGAATCCTTGCTTTCCAACTTGTGAAATGTCACCAAACTTTAGGTCTTCTTGACCTACCATCAATATCATCACAATAACTAGTTATTATCCATAACTAATCACTAATCAATCCCTATTCACATTCCTAACCACCAAGTTCATCCAACTTGGTGGAATCTCAAACCCTAGTTCAAGATTTCCATCAATAAACCCAAATCCAACTTGTACACATCGATTACAAACTTACAATGAGTGTTCTACACCCATGATTAGTCATCTTCCCCAAAGATGACATGGATGGTTCCCCAAACCACCATTTCTACCCATACAAAGCTCACAAACTAACTATCAACCATCAAGGATCAAGAATCCTTACCATTGATGTTAAGATCCACAAGATTGATGAAGATTTGAGCTCTAGAACACCAAAATCGCCCCTCAAGAGCTCTCAAGTCGGCTGCCCTTCAACAATGGTGGAAATGAGTGAAAACCTTAGCTTTCCCGATTTAATACTGGCCTCGCAGAGTTCGCGCCGTGAACTCTAAGTTCACGCCGTGAACTATCTTGAACACGCATAAATCGCGATCAGGAGCTGGTCGTGAACATCGATCGTCCAAAATACCCAAATCTCTGTTTGGTGTTCACGCCGTGAACTCTCTGGTGCAGCAAGGCTGCACTTTTTGTTCCACGACTCGACCCGATTTCGTCCATAACTTCTTCATACGATGTCCAAATGACACGAAACCAAGTTCCTACGATCTTTAAATGATTTATCCTTATTTATCATATTTTTACATAATTTGTTTAACACAAAATTTCGGGTCGTTACAACTATCCATCCCTTAAAAGGATTCCGTCCTCGGAATCAACTCAAGGATTTCAAATTCTCATTCCGCTTACCAATTATTATCCAATAATACTTATGCATTTTAATTGCCCACTTGACTCTGTTATACCCAAACGGGTCAAAAGCCAAACTTGAGTTCCTAATACCCGAACGGGTCAAAATTTCATCATTTGACCTTAACACTTTCAACTATTGACCAAACTTTTTATCCCCATTGGAATGATATGACCCAATCATTACTAATAGTCAATTAATCAAAGCGATAGTCAACATCTAGCTTTGACCAAATTGTCAACATTGACCCATCTTTGACTTAAGCACAAAGTCAACCATATCTTGAATATTTCCTTACCCATTAGTGGTTCTATTAATCATCAATTCCTTAATAATCGACTTTACATTTATGGTCCAACAACAATCACACTCGATTCCTAAATTCAACCCGAACTACCCAACGGTCAAAGTCGCACCCTTTGACTACCATTATCTCCATTAATCCATTAACCACTATCTTACACTTGTAGATGATACATGATGCCCTTATCCTTGACTCACCATTTTAAACGAAGGTCAAAACCCAATTTTGACCAAAGTCAACAATCCGCTAGTTGACCAACCTTGACTTATGAATAAAGTCAAACTTACTTTGCTAAATTCCACGTATTCTTTATTACTAAGGCATCGCTTCCCAAGCTTTTCATTCCCGATTTCAATATCTAAATTTCCTTTCTCAATTGTTTCTCTTTTCTTCGATTTCAATTTTCTACAATCGATTAATAATTTCCATCTAATCGATACCGATCTCTATCACTCTTTTATTTTCATTCAAATTCTTATACCATTTATAATTTCCTTCAAACATCCTTATACCGTACTTGAAATTCCCGATTACCGGCTTTAGAGCCTCGATCATAACTAATTGCGGCCTAACCACCCATTATACAACTTTCACCACTCATTGGCTACTAACAAACTTTGCTTCCCAAAAGCATTCCTTTTTCATATGCCATGAACTTGTAGGCATCTCCTACACATACTTCTATTCAAACACGACCCGTGTTTTCAACCCAAATTCTCACTTGCCATAAAATCATATCGATAATTAACCATACGATTCTACATACCACAGACACAACATCATATCCTTTAAATAACCATTTATACTTTGACTAATTTATCGAGATGATCGGAATGTCTCCAATCCATCACGACTCCAAACTGTCACAATGATCGGAAAGCCTCCAATCCAAAGTGACTCATACAAAACTATTCCATCTTGCATACAATTCATGTATGCATCATTACACTTAGCATCATGCTATCATTTTCTTTCACAATTGACCTTTAATTTTCCCACTTATACATTATACCACACGGTATACACATAATCATTTCTAGTGCTTTCCACCAATCTACTCATTTATCAATCGTCCTTATTCGATTCATTACTAAAACTTCTAATCTTTCTTTCACCCGGTCATCTTTAGTCAACCAATTGACTTCGATCGGTACCCATACGTACACCATCATACTTTTTTTTTCTATAAACCTTCACCAAAATAAATTATTCACCCTTGATGTCACACCCGACATCCCTGCCACGAACATTTGCCATGGCTATTTGCCAACACTCAATCAATCGTATCCAATAACTAAGGTTCCATTTTATGTATACATATATTCCTTTTTTTTTTTTTTTTGTACTTCACAACTCACACTATCACTTAGTACTTCATTGTACTACCATTCTCATGTGGAAAATATTCACCACTCTCATGATCCATCTTTCAATATTCTATGATAACCTAATCCTTCCTATTCTTATTTCTCGCGACATACCGGTCGCCAACCCATTCGACTATACACATACTAACTCGGGGAGATTATCTCCCAAACTTAATTTTTCGCATCATACACTTCATCTATAATTATTTTCACACGTAGATCACATAAGCCCTAAATTGTGCGACATATAAGCAATTAAACCCTAATCATAAATCGAAAACTTCATAAACGAATTACCTGAAGCGGCTCCACGAGTTTCCTTCACCCGATTCCTGTTGGCGGTCGATGCTGACGTGTCGGTTCTCTTCCTCGGGCACGCACTAATATAGTGTCCCACCTCGTGACAAGTGTAGCATTCCACTTCCTCGAGGTTCCTTACTTTGCAATCCTTTGCTCGGTGCCCTACTCGTCCACACTTGAAGCATATAGCCGTATTTGCTTTACATTCCCCATGGTGATTCTTCCCACAACTTTGACAACTTCCAACACCACCGTGCTTTGACGAAATCGGTTTGAACCTTTCTTTCTTCATTGATCCTAGGCTACTATCGAGCTTCTTTTCTTCCCCTTTTGATGCCGACTCTTGTGCCTTTCGCCGAAAAACCCTCTCAACACCTCGAGCGGTACTAATGGCCTCATCTAACGTGGTCGCTCGCTTGACTTCCAATTCAAACTCCGGTGGTAGTCCATTTGCATACCGAACCACCTTCATACGTTCCGTCGGATAGGACTTGATTACAAACGGAAGTAATCCCGTAAACTTTTTGGTGTACTCTTCCACCGACATATTTCCCTTCTTGATGAACATGAACTCTTCTTGCAACTCTTCTAGATCTCTCTCGGGACAAAACTTTTCCTTCAACCTACACGTGAACTCCTTCCACGACATCTTGTACACCTGCTTTCCCAAAGTCTCATACATGGTATCCCACCATGTCAACGCTTCATCCTTCAACTGTCGGGATGCATAAATGACCATGTCTTTCTTTAAACACTTGCTACTTTCTAGCACTTGCTCGGTTTCCCGAATCCAACGCATCGTGACCTTCGAATCCGAACTTCCATAATACACACCGGGGTTGCACGTCATGAATGCCTTGTATGTATATCCTTCTCTTTCCTCCGACCCCGAATCGTTGCTTTCCTCGGTCGATGGCTCCTCGGTACGGGTCTTGCTACCCGAAGACTTACTTCCCCCATGGGACTTAGAATTATCATTCTTCTCCTCATTGAAGCGGTTTGTCATGATCCGGTTCACATCCTCATTCACCACTTCCCTAATTTGGGTAAACAATTTCTGGATAGCTTCCATAGTTACCGGGGTTTGGTTTGCACCCAAACCAGAACCCTCTCCATTATTACCGGGATGAGTAGGGATTCGATTTGAATCCGTCTCATGATCTCGTGGAATCTCTCCACTTCTTGGGTTCACCATTTCTATATCAACATATTAAACCATTAAAATTCAAAGATTGACTTATTAGTCAAACATAACCCATATAGCCCAAAACATTATCCTTTCTCTTAGGGATCGACCCTAATATACCCGTACTTTACTGTCTCAACGGACTGATCATGGACATCATATGGAAAACATATCGTCCTACTAGCATAGCTTAAGACTAGGGATGTCAAACCTACCTAATTCACTTAAACTATAGCTCTGATACCAAGTTGTAACACCTCTTTTTTCAAAACACCATTTAAAACATATTTTTAAATAAAAATATTACAAGTCCAATATTCCCAAAATACGGTTTAACAAAAACCGTTAAAACATTTATCAGAGTTATAAAATCCGGTGTTACAAAGATAATATCATAACCATAGGATAAACGGGATCTACCTACGAGCTCCCGAGCAAGACAACACTAGGCCACTTCTATCGCGACCCTCTAATCCAACGATCCTGAACCTGAGTACACAGCCAAAAAAAAAGTAGTACGTGAGACAAAAATAGTCTCGTGAGATACATGGGTTTTCGACTCATTCTCAAAAGATTTGTAAAAATAATATTTCCTGCTTAGTGGAGCTAGGCTAGGAACCTCTTCTTAACTCAACGACTTACGGGCGCACATCTCAATAAATACTTATCCTTATCATTTCTTATTAATTCATAATTCATCTTCTATTCATTTAACCGTATAAACTAATAAGCTTACCATAAGCTTACTTATCATCTAATCACATACTTGTAAGCTATCTCCAAGCTTACACTTTCTTTATCACATATGCAACGGACCTCTCCGAAGCCAACTCTCCCGATATGGGATGTCATAGGTAAACTATCAAGGTAATTGGGAGCCCCCATCTTACCGAGATTCATAAGCTCTCCCCGTTTCCGGGTCGTCATGCTCACCCAACACTGGGTGTCGTAATCTGTGACACTCTACTCTTTGTGCAGGGAGGTACCACCCCAAGTAGACGTCTCATGCTCCCCCATTTCTGGGCGGTCTTATTCCGGATATCTCATTAACACTTATGAGCCTCAGCTCCTTTCATCAAAATATGAGCATTAGCTCCTTTCATCAAATTCATCACTTATTAGAATACACCTATTCTAATTCATCATATTATTCTTTTTACTTATTCAGTTTCGATCTCGACTTTACTAAGTCCTTTACTAATTTAAAACATATTTATCGTTTATCAAAATCATATTACTTTGACTCTTCTTTGACTAGAATACATGTTTATTACTAGCCATTCCATACTTATTCTCCTAGTAATTCAATAGCTACTTTTATTAGTATAATATACTAACCCATACTTGTTACTTAAAAATCATTGTCTCAAGTTTTATTAACACATACTATTAATAAATTGATTATCAAGCTCTTTTAAGTCATTATCTCTATTCATACATCTTACTTATAAAAACTCGTTATTTACCTTTTTATCATCAAAATCTTTTTCAAAATCATTAATCATTTAGACATACTCAATTAGCCCATTACTAGCACTTTCTCATCATATCATTCTTTTCTTTATTAAAAACGTTATTAATAAAGACTCTTAAAACATCATAGTTTCCAAAATCATTTACTATGTACTCAGTAAAAGTCTCATGTACTCACCTTAGCCAAGCTAACTCCAAATCGTGTCTAATAACACGAATCCTTGCTTTCCAACTTGTGAAATGTCACCAAACTTTAGGTCTTCTTGACCTACCATCAATATCATCACAATAACTAGTTATTATCCATAACTAATCACTAATCAATCCCTATTCACATTCCTAACCACCAAGTTCATCCAACTTGGTGGAATCTCAAACCCTAGTTCAAGATTTCCATCAATAAACCCAAATCCAACTTGTACACATCGATTACAAGCTTACAATGAGTGTTCTACACCCATGATTAGTCATCTTCCCCAAAGATGACATGGATGGTTCCCCAAACCACCATTTCTACCCATACAAAGCTCACAAACTAACTACCAACCATCAAGGATCAAGAATCCTTACCATTGATGTTAAGATCCACAAGATTGATGAAGATTTGAGCTCTAGAACACCAAAATCGCCCCTCAAGAGCTCTCAAGTCGGCTGCCCTTCAACAATGGTGGAAATGAGTGAAAACCCTAGCTTTCCCGATTTAATACTGGCCTCGCAGAGTTCGCGCCGTGAACTCTAAGTTCATGCCGCGAACTACTTGAACACGCATAAAGCGCGATCGGGAGCTGGTCGTGAACATCGATCGTCCAAAATACCCAAATCCCTGTTTGGTGTTCACGAACGTGAACAATAGTTCACGCCGTGAACTCTCTGGTGCAGCAAGGCTGCACTTTTTGTTCCACGACTCGACCCGCTTTCGTCCATAACTTCTTCATACGATGACCAAATGACACGAAACCAAGTTCCTACGATCTTTAAATGATTTATCCTTATTTATCATATTTTTACATAATTTGTTTAACACAAAATTTCGGGTCGTTACAATCCGCGTTTTCCTTTGTCATTAGTCGCATTATTATTATTATTCACTCTTATAAAATACTTTTGGGCATGGCTAGCCACTTGTGTTGGAGTTCTTGATGGCACATAATTCTTCGAAATTGCTCTCCAGTAACCTTTTCCAAACTCTTCTAGACCCAGCAAGAATGATTTGTGTTCATCTTCAGTCCATGGAACTCCTGCATATCAATCAAAATAGGTTAATTAATTAATTAATAAATCAAAATAAAATACTAATTTTTAATTTACTAAACCCTAAAAAGTTTGAAAAACCATAATTTAAACTTTATTAAGATTTGACAAACCTTTTTTTCTCTGATCAGGATGTTGTTCATCTGAATCAATGGAAGTATGCTCATTGCTGCTTACATTTATGATCTCCAAACTTTTGCACGGAATCGAATTAACAACTTGATCATGATTATGATCGTGTTCTTTTCCTTTCCAGTGAATTTTATCTGTTATTGAATCAATTTTGGGATCAATCAGCACGCCAAAAAGCATAATAGTCCCAACTCTCCCATTCCTGCATTCTGTTGGAGTATGATTAGTCTGTCCACATTCCGTACACTTTTTCATTGTTGAATTCCTACAGTTTTTTCAATTTTCCCTCTCGATCTCTCTCTTTTGATTACTGTAGGAATTCAAATACGCGTGTAAATTGTACAGTGAATAGTATGTATACTAGCTATATTTATATAGTGCTAATTCGTTGTATACGTACTATTCGCTGTACAATTTACTCGAGTATTTGAATTCATACAGTAATCAAAAGAGAGAGATCGAGAGGGAAAATTGAAAAAACTGTAGGAATTCAACCATGAAAAAGTGTACAGAATGTGGACAGACTAATCATACTCCAGCAGAATGCAGTAATGGGAGAATTGGGACTATTATGCTTTTTGGCGTGCTGATTGATCCCAAAATTGACTCAATAACAGATAAAATTCATAGGAAATGAAAAGAACACGATCATAATCATGATCAAGTTGTTAATTCGATTCCTTGCATAAGTTTGGAGATCATAAATGTATGCAGCAATGAGCATACTTCCATTGATTCAGATGAACAGCATCCTGATCAGAGAAAAAAAGGTTTGTCAAATCTTAATAAAGTTTAATTAGGGTTTTTCAAACTTTTTAGGGTTTAGTAAATTAAAAATCAGTATTTTGTTTTGATTTATTAATAAATTAATTAACCTATTTTGATCGATCTGCAGGAGTACCATGGACAGAAGATGAACACAAATCATTCTTGCTGGGTCTAGGAGAGTTTGGAAAAGGTTATTGGAGAGCAATTTCGAAGAATTATGTGCCATCAAGAACTCCATCACAAGTGGCTAGTCATGCCCAAAAGTATTTTATAAGAGTAAATGATAATAATAATAATGCAACTAATGACAAAGGAAAATGCAGATCAAGCCTATTCGATATGACGTCATTCAATTTACCCGTAATTAACTGCTTCTAGAATGTTTTACTTTATCTTAAAATATAATATCGATTTTTGTATTCAATTTGTGATTATTTGAAAACTTTGGTTTAGTTATTATTTTCTTAAAAAAATTATGAAAATTTTCAAGTAAAATCATTATCAATTTGCAATGAATCGTCACAAATTTAGGGATTAGTACTAACTAATGATTCATTGTTGTCGGTAATTTTGCAGTTAACAGCACCAGTTGCACCTCCTACTACCTCCACACAACCCCTGCTTCCACGCATGCGCTGCACTTACACTGCTCCAGATTACTTTTATACATGCAAAACGTAAGAAAATTATAATCCGATAATCAAATTTTGTCAAAAAAAAAAAAATCCACTAATATTTAAATAGGTAACACAAATCTAAAATTATGGGTTTAATTTGCAGGGTTGTGAGAACGGGAAGGATCCCACATGTTCATCGGGTGTTGCTACTTTTGTTCCAATGAGGCGTTTCTCAAAGGCAGATGGACCCGATCCATGTTTGCCTTTTCGCCTCTGCCTGTAACTCATGAATTGTAGAAGAAACTGAAGTTGATATAGTATTAGTTTAACATCACGTGTCACAAAATTAATTTATAGGTCATATTTTTGTTAGCTTAGATACATATATTCCCGGAGACAATTTATGTGATGGTAACATTTTCTTTTATAGAAATGGAGATATATTTATTCTTTACCGTTCGAAAGAGTAGCAACAAGATCTTGCATGTCGTTGTTAAGAAGTTATACATGGGACCAATCAAGGCCACCAGTTATTTGATTTTATACTCAGCAATTATTTATTTTTGACTAAATTAAGAAATTGATCCAAGTTTTATAATTTAATTTCTATTTTGGCTAAATTAGTCAATCTTCAAATTTCATTTTCGTTCATTTTAATTTTTGAACTTAAACTACCAAAATCCGTTTATTCATATTTTTTTGAATTTTTGAAGTGTTTTTAATTAATTTTTAATTTCTTTTTTCTTGTTTTTTAAAAACCTGGACATCATCTTCTCGTATCAATGTATTATCTTCGTCATCATCTTCACATCTGTTTCTTTTCTCCTATCTGATGTATATAACTTCCTATAATCGTTTTATTAGAAAAAAAACTAAATTATTTTGTGATGATGTTGTTTCTTAATCATAATTAGCACAATCGTAAAAATTTGGACTAAAAAGGTATTAATGGGTTAACCCAACCTGTTTTGACAAACACAAAAATGACCCGTTTTATCCCGGTCGTATTGGTACCTGTAATACTATATATTGAAATATATTGTACTATCATAAACAAATATTATTTTGCATGTTACTCGGGTATGTAGGGCACTCGAACAAGAGCTTCCTCCCAATTTCATAAAGCTGTCAAAAGACGCTTATACTCGTGATGTCATAACGGCATCACATTGTATGTTTGGTTAGTGATGGAATGTTTATTCAATATAGTTGTAAATAATTATAATTATCGATGAATATTTTATTCTTTATTGTACACCCATGCATAATAGTTGAATTTATTAAATACTGGTATTAGTTATCAATGAACGTCTTATTCTTTGTTGTACATTATGCATAATATTCAAAGTTATTAAATATGTTGTAATTTGATTATTAATTTTACATGTATGATAGATTAGTATAATATCAACAAATATGCAAATAGTTACATAAATTTGTTAAGTAATTTAAAAAAAATATTTATAAGCCGCCCGTGATTCATCACGGGTTATAAACTAGTTTACATATATAACGGGAGTTTTGTTCTATCAATAACAGTCAAATGGGTCAAATCGTAAAATAAAAGAAGTAAATAGGAAGAACATGAGCTTTTGCTAAAAATACACCACTTTTAAATGGAAGCATGTTATCCTCATTTGTAGTTGTCCCTTGTGCAAAAAGCAAATTTTGATAAACAATTATGGGTTTTTTTTGCTAAAAGATGTATGTCCAACTGGATCATTAAAAGATGGTTTTGTGTACTGTGACCCACCCATTTTTCATACCTAATGTCTTTCTTTCCACGTAGAGGGACCAAAAAGTTTATAAATGTGATCTCTGATTTCATCATTTGTCAGAAGCACACATTTAAGTTTAACAGATGCATAAAGCTAATACCTAATTAGAATAAAAAAAACAAACTACAGTTAGCATAGAAATTGTAAAGCATAACCATGAAATTTATTACCAGTCAGTCGTCATATGAACCAACATATAAAACCCATTTCGGATCCAATCCAAAATTAAGTTAGAAAGATTAGCTAACAGAGTGTGAATTCGTTTATCATGTAGAATAACAAGTGGCCATTTTTTGCTTCTATTCCAAAACAACAATTTCAAGCTGCTGTATACCAATTCATAACAGAAATAAATGGGTCAGAATAGTTGATCCTTATAATATCATGGATCTTTATAATCATAAAAAAAGGGAGATGTACAACCTGAGAGATATTAAATCCACATTGTGCAAAATTTTGCTCAATATTTGCTCCATCAACTATAAGTTTCAAAATCATCATGTTCATGCAGCCAGTTCTGCAAAATTCTGTAAATAGTGAATAACGTGTTATTACCGGCATGGGTGGTGCCCTAGTGGTTGGATTTGGTCTCCTAAAGAGTGAAATTCCCATAAGTTAGGAGAAAAACAAAATACCCCCAAAAAGATTAGACATATGCCCACAAGATAAAAGAACATATACATTGAATGTAAGTTAAGTAACTGACAATTTATACCAACTGGAAGTGATGAATCTTCAGAAAGAATCCAATCATCAACTCAAAAGATATTAAGATAAACGTCTGTCATTTACTCATGTTATGTAATATAATGCACTTCATTACAATGTAGAAAGCTCCAAAATTTAAGCACTCAATCGCCACATCATAACACAATGTACTGTAAGTCCTAACACGTACAATGGCTCAACTTTTGACAAATATTATAAATGGCATGTTGACATATCATATTAAAAGCGTGTGAACAGATTTAATATTTTAATTACAACACTTCATTGTAATCTACATACATATGTCAGCTCTAAACCAGTTGACTCAGAGTAGAAACTTCCAAACCTGCATTCCCAGAAACTAAATATGAGCTATAACCCTCACAAAACATTTTAACATCAAATATAACATTATTGAATGTATAAAAAGTTAAAAAACAAAATCAGATGTAAAAAAACGCATTTATACAAACACATGGTGGGTAGATTTTTAGCCCAGGAAACTCTATTAACAGCACCAAAAGCTCCCTTAGGTTTTTTTGCAGTGGAGAAGGTGTAGAAATTAGCATTTTGCAATTGAATTTTACGCTCGTTAATCAACACCACGCTTCATCTGAAAACCCTTTCAATCTCAACTAAGATTAAGGTTATGACATGGATTTAATTAGGCATGCCAACTTAAACTGTTGAAATATTTACCAACTTTGACGCTAATTAACACAAAGTCAAGATGGCCGAGTTGGTCTAAGGCGCCAGTTTCAGGTACTGGTCCGAAAGGGCATGGGTTCGAATCCCATTCTTGACAACTTTAATTTTTTTATTTGTTTATAAACATTTACGACTATGGTTTTTTTAATAATCAGCTCGGTTTACGAATTCCGTCATTAGAGTACTCCTTACTCGCAAGAATTAAGTTTGAATTGTTTGGTTTCGTTATTAACCTTTAAATTTTAAATCATGTAAAAACTTACAACAAAATTGAACTCGAGCTCTAACTAAAAAGTTTAAATGAATATAAAATCCACCATTAATTTTCATAATTAAGTTAAAATACAAAAGTTTGTGAAACATCAAACATCAGTTTGCCTTGTGACTAGAGAAAGGCATCAACTATAGTAGTACCAATTGTATAAGTAAAGTATGTTTCTTTCTTTATTGCTTTGTAAATTAAAACCACCATGAAGCACCATAAACAGCAATCTTCAACCACCATCAACCTATCTTCTCTCATTGCCCAAATCATGGCATCCGAGAGCAGCCGCCAAGACCCTGGTGGTGCCGCCTTCCATCCACCCAATATCAAAAACCCTAATCTTGATGGAAGTAATGTGGGGGCCACAATGATCATCCACCGTTACCCAGGGTTCTCGTCTGGTGAGGTGAATGATAGTTGTGGTATTAATATTTATGTAAATAATAATATTCAAGGGTTGAATAACTCTATAATGATTGGAAGCCGGTTGTATATGCGGGATCCAGGAGTTTCGTTGACTTTGAAGGACTCCAAGTTGATGAGATGGTTTTCGAAGAAAAATAATGATAATGCTACTTTCTTGTCGTTACGGGTTTGTTTGTTGATGATTTTTGTGATTGTTTTGGCAATTATTGTGATGTTTTTAATGTAAGTTTACTTGCATTTTATTTAGGAATTTGTTCCATTTCATTTTAGAATAGAAATGTGATTTCTGATAGGAAAATACATCTATGTATGTATGCGCGTGTGTAAATGCAGAAAAAAGGTAAATCATTGCAGTGGCTCGATTGAGGAATACCATTATGTTAGTCTATTTTTTTTAACATGGATTCCGATTCGTTATGTGAACCGACTAATCTGATAATGATTATCTGCATTGCAGGTAACATAGAGTCTGTGCGGGTGAACCTCTATGACCACAAGACGTTTTTTTCTTAGATTCTAAGGATTGAACCTTGGATATAATTTCACCTATGAAGATTAATCCAACCTATAGGACACTACCATTGGGATTTTATGTTGTCTTTAATGACTAAAAATAACGATTAGACAACAATTTAGGGATCACTTTGTGTAGTTTATAATTTTTTATGGCGTTATCAGGAGCAACAACTCTAGAGACATTTATAGACAAACTATATTATAGAAATAATTTGACATGTATCGTTTATAGCTAATCCATTACAATTCAATCACAATTTAACCTTTAGAACAAACTTTTAGCACATGAAATTGAACAAAAAATACATATCATTTTGACCACTTTCAATCATGCCTATAACTGACATTTCAGTTTTTCCTACATCAGTATCATGTTAACACTGATACTTTAACTGACACACTTTCGCCAACAATATACATTGACTTAACATTTCTAGTCGCCACACATTATTTATTTTATACATAATAGAGTAATAGACACACACAAAATAAACTGGGCCCACACAATCTCGTCGCTTACCTCTTCGGTTTCCCAAAACACTCCAACAAACGGATGAACTGAAGACGGCATCTGTGTCAATCATCTTATGAATATCAATCCCCAAAAAATTTATACACAATCCCTATTAAACTTTACAAACCCTAGCTGTAATATAGAACCATTTCTGTACTTTTGCCACACACACACAATGTCGTATAAATATCGTGTAATGATATTTTCATAAACTCACAAATTCAAAAACAAACTTAGCATTTCTCGTCACCAAACCAACTGCTTTTCTCCTTGGGGCCCGTGGGCCCGTCTTCACCGTAAAGCTCATTCGGTAATTTATTAAATATATTCTGCGCCGTATACCGAAGCGTTTCGGGCAAACGGTTCAAGATTCTAGTAATTTCAGCCCGCGAGTCATGTACAGTCGTCGGGCCCCATTTTCTCATATATTGCAACCAACCCGGTTCACTAACAACCTCTGTTTCAAGATACTCTGCTGCTATAATCTCATAATCTTTACTCGAATCCAAGATATATTTACTAGCTGCAGCAGTATTCCTGACACCGATTCTTAGATTTACCGACCCTTGTAAGAAGTCACCCGGGTGCGGGTAATTCGCGTGCCCGTTTCTTGATGCATAAACAACGGGCTTGTTCCCTTCGGTAAACTCGAGATGGATCGGGTCGACCCATACACCCGAGCTGTGTTGTGAGAAGTATACACTCCATAATTGGCCCGTGAAGTTGCTTATTCTGAGAGTAACGTGCTCCCAATCGCCCACGTGTTGCCCGACCCGATTCAGCTGGTAATTCACGAGCCCGATTTTCAAACAACCCGGCCCATTAAACGGGCAGAAGATCCACATCACAATATCCGTGAAACACCCGCCTAAAGCGGGTTTTACGTGAATGTAAACTTTCGCGGTTTCTAAATTCCCGTTTTTTATTCTCGTCTTGTGAGAATCTTTCGGTAAATCGATCCAATATTCGCCGTCGTTTCTGTCGCCTTTTGGTAGATTCGAACCCGACGGGTCAATCGGTTGACCGTTTGACTCACCGTTTTTAAACAACATAGCTCCGTTCTCGAAGAACCACGGTACGGAAGACGGTAAATAAACTTCGTCCGGATGGAAATAAATCGTGGGCCCGTAATGTCTCACGAGAGCATGAATTTGGTCAAGATTTGGCATCGGGTCGATACCCGAATTTAAATTTTTCAAACACGAGACGTTTAATTCTTCACCCGGGCTCCAAATACAGCTACAAAAAAACGTACCGACAGAAACACTTTTTTCACGCATTCCCCGATTACACGGTCTCGTTTTCCAAACCCGAAATACCGATTCGGCTATTCTAGAATGTGAATTCAATAAGGTCACATGCGGTTCACATGAGCCCGTGAGATCATCACGAACACATCTAATTTCTTCCAAACTAGGCATTGCGGGCTTATTTGTGACAATATAACCCAACGGGTTATACCCGTTTGGAGCAATGGGTAACCAGAAGTAACCGTGCCCGTGGGCGGTTTCTTCGGTCCAGTCATCTGGGCACCAAACTAGTGTATAATCTATGGGTTTGAGGAGAGCGGGTGATTCGGGCTGGCCCGTTTCTCGGGCCACAAGTACGGATCCGTGCAAGGGTGTTTTGTCGGGTTGACAGTAATGACCTAAGCAGAAGTATCCGTCGGGTATGTCTATAGGTTTAAAAAAGTTGATACCTTTTTTTCTGTTCTTGATATCGCTTCCCCAAATGAATTCGAATTTGCTGGTTTCGCGTACTTCTAATTCTCCTAAATTAATTGTTCCATTTGCGAAACCGTGACCTGAAAATGTTGGAAAATACATAAGTCAACCAGAGTTCAAACCTAAAATATATATTAAAGTAAATTTAATATATCTCAATTATTGATCCTCAGTGATATAAATTAATCAAATTACAAAACCCTATTACTTTCAATTGGAAGAAAATACTAATTTTGAGATGAATTGGTAACCTAGACGAGATAGAATGAAAAATGAACTTAATAAAGTATGATATTGAAAGTGAAATTGAAAAAAACCTGGAGGCCATTGAGGAAGCGGAGACGGGAGGGAGAAATAATCGATATCCGGAACGTCGTCGTCGGCGATTCTGCTCCAATACAAGCATCCACACCCCGACATCCTTCTTTCTCTCTCTCAGCAACGAATTCAGGTGTGATGATGATTCGATCTGAGGAAAATTTGTAGCATAATTTAGAT
This sequence comes from Calendula officinalis, assembly GCA_963853835.1. NCBI lineage: Eukaryota > Viridiplantae > Streptophyta > Magnoliopsida > Asterales > Asteraceae > Calendula > Calendula officinalis. The sequence goes on from OY970825.1 coordinate 25,260,201, forward strand.
TCCCTGGTTAGATTGTGGTTTTGTTGTTAAGATTTAGAATCGATTGAATGACGGTGATAACGAGAAGCCGATTGACGACGGAGACGGCATCGAATTCAATTAATTGTATTTATTATGCGTTGCTATTCGTTCGATCCGATATATGCTTAACTTGTGTTGGCGTTTGATTAGATTCGATCATGTTGCCTCTATTACAAGAGTAAAGCATATTATCCAATAGTTTAGGAGTCCTTTTTAGCTAAGCATAAAACTATAGTTTTGAATTATTTAATATTAAATAAAATAATTTAAAAATAATAAAATAAGAGAAAGCCCCGAACATTAAGTAAATTATTTTTGTAATATTACGAACTTTGTAATATATTGGTTAATGATTTATAAAATAATTCAAAAATATAAAAAATGTATAAATATCGAACAAACCAATTCCAAATTAAGAAAATGACTGAAACATTAAGTAGAATGAAGTTTAAGATTAACACAATAAATTATATAAAGTTACGGATAAAAATATTGCAAAAAATATGATAGAGTTAAAATGGAAACAATGTCAAAGTCTGAAGATTTAAACCGGCAATAAGTAAAAAAAGTGCAATAAAAAAAATAAAAATAAATTGAGTGTTAAAACATTATATATAATAAAGTTAAAAGTATCACAAGTTTTTTTACAAAGCTTAAGATTTTATATGTAGATTATTTGAAGGTAAATAATCTTCTAACAAAAAGATTTAGCTTCAAAAACTTATTTATGTACAAGTCTTTATCAAGACATATTAAATCATTACAATGACTTAATCATTAAAGATGCTCTAAAGATAAATATTTAGCTCAAAAATAAATAAGGAAATAAATCGAAAACTAGGTCAAATTTTGAGGATTAGATCATTATCAATTTAAACTTATAAATAGAAACTTTAGATCTTGGAATAAGAACGTAAGTAAAATTAGGTCAATTTTGGTCTCCTCTTGATATGTTTATATCATCTCAATTGTTCATACTTTAACTTGTTAACAATAGGCTCGATTCCAAGTCATCTGAAGAATCTTGTCAGTAACATGTCTGACATAGTTTTAGCGTATGTCCACCTTAGCATCAGCAGGAGCGTCTCCGAGATTTTGAAGGCTCTGTGCGAAAACACGAAAATGTGCCCCTTGAATACAAGATTTTTATAAAAATTTGGATTTTCTAATTTTTTTTTCTATTAAATTATTAAGGTGGCTTAAATTTTAATATTATATATATAAGATATATATAAAATTTGGGCCCCTATAAAATATGGGTCATGTACAGCTACACCTCCTTAAAGACACCCTTAAGCATCAGCATCTCTAAACATTTTGTAGCATTCCAAGGGCTTAAAATTAAAGGACCTTAAATCCGTACTCCCTAATAAAAATGCATAAAATAAAATGAGAAATTCTTTACTTATTAAAGTTGGACATTTCATCTCGATTTCAAACTATTATTCTCGGTGGTCCAATACGTATGGAAAAAAACAAAATCAACACCAACCTAGAATTGGGTGGCAACAAATTCAACCTAATGGTTTCTAGACCAATATTATGGAAATTCATGACAACTGTGTTTTGTATGCTAAGCAAGGTGACAAGTCCAATCGAGCATACTTTCATGAAAATTTTCTTTTTATATGATGTGCAATGGACATGGCGAACCTACCGCGTGGTAGGAAATAGCCTGTACAATTTTTCAAAATTTTCTAAATATGTTTTTAGTATAGGTGATACTTCTAAAAAAATCTACAATTAGTCAACATTTTTTTTATGAATCTGCCTCTACTTAGACCACTCATACTTGGTGTCGTCGGTCACCAAGTGACGAGTTCCGTTTTATCCCAACTGATGCCACAACCCGCCGACTTGAGGTCGTTGGTTTTTTTTGTCGGTCAAGCGACCATAATTGATTTTGGTGGCCCATGGTATTTTAATAGGATATTTGATATTTTTTGTGGGTATATTTTATAATGGTGATGTCAAAAAACTAAAGACAATGTGTACTGATGACATTAGTATAATAGTATGTTAGTTCAATATCAGTTAAAATATTAATGTAATGCTAATTTGACAAAAACCTTATAATTATTAGATTCGTGACAAAAACTAAATACATGTGCAAGAAAGCTGACATTTCAGCTACCAAAAAGATATTTATTGGATTCGTGATGAACATGTAAAATATAGGATGCTTCCCCAAAACTTTTTCCACCGTACAAAAAGATATCACATGTGAAATGTGGTTGTACCCGGCTAGCTATGACTATTTATATGGCCTCGTTACATCATAGCACATCTCATTTTACCAAAATATATCTTTGCAATACGAAATGGTTAATGTATTTTAAGCATAATCCGTAATACAATTTATTTAACAATTTTTAATCTTTTGTTTTTTAATCGTCTTTTTATACTGAGTTTTTCTTTGGAGTTTGGAAGATCTGATTTGAAGACGAGTAAATAAAGAAGGAAAAAAAAATTCGCGCCGGCATTCTTACATCAAACGTATTTTCTCAAGAGAAAGGTATGTGTTCTTTTCCTCATGTTTATATACCAATATTCTTCTATAAATTTAACTTTTTTCTCATGCAAACTGTTTTACATGGTGACTAAGTCTTAGTGTGATTTTAGTCCGTGTACAATAATTTTGGACGAAAAGAGTAATTCATAGTTTGATTCGAAAGAAGATTAATGCAATCACAAGAAGATTAAAGTAGCCGTGCACAAAATAACCGAAACCGAAACCGGTACCCGAACCGCAACCGAAACCGGTCAAAACCGGTTTTGACCATAACCGGTTCGGTTATTGAGTAACCGATCGGTTAGTAACCGGTTGGGGTTTTTATGGTTCGAACCGGTTAGTAACCGGTTAACCGAACCGGTTTTGACTCGAAACCGACCGCAAATTTGGTCAACACACCGATTTTGACCGGTTAACCGGTTTGTAACCGAAACCGAACCGGTTACAATACCCATTACACCGGTTAGAGTTTTCGAGTCCCCAAAGAAACCGGTTAACCGAAAACCGGTTTTGACCGGCTTTGACCAAAACCGGTTTGGGTCAAACCCGAAACCGATTTGGTCAAAAACCGGTTTGTGTGCATCCCTAGATTAAAGCAATCCTTGTTACTTTGTTAGTAAAAGCCATGTTATGGCTTTCTATTTGCTAATAATCGTCGTATTATATATTTTAGGAAAATAATTTTAAGAAATAAGGAGTAATTTTTTTATTTTGTCATACTTTATATTTTTACCCATTAAATAATTAGGAATAATATTGATACACACTATTTGTGCATGAAAAATGATATTTACTTTTATGTCTACTTATATCATCATGACATATTTCAAATTCAAATGATGATAGGAGGAAAAAGTATAGGTAAATTAAACATGCCATCTTAATTCTTATAGTGGATATACACATGAAGTAGACATGTATACTAGATATCAATATCATTTTTCTTGTGCATACTTCATGTTGCTACTCACCACAAAATGAGATGTATAATCCATTAATTCTTTTTCATCATATTGTCATTTCATTTTGACATATATCTTGATCAAATAGGTGGTAACATAAGTAGACACAAATAATAATCACTAATATTTATTAGTTTGAGAAATTATATTGATGTCTACTATTTCTGTTTACTCTCATGTTACTAATAATCAAAAGAAAATATATGTAATCCATTAGTTATGTTATCCATATCATTGATTATAATACTTATTTTGATCAAATGACTATCATCAATACCATTTCTTTATTTGTTATGTATCCCTAACGACTAACCGTATTTTATGAACAACTTGCACTTAGTTAGGGGTGTTTGTTTTAGGTTATAAGATCATAAGCTGAAATATAAAACGTGTTCTACTTGTTGATTATATGAATGAATTAGTAAAAGAATATTTATTAAAAAAATCCAAGATTTATAAAAATAATAATTTGTTAGCCTTTTTCCTATCCACAGAAAAATGATGCTCAAAAGCTCATCAACACCACTTCTTGGATCCCTAATATCATCGATCTCATCGGAAAACGTCATCAACCACCACCACCACCACCACGACACCACCCTACAACCGTACAAATCCTCACCAATTCACAAATTCTCATTTCACCATACACTTTCATGCAATTCCTCCCCAATTTCACCGTCATTCGCCACCGGTGGATTGCGAAGAGCGCAATCCGATGGAAACCTAGAAAGCTTAATGACTTCCGGTGGCGGAAATGGCGGCAATGATGACGATTTCATTTTCGTTAATCCACCCAAAAAACATTCAAGTAGGCTTCACAGTTCTTTATTGGAAACAATTCCATCTTTCTCTTATCACAATTCAAAACATAAATCCGAAGGCGATGATGAATCTACTGACGATGAAGAACACGAGGAAAAATACGAAGAGTTTAATATGCAAAACAAAGTTTTGAGCTTGAATACGCAAATTGGAATTATGAATTTTACGATAAAAGATAATATAGGAGAGAATGGTTCACAAATGTATCTTGCAAAAGGATTAGGGGCCGATGCAGGGTTTGGTTATGGAGATGGCGGTGCTGCTGGTGGTGGTCGGAATCTTTCTCAGGTAGGCCGTGTAGATGGCGGCGGCGGCGGCGGTGATAATCATGATACAGAGGAGCATTATAGGAAGATGGTGAACGAAAATTCGGGGAATCCTCTGTTTTTAGGAAATTATGCCCGTTTTTTATATCAGGTACATTTTGCGAAATTTATGCTTATTGAAATCGCTAATAATTTTAAAAAATTAGTGTTTGATAAATCTGATTATTTATTTAGTTAATATTTAATAAGAAAAATTTAAACAACCATTTTCCAAAAAGCAATACCTACATGCAAATAATTAATTTTTCACTATTTACCAAAGGGTCCTACTAAAAGAACCCTCATTTTTCAACATCAACCCTATAATATCTCGTTTCTAGCGAGGAATTTACCTTTTACAGCAACATGAGTCAGAACGGCAGCAGTAACCTTTTTCTCTCTCTATAATTTAATATTTACTTTTGTCTTTATGATGACACTATACATATGTAACTTTTTTTGCCTTGTTTAATATTTACTTTAATATTTTTCATTTATACTACATAGTTTTTTGTTTATATTTTAGTAAAATTTTAAATACATCAGATTAACGTAGCTACATTTATATCCTTACTTTTACTTTTAAACATCATTAACATTATTTTATTCAAAAATTGTGGGACAAATTCCCTACTAATCATCATATTAATTTAATGTAATTTGCATTATAATCTTTTGTCTGAAAAACTGTGAAAATAACAATGTATCACTTATTTTGAATTGAAGAAAGTAGAAGTTTATGTCATAATTTATATAAAAGTTTATGTCATAATTTAAATCGAAGTTTATATAAAAATAAATTGTCCGTGGCTTAAAATTCATAATGTATCCTGAAAGTTATCAGAAAATAAATATAATAAAAGAATCATAATAATTAAAATAAAATATAATAACTAAAGCTATAATTTTGAGAAAATCATATGAACTATTTATGTAACGAAGTGAGTTATCCCAAACGTGTAAATTTAAAATTTAGAACGTCAAACTTTTTTATATTTATATAAATTTTCATACGGAAAATTTACTTTTCATTCGGATAAGAAAATATTTTCATTCGGAAAATTGATACATCTCATATGGAAAAAAAATATTTTTGTTATTCAGATAAAAAATATTATAATAGTATAAAAGTTTCCAATGTATTTATGATATATTAATTCTTTCATTAAATAAAGTTTTCTAAAAAATTAGTATATAATACTTTTCTAATACATTTAAGCCAAATAAATGAAATAAACGTTGTATATAAAACGTAAAAAAAAAGATTAAAAGATTAAAAAAAAGATGATTATTTCTTAAGATTATTAATTTATTAAATTATATATATCTTAAGATTTAGTATTTCTTATATATAAAACGTAAAAAAAAAAGATTAAAAGATATCATATTTAATTACTTATAAAATGTTATATTTTCCAATCATGTATTGTAATCATTTATATATAGTCATATCTTACTTTTCAATTATTTATGTAATGATGACATTTTTACTATGGGGTTCATTTAGACTCACCCTTTACCAAATCATCATTATAGATTATTTGTGTTTTTAAAAAACTAGATAGATAATCAACTCCAACTTACAATGTTAAACACCCCTCAATAAACTAATAAATTTGTTGAGGTGGCGAGAATGTCAAATAACACCCCAATTTTTGCGTCCCTACCATAAAAGATGGTTTTTTTTGTCATGTTTGGGTCATTCACGATTGACATAATTGTGAATGACCTGAACATGAAAGTAGGCTTGTGCATATTGGAATGGGAATCGACCGGAAACTGCAAAAAAACTAGACCTAACCAAGCCTGACCTCACTGACCGAGCTATGTCAGTTTGGTTATAATTTTTATGAAAAATCAGTTCTCGGTCTGATTCGGTCCAAAACCAAACGAAAAAAACCGAAAAAAGTCGAAGGCTTTCTCGGTTATGGACGGTTCTCGGTCAGCCAAAACTATTTCCTTAATTCTCGGCTCGGTTCCATGTGTTATGGTTCTTAGACCGTGCAAATGCCTACATGAAAGTACCACTTTATTTGTTCTATGACAAAACATAGACAAATATAAAAGTGCTTTACTATTTTTAACAAGAAAAAAAAACTCCTTTAGATACAAAGTATGACTTTTTTGGATCATTTGGTAGTCAAAGCAAGATCTTAAAGGAGCAGAGGAATATTAATCAAGGGCTATCCTTGTGGACCCCAACGACGGAGAAATTCTTTCACAATATGCAAAAATATTATGGGAGCTTCATCGCGATAAAGATAGAGCTACAAGTTACTTTGAAAGAGCCGTTCACGCAGGTTCAGAAGATAGGTAATTGTTTTTTATGATGTTTGTTCATGATTATTTATTAAATTAAATTGTAACGGTTTAAATCTAACTATATATGTTTTTCAGTCATGTTCAGGCAGCATATGCTAGTTTCTTATGGGAAATCGAAGAGGATGAAGACGAGGAAAAAGAAGGGTATTATAGTAATGTTCCACCATTCTTTAACAATGGAACAATGGCTTCTGCTGCAACTGCTTAAGCTTTTAAGTTTCTAATATGGCGACATTGGTGATTAAACTTTAAAGTAGTATTAGAGTAGGGAGAGAGAGAGAGGGAGAGTTACAATATATGTAGCATTTTATTTAGTGCAAGTAATGGCAATTGTATCCCGTTAAGCATAGGTGATAATTTTTACACCACATTTTTTAATCCATATACGACAAAAATTGCTTTATATATTTGTACAATCTGCTGGAATATTTGTACATTGTGGTATAGACATAAAAAAATGTGGTATACAAATTAATTCTCATTAACAATAAGGTCATAAAACTTGATCGAGCTTCAATTATGTAAGCTTGACTATAATCCGAGCTCAATGAAACTTGATTGTGGGCCGACTGAGTTGTCCGATAATAAACCTTTTTGCAACAAGATTGATTCGCCTCATTTAGGTCAAAAGTGGGAAGTTTTTTCTTACATATTAATAACAATTGAATTGCTTGCCTTTCCATTATTCACACATCTATAAATATACAAGGATGTACTACCAATCAGGCTAATATTATGCTAGCATTCACTACTTACTATAACTCTAGTATTGACCGAATATCTCACATTAATTACATTTATAATAATATATTCTCTAACACTCCCCCGCAGTCGAAACGGGAGGTGGAAGAACGTTGAGACTGTGACGAAAGTCTTCAAATAATACTAACGGTAGGCTCTTTGTAAAAATGTCGGCAATTTGATACCGTGAGGGGACGTGTAATACGCGCACCAATCCACGAGCAACCTTTTCTCGTACAAAGTGGATATCCATTTCGATGTGCTTGGTGCGTTGATGTTGGACCGGATTCCCAGATAAATATATTGCACTAATATTGTCACAATATACCAAAGTAGCTTTTTGAATCGGACAATGTAGTTCTAACAATAAATTCCGTAGCCAACATGATTCAGCTACAACATTGGCGACCCCCCGATATTCGGCTTCGGCACTAGACCGAGATAAAGTGGGTTGTCGCTTGGCAGACCACGAGATGAGATTGTCACCCAAATAAACACAATATCCGGATGTGGACCGCCTTGTGTCTGGACACCCACCCCAATCCGCATCGGTATAGGACATGAGAGTCGATATGGACGATTTCGATAAGTGTAGCCCATATTTCCGAGTACCTTGTATGTAACGTATAATACGTTTGAGGGCGGCCATGTGGACATCTCGTGGATCGTGCATAAATAAGCAAACTTGTTGGACCGCGTACGAGATGTCGGGGCGGGTAAAAGTGAGATATTGAAGTGCCCCGGCAAGGCTCCGATAGAGGGCCGGATCAGAGAATGGTGTGGGCACTAAGCTTCGGCTTGGTATCAACCGGTGTGGATGATGGTTTGCAATTGGTCATGCCTGCCCGATCAATTATAGCCGATGCATATGTGGATTGTGAAAGAAATAAACCATTCGGTTGGTGTTTCACCGAAATGCCCAAAAAAGAAGTTAATGGGCCCAAATCCTTCATGGCAAACTCCCTTGAAAGCGAAGAAATAATCATGTCCACCAATTGTTGTGATGAACCGGTAAGAATTATGTCATCGACGTATAATAAAAGATACGCCATTTGATTACCCTGTCTAAACACAAACAAGGAATTATCCGATACACTATGTTTAAAACCAAAATGGGAAACATAGTCGGAAAACCTTTTGTACCATGCCCTAGGAGCTTGTTTTAGGCCATATAACGATTTTTTAAGTAAACAAACATGATCGGGATAATTTTTGTCACGAAACCCCAATGGTTGATGCATATACACCGTTTCATCCAAGTTCCCATGAAGGAAGGCATTTTTGACATCAAGTTGTCGTATTGGCCAAGCTTTAGATAAGGCGAGAGAAAGTACCGTTCGGGTTGTAGCGGGTTTGACTACCGGACTAAACGTTTCGCCGCAATCGATACCCACTCGTTGTGTTTTTCCATCTCCCACAAGTCGGGCTTTATGTCGTTCAAAAGAACCATCGGCCCGAGTTTTATGTGTCAAAATCCACATACACCTCATAACATTAACATTGTGTGGCCTTGGTACCAAAACCCATGTATTATTTTGAATAAGGGCTTGATACTCATCATCCATCGCCATTTTCCAATTTGGGTCCCGAAGAGCGTCAACCGGATTTTTTGGTATGGGTGAGGGTTTATGTTGAGTGTGAAGATTGAAGGGGGTTTTTGGTTTATAAATACCATTTTGACTCCTTGTGGTGGGTTTGGACGAAACAGGAGGAGGGGGTGGGGGTGGCGGAACCGTAGGTGGTATGGGAGAGGCCACGTTTGGTGTGTTATTTAGTGGGGATGCAATTGGTGGTGTTGGGCTAGGCGAGGGAGAAGGTTGGGATGGGCTTGTGTGAGGCCCATTTGATACATCACTAGGTGGTCCATCAGGAATGGGTGGCGGCACATTTAATGGTTGGGGAGCCATTTGATGTTGTCTAATATAAGTGGTGTGATGATCGTCTAAAAAAGTATAAATGGGAGGTGGTGATATGGACGCAAAAGGAAATTTAGTTTCATCAAATATTACGTGGCGACAAATAATGATATTCCTTGAGATCATATCATAACACCGATATCCCCGGTGATTATTGGGAAAGCCCAAAAATACACATGGTTTTGACCGTGCTTGAAGTTTGTGGAGAGTGGTTGACGGGAGAAGGGGATAACATAATGAACCAAAAACTCGTAAGTGAGATAAATCCGGGTTTTTTTATATAAAATTGAAAGTGGTGATCGAAATTTAAGAACTTTACTTGGTAACACATTGTGAAGGTAAGTGGCCATGTTTAAGGCATAAGGCCAAAAATGCGGTGGGACCGAGGCATGAGATAAAAGTGTACGAATTATATTGTTGAGAGAGCGTATTTTTCGTTCGGCCTTACCATTTTGGGATGAAGTATATGGGCACGAAAACCGGAGACCGATGCCATTTTTGTGACAAAAACTTTGAATATTTTGATTGTCAAATTCCTTGCCATTATCGCATTGCAAATTTTTGACGTTGCGCTCAAACTGAGTGAGGATAAAAGTATGAAATTTTAAAAAACGGTAAAAACATCAGATTTCCTAGCCAAAGGATAAGTCCACACAAAATTAGTATAATCATCCAAAAACACAATATAATATCGAAAACCAGAATTACTAAAACCGGAGAAGTCCATAAATCACAATGTATAACATCAAATGGAAATAAAGTGTTGTTTGGAGAAGTGTGAAACGGTAGCTTAATATGCTTCCCCAAAACACATGATTGACACACCACCTGTTTATTAGAACCACACGAAATAAAATTGTTTTGTCGTAACGACTCAAACACCGGAAGGCCCGGATGACCTAAACGGTCATGCCACAAACTAGAATGCAAAATGGTAAAAGCAGAATGTTGAGGATTTTTCACCGGTGTGTTGCTTGTAACCGGGTATAAATCTCCTTGGCTATCACATCTCATTAAAGGTTTCCCCGTCTGATATTCCTTCACAGAAAATCCAAAAGGGTCAAATTCCACAGAAACAAAGTTATCAGTTGTGAATTTTCGAACCGATATTAAATTTTTGATAATATGTGGGGCATATAAAATGTTTTTCAAAGCTAATGGTGGGTATGGTGGTTTTAATCTTGTGTGACCATACCCGCGAATCGGAATAAATTGGCCATTTCCGACTAAAATTCCATTGCTTTTGCTTGAATTAAAAAAAGATGAAAGTTTACCCTTATCCGCGGAGACATGAGATGTAGCACCAGTATCCATCACCCATGGGTTTGGTGGTGGGTTAAGACCCATAGTGTACATTGCTTGTTCAATATCGGTAGTGGCATATTCTGAATTTGCCATGAATGCTTGCTGGGCTGACCTTGGATCACGGCCCAAGAGCCCATCCGATCTAGCTTGGGGCTGTTGCAAAACATTATGTTGCTTGGGCCATGGGACAGTAGGGTACGGGCAGGGGGGTACGGCCCAACCATTTGCATTAGACCAATTTCCAGGCATGGGATACAATGGAAACCACGGCGCTGGAGACGATTGCAGACTGCCTCCACCGGTCCTGCGATTGCCACCACTGGAACCGCCATGGCTGCCGGAATTATTCTGTCCACGGCCGCCGGATTTCTGACGACGGCCACCTGTCCGTGAGTTACCTTCTCGATTTTTGTTGGACGAACCGGAAGAACCACCAATGAGGGAATCGGTTGTCGGAGCAATCATTGCCGAGTTTGATGCCGTGGCCACTTTCTTTGCCAACCCGGCCTCCTCCAAGGTAAGCATCGATCGTGTTTGATGAAAAGACGGCAAGGGATTGCTCTGACGAAGCAAGGTGCCAACACCGTTATATGCTTCGGTTAGACCGGACACCATCTGTAGAACCAACCGGTCATTGGAGACCTCAGCGCCGACGTTCCGTAGTTGATCGGATAGCTCTTTTAGGCGTTGGCAGTATGCCGAAACGCCCTCGAAATCCGATAAAACGGTATGAGAAAACTCTTGTTCGAGAGTAACGGCTCGGGAATGCTTGTTATCTTCGAACAAATCACGTAGGCGATTCCACATATCCATAGCGGTGGAATTCGGTACCAAAACAGTGGTAATCAAATCACTAGAGATCGTTGCAAAAATCCAACCTAACACTGTTGAATCAAGTGTAGACCAGAGTTCATATTCATCGGAAGTGAGAGCGGGAGCAGGATGTTTATCATTTGGGATGATATGATGAAGGACTTTGAGTGATCTAGCACAAATTTTGAACAATTCCGCCCAAGTGGAGTATTGGACGTTAGTGAGTTCCAATCGGATCGGTATGTGATTGCGGATGTTTGACACACCGAGGGCGGGATGGAACTTGTTCGAATCAGTGGTGGGGGTGGAGGTGTTCGCTGTTGGTTCCATTTGAAAAGCAAAAGATGAAGTAAAAAGAAAAAGAATTCTTGGGGAAGAAAGAGGCGCAAGAAGGCAGCCAAGAGAAACAGCAGTGGAAGAGGAGAGAAAAAAAATCAAGATCGCTCTGATACCATAATAACAATTGAATTGCTTGCCTTTCCATTATTCACACATCTATAAATATACAAGGATGTACTACCAATCAGGCTAATATTATGCTAGCATTCACTACTTACTATAACTCTAGTATTGACCGAATATCTCACATTAATTACATTTATAATAATATATTCTCTAACACATATGATAGAAATTTTAAGAAAAAATTATAATACTATTATCAGTTACATCGCATTTGGTTCAGTTTATGGATCGGGCTCATGCCTATCTAAATTTAGGTAAAAGTAAGAAAAGTACAAAAATCTCCTACTCAAGTTGTTCAACCTATATGCCATCGTTTTTCGGTCTTTTTAAATAAAACTTTGTGGTTGTGGATACTTGTACAACAACAATAACGCCGTTGGTTTACTTTCTGGTCTGATCAAAACAGTGTGATTCAGTTCTAACCAGTCCAATACGATTTTTAGTTTGTGTACTTTTTCTTATATGCCATCGTTTTACGGTCTTTTTAATTAAAACTTAGTGATTGTAGATACTTGTACAACAACAATAACGTCATCAGTTTAGTTTTCGGCCCGATCAAAACATTTTTCTTATTTTTCAGTGCGATTCAGTTCCAATCCGTCTACGCCGAGTTTTATTTTATGTAATTGGGAGTTGGGACTAATTTTGTAGTTTACTTTTTCTGAACAAAACAACTTTCTAGGGCTAGCTTTGTTGTTCTATTTAAATTTTTGAACGATAAAAAATCACAAACGGAAAAAAATGACACCAAAACCATCTGCTAGTTATCCATCACACTACCCAAGGCTTCTAGCCTAGTGGTATTTGGTGAAAAAAGAAGGTGTTGCCCATGACCTATAGGTCTTGGGTTCAAGTCCCGTCGTGAACGTGGGGTTTATTCCCCATAGGTGGAAGGTTTGAGGGAAGGCATACTGGCCCTTATGGATGTCACTGTCTAGGCTCGAACCACTAACTTACTAACTCGCCGTTCAAAAAAAAAAAAAATTACCCATCACACTATGCGCGTTATGCACACGCGCCTCTGCTCGCTACACGTCACAATCAATGCCTATTCCATATTTTTTCCTAATACTTTCGTCACTTTCTCCGTGCCCTACTTTCACACACAAACGCACACAGTAGACTCCGTATCTGCTGAATTCGTTGCAAATTGTACTTGAATGTTGACGGTGAGCAACTACATTCTGCTAAATTTGATCATTCTTCTTGTTCAATCCTTTGATCGCTAGTTTAAAGTCCTCTTTTCTATCCATAACTAGCGTTAATTTTGTGATTTTGTTCCTAAATTGACTGAGTTCGTACTCTTATAGGGCTAGGGTTAGTAGCTTTGGTGAGTTATACATTTTCACATGCATTGATTTTGATAATTTGACAAATATCTAGCATAAAAATTGAAGGAACGTGTTGGCGTTAAATTTAGGCTGTGAAAGGGTAAGTTATTTTATTTTCCCTATTTTTCTATGATTATAGATGCATTAGTAGTTGTAATTCTAGACTTTGATTGTATATCAGTGTTTCATTGTACGAACACATGATTCAAAATGAAAATTAGTAGCTTGACCTCTAGGTTAAAAGTTACCCTTTTGTTCTGGAATTAGGGGATGTAACAGGAAATAGAGGATATATAACATGATTACTGAAATCAGATGTCAAAATTAGATATTTTGGGAGTAAACTGACCTAAGAGGGGATGTAGTTGGTAAGATAATTATAAATCTTAACTAATGTGGTGGTGTTTTTGGATCATAATGTAGTTATGTTACAATCATTTAGTGTTTTCTCGAAAATGAACTTATTTTTTTGCTTTTTTTTTTCATTTTGTGCAGGTGTGGTAAATGATCTGAATTTGTAGAAAAACTTGAGAAGTTAGTTAGTTAGTTAGTTATGGCTCCCAATCTAAGAGTTGCGAAGGCCTTTCGGGCTATGAGAGACATTGGAATTGACGAAGAAATAACGAAACCAGTATTGAAAAAACTACTTAAACTTTATGAAAAAAATTGGGAGCTTATTGAAGAAGAAAATTACAGAGCTCTTGCGGATGCTATTTTTGATATTGAGGACACAGAGGCATGCTGTTTATTACTAATTATATGATTATTCACTTAATTCCCATTTATTATTTTCTGTTGACTGTTTTATACCAATTTTTTTGAAAACTATATTTTTTTCCAGGGAGCAGAACAGCAGAAAAATCTTGATAATGCTGAAGTAAGTAACACACACACACACATATGTGTATATGTACATATATCATATGTATCGATTATCTGATGTTTCGTATGTCTTTTTCATGATTGGTGATCTTTCCAGGAAGAAAAGAGAAAAATACTTGAGCAAGCTGAAGTAAGTAATTTATCTTATTTTCTTATATTTTTACCTTTTTAGCATGATTTTCGAGCAATTTTTATAACTTGTTCCACCAGCGAATGAAAGCTATTGAAGAAGAAACACAAGAAGAGCCCGAAAGGCCATTAAGACGATTACGGGCCAGGCACCAAGATGATACGGGTTCACCCTCGTGTATCAGCCCGATCCCTAATTCAAGTGAAAGTTTGCTAAAAAAGCCAAAATTAGAGGTTGAAAAACTTCCTGAATCTCGACCCGAACTTCAGTCACCAGCAAAAACAGTAGTAACCGAGCCCGTTTCACCTGGGTCAGAATCTGTTTCCCCCCTAAGACGGGCCAGGAACAAGAGGAAACAACCTATTTTTCCAAATGATTTAAAAGAACCAAAAGACAAGCCACTTACGGATGACCCGGCTCAATCTAAAGTTCCTGTTGCATTGATTGTGCCAGGTAGTTATTGCTTCTAGAACTTTCAAATTACCCGTTATTACAAAAATTTAAAAGTTTTAGTATTTACGTTATTTTTTTTTTTGAATTTACAGAACCATTGATTAATGGAGATACTTCATCTGAAAACAATCTGGCCAAAGAACCCGATTTAAGCAACCATTTTCAAGAAAAATCAAATGATACAAAC
The DNA here is from genome assembly GCA_963853835.1 of Calendula officinalis. Lineage (NCBI taxonomy): Eukaryota > Viridiplantae > Streptophyta > Magnoliopsida > Asterales > Asteraceae > Calendula > Calendula officinalis. The sequence continues at coordinate 25,275,371 of OY970825.1, forward strand.
GGGCCTGAGCCCAATAACATTGCAGACGGATCAACTGCTAAATTAGATATAGCTTCTTCATCTTCAGGAGAAATCAAGATCTCTTTAACCTGTAATTCTGCTGAAGGAAAACGTATATTTTCTGTTACAAATGTAGATACCATATTGAAAACAGTTGAAGATAAATGTCTGAAATCATACAAAGTTCTTGACCCGAATTTTTCCATGAAGAAACTCATGAAAGATATGTGTGAGTACTTTTTGGATCTTGGATCTAATGATTGTGACAATCATATAATTCTTGATGATATAGCTAAAGGACAAGAAAATGTGAGAATTTCCTTGGTCAATGAAGTCAACACTGAAAAGCCTCCATCTTTTCATTACATTCCTCAAAATGCAGTTTTCCAGAACGCGTATGTTGACTTTTCACTAACCCGTATTGAAGACGATTATTGCTGTTCTAAATGTTTAGGTAATTGTCTAACCGCACCCACACCGTGTTACTGTGCACAACAAGCTGGCGGTGAATTCTCCTACACAATTTCAGGCTTAGTAAAAGAAGAGATTTTAGACGAATGCATAAAAACAAACCGTGACCCACAAACTGAAAAATCCAACTGCAAAACATGCCCGATGGAAAAATGGAAAAAAAATAACAATATTATACAACAAGCTTGCAAAGGGCATAATCCCAAAGGTTTTATTAAAGAATGTTGGTTAAAATGTGGTTGTGATAAAAAATGTGGTAATCGGGTAGTGCAGTGTGGGATTAAACATAAGTTGCAGGTTTTTATGACAGCTGGCGGGAAAGGGTGGGGATTAAGGACCCTTGAGGATTTACCGAAAGGTGCGTTTGTGTGTGAGTTTGTTGGAGAAGTGTTGACTAGTCAAGAAGTTCATACTAGGGTTTTACAAAGTGGTGAAAAAGATGAATATTCACATCCGGTTTTGCTTGATGCTGAATGGGGTTCAGAGGATGAAATTAGGGATGATGAAGCTCTTTGTTTGGATGCTACTTATTATGGAAATGTTGCTAGATTTATTAATCATAGGTATGTTTATGTTGATATAATAATTAATACACACACACACACACATATATATTTGGTTATTCTACTTTTTATTTGTTTATTTACGTCATTGAACTTATAAAACCGGCCATTAAAGACATTAGCAACCATGTATATATTTTAACTGGTAACAAAATGATGATGTGACCATTATTAGCAGGGTTAATGCACCTTTAGGTCACTGTACTTTTTGGAAAAAAAGTTCAATTTGGTCATGGTACTCTTTGAAAAAATTCTTAAATAATGGTAGTAAATTGTTAACCAATGGGTAACCTAAGTGCATGTCTTTAAAAAGTTTGGTATCCAATTATTATTATTATTAATTATTAATTATTAATACTTAATAAACAAAAAAAAAAAGTAGAATGACCAAAGTGAACTTTTTCAGAAAGTACGATGACCAGTGGTTGCATTAACCCTCGTATATATACATAATTTAAAAAGTTATGATGATTAATTTTTGGTTTGTTAGGTGTTTTGATGCAAATTTGATTGAGATACCAGTTGAAGTGGAAAATCCTGATCGTCATTACTATCATGTATGTAGTTGTACTCACTTTTAATTGATTTTATTATTGCATTTATATATTTACTTGTTAATAAATATTTTATTTTGTTGTGATTGACAGGTGGCCTTGTTTACTACAAGAAAGGTGAAAGCCCTCGAAGAGCTAACTCGGGTGGGTACTTTTTGTTTGTATTTATATTTATTGTTTTATATAAAAGTAAAATGGATGGTTATGTATGTATGTATGATATTGTCGCAGGATTATGGTATTGATTTTGATGATAATGAGCATCTTGTTAAGGCGTTTCAGTGTCGATGTGGTAGCCGGTTCTGCAGAAACATATAACTGTTCAGCAGTAAGTGTATTCTATTTTTTGCAATTTAATTCTAAGGGGTTGTTTGGTTCGCTCGAATCCTTGGAAATCTGAATAATCCAATTCCTATGGATTCCTTTGTTTGGTTGGACGGAATCGGAATCCATATTGGAAAACATTCCATCTAACAATGGAATGTAAATTCCATCACTACAAGGGATTTTAAAATCATATGAATGGGGGAATGTGGTAAATTACGATATTACCCTCTAATGCCCTTTTAACCTTAAACCCACCACCACCCATTGCCACCACCACTACCGCCACCCACCACCACCACTACATGAATAAGGGCAAATTCGCCGTTTTACAGAATTTTAATTCCATTTCTTGCCAACCAAACCAAACTGAATATTGAATTGAATTTCAATCTCATTTCTTGTCAACCAAATATGGAATTGGAATCCAATTGCTGACATGTTCATAGATTCTAATTCCATCAAAAACACTATACTAACCAAACATCAACTAATAGTTTTATAAGCAAGGAAAAATATTAGATTAAACCTGAAAATTACAAAGTTTCATATTGTATCTTTATTAATTTATTTTTGTTACAGGATGTAGAAATAGGCGAGTTTGACTTAAAAGACTGCTGCAGAGGCTGTAACCACCAGTAACTGTCAGGAGTTCACTCGGCTTTTGTATGCATGTGTATACTATAACGGCTAACTCTAGTACTTTTTGCTTACTCATTTTGCATAGGATGATATTGATGTCTTCATTTTGACTAGATTTTTAACAAAATCAAAACCTGTTTTTGAAATCCAAGTATGGATGTCATTCTCGATCTCGGCTCTTTAACTGGTTCCATGTGTTTGTAATGTTCAGATTTTCTATTGTTTAAATAAGACGATGAGATTAAGAAAAAGAATTTTTTGAATTCCACTCATTAATCATTTTATTGGTCGTAGCATAAATTAGTAAGATTTAGAGGAATGAATATAATTTTTCTTCATTTGTCACCTATTCAAACATACCGTGTACATGTAAATAAACTAAAAACTAATGGTATAACACATGGGTATTTGAAATTAAAATCCATATAAAATTATAAACTACCAAGTAAACACTTCTATTACTAGTTTTTAAAGGTGTGCAAGATCTCGCGTGTTGCACAGATGATTAATTAAATACCCACGTCTTAAACCAGCTTCTAGATTTTAAAGATGCATGATTATATTAAGGGCATGTCTGGAAAAACTTATTATCTTAATAAGCTCGAAATTTCAAGTTTTTTTAGACTTATTAAGCTAATAAGCTACGTCGATATAATAGTTCTAAAAAAGTTTCAAATAGTTCTAAAAATAATTTTCAAGGCGGACCTACTATGTAGCACGAGTTAACCGTACAACCTCTAAAAAATTTCAAATAATTCTGAAAATAATTTTATTTACAAATAATATGATCATTTTACCCGTATCAAGAGGCGGATGTTAGAAATCTATGATTTCAATCGCTTTGAACACACTGAAGTTGTGAAATATTTCCAGTTTAAGTATTTCGATAGTAATATTAAAATCTACAATCAAACAAAATCAGAGTATCTCTTAGAACATAGAATTTTTTTGTGTATTATGAATTTCGAACCTTGATATCTCTTGGAACATAGAAATCACCGGTTTGTGGAAAACTGAAAAACTAGTTTAAACTACTCAAAATCGTCAAAAACCGAGTCAGATTAGGGTCAGATCCTTCGGGTCGAAAACCAGATTTGTATCTAAAATTCAGATTTTCTATGCATTTTTTATAAAGCGATATTAACCCAAATAAAAGATTCTCAGCTCGACCCCAATCAGGGGTTGAACCCCAAATGAGTAAGTATGTATTAATCTCAATAAATTCAAATAATTGTACATTCCACGTTACCTATTTAATAATTATTAAACAAGTTTATTTTATTACATTCAAATATATATGATATATACAAATCACTAACAAAAGATCCTGAAATAAAGCCTGGGGTTTCATTGGATTGTACAGGTCGGTTCCTACACCTACCACCACAAGCATCGATCTGAAAAACAGTATATAAAGCAGCATGATCGCGTTTCAGGGATCGATCATAACTTATAATATATAGATATATATCTCTGCAAATACGTACTTGAAAGAATTAATTGAAGCATGTCAACCCAAAATGACGATCAAGAAAAGTCCGGCGGCCGCCAAGAACATGCCCAACTGATGACGGAGCTTCCAGAAGCCGGCGGATGGTGGCACCCCCAAATATTCTTATATCGAGGATACTGGTTGTCTCCCGGTGCTCTGTTGGGCGCCATTCGGATGCAAAACCAGGACCGCTTCAAACCAAGGTCCACCGACATATTCTTATCAGCCGCCATGAAAAGCGGCACCACGTGGCTCAGAAGCCTCATGTTTTCCACCCTCAACCGATCTAAATACGATTTCTCCGACCACCCTTTGCTCCGGAAGGGGCCCCATGAGTGCTTTCCACAGCTTGAGGCTAACTTATCGGAATATGGTCTCCGTTGCCATTTGGAAGGCCTCCCTTCCCCACGGATCTTTGCCAGCCATTTGGCGCATTCTATGTTTCCTACATCGATCACCGATCCGGGTTCGGGTTGCAAGTTTGTTTACGTCTGTAGGGATCCGAAAGACGTTTTGGTCTCCAAGTTTCACTTCTTGAAACGCCTTAGATCTCCGGATAGACCCCCGCTTTCCTTCGACCATGCGTTTGAATCGTTCTGCAACGGGGTTTCCGAATACGGGCCGTATTGGGATCATGTTTTAGGGTTTTGGAAAGCGAGCCTCGAATCGCCGGATAAAATATTGTTCTTGAAGTACGAGGATATGAAGAGGGAGCCCAAGAGTCACGTGAAACGGTTGGCCGAGTTCATGTGCGTGCCCTTTTCGGTTGACGAAGAGGAGAATGGCGTGGTTGAGAAGATTGTGGAGTTTTGTAGTTTCGACCATATGAAAAACCTGGATGTGAACAAGACCGGGTCTATCTTGTTGAAAAACGCGGCTGAGTTACACAACAATCTTTTTTTCAGAAAAGGCCAAGTCGGGGATTGGGAAAATCATTTGACCCAGGCGATGAGTGACCGAATTGATCAAATCACCCGAGACAAGTTTAACGGTTCGGGCTTGATAATTGGTGCAACACGCAACTAATATTTATCGACAATATTCGATTGAGATCCAAACCGTTTATGTTTGTATTCATTTTTCTCCGATTGTTGTATCTAATAAGACGCGAGTTACGTAAAAGTGATTGGAATAGTGTCGTAAACTTTCTGTGATAAATACGTGCTAATTGAATATTGTTGTTGGATTCCGGGGACGGAATCCTCTTTAAGGAGGGTAGAGTTGTAACATCCTAAAACTAGCCTAGTTGTTTTAGGTATATTTTGATATTTGAAAATATCTATTTGACCATATTATGTGGAATAAATTGATTAAGTGTTAAATGAATTGTTTGACGTTTGTCCTTTTGTGATATTTTAATCAAGGGATTAAAATATCTGTTTTCTGAAATGTTTAAATGAAAATGCGATTTTTATATCTTTGGATTCTCCTTTTTATATCGTCTCCGAATATACTTTCGTTTTTAAAATTGGAGCCCGTTTGGTATTTTAAATAAATTAACTACGAAAGGGACTTTTGTATTGTATTTGTTTAAAAGTGAAAAAAAAAGTCAAGTGGGTCCCACCCCCACCATTGACCGGCCACATGAAGGGGAAAGCCCCAAATCCTTTTCATTTTTGATCTTCTTCTCTCTCTCTCTCTCTCTCTCTTTTACGTCTCTCTCTCCCCTCTCTCTCTCTAAATCTCCATCTTCTTCATTGTTCTTGAGCTTATCTTGAAGATCCATAGCTTGTTTCTTGGCCAATCTTTAATCCGAACACGTTTTTGGAAAGCTCTTGAGGTAAGCTTCAACCTATATGTGTTTATTTTCGATTTCATGATAGTTGATAAATTAGGGTTTATGTGTTCTTGAGATTTGGTTGGTGATTATTGTGTTAGATGGTAGGTTAAGTGTTTATACAAAGTTTGACATGGATTGTTGCATGAGTACAAGTGTTTTAGCACAAGGTACAACCTTTTTAGCAAGATGTACAAGTTGGTGTGTTTATGTAAAAGTAGGTTGTATGGGTTTTGTCAAACCTTGGATTTCTTGTTGTTTGAATGTTTGGAATTATTCCTTAGGTTGAGAAACCAAGTATTGAATGTTTTGATGGATTATGACTTGATTTGGATGAGATTGTAGTTAAAACAATTGTTTTAGTTTATGTAGAAATTATGGACCAATTATTGTGATAAATGACTAGTTGGTGGAATCATGGCATTGTTGTGTTTTTGTGTGGTTTTGGATTATGCTTCTAACTTGACTTAATATGGGTTTTAATGTTATTGTGGGTTGAATTAATATGTAGGAAGTGATAATATGTCAAATATGTTAGTTATGGATTATGTCAAGTTTTGGTGAGATTTGATAGCTAGTGTTTGGATGATTTGGGTCAAAAGTTATAACTTATGATTTTGAAGTAAAATAGTTGGGTTGTGATAGTTACGAACTTGTTAGATTGATTAATTAGTTATGATTTGCTAAATGGTAGATTATAGCATTTGTAGTTGTGTTTGGATGTTTTTAGTTAAAAATGGTTAACTAGTAATTTGGAAGTGAAATACATGGATTGTTGGTAACTTTGAGCTTGATGAATTGTTACATGATTATGACTTGTTAGTTATAGAGAATTTGTGCAAGTATAAGAGTTTGTTAGGCTATGTGTTGGAAGTGTTATCAATAACAATTGATAAATTGTAAGTTGATGATATGATTATAGTTGTAGGAAGTATTATTGTTTAATAATCCGGTTTGACCCGTTTGAATGTAAGACTTGCAAATGACTAGTTGACTTGTTATGTAAGTGTAAATGGTCATGACATGTTCATATGATGGTTTAAGTGTTTGGCTATTTAGTTAGTGCAAGTGTTAGTGTTAAATGTATATTTAACATTGTTTATAATTTGGTGGAATTATATACTAATTCGGTATTCCTTTGGTGTACAGGAATCGGGATCGTGACTCAGAAACATTAGACCTCTGAGTTCGGCAAGTGGAAGGTTTCGGTGAGTGGATTTAATCTCCAACTTGTGTTCGGTCACAATTGGTTCGGTATATGCATACTTGGTAAAAATGCAGGAAATCGCCAGATGAGGGGAGTTCGCGTCGCGAACCTAGTTCGCGATCGGGAAGTCGGTCCAGAGAAATTTGTTAGTCGTCGCGAAGAGTTCACGATCATAGTTCACGTCGCGAACTCGAGTTCGCGATCGTGAACTGGAGTTCGCGATTGGGAACTCTGCCGTGACGTTTTTCGCAGTGTTTTTCGTAGCTAGTCTACTTGCTATGTATGCCTAGTGTTAGGGAATACCATACATGACCTTGTGCACATAGGTGAAGAGACTTGGCTCGACGGGTAGCTACAACTCGGTTTGACTTGGTGACCGAGGTTTGAGAAGTCAGTGCGCTGGGCAATGGGTGTCGACTAAAGGGTATCCGACCTTACCTGTATTTGTTGCATGGTCAAGGGGAGGGAGTTGCCCGGGTGTTGGTCACGAACCGCTATCGGTTACCGTGGTTTGGCCGACCATGGTTTAAGGCTCCGGCAGGACCCCGATCTTCTTGAACGAACCGGAGATGTTTATTTAAACTTCCGTGTTCCAGCGATGACCCAACCGGAGATGTTTATTTAAACTTCCGGGTTTAAGTGATGACCCAACCGGAGATGTTTTATAACTTCCGTGTTTTAGTGAACAGTGATACATGGTTAGGTGGCTTTTAGATCGTAGAGATGTCTATGCTAGCTCGTTGGGCTTTACAGAATTTGTAGATTATATTCATTCACTTAGCTTTGTGCTAATCCCTCCCTCGTTGAATCTTTTCAGGTGATCGGTGCTTTGGACGGGATAATTGACCAAGCTCCGTTTGATATGTTTTAAAAATGAGCCATGTCGTTTAAGTGACACCGTTAATGTATTGTTTAAGAAATGTTTATTTGGAAGCTTATTGTGGGACCTTGTTTGTAAACTAAACTAAACTAAACTAAACTAACCTAGAGGATAACCTAATCGTCTTCGGGCATTTAAAAAAAAATGCTTCCTAAATTTTGCGGTGTTACAACTTGGTATCAGAGCTTCGGTTTGGCGATGGATACACGGGGTTGGTGTTCCATTCCCAAATCGTGGCTCAAGTTTGGTCAAGCATTCCGTACGAGCGGGATTAGAGCAACGGTGAATGAAGCTAGTTTATAGTTAGTATGTAGTTACTAACGATTTAAACTAAGCTTTCGTGAGATGTTGTGTTTTGCTATAGATATGGCGGATAAAGAGAACCCGACCCCCTTGACCCCAGAAAAAGTTACTACCTCAAGTAACAATGTGGAGACTGACCGGGAAGCACATATTAAGGCGTTGGAAAACCAAGTGCAAGAGTTAAGAAATCAGGTGCAACAACAACGACGACTAATCAAAGGAATGACACTCTTGATCCTTGCCACATTGCTTCTTATTCCCCCATCAACGCAACCACTAGCAAATTATCCATTTCCGCCACAAATGAACCAATCCTCTCCACCTCAGATAAATCATCCACTACCACCTCAGGGACTTTACCCATACCCCCACTTGGGAATCCCGTCACCTCTAGAGTTAGAGTACCAAGGTGCCTATAAACCACCGGGAAACATGAGTCGTAAACAGACGGTTCGTAGATCAGGTCAAAAGAACCCATGGTGTCGTAAATGTAAGTCCGCTCATTTTGGGACTTGCACTGTTCAGACCATGAAATGCAAGAGTTGTGGTCAACTAGGACACGAGGGTAAGGATTGCAAGCTTCCACGGGATGTATGTTGGAACTGTCAAAGTAAGGGACATGAAAGGAGTAAATGTCCTTTTGGAAAGAAAGTGGATTATGGGTCAAGTGCGGTGGTGGTCTGGGAATCTTCATCAACGGTAGAAAGGAAAAGAAAGAGTGCTGATGTCACTGACCGTGACAGCTCGGGTATGTTTTATAAACTCAATACTTGTGTTTATGTAGAATTGTTAATTGAGAAGATTGCCTAGTTAAGACTTGTGAAATGTTGGGATGAACTGAATTGCTTACCCGTGGTGTTTTATAGCACTCGAATTGGAATAATTGACTGCTTATTGATTTGGGATACACCATATGTTTCGGGAGTGTCGTAGATATAAGTGATGCATGCTTACATGTTCCTTTTATAGAAACTTGGACTAAGTTAGTGTGATATGATGTGTGGATTGTTCTAGTTTAATCAAAGTTATGAATAAATGTTATAGAAGATGGAATCTTTTCTTGTCTGTCGGGGCACATATAGTGTCTCGGTGGTTAAAGTTGCTTGTTTTCCGTATTGTGCAAATTGGTGATAAGTTGATTGTAACTGTTTGTTTGTTCCTTCACTTTAGGAGAAGCGAAGAGAATCGGTTGTATGTCGGTTTCGGTCACAACATATGTGACCATGGATCAAATGGAGTATAATAGTAATTATTGTAGACTTCTTGAATGTGGTGCTTGTATTTAAAATGTAAGGAATTGTATATGTGAATTGAATAGTCCAAGTAGGACAAGTGTTTGTTATGTGAAAAAAGTTGAAACTTTTGTTGTGACCCACCGGGTCACATGTAGTGACTTGCATAGTGAGAAATCAGAAATGTTTGTGCGTGTAAATCTTTTGAGATGACTTGTGATAGTATTAATTGAAGATGAATGATTTGTATTGAATTGATGGAATTGCCTTACTATTTGGATGTTTAATAAATAAGAGTCAAGAACTAGTTGTATGGTAATTGGTTGACTTGAAGTCTAAGTAAAAGTTGACATTTAATTGAAAATGCTTATTGGTCATCACATGAGTTGGACATGTTTAATGAACCGTGAATTGTATGTTTGGAATCGTTATGATAAATTTCTCAATGTTGACCCGTTAAAGGTAATTAGTGTCAAGGCTTGATTGGATGCTTTTAGCTGCTAGAACTTGATTATGATGATAATCGTTGTTAATTGTATAAGTTGGTTTTGTTAAATACTTTAACATGTTATGGATGTAATAAAACAATTTTTGGATAATAAAACTTGTTTTGATCTGTTAGGTCATAGGTATGACTAATTGGGTATAAAAGATGTTGCTATTTGTATTGCCATGATCGTAATGAAATATGTGGGGTAGACTTGAATTGTGTAGACTTCGACTTGTTTTGTCAAAACGTGCAACTTGACTTTGTAAAATTTTGTCATCCTTGTAATATGGCTAATTATGCATAAAATAGTTGATGATTGTTAGAAGTATTGTTAACTAAGGACTTTGATAGTGTCACGATGAATTGCTTGATTTTGACCAGTTCGTGCCTAGTATGCAAAAATTGATGTGACTTTATGTTATGAAAGTGTATTTTTTGAAATTAGTTGATTAAGACCGGAAATTTTTATTGGAAATTCTTAAAAATTGCGGGTCAAGGTTGTAAATTTTGTTAGAATAAAGAAGAAAATGAGTAGATAATTGAGACTTGGGTTAATTGTTGTGACTTTGTGTAAGGAATTCTTAAACATATGCTTGTGGATTACTTTTTGGCATGAGGAATGCTAACTTGTTATGAATAGTAAATGCGATATGAGTAATGAGATTATTTGGAGTAAGTGTAGACTACAAAAATGAATTGATTGTTAATTGAAATGGCGATGTTTTGCGGGAACATAATATGAAAAAGTTGGAATTGCTAAATATACTATGAAGTGTATGACAAATTGCATGAAATTTTTATTTGAGCATGTATACGTGAAAGTGATTGGAATAGTGTCGTAAACTTTCTGTGATAAATACGTGCTAATTGAATATTGTTGTTGGATTCCGGGGACGGAATCCTCTTTAAGGAGGGTAGAGTTGTAACATCCTAAAACTGGCCTAGTTGTTTTAGGTATATTTTGATATTTGAAAATATCTATTTGACCATATGTGGAATAAATTGATTAAGTGTTAAATGAATTGTTTGACGTTTGTCCTTTTGTGATATTTTAATCAAGGGATTAAAATATCTGTTTTCTGAAATGTTTAAATGAAAATGTGATTTTTATATCTTTCGATTCTCCTTTTTATATCGTCTCCGAATATACTTTCGTTTTTAAAATTGGAGCCCGTTTGGTATTTTAAATAAATTAACTACGAAAGGGACTTTTGTATTGTATTTGTTTAAAAGTGAAAAAAAAAGTCAAGTGGGTCCCACCCCCACCCTTGACCGGCCACATGAAGGGGAAAGCCCCAAATCCTTTTCATTTTTGATCTTCTGCTCTCTCTCTCTCTCTCTCTCTCTCTCTCTCTCTCTCTCTCTCTCTTTTACGTCTCTCTCTCCTCTCTCTCTCTAAATCTCCATCTTCTTCATTGTTCTTGAGCTTATCTTGAAGATCCATAGCTTGTTTCTTGGCCAATCTTTAATCCGAACACGTTTTTGGAAAGCTCTTGAGGTAAGCTTCAACCTATATGTGTTTATTTTCGATTTCATGATAGTTGATAAATTAGGGTTTATGTGTTCTTGAGATTTGGTTGGTGATTATTGTGTTAGATGGTAGGTTAAGTGTTTATAAAAAGTTTGACATGGATTGTTGCATGAGTACAAGTGTTTTAGCACAAGGTACAACCTTTTTAGCAAGATGTACAAGTTGGTGTGTTTATGTAAAAGTAGGTTGTATGGGTTTTGTCAAACCTTGGATTTCTTGTTGTTTGAATGTTTGGAATTGTTCCTTAGGTTGAGAAACCAAGTATTGAATGTTTTGATGGATTATGACTTGATTTGGATGAGATTGTAGTTAAAACAATTGTTTTAGTTTATGTAGAAATTATGGACCAATTATTGTGATAAATGACTAGTTGGTGGAATCATGGCATTGATGTGTTTTTGTGTGGTTTTGGATTATGCTTCTAACTTGACTTAATATGGGTTTTAATGTTATTGTGGGTTGAATTAATATGTAGGAAGTGATAATATGTCAAATATGTTAGTTATGGATTATGTCAAGTTTTGGTGAGATTTGATAGCTAGTGTTTGGATGATTTGGGTCAAAAGTTATAACTTATGATTTTGAAGTAAAATAGTTGGGTTGTGATAGTTACGAACTTGTTAGATTGATTAATTAGTTATGATTTGCTAAATGGTAGATTATAGCATTTGTAGTTGTGTTTGGATGTTTTTAGTTAAAAATGGTTAACTAGTAATTTGGAAGTGAAATACATGGATTGTTGGTAACTTTGAGCTTGATGAATTGTTACATGATTATGACTTGTTAGTTATAGAGAATTTGTGCAAGTATAAGAGTTTGTTAGGCTATGTGTTGGAAGTGTTATCAATAACAATTGATAAATTGTAAGTTGATGATATGATTATAGTTGTAGGAAGTATTATTGTTTAATAATCCGGTTTGACCCGTTTGAATGTAAGACTTGCAAATGACTAGTTGACTTGTTATGTAAGTGTAAATGGTCATGACATGTTCATATGATGGTTTAAGTGTTTGGCTATTTAGTTAGTGCAAGTATTAGTGTTAAATGTATATTTAACATTGTTTATAATTTGGTGGAATTATATACTAATTCGGTATTCCTTTGGTGTACAGGAATCGGGATCGTGACTCAGAAACATTAGACCTCTGAGTTCGGCAAGTGGAAGGTTTCGGTGAGTGGATTTAATCTCCAACTTGTGTTCGGTCACAATTGGTTCGGTATATGCATACTTGGTAAAAATGCAGGAAATCGCCAGATGAGGGGAGTTCGCGACGCGAACCTAGTTCGCGATCGGGAAGTCGGTCCAGAGAAATTTGTTAGTCGTCGCGAAGCGTTCACGATCATAGTTCACGTCGCGTACTCTAGTTCGCGATCGTGAACTGGAGTTCGCGATTGGGAACTCTGCCGTGATGTTTTTCGCAGTGTTTTTCGTAGCTAGTCTACTTGCTATGTATGCCTAGTGTTAGGGAATACCATACATGACCTTGTGCACATAGGTGAAGAGACTTGGCTCGACGGGTAGCTACAACTCGGTTTGACTTGGTGACCGAGGTTTGAGAAGTCAGTGCGTTGGGCAATGGGTGTCGACTAAAGGGTATCCGACCTTACATGTATTTGTTGCATGGTCAAGGGGAGGGAGTTGCCCGGGTGTTGGTCACGAACCGCTATCGGTTACCGTGGTTTGGCCGACCATGGTTTAAGGCTCCGGCAGGACCCCGATCTTCTTGAACGAACCGGAGATGTTTATTTAAACTTCCGTGTTCCAGCGATGACCCAACCGGAGATGTTTATTTAAACTTCCGGGTTTAAGTGATGACCCAACCGGAGATGTTTTATAACTTCCGTGTTTTAGTGAACAGTGATACATGGTTAGGTGGCTTTTAGATCGTAGAGATGTCTATGCTAGCTCGTTGGGCTTTACAGAATTTGTAGATTATATTCATTCACTTAGCTTTGTGCTAATCCCTCCCTCGTTGAATCTTTTTCAGGTGATCGGTGCTTTGGACGGGATAATTGACCAAGCTCCGTTTGATATGTTTTAAAAATGAGCCATGTCGTTTAAGTGACACCGTTAATGTATTGTTTAAGAAATGTTTATTTGGAAGCTTATTGTGGGACCTTGTTTGTAAACTAAACTAAACTAAACTAACCTAGAGGATAACCTAATCGCCTTCGGGCATTTAAAAAAAAACGCTTCCTAAATTTTGCGGTGTTACACTTAGGGCCCATAGTAGCTGATTTTTCCATTCCACAAATGACCTTCACAGTTGATTCCACACCTATCACCCTTAAAGGTGAACCCATATCTCGAGCCATCACAACCACCACTGTACAAACCCTTATTAACAAAAAAAAGTGTTGCTTCACTTCATGCAATCCACTTTCAATTCCAATCAGATATTCCAACTCAAACCCCAAACCCACCTACACATCCCGACCCCACTGTTTCACAATTACTATCTACCTACACCACCATATTTGATAACCCCACAAACCTTCCCCCACCTCGTACACAAGACCATCACATCCCTACTTTTCCTAATACACCTCCAGTCAACGTGAAACCTTACCGTTACCCGTATTACCAAAAGAAAATTATGACCAACCTCATCACCGACATGTTAGCCGACGGCATCATCAAACCTAGCAATAGTCTGTACTCTTCACCGGTTCTTTTGGTACGCAAAAAAGACGGTACTTGGCGCTTTTGCGTCGATTATCGCGCATTAAACGCCATCACCGTTAAAGATCGCTTTCCGATTCCCACAGTCGATGAACTCCTTGATGAATTACACGGTGTCACCGTGTTCTCTAAAATTGACCTCGGTGCCGGCTACCACCAGATTCGCGTCACCCCTGACGACACCCACAAAACCGCTTTTCGTACTATCGACGGCCATTACGAGTTTCTCGTTATGCCCTTCGGCCTCACCAACGCACCCTCCACCTTTCAATCCACCATGAACGACCTATTTCGGGATGTCTTACGTCAATTTGTACTCGTATTTTCTGACGATATCTTGATCTATAGTTCAACCATGGAACTCCATTACAACCATCTTGAACACGTTTTCTCCACACTAGCCAAAAACCAATTTCATGCTAAAATGTCTAAGTGCTCATTTGCAGTCACAAAAATACACTACCTAGGCCACATGATCTCATCACAAGGAGTCCAAGCAGATCCTGATAAACTCCTTGCAATCCAACAATGGCCAACACCCACCAATTTTACAACCCTACGTGGCTTCTTGGGCCTTACGGGTTATTACCGGCGATTCGTTCCTAATTATGCCACCATCACTGCCGGTATCACCGACATTCTCCGCCACTCCACGTTCACCTGGACACCGGCCGCCACGACGGCTTTCACCAACCTAAAAACCGCCATGGCCACACTCGTAACCCTCACTCTTCCCGATTTCACCAAACCCTTCGATGTCACCACGGACGCATCTAACATCGCCATTGGCGCTGTGTTGTCACAACAAGACCGTCCCATCGCGTTCTTCAGTAAACGTTTTTGCCAACGCATGCAGGTTGCTTCGGCTTATGTACGTGAGATTTTTGCCATCACCGAGGCAGTTAATAAGTGGCGGCAGTACTTAATTGGGCGAAAATTTTACATTTTTACAGATCAAAGAAGCCTCAAACACCTGTTATCTCAGGTCGTCCAAACACCGGAGCAGTACAAGTGGGCCACAAAATTAATCGGTTACGACTTCGAGATCATTTATAAACCGGGAAAAGAAAACCGTGTCGCCGACGCCTTGAGTCGCATCAATCAATCAGAACTGCTCGCTCTTTCCGCCACCTCACCCGCTTGGCTTACTTCATTACGCGAGTTTTACAACACCCCGGAAGGCAACAAACTTCTTCAAACCATCCTCACCAAAGCAGCCAACTCAGATACATTCCAGACCCATGACGGCCTCCTTTATCACCAACAACGCCTATATATCCCACCGCACCCTGAAACCCGCCAACTACTACTCCACGAATACCATTCCACAACCATCGGCGGCCACTCCGGCATCTTACCCACGATGAAACGCATCTCTGCTACCTTCTTGTGGCCTAAACTAAAAACCGATGTCACCTTATTCATTCGCAACTGTGCCGTTTGCCAACAAGTTAAATCACCTACCCACAAACCCTACGGCTTTCTACAACCGCTATCGATTCCTTCCATGGCATGGCACGATCTTTCCATGGATTTTATTACTAACCTTCCTTTGTCTGCAGGTAAAACAGCAATTTGGGTCATCGTCGATCGATTTTCAAAGTCAGCTCACTTCATACCACTACCAACAAATTACGGGGCAATCACATTAGCAAATCTGTTTCTCCACAATATTTACAAACTACATGGCATTCCCAAAAGCATTGTATCTGATCGTGATTCCATCTTTCTTAGCTCCTTTTGGAAGGAATTGTTTAAACAATTGGGCACCCACCTCCGCTACTCGACGGCGTACCACCCGCAAACGGACGGACAAACCGAGGTTGTCAACCGGTGTCTCCAGAACTATTTGCGTTCGTTTGTTAGCACGGAACCGCGAACTTGGACAAAATTCTTATATCTTGCGGAATTTTGGTACAACTCGTCACATCACAGCGCCATCAACATGTCACCTTTCAAAGCTCTATATGGCCAACCCGTTCCTGATCTTCACCGTTACCAACCGGGAAGTTCCGCCACAGCTTCTATTGATGCCTCCTTACAAGAACATCAACGATTATGTATGGTTCTTATAGATAATCTCCGTAGAGCTCAACAACGTATGACATCATTGGCAAATTCCCACCGCCTCGACAAAGAATTTAACGTAGGTGACATGGGATACCTTCGACTTCAAAATTATCGTCAAAAATCAGTCCACTCGAGGGAAACTAAGAAACTCACTCAAAGGTACTTTGGGCCATTCAAAATCAGCGCACGAGTGGGCAAAGTGGCATACCGCCTCGAATTACCTACTGACGCAAGAATTCACCCGGTCTTCCACGTTTCGTTACTACGCCAAGCTTACGGAAACCCCACCCCTGTTCCGATACCCGTAATGGACCAACCACCCACTCTTACCATTGAACCAAAATCGATACTTCAACACCGCAAGAATGTTAACAAGACAGAAGTCTTAGTCGAATGGGACAACCTCGAGATATCTGAAGCAACATGGGAAAATATTGATGAAATTCGCGCTCGATTTCCAGATTTTTGCGCCAACAACAACGTGACCCATTCACTCGAGGACGAGCTCATTGAAAAGGAGAGGGCAATTGATGCAAGCCCACCGCATAACCGGCCAATTGAATACTCGGGCCGGCCCAAGAGGATAACCCGCAAGCCTGCCAAGCTCATTGATGGAGCTTCTGGAAACCCACGTGACAATTGAAGTAGTAAACCCACTTCCCTTAATATTTGCATGAGAATAGCTCAAGCATGCATAAGGTCCATGACCATTATTTCCTCCTGATTTCCAGCTAGTAGTTGTTATTTTCCATTATTTAAAGTCGATGTAATTTACTTTTGAGTATCAGAAATATAAACCCAGAAAATTGCTCCAACTCCTTTGTCTTTTTCTTGGAGACTTGCCATCTCAAATAGGCATATACCAATCAAATTGTACTCCTCCGTCTCACAAAGAAGTTACATTTCTTTTGGGCACAATATTTTAGGTGATAGTTAGTGGTGAGTCACTAGTTTTACTTTTGATTAAAATATAAGATTGGATTTTAGAGAGAAAGATTGTTAGTGGATATTAATGGTGGGGTTTTTGGTAATAATAATATTTTATTATGTGGGGTCTATCAAATGTGAGAAATTTATATGGGACAAAAGTTTAGCGAGAAATGTAAATTTTTTTTGGAACGGATAAAGTATTTTTCTTTGTACATTATATATCCTTGATAAAAATGACACTTTTATTTGCTTTATATAATATAACTATTAATAAAAATGTAATTGTAACATAATTTACGTTCTTTAATTTTTTCTGTGAACAAATTAATATTGTCACACATGTACAACATAGTATTTTACGCATGTTTCAGGCGAGATTTGAATACATTGTTTTTTAATTATTGAACTAGTTACATGACTAGAAGACTTTGGTGCAAGTAATTAAAATATAACTATTTAAATTGTATAGATCTACATTAAACATTATGTTATATAAGTAACATGGACATAACGAGATTGGTGCAATTAAATATATGCTGAAATATATATTAGTATTTTTAGTTAGGTTTACTAGGTATTACAGTATCATGAATTATTAGGTACAATATACTATCATGAATTTACAAAATAGTCAATTTAGTACGTTTACTCATTAATTTGATTAGTATTCTTTCATATTTTAATTTCCTTATAATTTTTTACGAACTACAAAATATATGTTCATCTAAATATATTAAAATTGACGCAAATTGTATGATACATCATGACCAAATTAGTTCATCAATGTATTAAATTGACTATTTTTTAAGTTGATAATTCTAAAATAAATAACACGGTAAATATTTTTCACGATAATAGAATACATTTTGGCATGGACCTGCAAAAAAATGATATAAACATAAAAACCTATTTAGAACACCTTCGGTGGTGGAATAACCGGAGAAGGCAACTGAAAGTAGGGTTTGTGAATGGATCGACTTTTCACGGGGTTTGAATTCAAAAAGATATATGTGGGTGGTGAGTCTGGATATGGTGGAAGAAAATGTATAAAGGAGAAAAGAAAAGAAAATATTCAATTCGTAAAGTAAAATTCCATGTATGGTCTATGTGATTTATCACTTATTACATTCACAGTCATCTATCCTCACTTTATTTCAAAATGTTAAAAGGGTATTTTGGTCAATTATCTTTTATTATTCATACACAATAATTTCATATCAAAGGATAACAATACTTTTAATGGGAGAGATGAAATGCAAAGTCCGGTAAAAGAAAATGAAGAGCATAATCGCAACTCTGACATGAAATTGCATTATATAAATAAAAGTGATATGTAGAAATCAACTCTTTCTTATTCTTATTTTTAAATTTTTTCCTATTTTTTATTATTATTAATTTGTTTTAATATCAGTTCCTGAAATCAGAATGGTCTAAATGCCGAAAACATATCCCGAAAACCAAACACTGTACTACTCGATCATTTTTACACAATATTGAAGTACCAAATCTCAAACCCTAGCTTCCATTTTCACAGCGATGGCACTATCAACGGCGGCAAGGATCGCCCGATCACTTCTAACTCTCCGATCACCGTCCTCCATCCCCCACCCCACCATAGCATCGCTCACCGACTCTCTCACTTCCATCAATCTCAATCAATCCGCACTTACTAACGCTCACGTCAGATTCTACAACGGCGCTTTCATCCAAAAAATGAAATTCCCCAAATTCCGCAAAGGAAGAGTCGAAGGAATCAAGGACGGTGCCGAGATCTGTTTCGGGAAATACGGTCTTCAAGCACTCGAACCTGCTCGAATCACAGCCAAACAGATCGAAGCTGGCCGGAGAGCATTGCAATTGAACGTTCGTCGCGGCGGCAAAGGAGGTAAGGTGTGGGTGCGTGTTTTTCCGTTTAAATCTGTTACATCGAAACCTGCAGAAACTCGTATGGGTAGAGGGAAAGGTGCGATTGCATATTGGGTTGCTCCGGTCAAACCGGGTCAAATACTGTATGAAATGGGTGGGGTAACAGAAGCTTTGGCTAAAAGAGCTATACAAATTGCTGGCTCTAAAATGCCTATTCAAACTAGGTCGATTATCCGTGATCCGAAAACTAAAGAGATTGGTATTCGCTGAATTAGTTTGTTGATGATTTTAGCTCTACAAAAATGTCAGAATTCATATGATGATTATGATTCAAGTTTAAAGTTTTCGGTAATTTGACAGTTTTGTTTTTTGAGTGATTGTTATTTACTCATTTGCTAATAATTGTGTTTGATTTTGCTTACTTCACTTTATGGTGGTGAGAAAGTGTATTGATTAATGAATGTAGAACTAAATCTTATATGGCTTGGCAATTTGTTTTGCCATGAAAATTGCAAGTTTTGATTTGGGGTTGATCATTAGTTTACATAGGAACATGCTTGAATATTTAGTAGATTGTTCTTGAAAGCTTGTATCTGCTGCAGAGCTTGGGGGCGGTCTACTGTGTAGGTAATCCGTATAATCCCTCAAATTTTTCTGAATAGTGTTAAAAAATTATTTTTTTCTAGTGTAAGTGATTTCTCCAAGGAAAAAAATTTTCAGTTGGTGATACCCCTAGTTTTTGCCACTATGTAGAGTCCCGGGTAAAATGGAGTGTTGCATTACATTTAAAATTTTGTGCACGGAGGCATATATATAAGGGTTTTGCTAATGACAGCCCTTAGGGCTGTCAATAGACATGCAACAAAAATTTGTACACCAATCAATAACCACCTCCTGGATTTTTGGAACTACTTCTCTCCATAGATAAATGTACAACTCCTATGCGCTTATTGACAGCCCTAAGGGCTGTCATTAGCAAAACCCTATATATAATAAGAGCATGTTTATAAAAGTTTATATAAAGGTTTATAAGCTTATTAGCTTATGTAAACTTAATTAAATTTACATTTGTAAGCTTATAAGCTCTTACATAAGCTTTCCTAAACATGCCTAAATCCATGTTAAAATTGGAAGCATCTCAAAATTTATAGATTTTAAGCATGCTTGTATGTGTGTTTACACGTTTTAAAATCAAATCAATAGAAAAAAAGAGTAAAGTACAAAAAATGGTCCCTATGTTTTATACGAAATTATGGAATCGTTCCTCCATTGTTTTTATTACATGGATGGCCCTCAATGTTTGAACTTTTGCACTCGGAAGGTCCTAAGTCTGTTAACTCTGTTAATGTTGTGTACATACATATAACCATTTTACCCGAATTGTGGGCAATGATGGAGCCATGGATGATGATGAGGTGTTGGGTGGAGGTGAGTGGTGACGTGTTTCAGGATTAGAGATCAACCGTGTACTTTTTAAAACTTAGGGATCAAATTCATGATTTTTGGCAAACCATAGCTATGAACTGTGTATTTTACTCTCAACAGTTTCATGCAATGATCTCTGAACTCTCAAGTCTGAATATCATGCCTACATTTTTCTCTCTTCTTGATTGATAGTTAATTATGCAAAAACTTCGATCCACTTAACCAACTTGACTAGATAAGTTGATGAGTTTTCCCAACTAGGGCTAGAAGAAAATATGAAAATAAATAATGGAACTAAGAACTCGGAGAAAATATAAATCTTGTCAGTTTTACGAGCTACTTAGTTATTCTTCATAGTTTTTTCCGATTATACACTTGTATGTTTGCAACTTTGCATTCATATATAACAGCTTTTTATAAGAGAAATAGTTTAAACTGGGTAGAAAGATAACTAGTCAGAAAATGTTAATATTTATACCGTTGATTAACTGGATGAGGTTTTTTCTTTGCCTAAGATGTACACAAACTAATCGAAATATTTTTATGCCTGTTTTCTTTACATACGGTTGTTTTTTCTGTGGAGAAATTATATTTGTTCATATAATTTGTTCATATCCGTTTGATAGGATGACATGTTTAATCCACTAATTCTTTCTCATAATATTAATATTTGATTTTGACAAATATCTTGATTTAATTAGTAGGAAGATAAATAAATATGAATAGATGGTAGTGAGCAATACCATGAGTTTCTACTAAACTAGACAACACATCAATATATGGATGTAATCAATGGGCCTGAAATGATGGCAAAACATCACACTAATTGGGGTTTTAGGTGTTAGTTGGGCCCAAATTTAAATATGTGAATACATCCATCGCTTCTCTTTATCCATAAACCCTTCCACCAAATCACACTCTCACTCAAACCACCGTATCCAGAAACATGGCGGCGTCAACGGCAGCGGCAATCGGCCGATCACTCCTAACCTTCCGATCAACATATTCGTACCTTATGTTTTCCCGACGTCTCTTTTCTTCTTCATCTTCCATAGCTACAGCTCCACCTCTTCCCGGATTCTCTCGTCCTCTCCGATCGACGGTATCTCTTTCACACTCTCTCCGAGTTGCAGCACCAGCTGCGGTTCGCCTGAACCTTATCCGGTGCCGTGTGAACCGATCTGGAGGTGCGTACTCTCCGCTTAACTCCGGTTCGAACTTCAGTGATCGGCCGCCGACGGAGATGGCGCCGTTGTTCCCTGGATGTGATTACGAGCATTGGTTGATCGTCATGGATAAACCTGGAGGTGAAGGCGCCAATAAACAGCAGATGATTGATTGCTATGTTCAAACCCTAGCTAAAGTTTTAGGAAGGTACGGCATAAACTCTAAATTTTCCTTTTTCTTAATCGACATTCAAAAGCTCATCATTTTTTGCCAATTGTTTCACTAGTTTGTAATTAAGTTTTAATCAATTCCTAAAGCCTTAATTTGACATATACATATTCATTTCAACCAATGGCGATGGCCTGAAATCACATGTTTTTAGGGTAATTAAGGTGTCTAGAACTGCCTATAATGTGCAATAATTAGAACATTTGGTACAGATAACCTTTCTAAAGTTGTTATATACCTTTTTTTAATTGTTAGTGAGGAAGAAGCAAAGCAGAAGATATATAATGTTTCCTGTGAAAGATACTTTGGATTTGGATGTGAGATAGATGAAGAAACTTCAAATAAGCTCGAAGGTTCATCTGTTTTCTATTAATCCCCCTTTAATTTGATCAATTTTTCAACTTATCATTACTCACAAGCTTTAACTATCTTTTGCAGGACTGCCTGGTGTTCTGTTTGTGCTTCCAGATTCATATGTGGATGCTGAAAACAAAGATTATGGAGGTAAGCTTATTTAAAGAAATTATTAGTTATTAGCATATGTGAAGTTAACTAAGAGGCCGGACACGAGTCCAAATCATTTTGCTGATCCGATCCAAATGAAAAAAATAGCTAACTCAGTTAGAAGATTTGACTCGGTCAGTAACTAACTCAGTCAGCAACGGCCCCTAATTTCCTTTATTAATGACCACTTATTGTAGCTGAGCTGTATGTGAATGGAGAGATAGTTCAGAGATCACCTGAAAGGCAAAGGAGGGTGGAGCCCGTTCCACAAAGAGTTCAAGACCGACCCAGATACAATGACCGAACCCGATATGTTAGGCGTCGTGAAAACAGCCGGTAATCGTGATATCCTAAAGTATGTAATGAACAGATTATATCTTCTTGACATCTGAAATATCATTAGTGGATTGGAATCTTGGCTGTAATCAACGTTTCTTATGTTTCCACAAACGTTAGCTTCTTTGCTTTCGATACGTAATTTCTAGTCAAGTATTAATATCAAGGTTGGTTTTGTCTATGTTTTGGATGACGAATTTACTCTTTTAACATTTGATTTAGAGAAACATAATTTAAAAAGAAATTTTATTTTGTCTATGTTAATAAGTAATACGATTTTACCAAAGGGCTTATAGCCTAGTGGTATCAAAGTGATTAGGTTTATCACATGGTTGTGGGTTCAAGTCTTGGTTAGGACAAATCGCTCCACCAACTAAGAACGGCCATGAACCACCACCCATAGAATCAAGAAAGAGCTCTCAGTCTGTCAATCCTTACTATGTTTGGACCTGGTAAGTTCCCCTGTTGAGTCAAATTAAGCCGCAGGTAGATTTAGTGGGTGGTGCTTGCCGTTGAAAAAAAAAATACGATTTTACTCTCGAGAACCAAATTGCTAACCCTCTTAATCTCTCTAATCTCCAACGACTCATATTAACCAAATTGCTAACCCTCTTAATCTCTTATACTCCAACGACTCATATTAAGTTGTTAGGCTGGTCCACCAAGCTGTCACAAATAGAGGGTGATTTTCATGTCAGACTTTATATTGCATGTAATATATGTACTTGCACTGTGCAGTGTATGTATTAAGACTTATGGTGTTAAAATTAATTCTCATCACAAATACCTCGTCATGAACTACACCTGCCACTACCCCATTATTTAATTAAAAAAAGAAAGAAAAAGTTTTCTCTGACAAGTTCCTGTGGTCTGCAACACCACCCCCACCACAGGGTGCTAAAATGGCCTAACAATATCTTCAATAAAAGTCTCGTCTTCTATAACATGTTCAGTCTTTGATCCATTTTCATCTTCAATCTCATCTACAAATGAGTTATCATCTAAGATCTCTTCAATGGAGTTGTCACCACAAGAATGTGATTGATTCTCTTCACTTGCATCATCAAATCCATTAATGACATCATCGTCTGATTGCCATTTTTGTTCTCCGAGCTCTCTAATCGCTTCCTTTACAGAGTTTGCAACCTTCTCATAATCAACCACATATCTACAAACAAACAAAAATCAAACATTTTAACGGTTACATTTTTAAAATTCAAAAATAAATTCAAAAATACAGATAACAAGGTGATCCGATCCTTTAAGTACCTATTTAGATCAAATCCCTCAGAAATGATAACTGATTCCATTTCAGATACAAGATTTGTTGAATAGTTGACCATATCAACAGTTAAGTATCCTCCATGTCTTGCTATTTCAACCAGAAATTGCATGTCAACTGCAAACTGTTATGAGAATGCAGTAGTTATCGTACTTTAAAAAATAGTTAAGTTTGATTGTTCAACCTTTTTTTTACTACGGTCATTGCACCACACAATATTGATTATTGGATAACAGACTTTTTAAATACATAAACTTAGGTCATCCGCATACTTACAACCTGTTAACAACATTTTACCACTATTATTTAAGATTTGTTTTTATGCAAAGTACAGTGACCGAATTGAACCTTTCAGAAACGGTGACCTCGCGGTGTATTAGACTTATTTTATATTTTATAATATTTTTTTTAAAGTAAAAGACCATACGTGAAATTTTGGGTAAACCTCAGGGACCATCTTGTAATTTACTCCTTGTTAAATAGAATTCTCACCTGATTCAATCTATCAGATTTCTGATTAGTTGTTTCCTCATTCTCATAACTCATCCAGATTTCATGGTTTTTGGAAATATAATCAAATGTAGTTTCAATTACTTTTGTCAGTAAACTCGCCAACCAATCAAATTCCACAACACTGTCGTCAGCAAGTTCTTCAACTTTTCTTATTTCCAGAAACAAAATCTGACCATTTGACTCCACAAAGTCAGCAATGCAATAAGTCAAAGTCAATAATCCAAAGTCAACACGATTGGTTACCTGATAAGGAACAGAAGGCGCTAGACGTTGCATTAAGTCAAAGTCAGCATGGTCTGTTACACACGATGCTTCATTAGACATTAACCGATGCACAAATTGCTTGCAGAAACGAGTTTTCAGTCTACTGCACGTGTCAGCGACTGATATCACGTGATCTTCAATCACATTTTTTAACTGATTCATATCCTTGAAGAGGTTTTTGATCATGATGGAGAAGAAGTACCCGAGTGTTGATAAATTGGAAATTATGGAAACTTTTTGTGACAGTGATTCTGCTGTTTTGGTTCTTGAGGAATCTTCTAGAATATCATTTGTTTCACAGATTAGGGCTTTTTCAAGAATGGAAATGTAGTGTGTGTATAAGTCCATGAGCTCTTTAAGAATCGAGCTTCCCGAAATTGAAACCAAAGACGAAACGTCTTCCATTACTGACTGAAATGATAACATGGAAATAAAGATTTATGAATCATTATATGGGAGCTGATTCTTACAGAGCAATTTTTTGCCAAAGGACAATTATGCCCTTCCTTTCATTTTACCATATTTTAATTCACCCCTGCTACTACGGGCATAGTTATCCTTTGGCATAAAATTACTCTGAATGGATAAAAATGTACCTGTAGTAATGACACAAACTTCCTGCCACTATTAGTGAGCAAGCAATATTCAGAATATTGATCAAAACCCATTAAAGAGCTCGAGCTCCCATTTTTAAACATTCCTGATACAAGATATCTCCCCATAATCCAAACATCACTACATGTGAAAATGCTAATAACTTTCTTGAAATGACCAAAATGCCCCTTTAAAATACCTTCCAAGCAAGGAACAATATGATCAATCAAACAAGGTTGCAGCACTAAATTTTGGCTTTCTAGAATAGAGCAAAACGACGTAGCAAAGTGTACAGAGTCAACCACTGTTGACAAACCACCACCAATTTGTGACACCGATTTAATATGTTTATTAAACCAGTCAGCAAAAAATTCAGTTTCCTCACGTGCCCATTTTGTAAGTTCTGAGTCATAAACAGATGTTTCTCCATATAATTTAACAAAACTGTTTGATGCTTGAGATATCATGGAAAAAACATGTTTTGCTAAATCATGGATGTAAATCCCGGGTGGAAATGATACCGAGGACTGTAACCTTTTTTCACCTAATGTGATACGGTTATGGTAATATTTAAATAATAACCGAGTTGCAAGATGGTCAAACCCTAGTCTAGAAAGTCCAACTAATATTTTTTGCAATTCGGCTGCTGAGATTCTTGAGTTGTCAGCCATTAGTGTTAGTTTATCAGCAAGATGAACCCTCCTTTCTGCCATGTCAGATTTATAACACATCCATATATCTGGTGAAATATCTTCTTGCAATTTCACTTTTGGTGAATTACTGTCTTCGATCTTGAAAACTTCTATGGCTTCTTCTAATCTGTGCTCAAATAGAAGGTTGTCTAGGGTTTCTAAAACCTCGTTAGCATGATTTTTGAATAATGTGGTAGGGTTTTGATCGTTGAGGTCGGATTCATCTAGAACTGTGTCAGTTGGATCGTTAATTAATATAGTTTTTAGATCAACACCGTCTGTTAGATTTCTAACAAGCTTTTTATGGGCGATTAGATGATGCTGCAATTGCATTACTTCGTTGTTTATGCCTTCTGTTT
This sequence comes from Calendula officinalis, assembly GCA_963853835.1. Classification (NCBI taxonomy): domain Eukaryota; kingdom Viridiplantae; phylum Streptophyta; class Magnoliopsida; order Asterales; family Asteraceae; genus Calendula; species Calendula officinalis. The sequence goes on from OY970825.1 coordinate 25,301,751, forward strand.
CTCTAAAAACCCTGCGAAACATGATTACCAATATCAAGTTATCATGAAAACTGATATTACTAACAATTGTTAAAGTTCACCTGATGAAGGATGTATAATTGGAAATTATGTTATCCTGAAAGTCAAATTCTGATGCTTGCTTCAGTTCCATGAGTTCTAAACACAGATGATTAATCCCCTAAAACGATCAAAAAATCCATCATAAATGCAAAACTATAACATGATCCAGTTATCAGATCACTTAACAAGTAGCGAATCTATAATCAAACTGAATTTCATCCCATTCTATATCAAAATCACTTTAAATGTTTGGAAACGATTCATGATAGTCACTAAAATATAATTTTCCGGATGTGCAAAGTAATTTAGGGCAAATGTAGAAAAAACAAATTGAATGCAAACCTTGGCGGTCATGGACGCAAGCTCATCAGACTCCACGTCGGATTCTTCATCGCTGGTGACTGATGATAATTCAGAACTCGTATCTCCGATGACGGATTCTCCGTTCTCCATGTCGTTACCGTGATCTCTGAATCGGAAATTTGATGCTGAAGATGTTTCCATGCCGATTTAAGGTGCAATAGAGATCTGAAAGAGGTGATTACTACTATGCGATTATTCGGATCTCGATTTTGTGCCATTTTGTTTGAAATCGTCGTGAAAAACTCTTCGGTTTCTTCGTTCGGTTCATCGCAAGGAGACACGGATTTGCTTTCAAAAGCTTCTTATACGTTGTCGTTTTAGTTGGCGGGAACCGAACATCAATTTATTATTTTTGTCACATCAATTTTCCACTAACCAAAAAGCTATTACTAAAAGTTTTTGTTCGGTTCATCGCAAGGAGACACGGTTTGCTTTCCAATGACTTATTAGAATTGCCACATAGATTATCCACTTACTACTGACAAAAAAACCTTCAAAAAAGTTTTTACTCCAATCCATTAAATGTAGATAAAAAAATTTTGTGTGTCTTGAGAAAGACTTATGGAAGAATAAGTTTTGAAGCAAAAGCTTTTTGTTAGAAGGTCATATCACATTTAAATAACCTTCTCAAAAGGTAAAAAGCTTCTGAATAACCTTCCATTGGAGATGCTCTAAATAATATCTCCAATGGTTAACCTTTTCAAAAGTTTTTTTTTAATAATATTTCTAATTTACTTTTATCTATCTTAAATGTTTCATAAATACCCCCTACATATAAATTGACAATTTTTTTAACATCTTATAAAACTTAATATTTTTTAGAAATATTTCATACGAAAATATTACAATAATTGACAATAATATTTAAATAGATAGAAACATTACATTGCATATATTAAAAAAAGTAAAGAACTTATATATAATAATATATCTAAGGTTTAATATGAAAAGATATTAAACATTGAGGGACTAAAAAGACAAACATAAATAGTTCATTAAAAGGTTAGTAGAAAAAAGTTATTGCAAAAAACTTTTAAAAAAGCTACTTATTCCAATGATAAAAAGTCTTTTTAAAGCTTATTTAAATAGTAAAAAGCTTTTAAAAAAACTACCATTGGAGATGCTCTTACAAAGTACATAAGATGTATTGACGTCATCAATTTAATGTAGACATGTCATCTTGTGGTGAAAGCAATTTAAAGTAGACACAAAAAAAAATACTTATCTCTCTTGGACACAAGTTATAAGGAGAGAGTTAATGTTAGGGTCATTAGTAATAAATTAAATTAAAATATAAGGTTAGTTTGGAGAGAGAAAGATAGTTAGTGGATAATTATTCTTGGCAATTATATTATTTTATTAAGTGAACCCTATCAATTTAAGAAATAATTTTTTTTTTTGGGACAATAATTTAAATAATAATAAGTAATTTTTTTATGGATGGGAGAGAGTATTTCCTAGCTCCTCAATGGTCCTCTTACAATGTATATTGTTTTTTTGGCGTTCAAACAAAAAAACAAACAAACAAAGTGATAACCTAGGGGGTACGTGATTAGAAGGTATTCCTCATTGACATATAATCATAAGTTCTAAGACTATAAATAGAATGATGTAAATCTATGAATAAAATATGTGTCCTGATGTTAAAAAAAGCATTAACAAAGTAATTAAAATAAAGTATAATATTATCTTTTAAGGTTTCAACTATTTCTCATCTTTTTACTTAAAAATATAGCTTGTTTGCTTAAAAACTTATCATTTTTGTCTTCTTTTCATTATCAGTGATCACTAAGGTCAACAATGACCACCACCACCTTCAACCATTGTCAGTAACCACTGCCTCTACTTCTCTAGCGACACTGATGTAACGACCCGAATTTTGTAAATAAATAAATTGTACAAAAATATGTTAAATAAGGATAATTTGTTTAAAGAACGTAGGAATTGGTTTCGTGTCGTTTGGACACCGTATGAGAAAGTTATGGGCGAAACCGGGTCGAACCAAAGATGAAAAAGTGCAGCCCTGCTGCCTAAGGGACTTCGCGTCGCGAAGTGAAGATCACGATCGGGAACATGGACCAGAGAGTTTGGCCTTTCGTCGCGAATAGTTCCCGTCAGCATAACGATCGCGAAGTATTGGAGAAACGCAAAGTTCGCGTCGCGAACTTTGTTCGCGTCGTGATCTCCTATCTGGCAGCATTAAAGTCGGGTTGAAGCTCATTTAATGCATTTATAAACCCTAGTTTTCTTCTCTCGAGTTCATAGGCGATTTTGGGTGCAAACCATCATTTGGAGCTGATTTCTTCATCAAATCTTGGAGATTCTTGTTCCTAGTTGAAGATCTAAGGTAAATCTTCATCTCTCTTGTGTTATAAGTCTTAGATTCAAGTAGGAAAGCTTGAATCATAAACCCTAGTTATGGATTTGTTCATGAATGGTTAAATGGAAGTGAAATAACTTAGATCTATGGTATTTTGTCAAGGAAAACGTGGTCATGTTTTGGATACACGAAAATGTGGTGATTTATGAACTTAGGGTTTGGTGATTTTGGGGAAATTGGTGCTAGTAGTTAGCTAGCCATGGATTATGTAGTTAGTATTGATAAATGATGCAAACCATTGTATTGGTTTTGATAATAGGTTACCGGTTGGTGGATTTGAGGCATTCAAATCTTGAGAAGTGATATTGGTGTTCAAGGAACACAACATTGGATAAGCTTGGCTAAGGTGAGTACATGTGAACTTACAAACGGGGTACATAGCTAGTAAATGTTTTTATGATTAAATGATTTTTATCGAGTCTTTAAGTAATTTAGTCATTTATGTGATATTTGATGAATTGCTTGTTTGATAACGAAATGATTGATTGATTGAGAAATGATGGAGCTATAAACTCATAATGATAAAAGATAAGTAATGATGATGATGATGATGATGACGATGATATCCCTAGGACCGTAGTAGATTGGAGGCATTCCGGTTATTACGGTACCTTAAGGTTAGTGGTAGATTGGAGGCATTCCGATTACCCAATACCTATGAGTTCCGGTAGATTGGAGGCATTCCGATTACCGTGGAAATGATGGTCTTGATAGATTGGAGGCATTCCGATTATCTTGACAGTGGCCAATGATGAAAGTGATAAAGTGACCCAAAACAAACTTAATAATATTATTTTAAGATTAAATGATATTATGTGACTAGTTGTTTATCGGGTCTAAAACCCATGTATCTCACGAGGCAATTTTGTCTCACGTACTATGTTTGTGTTTTTGCTATGTACTCAGGATCGGGATCGAAGAATTAGGAGGCTCGTTTAGAAGAGGCCTTGTTGAGATTAGCTCGGTGTTGTTGATTAGAGTCCTTATCCTATGGTTAAGATATAATTTGTAACACCGTTTTTGTAAACTCTGATAATCTCGAACAAGAAACCTTTTCGTTTTTGTAAAACCGGCATTTGAGGTTAATACAATATTATGTATTTTTGGATTAAATGATATTTAAATGTTGTTTTGAAAATTGAGGTGTTACAACTTGGTATCAGAGCTATAGTTTAAGTGAACTAGGTTGAGTTGACCATCCTAGACTTAAACTGAGCTAGTAGGACCGTAGGTTCCATAGGATACTTATGAAATGACTATTGAGACCTTGAGTGTAGGTTCAATAGGGTTGACCTTAAGGGAATAGGTCATGTTGGTTGTGGAACGGTCAATGCTACCGTTACTTTGATAAATTAACTTCTAAATGATTGATGTCTTATTATAGCAAAATGGTGAGAACTAGAAGTACAAGAGGCCCACTTGATCAGGGGCAAGATTCGAATAACCTTGTTGAACCGGTATTTGGTCCTCCACCTCGTGACGAAGTGGAGAATTCGGGTGTCGATAGGAACACTCACACCCCGGTCACCGTAGAACATCTCCAAACTATGTTCAATCAAATGAGAGACATAGTGAACGAGGATGTGAACCGACTTCTCAATGAGCATAGGGCACGTGAAAGGCGGGAGGAATCTACACCCCGCACAAAGAGCAAGTCGAGTAGTGTTGCTCAAACTGAGAAATCATCAACGGAAGAAGATGGGAGTGACCCCGAGCCGAGGGAAAGGAAGGGGTGCACGTATAAGAACTTTATGGCTTTTAAGCCCGATAACTACTATGGTAGCTCCGAACCAAAGGTCACGATCCGTTGGATCCGTGAAACCGAGCAAGTCCTTGAAGCTAGTAAATGCAAGGACGGCGATATGGTGATTTATGCTTCACGGTTGTTGAAGGATGAGGCCCTTGTGTGGTGGGATACCTTGTATGAAACGTTGGGAAAAAGGGCGATGTATAAGATGATGTGGGAGGAGTTTGTGAGTCGGTTGAAGGCAAAGTTTTGCCCCGAGAGAAACTTAGAAAAACTTCAAGAAGAGTTTGTTCATTTGAAGAAGGGTGGTTTTAGTGTCGATGAGTACACTAGGAAGTTCACGGGGTTAATCCCGTTTGTGATCAAGTTGTATCCGGACGAGAGATCCCGGATTGTTCGGTATGCCAATGGACTCCCGTGGGAGTATGAGTTGGAAGTAAAGAGGGCCGCTACACTAGATGAGGCTATTAGTGCGGCGAGGAATGTGGAGGAAGTGGTCCAAAGGAGAATCAACGAGAGGCCAAAGTTTGAAAAGTTTGAAAAGAGGAAGTTTGAGGGGAGCTCGGGTTCGGTGAAGAGAGGAAAGTTCACCCCGACCTTCTCTAAACAAACAAGTGTGGGTGCATGTAAGAAGTGTGGCAAGGACCAAAAGGGAAAATGTTTGGCGGATTCAAGATCATGTTTCAAATGTGGAAGGCCGGGGCATTTGGCAAGGGATTGCCGGGCCAAACCGTTGGATGAAATCGAGTGCTATTTGTGCCATGAAAAAGGGCACTATAGCAATGCATGCCCGAAGAAGGGAAGTGAAACCATAGTGTCAACCGCTCAAAAGAAAGCGGAGCCGACAAAGGTCAAGGGACGGTCCTTCCAACTTACCCGAGATGAAGCCAAAGAAGCCCACGATGTCGTTTCAGGTACCCTACTCGTAAATTCTATTCCCGCCCGGATCTTATTTGACTCGGGTGCTACTTATTCGTTTGTGTCACATGATTTTGTTGTGGTGTTGAATGTGCCGTTAGAACTCCTTGATGAAATTTATGATATAGAAATTGCGGATGGTAAAACCTCTATAGTTCAACATATGTGTCGAGATTGTGAATTGGAAATAGATGGGAGAAAGTTTAAGGTGAATTTATTACCCATGGAAATTGCGGGTTTTGATATAGTTATAGGTATGGATTGGTTGGGTGAGAATCAAGCAAAGATTTTATGTGGAAAGAAGATAGTCTCGATTAGGACTCCCGACAATGAAAAAGTTTATGTGTATGGTGAGAGACGACACCATCTACCATGTCTTATGACCGCGGTTAAAGCTAGGAAATGTTTAGCCAAAGGATGTTCGTCCTTTCTAGCATATGTATTAGATGGAAGGAAAGAGAAGAAGTCGGTGGAAAATGTAAAGGTGATTCGGGATTTTCCCGAGGTATTTCCCGACGATTTACCGGGATTGCCACCGGAGAGGCAAGTAGAATTCCGTATTGATTTAGTTCCGGGAGCGACGCCGATAGCTCGTGCTCCATACCGATTGGCTCCCACCGAGATGCGGGAATTGATGTCCCAATTGCAAGAGTTACTCGACAAAGGATTTATTCGTCCTAGCTCGTCTCCATGGGGTGCGCCCGTATTATTTGTTAAGAAGAAAGACGGTTCTATGAGAATGTGCATTGACTACCGAGAGTTGAACAAGATGACTATTAAGAACCGGTACCCATTGCCTAGAATCGACGATTTATTTGATCAACTTCAAGGTGCCGACTATTTCTCGAAGATCGATTTGAGATCGGGTTACCATCAAGTTCGAGTGAAAGAAGGAGATACCGAGAAGACGGCGTTTCGTACACGCTATGGGCATTACGAGTTTTTGGTGATGCCATTTGGGTTGACTAATGCACCGGCCATTTTTATGGATCTTATGAATCGGGTTTGCAAACCATTCCTCGACAAATTTCTTATCGTATTTATTGACGATATCCTTATTTATTCAAAAACCGAAGAAGAACACGAGAGTCATCTAAGACAAACGTTAGAAGTGCTACAACGAGAGAAATTGTATGCTAAGTTTTCTAAGTGCGAATTTTGGATTCGAGAAGTCCAATTCCTTGGTCATGTCGTGTCCCGAGAAGGAATCAAAGTTGACCCGTCAAAGATTGAAGCGGTTATGAAGTGGGAACCGCCACGAACTCCAACCGAAGTGAGAAGTTTTCTCGGCCTTGCCGGATATTACCGTCGATTTATTCAAGAATTTTCTCGAGTGGCGACACCACTCACATTGTTGACCCGAAAGAGTAGTGAGTTTGTGTGGGGAGAAAAACAAGAAAATGCATTTGCTACATTAAAGGAAAAATTGTGTAACGCCCCGATTCTCACGTTACCCGAAGGTATGGAAGACTTCGTCGTGTATAGTGATGCTTCACATAAAGGTTTGGGTTGTGTTTTGATGCAACGGGGGAAAGTTATTGCTTACGCCTCGAGACAACTAAAGAATGCGGAAGAAAGATACACGACTCACGATTTGGAATTGGCGGCGATAGTATTTGCTTTAAAGTTATGGAGACACTACTTATATGGTACAAGGTGTACGTTGTATACGGATCACAAAAGTCTTCAATACGTTTTCACCCAAAAAGACCTAAATATGAGGCAAAGGAGATGGATCGAGTTGATACAAGATTATGATTGTGAAATTGTCTACCATGCGGGGAAGGCCAATGTGGTAGCCGACGCCTTAAGCCGAAAAGTTTATGAAAAGCCGATAAAGGGAAAGCTAACACGTATTGAAGTAGTCTCGAGTATAGTAGAACGGATCAAGAATGCCCAACGGGAAGTGATGGAGAAAGATGAATTAAGGCAAGAGCGTTTGGGAAAGAACCAACACTTCGTGGAAAACAAGCAAGGGTTGAAAACCGTCGGTGGTCGAATTTGGGTTCCCAAGTTCGGGGGTACCCGAAAGGAGTTACTAAATGATGTTCATAAGTCTAAGTATTCGATCCACCCGGGAAGTACAAAAACGTATCAAGATATGAAGAAGATGTATTGGTGGCCCGGGATGAAGGCAAGAGTGGCAAAGTATATTTCTAAGTGTGCCACGTGTGCACAAGTAAAAGCCGAGCATCAAGTACCTTACGGGGTAGCTCAATCGTTACAAATCCCGGCCGGAAAATGGGATGATATAACAATGGATTTCATTGTTGGATTGCCAAAGACGAGCAAGAACCACGACGCCATTTGGGTCATAGTTGATCGGTTGACCAAAAGTGCATTATTCTTGGCGATTCGAGAAACCATGCCACTTGAGAAATTGGCAAAGTTGTATGTGGATGAAGTGGTAAGACTTCATGGGGTCCCGTTGTCAATTGTGTCCGATAGAGATGCGAGGTTTACCTCGAGATTTTGGAGATCGTTACAAGAAGAGTTGGGAACGAAATTGCGGTTGAGTACGGCTTACCACCCGCAAACCGATGGTCAAAGTGAGAGAACCATTCAAACGGTTGAGGATATGCTAAGATCGTGTGTGCTAGCTTTTGGAGGTAAATGGGATGAACATTTACCGTTAGTTGAGTTCTCCTACAATAATAGTTACCAATCGACCGTTAAGATGCCGCCTTATGAGGCGTTGTATGGTAGGAAATGTAGGACTCCATCGTGCTGGCTCGAGGCCGGTGAGACGAAACTCACGGGTCCCGAAATTGTTAAGTTGACCAATGAAAAGATTGGGATAATCCAAACAAATATGAAAATAGCCCAAGATCGACAAAGAAGCTACTCGGGTTTGAAAAAGAGACCGTATGATTTGAATGTTGGAGACATGGTGATGTTGAAAGTATCGCCTTGGAAAGGCGTAATGCGGTTTGGTAAGAAAGGCAAATTGAGCCCAAGGTATGTTGGCCCGTTTAAGATTTTGAAACGGGTCGGGTTGCAAGCTTTCAAGTTAGAACTCCCACCCGAACTTCAAGGTGTTCACGATACGTTTCATGTAAGTTATTTGAAGAAGTTCGTGGGTGAAGTTGAAAATATAATTCCGTTGCAAGAATTGCGGGTTGATGCCCCGAACCGGTTGATAGAAGAACCCGAAGCCATATTAGAGACAAAGACCAAGAAACTTAGAAATAAAGAGATTGAGTTGGTTTTGGTCAAGTGGAAGCATTCCCTTGGACCAAACTTGACTTGGGAAGTCAAGGATGAGATTCGGAAAAGATACCCGCACTTCGTGAACTATGATGAGATTCCGAGGACGGAATCTCCTTAAGGGGTAGATAGTTGTAACGACCCGAATTTTGTAAATAAATAAATTGTACAAAAATATGTTAAATAAGGATAATTTGTTTAAAGAACGTAGGAATTGGTTTCGTGTCGTTTGGACACCGTATGAGAAAGTTATGGGCGAAACCGGGTCGAACCAAAGATGAAAAAGTGCAGCCCTGCTGCCTAAGGGACTTCGCGTCGCGAAGTGAAGATCACGATCGGGAACATGGACCAGAGAGTTTGGCCTTTCGTCGCGAATAGTTCCCGTCAGCATAACGATCGCGAAGTATTGGAGAAACGCAAAGTTCGCGTCGCGAACTTTGTTCGCGTCGTGATCTCCTATCTGGCAGCATTAAAGTCGGGTTGAAGCTCATTTAATGCATTTATAAACCCTAGTTTTCTTCTCTCGAGTTCATAGGCGATTTTGGGTGCAAACCATCATTTGGAGCTGATTTCTTCATCAAATCTTGGAGATTCTTGTTCCTAGTTGAAGATCTAAGGTAAATCTTCATCTCTCTTGTGTTATAAGTCTTAGATTCAAGTAGGAAAGCTTGAATCATAAACCCTAGTTATGGATTTGTTCATGAATGGTTAAATGGAAGTGAAATAACTTAGATCTATGGTATTTTGTCAAGGAAAACGTGGTCATGTTTTGGATACACGAAAATGTGGTGATTTATGAACTTAGGGTTTGGTGATTTTGGGGAAATTGGTGCTAGTAGTTAGCTAGCCATGGATTATGTAGTTAGTATTGATAAATGATGCAAACCATTGTATTGGTTTTGATAATAGGTTACCGGTTGGTGGATTTGAGGCATTCAAATCTTGAGAAGTGATATTGGTGTTCAAGGAACACAACATTGGATAAGCTTGGCTAAGGTGAGTACATGTGAACTTACAAACGGGGTACATAGCTAGTAAATGTTTTTATGATTAAATGATTTTTATCGAGTCTTTAAGTAATTTAGTCATTTATGTGATATTTGATGAATTGCTTGTTTGATAACGAAATGATTGATTGATTGAGAAATGATGGAGCTATAAACTCATAATGATAAAAGATAAGTAATGATGATGATGATGATGATGACGATGATATCCCTAGGACCGTAGTAGATTGGAGGCATTCCGGTTATTACGGTACCTTAAGGTTAGTGGTAGATTGGAGGCATTCCGATTACCCAATACCTATGAGTTCCGGTAGATTGGAGGCATTCCGATTACCGTGGAAATGATGGTCTTGATAGATTGGAGGCATTCCGATTATCTTGACAGTGGCCAATGATGAAAGTGATAAAGTGACCCAAAACAAACTTAATAATATTATTTTAAGATTAAATGATATTATGTGACTAATTGTTTATCGGGTCTAAAACCCATGTATCTCACGAGGCAATTTTGTCTCACGTACTATGTTTGTGTTTTTGCTATGTACTCAGGATCGGGATCGAAGAATTAGGAGGCTCGTTTAGAAGAGGCCTTGTTGAGATTAGCTCGGTGTTGTTGATTAGAGTCCTTATCCTATGGTTAAGATATAATTTGTAACACCGTTTTTGTAAACTCTGATAATCTCGAACAAGAAACCTTTTCGTTTTTGTAAAACCGGCATTTGAGGTTAATACAATATTATGTATTTTTGGATTAAATGATATTTAAATGTTGTTTTGAAAATTGAGGTGTTACAACTGACTTATCCCGAATGTGCACATCGTCATGTATAGTAGTCTTCTAACAACTAGGTAAACATATCACTATCATATAATTATCATACCACAAATAATTATGCAACCCACAAAAGCAAGTTATAAAAGTTTGCGCCGAAGCACAGTCCAGACATCTTCGCGCTCTGCGGAGATGATCACGTTCCAGTCCCAAAATAGCGGAGCAGCACTAACAGATCAGCACTAACGGATCATCATTAACTGATCAGTACTAACGGATCAACATTAATTGATCAGCACTAATGGATCAACACTAACTGATCAGCATTAACGGGGTCAGCACTAACTGATCAGCACTAATGGGGTCAGCACTAGCTGATCAGCACTAACGGGGTCAGCACTAACTGATCAGCACTAACGGATCAGCACTAACTGATCAGCACTAACGGGGTCAGCAATAACTGATCAGCATTAACGGGGTCAGCACTAACGGGGTCAGCACAACTGATCAACACTAACAGGGCCAGCACTAACTGATTGCAACCAAACACAAGTTGGAGATTAAATCCACTCACTGTAACCTTCTCCTTGCCACCAACTCAGTAGTCTAATGTCACTGAGTTGTCCTCCCGTTTCCTGTGAATCCAAAAGAATACCGAATTAGTACATAATTCCACCAAATTATAAACAATTGTCAAGTAAGTTCATAAACTAACATTTTACCCAAATGACATCTAAATACTTGCAATAATAACTACTCGAGTCATATTCACATCATACTTTCATAATTCAAGTCAACTAACCACATTATACATTTTACATCCAAACGAGTCAAAACCCAAACATAGTTCTAATACTACTAAATCTCGACTTTTAACTCATATAAACACCCCATTTAGCAAGTCATGACTAACTACATAATTTAACCAAATCAACAACCTTCTTGACCAAGTATTTTACCCAAAATTACTAATTTATCTTTTTTACCCAAATCATCCAAACACTAACTAGTTTATTTTACAATATCCACCAATACTTGACAATCAACAAAAGTCATTTACCAAACATGTTATCTTAACATAATAAACAACAATAACCATCAAATCCTCAAGAAATCCAAGGTTTGACAAAACCCATCTTCTCCAAACCTCCATTAATGGAGCTTGAAGGTGAGTTTCACCAAAACTTAGTTTCTTCCCATAAATAACCACGCAATACATGTAAAAGCTTGAATAAACATGCAATCTAACATCTAACACAAGATTCACCTACAAAAATTCAAGAATCATAAACCCTAGTTTGACCAACTTGCATGAAATAAAAAACGAACACATCTAGGATGAAGCTTACCTCAAGGCCTACTCAAAAATGAGTTTAGATTTTAGATTGAGTAAGAAACAAGGCTTAGATCTTCAATAGACACCAAGAACAAGCAAGAAAGTGAAGAGGATTTTTTTTAGAGAGAAGTTAGAGAGAGAAAAGGGCACATGCAATCTTGTTGTGTGTGTTGATATGTAACTGAGAGAAGAGAAGGAGGTTTTGACAGCTCATTCAAAACGTGGCACAAGGGGAAAACAACAGGTGCACATTTCATTTAATTACGGTGTCAAAAGGGTATCCGGTCCACTAGTTAATTTATTTAAAATATCAAACAGACTCCATTTTCAAAAACGAATATATTTTTGGGATTTAAATTCAAAAGTGAATCTAACAATATAAAAACCACATAATCATTTAAACATTTCAGAAATCGGATATTTATTCACTTGATTAAAATATCACAAAAAGACAAAACACTAAACAATTCATTTAATAATGCTTTAAGGCCAAAACTACCAGGGCGGATTTCAGGATGTTACAGTCACGACATGATTTGGGTTATAGTGGATCGTTTGACGAAGAGTGCTCATTTCATGGCTACTAGTGAGACCGCCTCACTTAGTAGGTTGGCGAAATTGTATATTGTTGAAGTGGTATCCCGACATGGTATTCCGATTTCTATCGTGTCCGATAGAGATCCTCGTTTTGCTTCGAACTTTTGGAATAGCTTGCAACGAGAATTGGGGACGCGGGTGAACTTGAGTACCGCGTATCATCCTCAAACCGATGGGCAATCGAAAAGAACAATACAAACACTTGAAGACATGTTGAAGGCGTGTGTCTTAGAGTACGGTGGGTCGTGGGATTCTCATTTGCCTTTGATCGAATTCGCTTATAATAACTCGTATCACTCAAGTATAAAGATGCCACCGTACGAGATGTTGTATGGGCGTCGGTGTCGAAGCCCGACGTGTTGGTTGGAAGCGGGTGAGAAACAATATGCGGGACCCGATATTGTTCAAATGACCGCGGATAAAGTTGCCATTGCCCGAGAAAAGTTGAAAGTCGCCCGTGACTGACAAAAGATGTATGTGGATCTGAAACGTAGACCCGTTACGTTCTCGGGAAACGAGATGGTTTATTTGAAAGTTTCACCTTGGAAGGGTGTCCTTCGTTTTGGTAAACGAGGAAAGTTGGCCCCGCGATTTATTGGGCCGTTTCGAGTTAGCAAGGTGGTGAATTCTCAATCGGTAACACTCGAGTTACCCCCGGAGTTGTCGGCAATTCACAACACTTTCAATATTTGCTACTTGCGGAAGTGTAACATCGAAGATCCAAGTCAAATTCTCCCGGTGCAAGATAGGAATCGCAACGGGGCGGGTTCGGGGCGGGTTTTGGCATACCCGCCCCCGAACCCGAAATCAAAAATTGTACCCGCACCCGCCTCGATACCCGTCGGGTATTTTCGGGTTTTCCCCCGTCGGGTATTATATGATACCCGAACCCGCCCGATACCCGAAATCAGGCCCCGAAACCCAAAACCCGAAACCCGAAAACCCGAAACCCGAACAGAAACCTGATAACATAAAATCTGCAACAAAACAACATAATCTGCATTCTGCCCTGCGTAACATTAAACATAGGAAACCTGAGAAAAATTCTAAAACACCAATCCACATACAACTACAAAGTGTCTACAAATTACAAATCCAAAACATTGTTCCAATGTCTAAAACAAACACAAAGGAAATCAAGTTTTTTGTTAACTAATCAAGTCACAACCACAAACTTCTTGGCTTCTTGCACATCCAAAATAGTCTAATCTTTTTCATTTTCTTTAGTACCTCCCTACATAAAGAAATCCATCAATTATAAAAGCTATAAAATCAAAGATACTAATTATTATAAATATTATTACCTCGGTCTCTTCCACGTCCATATCATATTCAACGGTGCGACAAAATGCGTCGGTCTCTTCCGAACAAGTTTCTATATTTAAAAACAAATAACATAAACATATTATATGATTATTCATGATGAAAAATTACAAGAGTAATATACAATATAGTGTTACCCTGAATCTCATTCAACAACCAACTTTGAGCACACATCAAAGCCTCCAAAGTTTTTGGGTGAAGCCGACTTCGGTGTGGACTTATTAATCTTCCACTTGTGCTAAATGCGGATTCTGAGGCAACAGTGGAAACAAGAATTGACAATACATCTTTTGCTATCCTTTGAAGTGTCGGATACTTACTTCCATTCGTCTTCCACCACATCAACAAATCAAGTTCTACTTCCTCAGGCAAAGGATTTTCTTTCAAATAGTTATCCAACTCCGCCAAATCATTTGAGCTATCATCATTCTCCCTAGCTTTGGATTTAACTATGGATATGAATTGTTTGAAATTACCAGAAGAACATTCAGATGACAACCCCGAGCTGAAAGAACATGAACTAAAACCACCACCTACATATCAATGTAAATCAAGATAAATCATTAGCAATTTTTGTTTATTATAACAATAAGAAATAACTAATGTGACTATACCTTCATAGTAATTTTTTCCACGTGAGTTTGTAGATTCATATTCTCTAAAGAAAGCTTTGACGGACTCCTCAAGAGCGGTAAACTCGTCATTCACCTTTTCTTCACCATATAATGCAGGCATAAGCAACTTTACATACTTTAACTTGTAACGTGGATCTAAAACCGCCGCCATCCCCATAATCCCATGTATTACTGACCAATATTTATCAAACTTGGCAATCATATTTTCTGCCATCGATCTAATCACATCAACTCGAGACTTTGACCATTCACGCAGACTAAAACTAATCTCACGTATCAATGGGAAAAAGACATTAGCAGTAGGATACTTGTTACCGGAAAACAAAAGAGTTGCCCGATAGAATATTTGTAGCTTGTTGCATATCACCTTTGCAAAGTCCCAATCACTGTTCGTAGGCAAACAAGTATAACTTTTCTCTCGTGCCTTTAATCGCATGAAAACATCTTTATAAGGTATAGCAACATTAAGCATCAAATAAGTAGAGTTCCATCGAGTCTTGCAATCAAGTATCAGTTTCTTTGTGTATTCCATTCCTAATTGATTAACCGCTTCCTCAAATCTTTGTTGCCTCTTTCCTGTTGCTGACCAAAACGAAACACTATCTCTAATTCTTTCAATCCCTTCCTGAATAACAGACAAGCCATATTGAACAATCAAATTGAGAATGTGTGCACAACAACACATATGAAGCAACGCTCCTTGCCTCATGAGTCTTCTCAACGTAAGCTTCTCTAGTAACTTGTTAATAATTGCATCATTCGTGGTGCAATTATCAATGGTAATAGTGGACACTTTTCTATTGATATTCCAATCACATAAACAATCATGAAGAATCTCTGCAATAACTTCAGCTGTATGTGGTGCAGGCACATAAATAAACCTGTTGAAAATTAATGTGTAATATAAGTATAAATAAAAATACATTTAAACTAATTATGCTCGTACAATAATTAAGCTTTACCTCATGATTCGGCTTTGCAAGTTCCAAGAATCATCTATAAAATGTGTAGTCACCGCCATAAACCATTTTCTTTGATGGCTAGATGTCCACATATCAGTAGTTACTGCTACTCTACTTGAGATCCTCCCCAATAGCTTCTTAGTTTCACTCTTTCATATTCATAAATCTTTAAAATGTCGCTCTTGATTGTATTTCGACATGGAACCTTAAAGATAGGTTGAAGGCCTTGAGCAAATTTTCTAAAACCACGGTGCTCCACCATTGTAAGAGGATACTCGTGCACAATAATCATCTCCGCGAGATCTTTCCTTGATTTGTCTGGATTAAAGACGTAGTTAGAGAGATATCATGAACTACCGTCAACTTTCTTTTGCTCCTTAACCAAGATGCTTTGTCTTATATATTTAAATTTCCGTTGTGGACAAATTTTAATATTTTCCCGTAAATGGCTCGTGCCGTGTCTGCTACTTCCTGCTAGCTTACTCTTACAATAGTTGCATTCCGCCTTAATTAGTTTATTCACTTCCATATTTTTAAAATGGTTCCAGACAACAGATCTTTGTCTTTTAGAACCAACATTTTCACCATCGTCCTCATCAACGACATTCTCAGCCTCACCTTGGGTACTAGAGTTAGTTGGTGGTGGTTCACTAGAATCATGCATCCCTTGGCTGCTTCCTTCAGCAGTGTTTGAAGCAGATTTAGCACCTTCTCCTTGTGAATCCATATGAACTGAAACAAACATACAAGAATCAGTCAAAAAGGATAATTAAATCTGTGAAAAAATCAGCCCAAAATCAGTGAAAAACCAGCCCTAAATCAGCCCTAAATCAGTGAAAAAACCAGCCCTAAACCAGCCCTAAGTCAGCCCAAAATCAGTGAAAAAACAGCCCTAAATCAGTGAAAAAACCAGCCCTAAATCAGTGAAAAAACCAGCCCTAAACCAGCCATAAATCTGTCAACAATCAGGATATCAACAATCAACAATCAACAACAAATCAACAGATTGAGAGGTCAGTCGAGAGGTCAAAAAATGAACCCGAAATCGAGGGAACAAGTGAGAGGCTGTAGCGTTCAAGATCAAAAAACGAGAGGCAGCAGTAGCGCAGATCGAGAGGTCAGTCGTTCGCCGGTGGTCGCCGGTGGTCGTCCTCGTTGAATGGCTGTAGGGATCGAGGGAACAAGTGAGAGGTTGTTTCAGTGTTTTGGGTTTGGGAAAGTCTGAGACGAGAGAGACAGAACGAGAGGCTGGGCTGCAAGATAAAAAACCCTAAATGACATTTAATCCTTTATATTATATATATATATATATAAAATAATTAAAAATTAAATGAAGTATACATATCGGGTACGGGTCGGGTCGGGGGTAGTTATACCCGAACCCGAAAACCGATAAAATACCCGAAAATTGTAACCGAACCCGACCCGATACCCGAAATAACATACCCGACCCGACCCGAAAATTGTCGGGTTCGGTTTTCCCCGTCGGGTTCGGGTTTTTTTGCCATGCCTAGTGCAAGAGTTGCGGGTGAATACGATGAAAAGGTTGGTTGAGGAACCAATGGAGTTATTAGATCGAAAGGTAACAAAGTTGAGAAAAAAACAAATCCCGATGGTTTTGGTAAAATGGAAGCACAGTTTGGGCGCGGGTATGACTTGGGAGACCGAGGCCCATATGCGGGAACGTTATCCCTCTTTATTTGATCGAGATGAGATTCCGGGGACGGAATCTTCCTAAGTGGGGGAGAGTTGTAACATCTCAAAACCCGGCCTAGTAGTTTATTGACCTTAAGGTATTTTATTAAATGATTATCTGGTTAAATGTTTAGTTTATTTAATTAGCCCTCTGTCTTTTGCGATATTTTAACCAAGGGGTTAAAATACCCGACTTGTGATATATTTGAAATGAAAATGTGTTTTTATATCTTTAGATTTCTTGTTGAATTTCGTTTCCGGAAATGCTTTCGTTTTTAAAATTGGAGTCTGTTTGCTATTTTAAATAAATTAACTATGAAAGGGACTTTTCATACATATACTGATAAAGAGGAAAAAATGCCAACAAGGGGCCCCATCTCCCTTGTTTTGGCCGGACCTAGAGAGAGAGGGAAACCCTCTTTTGTTTTATCTCTTTATTTGAACACATTATCCGTAACACACACACACACACACACACACTATTCCATTGCAAGCAAACTCCACCTTTTCTCTCTACTTGTTCTTGAGTAATCCTTGGTGATCCTTGGTGCTAAACCCGAAATCATCTTGTGTAAAAGAAGCTTATAAGTAAGTTACACCTTCTCCTTGACTTGTTCATGATGTTCTTGAGATTAGTTATGAACTAGGGTTTGTGGTTGATTAGTGTTTGTGGTTAAATCTTGTTATGGATGTTGTAGTATGTGTTATTACAAGCTTTTGCATGCAATGTATGGTTGATTGTTGGAAGAAAGCAAGTTTTGGTGGAAATCACCTTCAACCTCCATTAATGGTGGAAGTTGAAGGTGGGTTTTGACAAACCTTTGATTTCTTGATGTTTGAATGGTTGGAATTGTTTGTTAGGTTGAGAAAACATGTTTGTTAAGTTAAGGATGTTAAGAACCTAGTATTGATAGATTTGCGAAGTAATCTAACTAGTGTTTGGATGATTTGGGTCAAAATGATGATCTAGGAATTGTGCAAGTGATACTTGGAATTGTGGTAGTTATGAATTTGATGGATTGTTAGATGATTAGGAATTTGCTAATCTATGGAGTATGTGCTAGTGGATGGGAGTGTGGAAATGATATAATCATATTCGGTTTTTGGCCCGTTTAGGTCAACTAGTTATAATGAATTGCTAGATGGTCATAAATGGTCAATTGTTATGTTGGTGGAATTGTGCTAGTTAGTAATACCATAAAATGTGCTTTCTATGGGTCTTTGTAGTTAATTGTCTAGGTTGGTGATTTTGACAATTCGGTGGATCGATCACTAACTCGGTACATTTGTTGACAGGAACCGGGAAGGATACTCAGTGATACTAGCTCACTGAGTTAAGGATCGAAGGTTGAAAGGTGAGTGGATTAACCTACAACTCGGGTCTCGATCATTTTCCATTTGGTTTTTGCATACTAGTAAAACGCAGGAAATCTGGCAGACCGACGCGAACTCCTCTTCGCGATCGGGAACATCAGACAGAGAAATTAGGTTCGATTCGGGAAGAGTTCGCGGACAAGTTCCCGACGCAAACTTGGGTTCGCGAACGCGAACTGTAGTTCGCGTCTGGGAACTTTCCGTGACGTTTTTCGTGGTGTTTTTTCGTAGCTAGCCTACTAGATATGTATGCCTAGTGTTAGAGGAATACCATACATGACTATGTGCACATTCGGGACGAGGTCAGTGTCGGATGGATAACGGTTGAGCATAGTGTATCGACTAACAAGGTATTCGAACCTTACCTGTATATGTTGCATGGTTAAGGGGGTTTACCCGGGGTGTTGGATACAGCGCTATCGGTTACCGTGATTTTGGCCGACCATGGTTTAAGGCTCGCAAGGCCACCGATCCTCTCAAATAGTGGTTACCCAAATCGGAGATGTTAATTACTTTCGTGCTTAGTGTTTAGCATAGTTAGTAGTAGTAATTCATTCACTTAGTTTTTGTGCTAATTCCTCCCTCATTGACACATTTCAGGTTGGAAGGCTTGAAACGGGTCGGGCTTGGACGAAGCGTTTGACCATGCGTTTTAATGTTTTGTTAAAGAGCCTAGTTTTTGTAATGTTGTCTTTTAACTAACAACTTGGTTGTAATATTTTGTGGGACCACGGATCGTAACTTAACGTAATTAGGAACTAAACTAAATGCTTCCGTAACCTTTTGATTAATGCTAAAATGGATGTCTATTTATAAAAAAAAATGATTTCAAAATGCGGTGTTACACCAACAATGACCACCACCACCTTCAATCATTGTCAGTAACCACCGCCTCTACTTCTCTAACGATCACCGAGGCCAACAATGACCACCACCTCCAACCATTGTTAGCACCACTATATTTTTCCTCTTCATTGCCTCCACTTTGTGCGCGGATTAGCAATCTAAAATTACATTCAAATCAAATCAAACTACAACAATATTACATGTGTGCTAAACAAGGATTGTAATTATTCGCGCGATGTTACGAGTTTTAAATCGTACATTTTTTAAATTTGATATTAGGATTTATTTTAACTGAATTGAAATTCTTTATCTTGTATTTATGAAAAAAAACGCGGTACATGCTCATATATGGTGTCCATACAACAACAATACTATTATAAATGATTTTTTTAAATTTTAAAATATAATATGAAATAGTCTGAAAATTCACATTTATAAAATTTTAGAAGTTGTTAAATTGTTGATAAGTTTAAAAAGTTGAACCCATATTTGATATCGTTGTTTATTTTCAAGATCCTATATTATTTTTTATTTTAGGTTAATTATGATTTTAAAATGGGCATTGTCAGTGCAAAATCATCAATTATTTGTGACGTCTACATCAACACTTACATCGTGTTATATTGACTACTTTAGAAAATCAACAAAAATCAAAGATGAAAATATTACTAAAAAAAGTTAACGGGTTAGAAGAAAAAAAAAACGTAATCAAAGTTTGATCATGTAGCGTCTAAATAAACATTTAACCTCGTAAACCAATTATACTAACTATTTTAAGTCAACCAAAGTTAATGGTAAAAATACTATAAAAATGTCATGATGAAATTTTAAGGATTCCAACATTATTCATTTTTAAATTTAATATCTGACAATGTTTACGGACTTGGATTGACAAAAAAATCACCACCACAGGGTACACTAATATGCCTTGGCTTAGCATGGTCCCACTAAAAATAAAATACTTTGTTTGGAGAGTTGGCTTGGGTCGTATTCCGGTTGCAAAATGTCTTGAATCAAGAGGTGTAAACATTGGTGATACTACTTGTAAAACTTGCATGAATTGCGACGAAGACATTGACCACGTCTTCCTTCGCTGCCCAAAAACGATCGAGGTACTATCATGGATTTTTCAATGGTGCGGTATTACTTTACCACATTTCAATTCGGTGACCGATCTTATTGAATTTAGTGTTAGTAGCAGGAATTGCCCCAAAGAAAAGAAAATTTTAACATCAATAATACAAAGCTTGATTTGGTGTGTTTGGAAGGCGAGAAATGAGGTGGTTTTCAATAATGTTCACAAACCATATACGGTCATAGCGGAGGATGTCATCTCTACCTCATTTTTGTGGGTAAAAAATAGGAGTAAACTATGTTGTAATTCGGTCGAATGGAGAATTTCTCCCTTATTGTCTTGTTTGTAATTTTGTACTTTCTGTCTTAGTTACTTGCTAAGCTCGGTCCTTTTATTTACATATTTACCGTTTCCAAAAAAATATATAAAAGAAAGTAACTATAATACCATTATGCATTGAATGTAACTACCACTATGTTGGAGATCACTTTAATTAATTCAACTTTTCTAACGGAACGGAGAGTTTTGGACGATGTTTTTAGAAAGCAAATGAATAGTAAAATCCTATGCCTATTGTATATATAAATATAGGGCTATCAAATTGTGCTATCGTTTTGTGTTTCTGGATAACACGACACGACACGAAAACGACACGACATGAATTCGTGTTTTATTTTGCTAACACGAACACGACACGATTAAAAAAACGATAACACGACAAACACGACAACACAAAATAAATAACAAATTTCTTACTTATTACATGCTAAAAACACGACAAACACGACAAAATCATAACTATCGTGTCTAGAGCTGTCAAAACCTGACACGACACGACAAAAATACACGAAACGAAACGAAATTGGGACGAAACTGAAATTTGAATTCGTGTTCGTGTCGTTTCGTGTTGTGTAAAACAAACACGAAGTCGTGTCGTGTTCGTGTTTAGAGATTAACACGAAATTGACACGACAGTTATGATTTTGTCGTGTTTGTCGTGTTTTTAGCATGTAATAAGTAAGAAATTTGTTATTTATTTTGTGTTGGCGTGTTTGTCGTGTTAATCGTGTTTATTGTTTTTTTAATCGTGTCGTGTTCGTGTTAGCAAAATAAAACACGACTTCGTGTCGTGTCGTTTCGTGTTGAACGATTTCGTGTCGTGTTCCTGGAAAACACGAAACGATAGTACGATTTGACAGCCCTAATCGTGTCAATTTCGTGTTAATCTCTGAACACGAACACGACACGACTTCGTGTTTCTTTTACACAACACAAACACAAATTCAAATTTCAGTTTCGTCCCAATTTCATTTCGTGTATTTTTGTCGTGTCGTGTCAGGTTTTGATAGCCCTATATATATTAGAATTAAGAAAATGATGTATACTATTAAAATATCCATCTTTAAAAGAAAAAAAAAAATATGGCAATGGAGGATACACATACACATTAAAGGATTTGTAGCTTAACTGTATAGTGTGGTTGAATGTGTGTACTCATTGACCTATAGCCATAATATAGGTTTTGAAGTAATTTATACGCACTTATTACTTATTAACAATATAAAACTATTTGACTATTTACCAAATTCAACATTTATTTTTTGAAATAAAGTTAGAGACAAAGTTTTATTTATTGTTTTTATTTTTATTTTCAAAATTATTACAATAATGGAAAATATATTTTTCTTATTTCGAAACAATACAGTCAAATCATGTCTCTATTTCCCCGTCGGCGACGAAAAGTCTCCGATGGAAATATAAGTAAAGATCAGCCAAATCCCCAACTAACTCCCAGCCTCCTTTCCCCACACCAGCAAACCCTCAGCCAACCACCAGTCTCCGCACACGGCGTTACACGGCGGACGGAGGACAAATGAGAACTGATTTAAAGCTCATCGCCGCCGTCGTAGTTATCGTCGGTGTTTTCGATAGCGCCGTCGTTAATGGCAGTCAATTCAAAGGTGATTACTCTAAGTTATCAGGGATTATAATACCAGGTTTTGCATCTACTCAGCTCAGAGCCTGGTCCATTTTGGATTGCCCTTACTCACCTCTTGATTTCAATCCTCTCGATTTGGTTTGGCTCGACACTACCAAAGTATATTTTCTCTCATTCTGAAACGATGATAATTTAATATGTTATTCTCTTGCTCGATTTAAAATTCCAGTATCATGTGTTATTTTCTATCCGTTTGATGATTTGTTGATTAAGCAACCATGGCGTGCGGTTTTGTATGAATTTGAATTTAATAGTTGAAGGAGGATAACTGTATTTGGATAGTAATACAATATTAATCGTTGAACTAATTTGCATCTAACTCAAAATATTCTGATTATGTTCAATCGTTAATGATATAGAGATAAAAACTGTTCAAATTTATCTAAAAAAAACACAAAATGAAAGCAAAAGCTTACCTGAATCTAAATGGATGTACGGACTTCAGTCACTTTCAGTGTTTAGGTTATGATTTAGGGACTGTAAACCTCATACAAAACTAAACCTAATAACTAATTAACTTATTATAAATTGAATTAGGTCTTTGTGGTTGTTACACATTTTCTCATTATTTATAAAATATGTCGGTTGATGATAGAAGAAGGGTACAATATACCATGCAGTGTCTTTCTGCAATGAATTGCTGGCTTAAATGCATGATGTTGGATCCTTACAACCAAACAGATCACCCTGAATGTAGATCTCGCCCAGATAGTGGTCTTTCTGCAATCACAGAGCTTGATCCAGGTTATATAACAGGTAAAAGTTGTTTATATACATAATACATATAGTATAGATACATATGTGTGTATGTATGTACATGTTAATACCTAAAAATGAATTCTTGAAACTCAGGCCCTCTTTCATCAGTATGGAAAGAATGGATTAAATGGTGTATCGAATTTGGGATTGAAGCAAATGCTATTCTTGCTGTTCCATATGATTGGAGATTGTCACCATTGAAGCTTGAGGAACGGGATTTGTATTTTCACAAGCTAAAGTTTGTATTTGGTTTTTATATATTAAGCTTTTTCTTTTTTTAATAATTTTTTCTTATTTTGATATCTGCAAATTTCTCTGTTTTTTGTAGACTTACTTTTGAAATAGCTCTTAAACATCGTGGTGGCCCTTCTATAGTATTCGCCCATTCAATGGGTAACAATGTTTTTCGGTACTTTTTAGAGTGGTTGAAGTTAGAGATTGCCCCCAAAAGATATGTTCAATGGCTAGATGATCACATTCATGCCTACTTTGCTGTTGGTATGGTTGACTTCTTTTGGTCAAACTCAAAAAATATATAGTTATATTTTTGGTTAAAAATATTATGCATAATATTTTTAAGTTTTTAAATATTTTGTTACCCTTATGTTATGATTATTTATCATGTAAATTTATAATTAATTCCTTTAATATTAATATATAATTTAGATGTAACTACAAAATTTGTATATTTTAATTTTCCACTATCATTTTTAACAAAAAATCACATCTAGTACAGGTGGCATAGGTGGGGTGGGTAAGACCTCGAGTTGGGTCGACCCACACACATTTTTGTCCTTTTTTATAGTTAATTAATGTTTTATCTAAATCTTTAAATAATAAATACAAAAACCGTAGGAAGTTGAATGCATTAAAATAACCAGAATTAACCCATTTAGTATTACTATTTTTTTTTAATTTAATTTTAATTTCAGGATCTCCTCTTCTTGGTTCAGTTCAGACAATAGAAGCAACACTCTCTGGATTCACATTTGGTCTTCCTGTACCAGAGGTCCGTTCTTCTCTTTATTTTTTTAATTACCTTTTTTAAAATTATATATAAAAAGTAATATACATAATATAATATTAGGGGACAGCCCGATTAATGTTCAATTCATTTGGCTCATCATTATGGTTGACACCTTTTTCAAAATATTGTCGAACCGAAAACGCATACTCAAAGCATTTTTCTGGTGACCGAAGAAAGAAACACCAAATATATCACTGTGATGAACTTGAATATCGGTTGAACTATTCTGGATTTCCAACTAACATAATCAATATTGAGATTCCTTCAGTTGTAGGTATGACCCACATGAGTATAATTAATTAATTACATTTAAGGAATTTTACTTGATTATTATTATTATATTAATGGGATTTAGTATTGTAGCAGAAGCTTATCCATCATTTGGAGATGAAATGCAGGCAAATTTGTCTAACATGGAATGTGGGGTCCCTACTCAATTATCATTTTCTGCTCGAGAAATTGCAGATGGGACTTTTTTTAAAGCAATTCATGATTATGATCCTGATAGCAAAAGGCTTCTTTACCAATTAGACAAGTCAGTAATAATATTTATAATTTATTTGTGTATTATATTTTGTGTTATTTTTATTAAAATTTTGAAAACGAATTAAAGTGTATTATATGTGGTATCCAGATTGTATCATGGTGATCCTGTTATAAATCCTTTGACACCTTGGGAAAGACCACCTTTGAAGAACATCTTTTGTATATATGGAGTGGATTCAAAAACTGAGGTACTAATTAATATATTAAATCTCAATAATAATTTATTAAAAAATATTTTACGTAATACCAGAATATTATATATTAATTTTGATTTTGAATAGGTTGGTTATTATTTTGCGCCAAGTGGCAAGCCTTACCCTGACAACTGGATTATGACTGATGTTGTATACGAGTTTGAAGGATCTTTGTTTACCAGGTAACTCTTTTTTACCATATGCTTCAATATGATCAGTTTTGTAAGATATTAACTAAATAGTAACTTATGGAAATTATAATTTCAAACATCAAAATGGCATCACTTTGATTGTAGTAACCGGTAAGTACATGGAAACAGCTATTCACAAATTAATAATATGAAAAGATACGTTATTCTGAATGCACATGGTTGGATTGACCTGAAACCCTTTTGGTCAATATTATTTTATTTTTTATAAGTAATTCATGTGTTAGTCACTGTTTAATATGATTACATAAAGTATAGAGTAAATTACAGAAACTGTCCTTGTGGCTTTACGAATTCTCTGGTTTTGTCCCTAAACTTTTCAAATTTAATCTGTTTGTCCAATTTGATCTAAAATGACCAAAATACCCTTATTTTAATCTTTTTTTTTTTTAAAGTTCTGGAATATTTTTGTAAGGGTATTTTGTCCAGTTTGACGTGTGTCTTTTTTTAAATACGTTATGATTGGAACATTAGACCCGCTAGAGATAGAAACATAACCCAAACTGACCCGTTCAAAAGTAAATGGGTCAAAAATCAAAATGGCCTTTTGTTTCATATAGGTCTGGAAATCTGGTCGAAGGGAATCCTGGGGCTGCAAGTGGTGATGGGACGGTAAGCTAAAATATAATTATAGGTTTACTTTTTTTTCTTTTTTTTAATTTTTTTTTTTAATAAAATGTTAGTCGTCATGTTACCTTAAAATTACCAAACTCACAGGTAGCATATACATCTCTTTCCTATTGCAAGAATTGGCTAGGACCAAAAGTTAACATCACAAGAACTCCTCAGGTAACAAATTCTTCAAAACTTAAGATAATTATCTATCAGAGTAAATTACAGTAATTGTCCTTGTGGTCTCTCAAGTTGTACGATTTTGTCCCTATACTTTTAATTTCACTTTTTATGTCCCTGCGCTCTTCGATTTCCCGGAATTTTGTCCTTCCGTCTAAATTAGGCCGTTAACTAACCTCACATGACAAGCATGCGAGGGCATTTTGGTCTTTTTGCCTTTTTTTTCTATTATTTTGCAAAATGCCAAAATTCCCTCTCATGCTTGGCATGTGAGGTTAGTTAATGCTCTAATTTAGACGGCATGACAAAATTCCAGGAAATCAAAGAGCACATGGACATAAAAAATGAAATTAAAAGTATAGGGACAAAATCGTACAACTTGAGGGACCGCAAGGACAATTACTATAATTTACTCTAGTTTATTAAATAATTATTTATTTCAGTCAGAACATGAAGGAGAGGATATGCAAGTGGATTTAAATGTGCAACACGTTCACGGGGAGGATATAATCCCCAACATGACAAGATCAGCTCGTGTTAAATATATAACATATTATGAAGATTCTCAAACCCTTCCAGGACAAAGGACAGCTGTCTGGGAACTCGATAAAGGTGTGTGATTAGCTGATTTTGTTTTAAAACATGTGTGATAGAGTTAATCTGACCATTTATTTGCAGCAAATCACAGGAACATTGTGAGATCACCAGTTCTAATGCGGGAGCTATGGCTTGAAATGTGGCATGATATTCATCCCGATAAGAAATCTAAATTTGTTACAAAAGGTTGTTTTTTCCCCTTCTCTTGATGTTCATACATACACGTTCATATGATACCCAAAATATTATTTACCAATAATATTATGGATTAAAAAATATCAAAGATTTAATTCTTAATTGTCAGTAGAAAAATGCATAAGTGCGTCAACTACGAACATTTAAAGGATAATTATATTCTACAAGTGGAGAAAAAGAAAAGTCAACAAAGAAAAATGTGATACGAACCAAACAATAATAAGCAAACTAACGATGTAAATCACCGACAATCAATGTGTAAATGATAATCCTGGAATTGGAGAACTAGGTTTCTCCCTAACAATGAAAGACAATAATACCGAAAACAATAACCAAATTCTCAATGCCTAAACAATGAGGGAATCGGTCTCTATTAATAGAGCCGGCCCTATTCCTAGACCTAGATAAACAAGGAAACGAAATAATAATAAATTCCTAATATAATAATACTTAAATAATAATAATATTAATAAACTAAAATTATGGATCGTATCAAAATGCTGGTAAAAAAATGTCAACAAAAACATCACAAAAAAAAAAGCTCTCTACTAGCCACTGTTCATCATGTCATATCAAGTTGTAAATGTAATATATATAATTGTTTTTGTATATATCTGACTTCCTATAACCTATGTCAGCAAAAAAAAATCTTTAAAAATTACTGGCTACTCGATACATACAATAGCAAGAATTGGAAGTCTATAGACACATTAGACGGTTAATACAATGAATTTGATACATTTTGTTGCAATAAGCCCTAATTAGTTAAATGTGAAAACATAGACTTCAAAATATGATTTTTGTAAGTTTTGACAGCTAAGCGTGGGCCATTGAGGGATGAAGATTGTTTTTGGGATTATGGGAAAGCTCGTTGTGCATGGGCCGAATATTGCGAATATAGGTCAAATTTATTTCTATTTTGTTTGTTTTTTTTGGCAGTTTACTGATGGATGTAAAGCGTGTGCAGATATGTTTTTGGAGATGTTCACTTGGGTCAAAGTTGCAGGGTCAAAAATTCTACAGCCGATCTTCTTCTCAATTATGTATAAAAAATAAAAGATAACCCCATCTATTTGCCATCAACTTATACACTGCCCCAGAGTACAGAATATGGATGACCATGAGGGATAAATGTTTTTCTTTTGAATTATTCCACATATATTAGTGATTAAATTATGTAGTTGTACATTCATCATGTTAAAACAACTTTGTTTAGGGACAAAACAAACATTCGCCGTTTTAGTATTTGGTCATATGTATGACAAATGACACGGTAGTTTGGATGCTTTGGGGTTCATTGTTTATCTCCTGGTGAACAAAACACGCTCTTAAAAACTTTTCAAGAAATGCGCAGTTTTATCGGATACCTAAACAAACAATCATAGTCATCAAATCAACATACTTATAAGTAACTGTTGTGGATTCTAATCAGAGGATTAAATAAAAAATACTACTATTTTTGGAAAGACGAAATGGGTAAATGCATAACCAATAAGGTACAAATCACTGTAGAACTCTTGCGCGGGAACCAAGGATAAAATAAAACTATAAATTCACCAAATGGATGTTTTTAGAGTTGAAGAACGAAAATTTGCCACTTGAATACATCAACTTTTCTTCTTGATCTCAAAAGAAAAATCAAGCTCCAAATGACACCTCTTATCATCATCTTCAACCTGCATTATGAAAACATTATTACATTGACTTCATAGATAGTAATTTATTTTCACAATACAACATTTTCACTTTACTCGGTGAAGAAATAATGATGGGACCCACACTTGACCTTTTTTTAGCAGCATAACATACACCCTCTAAAATATTTTTAAATCTGTCGAAAACGGGACTCAAACCTATGACCACAGACCAATGGGGAATACCTTTCAAAACCACATGACTTACCCTAAGCTTTGCGGTGTATATTCCTCTTGCAAGAATGCCACCTGGGGTGGTCTCCTCGTCCAAGATTTCAACGTATGCATCTTTTTGTGGTGCAAACGTACCCAACATTCCTTTGATTCGATCCACTAATCACACCAAAATCCAATCATCAACAAAAAAAGGCAGCAAAGTTTCAATTAATATTAAATTCTATAACCATCAATAAAAAATTGATAATAATTAAAAAAAAAAACAAAAATAAAACCTTGGATCCCTCCTTTCCATGCTGTATTGATACACGTGAGACCGGAAACAATGTTATGGAGCACCGTGAATGTTAGCTTAAGCCGATATTGAACTCCTTCTCTAAGAGTAAAAAGGGGACGACCACTTTGACTTTCTTTGACCGGTAACGGAATTGTGATCTCCCCAACGTCTTTCGATATGATTCCTATAGAGTGAAATTTAACTTCGGGGTCCTTTTCCCCTAACAAAAAAATCACAAAAAAACGTTCATTAGGAACCATGAAATTCAAGATTAAAACTTTTGTGATAAAATATACAATGGTTGTATACTTGCATTTGTGATAAAA
This sequence comes from Calendula officinalis, assembly GCA_963853835.1. Taxonomy (NCBI): domain Eukaryota; kingdom Viridiplantae; phylum Streptophyta; class Magnoliopsida; order Asterales; family Asteraceae; genus Calendula; species Calendula officinalis. The sequence goes on from OY970825.1 coordinate 25,330,840, forward strand.
ACTAACCATTAAAATGAGTATATGACAATTAAATAACGGTCATAAAAGGTGATAAAACTAACCATTTAAATCACTTTCAACACAACCAAGCAACTTCTCTTTCCACCTCCTTAAACTCTCATCCTCCTGTAAAACCAAAATCGGTAATCATCATGCTTAATTACTAATTAACCAGTGCCCTAATCACCTAATGTACCTAATAATCTAATATACAAATAAAGTTTTCAACTTTTTTACCAACTCTTGATTAAACATAGCAACATTTCAACTTTTTTTACTTCTAAATTTGAATCTTAGCCTATTGAAGCAAAAAAAAAAAAAAAACTTTGTTAATATAGATACCCATTTTGCCCCTAACCACAAAACACAAAGGCTCTTCAAAATTGATAATTCTTAAAGTCCAAAAGGGAAATAATCCCCCTCTTTACAAACCTAAACTGAAACAGAGCAAATAAGCATGAAATACATACCCAGTATATAAATTTATTAAAAAATAAAATAAAACATTAAAAACCTTATCCTTGTCAAGCTGATCCTTGAGAGGAAGAAGAGGGCCAGGAACAAATCTAGAGAAACCCTCTTGATAATGTTCATTTTCATCATCATCACCATCATCATGTTCATGTTCATAAACCCTAATCTTTGATGGGTTTTCTGTAAATTCTTCTGTTTGTTTGTTCTTCAAATCTCCATTAACAACTGAGGAAGATCCAGATGACGTCCCTGCTTCTGATCCCTTTACACCTTCCATCTCTGTTTTTTATTTTCTGCAGACAAAATGAGTAAGAAAAGCACAAGAAGCCCTTTGTTTTTATAAGAAATCAAATCAATCTTATTTCTTTTGTTTAATTTCCGTTTTTGGTATTCTGATGTCGACAGTAGTAACAGTACCCAGTAGCAAATATTTGTTTGGATGTCTTTTGTCTATCAACTTTATTTTGCATCAAAATGTGTGCAGTTTCTTGGTTATATATCCCGTAACACCACCAAATTCTTGAATTTTAAAAAAATGAAAATAAAAAAAATACTGTAATAGCTTTTATTTCATTAAACAATAACTAAATCTTATTAAAAATCCATCAAAATTACAAAATGTTTATCAATCACTAAAATATTCAACTTGTCCAAATTTGTGATTTGTTCTGTAAATTGTTAAAATTGAGTGATATACGTAGAATTATATCAAATTTGGTTATAATTTTTCGATATCTTTAGGTTGTACGTGCATTACTAGTAACTATCATCATGAAATTAACATGTAAATATAACAAAATAGTTGATCATACAACATTCTATGAGTGTAAGATTTTTTTGCAATGGCTTATAAAAATTACCATTTTTTTTAAATAATAGACAATCTAATAAAACAGTTAATTACATAACAAGCTAACTATTGGGCATGAGTATAAGCGTAGCCATTCAAGATCCATAAAATTTAAGGGCTCATTTATAAAATATTAACCTATATATATATATATATATATATATATATATGTAAGATCACTTGAAATAATGTATCCCAATGAATTATTGAAAAAAAGGAAAACTAAATAGCTTAAAAGGAAAAAGAACATATATATATATATAACTTTGGAATTTTGACAAACACTTTTAATTTGGCATAAGAATTTTAATTATTAAAAAAAATATAATTTAAATAGTTATTTTAGGATTTTGTTCAAAGTGCAAAAATTAATTGGATCCAGCTACTTATACAACATTCTACGAGGTATGTAATGTTTATTACGAAGTATATTTTTTAGCCTTACATAGTTACATTAATATTACCTATCCTTTTAGCAGCATTATATGTGTGAAACTATGAACTATAATTTACGTATTTCCGGCAACCTCGTGTACTTTTATATTAAATATAAATAAAAAATGTAAATTTACATTAAAATGTGCTGTCTGTGTAAATTGTGTCACATGATAAAGAATATAAGAATCATTCGTCAAATAATTAATACGGAAAACTGCATGGTTTTATTTTGAAACCCACCTATGTCAAACATTCACACTATTTATGTATAAAAAATATTAACTGATAATAAAAAATAATAATAATTTGCCAATTATAATGTAAGGCAGAAGTTTTCATTAAATTCATTGGTAAATGTTCAAGGTAGTCTAAGAATTTTAGCTAGTCTTAAGGGAAATTAATAGTTATTGAATCAAGAAAAAGTCAAAGGTCAAGATCAAGATTCAAACCATACAATTATACAAGCACATGTCCTTCAATACATCAATACCCCACCCACCTCCGGCGGCCGGAGACGGCTGCGGACGGCGGCGATGGGCAGCGGCCGGAGGTGGCCACCGGCGGTGGTGACCGGTGGTGGTGGTCGTGACTGGAAGCACATGTGTTTGAAACACATGTGTTTTGAAAATAAAGGAGTGTATATGTACAGCCAAACACATGTGTTTCGTGACTTGAAACACATGTGTTTCGTTACTAGAAGCACATGTGTTTCAGTAATAACAGTTGTTTTGAAAATAAAGGAGTGTATATGTACAACCAAGCACATGTGTTTCAAGTAATGAAACACATGCGTTTCATAACGTCAAGCACATGTGCTTCGTGATTCAAACACAAATGACTTGCTTGTAAGTTACATGTGTTCAGGAACAAAAACACATGTAATTGGCTTTATGAAGTACATGTGCTTCATAATGATATTTTCGTCACTTGTTTTGATTTTTTTTCTTGTAGTGAAGCACATGTGTTTTATAACGTCAAGCACATGTGCTTCGTGATTCAAACACAAATGACTTGCTTGTAAGTTACATGCGTTCATGAATAAAAACACACATGCTTGGCTTTATGAAGCACATGTGGTTCATAATGATATGTTCGTCACTTGTTTTGATTTTTTTTTCCTGTTAGTGAAGCACATGTGTTTTATAACGTCAAGCACATATGCTTCGTGATTCAAACACAAATGACTTGCTTGTAAGTTACATGTGTTCAGGAACAAAAACACATGTGCTTGGCTTTATGAAGCACATGTGCTTCATAATGATATGTTGGTCACTTGTTTTGATTTTTTTCTTGTTAGTGAAGCACACGTGTTTCATAACGTCAATCACATGTGCTTCGTGATTCAAACACAAATGTGATTCAAACACAAATGACTTGCTTGTAAGTTACATGTGTTCAGGAACAAAAACACATGTGCTTGGCTTAATGAAGCACATGTGTTTCAATATGATATGTTCGTCACTTGTTTTGATTTTTTTTCTTGTTAGTGAAACACATGTGTTTCGTTACATCAAGCACATGTGCTTCGTATGCTCCCCTGTGTGTTTAGAAACTCATGTTTTTAGTGACTTGAAACACATGTGTTTCGTGACCTGAAGCACATGTGCTTCGAAGTAATATGTTGTGTTTTAGTGAAGCATATGTGTTTCAATACATCAATACCACCACCACCCCCATTACCACCAGCACCTTCACTGTCAGCCACCACCACCGCCGCCACCGGAGGCGGACGGCGGCGATCGGCGGCGGCCGGCAGTGGCTGTAGGTGGGGGATTTGATCTTGACCATCTTGATCCAATAGCTAGGATTTGTCCCTTGAGACTATGCAAAATCCTTGAACTTCCTAGGATACAAATTGTCAACAAATTTATCGTAATAATACGCTTTAAAAATACTTTTATATGTATCTATATATTTTTAACTGAATTTATACTTGTTTCCCTGATAACTAATTATTTTAATTTTAACTATTGATAGGTTAAAAGAATAACTCAAATAACTTCATCTAGCAGAAAGTATGTTCCTATCTCATAAATTTAGGTCAGAGTTTTTCTAAATAGAAAGATTTAAAAATTTATTAATACTTATGTAAAGATTTATGTTATTTTTATTATAAATGAATGTAGTGTAAGTTGAACGTTTTACTCAAAACGTTTAATTTATACAAATTTAATTTATACTGTTTATAAAATAATAGAATTTATTTGTAGGGTAACTATTTAGTTTCAAATTCAACAAAAAATATAAGTACATCATTGTATTTCAAATTCCGTGCGTGGTTTACTTTTCTCATTATACGCACTTGCACATGGTATAAACTATAGAGTTTGGTTCTACAACTTTTTTAAATTATGCAACAAGGAATTAATAATTGAGCTGATGACCACAACGGTATTGTTTATTATCATCTAGAAACATAGAGCGGGTAGTAGTAAACTCAAAATAAAACATTATATAATCAATGTAAAATCAAAAAAATTAAATTTCAGAAACAAGTTGTTTTTATTTGATGAGATAAATAGTTGTAAGATAAGAAAAATATTAAATACATCTATTTCATTTGCAATTTACATACTTCACATGTCTACCACATAAACGTAACATGTATAATTTGTTAATTTCCCCTCCTCATATTAGCTAGAGATGCTCAAAATATCCGAAAATCAGATATCCGAAAAAATATCCGGTATCTAAATTTCAGGTAACTTGGATCCAGATATCCGAATTTCGTATACACAATTTGGATAGTGTTTTCTAAATTATCGGATATTCCAATTACCGAAAAGTATCTGGTATATCGGTATATCCAAAAATTTGGTTTTTCGGATATCCGAAATTTCAGATAGTAAAAATCAATATCCAAATCTAGATATTTAAAAATTTGGATATCCAGTTTTCAACACTCTTAAAAGAAATTAGCCAACAATATGATGTCACTTAGTAAACGCATAGAAGATGTCTTCTACATTTTTCCTTATTACCATGAAAATAATAATGTTTACGAGGTAAAAAGTTAAAAACTAATAAGCTGTAAGAAATGAAACATTAATAGTGATTGCAGTAAGTAGGATGGCGAAAATAGAAATATGGGAGATTGGGTAGACACCTCGATGCCATCCCCACACAATCTGGTTTTTGCGCAATCACCGGCTTCACTTTACAAGAAAAAATTCTTATATCACGAATTTTAAACTAATATAGTATATAATATTCATTTTATATTTCAACGTTCCTCATGTTCTATGAGTAAAATACCTTGCATAAAAATTGTATACCAAATGAAATGTATATAACTACAAAATACACAATTGTTATCCAATATTACCATGTCAATTTTTTTTAAATAGTATTCACGTTTTTAACGGGCTCCGCAGGGTGGCCGTGTTTTGCTTCAGATGTACCCGACCCAACAGTTGTCGTGGTCATTTCTAAACCTTCACTTGAATATATGGTAAATGCCTACTTAGAAAAAGAAGCGTACTCATTTCGAATGTCCTTACTGCTAGGTTATCATCAAATGATTAATATTATTATAAAGACAATGTTTATAAAAAAAGTTTCATTCCTTTTGTACAATTTCACTATTAGCATCATATAAGGAAATCCATCTCACTTTTTTGCTTCCTACATTGTATAAATAACACTTGCAAGATAAAAATATCAACTAATCAAACAAATGAAACCATTCTCAGATCCATATACTCTACCACTCTCACCAACAAAATGTCTCAAGCCACTATTCGGGACGAACAAAAAAACGCCACGTCATCATGATCTTGTCGTTCAACCGCTAGCCCGCGAGTTCATCTTGTTAAATATTAATTATCTATAGTAATCTATATTTGAATATATTGTATAGTGTAGTGTCTTTTATGTAACTTTATATATTCACGAGCAACAACCAGCATTTTTAAACAAATCAACACATCTAAACGGCTCAATGGGCTCGGTTTCCTTTAGCACACCAGCAGCCTGAAAGCAATCAGCAGCTTCCATTAGGCCCTCGTCTTTAAGAAGCAGGCCCAAATTATACCAGACTGAAGAGTTCATCCGATCGACCCGCAATGCTTCGTTTAAGAAACTTCGGGCAACCGGGCCAGACTGCCCGCCGAGCTTCCTGAACACTTTGGCTATGGAAACAAGACTTTGCACGTGACCCGGATCGGCGTCTAACGCCCGTTTGTAAGTTTTTAAAGCTTTTGTAAGGAGACCCTTTGCTTCATAAAACAAACCTGCAACAATAGTGATTAATTATTTAATTATATGGAACTTAATATTTTTTTATGGACAGAATTGTCCCCATGGAATGGAATTTGAATTCCAATTTCATCAAATTCAGTTGGATTATACAAACCAAACGAGCCTAAGAATCACTTATACTTCCATCCTTTCATAAAAAGTGATACACTTTCAGTTTTTGACAGTTTCAAAATAAGTGATATTGTTGATAATTTACCATATTTGTTAAAAAGTAGTAGGGCTCACATATACTAATTATCTCATTTAATACAATGAATAACCAATTTACCCTTAGGTTTACTTTTTATCATCATTAACCTCATTTATCCAAAGTTTGTGAAACCATCCCCACTAACTATCTAATTTAATCTAATATATTCTCCAATCCGTGAAACTAACAATGTATCACTTAATTTGGATCAGAGGAAGCATGTAAAACTAAAGATCTAAATTTCTTAACAGAGAAAATGCCTTATGATTTAAAAGAATGTCAAGAAAATGTACCATATGTATGTCTTGTAGAAACCGAATAGTTAGTTATAGCCGTTGATTTCAACAAACAAGCTTCAGCATCAGACCATTGCGATAAGCTTATATAAACCTTTGCAAGATCATTCCATGTTTCTAACTCTAAACTTAGATAACGACACTTACCAACCTAGGGCACCAAAATATAAGAAAAAATAACAGTTTATTCATACAACAAATATAAAATGTTAAAACATTTGTAGAACAAAGATATATGACCAACTAATGATATATGCTTTCGAGGTAAATGATTTAGAAAGAATTTTATACTTTAAAATATATGTTCGGCAACTTTCGACCCATTTGACCGGTTTCCTTTTAAGTTCTTCTTATGCCAAAATAAATTTTAGTACCATGAACTTGGCTAACTAGGTACTCTACTACCTTGAACTATTTAAAGTCAACATGTTACCCTGAACTTGAAGAAATGGTCAATTTAGTATTCCGGATCATTAATTTGGTCGTGTTTTCTTACTTGACTGACTTCCGTTGGAGCTTTTGACAGACTAAAAAACTTACGTTCATCTCAATATATTGATATTAGAAGCAAATCACGTGAGAAAACAAGACCAAATTAATGAGTCATGTTACTAAATCGATCATTTTATCGAGTTCAGGGTGCTATGTTGCTATGTTGCACCTTTGAAGACTTAGTCAAATTACTAATACTAAAATGTATTTTGCCCTTCTTTTTACCTGGTAAAACATAACCACATACGATGATCTAAAAAGTTACCTCACGATACTTAGTTCCATGTCGTTTACACTTATTTTGAAGAAGAAATCCAAGAATCTGAATATAAGTCTCAACGGCCCGTTTTACTTGATCTCGTGCAAGTTGAATCTTTGCTTTAATTCTCAACAATTCAACTTGATCCCAATCATCAGCCTCATTCAAACCACCATCAATAACTGTCTCACTATCTTCAAACCGTTTTTGTGCCGACAATATTCTAGCCAATAACAACCAACTTTTTAACTGGGACCCACCTTCCAAACTAATTAACCGTTTCGCATAACTAAAAGCAACATCCAAATTCCTCTGTTCCGCGTTTTCCAAACAAAGATCATACAAAATCCTCGAGTCAACCATTTTAGTCAACCTCGCCGCCTTTTCTAAACACTCGAGTGCTTCACATTGTGTGTTAACTCTTTCACATTCAGTTATTTCTGTTACCGAATGTGTTGACAGTGAAACACCCAATAAAGAAAACGCGACGCCAACCATTTCATCGCATTTATTTTTATAAACTTCCATCGCTTTTTTTGCGGTGGTTACTCCAACCGAATTTGAGTATTCGGTTTCACTAACTATTTTTGAAGCCATTAATAAAGCCAAACCGCAATTTGGATAATCGGTTTTGTATATATTCATTACTAAATTTAAAGCTAATACATCCTCACCTTGACCATAATAACTTAGAGCTAAAAGTAGGTTATGTTCATAATTATGGATAATCCCGGGGCCTAATTTTTCCAATATTTCACTTAAAATTGCGAGACCGCCGTATACGGTTAACGCGTAAGTAAGATGGCCTAAAATAGACGGGTCCCACTCGATTATCTTCAACGACATTTTGTTTAAAAGAATCATTAGAAGTAAGATAGCTTCTTCGATATTATTTTTGGGTATGAAATAATCGTTGGTTTGGGGTTCTAGATTTGGGATATTAGGTTCTACTAGCTCTTCTCCAACGTAAAGAAGAAAAACGGCGAAATCTTTTTGAATTTTGGATATTTTTTCTTCGTTGAGGTTCCATTGACGGAGTAGGGACTTCCGGAAGGATAAGATTGCATCTTGGTTCATGTTAGCAAGTCCCCATAACTGTGGAAGCAACTCGAGTGTGTTGCTTAAAGTCTCGTGCAATTTATGGTCATCGCCAATGTTTTCGGGCAAGCCATCGGGTAAAGATGACTTGATAATGTCCAAAATAAGTTTGCATGATTCGGCAGCTTCTGCAAGCAATTAAAAAGAAATAAAAGATTTTAAACGAGAGTTAGAGCCAAATGATATGTAATCACCTAGAACGTCAATAGCTAATATCTGATCAAAATAGGGCAAATTACAGCCGAATATATCCAACTATATACGTTTTATTATTGTATATATCGTTCTTCAAAATTTACCTTGTGATGTACTAAACCTACTATTGTATGTATCAATAAAATTAATTTTTTTTAGCTTTTGATGTATTAAACTTTAAACAAAAACCTACTATTAGATGTATCAATTTGAATGGTTTTGCTAGCTAATGGTAGTTCGGTATACTCATACGTAGGGGTGACAATTACCGAAGAATCAAGGTAAGTTTTAAATAACGATAATACAATACTAAAGTGTCTATAGTTTGATATAGGGGTGACAATTACCGACCCGACACGAACCCAACCTAACACAAAAATAAACAGATTTGGGTTGAGTGTTGGGTTGACTGAACTGGCCCGTTTATTGAACGGATTAGTTTCAGATCGATGATAATTTAAATGGGTCGACCCGCCGACCCGTTTAATCATTAAAATATATTTTAAAGTATATATTTATATTTAGTTTATTGTTTTGTGAGTCAAACACAATTAATAGTTACATAAAAACTAAAAAGGCTACTTAGTAATTTTAGTATTTTGTAATGAATTTGTGTAATAAGAATAATAATAAGTGAATAACAACAACCTGTTTGACCCGCTAACCTGTTTAACCCATTTAATTAAACGGGTTATATGGGTCATGTTTGGGTTGAAGGTAAACAGATTAGGGTTAAGATATAAACATATCAGTTTCGAGTTGAACGTTTCGCTAATCCAAATGATATATCACAAGGGTAGTAGGACATGTGTACTATTAGAGAAAACTACAAATACCAACGACCACATTATAGTATTGAAATTGACCGAATAATTTGGTAAAAAGTAACTTATAACTTGCATGTTTACCTTTATACCTTCCAAAAAACTGCAACGATTTTGACTTCAAGTAAGCCGATTCCAGGAGTAAACCGACAGTATTTATAGAAAATGGTGGAGCAGCATAATTTTCTGATTGTCTTTGGGATTTGTTTAATTCACTAAGACTAATTTTGATCTTTATGGTAGCTGCAGTTATATCTATCCCTTCAAATACATGAAGAGCACCTTCTATATTCCCCCTTTGATATTCATATCTTCCTAACACTGCTCTTGCTTCCTGTATAATTACAACATGATTTAAGGTTCAAAAATCTTAGGCAAAAACATACATTAATCGGACCCATGATTAATATTTCATTTCCTCTCGGATAAAATGGTGAGCCCGTGTTAGAAGGCTATCCAGTCAATTTTTGGGCCCTGAGTAGAATCTTATAAATGATCCCCTAAAGTAATTTTTTTCTTTCCAAATAAGTACAATTATTCTGACATATTAGAAGTACCGCCCCCAGTCCCCAAGTTATATGTCTGGTTTTTTCTTTTGACCCTTTTAGTCTGCCTCATTTCAATATTTCATTGGGCTTACATTAATTCAAATGAGTTTACAACACACACACATATATACACGCACACACCCACACATATACATATACATAGGTAGACTAGTTTTTTGAAAACGGACCCCTAAATTTTGTAGGTGTTGGACGGCTACCCTGGTGTCCATGCACAATCTGAAGGTTGGTCACCACAAAGAAAGTACAAAATTATAAAAAATGTACGATATGACTCGTAGCATAATATATATAGGACTAGTGCCACCAACAAAACTTTTGTAAACTTCTTACTACACAAGAGGTTGTGGAAGCAGAACCAATGTGAATACGCAAATAATCGGAAAACATGATTATATAAATAAACTTTGATACAAAAAATGTTAAAGAATCACCTCATTATTCAAAGATTCGCTCACACGAAGTGATGATTCAGCTTCTTCAACAGTAGAAGATTCGGCTTCTTCAATAATAACATTAGTATTTGTCTTGTCATTATTCTCGCTGATGGCTCGAGGAGAAGAATCATTAGTTGTTGAATAATATTGTGTAGCTTGTGAATCTACTGAATCTATCATCTTGTTCGCATTCTCTTCACCCGAGTACAGAAAATGCATTACTTTTCACAAATCATGAGCCTAAAAACATATATTTGATGGAATTTATATCAAAATTAGTGTTTTCAAGGATGTAATATGTTAATTAACACACAATTCTTTTTGAACAGAACACATACCATATTGAACATAACACATGCTAATGGGAACACTTTTTGGTTAATTAACACACAATTTATCACCCAATTTTGAAAGGATGCATTAATATATTCATATAATCACAGTTGCTATCCTAATTTTACAACGATTGAGAAACAAACTTCGAAATCATATAATCACTATAGCATGGGTCGTAAATATCAGGGCAATATTCGATCACTGAAAAAACAATTCTACAAAAATGACGAAGCTAAATTACCTTTTCTTTATCAAAACTTAAAATTAATGGAAAATAATGCATCCAGTATCAAAATCAAAGATAAAAAATCCTCTTAAATGCCTTTGATTAGTACGGAATCAAATGCACTGCTCTGTTTTATTGTTATTTATAATTCTCGCAAAGCTGCATGAATTATTAGCAGTTGAAGAACTCGATGTTGAACAATAACAATGCCATATTGTGGGGAAAATTAGGTTATTTTTTAGCTGAAAACATGGGAATTGGTAAATCGTGAAGCAGTTTTTATTATTGTCTTTCTTTAAAAAAAAAGTATTTTAATTTAAGGATTTGCTAATTATGGCCCTCAATCTTTAATTTAGGGCAATGATTTAAAATGGTTAGTGTATAATTAAGAAAATATAATTACCTAAAATTGTTTAATAAAACTTAGAATTGGTATTTTATTAGTTAATTTACAATTAATTTGGAAGAAAAAATTATTATCAATTATCATTATGGGAATATTTGCTAATAAAAGTATAAATCAAAGTTTTTGTGTTTTCAGATGAAATAAGAGGTTTGTTTGTAAACCTCTTGACATTTTTAACAGGATTTTCGTATATTTTTATACAAATGACAACCATTTTCAGTTCGTTTTTTTTATTTATGTTTTTATTTGAAGTAAATATGTATTTATTTTGTAAGATTTATTAACAACAGTACTTATGATTGCATTAAAAAAATATTATATGCATTATTCATTTGTATCTTCATTAATTCACGAAGAGATTCTTAAATGTTGGATGATGATTGGTTAATGTACAATTCTTAATGCACACCTTTACCTTTAGGGTTATTATCATTTTCTATTGAATGATAATTTGGTTAATGTATAAATTCTTATGCATATGTTAGCCTCTTAACCATAATATTGTTCTTATTTTAGGGCATGTTTGGAAAAACTTATTAAGTAGGTTTTTTAGTTTATTAAATTAAGGGTTTATTAATGACAGTCCTTAGGGTTGTCTCTAACGTGCATAAAACGCTTGTACATTCATTGATAGATTAATGTTCCTAAAATTCAGGGGACGATTTTTACCTTATTTTTGTCTTCTTATTGACAACCCTTAGAGCTTAGAGCTGTCATTATCATTTTCCTTAAATTAATAAGCTTATTATGTTAATAAACTAAAAAACTCTATAAATAAGCTTTACCAAATATCCCTTATTTTTCTTTGTCTAAAATGAGAATTATAACGTAAAAATTGTGTTTTTTTGCAAAAGTATAAAAACCATTTGGAAAATATAAGTTGCAGGAAGGCTTTTACCTATTCCTGAAATCCGGCGTGCAGGTCAGTAGTCTCCGCCTCCGGCTGCTACTTTTCGCATTTTCGATAAACTTTTATTCTATTCGATTCAACACAATATCTGTTCGTCGTTGTAATTATTGGTTCGATCTGTTGTACAACTTCAATTCATTTGTTCCGGATCAATTTCAGATTAAAACAATGGCGAGAGGATTATTGAACAAGCTCGCAGCTAAATCGATCAACGTTGCCGGAAAATGGCAACAACAGCAGGTCCGCCGTCTTAACATCCATGAGTATCAGGTTGTATCCTTCTCCTTTGACCTGCAATATTTTTTAAAGTTTTACGTATGCTTTAAATTCTGTTTTTATTTGTTTATTTATACATAACATCGCGATTCAGCTCTCTTATCATCATCACAAAATGTTTAATCCATCCGGCGAACATAATATCAAACAAAAATAAGAACATGAGATTTAAAGTTTTGGCTTTTATGTCATATTTATTGTGAATTAGGATTTCAATCCCTAAGATTGCAGTACTCCGAGTGTGAATAAACTTACATCACAAGTTCAAATGACGAAATATTTCTGATTCTATGCATCAACTTTTGTGATTTACTCAATAATTTTCTGAAACCAGGGAGCTGAGTTGATGAACAAATTCGGTATCAACGTTCCAAAAGGTGTTGCTGTTTCTTCTATTGAGGAAGTAAGAAAGGCCATACAAACCACATTTCCTAATGAAAAGGAGGTAACTTTTTTACTTTTGACATAATCATTTTTCTGTTTTACCTAATATTTAGAAGAACAAAATGTGAGGCATATTTTAACCTAAGTATTCCATCATGAGCCATCTCTTTGGGGGGTTTATAACTTTATACAAGCAATTAAGCAGCACTGATTATTTATTTTTTAATTTTTTTTATTCAGTTGGTAGTTAAGAGCCAAATCCTTGCTGGTGGACGAGGTTTAGGGAAGTTTACAAGTGGTCTTCAGGGTGGGGTTCACATTGTCAAAGTTGAACAAGCCGAAGAGATAGCTGGTACAGTTTTTGTTAAAAAATGATTTGTTAAGTAGTATTATTTGATATATCTAGCCAATTAAAATGTTATATTTCACTAATTCTTTTAATTTTTATTTTGTTGTTCCTAAAAACAGGGAAGATGCTTGGGCAGACTCTTGTCACTAAACAAACAGGTCCCCAAGGCAAAGTTGTTAGCAAGGTTGGACATTTTTACTATTTATTCATCTTAATATCTTGAAATGAATGTATGTATGCCCTTATTATTATTTTTTATACAGGTTTACTTGTGTGAAAAAGTGTCACTTGTAAATGAAATGTATTTCGCCATTACTCTTGATCGTACAACCGCTGGTCCAGTAAGCCTCTTCTTCTCAGGACCTTTTCTGTCACACACACACACTCATACACACACACTCACACACACACACTAATTGGTGCTGACTGGACCTTTGATTCTTCAGCTTATCATTGCCTGCCGAGAGGGAGGAACCAGCATTGAAGACCTTGCAGAGAAATTTCCTGACATGATCATTAAAGTACACGTTTTTTTGCTCATAATTTTTTTCGTGTTTGTTGTCATTGTTTGACCAATTTTGACTTTTTTTACAGGTGCCTATTGATGTTTTCAAAGGAATTACAGACGAAGATGCTGCCAAAGTTGTTGATGGTCTTGCTCCAAAAGTAGCTGACAGAAACGCCTCAATAGAACAAGTGAAGAAGTTGTATAACCTTTTCCGTGAATCTGACTGCACACAGTTGGAGGTGAGAATTGTTTATAAATTTATTTATTTTTTATAACTTTTTTATTAATTTATAAACCTTTTTTTTAGATCAATCCAATTGCTGAGACTTCTGATAACAAATTGGTAGCTGCTGATGCTAAACTAAACTTTGATGATAATGCTAATTACCGTCAGAAAGAGATATTTTCTCTTCGTGATCCAACACAAGAGGATCCACGTGAGGTATAGTTTCTTTAAAAAAAACATTTTAATACCCTGAACTTTGTTTACTAGGTCTTCTACTACCCCGAACTTGACAAAATTGGTTGATTTAATAATTTGACTCACTAAATTGAGTCAAGGTACTAAATTGACCATTTTTGCAAGTTCAGGGTACTATGTTGCACTTTTAATAGTTGAGATACTAAAATGCATTTGGTATTTAATATAATGAAATTGTTTTATTTTGATCAGGTTGCAGCTGCAAAAGCAGATTTAAATTATATTGGTTTAGATGGAGAAATAGGATGCATGGTGAATGGAGCTGGATTAGCAATGGCAACAATGGATATCATTAAATTGCATGGAGGAACGCCTGCTAATTTTCTGGATGTTGGTGGGAATGCTTCTGAAGGACAGGCGAGTATTTGTTTCTTTTCTCATCTGTAGTACTGAGAGTGTAAGATTCCTATTTATAATAATGATTGTGAAAATACAAATGGAGTGAGCAGGTTGTTGAGGCTTTTAAGATCTTGACATCAGATGAGAAAGTGAAAGCAATATTGGTCAACATTTTTGGAGGAATAATGAAGTGTGACGTCATAGCTAGTGGGATTGTCAATGCTGCTAAACATGTCAGTCTCAATCTGCAATTCCATCCTTTTTTATTTTATTTTTAAATTATATTTACCATTTTAGCAAAATAGGATTTGATCGATCCTAATTTACTTTTTGTTCCCAGGTTGCATTGAAGGTACCAGTTGTGGTTCGTCTTGAAGGCACGAATGTTGATCAAGGGAAGAGGATTCTCAAGGTTTGTATATACTTTCACTTATTTTATGTTTTTTTTTTCTTCACTTTTTTTTGAATTATGTTTCCTGGAAACGAAAGATCGGAATTAAGGAATTCATTCGGGTATGCAGGAAAGCGGGATGAAGTTGATTACAGCAGAGGATCTGGATGATGCAGCTGAGAAAGCAGTTAAAGCACTTAAATCACCATAAACAATTTACATGTTTTCATTCTTTTCTCCCAAATGAGTGCGGAGGTTGAATCATCTTTTCTGGAAAATAACTGCAGCAGAATAGTGGTCTTGACCCGTACTGAATTTCCATGGGTTAATTTTATGCAATTATAAGATTGAATCAAGCAAGGTTTTGTGGATCGAAACAGTTCAATCATACACGATGAATATTATTTTAATTGAATCAATTACTTTTAGCCCAGATTTGAACTAGTTGTACTCAATTTCAAACATCAAATAACTTTCGAATTCAGACCATGATATTTATATATGCTCTTTTTCTTATGTGCAAATTAGCGGTGAGCTTTTGGGCGAAAAACTGAACCGGAATGAACTAAAAACCGACCGAAACTGAACCGAAATTGAAAACATGCAACTGGTTCAGGTTTAGTTTTCACTAAAAACCGGCCGAAACAGAACAGAAATTGAAAACATGCAACTAGTTCAGGTTTAGTTTTCAGTTTTGGTCCGGCCCTTGGGTAGGGGTGAGCATTTTTGTTAAAAAAAACTGAACTAAACTAAAAACTGACTGAAACCAGAAACATGTAATCGGTTTGATTTTGAAAATTGATCATTATTAGTTTCGGCCTATCGAGTTTGGTTAGGTTTCTGGACCATGCTCACTTGTAGTGCAAAAATAATTAATTCTGGACACCTAATTTGATCTTGTCTTATTTCTTCATGTAATTTGCTTATGTAATTTGCTTATAATATCAGTATATTGAGATGAACATATACTTTTAGTCCGTCAATCGCTCTAACGAAAGTAAATCAAGTAAGAAAACGTGATCAAATTAACAAGTTGGGGTACTAAATTGACTATTTTGTCAAGTTCAGGTTGTATCTTTATATCTTTAGTAGTGCAGAGTAGTAAATGACCTAGTCAACCAAGTTCAAAGTATTAAGATGTATTTTGGCAACAAACAAAAAAAAAAGGTAACAAGAGTTCTACGCTAAAAACAGAAGAAGAAAAATCCAAGAATGAATACGTATCTATATTTATTTCCAGATAAATAAAGTATAATAACAATAATAATGTGAGCTTCCTTGTGTGGTATGTTGGCCCATGATCAAAGCCTAGTAACAATTTAGTAGAGAAAAGGCTATACATAACTACATAAGCTGCTTAACGAGAAAAATAATGAAGAGAAAATATAGACCTTGAAGCTATATAGGGTGTATGAGCAATGGGTTTAGGCCATCTAATTATACGCCTAATCCCACCCGAAAGCCGATCGGGCCTTTCATACATCTCAGAAAGTCTGCTACAACAATCAACAGCCCGTTGTTGGCCCGATGATGATGACAAATGACCTTGATTATGTTTATCTTTATTTGACCCGTGTAAGAATAACCTTGCTTTGTCTCTAACTGATGATTCTGGTCTTTTATATACATCACTTGTTCCTTGATAATGAACCTAAAACATAGAGACAATGAATGTTGTATAACACGTGTAATTTCCCCCCTATTAGTGGGAGGATGGTGCAAAAAGAACTTCCTCTACCTCGTCATCTTTGCATCGCTTGAGAACCGACAGTTGTCCACGTAAGTGCATAATCTGCAACATAAGAAAAAAAAATTCAATTTTTTTGCATCGCTTGCATAGGATTATATTTATTTTATCATCTAAAATTTTATAAAAAAGAAACACATTTCTTATCTCTTCTTTTCTTTTCCCTCAAAACTCGGGAACATAGTGAATCTCTACTATATTACAAAGCATTTAGTCTTTATTCTTAATTTCTTAAAATTTACAAGAACAAAAATTACTACTCTTTTAATCAAAATCAATATTCAATATTTCAGTCTCTAAAATATATTGTCCATAATTTGGAAACATTTATATAAATATAACTTGACTTGAAATCACTCTAAAATACTTGTAATCGTCCCTACTTATATATATTCAATGTTTTAATTTTAGTTATTCGGAATTTATATATAACCCGATCCGGAAATGTCAAATAACCAAAAAAACAATAAGGATTTATAAACAAGGGTACCTCTTCTTGAAGCAAAGTAGGAAGATTATCCGTAGAAACAAGCGTATTAATTTCCCCCAACAAATTCTCATCTTTAATCCCCGACCACGTTTGTGTCGGTAAAGCCAATAAAAGTGTCGTTAAAACATCGTTACTAGCCGGATGCATTCCAATACAATCATCTAACAACCCACAGCTCGAATAATTCAAATTCTTATTAGATGAAGGAACCAACATATCAACATGTTGTTCACCAACACCATTTGTAACTGTGCCAGAAACAACTGTAACCGCCGTTTTTCCGGTTGATTTTATGCAATGAAACTGTGTTTGACCACAGCAGAAACTGTTAGGTGAGTTGTTGGTGGAACCTTCTAGAATACCGGCTCCTTGGCAGCATACGCTAGCTGCTATATCGGTCAAACTTGTGGTTTGACTTGTGGTCAAACCCGGTGGGCCCTGGTGACTTGATTTCTCGGTGAAGAGGAAATCAGTGACGTGTTTGTATAAATGAGTGTCTTGAACTTGTTTCAATATCTCGCCCTATATGAAAAACAAGGGAATGCTGAGGTGGCGAAATACCTAAAATGGCTTATGAAGTATTATGCATTTTAAAATAGGCCAAAATGCATTTTAGTACCCTGAACTTTGTTGACTAGGTCTTCTACTACCCTGAACTATTAAAGGTGCAACACGGTACCCCCAAACTTGACAAAATTGTTTTTCTTACTTGACTTACTTTCATTAGAACTTTTGACGGACTGAAAAATATAAGTTCATCTCAATATATTGTTGATATTAGAAGCAAATCACGTGAGAAAACAAAACCAAATTAGTTAGCCAGGGTACTAAATCGACCATTTTGTCAAGTTCAGAGTACCATGTTATACATTTAATAGTTTAGGGTAGTAGAAAACATAGCTAACTAAGTTCAGCGTACTAAAATGCATTTTAGCCTTAAAATAACACATTGGTTGACATTTGACCCATTCGACTTGTTTCCTTGTTATCTATTTTTTTTAACCATGTGACCCGTTAATGATAGAATAAAGTAGCCCGAACGAACCCGTTCATAAGTAAACGGATCGAAATTGTAGAGGGATCGATTACCTTAATGGAAAGTCGTTCTTGTTCTTCTGGACTTAAACTTTGATCACCTTCCTCTGTTCTCCTAACTTCTGCAACCCACTTTATAAATTCCAGAAATTTTGATGGAAAAGAATTAAAAACAATTGACAAAACATTATTCACATCTTTCACATTTTCAGAAGTTAATAATACGGGTACATCTTCCACCAAATACGTTGCAATATTAACCCAGCTTTCGTGCTTACAACTCTGCAACAAATATCAAAATATAAAATTAAAAAAGAAAAAAAAAGGAAAAAAAAATTTAACGTTTACATACAAGGGTATAAAGTAATGCAGGTGTTCGTTGAAGCCTGGATATTAACATAAAACTGGAAAAAAGAACAAAGAAAAACATCAAAACAATTAGAACGATTATTTATCTCGATATATTAAAATTTAATAAAAGTTTTCAGATAATTTATTATTTACCCTCTGCGAAATCCACTAGCATCATCAACAGTATCCATGGCTTCCCAAAGTAGTTTAAGTGGGACCCAATGAGGAGGATATTTAAAACGTGCAACATCTAAAATTAATGCCATATCTGTTCCAGCATGATAACCACCAATAGGCGAAAAATGGCCACTACCAGTCTGCAATAAATTACAATTAATTAATATAGACACTAAAAATAATTAGAATAAAAATTCAAGATATGGACAAAGTTAGATTAAATGCCTGTTTAAAAGTTTCTCTATTATACGATGAAATCACATGACAATCATCAGAAGTAGAACACGCGATAACATGTTTGCGAAATTCATCGATATTTGTTTGATTTGTGCGAAAAGCTTCAACTTTTGCTCCTGCACAATGAGCCAAACACACAACTTTTCCAAAAGAAATGCCTTTTGCTTTAACTTTTTCTAGAGGCTCACAACAATCCAACATAGATTCATCAAACCACCTCCATGGGCCTGCAAATAGTTAGTTATTTTTTAATTTTGTAAAATTCAAAACAAAAAAGGTTAAAAACATTGAAATTTTGATAAACTAAAGGTACCTTTCCATTTTCTACCGGGATCAATAGAAAGTGCATTTAAGACCATTGCAAGTGTAGCTAATCCACAATAAGCAGGTTCTGATTGTGTCTGGAAATAAGAGATTAACTTGAAGAATCCTTCCATTGTTCCACCTGTAGTGGCTTCCATGAATAATTGCTGCAAATTCAAAACATTTACATGGAAAAAGTTACAGCTCCAGCATAGATCTCTGATTAATCAATCTCTAAAATTAAATTAATGAACTTCATACTCTAATCACTCATATACAATCAAATAATCAATTGAATTAAACATTTAAACCCTAAAATCACTTCTAAAAACAGAAATTACAATACAAACAGTATTCGATTAAAACCTGATCCTAATCAAAACAACAGCATATAAACAATCACAAGAGCTAAATAACCTGATTTCAAACGAATCGTATAAATTTGGGGGAAGGGAACTGACCTTCCCTTCAGAAGAAGCAAAATCAATAGCAGGAGGAGATGGAAGAACTCTTCTGTATATACTTGCCATCGCCATTTTTGCAAAATCGAGTTATGGGATTTATTTCTAGGGTTCGTTAGTACAAGAGAACCCGCGGAAGAAACAACGATTTCAAAAGGAATAGTGGCGACTAGCAGACAATATATAAACAGTCTGATTGATATCTCGTTAGAGTTAACAGGATTGGGTTACACAATCCGATTCCAACTATAGTTACAAATTTAATAGAGAAATGAACATAGGATGACATATATTTCACGAATTCTCTCTTTTAATATTATTTCTTGATATTTGTCTTCATCTAATGAGTAGACCTATAAGTAGGTCTAAATAATAGGCTTAAATACTCAATTTAATAAGAATAATAAGAAGTAATTTAGATGAGCTGTCTAGAAAACATGCATAATAAATTTGTAAATTCATTATAACCGACTCCAGCATTTTAAGAATTACTCCGTCCATAGAAAATGAGAGTTTAAAGAACATGTTTACCTCGAAACATGTTGTTTTTATAATCAATAGGTCTAGATCAATTAGCCACCAAGGATTGTCTTAGGGGGGTTTATCTTCAAAAGGTCTCGGGTTAATACCTGCTTCGGGCATTCCTCAAGAGATAATAAAAGAAGGTGTGGTCTATTCCTCAAAAAATGGAGATATGTTCGAGAAATACATATTACCTGCTTGGATATCACTACATATCAAACCACTAATTTACTAACTTATCATTTAAAAAAAAATGTTGTTTTGAAGGGCAAAATGATATAGGACAACATAAACGTTTGTCACATAAGATTAACTTGATAGGTAGGCAACATACACGTTTTTCACATACAGTAATTTGTTTCTGTAACTTAGGAGAATAAATTGTCATGATGAATACCTTTAAGTGAACAAACAATATAAAATACGATCCAAGTGCTCTAATGATCCAACAACTACGTGATTTCATTATGGTTGTATAATAAGTGTTGGATCCCAACAACACAACCGTGTTGCGTTATGGCCGAGTGACAAAGATATGATAAGTAAATAACAATAAGGGTTCAATGATTAAGAGTTTTATTAAAAACAGCTTAATACAATACAGAGTTTGCGGAAATAGATAGTACACACTACCTAAAACTCTATACTTGAGTTGACACTTTAGACCGCTCAAACTAGAGAGATAAACACTGAGAGTTATATCAGCTGATACTAACAGCTGATATTAATGTCTTAGTAATAACTATGGAGGAGTTAATACTTAGACGATAACTAACTCTCAGAGAATGTTCTTGTGCTTATGATCTCTATGATGCTCTAAAGGCTAAAGGTGTTGTTTTCTAAATGCAAGCATTAACATCCGCATTTATAGCCACGGATCCATGTTCCTTAGTCCACAAGTTTGACGACGTGTAAACATGTTATTCGTCGATGTAGACTTGCCATGGATCATTAAATGCGATTGCACAAGTTATCGTCCCGAGTGTACTTTATGTCCACTTCTTCTGGTACCTTTTCTGACGCACAGTGAAAGGTGTACTACACAAGTACAGAAGTTGTTGACTTTCTCTTCATATGCTTGAGGGACAAACTATGAAGTTGTACTGACATTATCTTCTATTCCAAAATAGAAGATCTTCATCGTTTTCTTCTTCTTTGAGCGGGAAAGGGAAATATTCAAGGTGTCAATGAACATTTCCTTTAAGTCTTCATCTGCAGCAGGTACTATCAGCTGATTCCATAATCAGCTGAATAGTCTTCTTCTTGTCTTTGTCCTTTGGCCATAGACTTCGAATGAACTCTCGTTAATAGCTGCTGATTTGACTTGTATCCTAAAGCTAAGTACGTACTCAGCTGAAGGTTTATTGTATATACTTGTTTCAGCTGAGATACATACTTCAGCTGTTGTTTATTCTTCTTGGCTGTCGAGCATCAAATCTTATTTACTTAGTCTTGGGACTAACAATCTCCCCCTATTTGATGCAATCGAATAACCGTATAAGTGTAACCCTGTAATGATTCAGCTGAAAGGAGTCAGCTGAATACTTATGTACTTTGACCCTTAGGGTTCTTTTGTATATGTCTATCTTTTTATATTTTTTACAAGTATATTACAAAATTTTGATTTTCAATTGATAAGGAAATTTAAAGTACAAGGAAAAAAAAACTATGTCTTGGATATAGCCGATCCTAGGACATTGTGACATAGTGAGTTGAAGGCTGAGCTTATTAGTTTCTTCATTTCTCTTCCCTCTTCAGTAGAGGAACTCAGCACCTTGTGATAGAGCATCAGTTGATCCACATCACATAAGTTCAACTCATCTACCCGCTGGAAGCAAGGCAGCTTCTTTTTCTCCAGATAGTAAAAGCCATAAATTGGTTCTTTTACGATCAGCCCAGGGACAAAGTTAACTCCCTCGGGGATGGCTTTTGTGATATTGGGTTTTGGTCGTTTTGCAAATATGATGGACGACCCAATATCCAGTGATCTGGAGTCAGCAAGAGGCTCAAGGAGAACGGACTTACGTTTCTCCCCTCTCGCTGAGGAGCTTTCACCAGCAGTTTCTCTGACAATAACAGCTTGAGATTCACACAATTCAGGAGGTATACGATATGCCAACTCAGGAGCTCGTCTCCTGATTGTATCGCATAGAATCTTGAAGGAGTGGATTGCGACTTGAATCCTTTCTACCAGTTCTGTTACATTCCGCGATGGTCTCGCAGTTCTGGCAGCTGCTTCAGCCTCTTTCCATTCATCGTAGTTGAGAATGAGGCTGATCTTGTTCAGAGCAAACTTTTCATGGAGCACCGCATTCCCAGCCCTTGTTATAACAATTTCATTAGGGCGGCCGGGATCGAATTTGGGAGCTCTCACGCTGGTGATCTTTGCTTCCTGCCTACGCTGATCAAGAACCTTTTTGAACAACCTAATGTTCTCAGCTCTTTGTGCTTCAGCTTGTTGATACAGCTCTTCATGGGCTATCCTTTGAAGGGCTATTGCTGTATCAAGATCAGCAGCGTTTCCAACTTCATTTAAAATGAGGTTTTCAACTAAAGCATATGTAGGCTCCTCCTCAGCAGGATGATGAATCTCCTGTGAAATAGGCTGAGGGTTTTGGATTTGCGGGGCTTGGACTTTTGGGACCTCAACTGATTCAAAGGAATCAACGATTTTAGTATAACCAGTTGAGGTTTCAGCTTCTTCTTCTACTATTCCAGCAGAGGTGATAGGTGGATTTCTTGAGCTTTCACCTACTTGAACGTCTTCAGTATTGGCTCCAACAGCAGAGGTGATTATAAGTTGTGAACTTTCTTGTTCACCATGTTGTTCACCTGCTGAAGTGGCCTCTTTCTCCCCTTCAGAGAGTGCCCGAAGAAGAGGGGTACTCTCTGGTGCTGAAGCAGGATGAGCAGCGGCGGCACCCTCATTAAGCTTGGCAAGAATGAGGTCGAGGGTGCCTTGGAGACCAGCGACTTGAGAAGTCAATGAGCTGACTTCAGTCTCCAACTTGTCCATCCTTGTGGACACAGCAGAAGCAGACCCCTCAATAGCCATAGAGAGGTGACCATGAGCAGTGGTCAGTTGATCGACAGCTGTAAGAAGAGGAGACACCTTGGAACTCAAGGTATCCATCTGTCGATCAAATTTAGCTTCTGTGGCTCAAGCTTCGGAGAGAAGCTTGTCTTTTTCGACACTGGCAGATTCACGAATGGAGTTCACCTCTTGCTGAAGATATTCTTTGAGGGAGGAGAACCCTTTGGAGGTGCTATGAATCTGCTCAGTAAGAAGAGCCAGCTGAGGAATCTGAGTGTGAACCTCAGTGTGCAGAGAAGTTATGCTGGAAGAGAGTTTCTCAGCAGTAGCAGCAAACTTCTTTGGAACATCCCTGCGAAGGGTGTCCATCTGCTTACTCAGCTTGGCCATCCCAGGTCGAATCTGGGATGTAACAACACTAGACATCAGAGCAGCAGCGGCTCTGATGGGAATGCTTCCTCCAGCTTTGCTGGATTCAGCATGGGACACTTGGACGCTTTTGGGGAGGGGGTCCGGCGTGTCTCCAGCTTGAGGGGTAACCTCAGCTGTGTAAGAAGGTGTTCCCGAGGTAGGAAGAAGAGTTCCTATGGGATCCTCAGAAACTATGGGGGGTGGGTTGGGTCCAACTGAAACTTTTGGGGTTAAAACAGAAGTGCCTACTTCAGTTGTCAAAATTGGTTGAAGCCCAGATTCTTGCATCTCTTCATCATCTGAAAAGATGTACTGCTAAATGGGGATATCAGCAGAATCAAACAACATATGAAATGCTGTTTGAGAATGTGGTGCTTCAATCTCAGCGATCGGCGAAACCGTTATGGAGACTAGAGGAAGAGTTCCTCTGGGTGGTTGGTTAGCTGCCTCACAGCTCAGTTGGCGAATACGTTCGCGATCACTGGCAGCTTGGGTGGTTGCCTCAGTAACAACTCGGTCTAGAGTTGTCTCTTCATTGGCGGTGGTGGCTTCCTCGATCACCAGCTGGTTTACGCTGGTAATGTTGTGGGAAACAGAAAGAACAGCTTCAAGATTGACTTGGTTTCCAGTCAATCTATCATCAGCTGATGACTCAGTAAGTGATGAAGAAGTTGGGGGTGATGTGTGTGCAGCTGACACTCGGGTGGCTTGGGTTGAGCCGAAAACTTCACCAGCAGTCTGTTGAGAGACTGAGGTTGCTTGTGGAGTTTGTTCCCTTGTTACAACGATAGATAATGAATCGGTCGAGGAGCTACGCAGAAGGTTGGAGCCGGCACTAACTCCTAAAGAACGAAATTGCCGTTTTGAAGTCTGCTGACTTGTTGAGAAATCAGCAGAGTGGATGAAAGGCAAGGAAGAAAAAGAGACAGCCGGAAGTGTCTGGACAGTAACTCCAAGAATTGGTAGAGTTCCTGGAAAAACACTGTAAGAGTGAAAATGAGAAGGACTGCATTCAGAGGCTGATACTGCCGCTGACTGTAATCCTTCCAATTGGGATCTCGAATGAGAGCCCAACGGATTCCGGCTGAATCTTGATGATGCTGCGATCGCCAGCTCAACATCATCATCAACATCATCATCTCCACAGGTAGCAGACCCTCTTCCCCTCAGCTGAGGAGAAAAAGGGGCGCTGGTAGTGGAAGAAGATGATAAAAAGAATGAAGAGGAAGACTCAGTGCGGTGAGCAAATCGCTTCACACACTTCTTCCCACCACGTGGAATATCACCCGTTTCCACAATTTCCACGTTAATGGGCAAAGAGATCCCAGTGGAAGTGGTGGTATTTCCATCAAGAGTTTGTGCGCGATCAGTTGATGGAAATCTCTTCAGATGAGAAAAGGACTTACCTTCTTGGAGGGCTGATTTCTTCGATGTTTTGCCCTTGGTTCGATCCCTTTTGGATCTGACTCGATCATCTACGATCTTCAGCATGTACGAGGTGAGGGGAAATGCCTTCTCATCATCCTTCTTTTGGAAGATGAGGCTGGAAATGGAACGGACCATCACCGATTCCCCTGGAATGTCTTCATAACTGATCTCCAGCTTTTCAACCATCACATGTGCAATGCACAATGTGAAAAAGCGAAGATAGGGAATGTTATTTCCCTTGCTTTTCAGCTTCGTCTTGACCTCCTCGTACGCCAGCTTCCCAAAGTCGATCCGCTGACCAGTGACTAGGGCTTCAGCAAAGACTTGCATGCTGGAATTGCACTGGTTGAGAGACCCGGAATTGCCTCCTATACCCTGAATGATGTGGGTAAAGAAATAGGCCCAGGGTCTCGTCAGCTGAGACTTTTTGAAGATCGGCACCCTGTCTTCTTCGTGTTCTAATCTGTATCCAGTGATACGGATTAGACTCGCTTTAGCATCATCAGCAGATTTAGTCTGCTGATATTCTTCACCAGGTTGCAGATAATCGAATCCGCAAGCAACTCGGAAATCATCCAGAGAAATGGTGATTTGATGAGTTCCAAATTGCGCAGTGATGTCGTCTCCAGAAGTGGAGGCGGACATCCAGAAATCACGCAAGAGTTCAGTGATACTCTTGGTGACTCTTGTAAAGGCACCACGGATGGGGCAGTGACGCACAAACGTCACAACCGGTCGATAGATATCGTCAAGATCATCCGGTGGAGAAAAGTTGCCCACTAGGTTTGAGTTCTGATAGAACTCAATAGCAGCCCTAGTAAGAGAAACCTTTGGGGGTTTCTTCGGCATTTCTAGGAGAGAGGGAAGAAAGATAAAGGTTTAGAAATGGAGGATTTTTGGAGAAAGAATTGTGGGAGGATGAAGGAAAAGTGAGGAAGAGATGTGGGTATTTATAGGGGTTTTATGGGTCGGTTTGGGTAAAGTTCGAGTTTAAACCGGGTCATAATTGGATAGTTACAAAACAACTATACACACGTTGGTTATCGTGCAAAGGTGGTTGGATGTGACAGTGTGAGAAAGTGGAGCCGTTTCTGTCAGGGGTCTTGTCCCTCATAAATGCCAAATATTTCCACTTGAGTGGAAATATTTACCACATAGAACGTGTGGACAGGGTAGGAATATGCCTTTTTGGGAGAACCAAATGTTTTAACTTATAAAACTTGATAAGTTATCATTTAAGAGATTTTATTCAGCTGACTGATAGATTCAAAAGATTTTAGTCAGCTGAATGTACTAAGTGACAAGGTGAATCTTATCAGCTGCTGATAGTACTTCAACAGTTGATTCAAGCATTCAACATACCTAGCTCGCTGATCAAAAAGTTGAATCGTTTTTCATCTAAAGGCTTAGTGAATAGATCAGCCAGCTGAAGGTCAGTTGAAATGAAGTGGAGTTCCACGTCACCTTGTTCAATGTGATCTCTAATGAAATGATACCTTATGTCGATATGTTTGGTTCTGGAATGAAGAACTAGATTGTTGCTGATTGCAATAGCACTCGTGTTATCACAATAGATGGGAACTTTGCAGAAGTTCGTATCAAAATCAACAAGCTGATTCTTCATCCAAAGGACTTGAGCACATCAGCTTCCAGCAGCAACATATTCTGCTTCAGCTGTGGAGGTAGAAACAGTGCTTTGTTTCTTGCTTGTCCAGCTGACTAGCTTTCCACCAAGCAGCTGACATCCTCCAGTGGTGCTCTTTCTATCCATTTTGCAACCTGCAAAGTCTGAATCTGAATAGCCAATTAGATCAAACCCGGAGTCTTTGGCATACCAAAGACCTAGGTTTGGAGTACCCTTAAGGTACCTCAAGATTCTTTTTGCGGCTATTAAGTGAGATTCTCTAGGATCAGCTTGATACCTAGCACACATGCAAGTAGCAAACATAATGTCTGGTCTGCTGGCGGTGAGATAGAGTAATGATCCAATGATTCCTCTATAGAATGTGACATCAACTGACTTACCAGTTATGTCAGCATCTAAATTGTTTGGAGGAGCCATTGGAGTTTTCATGGATGATGATGAATTCATATCAAATTTCGTCAATAGATCTTTGATATATTTTTGTTGATTTATAAAAATTCCATTTTTAGATTGCTTAACTTGTAAGCCAAGAAAATATGTTAATTCACCCATCATGCTCAGCTCATACTTTGTAGACATAAGTTTAGAAAAACATCTACAAAGTTTTTCATCAGTGGCACCAAAGATTATGTCGTCCACATAAATTTGAACAAGAATGATATCACCTTTGATTTTGCGAATGAATAAGGTTTTATCAATCTTTCCCCTGGTGAAATCATTTGCTAGGAGGAACGTGGAGAGTGTATCATACCATGCACGAGGAGCTTGTTTCAATCCATACAGCGCTTTATCCAGTTTAAACACATAGTCTAAATACTTAGGATTTTCAAACCCTGGTGGTTGTTTAACATACACTTCCTCTTGCAACTTTCCGTTTAAGAAGGCACTCTTCACGTCCATCTGAAAATCTGTGAAGTCTTTGTAAGCAACATAGGCTAGAAATATTCTAATAGCCTCAAGCCTATCCACTGGAGAAAATGTTTCATCGAAATCGATTCCTTCCTCTTGTCTGTATCCTTGTGCAACAAGTCTAGCCTTGTTGCGAATAACCACACCTTCTTCATCCATTTTATTCCCTAAAAACCCATTTAGTACCAATTATGGTCTTTCCAGCTGGTGGAGGCACCAGCTGCCATACTTTGTTGACCTCGAATTGGTTAAGTTCTTCCTGCATTGCCTGAATCCAGCTTGAGTCTTCTAAAGCAGCTTTAATATTTTTCGGTTCTTCAGTTGCTAGAAAGCAAGACCATAAGCAAAGATTGCATGATGCTTTACTTCTAGTGACTACTCCCTGTTGTGGATCTCCAATGATTAACTTAATTGGATGTTCAGAAGTCCACTTAGATTGAGGAGCAGCAGTAGAAGAGGAAGATTCAGCAGAATTAGATCCTTGTTGAGCAGCTGACTGCTCAGCAGGATGAATTACTTCATTTTGAACTGATCTTCTTGAAGTATGAAGAGGTGGCTTAGAAGTAGCCTTGGATGATGCTCTAACTCTTGGAATCTCTTGTCGAACAGCTACAATGTCCACAAGATATGTAGGAGCATCATGGAATGTCTCATCTAATTCATTTACGAGAACATCAAAGAGATTTAAAGCATCGAAGAATGCTTCAGTTGTACCATCAGGAGATGATTCAGCTGTCTCTGAAAGGCATCAGACGAGTCAGTAGAGGAGGGGTTTAAAGCTTTTGAGTGTTCTTCAAAAGTAACATTTATAGACTCTTCCAATGTTTGTCTTCTGTTGTTGAAAACTCTATATGCTTTGGATAGAGTGGAGTATCCCAAGAAAATGGCTTCATCAGCTTTAGAGTCAAATTTACTCAGCTGATCTCTTGTGTTTAACACAAAACACACACAGCCAAACACGTGAAAGAAACCGATGAAAGGTTTCCTTTGACGGAAAATCTCATAAGAAGTCTTTTTGTGTCTCTTCACATAGAGAGACCTATTCTGAGTAAAACAAGCTGTGTTAACAGCCTCTGCCCAAAATTGCTTAGGCATGTTTGACTCAGTAAGCATTGTTCTTGCAGCTTCTATAAGGGTTCTGTTCCTTCTTTCAGCAACACCATTCTGTTGAGGTGTTCTAGCAGCTGAGAAGTTTTGGGAGATCCCAACATCTGAACAGAAGTCTTCCAAAGTCTTGTTTCTGAATTCAGTACCGTTGTCTGATCTCAGCATCTTGACTCTAGACCCATTTAGAAGTTCCATCCTTTTGATGAACTTGATAATTTCATCAGCTGCATCACTCTTGTGGCGTAAAAATATAACCCAAGTATATCGTGAGTATTCGTCAACGATAACAAGTGTATACTTCTTTCCACCTAGACTTTCAGTGCTCATGGGACCAAAGAGATCCATATGGAGCATGTGAAGGCAGCTGTCGATCGAAAAACATTGCTTTGATTTGAAGGAGCTTTTGTGATGTTTACCTTGTTCACATGCAGAACAAAGCTTATCCTTTTCATATTTGATTTGTGGCAGACCATTCACCAGCTGACCTCGCGCCGCTTCGATATATTTTTGAAGTTCAGGTGAGATAGCCTTTTGTGCCACAGCCAATTCAGCTCTTCGGTAGATTGAGAGAATAGACAGACTTCTTGATTTTGAGGATTCATGTCAAGTGTATAGACATTCTTGGTTCTGGGAACAACTAATACTACCTTTCCATTCTTATCTGTCACCGTTCCTCTATATTCATTAAAGTTCACTGAGAACTTTGCATCACAAAGTTGACTTATGCTGATAAGATTGTGTTTCAGCCCATTTACATAACCAACTCTTGTGATTTTTATGGACCCATTAGAAATGGTTCCATATCCTTCAGTTGAGCCTCTACCATTATCACCAAAGACCACTGAGGGGCCATCACAAACTTCAAATTCTTCCAGCAGGGATTTGTAACCAGTCATGTGTCTTGAGCAACCACTGTCTAGGTACCAGACATGTTTGCTATCATCACCCTGCACATAAGATAAAGAAGTTAGTTCTTTTTGGGAACCCACACTTCGGTGGGTCCTTGTGACTTCCCGCTGGGACTCACAGACGTTGGCTTTTCAGTAGGCTCACATACTGAAGTTGGGGAAGGTCTCAAGCATGTGCTGTCACACTCGCTTGCCATGTGCCCACGATCTCCACACTTATAACATTTTCTGTTTCTTTGTAGTGGAGTAGAGGGCGAGGCAGTAGGATTGGGAACTGGACCCAAAATACCTTTCATTTTCTGATTATCAGAGATAGTAAGAGTTTGAACGAGTGATGTCAGCTTGCTGACCTTTCCTTTCAGCCGTCTGACAGACACGACTGAAGAAGGACTTGGAGTGTTTTTAGACACACTCTTACCTTTGTTCTTTGCAGCTCGAGTACGAACTCCAACTGGCTCACCCTTGGAGGGTGTAAGAACAGTTTTCTTTCCTGCTGTTCTTCTAGTCTTCTGCTGAGATTTAGCAGAAGATGCAGCAGGTGTTGAACCCGAGACAGATTTTCTAGGTTCAACAATAACTACAGTAGGTGTCCTAACTACCATGGCAGAGGAGTCAGTAGATGACTCTTCACCGGTAGTCACAGAAGGATCTTCTGAGGACATCTCAGTAGCATAGGTTTTGGTAGACCTAACAAAGGAACCAAAAACCAACTCTTCAGCTGGCACAGAAGCATCAGCTGACGAGTAGTACAGATCATCTGTACTGCTGTCAGGTACAGCGGCTGCAGCAAGGAAATCTCCTCCTAGTACAGCTTGTACTTGACTAGGTATTTGTGAGTTAACACATTCACTCACACGTTTGGATGAACGAGACCATGATTCACAAATCTTTTTAATTGCTTCACGTTCTTTAACTTTTTCACTTAGATCATGTTGAAGAACTGAGTTAATAAATTTCGTTTCAGAAAGTTCTTCTTTTAAAGTTTTGTGGTCAATTAAACGTTCTTTTAAGAATGCATTTTCACGTAGAATAGCATTATGTTTATCCAAACATTCACCTTTCAGCTGATTAATGAAGTGCAAGTCACAAATAACAGAGTCAACAATTTCTTTAGCTTTAGTAGCCTCAGCGGAGATTAAAGAGGTTACCTTTTTGTGAACAATGTTGACCCATTTAAAAGGTACTAGCATCATCAGCTGTAATGCATTCATCGTCATCAGCACGAGCCATCAAACACATTGTGGCCATTTGTTCATCGTCGTCAGATGAGCTGTTACCAGAGTCAGCCCAATCATGAGTCTCAGCTACCAGACCCTTGTCAGCAGACTTGCTTTCAAGTGCCTTCTTTTCTTCTAGAATCTTTTTGGTGAAGGCTTGTAGCTTTTTGTATTTTTCTTCAATGGACTCACCAGTTGAAGATGATGAAATAGTGTCCCTTCTTGTTGCAGTTGTAGCAAGTTATCTCAGAGATGTCAGGTGTACTTCCAGAGGGTCTGGAAGAAGTAGTTGACGAGATAGATTTGCTACTTGAGCCTCTAGTTGAGGAGCCAGACTTGTTTTTGAAAAATTTCCTATTTTTAACAAGTAAGGCCAACTCAGATATAAGGGCATCGTTGTCTTCATCTTCATCGACTTCTTCAATGCTGACTTCCGACATGTTGAACAAACCAACAGCTGAAGTGTTGTCAGCCTCATCATCTGATGGTGGATATTCGATTCTGCTAGGCTTGTTTAATGAGACAAGAGCAGTCGAAGATCCAGCAGAACTCACTTTAGAGTCCTTTGGAGGTTGAAATTTGTTGAGTACGGTTCTCTCATGGCTTAAGAACATACCATAGAGAGATGAAAGAGTATAATCTTTCAGAGTAGGAGATGTACTCATGCAAGTTATGATGGTAGCCCATTTAGAAGGTAAGGCTGCCATAAACTTACACATTTTGGACATATCGTCCTTATCAACCCCATGAGACTTCAGCTCGTTTAACAGAATGTTATAACGATTGAAAGTTTGAGCTATAGTCTCACTTGGCTTGGCTTTAAACAGTTCATAATCATGTATGAGCATCTTTTTGTTATGTTCACGCACAACAGATGTGCCTTCATAAACTTCAGCCAGCCTTTCCCACATCTCTTTAACTGAGTCACAAAACTGAATATTGTGATACAGTCATCACCAACTGCTTGAAAAAGCATATCTCTACCCTTGTTCTCAAGATGAACAAGACGTTTTTCAGCGTCTGTCCACTGAGCCTCAGACTTCACAACATAGTGTTCTGGTGTTTCAGAAGAACCAGGTCTGAGGGTTTTGGGAACATATTTTCCTATCGTGATATTATCTTGAAGTTTTGGGTGATAGGTAACCATGTGGGACAACATACGGGTTTTCCACATGGGATAGTTGGTTTGAGTGAGTTCGGGAGGTTTTCCAGATGATGGAAGATCTGATGATGTAGGTTCAGCCATAACAGATGATCAAAATTGATGGAAAACAATTTTGACACCCGCTCTGATACCAGTTGTTGGATCCCAACAACACAACCGTGTTGCGTTATGGTCGAGTGACAAAGATATGATAAGTAAATAACAACAAGGTTTCAATGATTAAGAGTTTTATTAAAAACAGCTTAATACAATACAGAGTTTGCGGAAATAGATAGTACACACTACCTAAAACTCTATACTTGAGTTGACACTTTAGACCGCTCAAACTAGAAGAGATAAACACTGAGAGTTATATCAGCTGATACTAACAGCTGATATTAATGCCTTAGTAATAACTATGGAGGAGTTAATACTTAGACAATAACTAACTCTCAGAGAATGTTGTTGTGCGTATGATTTCTATGATGCTCTAAAGGCTAAAGGTGTTGTTTTCTAAATGCAAGCATTTACATCCGCATTTATAGCCACGGATCCATGTTCCTTAGTCCACAAGTTTGACGACGTGTAAACATATTATTCGTCGATGTAGACTTGTCATGGATCATTAAATGCGATTGCACAAGTTATCGTCCCGAGTGTACTTTTTGTCCACTTCTTCTGGTACCTTTTCTGACGCACAGTGAAAGGTGTACTACACAAGTACAGAAGTTGTTGACTTTCTCTTTATATGCTTGAGGGACAAACTATGAAGTTGTACTGACATTATCTTCTATTCCAAAATAGAAGATCTTCATCGTTTTCTTCTTCTTTGAGTGGGAAAGGGAAATATTCAAGGTGTCAATGAACATTTCCTTTAAGTCTTCATCTGCAGCAGGTACTATCAGCTGATTCCACAATCAGCTGAATAGTCTTCTTCTTGTCTTTGTCCTTTGGCCATAGACTTCGAATGAACTCTCGTTAATAGCTGCTGATTTGACTTGTATCCTAAAGCTAAGTACGTACTCAGCTGAAGGTTTATTGTATATACTTGTTTCAGCTGAGATACATACTTCAGCTGTTGTTTATTCTTCTTGGCTGTCGAGCATCAAATCTTATTTACTTAGTCTTCTTGGGACTAACAATAAGATTACAAAATTTTCATGTGAATTTGTTATGGTGATATAATAAGTTAAGAGAACCAACAAATTTGCTAAAAACATCAAAACATCTGCAACCAAGACATAAATATAAAACTTGCATTTAGGTTCTTTAATACATAAAAGGGTGAAAAAACACAAAGCTTTCTAAGCAACCAACAACGGCTTCCTCAATAAAATCTTTCAAAAAATAAAAGAAAATGATAAAATTAGGCTATGGTTTCCTTCTTAAGCTTTGCTAGCTCTTGCCTTACAACTCCAGCTTTCTGCAAATTCACAAAATACAAAACAAACTATCAGAATACTTTTTCAAACAATCTAAGAATGCAATGTGCACAAAATACTGGGATTTAGTTACCTTAATCTTTGCCAACATGATCTTGAACCTATCAAAATCATTAAGTGAGGCTCTTTTCTTCTGAACAATAAGCTTTCTTCCCCAAGAACTGCTTTCCCACTTGTTCTTGACATCTGCAAATCATTATAATTTCAATTATTTAACAAACAAGAGATAAGATATATAATGTACAACCAAAAACTTGATACAAATTACATACCTGCAGCATCCAAAGCAGCAATAAGAGTTTTCTTATTTGGCACTCTTTTAATGTCGATTTTGATGTCTGTGAGTGTTAGCCTCTTGAAGTTCATTTGACCCCTGACCATGTCTGGTGAGTCAACAAGAGCCTGAAAAATTAAAATTACTAAAGATCATCATCAAGTCACTAGTTTAACCAAACTTTTAATATTACAACTACTAATCAGTGACCATATGCGTATTTTCATAATATGTTTACAATAAAAATTTAGAGTTGAAAAACTACAATTAAGTGCCAACATATGATACTGCGACAAACAAACTACCACAATTCACGAATTCGAGATGTAAAAAAAGCTACTACGACCAAATGCATCAATTCCAAATAGAAGCTACATGTTCGACTAAATCTCTAGCTAATCAAGTATTGTTTTAGCCTAATAATCCTGATTACATGTAAGAAATGAGAGTTTTAGTAAAATTTCCAGCGATCCGATGCATATAGCAATACCAGCTACCGAATTAAAGCAAACAAAAACGAACTTATAGCAGCATAATCAAGCAAAAATGTAGTTACTCTGTTTTGATCAATGACATCGACGATGACTACGAGCTTTCCGTAATCCTTTCCGTAGTTAACCAGGGCGATTCTTCCGATCTCGACATATCTCTTGAACGGCTACAAAAATCAAAATTACATGCACATTTGATGAGATTCAGGTTATAGCATACGTAGAGATGAAAATTAGGGTTTTGTTTTACCATTTTCTGAGTCCTGGATGTGGAGCGCCGGGAAGAGAGGACGAGGCGATAGTGATGAAGATGATGAAAGTTAGGGTTTGTAACGCGGGAGGTTTTAATGGTGGAGTTTGTAGTTGGGCTTGACTGGGCTTTTATTTTGATCGTTAATGGGCTGTTAAAGTCTTGTAGTCGATGTGTCAAGCCCAAATATATAATAATCTATTTTTTAATTGGCTTTAAATGGATATTGCAGATTAACCACGTGGTTATGCTCTACATTATAATAAGAGCGTTTGAAATGATCTTCTAAATTTTATAGGTTTGATCCATTCCTTAGGTAATTATTTATGAAATAATTAGGGGAAGGTTTGAATACTAGGTCATATCTATACTACTTTATAAAGCAAATTAGACATTTCTAAATAAGGCATGTCTGAATTCAAACCTGCCATATTTAGCAATGTTCACTTTGCCTGAAAAATAATTATAAAACTGCTTTGGACGAGGCTCGAACCCGGGTGGGTGTGCTCCATAGCTAGAGCTCTTACCACTAGCCAAACTACGGCTTTGGTTACAAATTTGTAACACTTAAACACTATGCTTTCATATGGGGACAGATTTCAATATAGCCATTAAAATTTTACGTTATTTGACTTTTATTTATAGAAACCATAATCAGTTAACGTAAATAGAGAAATATATTAAATTTGAACATGCGTTTTAAATTACTTGATTTATTGGCGTGGATTTTCAAAACGCCATTTAAATATATGAATTTGAACACGCGTTTTTGTCAATGTTACCATAATCATATGAATCTATTAGCAGGTCTTTTATATACGCTTTGCTTAATTGCATCACACATAACGTTTCTGTAACACAAATGATGCTTTTTTTTATATTACGTTTTTGCTTAAATTATATAATGAGAGAATTTCCCAATAACATCTTTTGGTAATACGATTTAATTTAGTGCAACTCCATAAATCTTTACGTGTTAAT
Organism: Calendula officinalis; assembly: GCA_963853835.1. Taxonomy (NCBI): domain Eukaryota; kingdom Viridiplantae; phylum Streptophyta; class Magnoliopsida; order Asterales; family Asteraceae; genus Calendula; species Calendula officinalis. The sequence goes on from OY970825.1 coordinate 25,366,389, forward strand.
TATCTGATTTGTCACACCATGTTACTTATCTTTTCAGTCTTATTCATTTACCATGATTTAAACCACAAATTTACTCCACATTTATGATAAATTCGAACCCTTATATGACAAAAAAATTAAAAAAACTCCAAAATTAAATTCGTCAACATCTTCATTAGATATAACACATTGCCCACACATCTTTTTCCTAAACCTACAGAGGGGTTTTTCATAAATCCATAACACCAATTAAAAGCTTCATACATGGCCCATTTGCCTCTTCTTATAACTGACCATTAGAAGTTAATATACCACAATATAATTCCTAATAAAAACTTGTATAAAAGTAAATTATAAAACGTATTTCTCAAATTAAATATATTTCAGTTAATTTGTAATGGTGAGTTGTAAAGGAATATCTCTTCATATTATTTGTCAAATTAATATGATGTCAAAAATTAATGCTTTTATTCCATCCATAATTTGTATAAGATTTTAGAAAAACGGTCAATTACTGCTTTCAGTCTATAATTAAAGGAGTGTTAATATGACGCTTAATATTAATATGAAGAGATGCTTACATTCCATCAGATTTATACGTTTTTAGTACACAATTAAATGAGTGTTAATATGACAATAAATATGAATTAATATATACGTTTTTAGAGTGTTAATTTGTCATTTAATTGTTTGACTAAAAATTTGTTTTCCTGCTCAAATAATTACGTTTTTATTAGTTGTCATTTAATGTGTTAATTACGTTTCATTACAATTAATAATAATATGTAGAGATGTAAATACGTATGAGTTATACGTTTTTAGTCCACAATTCAAAGAGTGTTAATATGACAAATTAATATGAATTAATATATACATTTATAGAGTGTTAATTTGGCATTTAATAGTTTGACTTACAGTTATTTTCGGTGCTCAAATAATTACGTTTTTATTGTGCTCCTAAAAACCCGAATCAAATTTGAAAATCCTCCCTCTTTAAAACTTTTAATTACGTTAAAAACTGTCGAGATTTAATTGGTTGGCTCGTTTTTATTGTAGAACCATTTAATGGTTTGACTTACAATAGTTGTACTTTAACCGCTTTTATTGTATCAAAAGTTTTAAAAACGTTGCTTAAATTGATTTGTCGTTTAATGCGTTAATTACGTTTTATTACGGTTAATATATACGTTTTGAGTAAATTATGGTTTTTGTCCTTGTGGTTTGCTTGTTTCTGCTTTTTTGTCCCTGTACTTTTTTTTCTATTTTTTTATCCTTGAGGTATGCCAAATTCCGTTTTTGTGTCCTTCCGTCCACTCTCCGTTTGAATTCAGCTATTAAAGCCCTCACGTGCTAAAAACGTGAGAGTATTTTGGTCATTTTACAATTTTTACAATTTTCATTTATTTTGTTTCTTCTTTCTTCGTCTTCATCTTCATCCTTGAATGAACCCTAATTTCTTCATCTTCTTTCTTCATCTTCATCTTCAAAATCAAAATAACAAATCTTCGGATCTAGGGTTTAATCCGGTCAAAATAACAAATCTTCCGATCAAGAACCTGCTCTCTCCAGCTCCATTGTATCTTGAAAGGATAACTATTGAAGATTCAAGAACAACATACAACAAAATCTTTTCATTTCAAGAAAAAAAGTTTGAATCTTTTTCATAAAGACATCAAATTTGGGGAATTTTATCATCTGGGTTTTCGAAATTGGGGAATTTTATCAAGTGGGCGAAGAGCATTTTGTGAATTCGTTCATTTTCTAACAATATTTGAGCTGGAAATGGAAAGAAAGTAGTCGTTTAATTCTTTTTTTCTTATGGTGGGTGTTATCTTTTGGAATTTAACGAAGACAACAACAATATCACCTGCAACTACCTGCAAATCACCCTTCATCTTTTAGTTCTTCACCATTTCTCTAAAAACCAATAATCTTTGTGGGGTTTTCTCATAATTTATCAATAACACAAGCCAAAGATCCAGATCTGCAAAAACAACAAGATTTGGAGCTTCTCTTGTTCACAGTTTTGAACCCTAGATCTGTATCATCGGGTTTTGAAGATATCATGTTTGAAAAGATGGGTGTTCTGAAGATCGACTATTGTTCACGATTTTTGGGTTTTGAAGATAGCATGTTTTGAAGATCAACTGTTGTTCACGATTTTGGGTATTTAGTTTGAAGAAGATGGGAAGAAATGAGGTGTTTTGTTTGAAGAAAATGGTGTGAAGAAATTGGGGTTTTTGTTTGAAAAAGATGGTTGGAAGAAATTAGGGGTTTTGTTTGAAGAAGATGGTTTGAATAATTGAGGGTTTTGTTTGAGGTGATTTGATTGTGATGATTTTACAGAGAAGTGATTTGGTGGTAATGTTTTCTTAGAAAAAAGAAGATGATTGTTTGAAGATGACGTTGAAGATGGATAGGTTGAAGACTTTGATGTTTTTTAAAAAGAAAACTAAAATTAATTATGAATGTACAAACTATAAAGCATAAGGTATAAGTGATTTGAGGAAAAAGACAGAATTACCCTCACGTTTTCAGCACGTGAGGGGCTTAACGGCTAAAAAGAAACGGAGGATGGACGGAAGGACAAAAAAATGGAAATTTGCATACCTCAGGGACAAAAAAACAGGAAAAAAAACCACAGGGATAAAAACGCAGAAACGGGCAAACCACAGGGACAAAAAGCGTAATTTACTCATACGTTTTAAAAATATACGTATTTAGTGTTAACATGACGATTAATATTAATATGAAGAGATGCTTACATTCCGTCGGATTTATAGGTTTTTAGTCCACAATTAAATGAGTATTAATATGAAAATGAATATGAATTAATATATACGTTTTTAGAGTGTTAATTTGTCATTTTATGATTTGAGTTACAATTTTTTTTGCTGCTCAGATAATTGTGTGTTTATTATTTGTCATTTAATGTGTTAATTACGTTTTATTACAACTACTATTAATATCTAGAGGTGTAAATCCATAAGAGTCATACGTTTTAGGAAACAATTAAAGGAGTGTTAATATGACAATTAATATGAATTAATATAAACGTTTTTAGAGTATTAATTTGTCATTTAGTGGTTTGACAGACAATTATTTTCGTTGCTAATTAAATGACGGTTTTATTGTGGTTGACTCAATTTTTATAGCATGACCATTAAATGGTTTGACTTACAATAGTTGTACTTTAAACGTTTTGATTATATCAGAAGTTTTAAAAAATGTTTCTTAATTTTATTTTCATTAAATGTGTTTATTACGTTTTATTACAATTAATACATATATACGTTTTTTATGTATATAAATTGACGACTCAACCATTTAACCTTTGCATTCACGATACGAAACACATACCACCAACCATCACCCGTCACCATTTTCATCATAATTTTGTTAACCATTGTAAACACCGGTATTACTTATCACCCACTGCTCTGGTTTTTTTTTTCATTTCTTAAACTTTTGATACAAATTTTATTCCTATTGTGTATGACTTTGGTAAATTGTAATCTTTTTATGTAAGGTATTCTTAACATGTCAACAATCGGATTGCACTTTATAAGAAACATTCATGATTTCAAGGACAAAAATTACCTCAAGGTCAGAGTTCTACGAATTTGGCCCCAAACAAACTTCAACAGTAAAAATGAGATAATATCACTTGACATGTTGTTAATTGACGAGGAGGTATTACACTTAATCATATTCGATAAATGATCATTAGGTATAGATATTATTTTCACTAAATTAACTATTAATTAACATCCTCGGTATTATCCATATTTTGTAGGGAGATAAGATTCAAGCTTCTATTTACGTTAAATTGATGAGTAGATTTCAAAAAAATTTGAAGGAAGACGGTGTTTACTATATCAGAGGAGGTAAGTTGTGGGAGACCAAGTCAAGTTTTACGTTTACAGGCCTGAATGAAAATCTTTCATTTTAATCAAGCACGACGATTTAACAAATTTTAAACGCCGATAAGTTTTCAATGTACTCTTTATCCATATTTTATTCCCAACTATCAGTCATTTGTATAATAATCGTTATAAAATAACATGTAAACGAACACCATCAACATCGTCGCGGAAAAGATGTATCAGGGTACCCGCCGCCTCATTGCGCGGGTACCTTACTATATATCAAAACATGTAATCGAACAACATTTCAACGCCAATGCTAATTCTTGCCTTTTTCCTCTATTTTATACACAGTTTGCATGCTTATGTATTATAAAAATATGTCACCAATGGACTTTTAATCGCCAGAAATATATGGTTTGCAGCCGCCGCATCGCGCGGGTTTTAACCTAGTATATCACAATTAAAACTCGAGCACTACATATGAGCCCGTTATAAATACTAGCAGGTTACCCGCGCAATGCGGCGGCGAGTACCCTGTGACTAAATTTGACGGCGATCAAGTAGTGGGTGGTGACAACGGTAGTGATAGTGGCTGCTGGTTGTGGTCGTGCGGATGGTGGGTGATGTTAATTTTCAGTTTGTAAAGATTAATAAAGATATCTCATAAGCTTCCTTAAATCCGAAATTGGCGTTTTTTAAATATGGACCGTTTTATCTATGTTGAATATCTCATAAGTTTCCTTAAATCCGAAATTGGCGTTTTTTAAAATATGAGCCTTTTAGTTATGTTGAAGTTAAATGTTACTCCCTCCGTCCCACAAAAAAGTTCCCATTTCCCTTTGGCACAAGATTTTAGGTGATAGTTAATGGTGGGGTCATTGGTATTATTTTGATTAAAATATAAGGTTGGTTTGGAGAGAGAAAGATAATTAGTGGATGTTATTGATGGAGTTTTTAATAATAATAATATTTTATTGTGTGGAGCCCACCACATGTGAGAAATGAGAACTTTTTTGTGGGACAAAAGCTTTAGGAGAAATGAGAACTTTTTTGTGGGACGGAGGGAGTATATATATTAATTGTTGGGATTAATCAAAGTGTCATTTAATCAATCGGTTAACACACAGTCAGTACTCACAAAAGGTCTTGTATTCGAATCTTGTAAGCAACATTTTTTATTTTTGTGGTGTTTAAGATATTACCAAAAGTAGAAATAAGTTTAAGTACTTCTATAATTAGTAGTCCTAAACACATTATAAATGAATAAGATAAGTACATTTATTTTTTTTAAAAGCAAGTATTGCAAATTGCTCTCTTGTATAAGACTAGTTGTTATACTTAAACTGAAAATATGACTTAATAGACGATCTTGCTAAGTAGTGGGGGGCATCTAAAACGCTTTATGATTTTTAAATTTTAGAAAAAATAATTGAAATAAAGTCAATGTAATTAGCATTTAGTAGCAATCACTAAAACGCATGTAAGTGATGCTTTAAAGAAACATTGTAGTGGCACTGTAATTGTTTTTTTTTTTTTTTTTTAACCGGCAAATAATTACATATAAATCTCTTATGCTTGGGATTGAACCCAAGACCTCCTTATTAGTTTCTCTCCATGTTAACCAAGTGGGCTAGCCCCAACTTGTAGTGGCACTGTAATTGTTGATAACCAAAAATATAGCACATTGAGGGTAATATGTATAATTAAAGATGGTGTATAACTTTCTTACCACAAAAAAAAAAAATGCGTATTCAAATTGTTTTTAACAAAACAAAATGCATGTTTGTAGTAATAGTTTATAGAAATATTCAAATATTAAGCTCAAAAGCTTATTAAATAAATGTTCCCAAACATGTCCTAAGTCGATATAATCTGCAATACAAAATGTTAATATTATTTTTGTTTTGAAAGATAAATATTAATCAATTTTAAAAGGTATACAAAGTTTGTAGCATAATGATATTTATGTAAGGTGTAATATGTTTAAAAAAATAGAGCGAATTACATCTAAGATCTCTGTGGTTTACCACTTATTGCAGCCACAGTCCCTAAACTTCATTAAGTACACTGGGAGTCCCTGGTATTGCCACTTTGTTGCACCCATAGTCCCTGAAGCAAACGGGCGTTAATTAAAGTCGTTAAATCCCCCATGTGCACATCACATGATGGGTAGTATGGTAATTGTCCACTCCTTCCTCATATTTAAACCCGAGTAAATTACATGGAAGGTCCCTGTGGTACTACTTATTACAGCCTTAGTCCCTGAACTACATTTATTACACCGGAAGTCCCTGATGTATACACTTTGTTACACACATGTAGGCATGTAAACGAACGAACGGTTCATGAACTAGGGTAACAAACATGTATTTCTTTATGTTCGTTTATGTTTGTTAAGAAAATATAGTGTTCACGAACGGTTTGTGAACTAGGGTAACAAACATAAACGAAATCAAACGAACATAAACAAACACAAACGTACACGAAACAAACACAACGAACACAAACAAACATAAACAAACATAAACAAACACAAACGAACACGAAACAAACACAAACGAACATAAACAAACTCAAACGAACACTAACAAATGAACACGAATGGATGTTCACGAACATAAACGAACGAACGGGTCTTTGTTCGTGTTCGTTTGTTTAACTAAATGAATACAAAATCTTATTTGTGTTCGTTTGTTTAGCTAAACGAACGAACATAAACGAACTCCCGTCGAACGGTTCGCGAACGATTCGTTGAACGTTTGGTTCGTTTAGAGGCTTACATGTGTGTAACAAATTGTATACACCAGGAACTTCCGGTGTAATAAATGAAGTTCAGGGACTAAGACTGCAATAAGTAGTATACCACAGGGACCTTCCATGTAATTTACTCAGATTTAAGTATGAGGAAGGGGTGGACAATTACCATACTACCCATCATGTGATGTGCACATGGGGGATTTAAGAGCTTTAATTAACGTCCGTTTGCTTCAGGGACTACGGGTGCAACAAAGTGGCAACACCAGGGACTCCCAATATACTTAGTGGAATTTAGAGACTGTGTCTGCAATAAGTGGTAAACCTCGTGAGCTTAGATGTAATTAGCTCAAAAAAATATGAAGAAAAAACAATGAAATGTCAACTAGGTTTACAAGTTAGAACAATAGACATCACAGCAAAAGCAAAAGATCTCCTGGTTTAATCAAACCTTATCAAACACTTCAACTGATAACAATTTCATATTTTTCAATTAAAAGTTTATCGTTTAATTGATATCGTGTTTATTTATGTTTACAATCCGATAATATCATCAATATCGCAGCGTATAATATATCAATCAGGTCACGGGATCAGTGATCAATCAATCAATCATGAACATATTCAAGAAGAAACCCACCCCCAAGGGTACGTTTTCTGAGCCCTAGTTCATCATTTATAATTTAAAATTAGCTCACCGTTTCATGTTTAAGTCCCGAAATTCATGTCGTAAACTTGTTAATTCCATCTTCATGGCTGGATTTCAAGTATGATTATAGTCTACCGGAATCACTTTGATATTTAGCTTCTTCTTTTTTAATTTATCAAATTATGTATAGTTGCCTTTTGATCATATTAACTGCAACTAAATCATATGCTAACATGAATTAATATTAATTTTTTGTTATATGATTCAGAAGCACTTCGAGAGAGTAAACGAGAAATGGCCAATGCTACTAGAGGTAAGATTTATTTTGAGTAATTTGACTTTTATTTAAAATTCACCAACAGCTTTTGAACAATTAACATCTTATATATGCTATAATTGGATAATTACCAACACTGATCTGATCTCCCTGCATTTTCTGAACTATCCTGTAATTTGACTTTGGGCCATAGTCAACTCAATCCTGTATATAATGATTTTTACGCAAAGAATATTCAAGCTCATATAATCAAATTAAAAAAAAAAAACACAATCATGTGATTATCACAGCAGATAAATAAAATCAAAACTTTTAATCCAAATAGAAAATTATTATACTTCGGATCTTTAATTCTTTATACTAACTGGTATTATCATCACGAGCTTACAAAAGTTATCGGTTTTGAACCATATGTTGGTTTGTTTCTTGTGATTCAGGTATAGAGAGAGAAATCACAGCATTGCAGTTAGAGGTATATTTTGAGGTTCATGAAATTATATGCATGTATTTGTATCATAAAAATAATGGCACAAATAACTTATAATTGTAAATAAGCAGGAAAAGAAACTTGTTGCTGAAATAAAGAGAACAGCTAAAACAGGAAATGAGGTAACTGGTGTACTTTAAATTCATTATAAATTATATACAGTATATGTATTTTTTAATTGTTATTTGTCTGAAAATGGGCTATTTGAGCACTAAATTGGGTTGTGCAGGCTGCAACAAAGATTTTAGCAAGACAATTGGTCAGGCTTAGACAACAAATAGCCAACCTACAAAGTAGTCGAGCTCAAATGAGAGGAATAGCAACGCATACACAGGTATTATATCTATATACGTATATATATATACACACACACACTTATATATATTCAGTGTGTGTGTGTGTGTGTGTGTGTGTGTGTGTATGATTGTTACTATTGTTTTAATTTATCTCAGGCATTAGCTGCACACTCTTCTGTTGCTGTTGGGATGAAAGGTGCTACTAAGGCAATGTCAGCAATGAATAAGGTAATAATACGCCTACAATAATTTTTTTTAATTCTCTGTTTCCTGAATGTATTTATGAAACGTAAAAACATATTAAAATAGAGATGAAAACCTTCTAGTAAATATGGAGTTGTAAATTAGTATCATTTTGTGCATATGGGCACATGAAATATGGTAAATAAAGTCTATTCGTTCGCATTTATCTCATTTATGTATTTGGGTAACAGTTTATTGATAATTAACTGTTTATTTTTGTGTGTGATTATGATGATGTGAATGTGCAGGAAATGGATCCTGCAAAGCAAATGAAAGTGATGCAAGATTTCCAGAAGCAATCTGCACAAATGGATATGACTGTAAAATAGGATTATTATTATTTTTTTAATTTTAAATGACACGCGACAGATAATTGTAAAATTGATATATTTGTACAGACTGAGATGATGTCAGAGGCCATAGATGATGTTCTTGATGATGATGAAGCTGAAGATGAAACTGATGACCTAACAAACCAGGTAAGTTCATAAAGTTGTTATTTTACCCCCTCCTTATTTCAGAATTTATATATTTAATATGTTTTTTTTTAATTGCAGGTGCTAGATGAAATTGGTGTGGATGTGGCTTCACAGGTTTGTAGTTGTGACATGTGATATTAATTGGCCCCTTATATATATGTTATTTTAAGAGGCTGAATTTTGAATTATTTTGACAGTTATCATCAGCTCCCAAAGGGAAAATTGCCGGGAAAAATACCGAGGATGCTAGCAGGTGATATTTCTATGCATTAAATAAATAAATAAAACATTGAGTAAATTACAACGATGGTCTCTGAGTTTTATTCCAAATTTCACGTATGGTCCTTTACTTTAAAAAATTAAACTAGTCCTCCACGTATGAATTACATGATCAGTCAAATTTAACAGAAAAAAGACTACCGTTGTAATTTTTTAACAAAAAAATTTAACGAATATTAGGCTAAAGGAGTGTAGGTGCAAAGGTTTCCAAAAAAGGAGTACTGGTGCAATTTTCTAATGTAAAGGACCATAAGTGAAATTTGGTGCAAATCTCAGGGACCATCCTTGTAATTTACTCTAAAACATTTTCCTTTTTCTGTTTTGTCATTGTTGAGCATCTTCTTAAGATTTGACAGTCAAACAGTTGGAGTCAAACATATCATCTATTTTTTGGATACATTTACTTGCATTTTCTTTTTCTACACAAATAAATCATTTATTTTATTATTATTTTGCAAAAGCATACAAGATTGAGCAAATTTTGAGTGGAAGTATTAACTAACTTATTGAAATATGATGTATGCAGTTCTGGAATAGATGAACTAGAGAAGAGATTGGCAGCCCTAAGAGGTTAAAATCCTTTCATCATACATGGTCAACTTTAGTCAACAATTCATCCGTTCACAGAGGTTTCTGCACTTTTGTACATGTTCCCATAATTTGATGTTATTTACAATCCACCATTTTAATTTTCATCTTTGGGTTCAAATGTCAATTTTGTGTTGAAGATGATGTATATCTGTAGATGCGTGAGTTTGACTTTTTATCAAGCTAGTTTGACTTGTAACCCAAATGTGTCTTGTTTATTCCGGATTAATTACTAAGTGAATGAATAACATATTAAAAGGTAGGGTTGACACTAAACAAACGGCTATGCTAGGTCTGTGCAAACTGGACCAAGAACCCACTAGATCGAACTAAGTCCTCGGTTCTAATTGTCATGAAAATCAGTTCTCGGTTCGGTTCTTTCGGTCCAAAACCGAGAAAAAATCGAAAAAAGTTCCTCAATTCTCGGTTTGATTCAGGCTGATTCTCGGTTCAGTTTGGAACCTGGTTCTTAGTGTATACGGTTCGGTCTTGGTTCCGAGAGATTCGGTTCAGTCTAAAACCCAGAAAAAATAAATAAATAAATAAACTCTTAGTTTTCGGTTCCGGCCAGTTCTCAGTTCGAACCGGACTGATCGAACCAGGTCTCAGTCCGGTTCCGGGTTCGCGTCATCGGTTCAAACCAGGTCTCAGCCCGGTTCCGAGTGTCATCAGTTCGGTCAACGGTCCGGCCAAACCCGTTTCCTCAGTTGTCAGTTTTGTTCAGTTTCAAGTGGTTCAGTTCGGTTCTTGGACCATGCACATGCCTAGGCTATACAGTTAACAAACATCGCAAATAATAGCAAACCATATAAAACCGCAACCTATTACAGCATTAAACTTTTTAACATCTAATCGGGTGCTAATATAATAATACATAAGACCGTATCTTCCCGTACAAGTAAACTCAATTCTTTTCACGACAAAACTACACAATCTCCGAAACAGTTATCCTCGTATTGCAAGGTAAAACACAAATGCTCCCATTTTTACATAACCTAAAATTGCAGGGTATTTTGAAGCTTTATTTCACCATAACGTTTCACTTCCTGATTTGTAGGAACTCAAAGCTCCTAAGTGGATCTTCACGGGCAGCCCGTGAAGATTGTTGGACTCTTTGAGTAGTGGATATGCGGGCCCCACTACTGGAAACAAGACGATCGGCTGAAGAAGAACCTGGTTTGCTGCTGCTTAAAAAGGATGCACGTTTTGATGAGCTCCCGTTTCTAGAAGATCGCACTTTTTCTGAATCAGCTTGCTGTAAATGGACCACATAAATGGGATTCATTTTTTTTAAATTCTATGTTGAGTAAAGGCCAAAATACATTTTAGTACGTGAACTTGGTTGACTAGGTCTTTTACTACCTTGAACTATTAAAGGTGCAGTATGATACCCTAAACTTTAAAAATTGGTCGATTTAGTAACATGACTCACTGATTTGGTCTTGTTTTTCTCGCGTGTTTTGCTTCTATATTGAGATATGAACGTATATTTTTTAGTCCGTTAAAGCCTCCAACCAAAGTAAGTCAAACGCGATCAAATTTGAGTCAGGTAGCGGTGAACATTTGGGTCGAAAAAATCGAATCGAACCGAAAACCGACTGAAACCGAAACCAATAACATGCTATCGGTTCAGTTTCGGTTTTGAAAATTCATCATTTTCGGTTTCGGTTCGGTCCGGTCCTCGGATAAGGATGAGCATTTGGCCTAAAAAAACTGAACCGAACCAAAACCGACGGTTTTAAAGATTCATCATTTTCGGTTGGGTTTGGTTTTTGGAGCGCGCTCACCCCTAGAGTGAGGGTACTAAATCGACCATTTTGTCAAGTTTAGGGATGTTGCATCTTGGGTAGTAGAAGACCTAGTCAGTAAAGTTTAACGTACTAAAATGTACTTTGTCCTTGAATAAAACCTAAAATGAAAAAAATAAAATAACTGAAGACGTGTATCATTAGAAACTTACGACATCTTTTGATGAAGGTACGTCTTCTGGAATCCTGTTTCTAGAAAGTTCATGGCGGCCACCAGTTGACGGATTTCTTCTAGAAGATGTCTCACGGACATCTATTCCACCTACAAAAATAGAAGCTCCTTGAGTAACGGGTTCGAGTTAGAACGGGTCGGGTCATCAACCCACAATACTTTTTGTCCAATATTATTATTATTAGAGTAAAATCTAAACTTTTTGTATAAAATGCTTTAGCAGGTTAAAAAATACATTGTGCGACTATTGACTCATTTGAGATCCGTTCTGTTTTTAGCTTACTTTCTATATTACTCGTTTGACCCGAATCGACCCATTAACTTCTACTTCTAAGTGGATACCTGATGTGGTTCTTCCGGGTTTTTCTGCAGATGTCCCGACATTTTGAACAGGATTCCCACTTTGAATCTGCAAAAAGAACACAAGTTGATGACATCATCTTGAAAAATGATGTAAAAATATATACGGTAAATCATTTATTCACTGACCCGTCCTCTGGAGCTAGCACCAATTTGTGGATATTTTAATATGGTCCAATCAAATACATAGTCAAATTGATAGCCTGAAAAAACAAGAATCAACTGATGCTCATTGACTATAACATGAAATTAATAAAAAAAAAATATAAATATAAAAAAAAAGCATTTAGGCACGGTTTAATGTGCACCTTCACGAATAAATAAGTCTCGGAAAAGCCTCTTCAAATATGAATAGTCAGGTTTGTCTTCAAATCTCAATGATCGACAATAATGGAAGTATGATGTGAACTCTGATGGATATGATTTGCATAAAACCTGTTGAAAACAAATACATAAATAAATAAATAGTAAATATATATAAGAGTCATATGTGGCGTAAAACAGGCTTGTAAAAATAAAAAATACCTCAATTGGAGTCAACATTTTCTTTTCACTTATCCTGTCATATTTCTGCTTCTTAGTTCCTGCTTTCAGTCCCTGCCACGGAAGGCTAATGCAAAAAAACAAAAAAAAAAAAAGAACAAAAAATAAAATAAAATTGTAAACTAAAAAAGTCGGTAGCAAAAAGGGTCAGGCTGGGTGACCCACTAACTTTTTGTCTATCTTTGTACAACATGATAATTAATATTTTGAATATGATTACAAAAACTGCCGTCGGCCCGTCACAAATTTTATAATAAACATCCAATTTTTTTAAATAAAAAAGTTAAAAAATTAAAATAAAATAATGTGATAATACCCACCTTCCTCTTAGGAAATACATAAGGACGTAACCAAGAGATTCCAGATCATCACGTCTACTTTGTTCTGCATAATGACAGTTACATTAAGTTTTTAAATGCCTTAGCTTATTTATTACATAATTTATATTAAAATAAATCATTTAGGTAATGAACTACTCACCAACTCCAAGGTGTGTGTTGACACTAGCATAACGAGCTGTACCCGTGAGATTTTTGTTTTCCCTAATTAAAAAAGTTATTTAATTAAAAATACAATTTATTAAAAATATTAAAAACAATAACCTACGAGGGTAGAAACCTTACTTATACGGTATGTGTCTATGAGTTTGAAGATCCCTGTACTTTTTAGCAAGCCCAAAATCAATTATGTATGCCTGCCATAACAACAACCATGAAAAGATATCCAAAGGAATGTTTAATATTTAAATACTAATCATTAATGCTAAGATTCCAAATATTAAATTTGCATAAAAATATAAAATGAAGATTTTTTTTTTAGAATGACCTGATTTGCCTTGCGGCCCAGGCCCATTAAAAAATTGTCAGGCTTTAGGTCACGGTGCAGAAAGCTTCTTGCATGCATGTACTCAACTCTATTTATCTGCAAAGTTAAATATATGAATATATGATAAGTGATTATAAAAGTAAAACTATAAAACATAAAATAATAAGTGATTAGAAGTCGTAAAATCACTTACTAATTGATCTGCAAGCATTAAGACTGTCTTCAAGGAAAACTTTCTATTGCAATAGTTAAAAAGGTCTTCAAGACTAGGCCCCAGGAGGTCAATCACCATCACATTGTACTCACCCTCTACTCCATACCACTTAAGGTTTGGCACTCCCGCTTCATTAATTAAAATTAAATAAATAATAAAAATAGTATTTATTTATTTTGCACCAATTACACAGAGAGAGAGAGAGAGAGAGAGAGAGAGAGAGAGAGAGACTCACTTCCTCCTTGAAGAAGCAGATATATTTTTGATTCATAATGAAGTTGAGGATGCTTAGTCTTAGCTGGTTCCTGGAAATTGGCAAATTGCAGTAATTATAGTAAATTAAGTTTGTTATTATGGTATTAAAACAATTAAATGTGTTCTTTGCTATCAATCGGTAGACTAAAATTAGTAATACACCCCTTACTATATCCAATTAAACATTTAAACCCTAAGTAATCAGAATTTGCAACACATTTTATTACAGCTTAGTATCTTGTTTGTAGTACTCAATATTCAATGATCACTATTTAAGGCACATCCAAACACCCCCAGTATCAAGTTATCCACCAAACAGTGAATAACATTTAATCAAACAAATATAAATCAAAAGAATCATGAGGAAAGGAGGTCAATACCAACTTAACAGCAACTTCTTCCCCAGTTTGAATATTAACAGCTGCATATTAATAACCAAAAACGAAATTAACAGCTTAAACATAGATATAATACCTAAACTGAAGCTTAATAGCATACAGAATCAGAAACATACCTAAAAAAAGCTCACCAAAAGATCCACTCCCAATTTTTCTCCCAAGCTTAAACTTACCACCAACAACACGATCCATAATTATTGATTCAATTAACTCTCGCGGTCAGTATAAACTGCTAATCTATACTCAGATCTGTATCTATATGTACGTAATTACACCTCGACTAGGGTTTGTAAAACTCAACCCTACTTGATAATTACCGAATCAACCCCCAATTTCCACCAAAAACGATTCAATTGACGATCGATTCCGGTTCTAGCGCAAGCATACACACTATACAAAATTTGTAAAAAACAATCTGATAAAAGTCAATTAACTTTTTTTCACATCAATAAACCCTAATTTCAACGACAAAAAGGTGCCGTAATTAATAAAATTAGGAACCGTATTTGTTTAACACCGACTAAAATTGAAAAGGCATCATCAAAACTCTAATTGATTGACCAAACATTGCATGCAGATTCACCTTTATTTATCCTTTATTATAAATTTGAGTGAGCAAGAATTGACGGATGGAATGACAACAAGGCAAAGGATTGCGATGAATTTGTGCTGGGGGAAACCAAATCCGATGAGAGAGAAGGGGGGGGGGGGGGGGGGGGGGGGATTTGTGAGGGGGAGAATGAAGAAAATAAAGAGAGGCAGGTGTCAATATTTGTTTTGTTTCTGCTTTTCCACGATTTATTTTCTTTTTCTATTTTTATTATGGAAAATATACTTTTAGGGCGGCTGGATATGCAATATGATGTGTTTGATTAGATGACATGATAATAATCTTAATGTAGCCAGTAGTATTCATGTGCATTAGACTTATGATTGCCTTTAAGGGGTCGGAAAAAATATTAGACCCTTCAATTTATGACATTAACTGACATTTTAAATTTGGTTAAATTAATGTCACGTCAGTTGACGTTCAGCTAACACACTTATACGACGACAACAATAGTTTTTCACTTAATATTTACATTAAATACACACAAAAAACATTAATTATCCACAAAAAAATAATATTTCTATCGTCAATTTATACTTAAGAAAAATGAACAAAAAGTCGACGAAAACAAACTGACGACTTCGTGCCATCATTGGCTTTAAACCAAAGCACAACTAACTATACCGTTGCAGTAGTCTTACGAACTTGTATGTTAATGGATAATGATCCCTTGCATTTACGATATTATCCCTCCATTAATTAAAATATAAGTTTTTAATACATGTAATAATTTTTTTAAAACAATCAGGTAATAAAACTGATTTTATTATTTATTTCTAAAATTGATATAATTACTATTTAAACAGTTATTATATTGTTTTTTGATTAACATACTTTATTTGGTTTCTATGACTAAAGGTTGCAAACAATACTTAGATGTTGATACGTGTGTTACAAAAAATGTTTAATATTACTTTAAAATATTAATCATGGTTTAAACATAATGATATCAAAGTAGGGATGGTCATGTAATTTAATAAGTATTTAATTATAGTAGATAGTTTGATTTTGTTGCTTTCCTTTTTAAATTAATTTAAACATAAAAAAAGTAACGTTAATCAAACCATTTGATGATGGTTTAGCGGTACAAACAGTTAAAATTATCTTCTCGATAATCTTTTTATTAGCTTTTACTTCTTAGTTTATAATTTGACCGTGGTTGTAATTTTAAGAAGTTAATTAGCTTGTTCTGTCTAATTATGCGTCATCAACTTGAGTTCGTAATTAGGGATGAACATAATATTGTATTGGTAGAAACCAATATCAGATTATTGCTACTACATTTTCTCGGCTTCTAATAATGGGTATAAAGTACCGTATGTCGATACAAATATGAGATTAACTTGGTTTCAGTATTTGCTTGAATTTGGTTATCATGGTATCAAACTGAGGATACTAACATTATTTTGGAATCAAAATCCCGAACGTTAAATTTGGTATGGGTTCGATACTATGACAACATAGAACTGGTTAGATTTTGATATCCAGTCACAGTAGTAACTTATTTTAAGCTCTTATGAATTCATAAGCTGATAAAAACAAGTTAATAGTTAATTTACAAAGTACAAAGAAATTAGAGGGACTAATTCTGGACAACAAAATCAAGAAGGGAGAAAACGGAAAAATATTGCCCGTCTAATACCTAAGCTGCATTTCCGGCGTTGAAATATCGTCCGGACGAAGACTCAGAACTCACCCACTCAACTGGTGTCGCATGCTCTAACGCTCTCCTATCTCTTCGACGGCCGATCAAATTAGTAAGATCCCGATTTCAATCTCAATTTCATAGCTCCGATTGAATTTGTACTCATTAGATTTGTCTATCTCAACTTCAATTTATCATTTCATTTCCTATTAATGCAGCCAATGACGAGAAAATTAGGATTTATTGTTGTATTACTGGCAATAGTGTCGATCTGTGATGCTGTGGCGATATTTCACCCGATCTCTAAATCTCACCGGTCCGCTGCAGCAGAGCTGTTCTCCCCTGCCGCTGGATCGTTTTCGAGGTATGCTTAAATCCTCAATACTTTCGCATCGAGTTTTTGTTTGTTATATTGTATGCATTGATTAATTATATGGATCATATCTGGAAATTGAACGGTTTATTCAGCTGAATACAGATTCTACGATTTAATGTTTGTGTTTGTGGTTATGGAAAAATGTAGCTGCGATAGAATGAGTACACACGCACACACCCCCACACACACGCAGTCATTGTTCTTAATTCAAGTCAATTTTTTAGCAGAAGATTATTTTTTGAGGCAATTTGTTGCAAACAAAAGCGTTGGGATAAGTAGCTGGTTTCTATTTTAGCTACTTTTTTTTACCAGAATACGTAATTGGTTAATAATGTTATCTGGCTGTGAATTGCAAAAGATTGATCAGTTGCACATTTTTTTTGTGTAGAAGAACTATACTGGTGATTTATAAGATGTCAATTTAAGAAAACATGTGTTTAGATGACTTTTTTCTATATTAGTGTCGATTTTGTTTGGGGTCTACGATGAAGAAATTATCTGTTGCAATACCACATAGACATAGGGGTGAGCTCGGTCCAAAAACCGAACCGAACTGAAACAAAAAATGATTAATTTTCGAAACCGAACCTGAACCCGAACCAGTTACATGTTTTTCGGTTTTGGTTCGGTTCTGTTTCGGTTTAATTTTTTTTAGCTCAAGTGCTCATACCTATACGAGGACCGAACCAAACTGAAACCGATAGAACTGAAACCTAAAAGGATGAATTTTCAAAACTGAAACCGAACCGATTACATGTTTTTGGTTTCGGTTCGGTTCAAGTTGGTTTTCAGTTCGGTTCAGTTTTTTTGGCTCAAATGCTCACCCCTACATCTGATTAAGTGCTATTTATTTCAGCTTAGAAGAAGCATATGAAGCATTAAGGACATTCGAGGTCCTTGGAATAGAAAGCAAATTTGACATAAAGGACCAAACTTGTAAATCTGTGGCAGATACTCTTTCTTCACCTTCTTCAAATTCAAAGGATTTGTTCCATGCATTACAAGTTAATGGAGTATTAAAATGCAAGATCAGTAACACAGATTTAACGGTATGATTAATCTTACACCATCTTTTGCTTATAATTTGACAGGCTTATTAGTTCTTATGGTAAATTTTACTTCTTTAGGGCATTGCATCAAGACTTAAAGATGCTGTCAAAGATGCATCATCACTTCTAGATTATTATCATTCAGTAGGAGGTTTGCTACTTATTAAGGTAATGGAAAAAAAACATTAAATTCAATGCTTAATTTGCATAAATCCTTGATGATATGCTTACAAATACAAGCTTTTTTTGACATATGCTACCATCAATTAGGGCCTTCTGGTGTATAAATATTAGATTTTCACTTACCTTATTTCATGTCATTATTAATTTATTTATGTACAATTTTCATGCAGGATCATAGTTCTGAAGTGGATGTGCTTCTTGGAGATGCTGATGGAATTTTGAGATCAATAAAGGTTGGTTTTACCTATATTATATGGCAAACAATTTAAGTTTCCTTTAAAAAAGAAAGAGTTTTCACAACTTTAGTGTTACTTGCTATGTAAATTTCTTAGTTGTCTTTTTAATCTTTCACAGGCTCTCAGTCAAAGTGATGGAAGATGGCGGTATAGTTCTAACAATCCCGAATCGAGTACTTATGCTGCAGGTAAGCTTTTCTCACTCTATAAAAGTGGTTTTTTTTGGCTGTATTGGTACATTATTAGGCAAAAGATTGAGTTATGTTTTTCCTCACTACTTAAGATTCCTTTTATTATGTCAATTATTCATGTCATATATTAACTTAACTCAGGAGTAGCATTTGAAACCCTTTCTGGAGTTATATCACTAGCAGCTTCTGAGATCGATGAAAATCTGGTAAATATATTTCTTTCTTTGCATATAAAGAAATTAAAAAAATTGTGCTTTACTTCCCTACTTCCCAATTTTTCTTGATATAGTGAACACAATTTTTTTCAGTTTCTGATGTTTATTCTGTCATTTTTACTGACTATAATATGAAAGGCTCATGCTTTTATTTAACTGTTTGCAGGTTGGTACGCTGAAAAGAGACATTGTGAAGCTCTTTGACAGTATTGAGAAATACGGTTAGTGCAGGAATTGCATTTCATTTTATTATTATTATTATTGTTATTCTATTGATGATTTACAATTTCAATATCGTTTTATAGATGATGGTGCTTATTACTTTGATGACAAACACATTGGTGCAAGTGGGCACCAAGGCCCGCTTGCTGCCACATCAGCAGTTGTTAGAGGGTTTACAGCCTTTGCATCCACTTCTGGAAGTTTAAATGTACAACAGACTCTCAATTTCTATCACTACTTGCCAGTTTATTTTCCTTTTATCAATCCATTTTTGGTCAAATTTTGCAGATCCCTGAAGACAAAATTTTGGGCTTGGCAAGATTTTTTCTGGGTATTGGAACCCCTGGAAACAGCAAAGATTTGTATTACCAAATTGATGCTCTGTCTCGCTTAGAAAACAATAGGCAAGTTCACACACTTACTGCATTTATCCTAATGAATCGGCTGCCTAGGCTGATTTCTGAAACACTGAAATATTAGGCACTAGGTGGTCAAAATCGGGGTAGGTCGGTCTCTAGGCGGTCAAAATCGGGGTTAGGCGGTCAAAAAGTCAAGCATTGTGGCTAAAAATACATTTTTTTTGTTGAAATTAATATTTTTGTACAAATCGTAGTTAAGCATTGTTGAGTTGAACTTTGAAGTATTATATATGTGAACTTTGACATAGAATTTCAAAGTTTATAATATTTTACATAATATTTGACTAGCGCCTGCCGCCTAGCTATATCTAAAACCTTGAATTATTTAGTTTATGCCAAATAATCTTATATTATTTATCGTTGCAGGGTATCTGTTCCTCTAATTTTATCACTTCCAGCTACCGTGCTTTCATTGACCAGTAAAGATAAACTTAAGGTGTGTACTATTTTTTATTGGGCATATTTCATCATGTTATTTATTTTTTAGTTTGTGATAGAGCCCTAGATTCTGAATAACTGTTACTTTGTTACTTTTTATATGTTATGTAGTTATAAATTATGTTTACACTTTACAGGTCAAAGTGAACACTGTTCTAGGATCTTCTGCTCCACCTTTGTCAGTAAAACTCATGCAAGTTTTCAGTTCTGGTTCAAAAGACGCTTCTGTCCTTAAACAGGTCCCTTATAATTTATAAATCAGCTTTTGTTACCTACTTACCCATTAATTATATATTTAAACTTGATTTATTTACATTTTTGTAATTTACTTTTTACTTTAGGAACTTCATTTTGACCCAAAAGAAGCTGTCTATACCATGGATGCTTTACCAGAAGGTGTTGATGTTGGAGAATATGTTTTTGCTTTTGAGGTATCTCATGTTAATCCAAAACTAACCTTAATATCCTTTTCAAAATTATATTAATTTTCCCTAAATTAATTTATTTTTCTTCTGCTAGATTGTGCTTTCAGATCCAGAACAAAAAGGGAAATTTGCAACTGGAGGCCGAACAAAAGTACAGGTTTATGTTACAGGAGTCATTAAAGTCGATAATGCTAAAGTTGCAGTGCTCGAGAGCGATATTGTGGAGTCTGAAAATAAGTATATTACTTTATTAGACTTTAAAAAAAATCATTTCCATATAATTAATGTACGCATTAAATGATTTTTTTTGGTTATTTAGGCTTGATTTACCTGGAAAGGCTGATGTGGCACTATCAGCAAACCACCTTCAAAAGTTAAAGTTATCCTTTTTGTTGACAACCCCGTTTGGCAAACCGTTCAAGCCTCATCAGGTTTCTGACCAGCTTTTAGACTTTTGTATGTTATTAACTGGTCTATCTGTTTGTTTTTACTTATTTAATTTTCTGTTTATTTTGCAGGCTTTACTAAAACTGAGGCATGAAACTGGAGTTGAGCATATTTTTGTTGTGGGAAATTCTGGGAAGAAGTTTGAAATAACTCTGGTCAGTTACTTTTTATTATCTTATTTATTTATTCAGTTTCTATGACAGAGATGTTGTATCTGTTTCCAGTAGAGATGGCAAAATGGGTGGGCCCCACAGGATGGGTGGCCAAAATGAATTTGGGTTAAATTGTGTACTTGTTTTCACGGGTCAAAATGGAGCACAGCTGACCCACCATCACTTTTTTTTATACAAGTGCTGGTTTCATGCAAAACCTTATTTTTGCGAAAACTGTGAGAACCATAAAAAAGTGTGAATGTTAATAAATTTACAGATATGGACAAAAGAAGTAATATTTTTCTATGAAAGTAATTCTTAATTTACATGTCAATTAATTTGTTCATTTATGAACATTATCAAATAAATCTTGACGTTCACCTATGACCAAATTGAATAAATGTGTATTAAAAGTTAATATTGCGCTTTGTTGGAATTGAGTCTTAAACTTACACTCAAAAGCTCACAAATATGAAGACAAAGGAAAGCCGAAAGCTTATATTGAAATACAATGCTTAAATGGAAAAACTCACTGCAATTCTCATTCTAATGCTATGGGGCATATATATAGCCTTACACTTACACAAAGAAAACAATAAACTAACAAATACTTCTAAATCACGTGGCCTAACATGTGAACCCACTTTCTCCTAAAATCATGCAAATACTAATTCAACTAACACGTGATTGTTACTTGGATATCTTCAAACAGTCACATATCTTCAAACAGTCGGGTCATTTTAATATGGGTGGGTCGGGCATAAAACGGGTGACCCGATATAAGTAAACGATTAACCCAACACGCTTTTCCAACTTTTTGTTCCTATTTTAACATTCACCATTATTTTCATATGAATGGACTTAATCATATGTGTTTAACACATAATTCTGTAGCTATCACAGTTCACCTGCCCGTTATTATTATATAAATATAAATAACTAAATGTCAATAAAAACCCTAAAATTGATTTTTTTTTAAATAAGTTTGACTTTTGTTGACCTTGACCATTTTTGACTGATTTTGACCTTGACCTATAAATTGCACAGGTTACTAGGTTGGCCGATGATAAGTGTCTAGACCGATTTTGACTAATGCAATAATAGTCATACTTTTCTCTATATATAAAAAGCTTGTCCTGGAAACAGCTTGATCAATTAAAATTTGATTATAAACAAACATGTTAACACTTTTTGAGTTTATCTGTTTCAGGATTTTCTTGGTCTTGTTGAGAAGTTCTATTATCTCTCGGGTCAATACAGCATGGAGCTAACAGTGGGTGATGCAGCCATGGTAAATATAAAATTTTAATATTTTATTAATATTATCATTCGTTTTCTAAGCTGTTATCGATCATTCAGGAAAACTCTTTCTTGCAAACACTCGGTTCTGTTGACTTAGATCTGCCTAAGGCACCTGAAAAGTCAACCCAACCTCCTCCACAAGGTGTTGACCCGTACTTAAGATACGGGCCCAAGGCAGAAATTGCCCATATCTTCAGGGTTCCAGAAAAACGCCCTCCTCAAGAGGTTTCTTTTGCCTTTTTGGGTCTGGTTCTTGTTCCACTCCTGGCTTTCTTGGTTGGGGTAAGTCCTTCATATGTAATTCTTATATTCTTGATATATGTGTGCACACACTGACACACGTCAACTAGAAAAGTCAAAGGGTCGTTTGTTAGTTGTTGACTGAGTTAGCAATTAGTTGCTAACTGAGTACGACTCTTTTTTTTATCTAGACCGGACCGAGTCTGACGAGTTGTGAAGAAATCAAACATGCAGCAAATCAAACATCCCCTAACTAAGGGGCCAAATGAAAAAACCAACTAACTATGTCACAAGTTCTGACTTAGTCAAATACTAACTCATTCAGCAACTAACTCACACATGACTAATGCAAATCGTGTGTTATTATAATAGTTATTACGTCTTGGTGTGAACTTGAAGAATTTCCCTACATCAACCATCCCCGCCACATTTGCCATCCTATTCCATGGTGGCATCGCAGCCGTACTTTTACTCTACGTCTTCTTCTGGTTAAAGGTATGTTTCAAATTTCACCACTTTACTAAGATGGTCCCTTAAGTTTACACCAAATTTCACATATTGCCCTTTACTTTATAAAGTTACACTCTTAGTCCTTTTTTTTGGAAAGCTTTTGTAGGTACAGTCCTTTAGCCTAACGTATGTTAGCAAATTCTT
Source organism: Calendula officinalis (assembly GCA_963853835.1). Lineage (NCBI taxonomy): Eukaryota > Viridiplantae > Streptophyta > Magnoliopsida > Asterales > Asteraceae > Calendula > Calendula officinalis. The sequence continues at coordinate 25,389,668 of OY970825.1, forward strand.
AATTCAAAGTAAAGGACCATATGTAAAATTTGGGTTAAACCTGAGGGATTGTTTTTTAATGTACTCTTTTTCTAATATATGCATGATTTTTTAGTTGGATCTTTTCACTACATTGAAAACTTTGGGAATTTTGGGGATCTTCTTGATGTTTGTGGGACATAGCACTCTTTCTCACCTTGCTTCAACATCAGCCAAGATTAAATCGGCCTGAAAAAACCCAACTCCATAGATACGGTTAAGTAGAAGTATTAGACATGGTTGTATGACAGAAACTGAATCATGTTATCATAATTAGAAGAAAAAAAGAGTCAAATTAGAATTCAATTTTGACTATTGAGTTTGATATTGTAATGTTATCTAATAACTATGTTTAGATCTTATATTTTACAGTCCTTTTTCACATTAAAATGTTTTATGACAACTTAGTCTACACGTGTGGAAAGTCACCGAAACCGAATGATCACATCATGATGATGTCTTTATTCCATGTGGACAATTGCTATAAAAGTGTTATGTTAAGATAATAGATTATATTCACAGAGACCGAATGTTTACACATATGTAATAGTCTTGTACCAAACAAAACCAATCAAGCATACTACCAATTGAATCATGATACGATAATAGTATAAATTTTTAAAAATCGTAGTTGTATTGTATTGTACATGCTAATACGTTTTTAATATATACTTCAAGTGAAATATGTAACCCTAAACCCTTAACATCTTAATCCAAGTGAAATATAAAATTACGTGCCATTTTTTTTTAACTTGAGCTTATATGAAAATCCAACTGAAGATGTGTACATCCAAATATCCAATTCAGCTTATATGAAGATCCAACTGACGATACAAAATATCTATTAAGTATATAGATTGAGACACATGCGTCCAAATATTTTTTCCTCCAAAATCATTGATTCTCACGAACCATACCGTTTTTTCAACGTCATGAAAATCGACTCAAAAATATCATATGATTACCAACGATATCAAACAAACGGAACTCAGCATACATATAGTAAAAATGTTAATATCACAAAAAAACTATTAAAATGTAACAAACTTAAATCCTATGGTCTCAACTCTCAACTAGTCAACAACTCCAATAGTTCAGCTTTCTTCAACCTCGATAACCCCTTTATGCCTCGAGATTTACCTATTTCTCGCAATTCCATCAATTTCATGCCACTTAAATCTTCATTTTTAATCGCATTCGATTCTTCTGAATCATCAATTTCATCAGCACTTTCTTCAATGTCAGAAGCCTCATCATCTGAACTCTCATCAAACCCACCAAACTGTTCTGTTTCAGCCTCGGGCTCAGACCCGTTCACAATTTTGACCTCGGGTGTGGACTCGGGCTCGTGTACAGATTCTTCACCAGTTAAAATCGGTTTGAATTTCAGTTTAGGAACCGGAGACCGTTTTTGAAAGTTCGATACGGGCCGGAAAGATTGGATCTGATCAGTATTTCGGGCCTCGTATTTGACTCGGTTATTCGCGTCTTGTATGCTGGTTCGATCTTGTATGACCGAATTGCTCTGTTCGGGCTGGTGGTCCAAAACAAAATCTTTATTGTTTCGGGTACTTGAAGTGTTCTTTCCATTTTGAACAGAGTGTTTTCTCAATAATTTTAAAAGAGAATCAACAGTTTCGTTCTGTTTATTATGTCCTTGTGACTCTTCAACTTTTTTCTCTTCTTTCTGAGCAGCCCGTTCCCGAAGTTGGGCCTGAACTTTCCTAAAAATCTCCACAATTTCCCGTTCCCGAGGCCCGGGAGCAGCAGAGGATTGGAATTTGGGTGGAGGTGAGCCCGAAAGAAAAGACGGGCTCGGCCCGTTCTTTGAAGAGAAGACTTCAGAGTCTTCAAATCCATCAATTCCATCTCGAACTTCATTGTTTCTATTCTTGTTTCTTGAAAACCCGTTTCGGTTTTGCCTTGAAAAATCAGGGTTTCTTCTTTGACCACTGGAATTTGCATTGCAAATAAAAGATATTGTACCCTTTGATGTACTATATCCAAAAGGTACAACTTTGAGTTTTGAAAACTTTTTATTATCGTTACAAGAGGAACATGGTGGTACCATGAATCCACTTAGGCACCTGCCATCTGATGCTGCATGGCCTGAGGAAAAACGGGAAAAAAATAATCTTGTTAAAATATACACGTGATTAAAAATCTAATTTTTTCGTAGATATATATTTGCAAAGATGATTAGATCAAAGTTTTAATATGTTCGGCTTGCTAGATGCCCTATAATCAACAATTTTGGAGCAATATGTGTAGCCCTAAAAAAGTGGTTCTTTTACTTGATAGTACTAATTATGTAATCTGTTGAAACATAAAACCACTAAGAGTCATCAATCAAACAATTTTTAGAACAAACGATTTTTATCTTCAAACTAATTGTAAATACTTAACCTTTTGATAAAATTGATAACTTTAATGACTGTTTTACTCCACCAAACGTGTTAAAGATTGAAAATTTATGGTTATAAGTATCATTTTTGAAGTAAAAAAGCATTAGTTTGGCAATAAAATAATCTAAGTGTAGCTCCTTCTATCAGAAAGATGGTTTAAGGATATGCACTAAAGCAAACATATTATGAAAGAGAAAACCTGCTAGAGAAGCTGCAGATGTCATTAGTTACAGTTAACCCTAATTTTAGGTCGTAAATTCATTCAGTCATTTCATCGAACAGTTGGCGTACAAACACGTAATGACAGGAAGAACATAACAAAAGGAAAAATAACTAAAACCTAGAAATGCAAAACACTCAAAACGGAATGACCTCTCTCTAAACCATAGTAGAACTGTAATTACACAACTTCATAACAAATGAGATATATGAAGCAAAACGGCTGACGGTATTACAAGTGTAAGAACTAAGAAATTGACTACTTAAACGGTGGACGTTAAAGTCCGGTGACAGAAGATAGAAACGGCGGGCGGTGAGACTTACCGGGGACGGCGTGGGAGACGAGATGAGAAGCCGGCAACATTTTGTTGAGTGAAGGTTTTGGGAGACTGCTTGTTGGGGTTTTTGCATTTTAGAGGTCAGGTGGGAGGGCCATTTGCTGTAATATGTGATTTGTTAAGGGGCAAATATGGAAACTCATAAAGAATCTAACAATAGTTTGCTAAGAGCACAAGGTGTGGTGGTGGTGTTATAGCTTAGTTATAGTTTTTTTTCTCTATAACATGGCTATAACTAAAACATAAATTTATGGTTCCTTGGTGTTATAGCTATAACCATTTTATAGGGGTCCCACTAAAAGGGTAAAATTTAAAAAACTAGCCGTTGCCCCTCACCTTCCGAACTTCAAACCAACAACGAAACACATATAACGAACAAATAACATTGTGGAGGGTCTGGGATTTTTACTTTAACGAGGTTATAGGGGGTGTTTGGCGAGCGTATAGCGCCCCACACCCAGAACTCTAAGTTGTGAATTTGTAGTTTATTAAGTAAAATAACTTTTTTTTAAAGGTGTGCAAGTTATAAGGGTTTTTCCGGGATAAATTTATGCTCATGATTTATGCGATTGAATCGTTATGATGACTGTTTTTAAATATTCATATGGTAAATAGTTATCCAAAAAAGAGATTGAAGCTGTAACATCTGAAAAAATAATTCAAAAACCCTTATACAATTATACTACACAACCACCAAATGCTTAAGAGAAAAGATGATTGTATATATACACTCATGTTCTTTTGTAATCATTTACAAATTCTGTTTAAGATATGTTCACAACGAGATTATTTTTTACACCATAATAATTCATCACAATCATTATTTAGTTAGCTATAAAATTTATAGTGAAAAATTATCACATAGAAATGAGAATTGATTTTGCTACCACTAACTTTTAATGGTTATACCACACCGTACAAATTTTACAGCTAACTGTACAAGTATATTATACGTTGGATGTGGTATATACCTTAAAAGTTGTGGTAGGAAAATCACCCCTCCTCGTAGAAATGGATTCTCATTTTCAAATTAATATTTGCAAATAAAATGATCATTTAGAGCTATTTAACAATTGCATCATGTCCAAGAACGCTACTTGAAAAGAGCATGTGTTTACTTATTTAAACAGTTTTTTTGACAAAATTGCTTATTACAGTATATACCATTTTTGGTTTTAAAACCAGATAAGTTGATAAGGTAACAACGTTGTAATTATTATCATTATAAGATAACAAAGTTGATACACATTAAACACGTAAGAAAAATACATATATGAAAACATAAATATTCTTCAAGAGTTGGCTCGCTATTACGTTAGTTAAGAAGAACCAACGAATATTCAAGCAAAATTATTAACCGAAACCCATAGCACCAAATCGGACATAAGTCTAAAATTATAAAGAACATGATGATCTTTTCCCGAGATATGTTCCCTGTGACTCGAAGATCATAAGAATAAAAAAAAAAATCTGAACTTTCATTCTTGAGGAAAACAGAGTAAAATTTGGTGAAAACAGAGTACATACAAAGTAACCGATTTGAAAGTGTTTTTTCTAAGCTTTATGGTTTTTAGCCATTTCATCAACATCTAATTCCACTTCCAACACGGGTAAGTCCTTGTGCATGCTGAATGGACTGCAAATATAGCAACAAAAAAAGAAAAATTTTAAGTTTTTCTAGGATGCAAACTGTAAATATCATTTTTATTGGCCAACAAACATTTTAGAACCCTAATTTTGGCTAACTAGATTTTATAGCAGCATGATACCCTGAAACTTGACAAAACGACCGATTTAGCACTTTGACTTATTAATTTGATCGTGTTTTTTATTTGACTTACTTTCATTGGAGTTTTTACGGACTAAAAATATACATTCATCTCAATATATTGATATTAGAAGCAAATCACGTGAGAAAGCAAGACCAGACAGGGTACTAAATCGGTCATTTTGTCAAGTTCGGGGGCACCATACTGCACATTTAATAGTTCAGGGTAGTTAGCCAAGTTTAGGGTACTAAAATGTATTTTGGTCTTTTTAATTAAAGCAGCAAGATTTACCTGTTTTGAATAGGACCGTGATCGACAGCTGTTCTCAAGCAGTACAAGACTCTACCAATTATGTCGTTCATGGAAACAGGTCCAAATAAGCGACTATCTTTAGCCTCCTGGAAATTTTAGATTTTAATTTTCATATAATAATAGATACGTTCAAATAGTCAACTACCTTAGGTTTTAATGTGTCATTATCAGCCAAAACCCAACACTGATCCTTTTCGAGTATAAAAGATTCCTCTTTTTCATCTTTGGAAGCCATCTCATACCCTTCAATTGCAGCCAATCTTCTAACCAGATAATTATCCGATTTTTCAGGGTCCTTCATCACCACCACATCCCCAACAAAAACACGCCTAAAAAAAGTAAAAATATAAAATACTTTTTATTATAACAATATTTATGATTTGAGATTATGCAGGAGATTACTGTGAATCTGCAGCAGGAAGTTTCCTGACAAGAAGAGTTCCACCCTCGGGTGCTATTGTTGGAGCCATTTCCTCCCCTTTGTTCCAATGCAGAAATGTCAATTTTCCTTGATAAAATGTTTTCCAAACATTATCTCCTACTTCTGTATTCGAGATTTTACCGTGTTGGTAGCTCTGTAATTTAAAAGAAATAAAAAAATAATAATAGCAGTAGTGCAGTACTTTTAGCAACAAACCTAACATCTAAAATTGGATTTTGTAGGTACTAGATGTAACAGTTTATGTGTTTAACATCAAATAGCCCAAAACAACTGCATTCTGGAAGGTAGTTCAATTCAATTTCAACTAGATTGGATTCAATTAATTAGTAACTAATAGGAAAACTTGTTACACATTAAATCTATAGAGACAATCAAAACTTCAGCTAGTATGATGATCATAATGAAATGCTACAGAAATCAAATGCACTCTCAATTAGTCAAGCATTTACCTAGTGATGCAATTTCTCGCATGAATACCTCAATTATAATCAACGAATTAAACCCTTAGAACCTTAATTTTGTCATTAACTCATTCCTTAATCCGATTGCGGTGTAGAGCTTAACCTAATCGTTCTAAAATCAACAAAAAGTAACAATTTCGAAATAACTATAAAAAAATCGTTCAAGCAGATTTCTAAACCTAGCGAAATGGTAGCTTAGAGATCTAAATCAACGATTAAATTAGGTAAGGAATTAGGGAAACCTTGTAGCTGAGAGCAACCGAGTACTCGAAACGGCGGGCGAAATATCGCAACCACGTCGTGTGGGAAACCATGGCGGACTTGAGGTTGTGTAGATCGTCGGAGTTGCAGAGAGGTGGTGTTATTTGTGATGTATCAGCTATTTCCTTTCATCTTTAAACCATTCAACGATTTTGTTAAATTTTAATTTTTGACTAAGGGCATGTTTTTGAAAAGAAATAATTACAAATTTAGACAAAAAAAGGTGACTCCCGGATAGACTTCAATTTTTCTAAAGTACCTGTGCGACTTGGAGATTTGAGAAACATTAACTGAGAGCAACACTAAGTGGTGAGCAGTACTAACGGAGCAACATTAAGTGGTTGAGCATTATTAACGAGCATTAGTAACAAGGTTTAGAGTAGTAGTAACAAGGTTGAGCACTACTAACGAGCAATAGTAACAAGGTTGAGCAGCACTAACTCGGACACGTGGCGACGTTCTAGTGAAGTTGCACGGTTGCACGCTCGTAGGGGTAGTTGCACGATCTATTTTGAAAAGAATTGAAACTTAAGTCTATTCTTCAGTAAATTTTGTTTCATTTGTCTAAATTAAAATTCACCTTTTTGAAAATTTATTAGTTTTCAAATTTATTAAATTTATTAACTTAATAAATTCGAAAATTCTTAAATAAGCTTTTCCAAACATGTTTTAAAGTGCAAAAATAATTTTTGTTTATGTAGAAAGTGCAGACGTATTTTGGAAATTTTCGTCAATTTTAGTCTTTCTTGTTTAATGGTGTTAGAGGTCTCCGTTTGTTGAATGCTTGTGAAAGTATATCGTCCATTTGTTCAAACCTAAGATGTAAGGGAATTAATTTTAGTATCATATCTTTCATGCCTACATCGCAATATACAAATATTGTACGAGTGTGTAAAGCATTTATTGTGGTGTGGACATTAAAAGATGTGGTGCAATAATCATCCCTAAAGATATAAGGGCATGTTTGGCTAAGCTTTTTAAAATGACTTATTGACTTTTTAGCTTTTTGAAAAGCTAAAAAGTCAATAAGTCACTTTAAAAAGTTTAGCTAAACATGCCCTAAGTGAGTCATACTGTTAGTGAGATATTCGACTTGGCTAAAAGCTTTGCAATTTAGAAAATGTGTTAATATTATTTCACGAGAAATGAAATTTAATCATATCATTTGTTTCTATTAATAGTCCTATCTATCTGATAAGATGACATGTACAATCCACTAATTCTTGTAGGAAAACCTTCTAGGATTCACATGGCGGAAACTTGAATCCCACATCACTGGATCTCTACTACACAATGAGATCACGAGAAGAAGGAGATGATGAACATTACCTTTAGATTGCTAAAGAAGTGATCCACCTCTACTGCACCACCTGGACACGCTGCAAGACCGCGTTGTACCAATAAAGCAATACACGAACTCGTGTGTGTCTGTTCATCGAACTCGAACAACAAAACCGAAAACCCCCTTGGGGTTCTTTAGTCGATCGGCCGAGAGAGGGAGAGGGAAGATTAGGGTTTTTGTGTGTAAAGTGATTAACCCTAAAGCCTTAACCTTAAGCCTTTATTTATAAGGACTTAAGTTACAGTTAAGTCCTTGGAGTTTAATTATGATTAATCTCATAATTAAACTTCTTATTAACACTTTAAACCCTTGGACTTTTACTAGTTAATTAATTAACTATTAATTAACTGTCCGTTAAATACTTAACCTATTATTTAACCATCCTCACAAATAATAATTAACTTATTACTATTTATTCTCTTCTTTATAATTAACTTAGCTAGTTAATTATTCCACACAACTTACGTTATTCGGTTGTCCATTATTGGGTGTGTAGCGGTGTGACCCTTTAGTGTCTTATAACATTGGACACAGTGACACGTGTACTTATGTGTGCACATAAATCCTTCAGACTCCCACTTGTGCAAGTTAAGAAACACTTTCTGATCATCGTTGGCCTAAAGCGGTCCCTAGCCAGACATTTAGGATAACCAGGTTATAAGAACTCTTGCATCCAGAGATAATATTCATAAAATGAATAACACTAACAGATTTTCCTTTCGCATCATGATATTTCTTAATTTGAGTAATAGACATGGAGCAGGGATCTAGTTCTATAAACTCGAATTTTCTCGACTCTGATTTCGACTTTCTGCAGTAACGGATTACTGAATGATCTAATCACTCTCCGAGCGCGGCCAGGCATTTCAGTAGTCTTAATCGTCGAGCGGCCATGAAATATCTCTTCCGATTAAAGAAGGTGCAAATTCCATCTTGACATTTGCGTTATCTTTCCCACGACTTCCGCTGTCTTAGTCAAGTTCCTTATGATCACCCTTTTACGGTGTGACGTTAGATAAATGCTAAAGATCAGAAGGTCATCGTGTCTCAAACCAAAACGTCTCAGGTCAGAGGACATCTACTGGAAATTACTCATGCTTGGGCTCCATGAAGTAATCTCGATCTTTTGGTCACGTCTAATGTTTAGCAAACTCCGTAAACATCTATGAATATTAATTTTAACATGTAACACCAAAATCTTAGAGCCATTTTTTTTTAAAATATGCATACGGAAGCGATTTAAGAAATACCATAAATCCTAATTATTACACATCATAAAACCATTTACATATTAACCAAATATATAAAACGTTTATAGATGTTACTGAAAACGGGCTCGACTCGGTTTACAAAATCAGAGTACGGTCAGACTTCCAAAACCCGACTCTAGTCAAGCCAAATCCACAACCTGAAAAGAGTCAACAAATGAGGGATTATCACAAAGCTAAGTGAATAGAACTAAACGTCAATTTGTATAACCACAATAAATTAGAAACTAAGAGAAATCAATCGGGAAACCCGTCCAAACTTCCACAAGCAATTGGACGTTATGAGAGGATCGGTGGTCGGGCGAGGACCTTCGACTGTTGTCGGCCCAACAACAGTCTACCGATGGCTCCTTTACTATTGGCACGGTGATCCCTCCTTACGTAACGAATTCGAAGGAGTCCGATCGCCCCCATCCAATAGTAACGAAGCGTAGCCAAAACCCACTATAGCTAACCTCTCAGAAAACATGTGCACATACTACCATTAACGTCCCACTATTAATGGTACCTCGGAAAAATCAACAAAAAATCAAAAAAATGAATTTTCCCAAAAAACAGCCAAAATAGCGTCGATATCTAAGATATCGTCGCTATTTTGAGATTGCATCCGCTATTTCAGGTTTCTGTTCGATTTTTCCCAAAACCAGCCAAGATAGCGCCGCTATCTAAGATAGCGCCGCTATCTCCCCAGATCAGCTAAAATCCTGCAATTTTTCATGTAACTCTACCATTCCATAATTTTTGCAAATTTCACAAGAAGGAAGGTTAAATCCACTCACCTTAGCTTCCTTTTCGTGCCGAGCTCAATGATCTTATATCACTGAGGCTCCTTCCCCTTTCCTGTACAAAACAAGTACCGAATTAGTTTCCCGAAATCAACAGTTTGCAATAAGTATGCTATAAGTCAAAACCATTATTTCTTCTATCAATTGACCATTTAACACTTGCATTTCAACACATAACAATTAACAATGTTTAGAATTCCATCAACTCAATTCTAAGCAATTCACAATGCATTTTGTCCATGTTGCACATTAAGCCCAAACGGGTCAAACACATAATCGAGCCCATACTTGCCAAATAACAATTCCACATTGTCAAGTTAATTACTTAATATCAATCTAAGCAATTTACATACTACTTGTATACCTATGTAAGTTAATCACCTTTTGACCTATAAGCTAAAGTTGCGGGTTTCATAAGATCGAAATCGTGTGGTGGAGAATGGGCTAGCCAAGATGTTCTAGAAGGAAATGGTTTTCAGAGTATTGTGATCGCCCCCTCTAAATTCACTAATAAGTAAATTAATGATGATTATTTTAATGATTAGAAAGTTAAATATAATGATTAGTTTAATCATTATTTAGATTATACTTTTTAATTACAATGTCATACTTTTCTTTTACTAATTAAATGTTAGACTTTATAATTAAATGTTAGACTTTTTAATTAAATGTCACATTTTATATACAAATAACTAAATTTTAAAATATTCATACATTAATAAAATACAATTAACTTATGAATAATGTTACATAAAAACAGGTTCAGGTTTATTATAATATTTGTAAAATTCATTGTTTTCGGATTATTAGTGCTTTTAGTATGTTATTGGTTCGGTTTCCAAACGGAAACCGATAATATGTTATTGGTTCGGCTTCGGTTTTAAAATTCATCGTTTTCGGTTCTATCGGTTTCGATTCGGTTCGATTCAATCTTCGAATAAGGATGAACATTTGTCCTAACGAACCCGAACCAAACCGGACCAACACCGAACTGAACCAAAATCGATAACATGTTGTCGGTTCAGTTTCGGTTTTGAAAATCCAACGTTTTCGGTTTCGGTTTGGTTCGGTTTTTGGACTGAGCTCACCCCTAAATGATTAAAGAAAGATGTTACTTTTTTTAGTAAATAAATATGACATTTATTTTAATCTTTTTAATTTTTTTTCATTTTATATAAAACTAATCAATTATAAAAATATTTTAAAATTTAATAAAATATAAATTAATATAAAAATAGTGCTATTTTAAAGCAAATATTTTAAAATCATGTCGCTTTTTAAATAAACGAGTATAATTTTAAGAAATAGTTTGAAATTATTTGTGTAGTTTGGTTATATAAATTGAAATAAATATGATAATGTGCTGTTAAAATATTATAAACTAAGATACTTCTTATAATACTTTTTTGTTTATCGTAAACTTTATTTTATGTGCTTTTATTTTTTTCATTATCCAATCATCTTTACTCTCTTACTAGATACTTTTCATGAGTGAAGAATTTAAAATGATAATTAAAATAGTTGTAATCCCAATACACTGATTAACCGACTAAATTTAGTACTTTTAGTAGGATCCTTATGATCTCACTTAAGGATACATTTTACGACAAGGCTAAAGCTTTGGTTGGGGTTTATCGGGACTCTGAAAGAGGGTAAATTTTACATTAATATATATATTTTTTGATTAATCTTTATTAAATTTAATCATAATTGCTTTTTTTGCTGCAGTTGTTCACGAACTTTGACGTTTGACTTAACTCGAGATCGGGAGGCGTGATCGCGTCTAGATAAACATGTAGGTATTTCAGGGCGTGTTTTAGACGTTAAAGTTATCGTATTACTTTAAATGGTAGATATAGTTGATGATTTGGTAGTGTTATTTTGTCGGTTTATGCTGTTAGTTAACTCTAAATAAGCCGATTTTTAGTTGGGAAACCAATCTATGTAATTAGGAAAAGATATTGTAATATCATATCGATTATGTTAGTTTATATGTAACTATGATTATGCTATTAAACTTGAGATCTATGTTTATATTATGTTTTTTTTTGTTGTTATATACTTCCTGACAATGTATGATTATATATGCATACATGTTCCATAAGCCATGTCTTGTAAATATGTATACTTTACATGTTTTAACATGATTTATGTATTTCATGTCTTATTTGATTTTTAGAACTGTACCTTTATACATTTTATATGCTTTTCATGCGTTAAATGATGCATTTACATATGTATGATAACGTTCAAATTTATTTTATTTTGTTACTTTTTTTTTTCATACGATAACTTTTTGCTGTTTATGCTGTTAGTTAACTCTAGATTTTCTGTTGGGAAACCGATCTATGTAATTAGGAAAAGATCTTGTTATACCATATTGATTATGTTAGGTTGTATGTATCTATGATTATACTATTAAATTTGAGATCTATGTTTGATTATTATGTTTTGTTTGTTATATACTTCCTGACATATAGTATATGATTACATATGTATTAATGTATACATGTTCCACACGCCATGCCTTATAAATGTATATACTTTTACATGTTTTACATACTTTACTCGATTTATATACTTTATGTCTTACTTGATCTTTTAGAATTGTACCTTTATATATTTCATATGTTTTTCATGCTTTAAATACATCTACATATGTATGATAACATTCATTTTTATTTTATTTTATTACTTACTTTTTTCATACTATAACTTTTTGTTGAGGTTTATCAGGAATAGTCTCTATACTTCACGATAGATGTATGATTGTTTATATTTTTTTTATATTAAGTATGTGGAGACAAATTATCTATCTATAACTCCTATAGCATAAATAAACGCATTCATATTAAACTATCAATATACACGTATATTAGAATTGAAAATTTGTGGTTGCTTACTAAAATCCTTTTTTAGAAAAAAATTAGTGTATGTTTGAATAGAATGGCCTAATAAATCATAGACCACAAAATAAGTAGCAAATATAGGAAATTGATATTGCAAACCGGAGCTTGAGAGGTCTCAAAACTACAATTTCACATTCGAGTTTCCGGCCACCAGTACACCACCGGAGCTCTGGATCCAAAAAAATGGAGGACGATGATCCTCACTCACCAAGCGAAGAATTCCACGATACAATCGATGGAGAAATTATACACAAAAATGAGGAGCACGAATCCCACGAGCAAGAAAACTTCATCATCACAGAATTGAAAAAGAAAAAAAGAAAAGCTCTACTCGATCTCCGAACACGCCTCGAAGATGCCATAACCAATCACACCCTAATTGGCGAAAAATACAAAGCAAGCAAAAACCTAAAAGAACTCGAACTATGGGGCGTTCCTTTGTTACCTAGCCGAAATTACGAGAGAACCGATGTTGTCCTAAAAAAATTCTTAAAAGCGAAAGATTATAATGCCCAAAACGCCCTTGAAATGATCGGGAACACGATTATGTGGAGGGAGGATTTTAACGTCGAAGACATTTTGGACGAAAAATTCGGGCCCGATCTCGATAATATCGGGTACATCGAGTGGAAAGATAAAACCGGCCATCCTTTGTGTTACCAATTGTATGAAGAGTTTAAGGATAAAGAAATTTTAAGAAAACGGTTAGGGACTAAGGAATCGTGTGAGGAATTTCTTCGTTGGCGAATAAAGTTGATGGAAGGATGTATTCGTAAACTCGATTTTAAACACCATGGATCTGATTCGGTTATTCAAATTATCGATGTGAAGAACATACCGAGACCGTATTTGACGGAACTTGTTCAAGGTAGTACGAGGTATTTTTCCATTATGCAAGAGAATTATCCGGGGATTATTTATAGAATTGTAAGTTATTAATTTTTGTAAGTTATTAATTTGTTTTTAGAAATATTATATTTTGGTGGTTTTATGTCAAAATGTGATTTTTTATGTGTACGATGTAGGTGATTGTTAATGTTCCGATGTGGTTTTTCGCGTTTTATACGTTAAATATGCGATTAATGACGAGAAAGTATAAAGTGATGTACGTGAAGCCATCGGCAATCAACGATACCCTTCTCAAGTAATTTTTTGGCTCGTTTCTTTGAATTTTTTGTGAACTATTTGGTGATTAAATCAACACAATCGGCAATCCTCATGCTCTAAAGGAACTAAGCCATGATGATTAAATCTTTTGAAACAGAACGATCATTTATTATAATATTATTAATTATTAATATTAATATTAATATAATATGAGTCGTTTTTATTAAAAAGAGAAATCTAAAAGTAGACCTACTAAATCCCAAATTCCTAGAAAAAGCTTTGCTTTCAAATTTTTCCAAAATTAACAGTGCAACTCTACGCAAAATTTGATAAATGTCATCTAATCGTATAAAGAATATTCTGATCACACAAAAAAATCCGAGTCGCACAAGAAATTCTGAAGTGGCACAAGTCTATTTTAAGGGAAATAAATCTATTTTGGTAATTATTAAAAAAAAAATGTTCACAAATAACGAAAATTTGTATGAATTTGATGAAGATTTATAGACACGGAACATCTTCTGGCTCAATATGGTGGTGTTGCAAGGCGAGAAGCTGAATTCACACCAGACGAGAAAGTGACGGAACTAAAGATCAAAGGATACGCAACCGAGAAAATCGAAATACCCACCCCGCAGGTTTGTATTTTCTATTTTATTGCACAAATTTTGCTAAATATAGTCATTATATTCTTAAAAAAAGTGATATCTACACCATAAAAATTTATTCACACACCATAACTTATGATTTTTGTGATGTAGATATTACCGATTTACCTCCCTATTTTAAAAAGTAATGTGATTTAATGACTTTTATAATATTTATTTTCAAAATATTGGTAAAAATTGTGTGTTTTTGGAAAAGAAACAGGTGGGGATGAAAGTATATTGGGATATAACACTAAGTGGAAGTGATATGAGTTGTAAAGAAGAATTTGTACCAGAAGATGATGGATCATATAATGTGTTGGTTCAAAAAGGAAATCAAGTTGGGAAAATGACTTCAAATTCATTTCATGTAAATGAGCCTGGAAAGATTCTAATTGCAATTACTAATCCTTCTAATAAACTAAGAAAGGTTTTCTATAGGTACAAACTTAAACCCGTTGCACCCATCAACCCTTTACCAGCAGTTCAAGATTAGATTTTATATTTTTCCCCAAAGTAAATTTAGGTTTTCTATTTTTTATTTTTCTACATACAAGTATTATGTATGTAGATCGTATATATGTTTGTATCTGTATTTGATATATATTTTGTACAAACTATCGGGATATAAATAATTGTATTTTTTTAGTGCGTATATGACAAGAGTTAGTGGGATGCGAGCAAGGTAAATTAGGTAGTGTTTGATTTAAATTTAATGGACTTAATATGAATATGACTTAACTCATGAAATCATTAAATTTTTCACTTTTTTCTATTTTTACCCTAAATTCCCAACACCCACGATGCCATGATACATGGTATCTCTTTCTTTGGTTTTTAACTTCTTATTTCTTTAACCACCAATTTTCACCGTATCTATTTATTTATCACCATAATCCATATTTATCATCTATATTCATCACCAATTATTGCCCAAAATTACAATCATCTCAGCCGCACATGTTTAAATGTTTCATCATGTTACATACGAAGTATATAGAACGAAAACATAAATACGATCGTTTCATTTCATGTGTTTAAATAATTTATTTGATTGTTTTATAATTTTATAAACAGGTCACTATTTATCATTTATAACTTCTATTAACAAACAATTTACTTTCATTGATAATTTAATAAAGGACTAAATTGGTAATTTACGGTTATTCTGACGGTTTATTCAATCTAAAAACAAGTAACATTTATTCATTTACTGCTTATTTGGGACGGATCATGTATATCCAAGGAAAATGATAATGATAGCCCTAAGGGCTGTCATTAAGAAGACAAAATAACAAAAGACAATACCCTTGAATTTTAGAAATATTATTTTTTTAATCAATGTACAAGTATTTTATACATGTTAGTAACGGGCTGTCATTAACAAAACCCTATATCCAAACATATACTTTATCCAGACAGAATTTAATAAGAAATAAAAATAAACATGCCCTTAGTGGTGGAATGTTACTAATAGTTATGATTAAAATATAATGTTACAAAATAATTAGTACTGAGTTATTGATATAAAAGTATTATTATATTGAGTAGACCCTATCAAACTCGAAAATTAAGAATTTTGTTTGAGACATGAATTATGAGACATGAAGAGTCTAATATTTATGGGTTAATTTAAATCATTTGCTTTAGCCACCTAAAAATATACTTCTATAATATATGAATGATACTTAATAGTAGTATAAGTTTCATTTTAACTTATTAATTAATATATAATATCTTAAAACATATAATCTTAAGTTTCAATCCATTTTATATACTGTACATGTTTAAAAAAAAATATTCTCTGTTTTCTGTTCTATTTTCATTTCTCATTTATTCGTTTTCCATGTAATATACAAAATTTATTAATTCTTTCTCTATTAATTTATATTTCTTATTCTCTATTGCCATTTAATTTTTCTTTTCCTTGGACATTTTTTCCTATTTTTTTGTGACTAAAAGTAGCGCCACAAACAAACAAATTGCCACTATAAAGTGTGCCATTGTTGCAATACTCATAATTTTAGAGCCAAACTTTATTAGCAAAACCACTACATTTGACCTTATTTCGTACACTTTTTATTATTCTCGTACACATAACGATGACAACTTAACACTCTGCCTCATCATTGACACACATTCTACGACATTTGACTAGTTCTTTGTGGAGAGAGTAGTATGCTCTCAGTCCCCCTGTTAGTTTTCAAGTTCTGAGCCTGGCTCGGGGAGACATCAAACGCGTTCTCAATCACTCCAAGTGGCATGGCTCGGAAAACCGACGTGTATCCCGCCAACGGGCTCTTCATCGGCGACCGGTTGGTCTTCAACGCCACCCACTCGAACCCGTTCTCACCGGCTCGAGCCGTGGTCGCGAAGAACTGCGGGACCACAAAAAGGTCGCCTCGGTTCACTTGACCATCGAACACAGCTACACCGTTGTTTGAGACGGTCTGGACATGAGCACTCCCGGTTAGTACGTACACAACCGTGTGGCTGTTTATGGACCAGTGTGGTGAGACCATGGCGTTTGGTTCTAGGTATCCGGTTTCGGCTGCGAGATCTAGGTACGAAAGGATCGGGAATTTGTCTTCGTTGACCAAATTTAGTTTCCCGGCTTGTCGGGACATGATATCGGCTTCTTCATCGTTATCTAGTCTAAACACGACTTTAGAACTGCATATTTTTTCTTCTAATCCGTTTGATGATCCGGATCGGCTTTCTCGGATCTCTCGTTGATGTGGGATTTCGAATTGTCCGAGTTCGGGTGTGATGAATTGCATAGGTTGTTGGACGGTTACTATAATTCCACGGTTTCTGGTCTGTTGCATCGCCCTCACGATTTCTGGATTGGAGTTGAAAGCTTGTGCTAATAATTCGGTATCGAAGCCGGCGAAGATGTTGTCAATGTTGACGTCACCCTGTTGTTGTTGTTGTTGGTGTTGTCCTTGACTCCTTCGGCCTTGTTGTCCTTGAATATGTTGGCTTGAAACTCCTCCGGCAAGTAAAAATGTCTACGGAAAAAAAAAAGGTAGTTAGTTAAATGGTTAACAAAGATTTAAATTTAACCAAATAGTCTTTGTTTGTTAAATTAAAAAAACTAGCAACTTCTGAAATAACAAACTAAAAATTAACCATTTAAACCATAAAAGTGTATTGTATTTAGATACTACAATAAGTTGTAGTATACATGCAATGTTTAAAAAATCAGCTGTTACAATAAACCGACCAATACAATGCTTTATATACGGTCTAATCGTATAAATCGACCGGTTTAAATGATGAATATACCGTTAAGTATTTATGATGTATTGATTATATATCTATGTAGTCTACAAATGCAAAAAAGCTAAAAAAATACAAAATAAATACCATAAATAATTCAAAATCTATTTTTCAACTAAATTTAATATTTTTAAGTTCTAAAAGGAGTCACACCTATATACAGTATTAATTATATT
Organism: Calendula officinalis; assembly: GCA_963853835.1. Lineage (NCBI taxonomy): Eukaryota > Viridiplantae > Streptophyta > Magnoliopsida > Asterales > Asteraceae > Calendula > Calendula officinalis. Next base: position 25,407,409 of record OY970825.1, read on the forward strand.
CATTTTTTATTTATTTACCTAATTTCTTTTTAAAACTGATCTTTTTCTTTATAACTACCAATTTAACCGACTCATTTAGAGCGGGTGCATTTGTTTTTAAAACAATGTAAATTGATCTGAAATACCCGGTATAGTAAGTTGAAGAATTAATTAGGTACCCTAGGCATCATGTCGAGTTGGTTAGCGGGGTTGTTGACGTCATTGATGTCAATTAGGACGAGGTCGTGATTGCCATCGTTGTAGGTCCAGAAGACGGCGCCAGCTGGAATGGCAATTATGTTGCCTTTTCGGAACCTGTGTACTTTCTGGTGAGAGTCCTGTCCTTGTTGCCCTTCACCAGCCATTCCTTGTTGCTGCTGCTGCTCTAGTACTCCGGTGTCGAATGTCTCCGGACATCCCGGAAAGTGGACTCCGATGATTCCCTGACCTGAAAATTAATACCACCATTCGTATTATTATTTGATTATTTTTTGTTTTCTTTCAGATTAAAACGCATTAAGGGTGAGCATTGTGCCGAAAAAATCAAAGCCGAAAACCAACTTAAATCAAACGGAAGCCCAAAACTTGTAACCGGTTAGGTTTTGGTTTTAAGAATTATACTATTTTCGGTTTCGGTTCTATCGGTTTCGGTTTAGTCCTCGTAGCTAGAGTTGGACTAAAAAACTGAATCAAAATCAAATTAAAACCAAAAACATGTAACTGCCTTGCCTGGATTTCAGTTTAATCATTTTCAATTACAGTTGTATTGGTTTCGGTTCTCTATGTTTGGTTTTGGCATGGCGCTACCAAAATGCATTTAATATTAAATGTGGGGCGTGATACCTTTAGCAACGAAGACTAGAGTAGGGAATGGTTTGAAGCTCGGAAGATAAAGAGAGTTAGGTCGTATCGTGTTCCTCGCCGGAGCAACTCCAAGACATTGAAACTGGACATCGTTTGCATCCCATGAATCGATGGAACCACCTTCGAACTCCAAGCGTTGACTTGGTTGAGAGGCGGTGAGTTGCTGAAGGTTGCAGAACTCAGGGCCGCCGAGGCGCGGAGAGCGTGTGGTGGCGAGAGCGGTGGTGCCAAGGAGGCAGAGGAAGACGCCGATGAGGAGGTTTTTAGCAACCATGGTGAATAGTTGATCGGAAATTAAACAGAAGTGATCGATATGATGTGATGTTAATGGGAAGGTGGTTTTATAGGGTGGGTGGGTGAAGATGTGGCGCAATGGTTTTGGTTTTTGGCGACTGATAAACGGCACGTGGTGACGGCCGGAGGTGTACGTTGCATGACGGTGGCTTCAACGTGGTGGTGCATGGCAATGTGGCATGACGTGTATATACACTTGGCAAGAGTACTGTTCTTTGTTTTTGGACAACTTTGCAAGTATTAGAGCATTGGGTGTGGTCACACCAAGTCGGAGTGTCACATCCGCGACACCTATGTACCACATCATTATTTCACATTTCACATTCAAAATCCCAAATACCCCCTCTACTAGGGGTGTTCGTTTGGACGGTTTGGTTTTATCCGAACCAAATAGGTGAAACCAAATAAAGTCCGGTTTTTAAAAGTTCAAACCGAACCGTCCAAACTAATTCGAAAACCACACCGATCTGAACCATATAACAATTTGGTTGGTTTGGTTTTATCCATTTGGTTTTTCTAAATTTTTTTTAAAGACTACAAAATTATATAAGATAAATAATGTTAAGTTCGATATGTACAATTCCAAAATGATAAACTACTTTGTACATAAAAAAACAAGTCTAATTCATAGTTTGTGACATTTATAATTATATATGCAAATATCTTGACATCAACTTCATCAAAAATTTCAAAAAGATTGGTATATATATTACTATTTGGTTTTTTTGGACAACCCGGTTTTCACAACGGAAACCAAATCCAATCCGAAATCCATAATATTAGTTTGGTTTAAGTCCAAACCGATCCAAAAAACCAAATAACTGATCCAAATAGTCCGATCCAAAATGTCCAATTGGACAATCCGGTTATATCCAAATAGTGAACACCCCTACCCTCTACCATAACTTAACCTAAAATATATTTTTTGGACCCACTAAAACACCCCTTACCCAATAAAAACACCCAAAATATACTCTCTCTCCTCGATCCCTATTCGCCCGTTGCTTCCGCCACTGGTTCGACTTGGACCCTCACTCACCCCACATTGCGGTGTGGTGGCGAGGGTGAAAACCATTCCACCTCATCATTTTGGTTCGGCGAGACACCCTCTCGTGACTGTACCTATCTCTCTTAAGCCAACAGAATTTTTATTTTTTTTGAGAGTTCTTGTTTTTTATTCTATGACAATTTTATTAATGTTAAAATTATTGCAGGAGTTAATTTTTATTTGAACATCGCCTAATCTACACCATATAATTCACGACGAGATTTAAACCCATAACCTTATTAATCATGGATAACACCTTAATTTTTCACATTTACCACTAGACTAGAAGATTTGAGTTATTACAAGAGTTAATCGATAAGTAATTTTAAGAAATGTGCAGTTCATGGTCAATTCACAACTTGTTAGATATTTAATTGAATTTTGAATATTTAGAATTTTTAAAGTCATGTGATCACTTTTAGATTAAAGTATTTTGATGATACATTCTAAATCTTCAATCGGATGAAATCAGAGCATTTTCTAGAATAGATAATTTTGATTTTCTATGTAAATTCGTACCAGTGAATTTCGATGATCAAAAAACGATAAGATTCACATTATGTAGAAAAGCTTAAAGCTGCAAAAAGCAGTTTCAAAACTGCTTAAAACTGCCAAAATCGGATTGTATTCGCATCGGATCTATACATCGGCGCTGTCCCCTGACCCCTTTTGAGTCAGTATATTTTAATCATAACAAATTCAAATAACTGTACATTCCGCAACATCCTTACTTGGTCAATATTATTAAAATCACATTTACTTAACAAGTTTATCAATTATGTTTAAACTATACTGGTGATACAAATCGCGAACAAATCTTTTAACAATTGTTGTTGACAAGTGATTTTTGCTTAATATCCATTATAATTTTGTGCGCTGCATGGCTGCATAGGCCAGGACTCGACAGCCCATTACACACCGTGGACTTGAGAATCTTTCTGAACTTCCAGAATTGCTAGCCCAAACGCATCCCTTCTTTAATGGGCCAGATCAATGGATGTGAACAACTGGCCTGACCCATGGTAAAAGGAAAAAACCCCTTTAAACTTCGATCAATTCTAAATTTCTAATTAGGTAACTCAAACCCCGATAAAAGTAAGTAATTCTAGCCCGATAAGGAATAGGTTGGTCGATTCAGGTTAAAAATCAGATATCAACATAAGACCCGAATACACAACCCGACTAGCATAATCAGATTCTGATCGGGTTGGTTGACCATTTGGGCACTATTAGTTGTAATGATTATGTCTATTTTATTCATTTTACATGTTTATATGTTATAAAGGTACAAGTATAGAACACAAACTTTAATCAATTTCATAAAAATGACTTAAAACTTTTAAGGTATATAGCAAAAAGTGAGAACAAGGTGTGCCTACAACTTAATGTTGAAGCTAACTCAAGAATCGAATCTTGCCTGCAAGTGGATCCACAAAAGTAGATCAGATTCTCCAATTATCATCCACAAAAACTGAATAACATAAAGTTTTTTTAGCTTAAAAACTAAGTTACATAGAACCCAATTATTTGACAACTGATTAAACCCACTCTATAAAACCACGATGAGAACTTAACTTCCTATATTTCAATGGCGTACTTAAAGAATATCAAGAGGCTTCTAGCCGCTAAAAAGGTTCTCAGATTATTCGCCACCAAGCTCCACCTACCCAAGCTCCAAAGATCCAAAACCACCCGCCGGAAAATCAAGAAACATCCCACCACCGCCACTAAAGGCGGCGGCGGCTGGCTCTCGTTGTCATTTCAATCAAGATTCAAACGCAAGCGAAGAGACATCCATAGATACCCAAGAAAGAAAACCAAGGCGGTTTATGTTGATCAGTTGTTTTTAGATAAGAAGCCGATGGAGATTAATCCGGTGGTGGAGAGAATAAGGGATACCACGGTGGCGGGGACTAGCGGTAAAAGTGGCGGCGGTGTGGCGGATGATATGTGGGAGTCGTTGGTAATGGGGTCGGCTCAAATGGATGGAATTAATGAGCGGGCGGAGGAGTTTATTTCTAGGTTTCGAGCCGATCTCCTGGATCAGGAGATGACGGCTCGGAGACGGTAGCAATATGAATTTGTTTGCTATTCATATTTCTTTCTAAGGTTTTAAAGTTAAGTTGCCAAGACAATCTAACGATGTATATATTTGTTGATATGTCTTTCAATAACAATCATCCTAAAAGTTCGAATACTTGTTGATATATATGGATAGGGGGTTCCTTTGAGAATTAGAAAAATGGTGAGAATGTGAGAATTTTTGTAATCAGCGATGATTACACATTAATCATCGATGATTAAATAGGGCACATGTGCCCCCTCGTGCCGCGCGGCAGACTTTGCCGGGCCGTGAGCCCCAAATCCGCCCTAATCAACAGATGAGATCTATTCTCGCATTCTCACCCAATATATTAATTTTCAATGGAACTCATTCCTATATGGTTAAATATATATAGGGGTCGGCTCAAATGGATGGAATAAATCATCCTAAGTTCAATAACAATCATCCAAAGTTCGAATACTTCCGAGCATTTCTTTTGAATCTCGGAACCGTTAATACTAGTTTCTCAATTTTAGAAACTAAAACTAGAATAGTCGGTTCCAGTTACTCGCAAGATTTTGAAAATCAGATCAGCTCAGGTAAAACTTAGATTGAGAACAATTGAGATCATACAAGAACAAATAACCAACCAATAAACACGTTGATTAATTAGAGAAATCCGGTTACATGAAAACTCTATCAATTGTCGTAATCTAATCTATACATCAGGTTCATTAATATAGAATAAGAATACGTGTACTATTTGAATTTCAATTCCTAGTCTATCATTAAACGTAGAGATAGGAAACTATCCAACTAACACATATTTGGAGTGGGCCCCGCAGCTCATAGCCCATGGGCTCAATCCATTCGCCAACAATCACCTCCTGAATGGTTGAGTCGGCAGTTCACACACACCGAGCATCGACCTCATAGCACCAAACTTGATTCGTGCAAGTGCCTTCGTTAGGGGATCTGCTACTTGATTTTCTCCCGCTACATGTTCGACTTCAACCTGCTCGTTTTCAACACGCCGTCGTATGAAGTGAAACCGGGTGTGAATGTGTTTGCTTCTACCGTGAAACACCGGGTTTTTAGACAATGCAATTGCAGACTTGTTGTCTATTCGAATCAATACTTTTTGCTTCTTTAATCCGGTCACCTCAGCGAGTAATTCCCTTAGCCACACTGCTTGACATGCAGCCGATGTAGCTGCCATGAATTCCGCTTCACAAGAAGATAATGCTACAGTATCTTGTTTTTGTGAACACCACGTGATGGGGGATTTTCCAAGAAAGAACACGTGACCGGTAGTGCTCCTACCATCAACCGGGTCTACATTGTGACTACTGTCACTATAACCCAGAAGTTTTAACTCGTTGCATCTCTCGTATCTGATTCCAAGTGAAATTGTACCGCGAAGGTAACGAAGTATTTGCTTGACTGCGTGAGCATGAGATACTCTTGGACTTTGCATATAACGACTAATTACTCCGACCGAGTAAGATAAGTCTGGGCGAGTGTGAAGGAGGTAGCGTAAACAGCCTACTAACCTCCGATAATGAGTTGCTTCAATTTCTGGTTCATGCTCGGCCTTCGATAATTTTAGTCCCGGTTCCATTGGACATTGTGTAGCATTACATTCTTCCATGCCCGCTTCTTTTAATATTTTCATAGCATAGTTTGACTGCTTAATTGTTACCGAATCTTTTTCTTGAGATACTTCAATGCCTAAGTAATAAGTTAACAGACCAAGATCCGATAATTCAAACTTTGAAGACATCATGCTTTTGAATTGGTTTGTGATTTCATCACACGTTCCTGTTACGAATAAGTCATCGACATATATGGCCACAATTATATGTTCACCTTTTGAAACCTTTTTATATACAGCTGATTCTTGCAAGCATCGTTTGAATCCCATTTCTCGTAGGATGCCATCAAGCTTTATGTTCCATGCCCTCGGAGCTTGTCGTAATCCATACAAAGCTTTTGTTAACTTATAAACTTTCTCTTCCTCTCCCACCTTTATGAAACCCTCGGGTTGACTTACGTACACTTCTTCTTTTAATTCACCGTGTAAGAAGGCCGTTTTAACATCTAGGTGGTATATCTTCCACCCGTTCCCGGCCGCAAGAGCAATCAGTAATCGTATTGTCTCGAGTCGAGCTACTGGTGCGAAGACTTCGTCAAAATCAATTCCGTATTCTTGTACATAGCCTTTTGCTACGAGCCGCGCTTTGTACCGCGAAATTGATCCATCTGCATTTCTTTTAATCTTATATAACCACTTTAGACCGATTGGTTTGGCATGTTTGGGTAAAGGTACTAACTTCCATGTTTTGTTCTTCTCGATCGATTCGATTTCGCTTTTCATCGCCTTAAGCCATTCGGGTTTCACAATGGCTTCTTTGTAATTCCTTGGCTCCTCGTCACATGTTAACATTAATTCGTACATGTTTAGTTCATAGTCATTTAACCGGATAGGTAAAACCGAGTTACGATTAGAACGACGTACCTGGTTAGGTTCAATTCCGTGGTGCCCGTCGGACTCGTTATCACTGTTCGACTCTGATTCTGTTGAGGTTTGGGCTTCCGCTGTTGACTGTGGGCTCGCTACGTGAGGTTGTTCTGGCGTGGCGGTGGGCTGAGCAACTTCGGTTGCTGTTGGACTTGGAGTAACAGGTCCATTTGTTGTAAGTAGTGATATTACAAATATACCTGATTCATTCTTTTTGCTTCTGCTGCCCACGTGCAATTCATTCTCTTCCTTATCCCAATTCCATGCCATTTTTTCATTATAAGTAACATTACAACTTATAATGATTTTATTTTCTTTAGGGTTAAATAAACGGTCGCCACCCGAACCCGGTTCCTTCCCAAAATAAACCAGAGATCTCGATCTATAGTCTAGTTTCTTTAGGTGTTTTGAAACAATCCTTTCATACACGACACATCCGAACACCTTCAAATTTTCAAGATTCGGTTTTTGACCATAGAATTTTTCGTAAGGTGTAACTCCTACCAATGCTCTCGTAGGGGTACGATTAATTAAATAAGTTGCATGTCGAACGGCTTCGCCCCAAAATTGATTTGGAACCTGTTTTGCTTTCATAAGGCATCGTGCCATTTCGATTAGCGTCCGGTTTCGTCGTTCTACTATACCGTTTTGTTGGGGCGAGTACGGCGCCGTTAACATTCTTGCAACACCTTCTTCGTTCCAAAAACGGTTAAAGTCGGTTGAAGTAAATTCACCGCCTCTATCCGTGTGGAATGTTTTTATTTCTTTGCCGATTCGGTTTTCGATTGACTTTTTAAATCTTTTGATCACATCAGCCGCGTCGTTTTTATGCTTTAACAAAAACGACCACATGTATCTAGAGAAGTCATCAATAAGAACTAATATATAAGCATTACCGGCTGGAGTGGGAGGGTCAATTGGTCCACAGATATCTCCGTGTACCATTTCGAGGATATTTGTAGACTTATATTTAGTTTTCTTCGGGAACGTGTGCTTGTGTTGTTTGCCTATCACGCAAATTTCACAAATTTGATCTTGATGTTTTAAGATCGGCACACCGTTAGTCAACTTGTGCATCATATTCGCCGCACCAAAGTTGATATAGCCTAGACGTTCGTGCCACAACCAAGACTCATCATCAATTTTTGCTTGTAAACATTTAGGCTTACCAATTTTCAGTCGGGTTTTATAAAGGCGATTTTCACTCCGTGGGACTTTCATGAGCAGCCTTCCATTCCGATCTCTCATTGTCAAGAAATCACCATACATTCGGATATCGCATCCAGATATTGTAGTTTGACCGAGACTTATCACATTGCTTTGAAGAGATGGAATGTAGTAAATATCTTTCATGAGTTTTTGTTCTCCGTTTTTACCTTCGAACAAAATCGATCCCTTCCCTTTTATCTGAACGCACGAGCCATCTCCAAATCTTACCCTTCCGGTTATCCGTTCGTTCAATTCCGAAAAGTAAGAGTACTTTCCGGTCATGTGATTGCTTGCACCGTTGTCGAGATACCAAATATCGTCATCGTCTTGGTTCGGTTTCACCTTGGTAGGAATATATTTATCTTCATTTAGGAACACTATTTCTTCTTTCATCATGAAGAATGTTCCTTCCTCGTGATTTACATCTTCTAGAGCATCATTCAGGTTTGCTTCATGGTTACACCATCGGTCCGGGCATCTTGACACAAAGTGTCCGTATTTTTCACAACGGTAACACTTAATTGTTGACATATCTCGCTTTTCATTGTTACCTTTTTTCTTTACTTCTTCCCGGTTATCATGGTTTTGGGTGTTACCTCTACCACGACCTCGTCCTCGACCTCGTCCCCCTCGATATGCTCCACGCCCTCTGCCCCGGCTTGAGTCTTGGTTTCGATTTGTATTTTCGGTTCTGGAATACAATAGCTTTTCACCGGAATCGGATGCTTTTTCGGTATCTTTAATAACTACATCTTTGGTCCGTTCCTCGTAAGCTTTTAATCTTCCAACGACATCTTCATAAGTAATGGTTTTTAAATCCAAAACTTGCTCGAGTGCCGCCACGATGTGCACAAATCGATTAGGAAGGCTCATAAGAAATTTCTTGACTAATTTTTCTTGCGAAATTGTTCCGCCGAGTGAGGCCGAAACACTAGCAATACCCGATAGTTTTGAAGAGAACTCGTCAATCGTGCTCGTTTCTTTCATCTTCAAACTTTCGAATTCGGAAGTCAATGTTTGTAGTCATGCTTCTTTAACACGATCTGCACCAAGGTTGCGGGATTTGATCGCATCCCACATCTCTTTCGCCGTCTCGAGATTCCCGATTTGCAAGATCAAATCTTCTGGAATCGATTGGAATAATAAACCCATTACGATGTTGTTCTTCTTTGCATCTGTTGATCCTGGATCAACAACATCCCATCCGCCATGGATCCCGAGCAGAACCTTCATACGCATGTGCCAAATTGTGTAATTCAGCGATGTTAGTTGCGGGCACTGAAACATGATCGAGTGTGCATCTTTTGCGGGTGGATTCGATGTATCTCCTGTCATCGCCAATCAACAGCCTTGATCGCAATACACGAGATCGAATGTAAGCTCTGATACCAACTGAGAACAATTGAGATCATACAAGAACAAATAACCAACCAATAAACACGTTGATTAATTAGAGAAATCCGGTTACATGAAAACTCTATCAATTGTCGTAATCTAATCTATACATCAGGTTCATTAATATAGAATAAGAATACGTGTACTATTTGAATTTCAATTCCTAGTCTATCATTAAACGTAGAGATAGGAAACTATCCAACTAACACATATTTGGAGTGGGCCCCGCAGCTCATAGCCCATGGGCTCAATCCATTCGCCAACATAGATCACCCAAGGTTCATATTTCTAAAAAGTGGACAATTTATTTGTACATGTAAAAGAAGCTAACTGCAATTGACATCTCTTTCTTAAAAGTTTCTTCCACTGAATAATTTGCTTTACAACAAGTCTTTTGTCCTTTTTTGTCATTTCAGCACACCTACTTTGACTTAATTATAAGGCATAGACGTCAAACTTGCTACGTTATTCACTCTATGAGTCCATTCTATCAAGTCAAAGAAATAAATTAAAGGGAAAAAAGAACGAAACTTCTTTGTTAATTGTATGCACTTCTGTTAGATCCCGTATCGTATTTAACTTTTTGTTATTTATAATTATACATGTGAATTTAAATACATATATTAATACATATAAAACATTATTACTTCAAAATGTCATCCAAAATATCTCGTTCTTATGGAATACAATGTTTTTTTGTTTATTAAACAAGTTTGTTTCCCATAAAGAGATTGTCTCTCTCATTTCATTAGAGGACCTCTGTTCTAGAAAGAACTATCTGAGAAAATCGAGTCTTTAACTATAATAAAATACGTACAATGTTCTCTTTTTATATTCTTACATGAATGATGATCTCTTTGTAACAAAAAATCAATTACAACGACCGAAAAATCACCCACTATTTATATTTCTAATAATTCATCCTCTCTTGTAAATACATTGAACCAAAACTGCATATCATCATGCATGCTTGAATTGTACTTATACTCTTTCACCACCTTAAACTCACCGGAGAGAATTTCCGACCAAAATTCATCATCCATTTCTTGTAAATTTCCCAAAACCTGGATGTCACTATTATCATTGGAGATCACTGAAGAAATCTCACTATCAGAATTTAGTTGATTAAAACTAACTTGACCATGATCGCGGCCCGAGTTGACTTCTGACTTAGATAATGATGACGATGATGGCGATGACCTAACGTCGGCCTCGTCTTTCCGTTTGTGTGTTTGTTTCTGAAAAGTTGAAACATGACATTGGTTTTTGGGTTTGTTCACTCTTTTCTTTAAGTGAGTATGCCAAACATTTTTTATTTCGTTATCTGTACGTCCTGGTAATTGTGCTGCAATGACTGACCATCTAAAATTTAGATTAACAAATATCGTATTAATTAATATGAAATATCCATTGTACCCGCAAGGTTAAAAGTATATAAATTTACACTTGACGTTGATTTGACAAAAACTAAAATATCACAAATTGGGAGCGGTCATAGTGTAGTTTTGGACTTGTTTTAGGCGTTAATTTATGTTAACATAACAAACCTGTTTCCTAAGGCGGCATGCAGCTGTATGATGGCTTCCTCTTCTTCTATAGAGAAGTTACCCCTTTTAATATCGGGTCTCAGATAGTTAGTCCATCTCAGCCGACAACTCTTCCCGCATCTCAATAAACCTGTATTTTTTTAAAATATAAAAGTACGATCGGTTTAATACATAATAATATCAAACTATTAGTACTTTATCAAACCGATCAAAAGAAGAAAAACAAACAGCAACAATGATACTCGATTACAAAACTAGTTAAAGATGGAAATGAACCTGCTAATTTAGGGAGAGCACGCCAATTGTCATGACCGTACATATTAATGTAGTTGACGAGGATATAATCTTCTTCCGATGTCCATGGGCCTTTCTTCAACCCCATCCTCTCACAACACGGGGCTCTAACCATTTTTACAATCGATCTGTATCTATTATCGATATAGTTTTTAGAGTATATTATAAAAATTTATTCGATAAGACAAAGAGAATTTGAAACTGTTGTATGTGATCGATGAAAGAGCAAGAATGAAGGCTTTATATAAAGAGTGTTGGCATGTTTCGTAGCAAAAGGACAACTGAAGTTTGGATTTTTATATTGAAATAAGTCAAAATAATGTGTACTTAAATGTATACTCCTCGTCTCACAAAAAATTTTCTTATTTCCCCTTTAAATTTTGTCCCACAAAAGAGTTCTTATTTGTCAAATGTGAGGGTCCACTTAATAAAATAATATTATTACCAATTATTCCACCAATAAAACAGTTTCTCTCTCCAATCTAACCTTATATTTTAATCAAAAGTATTACCAATGACTAACTATCTCCTAAAAGCTTGTGACAAGAGACATGAGTTGTGGAACGGAGGGAATATATTGAAGTAAAATTATTTTAATAAAATCATATTCTTTCTTGTTTTCTTATTTTACAATATTTTAGTATAAAATATATAACAGACTTAACAAATCATTTCTTTTACGTAGTATAAAGAAACATATATTTTAACCTTCCTACAAATTGTTGTTATTTTAGCTACAATGCGCGGAGAAACACAATGGTTATTACATTGTTCTGAAAACAAAATTTTACAGGATATATTAAATGCCTAAATGCGATTGATTTTAGTGAACCGACTAGTTTAATACGAAGTAAATGCTAAAAAAAACCTAGAAAAATATAAACAAGTGCTATAAAAATCCAAAAAAAATCAAACCCTATTTTTCAGCCAAATATACAACTTTTAGTTACAAAACTTATAAAGAAGCATATGTCTGTTTTATTGATCTAATTTTTTTACAAAATCAGGTTTTTCTGTTGCAGATCATCGGTTCACCCTGTGTTTCTGTTGAACCGGCTAATTCCGACCGATTTATACCACCGATCCAATCGACTTATTTCCAATTGACTACCTTCTCAATTTCTATTTCAATTAAGGTTGTAAAACATTAATTATTCATAAAAAGATATATTTATAATAAATCGAGTAAAGGAACACGTGCGGCTCAAGGTTTATTTATATATATAATATATATATATTTTTTTAAATAGTATTTATTTTAGCCTTTTGTATTAGGAGGTCAAAATGATGTGTGAACACATGCGCGTATATCGGCCGTGTACCCGGTTGCATGATTGCATTGCATCATGTGTTTGAATTTACCCAAAACCCTACCACGATACGATTATACAACATAATATTGATAATTGCATTAATATATGGATCTATAAATAATGTAAGATAACGAAAATACTTGCAGAAAACAGTTTTTAAATATATATATATATATATATATATATATATATATATATATATATATATATATATATATATATATATATATATATATATATATATATATATATATATATATATATATATATTTAGTTTAAACCCGATAGTTAGCTATACAATACAAAAATACATACAAAGGTAAAATAATAACAACTAATTTTAATCTGACTTAACCACTATTACTTCTTAATTTAGAAACAAATATATTTACAATTAAGGACCTAAAATCTAAATAAACACCCAAAAAAAAGCGGGACAAACTAAGCTTATTTAAACTAAAACTTAAAATTAGAGGTCAATTTGTTGTAAATATATCAAAAAGTATATATTTATTTTAATGCATAAATGAAACATATATTAAGACAACTTGTCGTTTGAAAAAAACTTATGGAATTATAAAGTTAATCCTAAATGCATGTACAAAGAGTATGTGGTTGATATTGATATATGATTATGGGCAGCCGCACTTAATCATAACACTTTTGAGTTTTGATATCACTGCCATATATGTCCAAAATTTGACTTTTTATGTGAATTTAGCTTTAAACGATATATATAAATTCACAATCTTGTGTCTATTAAAAACATTGTATGATTGGTGTGTTATACTTAAAATATATGTTATTTAGATGATAATAATATGTTTACATTATTGTGTTTTTGTAAAAGATAATTTCATTTGGTTTTAGTGTGTATATACTATTTTACGAGTTGAAATTCAATTAATATTAAAGTTAGAAAAAATTTGCTTATAGAAACTGAAATATTAAATGGGTAAACTTCTTCAATTTTTAGAGTAAAAAAGTTAAATGTATTTTATAATATTTGAGAAAGACATTTTGACACAATTGTCCGTTTATAGGTAATTTTTAGAGGACTCGAGTCTAGAATATGATGTGTGTCATCTTAATAACGAATATTTTTCAGAACTAGTCTTTCTTTAAGGTTTATTATTGAAAAAGTATTATTACTACTTATTAGAAAATGGAAAGAAAACATTTCCTGAATCATTTCAATTTTCAACTTAAAATTATGTTTGGTATGAACTTTGCATATTCAATTTGTTTGTTTCAATTTCTCGTTTAAATCTAAAACACCCAAAAACAGTCGGATTTCTCAAATTCTAAAAATGGTACACCATTAATCACCTAAGGAAGATGGTGTTATATCGATTTCGAGTTAGTTCTTGCTTTGTCAATAAAACTATTTATTACTGAAAAGTATATCATAATTATATTTAGCTTCAAATGATATTTTATTTATTACTTTAACTTTTTTTTTTAATAGTCAAGCATTTAAAGTATAAAGAAAGACATAAAAAAGCAGTTCGATCAGCAAGAAATCTCTAATGGGGCCAAGGCTTTACCGACAAAAGATTTAGGGCCGCTTTTCAACGTTTAACACTCGATTCGTGATCATTTATTTTTTTAAGACTTCCACTTCAACATGTTCATCATAAGAGCATAAGATTCTAATGATATTAAATCCATGTTAAAGATATTGTTACCTAACTTGATCGTTTTTAACAAAATGGGTGATAAATAATTTATTATTATTATAAGGGAAATGGTATTTAGTCCTACCATATGGTCCTATTTATAGTCATACCTACTTGATATGATGACATGTGTATTCTACCAATTCTCTCTCTTAATATTATCCCTTGATTTTGACACGTGTATTCATCCAACGAGTAGGACTATGAGTATGAACAAATGGTATGACTAAATACCATTACTCTTATTATAAAGAAGGCAAAAAGTGGGCATGGGTGAGCCCATAGTTTCGAAACTGCATTTATGTCTACATGTCACACGAACATATTTTGGTTTATTACAACTTACCAAATAAACATTTTTTACAGCATATAAAGATCTACATCATTTTATTTACAAGAGGACTTGAACCAATAATCACATACCAATAGGAAACACCAAATAAACCTATAAACGTCTTTTCCTTGCACACTTTACAGATTGAACATGTTTGTATTACAATTTTCATTCCTTATTATAACAATATTTTCAAATTTAACCTTTTGACTTGATTATACTTCCTCCGTATCTCAATAAGTGATATATTTTCATTTCAGTGATATACTTTGATAATTTACATTATTGGTAAAAGATAGTGAGATTCACACTCATTAATTATCTCCTTTAATATAATGAAATGACTCTTTCACAAATGATAAATGAATTGGTAATCTTGTTGCTCTTGCAACAACTACAACAATTCTCTGGTTGAATTTATAGCAAATTTTCTAGTTTTTTTATATCACAATAAACAGGGCAATTTCGACCCGTACATGCAAGAGAGACCAATTTGGTTTATATTTGCCCGACCCGCTAAGAAACAATGGTGGGCATAATTGGGCCAAGATTTCTAGAGCTGGGCCCAAATCATATAACAGATCTAGCTACAATTTACTTTTCTTTTTAATTAAATTCAAATATTATATAGCTAGACTGGAGAAAGAACACGAACAACGGTGCAAACCCAAAATTCTCCACCGTTTGGGCTCTGAATCCTTTCGTGCACCTAAATTGATACATATTTACCTTTTCCAAATGCTGCATTCCCAAATCACACTATAAAACAAGTACTAATACCATTAGTATTTAAAGTCTAGACACAATTTTTTTTAAAACACATTATACAACATATATAGGCCCAATGTAGAGAAGCGGATATTTTTGAAGTCCATGATCACGTAAAGAAATAAGCTCCACTTAAAAGGGTTTTGCCTCAAAGACTTATTTGCATTTTTAGTTATTTTTGTTTAAAAGTTGGATTTATTTTCGGCCCAGTTGCGTTTTTTGGCCCGCTCAAAATTCTTGGGCTTATTTAATATGTGTTTGAAACTCTAGAATACAGTTAGTTTTTACTTTTATGAAAATTGAGTTTTTTCTCTCAAAATGCTTGTTCTTTGTTGAATAGGTTTTGAAGATTCAAATCTACAGTGTTCTTGAATCAACGTGGCTTCTTGAATCAACATGACTTCTGGTTTAGATTATTCTAGGTGTTTTTGAATCAATGATAACAGTTTTTGAGTCTGCATCTAACAACTTATATTCCAAAAGACTCTTTTTTGGTATATATCAATTTTAACTTCACAAGATATGCATGTATCCCATACGATATATCAATAAGTTTAACTGGTTTCATAATACCAATAATATGCATGAATATACATCAAGTAACATAAACTATTAGGGCACCATAAATGGCAATCCAATTTTGTCACAATCATATTTGCAAAACCAAGCTTTCATTATATCTTTAATCTTTTTGGTACCATAACTAGCTATAAACCTTCTAACAAGATAATATTTTATTTATATCAAATCCGGATCATCTTCATAGTCAAAGTCGGGTTCACTGTACTGCTTGATTCGCCTTACATCTCTCTGTCCTGGTCTACCCTTCTTTGGCTTTCCCCTGATCAAATAACATGTTCCCGAAAATTCAGCACCATGTGTAACATTTTATGTTGTAAAAAGGATAAAATAAAGTTTATAAAATAAAAAATGTAAAAATGAAGTTTGTAAGGTGAAAAAAAGTGCTTACGGGCCCATTCCAGATGCAGCTCCCATTGCAGCATGTTCTTCGGTCTGGGAAGTTGCATGAAAGGTGAAAAAGATTGTAACTTCACGAATTTAGGTTGAAAAAGATTGTAACTTGATGAATATAAGTTGAAAAAGATTGTAACTTGATGAATATAAGTTGAAAAAGATTGTAACTTGATGAATAAAATTTGAAAAAGATCGTTACTTGATGAATATAAGTTGAAAAAGATCGTTACTTGATAAATAAAAGTTGGAAAAGATTGTAACTTGATGATATATGAGTTAAAAAAGATTTTAAGTTTGTAACTTGATAGTTAAATTTTGATAAAGATTGTAACTTGATGGTTAAATTTTGATAAAGACCGTAACTTGATGAATATAAGTTGTAAAAGATTGTAACTTGGTAGTTAAATTTTGATAAAGATTGTAACTTGATAGATATTATATATAAAGATTGTAACTTGATAGTTAAATTTTGATAAAGATCGTAACATGGTGAATATAAGTTGAAAAGATTGTAACTTGATGAATATAAGTTGAAAAAGATTGTAATGTGATACATAGAATCTGAAATAAATTATAACTTTATATATAAAAGTTGAAAAAGATTGTAACTTGATAAATAAAAGTTGTAAGCTGAGAAAGATTGTAAGGTGATGCATAGAATTTGAAATAAAATTATAACTTTATAAATAAAAGTTGCAAAAAGATTGTAACTTGATAAATAAAAGTTGAAAAAAGATTATATCTTGATAAATAAAAGTCGCAAAAAGATTGTAATTGAAAAGGAAACAAGGGCTAGATACTCTTGATCCAAAAATCAAGAAAATGTTTCTGGGAGGTAACACAAGCTGAGATATACAGGTGGCAATACGGGTGGGTCGGGTAACGAGACAACACATGTTTAGCCTTTAGGTCACAAGACTCATATTTTAGAATGCACACAAACATTACAACTAAAAAAATAATAATAAATCAAAAATTCAAAATGGAAAAACATACCGCGGGTGAAGTGACTGAAGATAACGAAAAAAGCCGATCTTCGGGCTGAAATTTCCTAGTTCTCTTGTAGCTGCAATCGCAAAAAGCCGCAAAATCACAAGATTTACTTTTTTGGAATGATTACTAACTAAATAATATAATGAATGTAGATATAATGTAGTGTGAGAAATTAAAGAAAAGATTATGGGATTTACAATGAAGTGTTTTTAGATGCTGACAAAAACCCTTCGTAACCTTTTAATACATTCCCACATTGGCTTGGATCCTGTAAATAAGCTGTCTCCATGTCATAAACCTGAAATTAAACTTAAACCATTAAGTTTTGTGTTAATTTGGTAGTTATAACTTTTAAAAACATCAACAATCTTATGCCAGATCATTGAAGTTTTGAAATGAAAACACACACTCAAAGGTGAAATTGTGAAACCTATGCCACCCTAAATTGATCCAAAAATATTGGAACTTTCCTTGTGTTAGCCTCCATTTGATCCAAATCTTGAAACTTTCCTTAAAATAATACAAAAAGTTTGGAACTTTATCTTGTTCCCAATAATTTCACTTCAAACCCAAATCAGAAATCAACGCAAATGACCTAACTAACGAACTTTAGGTACCAAATTGCAATTTCTTCATCTAAAATCAAGAACACCTTCAAGAAACTAGAAAAGGAAACCTGTTTTTCGATGCTTCGAAGATCCTCATGATGTTTGGCTCTTTTGGATAAAACAGCTGCGATCACAGCCGATGGGTTGGAAGGGTTTTGTTGCCCTAAAACGTAAACGAAATTATTGAATATTAAAAGAGAAATTGAAATTTTTAATTACATACCTTCAGACTCCATGATTTTTTACTGCGATTCCTTTACAGTTTGTGATCGTGAGTAGTCTTCTAGAAAACCCTTTTTTGTTCTCCAGAATTCCCAAAATTTCAGTAGAAATATGAGATTGACGATGTTACAAACAGTAAATGCATTTTTGATTTTTTGTTGTACAAATTAGTATTGCGTAATTAAACAGCAAAAAGTCAAATTCACATATTTATGATAATGATAATGATTTTTCCTTATTTAATTAATCTAATAAATGTGTGTTTTAAATTTTTTAAAACTCAATTTTTGGTGGCCATCTTTTATATGATTACTATAAAAGCTATTGCAGTTTATATATTTTGTTTTAATTTTTCTTCCTTATAAATAAAAAGGTAACAGCATATTCGTTTATGTGATTTATTCTTTTTGCACGTTTAACCCTTTACATTTAATTTTTTGAATTTTATAAAAAAAAATTCGATTTTGTTCTATTTTTTATTTTGGTTTTTATTTTTTTAATGACATCCCTATTCCATAAATATAAATAAAAGGTTATTTTTATGTAAAGCAAAAAGTCAAATGAGTAACAAGCTTGACATATTAGTCCTTTTTGAATTTCAAAACTAGTTATTCTAAAAACAATATCTTACTACTATATAAAGCATTTAGGCCTACCCCATTAGGCAAATTTAAGGAGCTCCTTAAACTTGATTTTAAGGATCTTTCCACTTTTGTTAGTTAGTTCTCTAACTTAAAAAAAATAAATCACGGCTAATAAGATTCGAACCCAAAACCTCTCCTAACTTATCACTATGTGTTAACCACTTGCTATACATTACACTTTGGTAACACCACCCACACTTAATAACAAAAGTCTGTTACTCGAAAACCATTTTACCCAACAACATTAAATATACGACGCTGTAAATCATCAACTCTTACCAAAATCCACATTTCCATTTATTTATTTATTTCTAGCAACAATTATTACCGTGTAAACGAACAACATTTGCTCGCCACGAAATATGGTTTCTGGGTACCCGCCGCCGCATTGCGCGGGTACCCTGCTAGTATGTTTAACACGGGTTGATTTTCAATGCATGTGTTTCTTGTGTTTTGTCACTTTGCAAAGCGGGTTCAATTATATATTAGCTTTAGGTAAAAATGATAGAATGGAAAGTCAAAGTACAACGACTAAAAAGTCAATCACTAGGTCTTTTATGCTATCAGTATGATATACCTATTAGCAGTCAACGGCTTTATCTGGTATGTGTGTTGCTAAACATTGCAAGAGCACATTCTCCAGATTACAAAAATAAAAAAGGTTCATCGTTACGTCATCTTTAAGATTGATGAGAAGAAAAATGAAGTTGCCGTTGACAAAACGAGCAGTCGGCAGAAACTTATGAAGATTTAGATCAGCATTCCCTGAAAATGATTGCAGATATGCTGTCTTTGATTTTGAATTTATCACTTCTCAAAACTATCAAAAATGTAAAATCTTTTAATCACTTTGACTTTGACTATGTCACGACAGATTTGTAAAGATACATTATTCATGCAGTGTAAATTAATAGTGCCATTTTCTTATGTAAAATGTTATAAGCAAATATGTGTCTTTTAGAGATGAAAACAACTTAAATAATAAATAATTAATATGTATACTAAAAAAAACAGAGACAACTAATACATCCATAAAGTAAAACAGTAGCAAGATTTGTTATTTTGAATCTTCAAAATCATGCCATAGGGTGAAACTAAACAGTAACCGACTACCCGATACGTACAAATCTATATATCTAAGGCGTTGAATCGGCGGTTTCCTCGGTTTCACCAGACATTTCCTCGAGTGACCTCCCTTTCGTTTCAGGCAACAAGAAAGTACACAAAGTTCCCAAAAGATTAACCACACCCAACACAATCAACGAGTTTTTCACACCGATACCCGCCGGATAACCCGCATCTGTCTTCTTTGGATCTTTATTTTGAGCCAAATACAAGAACCCGAATGCACCAACCATTGCACCGAGTTTTCCCGATGCAGCCGAGATACCATGGCAAGTTGACCGAACCCTAGCCGGGAAGATCTCGGCAGGGAGCACGAAAGTCGTGCTGTTCGGGCCGAAATTTGCGAAAAAGAAAGTGAATGAGTACAAAACCACAAATTTAATATTGTTTTCGGGTCGGGTCCAGTGGTTGTACGGGAACGCTAATGCAAACATAAAGATCGTCATCATTGAGAACCCGATTAGTTGGATTGTGCGTCGTCCGATTCTATCGATCAAGAACACTGTAAACCAGTATCCGGGAACAGTACTGCATAGGGCAATTAGAGTTTGCGCCCGTGCGATTTTGTAAACTTCTTCGATCGCGTTCATTGATTTTGCGGGTGGGATCCAGCCGATGGCGGTGAATATGTCTTTTTGAAATAAGTTTTGACTATAGAATGCGATATCGAGTAGAAACCAACAACTCGTGGTCCCGAGCAAGTGTAGCCCGTGTCGTCTAAGGAACTCTTTGCTAAAAAGCCCGTAATCGGTTTTCGTATTCGAGTCGATTTTTGCTTGCTCGGCCACGATCTCGACATTCAAAACTTTTGACATGTCGGAAGCCGCTTTGGTGGCGTCTTTTGCCACCAAGGCGGTGTAACGAGCAGTTTCCGGCATTTTTGATCTCGAGTAAAACGTGAGTAAAGCCGGGAGAGCTCCCACCATAAGAATAATCCGCCACACGTAATCAGCTTCCGGAACCGTTGACATTATCGGGTCAACCTCGTAAGCGGGAGCCGAAAACCGAGAATTAAAAACCGATGACATAATAATTGCGAAAACACCTCCCGACAAAATCCCGAACCCTTGCATCGCAAAAACCGCCGCGATAAACCCACCACGTGTTTTCTTATTCGAATACTCCGACGTTATCGTAGCCGAAAGCGGGTAATCGCCCCCGATCCCGACCCCGAGCCAAAACCTAAAGAAACAGAGTGTAGTCATAACCGTTTTCGGGCTATGCCCGAATGATAAACCCGAAGCAATAGAGCATAAACACATGAGCATAAGTGTGATTCCGTACACTTTCTTCCTTCCAAGCTTATCACCGAGCCACCCGAAAAACAATTGGCCCGCAAGGGTCCCCACGAGTGCAACACCGTTAACCATAGACGACACATTTGGCGGTAAACTTCCGGGCTTCGGTGAGCCCGCTTTCGTGTAGTAAATCCTGCCCAACATTTTCGTCACTAAAGATATACAGAACAGATCATAAGCGTCAGTAAAGAACCCCATTCCGGCCACCACAATCGCAGTGAAATGATACCACTGGGTTTTAGCTCCATCGAGTGCATTCAGAACTTTCAGATTGCCTGCTGTAGCCATTCTCAATTTCTTGTAGAAACTTCAAAAAAAACTTCTAATAAACCCTAATTCTGCAATTAAACATACGGAATTCTTAATCAATTTCATGAATTATTCACAGGAATTACGAATTCGGAATCGATTGAGACCGAATTTACGTGCAGAAAACAGAGCATGTGTGTGATCGTTATTCAATCGTGATCCATGCATGCATGCAGGTCAAAATATAATAAAATAATTAAAAATTGTGCAATTGAAACAGGGGAATTTAACGAAAACGACGAATTGGAGGAATGTATTACTCAATTAGGAAGAAATGATAATTGATACTGACCTTTTTTGTCGTTGGTGAAGATGATTCAGAGAATCAGAGGTGGTGAGGTTTATGATATATTTTGGGGGTTTTATAGAATTTAATGCAGCAAATAGTATGACTGTGCGAGTATCTTTGATGGTATATTCTTGACATCTTTTGGCATCTTTTTTAAGCTCGAAATTTCTACTCCACCTTCTATGGGTTAAATTTAACTATCAATATTTTATAATTAAGAAATATATATTTTTACTAGAAATTGAATATTATTTTTTATCAAAATCATTTACTACAAAATATAGCAGGGAGATCATAGTTTTAAAAGAGATCACCTCGATGCTACGAAACAGTCCAAGACAGTGGTGTTAAGTGTGACGTAAAATAAGACGGCGTAAGATCACGGGTTATTCCGTGGTGTTACGAAATTTAGAATTTTTTTTCTGTATGTATGTCTTTATATTAAATGAAAATTTATATTGTGTCATACTAAATATTTTTAGTTCATCAATTTATTCATAAAATAATTAATATGTATAATTTATTAATTATTTTTCCTAATTTATATCACTTGGTATTTAATGAAAGGGTATGAATATACGAAAGGAACATTTACTAAGAAGCAACCTTTCATATTCAAGTGTTTATATAATTTTCTGATGTGGCGAATTTAATATGTTCAAAGCACCTGAACAAAGTTTTGTCCGGCTTTCAAGTTTAAATTGTTCAAACGCCTTTGACTGGTTAATTTTTTGACTAAATTTGTTAGATTTTTCATGTTAAGTCCTTGGGATATAAATATAACGTGAGTCAATACTATCTTTCTATAAATACGTTAAAATTGGTACTTCTAATTTATTTATTTAATATCTTTTCTATAGAAGGTAGTATTTTATCATATATTTATTTATATGTCATATTTCATATGATTATTAATGTAACCGTATGATGATATATAGTCTAATGATAAAGGTGTTTAAAATGATCTTTTAAAGGACATTGGTTCGACCTCTTATATATGTAAATATTTACCGATGGTAATGTGAACAGAAACAACTAGAACAATAATCAGGTCGTGTACATCACAAGACTAATATGATCATATCAAGAATCTTGTTATAAACGAAAATATTTTTATATAAAGTATATATATGATAAGTTTTGTCTTCTCGAAAAATGTATATATCTTTTTCATCGTTTATCATTAATCCTGTTCATACGAAATTCTATAATCCTTCATTCTGAGTACACCACACTATTAAGCAGGGTTCACATGTTAAAGTGGAAAATACGTATAAATTATGTAATTCGTCCTTATTAATATAATGTATGCTTTTATGTCAAAATCCTTGTGTGACGTAAAATGCAATATAAATGAAAAATGTACAAATAAGAGTAGACAGCGTAATTAACATGTCTAAATTTATATATGAACGTATGTGTTTGTGTTTGTACATGTGTTTTGAAATTTGTTATCTGTACTATTATATTATCTATTTAGGTCTTCTATTCTAAGTTTTAACAAGTTTCTAACAAAAGTTTTTAATTTTATTGCATTTAGTAGTTACTTAGTATCTCCAAATTTAATACGTTGATTACATAGTGATAAAGACTTTCAAATAACTTCCTTGAGTTATGGGTTCGACCCTTTTCTGGGTATGTATTAGGATTTGTGAATCTCACCTTAATTGTGAGAGATGATTATTATTGATATATATAGATACAATTACAACAAACTTCAAAAGATAAAAGATATGTACAATCTATTCCTAATATTAAAGATTCTTTAAATCATCGCTATTACCCCCCGCAAGCGAAGAGGGGAAGGTCCGACTCGCAACTTGGATCGAAATTCTTAAAAGAGCGGACGTGGAAGACTTTTAGTGAAGATGTCTGCGAGTTGAAGATGTGTAGAGACATATCGTGTATAAAGTTTGCCTGATAAAACAAGTTCCCGAAAAAAATGATAGTCAATATCGATGTGTTTAGCTCTTTTGTGAGAAATTGGATTTTGACTGAGAAAAAGAGCGCTTCGGTTGTCACACAGTAAAGTAGGCCGACCGGAGGAAAACATGAAGCTCACGAAGCAAATGTGTTACCCAAATGATCTCAGCCGCAGTATTAGCTAGAGCTCTATATTGCGATTCACAACTAGAGCGAGATACGGTCGGTTGCTTCTTAGCACTCCAAGATACTAGATTGACACCCAAAAAATGGAATAACCATAGGTAGAGCGCCTCGTTTCAATACATCGAGCCCAATCCGCATCAGAGTAACCAAGCACATTCGGTGTGGCGGAATGAGAGAAGGTCAAACCGTAAGATAAAGTACCCTAACATATCGCATGATCCGCATGACGGTTTGAAAATGATCCTGTGTTGGAGCATGTAAAAATTGACTCACTTGATTAACCGCGTATGACAAGTCTGGTCGCGTGATGGTTAAGTATTGTAATGCACCAACAAGCGAGCGGTAGAGAGTAGGATCATGAAAAGGTTTGCCTTGACTGGTGAAGTATGTTGATGTAGAAAGGGGCGTGGCAATCGGCTTCGCATCCAATAAGTGTGCCCGGGCAAGAATATCATGAGCATACTTAGCTTGGCTGAGAAAAATACCGGAATCTTGATAGGATACTTCAAGCCCAAGGAAGTAGTTTAATTTTCCAAGATCAGTAATTTGGAATTCCTTGTTGAGACAAAAAGTAAAAAAATTTATAAGATTGAGATTGTTTCCGGTTAGGATTATATCATCAACATAAACTAATAAATAAAGGATGTCAGAATCCTTTTTGAAGATGAATAAGGATGTGTCAGCCCGACTACATTGAAAACCAATGCTAATAAGGAAAGTACTCAAGCGCAGAAACCAAGCTCGAGGAGCTTGCTTAAGACCGTATAATGCCTTCTTCAGATGACAAACATGATTGGGAAACCGTGAGTCAACAAAACCCGGAGGTTGTTCCATGTAAACAGTGTCTAGATAAATTACCATGTAGAAACGTATTTTTGACATCCAATTGGTGAAGAGGCCATCGGTTTAATACAGCAAGAGATAAAATAATGCGGACCGTTGAAGCTTTGACAACAGGACTAAAAGTAGCTGAATAGTCAATACCGGGAACTTGTGTGAAACCTTGAGCAACAAGGTGTGCCTTGTATTTATCGATAGTACCATCAGCGAGAAACTTGGTACGGAAAACCCATTTTGACCCAACAACATTAGATTTTAAAGGTCGGGGCACAAGATCCCATGTTTGATTAAGATTAAGGGTCGACATCTCATCTCGCATTGCGGCTGTAACGACCCGAAATTGTAAATAAATAAAATATGTAAAAATATGATAATTATGGATAAATCATATAAAACACGTGGAAATTGGTTTCGTGTCGTTTGGACACCGTACGAGAAAGTTATGGGCGAAACCGGGTCGAGACAAAGTTGAAAAAGTGCAGCCCTGCTGCCTAAGGGAGTTCGCGACGCGAACTTGGGTTCACGATCGCGAACGGATGCCAGGGAGTTTGGCCATGGGTCGCTAAGAAGTTCGCGTCTGGGTAACGATCGCTAAGTATGGCCGAGTATGCAAAGTTAGCGACGCGAACTTAGTTCGCGCCGTGAACTCTGGACGACCAGTATTAAAGTCGGGTTTGAGCTCATTTATTGCATATCAAAACCCTAGTTTTCTCTCTTGGCGATTTTCGAGCTTAAAGGCTGTTCTTGGTTGATTTCTTCACAAATCCTTGGTAGATTTCACTCCTAGTGGAAGATTAAAGGTAAATCTTCACTCTTTCATCTTTGTAGTTCAAGATCTATGGATCTTGAAGCTAGGGTTTGAAACCCTAGTTCTTGGGTTGGTGATTTATGGTGAAATAAATGATGTATACACTTAATAGATGGTATATTAACAAGTAAAACAAGTGTATGATTTCGATTTGTAAGAATCTTAAGGGTTGGTTAAACCTAGGGTTTGGTAATCACCATATTTGGGGAAAATGGATTGATGGGTGTTATCTAGAGGTAGATGAACACATTGGTAGTAGTTTGTGATGATAATCTTGTTGTGATTATTGTATTAGGCTTTTGGTGACATTTTGGAAAGTCGGTGAAATTGTGGAAGCAAGAGTATTGGTGTCAAGAACACGGTTTGAACATCATATTGCTAAGGTGAGTACGTGTGGAACTTTACTGAGTACATAGCCTATGAAATGCATTTTTATACTTGTGTTACGGTCTATCTGCTTAAGTGAATAGACTTATAGTTGTTTAGTTAGTTATGAATTATTGTTAATATATAACTAACTGGTTTGATGATGAATGTGATATCCGAGAACTAGTTTGACATAACCTTTGAGTTATGGTGAGAACGAGATGACGTGATGCTAGTTAGTTCGGGGGCAACCCGATAACTAGACATGGTGATGTTTCTAGCTAGTTCGGGGGCAACCCGATAGTTAGATAGGATAGTGTTTCCAGCTAGTTCGGGGGCAACCCGATAGTTGGATTTAAGGGTGCTTTTAGCTAGTTCGGGGGCAACCCGATAGTTGGGCACGTTAGAGTTGCTAGTTAGTTCGGGGGCAACCCGATAACTAGATATGTGTTGCTAGGAAAGCAAGGTTTGGAGCCACCATAGGGTGACTATATAGATGGATGATATTACTTGTTTGTTGATTACTTGGATAAACGATTATTATTATTAATGGGTCTAAACCCACATATCTCACGAGACGTTTTTGTCTCACGTACTCCTTGTCTTGTTTTGCTATGTACTCAGGTTCGGGATCGAAGGCTTAGGTACGCATGGATAGAGATGCGGGACCTAGAATAGAAGAGCACTAGATTGGATTTAGTCTTAGCTTGGTTATGATCTATTTTGTTACACCTACTTTTATACTCTGATTTCATACCAAGGTTTTTGTAAATCCAAATTTGGGGATGTTCTTCTATTTATAAAAAATGTTTTATTTTGGCCAATGTTTTGTATTAAAAT
This sequence comes from Calendula officinalis, assembly GCA_963853835.1. NCBI lineage: Eukaryota > Viridiplantae > Streptophyta > Magnoliopsida > Asterales > Asteraceae > Calendula > Calendula officinalis. The sequence continues at coordinate 25,434,124 of OY970825.1, forward strand.
TTGAGGTGTTACAACTTGGTATCAGAGCTATAGTTTAAGTGAATTAGGTTGGATGACCATCCTAGTCTTAGACTGTAGTATTAGGAATGTAAGATTCCTTAAGATCATAGGTTGACCTTGAGACTTTATGTTAAGTTTAGGGTTGAACCTAGGGGGACCGATGAGAATTGATATGATTATGGTTATTGAGTCTTATGTGACTAATGGGTTGTACACAAGGTACTAAATGTTTAATGTCTTTCGTATAGTCTTGATTGAAAGAAATGGTGACCACGAGAAGAAGTGGTAAAGCCCCGGAAAATCGGGAGGAGGAGATACCTCCTGTAGAGGTTGAGGTTGAACAAGAAAGTCAACCGTCGTTGCATCGGCTGGGTGAGTCGGAGGTCGGAGCTAATAGAACTCCGGTAACCATGGCGGATCTCCAAACTATTATCGACCAAATCAAGGGAACGGTGGCCGAAGAAGTGCACCGCATTATTGGAGACCGTGAAAGGTCGGGTGGAGACCGTGAATCCGAGGCTAAATCGGAAGAAAGAACCGGGGGTAGTGGCACCGGGGAAGGGAAGTCCTCCACGGGTGGCCAAAGTGATGCTAGGGCTAGGCCCGTTGTGAAAGAAGGTTGTTCGTTTAAATCCTTCATGGCTTGTAAGCCAAATGTGTACACGGGTAGTTCGGACCCGAAGATAACAATGAGGTGGATCCGGGAAACCGAGAGGGTTATCGGTAGTAGCAAGTGTAAGGATACCGATATGGTGACGTATGCGTCACAATTGCTAAAAGAAGATGCCATGGTTTGGTGGGATATCGTGTATGAGACCCTCGGGAAGGAGGTGGTTGAAAAGATGTCGTGGGAGGAGTTCACCACGAGATTGAAAAAGAAATTTTGTCCCGAAAGGGATTTGGAAAAGATGCACGAGAAGTTCGTGACCCTCAAGAAGGGTGATATGTCAATCGAAGAATACTCGAGGGAGTTCACGGGATTGCTCCCGTTTGTTGCTAAAACCTACTCGGATGAGAGGTTGAGAGTGGTTCGGTATGCAAGTGGGCTACCGTGGGATTATCAGTTGGAGGTTAAGAGGGCGGTCTCACTCGATGAGGCTATTAGTGCCGCCCGGGGTGTAGAGGAGGTGAATGTGGCAAGGATTGCCGAGAGGGCCCATGTGGGCGAAAAGAGAAAAGCCGAGAGTGGCTCGGGTACTTATAAGAAGGGGAAGTTCACATCGAGCTTCTCTAAACAAGGAAGTGTAGGTTCTTGCAAGAAATGCGGGAAAAATCATACCGGCGAGTGCCGAAGTGGGTCGAGGTCTTGTTTTAGTTGTGGTAGACCGGGGCATGTAGCCCGGGATTGTAAGGTCAAGTCGTTGGCCGATGTGGAGTGTTTCTCGTGTCACGAGAAGGGGCACTATATCAATGTGTGCCCAAAGAAGGGAATCGAGTCGATGGTGTCCACGGCTCAAAAGAAAGTGGAACCGGCTAAGGTGAAGGGGCGATCCTTCCAACTCACTCGAGAGGAGGCGAAGGAGGCACATGATGTGGTGTCAGGTACTTTATTTCTTAACTCCTTGCCAACTTATATCTTGTTTGATTCGGGTTCCAATTATTCATTTGTGTCTCATGAGTTTGGTAGAAAGTTGAATGTGGTATCGGAATTATTAGATGAGGTTTATGAAATAGAGGTAGCCGATGGGAAAACCTCAATGGTTGAATATGTCTATAGAAATTGTGAATTAGAAATTGACGGTAGAAAATTTAAGGTAGACTTGTTGCCCATGGGAATTAGAGCGTTTGATGTGGTTATCGGTATGGATTGGTTGGGTATGTACCAAGCCAAGATTTTGTGTGGAAAGAAAATAGTGTCGATTAGGACACCCGAGAATGAGAAGGTGTATGTGTATGGGGAGAAACGACATCACATGCCCAATGTGATTACCGCCATCAAGGCGAGGAAAAGTATATCGAAAGGTTGTGCATCGTTTATTGCATATGTACTAGATGGCCGAAAGGAAAAGAAGTCAATGGATGATGTCAAAATTATTCGGGATTTCCCCGAGGTATTTCCCGATGACTTGCCCGGTTTGCCGCCGGAGAGACAAGTCGAGTTTAAGATTGATTTAGTTCCGGGGGCGACGCCGATTGCTCGTGCTCCCTATCGTTTAGCTCCCACCGAAATGCGGGAATTGATGACCCAATTGCAAGAATTGTTAGATAAAGGTTTTATTCGTCCGAGTTCGTCACCGTGGGGTGCACCAGTGTTATTTGTTAAAAAGAAAGACGGTTCGATGAGAATGTGTATTGACTACCGAGAGTTGAATAAGGTAACTATTAAGAACCGTTACCCGTTGCCGAGAATTGACGACTTATTCGACCAATTGCAAGGTGCTAGTTACTTCTCGAAGATCGATTTGAAGTCGGGTTATCACCAAGTTCGGGTGAAAGAAGGCGACACCGAGAAGACGGCTTTTCGTACACGTTATGGTCATTATGAATTTCTAGTGATGCCGTTTGGTCTTACAAACGCGCCGGCTATTTTTATGGATTTAATGAATCGGGTTTGTAAACCGTTCCTTGATAAGTTTTTGATTGTGTTTATTGACGACATTTTGATTTATTCGAAAACCGAAGAAGAACACGAAAGTCATTTGAGGCTTGTGTTGGATGTGTTAAAACGGGAGAAGTTGTATGCAAAATTCTCGAAGTGTGAGTTTTGGTTGCGGGAAGTGCAATTCTTAGGTCACGTGGTGACGTGTGATGGTATTAAAGTCGATCCGTCCAAGATTGAAGCGGTGTCAAATTGGGAGCCTCCGAGGACTCCTACCGAGGTTAGAAGTTTTCTTGGGTTAGCCGGTTATTACCGGAGATTTATACAAGATTTCTCGAGAATCGCGATCCCACTCACGAAGTTAACGAGAAAAAGTGAGAAGTTTGTGTGGGAGAAGAAGCAAGAAGAGGCGTTTAAATTGTTAAAAGAAAAGTTATGTAACGCACCGATCCTTACGTTACCGGATGGTATGGAAGATTTTGTGGTTTATAGTGATGCTTCGAATCAAGGGCTCGGTTGTGTGTTGATGCAAAGAGGTAAAGTGATCGCGTATGCCTCGCGACAATTGAAGAATGCGGAATTAAGGTACACGACACACGACTTGGAATTGGTGGCGATTATCTTTGCCTTGAAGTTGTGGAGGCATTATTTGTATGGTACTCGGTGTACGTTGTACACGGATCATAAAAGTCTACAATACGTGTTTACTCAAAAAGATCTTAATATGCGACAAAGAAGGTGGATCGAGTTGATTGCCGATTATGATTGTGAGATTGTGTATCACGCGGGTAAGGCGAATGTGGTGGCCGACGCCTTGAGCCGAAAAGTTTATGAAAATCCGAACCGGGGAATATTAACACGTATAGAAGTCGTCTCGAGCATTATCGAAAGGATCAAGAGCGCCCAACGAGAAGTTGTGGGAAAAGACGAGTTAAGACAAGAACGGTTAGGTAAAAACCCACATTTTCTCGAAAATGCACAAGGGTTGAAGACCGTAGGCGGTCGTATTTGGGTTCCTAAGTTCGGTGGCATCCGAAAAGAGTTGTTGTATGATATACACAAGTCGAAGTATTCGATTCACCCGGGAAGTACAAAGACGTATCAAGATATGAAACGGGTTTATTGGTGGCCCGGAATGAAGGCGAGAGTGGCCAAGTATATCTCTAAGTGTGCCACGTGTGCACAAGTAAAAGCCGAGCATCAAGTACCGTATGGGGTAGCTCAATCATTGGTTGTACCGGCCGGGAAGTGGGAAGATATAACTATGGATTTCATAGTAGGTTTACCGAAGACGAGTAGAGGTCATGATGCCATTTGGGTCATAGTTGACCGGTTGACCAAGAGTGCATTATTTTTAGCAATTCGGGAAACATTGCCACTTGAGAAGTTGGCTAAGTTGTATGTTGATGAAGTGGTTCGACTCCACGGGGTCCCGTTATCGATTGTGTCCGATAGAGACGCGAGGTTTACCTCGAGATTTTGGCGGTCTTTACAAGAAGAGTTGGGTACAAAGTTGCGGTTGAGCACGGCCTATCATCCGCAAACCGACAGTCAAAGTGAAAGAACGATTCAAACGGTTGAAGATATGTTGAGATCGTGTGTACTAGATTTCGGTGGTAAATGGGATGAACATTTACCGTTAGTCGAGTTCTCATATAATAATAGTTATCACTCGACTATCAAGATGCCGCCTTATGAGGCGTTGTATGGGAGAAAATGTAGAACTCCATCTTGTTGGTTGGAAGCGGGAGAGACGAAACTCACGGGTCCCGAGATCGTGAGAGTGACAAATGAGATGATCGGTATTATTCAAACCAACATGAAAGTCGCCCAAGATAGACAACGAAGTTATTCGGGTTTGAAGAAAAGGCCATATGACTTGGATGTCGGTGATATGGTCATGTTGAAAGTGTCACCTTGGAAAGGTGTAATGCGGTTTGGTAAGAAAGGGAAGTTAAGTCCAAGGTATGTTGGACCGTTTAAAATATTGAAACGGGTCGGGCTCCAAGCTTTTAAGTTGGAACTTCCACCCGAGCTTCAAGGTGTGCATGACACCTTTCACGTGAGTTATTTGAAGAAGTTTATCGGGGAAGTTGAAAATATTATTCCATTGCAAGAGTTGCGGGTTGACGGCCCGAACCGGTTGATTGAGGAGCCCGAGGCTATATTAGAAACGAAAACAAAGAAGCTTCGGAATAAGGAGATCGAGTTGGTGTTGGTCAAGTGGAAGCATTCACTTGGGCCGAATTTGACTTGGGAAGTCAAAGACGAGATTCGGAAGAGGTACCCGGATTTCGTGAACTATGATGAGATTCCGAGGACGGAATCTTCTTAAGGGGTAGATAGTTGTAACGACCCGAAATTGTAAATAAATAAAATATGTAAAAATATGATAATTATGGATAAATCATATAAAACACGTGGAAATTGGTTTCGTGTCGTTTGGACACCGTACGAGAAAGTTATGGGCGAAACCGGGTCGAGACAAAGTTGAAAAAGTGCAGCCCTGCTGCCTAAGGGAGTTCGCGACGCGAACTTGGGTTCACGATCGCGAACGGATGCCAGGGAGTTTGGCCATGGGTCGCTAAGAAGTTCGCGTCTGGGTAACGATCGCTAAGTATGGCCGAGTATGCAAAGTTAGCGAAAAGTTCGCGCCGTGAACTCTGGACGACCAGTATTAAAGTCGGGTTTGAGCTCATTTATTGCATATCAAAACCCTAGTTTTCTCTCTTGGCGATTTTCGAGCTTAAAGGCTGTTCTTGGTTGATTTCTTCACAAATCCTTGGTAGATTTCACTCCTAGTGGAAGATTAAAGGTAAATCTTCACTCTTTCATCTTTGTAGTTCAAGATCTATGGATCTTGAAGCTAGGGTTTGAAACCCTAGTTCTTGGGTTGGTGATTTATGGTGAAATAAATGATGTATACACTTAATAGATGGTATATTAACAAGTAAAACAAGTGTATGATTTCGATTTGTAAGAATCTTAAGGGTTGGTTAAACCTAGGGTTTGGTAATCACCATATTTGGGGAAAATGGATTGATGGGTGTTATCTAGAGGTAGATGAACACATTGGTAGTAGTTTGTGATGATAATCTTGTTGTGATTATTGTATTAGGCTTTTGGTGACATTTTGGAAAGTCGGTGAAATTGTGGAAGCAAGAGTATTGGTGTCAAGAACACGGTTTGAACATCATATTGCTAAGGTGAGTACGTGTGGAACTTTACTGAGTACATAGCCTATGAAATGCATTTTTATACTTGTGTTACGGTCTATCTGCTTAAGTGAATAGACTTATAGTTGTTTAGTTAGTTATGAATTATTGTTAATATATAACTAACTGGTTTGATGATGAATGTGATATCCGAGAACTAGTTTGACATAACCTTTGAGTTATGGTGAGAACGAGATGACGTGATGCTAGTTAGTTCGGGGGCAACCCGATAACTAGACATGGTGATGTTTCTAGCTAGTTCGGGGGCAACCCGATAGTTAGATAGGATAGTGTTTCCAGCTAGTTCGGGGGCAACCCGATAGTTGGATTTAAGGGTGCTTTTAGCTAGTTCGGGGGCAACCCGATAGTTGGGCACGTTAGAGTTGCTAGTTAGTTCGGGGGCAACCCGATAACTAGATATGTGTTGCTAGGAAAGCAAGGTTTGGAGCCACCATAGGGTGACTATATAGATGGATGATATTACTTGTTTGTTGATTACTTGGATAAACGATTATTATTGTTAATGGGTCTAAACCCACATATCTCACGAGACGTTTTTGTCTCACGTACTCCTTGTCTTGTTTTGCTATGTACTCAGGTTCGGGATCGAAGGCTTAGGTACGCATGGATAGAGATGCGAGACCTAGAATAGAAGAGCACTAGATTGGATTTAGTCTTAGCTTGGTTATGATCTATTTTGTAACACCTACTTTTATACTCTGATTTCATACCAAGGTTTTTGTAAATCCAAATTTGGGGATGTTCTTCTATTTATAAAAAATGTTTTATTTTGGCCAATGTTTTGTATTAAAATTTGAGGTGTTACAGCGGCATACCATTTGGGATCTTTGGTAGCGGATTTAAAGCCTTTAGGCTCTTTATGAACTGATTAAGCATGGTGTAAACCGGAGGTACCAAGATATGATAAATCTGCAACATGGCGGGGTTTAAAATACCAGATTTCGACCGAGTTTTCATATGATGTGTCGAAGTAGTACCATGATCCGGAGGCTGCTCAGGTTGAATAGTGGTGTTATCCACGGGTTGAGCAGGAGGCGGAACAATCGGTGGAGCAGTGGGTATATCCGAAGCACTAGGTGTGGAAGTGCATAGCTCACACGGTCTAGAAACAGAATGATTATGAACCGGCGGTGAAGACTTCGAACTCAGTTCTGGCACAATCGGAGGTGCAGCTTTTGGATAGTCATCACAATACGTGGAAAATAAAAGCATATCCGGTGAAGATGTAGACCGTTTTTCCTTAAAAGGAAAAAACATTTCGTCAAATTGTGCATGACGAGTGATATAAATCCAATTTGTAGATAAATCCAAACATTTATATCCCGTGTGTTGAGTGCTATAGCCAAGAAAAACACATGGAGCACTACGTGGTGCTAATTTATGAGACGAATAATCTCGTAAATACGGATAAACACAACACCCAAACACACGAAAATTCCCATAATTCGGTATAGTAGCAAATAAAAGCTCATAAGGAGATCGATTTTCAAGAACCTTGGTAGGTAATCGATTTATTATGTGAGCTGCGGAGCTAAAAGCATGCGACCAATAAACCGTTGGAATGCTAGCATTGAACATAATAGCGAGACCGGTTTCAGTTAGATGACGATGCTTGCGTTCGGCACGACCGTTTTGTTTTGGAGTATAGTGGCACGAAATTTGATGGTGAGTACTATTTTGAGCCAAAATAGATTTCATGTGGTTGTTTGTAAATTCTGTGCCACCATCCGATTGAAAAACCTTGATTTTTGAAGAAAATTGAGTTTGAACCAAAGCCATAAATGTAGCAAAAACCATTGGAAAATCAGATTTTGCTTTCATCGGGTAGAACCAAGTGAACCTGGAAAAGTCATCAATAAAAATAGCATAATAACGGAAACCATCAATTGAAGTAACTGGCGATGGTCCCCATAGATCACAATGAACCAAATTTAATACATGTGATGATTGTTTTGGGTTATTTTCAAATGGTAAATGCTTGCGTTTTGATAATTGACAAGACGAGCAAACACGAGGATTGGGCAATAAAGATGTATTAGACAAACAACCCAATTTATTTAAAACTGAAATAATATCATTAGACACATGACCTAATCGACTATGCCATAATTTAAAACACACTTTAATACGTTTAGAAGAAATCTTTGCTAAATAAACGTGTTTTCCTTGCTCAAGAACATATAATCCATTTCTACGTCTTCCTTGAGCTACCGGTTCCTTGGTTTGCCGATTCTGAATAGTAAACAACGGGTCAGAAAACAAAACGTCAACAGGGTTATCTTGTGTAAGTTTGCTAACCGAAAGTAAACTTTTGGTAAGCTTAGGAACCACAAGTACATCAATTAACGAAATATTAGGATAAATAGAAGATTTTCCAATATGAGAAATTTGTTCACCGTGACCATTACCAAAGATCATTGTTTCGTTACCCGAATAAGAATTACCCGAATCAAGGTTAGACACGGTCGGTGTCATATGGGCAGAAGCCCTTGTATCAACATACCAGACAGGGCTTGATGTATTGCAATGTGCATGAAAAGCATCTGCAAGATTGGTGTCAATGGTAGCGTTCCCGCCAGCAAAAGTGGAGAGATCATGAAATTGAGTGGCATAATGTCCTTCCTTGCAACATAACTGACAGTGCGTAGGGCGCCTGTTTCCGCGACCTCGGCCCCTATTGGAATAGTTGCGTGAGGAATACCAACCTCAGCCTCGAGAAGATTCAGTGTTGGAGTGAGACGAGGTGGTATTGAATGCAACCGGGGCAACCGTGTCATCACTAATCGATTGAAGGAACAATTCATGGCTCTCTGCTTGAGAGACCAAATCACGAAATTGTGGGCGTTGAGTCATCAAGCGCTGAGTAGTTGAGAAGGTTGCAAAAGCCAAACCTAGCCCACAAAGAAACCAATGGGATTTATCTTCATTGGAGATAGGATGACCAATGGCTTGAAGTTGGTCACAAATATGCTTGAACTTGCGGGAATATTCCGACACAGTGGTTGCACCCTTTTTAAGATGACGCAATGAATCCCGAAGAGTGTGTGTACGCTCCAAGGAATCATGTTGATATATAGCGGCAAGGGCTGTCCAAACATCATGTGATGTTGAGTGACCAAGCGTCTCCGCCATAGCTTCTTCGGATAAAGAAGCTTGAAGGAGAATAAGAGCACGTTGGTCAACAGCAATCCAGGATGCATAAGCGGGATTCGGGGATGTGGTGGAACCAGTGGTAATGGTTTCCGGAGGCTGCGGTAAAGAACCATCAGCATGGGCTGTAAGTTTTTGATAAGCAAGCAACGATATCATCTGCTTGTGCCACAACAGGTAGTTGGAAGATGAAAGTTTGATCGACAACATGTGTAGAACAATCGACAAGGGAAGAGGAGCATCAGGGGTTTCTGCATCGCCAGCCATTGAAGAAAAAAATCGAAGAACAAGGGTTAGGGATCGGCGGCCGAAGCATAGGTAGGGTTAGGGAATTTTGGGAGTTAGGCTGATACCATATTAGGATTTGTGAATCTCACCTTAGTTGTGAGAGATGATTATTATTGATATATATAGATACAATTACAACAAACTTCAAAAGATAAAAGATATGTGCAATCTATTCCTAATATTAAGGATTCTTTATATCATTGCTATTAGTATGCTTTAGATGGCCAGAGGAAGCTAGGTTCAAAAGACAATGATTAAATCATGTACATCACAAATAATATAGTATCATATTCATTGAGAAAACTTCCCTTTCTTTCTCTCCTTTTCATCCCTTCGACAAATTTCGACTATGACAATTGCCCCTAGTCGTGGATATGCGTAAGAAAGCTTCCCGGGAAAAAAAAAGGCAACGTAGACCTTGTGTTGAACTCGACAAATTGTATTTTGCTCAGAGGTGCGCTTTATAAGCCACCTATCTGCTCATCAATCACGGTGCTCAACTGACTTGCACACTCAATCCTCCTACCCTATTCCACTTTCTCTATCACTATATTCCCAATAAGCCAACCATGAATACGAATATACGATCATGCTACCATTACCGATTCACCATCATGACTAATCCATCTGGAAAAAGAAAGAGAGAAATGACATACCACTAACACAGATTAAGTGTGTGCTTAAAATGAAATTATGTATTCTACTACATAGCGCGAAAATTATGTTAGTTATTTACGAGGTCAAGCTATGTAAACTAGAATATAGTGTTTGAGCTACCTATTTCATCTATAATTATTATGTTTGTTAACGACATAGCTAAGGGTTGTTTTTTAAAAAATTATTACTGTTAGAACAAATCACAGTTCAACTTATTACTGATGCTGCAGTTAGTACTGATCATGGTTACTACTGATGAAGACTATGGTTACTACTGATGGGGCAGAAACACTTGATACTGATGAGTTGATACTGGTGAAGAGTATAACTAACTTACTACTGATCATGCACATATTGAAGAATACTACTGATCGTTAATAGTTACTACTGACGTTGGTTTTGGACTTACTACTGATTATCAGAGTTACTACTGATCATCACATTTAATACTGATCATCACATTTACTACTGATGATGCATATTTATTACTGATTACAGTTACTACTGATATGCTATTTGGAAGCAAATCAAGTCCGAGATCTTCGCAGAGTTAGTTATAGAATGTTATTCAATGTATATCTTTTATAATTCGATGTAAATCAAGTCCTAGAATAACTAGGGTAAATAGTTAGGCTTCAAGGACTGTTATAAATAGTTCATTACGAATTGTAAACGTACGTGTGTATTGTTAATCAATAATATACATTGAAGCTTTTTGTGAATCACTGTGTTCTTAACATTATTCATTGTTCATTCAATATACAGTATTCTATTGTTCTTAATATATTAATACAAGTGTTGATCCGCTGCAACTTCTTGTTATTAGTAGATCTGGGTTGACAATAACTTGTTTTGGTTATTCGATCATGACAATTACAATTATAAAAAGTTTATACTTTCATTAATGGATGAATAATTCCTAAAATGTAAAGACTGATTATTGATTGATGTATAAATTCTTGATACGTATTTTAAAATCTTATACTTTGTATATAACTCTTAAACTATCATGATCATTTTCCTTAATTATTTTAGTATGTGTTTTATTTAAAATTAATATTTGCTATAGCTACAAGCAAACTGACTACAAATACTAATTAAAGTTTACTGAACTTATGATATCTTCTAATCAACTTCTTAATTAATAATTAACTTCAACTTGTTGTATTATAAAGACCGGCCGAAAAGGGGATGTCCCCCCCCCCCCCCCCCCCCAACTACCAGTCGTCAGTCGTCCCCCATAGAAGACGCATCCCATCCTTTACACATGTCTAGCCCGACACGTCGTTGATACCCATTCGGTTGTTGCGCTCGGAGACCGTTGGAGGTCGTTAATTTCGTAAGGAAAGGGGTTGATTTCAAGGGGGGAGGTTTGATCATCTCATACGTAGATCTAGTCCTGATTTATCATATGTTTGGTTAGAAGATAAACAGATGTGACACTGAGTGATCACAATTATCACCTCAAAGGGTAGTCCTATCTTATTCATATGTGATATGTGAGTATTTTAACTCAAATAAAAACCGAAGTGTCCATACTTAACCTTAATTTAAATTCTTGACACGTTTTATTGAGCTGACTATTTAATTTGACTTGGTGATTGCCTTCCACAAATTCCGGTATTAATTGTTGGATTTGAAGTGTGACACTGAAATTTTGTAATTTGGAACTTTAACTTACGCAACTGTTACTTCTTAGTCGAGATTTTCCCCCATATTTAAATTTAGGTACAAAGCAACATTTACAACCTTGATGCTTACCTCATGTTAGGGCTTGGCATGAGGCGATTTGAGGCAGTTTTAAACTCAAATCGAACTCAATCAGTCAGTTTAGGTTTTTAGATTTTCTAAACCAATTATTTCGGTTTCTATTGGTTTCGTTTTAGCGGGTTCTGGTCATTAATGGTTTGATTTCGGTTTTAAAATCGAATCCACCAGGTTTTTAACATTAATATATAATTTCATACACTAACCTCGGTTTCCAACATTTCATATAATTTTCAGCAAATATATATATTTTCAACATTAAATTCAATGTCTGATAACACATCTCAACACTCTACCATTTTCAACCCAAAGATTCAAAATGTAAACGTCTTTTGTACTATATAATCACAATACAAACTGTAATTAGCGCGACGGTTTCTTAATGAGATGGTTTCTGGTTAAAACTGAAACCAAACCAATCTCATTGTTTTTTTCAAAATATAAAATTGAACTGTTGTTTTGAAATGCTTTCAGTTTTATCGATTCGTTTTTAACGGATTAGTTTCGGTTTTTCGGTTTTTATGCTCACCGGGCCCTACTTCACGTGTTAATACAACACTATTGTTATATCAATGTTTTATCTTTTAGTGGTATATTTTTAACATTAGTATTGTCCAGTTTGTCAATAACTTTATCAACGGCTTATTTTCGATAATGTCCTACCATTTTAAACAAAATTGTGTTATACCAAGCTATTTTAGTTTCAATTGTCTCATCTTATAGATCCATAACGTTTCGTGAATACGAGACCAACCTAATATAGCTTCCCAATTCCGCATTTCAACGGGGCATGAATATGATTAATACTAGAACTAAAAAACCTTTATAAAAGCATGTGATTCCCTAATTATTTTTTTGGTAAAATGAATTTCGACTCGTTTTGCATGTCAACTAATCATATGGCGACCCCCGCTTTGTAGGGAACCAGGATTGGTGCGAGTGAACCTCTGTGGCCACCTAGGATATTATTTTTTCTTCTAAGGATTGAACCTAAGATCTTCTGGAAATTTTACATTTATAGAGATCAAATCGAACCACTGAATCACATCCTTGTAATATTGATAATAAGTATAGATGTTTTGATGAAAATGCATAGAGTTGTATACAAAATTTGACTTTTTGATAAAGAATATGAACACTTTTGAAAAGAGAAAGGTGGAGGTAGGAATGATGGGCACTAAACATGTGTTAGTCCATTCTGAAGGGCTATGGCTTAAAGTGGCAACTTTTTACCAGTCTCTTTTAGTTTGCTAAATCAATTTTTCAAATGGGAATGATGGTCATAGGTTGAACACCAACTTTGTGTTTCTGAGATCCGAGTGGGTCGTAAGCAGGCCCGATTCATTTTCTCAAAATGGTTTTCTCAAAATTACAGTTTTAATCCCTACATTGTGTTTATTACATGGATGATCTTTGATCTCGGCACTTTCGCTGAGAGTGACAAGGTTGGGTGTTAGTGTTTGTGTTGGTATGCGTCATGTGAATGGTTTTTTTCTTTCAAAAAGGTAGTCTCCTTATAATGAACTCATCTATGGTGGTCGAGATTTACTCGTGATCTGCCTGACCTAACTATTGTTATTACCCGAACCTTTCTCTAGCCATCTGGTAAATGTTTACCCAGAGAGAATCGAACTTGTGACCACTACTGGCCCTGGGAGTAGCAAATGTAGGCCCAGGCCTATAACAAATTTTAAAAAATGGGGCCCATTTTTTTATATTGGGGAAATGTTGTTTATGTTTTGAGGCTTTTTAGTCAAGTATTATTTACAAATTTCATATTTTATTGGTTTAATTCAATAAGATAAGGCCCTAAAAAAGTACGTTTGGTTCCCTTAATAAGTATTTTTCTAGACGCCTCATATTTAAAAAACTAATTCATTTGACCAATATTTTCATAGTTCTTGCATTGATATTTATTTAAATGGTTACGATAGGGTCCCAAAATCAGTATTAGCCTAGGGCACTGATAAACTCATGACCGGCCCTGCTTGTGACCTCTACGAAGTCAGTCATTCATGAGCCTTTACTACTAGATCGCCACAAGATGGTTACGGAATGTGGATATGTATGTGGTCATTTACTCATTTTGCCTTTTTTCACTTTCAAAAAATAATATAAAGAAAGTAAATTACAAAAAGTGGTCCTTGATCTCAACATTTTCGCACACAGAATATCCCTCCATCAAAAGGCCGTTTATTTGGTCCGTTAAGTCACAGCACGTACCTTGCACATAGGGGTACATAAGTGTTGTTTTTTTATCAAGGTTAATTGGGTTGTTGGAGTGGGACTTAACATCTTTACAATGTACTTTGACTTTTCTAAATTGCCAATATTGACTTCTGTGAAAAGTAAATGTTTGGGTGTTTCCTCTGTTATTCCTCGCAATTTATTTTTTTTTGAGATATTTGCAATTTATTATCTAAAAATCCAAAGTAAATACATATGCCACTTGCCAGTGCAGTCATAACTTCTATTGTCACGCCCGTGTCGTAGTTCTATCGTCACTTTCTTTTGTTTTTGCATCTCAATTCATCACATGGTCACCCAAAATTACTTTTTTATGTGTAGCTTAGTGGTATTGATGTTTTGTTTTGTTCATATTCTATAGTTATGAGTTCAAGTTCTACTATGTACAATTATACAAATTACAGTAGATTTAAGAGAAGTTTAAAATATTCTATCACATAGTCGTGCCCTCTCCAAAGAGCACGCAACCTCTTTGTTGATGCTTAATAGGCCGAATTAAACTCCAATCTTGAATGGTCCAGCCCAATGGGTTTATAGCCCAGCCCAAAAAATGTAATGCTGAATGACGTTACTCATAAGCAAAATAATTGACTTAATTCACAAGATTAAATGATATAATCTTTTATTATTCTACGTTATAAACCTCATTAAATGTCGATGTCGCAAGCAATGCTTCAGCTACAAAAGATTGAAGACTTAGTGATACGTGTCTTAGGGGCTGAATTTTTTTTCTATATTTTACTAATTGGATAATGTTTGTCTTGATATAAGTTGTTTGTTTGGAGTTAGTGTTGGTATACGTGTTCGCTAATGTGTTGATAAATTGACCGTCGCTGAATTGAATGCCGATAGAATTACTGACGCTAACAAACTGTCGTGAATCAGCCACTAAACAGACAAATGGACGGTTTCTAAGCCTTAGATTAATTGACCGTCGCTAAATTGACTGTTGCTAAAATTGTCGTCGTAAAGTGACTGTTTGTAATCCGTCGCTAAACAAAAAACTGCTAATCTGTCGTTAAACAGGACGTCGCTAATCCATCGGTAAAAGTATCGTCGCTAAAACTTTGATTATTATTGAAATAAAGGTATAAAATTTCCCTTTTTTTTTTGATTTCACATTGTGAGAAATAAGTTCGAGATCAATTGGAAAGAATGGTACAGCAGGCAAAAACCAATCACATAACCAATTCAACCCTCGTAGTAGTGACTAAATCTTAAAATGAGCTTACTAGTACATATTTCACTAACCATGCATAATGTACAAGCAAAACTAACGCACGGCATCCGATTGTCAGCACGACCAAATCGTAGGAAAAAGGGAAAAAGGAGGGGAAATGCGGTCGTCCAATAGTCACGTAATGGGGGATTGCCGTTCTAAAAAAGACTACTACGAGTAGTCCTAGTACCATTAGCTAGTATATATAATATCAATTGTGCTACCGTCAATAATGTCTAAATTTTGCTTTATTTATTGGACTTAGATCACTCTTATCTCTAACATTAAATGACACTTCAGTTTGTCAAATTAGTATTATGTCATCTGATACTCCACCTTACACATTCACGACAATAATATACTTTCACTTAATATTTTTATACATAAAATACACACACAAAATGTCAATATCGGCTAAAATACCCACACTCTCGTAAATTTTCACTTTCCAAACCGAAGCAAAAACAACTGAAGCTATGATGCCAACCATATTGATTCGAAGAAGCATTTGCGTTTCTTGGCTTTTAATCTCTGATAAAAGTCATGCTGTTTCTATCATTAATATTTCTCTTAGGATTATAAAATTCTCTAATTTATGACATTATTGTCTTTTCTATTCGGACCCCCACCCTCTTTCCCTTAATGGGACATGCTTTTCGGTCCCATAAAACACATGTTACGACTATTGGTTTTGGTCTTTAGTGACTGATGGTGATAGAATTGCCTTGTAGCAGTGACTCAAAAGACTTTCTTATAATTGTTTTTGTAGATAAAAACAAAATGTTAGCTATTAATCTATTGTCATTATGGCATATATATCTACACTAGTTGAGTCGAGCTCTGATGTGTCAATTAGTTAATTGAGTTGAGTTCGAGCTTGAATTGAGTTATGGGCTTCGATTTTATAATCGAGTCGAGCAGAAGCTTGACATTGTATTGGATCGATTACAACCCTACATTTTCATTTCCCCAAATAAAAATGATTGTTATAATATATCAGAGTTACAAGCTCAACTTTACTTGGAAAAGTTAAAAAATATTCATATCTTTTTTTATTAGTTTTTCAAGAATTTTCCAGTATTTTATGGGGAATACGTGGGAAAAATATGGTCATAGGTTGGTTAAATCATTTAAGTATTACTTTCTTTTATTCCAACTTGTGCCAAATTTATGCCGGAAAATAGTAAGACGATAAAAATGAATTTAGATGTCAAAAGATCTCCTTTTTATGTTAAAAGTGATTAAAAAGATATAACTAAATTTTTCACATCCAAAATCTCTATTCTTCTTGCTTAATGTGTTATACTTAGGTGCTGTTTGATTCGCTGGAAAGTAATAGAATCAGAGGGAATTGGAATCCAATTCCACCAGATTCCAGTGTTTGGTTCAGATGAAGGAATCTCAATTCCATCTAAATGTTGATGGAATTGAATTCCAATGTTAGATGAAATGTTCTTTTACCTTTATACCATACATCTACTGCCACCACCTCCACCCACCGCCACCACCATCAACTGTCACCGCCACCACCACCTACCGCCACCACCACCACCAACCGCCGCCGCCACCACCACCACCACCGCCGTCGCCGCCACCAACCTCCACCCACCACCCACCGCCACCACCACCCACCACCATCACCAACCACCACCCACCGCCACCAGCAACCACCGCCACCACCACCACCTACCGCCACCACCTCCACCCTCCACCACCACCACTAACCGCCGCCACCACCCGCCACCGCCGCCACCACCCGCCACCGCCTCCGCCACCACCACCGCAGCCACCGCCACCAACCGCCGCCTCCACCACCAACCGCCACCACCACCGCTGCCACCACCACCATCACCCACCGCCGCCACCATCCACCATCACCACCACCCACCGCCACCACAATCACCCACCAACACCACCACCACCACCCACCACCACCACCACCCACCACCACCAATCAACCACTACCAGTAATAAGGGTAAATTTGTCATTTTAGATAATTCCAATTCCAATTCATGTCAACCAAACAAAATATTGAATTGGATTCCAATTCCCTTCCATGCCAACCAAACAGAGTATGAAATTGAATTCCAATTCCTGGCGGATTCCAATTCCTTCCTAAATTCAAATTCCATCATAAATATTCTGCAAACCAAACACCACCTTAGGTTCGTTTTTCACATTATTGTAGTTTTTCGGCATAAATTAATCGGCGTTGGTATAAATGTAAATAAACAAATAATTAAGAAACCTACAAAACTATTTGATAAATAGGTTTTCTTAATGAAAAATCAGGGTTGTATTCTTGATTTTATAAATTTTTAGAGACAAATCTTAGTCACTGGATCAAAAGATCCATTAACCAGCACCACCATCAAATTACATATGTGATTCAATATACAACTACCATCACCATCAAATCACATGTGTATCAATATACAACCACAACCGCCGGCCACCACCACCACCACCGGCCACAACCATCGCTGCCGCCCGTCACCGATTGACACCGCCGGCCACCATTGGCCACCGCCTCAGGCCGCCGCAATCACATGTGATTGAAAGCAGCCGACGGTGACGATAGGTTGTCGCTGGTGGAGACGGTGGCCGTCAGAGGTTGGTAGTGGTGGTGGTCGGTGGTGTTGAATCACATTTGATTTAATACATATGAGGTGATTGTGGTGGTGGTCGGCGGTGTGCAATCACATGGTAGTATTAATATATTGAATACATGTAACGTTGGTCGTGATGGTTGTTTGGAGGTTGTGAAAATTAAAAGCGTTTCTCTCCAAAATTATTAGTAAATTTGGAAATGTTTGCATATACTATCCTTATATTTACCGTTTAAACTAATCTTATAATATTTTGTAAACGATTACAACTAAATAGATCTTATATTATTGAGTAAATTATACGAAAGGTCTTTGTGGTTTGTCACAGTCACAGTCCCTGGTTATCTTTATTACACTGGAAGTCTCTGGTGTATTCAATTTGTTACACCTGACGTCCCTCTGTTAAACGGACGTCTAAAACTTCCGTTAAATGACATATGTGTACCTCACATGATGAGCTAAATCGTAATTTCCCTTTCCCTTCTAAAGAGTAAATTACACAGTAGGTCCCTGTGATTTGCCACTTATTACGAGCACAGTTCCTTAGCTTCTTTTATTACAGCAGAAGTCTTTGGTGTATTTAATTTGTTACATCTGATGTCCCTCTGTCAAATGGACGTATGAAATATCTATTAAGTGACCCATTTGCATCTCACATGATGAGCAAAATGGTAATGCTCCGTAAATAAATGATCATGAAGTTCGGTAAGAAAAAAAATTCATAAAAATCATAAATACACAGAACACATACCGTACAGTTTATTGCAGTCGTTATTCCATCATCGTACCTCTTTCACTGCTCGATTGGCCCACCATTGTTGGAAAAGAAGGGCTTTTCGAAGAAAAAATAGAGTGAAGAGAAGATAGGGAAAGATGAGAGGGAATAGGTGAAATGACGACTAGTGTAAATTGGGGAATACACATTTGAGGGGGGAAGGAGAATTACCATTATTCCCATCATGTAAGGTGTACATGAGTCACTTAGCAGATCTTTTAGAGTTCCGTTTGACAGAGGGACGTCGAGTGTAACAAATTGAATACACCATGGACTTCCATTGTAATCCACGAAGTTCACAGACTGTGGTTGTAATAAGTGGCAAAACACATGGACCTTCCGTGTAATTTGCTCTTTAGAAGGTGAAGGAAATTACGATTTTGGCCATCATGTAAGGTGCACATGAGACACTTAACAGAAGTTTTAGACGTCCGTTTGGCAGAGGGATGTCGGGTATAACAAATTGAATACACTAGAGACTTTCAGTGTAATAAATTTAGACCAAAGACTGTGGATGTAATAAGTTACAAACCAAAGGGACCTTCCATGTAATTTACTCTATATTATTTTAGAGACATTATAATTACAGAAAAAATAAAAAGTATGGTTTGAAATTTCTACTAATTTACAAAGATTACAGCATACGAAACGGTAAAAGATTCACCATGAAGATAATAGTTGTTCCAAATAATCAGCACCCAAATCCTCCAAAACCACCGTCTCCTTCTCGCCGGCGGCCACTTTGCTATCCCTTTTACTCCTCTGAGAGTGCCGTTTCTTGAGCACCACCACCGGCGAACACCCTTCCACAAAACCATACTTCATCTTCTTCAACGATTCCTTCACTCTCTCCACCGGAAAATTCAATACCGCCAGCGATCCTCTCATCGAAAACGCCGCTTCGTCATATGCCATGGCGGCCGCCTCCGCGCTATCAAATGTCCCAAGCCATACACGAACACCTTGCCTCGTTGAATCTCTTATCTCCGCCGCAAACTTCCCCCACGGCCGCCGCCTTACGCCGCGGTATGACTTGTTGCTCGTGGGTTTTGACCGGCAACGCTACATCATATTAGGCAAAAAAAAAAAAATGTATAAGTCACAGAAATTTCTAAACAGTTTTTAGAAAAAAAAATTCTTTCCAAAATAATAAGAATTTCAAAACAAGTTATGGATTTGAATGGGTTTTAGAACTGTTTTAAATGTATGGTATTCCGGATTTGAAAACTTGAATACCCCACAAAATACGCTGCATGTAGTCTCACTCATGAGAATTTCAAAGTAAAATTTGAATATGAGATTCCAAACCCTAAAAGGGTGAACACAGTCAAGATACCGAACCGAAACCAATGGAACCGAAACTAAAAATTATGATATTTTTATTAAAACAGAACAGATCACATGTTTTAGGTTTTAGTTCGGTTTGGTTTTGGTTCGATTTCGGTTTGGCTCTTTTAACTTAAATGTTCATCCTATTCGAGGACCGAACCAAACAGAAACCAAACTGATACCGAACCTGAAAATAATGAAGTCTCAAAATCGAATCGGTTACATGTTAATAGTTTTGGTTTTCTTCAATTCAGTTTCAGTTTATGAGTTCGGTTCGGTTTCAGTTCGATCATTTTTTATTTGGTTCAGTTTTTTCGCTTCAAATGACCACCCCAACCAAATCCCGTAATAAAGTGGTTGATTGGACATAAGGAAAAACAATTGACATATGTCATGTTTTGGGGAGTATCAGAGTTTCAAATCCCTAATAGCTAAAACGTTTATTATGGATTATATCACGATTATATGTAAGTCAGTAAAACGTTAGTACCTATAATTTGTTTGAAATCTTATTTTTTTTTTTAAATTATTTAAAAGACGTTTATTATGGATAATATCACGATTATATGTAAGTCGGTAAATATTTAAGAAAATGAAAGTGTACAATTTGTATATTTGTTGAAGCAGAAGAAACTTCATCGTCCTTGTTGGCGGCGCCGACAGTGGAGGAATTTGATTCAGAAGATTGATCAAGATCCACGATTGATGCGACTGCAAGCATATCAAAAAGCAGCATATCTTCGGTGTCGTTGAGATTAAAGGGGAGTAAATCCTGCCGGAAAAGAAGCTCGTCCGAGGAGTAGGGGCCGGAGCTCCGGCGTTGAGTGACAGAAGTATCCATGAAAGTTTTTTTAGGTGTGTTTTTTGCGGTTAGAGTATGCATTATCGAAGCTTTTATTTGCCCTTTAAATATACCAAAACAAAATAGCTAGATCTTTATATATTATATGGGTTTTGATAGCATATATTATAAAATTGTATACTCACTCAATCCCACAAAAAAGTTTTCATTTCTCCTAAAACTTTTATCCCACAAAAAAGTTCTCATTTCTCACATTTAATAGGCTTCACATAATAAAATACTATTTTTATTAAGAATCTCATCAATAATATCCACTAATTATCTTTATCTCTCCAAACCAACCTAACATTTTAATCAAAATAATATCAATGACCCCACCACTAACTATCACCTAAAATCTTGTGCCAAAGAGAAATGTTTTTGTGGGACGGAGGGAGTATTAACCAACAACCACTCATATATTTTAGGAATTATCTATCTATTAGGCTAAACGCTATGGGCATAAAAGTGTGGTGTGGTGATGACTTTGCAATCTTAACCGGGTGGTGGAGAGGGAAAACCACCTCTCACCACTAGTGGTGATGAAAATGTTGTTTGGTGTGGCCACGGTCACGCGTCTTAAAGGGATGGGGAGAGAAATGCTTGTTTATGATTGGATGAAATGTTTTTTTTTTTCCTTTCTTTTTTTGTATTTAAAATCAAATGGAATGAAATGGTGTGGTGTGGTGGGTATTTCCCGGATAAAGTGGTGTGGTGTGGTGCGGTGTAGTTGCTGAGATGGCAGTTGATGTGATAGAAAAATGGTGTTATGATGGTGCCCATACCCCATAGGCTTAATAAAAAATAGAGTTGCGTTCAACGATGTCCATTATTTTTACGAAGTCCCGATGAACAAATCTCAACCATTGATCAATAAGATCTAATGGTTAAGATTAATCACATATTTTATACATTGAGGGGTATTTTAGTCACTTTTTTAAATAAAAATATTTTTTTTTATTTTTTATTCTAGAAATTTTATTTTATTTATTTATTATTTTTATTATGAAATTGATTTTTTTTATTAAAATTTTCTTTCTAATTTTTTTTATTTTTTTATTAAAAAATAATATTTATTTGATAATTACGTGTATACCTTAATTTAATCACATGTGATTTTAGTATAAATCACATGTGATTTTATATTTAATCACATTCGATGTTTTAGTTCAATCACATGTGATTCAATATGCAATCACATTATGTGTTATTATTTTAAAAATAGTAATAATAATAAGTAAATAATTTATAAATTTAAAAGAAAAAATTCTAAAATAAAAAATATTTTTTTTAAATGACCAAAATGTAACGACCGAGATTTTTGTAAATAAATAAATTGTACAAAAATATGATAAATAAGGATAATTCATTTCAGAACCGTAGGAATTGGTTTCGTGTCAATTGGACACCGTATGAGAAAGTTATGGACGAAACCGGGTAGAGACAAGGACCGAAAAGTGCAGCCTAGCTGACTGGAGGAGTTCACGACGCGAAGTGGAGGTGGCGATCGTGAACTTCGTTCAGGGATTTTGGGTTTTTCAGACATAGAGTTCCCGACCAGTTACCGAACGCGAAATGGTCACGACACGCGAAGTTCGCGACGCGAACTTGAGTTAGCGATCACGAACTATTGAACTCTGTATAAAAACGGGTTGAGGCTAGGGTTTAGACACCTACACCCCTAAAACCCTACCAGCCGTTATTTTGGAAGAAGTGCACAATTGTTGGTGTTCTTGAGCTCAAATCTTCATATTTCTTGGAGATTATTGATCTAAGGTAAGAATCCTTGCTAGTTTATGCATCTCTTTGGTATTTTGAGCTCTATTTGGGTATTAATAGTGGTATTGGGAACCAACCACATCATCTTTGGGGAAGATGATCTATCATGAGAGTAAAACACTCATGGTAAGCTTGTAATCAATGTGTACAAGCTGATTTCGGTTTTATAGATAGAAATCTTGAACTAGGGTTTGAGATTTCCACCAAGTGGTATGAACTTGGTGGTTGGGAATGTTAAGATGGATTAACTAGTAGCTAGTTATGGTTTATGACTAGATTTGTGATGATTTTGATAATAGGTTAAGAAGGAATTGAGATTGGAGGTACTTCCTTGATTGGGAAGTAGAGATTGTGTTGATTTACACAAGTATTGGATAACATTGCTAATGTGAGTACATGTGATCTTTCTGAGTACATAGTAAACCATGTTTTATGAATTGAAATGATTTTAGAGTCTTTATTAGATAAACACTTTTAATAAAAGATTGAATTGATAGAGTATGAATTGAATTGAATTGAATTGAATTGTGAATTTATTTGCTTATTTACCACTAGTACGATTGGGTTGTGATATGGGATTTGACCCAAGTTGATGATTTGTTATGTGGTAGCTAATCGATTGGATCCTAGATAACCCACACAAGTTGGGGGAGTTAGTGACACCTACTTGGCTACTTGGGGCGGTACCACCCTGCACAAGAGTAGTGTGTCGAGAAATAGATAACCCGGAAATCGGGGGAGTAAATAGATAACCCGGAAATTGGGGGAGCAAATAGATAACTCGGAAACGGGAGAGTTTACCTAGATAACCGATATCGGGGGAAATGTTTCGGGGAGGCCCGTTACGTATGTGTTTGGCTTTTGGCAAGCCTTAGAGATTGATTGACTATGTGCAATTTGATAATTATTTAATTATTATTTTATTGCAAATTATTTCTAACCGGGTCGAAAACCCATGTTTCTCACGAGACAATATTTGTCTCACGTACTACGTTTATTTTGACTATGTACTCAGGTTCGGGAGCAAAAGATTAGGCGGCCCGTAGTTAGCATTTGGAAGGATTAGCTCGGTGTACTTATTTAGTTCCATAGACTATAGTTTTGATATATTTGTAACACCGGTTTTGGTACCTTCTAATTATTCCAAATGTTTTAATTAAACCATATTTTTAGATATTCGTTTTGTAAAGACATGTATTTTATATTTTTAAAAGTTTTAAATTTGGTTGAAAAATTGGTGTGTTACAACTTGGTATCAGAGCATTAGTCTAATTAAGTGAATTAGGTTGGTTACCCACCTTAGACTTAGACTTTGCTTTTGGGACATTATGTTCTATAGGAAGTTAGGTTGACCTTTAAGGATTAGGGTTGACCATTGAGGGAATTGTTTTAAATCGAGCTATTCTTATGTTTAATATTGACTTTTTAGTCAACTTATTGGATTCTAATTGAGTTGACATCTTATTATAGTAAGATGGCTAGAACGAGAAGTGGTCGATTGTTGGATGGGGAACAAGCTTCGAATTTGAATCAAGATGGGAATGGATTGGCCAATTCGAGTATCGGGAATAACCATACTCCGGTAACAATGGAGGCCATTCAATCCATGCTCACTAATATGAGAAATGTGATGCAACAAGATGTTAACCGGATCATAAATGATCGGTTGAACTTAGGAGGTGCTGATGATGAAAGGGAGGGAGAGGAACACCTTTTTGAGGAAGGGAGGGAGGAAAGTGAAGATTCCCCTCAACTCACTAAGACTAAGTCAACGGGAAACACCAACCTGACCGAGAAGTCCTCCAATGGGGAAAGTGGTGAGGAGAAAAAAGATTGAACGTGAAGGATGTTCTTACAAAACATTCCTTACTTGCCATCCCGACTTCTATCTCGGGAGTACGGAACCGAAGGTGACGGTTCAATGGATTCGAGAGACGGAACGTGTGCTTGAGAGTAGCAAGTGCAAAGAGGAAGACATGGTGACTTATGCCTCACAATTGTTTAAGGATGATGCTCTTACATGGTGGGACACCGTGTATGAAACTTTGGAAAAGAAAGCCATTTACAAGATGTCATGGGATGAGTTCACTAGTAGACTCAAGGAGAAGTATTGTCCCGAAAGGGAGTTAGAAGAGTTGTTGGAAAATTTTTTTCACTTCAAGAAAGGCAATTTGACTTTGGATGAGTATACCAAGAAGTTCACGGGTTACCTCCCGTTTGTGTCAAGTACTTACCCAACCGAGCGTAGCCGTGTGGTTCGGTTTGCTAATGGGGTACCGTGGGAGTATGAACTCGAAGTGAAGAGGGCGACCACTCTTGATGAGGCGATCAACGTCGCCCGAAGTGTTGAGAAAGTTAGCAAGAGAAGAGTGCAAGAGAGGTCGGTTGGCAATGAGAAGAGGAAGTTTGAAAGTTTTTCGGGACCATCCAAGAAAAGAAAGTTTGCCCCGAGCGGGTCAAAGCAAGGTAGTGTTGGTGGTTGTAGAAAGTGTGGTAGGGACCACAAAGGTGAATGCAAGGCGGATTCCAACGGTTGCTTCAAGTGTGGTCGTTTTGGCCACAAAGCTAAAGATTGCAAGGTTAAAAGCCTTGATGAGGTGGAGTGTTTCTCATGCCATGAGAAGGGGCATTATAGTAATGTTTGCCCAAAGAAGGGAACCGAAATGTTGGTGTTAACCGCTCACAAGAAACCGAAACGGGTTAAGTGGAGTTGAGTTGTAACGTCCCGAAATTCTTAAGTAATTAAATATTACTTTTAAATTAGATGATATATACTTTTTATTATTTTTGTGACGAATATGTATCGTCTCGTGTTTAATTGACTAATTATAATTATAATGAAGTTAGACGTTTCGTATTCGGTTCGTTTTGTTAGACGAGCCAGATGTCTAGTAATCGATTCTATTCATGTCTCGAGTTAACCCGTTTGAATAATAGAGAGTCGGGTTGTGTTTCTTTTAAGTTATGTTTTATATAGGGGGCCGGCCATTTGGCCAAGGCCTATTCGATTCTTGAGAGCAGGCCCGAGTAACTCTTCCTTGTTTCATTATCCGGCCCAAGATGAAAGGCTTAAGGCCCGAGCCTTGTGAATACTTAAACGTGTTAATCCCTAATCGCCAATTGCCCTTAATCAGCCGCTAGTCACACTACTCCTTCCCCTTTTCGGTTATTGGTTTGTTCGTTATTGTGAGTCTAACATGGAGCAGCGATCGCAGCAGAAGCCGAGCAATTGGAGCAGAGTTTTGATTGTGATCATCGTTAGGCATCATGTTCCTTCTTTTCTATTCGTTATCCTTTTTCTCCTATCTCTAATTTTCCGATTTAATAATCTGCATTGGTGACAATTTTGGTGTCGGGACAGAGAGCACCGCAATTCCTGATTAAAATCCAGCCGTGGGAGCATCTCCAATGGGATTCTAGTGTGGAGTCGATGCTGAACAGTTTTGAGTCGAAGGGTATAGCATTCGAACCACTTTTTCTTTCCGTATTAATTTCTTTTCTTTCTCCATTGCTTGGTATGTCGAATTTTAATATGTGATCTTTGGTATTGTATAATCATGGTCGAGCAGCGGGTATGATGGTTGTGAATCAGAATCGAGACGAGGGTTCGAGTGTATGATTGAATCGGTGGAAATTGTTTCGGTAGTCCCTCCATTCCGGTTTTTATTTGTGAGGACGCTTAGGCAATCAGGAGGAATCGAGCAGTGAGCAAATAACGTCTTGAGCAGGTTCGGGCCTGATTGTTAAAGTTCTCATATTCGTTTTGTTGCTTGATAATCTAATCGTTCTATAGTTCGTATACCGTCTTTCCAAACTATTGGTCGAGCCTTGTGAAGCTGTTTTTGAATAATTTTGTGCTTGTCTCGATAGCAATATGTTTAGGGCAGCTGTTTTCGTAGTGTCGGGTTTTTGGGTTGGGTTAAGATCACAGGTTGGTAATCTACATGTTTCATTAACCGAAAACCGGAAACCGAACCTTGAGGTTCTTGGTTTCCTAAACCGGGAAAGATTTCTAATAAACGAGTTAATTAAATTATTTCTAAAATAACTTTCTGTAACAAAATGAGTTTTTGGGGCAGTCGGGTACCTCGGGAGTTAACGAGATGATG
This sequence comes from Calendula officinalis, assembly GCA_963853835.1. Classification (NCBI taxonomy): domain Eukaryota; kingdom Viridiplantae; phylum Streptophyta; class Magnoliopsida; order Asterales; family Asteraceae; genus Calendula; species Calendula officinalis. The sequence goes on from OY970825.1 coordinate 25,460,670, forward strand.
TCGGGTTTGTTAAATCGGGTTTTATGTAAATACAATTTTCTGGCAGATTCTGACCAACATTTTCGGGGCTGTTTTTGGCCTGTTTAAATTAACCCGTTCGGTTTTTGGCCCGTGATGACACCTAGTTTTCTGTCTTAGCTTTCCGATTACGCAAACCTCTCGTAAATCCGAATTACGGTTTAAAAGTTATAACTACTTTAACATGCTGCTGTTAGGAATATGACCTGTACGATATGTCTGTCTTGCGACACTCTTTTGAGACCCTTAGAGCCTGTTTTGGCCAGTGACCGTCTCACAGTAAATTGTAGTTCTGGTTGTATAGTTGTAGTGGTAAAAAGATGGGAAAAATCTAATGAGCCGTTTAGGAGTTATGGCAGTTTCCGTGAGACTGACAGGTGCGGCCAGCTTTCTGAAATAAGCCCTCGTGTAGAATTTTAATTCAGGGTTCCGTTTTTGGTTTTAGGACCTCCTAGGAGATAACGTGCTGTACCTTTGACTGTCGGGAATCCTTTGGAGCTTACGTTTCTCGAGGTGAGTATTCTCACCGTGTATTCAGTTTTAACGTTATACATGCATGACTTACGTGTTATATTACTTGCACCTTAATTGTTATCTGAGCTTGATCTGTTATATGAGTTTGATCCGTTATCTGAGTATCTGAGCATCTGTTGATTTATTTTAATCTGAGACATTGTGCCTGGGTAACCGAGCTCGGCACAGGGTCATTCTGTGCTACTACTTGCTAGGGCATCTGAGATAATTATGTTAAAGAGATAATAAAACATAATAACACACATCTGAGTTTTTGGCTATATGCCTGGGATCACCTCCCGTCTGAGTTTATATCTGACTTGACACCGAAGAGCACTGGTGTCAGACGTTTTGACTTGGCACCGAAGAGTACTGGTGCCAGGCCTTTTTGACTCAACACCGAAGAGTACAGGTGTTGAGGTGGTGTGAGGCGGGTCGAGGTTGATCTCTCGTCCCAAATCACACTAGCGCGCTATATAAATTAAAATCTGAGTAATAAAATCTGAGAAATAAATCTGAGTAATTAATCGAGTAGATTCTGAGTAGGAGTACACCGATGTGCCCTCATGTGTTGTATGTTATGATTGTTTGCATTTTGAGAATTATTCACTCAGCTTCCCCAGCTGACCCAAACTTCCCCCCACATTATTTCAGGTACCGGCAAAGGAAAGGAAAAGGTGGACGGTTGACCGTTGTATCTTTTTATTACTGATGTGGACATCATTTAATATTTTAAAACACTTTACTCTATCTTAACTATTTCCGCAATAAATACGTTTTAAATATTAAATATTAATATCTGAGATTTATTTATGGGACCTTTTGATTATAACTTTATTAACAAAATTTTAAAAAAAATCTTGTAAATTTTTAGGGTGTTACAAGTTGGTATCAGAGCTCTGACTTGAGGGATTTGGGTTCGCAAGGGGCGAATTCAAACTCATTTTTGTAAGCAATCTAGTCGGAAGCAACAACCAAACCGAACCGAGGACATTTATTGTTTAGGTAGTTTTCTTCCGGTATAAACCTTGCTTCATTTCATTCGTTTTACTCGTAAACTGGTATTAATCTCGTCACAAGTAGGGGCTGTGAATTGGATAAAATCCTATGGAACCGAACCTAAATAAGATGGGTTATACCGTGCTTTAATCTTGACTGTTTTCCTATTGCTTGGTTATCTTCGTAGTCTTAATTTTTCCGTAAATCAAGGCACCAATCTGTTTTATGTAGGGGTTCAATAAGGTTGCGGGTTTAGCAGTGGCAACCAAGCCTTCTGGTTTTGGGTTGGTTTCGTTGTATAATTCTTTTTATAAAATCGGGAAACTTTTACAAATGAGTTTTGGAAAAAAATAAATAAATTAATTATACTTTGAAAACGGAAGTTTTTAACTATCGGGTACTCATATTGAGTGCTCGGGTTTTTAGTTTTTTTTTTTTTTTTTACGGTAACGGGTTGGGTTTGCTAAAACGGGTTTCAAACTAAAAAGCGTTCTCGGCAGATTCTGCTGCTCTGTTCTAAACTGTTTTCGAACTTCTTAAAATGACCTTTTGGATTTTTTGCCCATGCTGGGACCTTGATTTTTGAGTTAGCTTTTCAATGCCGCAACCCTCTCGTCAATCCGAATTACGGTTTAAAAGTTATAGCTAATTTAGTATGCTGCTGTTAGGAAAATGACCTGTGCGACATGCCTGTCTTGCAACACTGTTTTGAGACACTTAGATTCTGTTTTAGCCAGTGACCGTCTCACAGAGATATGTAGTTCTGGTTGTCTACTTTTCCTGGTAAAAATATGGGATAAATCTACTGCACATTTTAAGAGTTATAGCAGTTTCCGTGAGACCGACGGGTGCTGCCAGTTTTCTAAATTGAGTCCTTAGAACGGATTGTAATTCGGGTTTCATTTTTATGCTTTTAGGATCATCTAGGAATAACCGAGCAGCGCCTTAGAGTATTGAGGATCCTTTGGAACTTACGTTTTCTCGAGGTGAGTATTCTCACCGTGTATTCAGTTTTAACGTTATACATGCATGACTTACGTGTTATATTACTTGCACTTTAATTGTTATCTGAGTTTCATCTGTTATCTGAGTTTGATCTGTTATCTGAGTATCTGAGCAGCAGTTTACTTATTCATGATCTGAGACATTGTGCCTGGGTAACTGAGCTCGGCACAGAGTCATTCTGTGCTATTACTTGCTAGGACAATCTGAGATATTTATGTTAAAGAGATAATAAAACATAATAACATACATCTGAGTTTTGGGATCACCTCCCGTCTGAGTTTTTGGGATTATTCCCGTCTGAGTTATATCTGACTTGACACCGAAGAGCACTGGTGTCAGACGTTTTGACTTGGCACCGAAGAGTACTGGTGCCAGGCCTTTTTGACTCAACACCGAAGAGTACAGGTGTTGAGGTGGTGTCAGGCGGGTCGATGTTGATCTCTCGCCCCAAGTCACACTAGCGCTATATAAATTAAATCTGAGTAATAAAATCTGAGAAAAACCCGAGTAAATAATTGAGTAGAATCGGAGTAGGAGTACACCGATGTGCCCTCATGTGTTGTATGTTATGATTGTTTGCATTTTGAGAATTATTCACTCAGCTTCCCCAGCTGACCCAAACTTTCCCCCACATTGTTTCAGGTACCAGTAAAGGAAAGGAGAAGGTGGACGGGCTCCATCAGCACTCCAACTCAAGGAGGAAAAACGTGGATTGACTAGGCCCTTTTATACCAACTAACCAACCACAAAACAGAAACGACACCCGGGCCTCGGCCTTACTAAAATCGAACTCGGGCTAAGAAATTGGGACTAAATCGAGAAAATGAGAGAAGAACAAGACTTGGCTTTATGCAATAGCTAAAACAAAACCGGCTCGAGCCTTCTTTCAACTAATCTAGAACACATACGCAACATTTAGGAAGGCCTTGGCCTACTCGGCCGGCCTCGAGAATTAATAAACGTCTAAGTTAATATAATTGATCTCGTAGGTAACTCATGACAATTAAACTACACTCAAATGCTCGGAATTAGACGTCACGATAAGATTAATTATTCTCATAATTAATTACACACGATTTACTTAATAAAACGTCGATAATATAATTACAATAATTTTTAGGGCGTTACATCTCAACTCCACTTAAAAATAGACTTCGTCCCCGAAGTCGTGGCTCAGAAGAATCCTAGGATGGCAATCTCGCATCTCAGACTCAGGCTCGTCAATGACACACGGCCGCAATAAAAGAAAACGATAGGGTTGCGAAATAATTAAACTCGTCAGGGCGATCCACTCGATCGGAATAAACTCCAGCTCTCGCAGCTGCTCAAATAAACCCTTAGTCTTTAGCGGCGCAAATTGATAAGGCTAAAAGAATAGAAAATCGAAGTGCTCTTTAAGGATCTCGATTTATCTCGAAAAAAAAAAAAAGAATGTCGATAGAAATAAAACATGATCTACGATACTCTGTTGAAGACGTCTTCTTGTTCTCGCATTCGGATACAGTGGTTGCACTCATCGATTAACGTCGCGTTGAATCACCGATTCAACTCCACTTGGAAATTTACTATTGATTTGTTGACGATACCAGATGTTCCGCGTAGTACCAGGTCATCCAAACCCTTTGCACAATCACACTCGGATCTCTCATGACGATAACAAGTTTTTATGGAAAATTTTCTTCCCGCACAACTCCATCAAATGACCACTTACACATTTTAGTAACAGGGAAAAATTTCATTAACGACAATTTTCTACCAAATTGACTCGGAAGGTCCTCTACTCTAAGGGTCAACCGTTTGTTAACAGCATAATAAATAATCTAGCGGTTTACACCATTATCAATTAATATAAAAACCCTGCAAATAAATCACAAGGAAAATACATATCGCACAGAATTCTCATATACTCAGGTACAAAATTCCAAAATATGATCTGGAAATATAACTCAGAAGTCCAACTCAGAAATAAACTCAAAACATATCTCAGGAGTATAACTCGAAACTGTATAACTCAGGAGCAACTCATAAATCTTAACTCAGAAGCAAACCCAAAACTCTAACTCAGTAACAACTCATAAGGTAATAATATTTACAAGTAATAGCATTAGGTATAAATCACATCTCTATTCATTCTTATTACTACTCACGTGTTCCAATTTACCAGCTTATAATACTTGGAATGATATATTCTCTCTCAACCGCGTTACTGGTTCTCAAGATAACTCTTCTTTAACATTATATTGTTACCTTACTCTATTAGGTTTGCATATTACCGATGTTGATAACCCTTTAAATAGCTCAAATTAACGATCTTGTCATTTAACTCGTTTTTATCAGGTTCCCATTCTACTACATTTAGTGGTTTCTCGATAATATTTTAATAGATGTTTTCTCATTCATCTAGTTTAACGATCCTTTAATAGACCGTTTCTCTGATTTTACACAATTTAAAATGTCTCTTAATTATTTTGACCATATCTACTCATTAATTTCATGTTATCCACTAAAAATTACGAATTAAATTTCATACTCTTCTTTATAATGATTTCTCGTTACTCAAATTACGAATTAATTCCTTAGTTCCCATTTACTCAATTCGCAGTTACACTTTATTCTAAATCTTACGGTTTCATCATGGTTCATCAATTTAGTACGCTCTCGTCTTTTCGAAATTTCTCCTAAGTTCAATATATATTTATTGAATAGTTGTTCTCATCTCAAATTTGATAATTATTCATAAATAGGGTTTCCTCATATAATTTTATAATACCTCGAAACTCATAACACTTTATAATACTTCAAAATTTTGAATAAAAACTTCCCGTTAATTTAATACTTTTCTCTTTCGACTCATTTTATTAATTTGCTTATGTAACTCGATTTGTAAATTTCTTATAACTCAAAATTACTCCATAATTAATCAAAATAAAATTTTATCATTTAGCTCGTTTTAATAATAACTCATTACCAGCAAATCACCGATCTCATTTTAACTCATTTTCCTCAAAATTTCATTGTAGTAGTTTTCTCATATTCGACTCATTAATAAGTTCTCATAACTTTAATTTAATGATTTCTCATTATCACATTTATAACCACTCAAGAATAAGTATACTGTCTTATTTTGTATAAAACTGTAGTATTACTACTTCCCTTTTGCACGATATTCAATCAACCCAACTAACTTGATTTGTTAATTTCTCCAGTAAACCCGATCTATCATTTTTGTTGTAAATTCTATAATTACCCATTTAATTATTCTCAACTGCTTGATTTGATAGTTACTCTTATAATTTATTTGATTAATTATATGTATCTAGATTTCGCACTTTAAATTCATACCAACAAAATCTCTCTGCATAAGCATCATGCTCATATTATTTATAAATAATAATTAATGATAATTATTTCTTGACAATTTTCCTTTTTACCCCTACTCAACTCCACTTGGAGAAAACTCGTCCTCGAGTTTGGAACTAGTATTGTCTACCAAAATAAGCAAGCAAGTATGTAGTCACACAAACCATTAGGATACACATACTAAATTCACAATAACAAGCATTGGTCCATCGTTCCCTTCAAAATTTCCCCCTAACCAACCAAAAGTTCGGTGTGTACGATAATAGTGGCCCTTCTATTACTTTCGACACCTACCTTTGTTTGGTCATGGGTCAATCCCAAAGTTCACAACTTTCCACATATAAAAATAATCCACAAACAAATCACACTCAGAAGAAAGAAAAGTTTACTTTCAATATCTGATAAATACAGATATGCACTCAGCTGTGGTTACTCAAAACCTCATAAACATTACTCAGAAATCATGCGTATATTTAGTCTCATACGCGATACTCGGATAACTCAGATTCATAGAAATATTTCCACTTTGTTACTTTCACAATACGAATATCGTTTTATCTTCTACTCTTAGTTATCTCATTTGTCATTTCCCATGAATAACATTTACTCTTTCTCAAAATTTTATCCAATTTATTGCCGTCTCGAGCGACAATTAATATTTTCTAGTTCAACATTCTCGGTTAATTATTCTAATAAGCTTATATAGCTCGTTTATTAGCTCTGCGTTAACTTAACAATCTCTCACTGAACTCGTTATTCACATGACGTCTTGCACTCCACTATTTAAACCACTTACTCATAATGTTTTCTCATTTTATTTCAATTTAATGATTCTTAAATAAATATTAATTTGTTGACTTTTCAACCTGAAATTTTCTCCGTTATTACAACTCATGGTATTCACGAATTTTTAATTTCTCATTTAATAAGTTTAATATAATCACTTCTCTTTTAACACTATTTAATAATTCTCTTTAATACATTCTATAGATTCTTACACAAATTGAAATTCCATATTTTTGGCTGCTTAATCTTGATTCAATATCTTCTCATTATGCAATACTCATTTTATTATCTCATTAAACGTATTTCTCAAAAATTTAGTTCGATATCTCCTCGATTAATATTAATAACTTCTCCGTTTCTTAATTACTCAAGCATGATTCTCATTTGATAATTTATGAATTTTACATTACAAGTTGGTATCAGAGCTCTGACTTGAGGGATTTGGATTCACAAGGGGTGGATTCAATCTCAAGTTTGAGTCTCGAGTTTTAAAACGCGAACTGAGTAAAATATTTTCTGAGAAAAGTTTCCACATCAAGCATACAGCATGTCACGTCGACCTCTCGCACTCCAACAGAAGTTGGTATCAGAGCTCTGACTTGAGGGATTTGGGTTCGCAAGGGGCGAATTCAAACTCAAGTTTGAGTATCAAGTTTTTAAAACGAGAAAAAGTCAAGTATTTGTCTGAGAAAAAAAAGTTTCCACATCAAACATACAGCATGTCACGTCGACCTCTCGCTTCCTACTGCCGGTAATATTTAAGAATATTATTTAATTGAGATTTTGCTATATTCTGAGTATAGACGAGTAGCACATTCGGTGAATTTTTGGTTTATTTTCTGAGAGAAGTTCTGAGTATATTTTTTTTCCGAGTGTAGTTTCTGGTTGCATCTGTGAAATAAACGTTGAAAGTTATAATAACCTGAGAAAATTTCCTGTGAATTGTACGACTAAATAATATGTATATATAGATATACGAATGTGAGATTTTATAATTCCGAGTATAATTTAGAGCATAATTCTGAGGAAAATTCTGGTTTTAATTCTCATAGTTTTATATATGTTATACATATACAAAAACGCATACGAGAGGAATTATAACTTTTAATGAGAAAATGATAAAAGTTTCCAATTTAAAGGAACACCTAATAGAGCTGAGATGAGATTTTATAAATTCTGAGAAATTTTAACCAAAAGTGTAATAACGGGATATTAATTTATGATATAAAATCCATAAGCTATGTAATGAGAAACATGCTTTGAGTAAATGAGAAATGAGAAAATTATTAATATTAAAGAGGAGTATCAAATTTCCGTATTGGGAAAATATTAAAATCTTTCATATGGGAGAAAACACTTCATAGACTAAGTCAATTAAGCGAGTAAATCAGAGATTAGTAAATCAAATTGATTAAGAATATTTTTAAGAGGATTTACCAAGTTGAGTAAAAGAAAGAATTATTAAGTCAATAAAATGGGAAATAATTACATTTAGTTAAACGAGAATTATTAACAGGATCTAAAAGAGAATTATTGATCAGGGTTAAAAGAGGAGTTACCTAGATGAGAAATTAAATTTTCGTGAATACAACGAATCACGAGATATAATAGTTAAGCAGATTCCATATTAAGGTCAACAAGTTAGTATTTATTTAAGAATCATTAAATTGAGATAAAATGGGAAAAACATTTCGAGTAAGTAGGTTAAATTGCCGAGTGCAAAACTAAATGTGGATGACAAGTTAAGTGTCAGATTAATGAGTTCACACTGATAGCTTAAAATAAACTATGTAAGTTTAATAGACTAATTAATTGAGAAATTGCTGAGTCAAAGTAATCAGATATTATTGAAGCTCATCTTAAAGAGTAATTATATAAGAGGATTAAGAGGAAGCTAACGTCATCAATTTGATGATGATTTATTTAAAAACGAGTTAAAAGAGTGATAAATTGAATCAAATTAAACGAGGAACGCAATAACTGAGAACTCTGATAAAAAAGATATTAATCGACATGCTCACAAATTACAATAAATTTAATATAACTGTGAAGAGGATATAAGTTATATTTATGAGGAATGATAAATGGCATATCCAAATGAAAAGTCTAAAAGGAGATGTGTATTGTGAAAATAACTAAGTGGAAATATTTCTATGAATCTGAGTTATCCGAGTATCGCGTACGAGACTAAATGTACGCATGATTTTCTGAGTAATGGTTATGAGATTTTGAGTATGCACTGTTGAGTGCATATCTGTATTTAGCAGATATTGAAAATAAACTTCCTTTCTCCTGAGTGTGATTAAAATTCCTTTCTTCTGAGTGTGATTTGTTGGTGGGTTTATATGTGGGAAGTTGTAAACTTTGGGATTGACTCGTGACCAAACAGAAGTAGGTGTCGAAAGTAATAGAGGGCCCCTATTATCGTACACACCGAACTTTTGGTTGGTTATGGGGAGATTTTGAAGGGAACGATGGACGAATGCTTGTTATTGTGAATTTATTTTATGCATGTTATTTGTTTGAGTGAGTATATGTGGTTTATGTTATCATAATAGAGAATTCTAGTGCCAAACTCGAGGACGAGTTTTCTCCAAGTGGAGTTGAGTAGGGGCAAAGAGGGAAATTTCAAAAAAAAAAATAATAAAAAAAATAATTATCATTTTATATATTATTTATAATCATTATGAGCATGACGCTTATACAGAAAGATTTTTCCGGATTAGGATTTTAAAAGTATGAAATCTGGATACATATATTGATTAGAACATTTATAAGAGTAACTACCGAATAAAGCAAATTGAGAATAATTAAATTAATTATATGGTGTAACTATCGAGTTTATAAAACTGATAATCAGGATTAATGGAGGAATGAATAAACCAAGATTTATCGGGTTGAGTACAATTGTGCAACAGAGAAATGGTAAGTACCACAATTATATAAATAATGGGATAATGAGTTAAAATGAGGTCGTTAATTGAGATAGTGATGATTTAATAAAACGAGTTCAATGATAAAATTTCGTTTGGTTTGACTTTTAAGTAATTTTGAGTTTATAAGAAATTTATTGATCGAGTTCAAAAAGATAAAAGTGGTAAACTATCGGGAAATGGTATTTAGTATTTTTAGTATTATAATTTTTTTTTATTAATGAATATTTTATTTGCGGGTAAGTTATGGATGGAGTTAAGGAGAATGAGCAAGCGAAATTATGGAATTAAGTAATATATTATATTGAGAATTATCAAATAATATATTTTATTATTATTAAATTATTGAATTAAGAATAATTGTGGAATCAAGTAAACGAGGAATACAATAAGTGAATTGAACAATAGAATTTTATTGAATTAACAGAATTTTCTGGAAGATGAGAAGGTAGTAGATTAACGATTTGATTCGTAAATTGAGTAATGAGAGATCATTAAGATAAGAGTATGAAATTTAATTAGAATTTTAGTGCGTAACATGAATTTAATGAGTAGATATGGTCAAAATAATTAAGAGACATTTTAAATTGTGTAAAATCAGCGAAACGGTCTATTAAAGGATCGTTAAATTAGTTGAATGATTAAATATTTAATAATATATTATCGAGAAACCACTAAATGTAGTAGAATGAGAACATATTAAAGAGGATTAAATGACAAGATTGTTAATTTGAGCTAATTAGAGGGTTGTTAAAATGAGTAATTAATATGCAAACCTAAGAGGGTGAGGTAACGATAAGGGGTTAAAGAATAGTTATTCTGACAACTAATAACGCTGTTGAGAGAGGACTTATCAGTTCAAGTATTATAAGCTAGTGAATCGGAACAAGCGAGCACTCATAAAAATGAGTAAAAATGTGATTTACATATAATGTTATTGCTAATAAATATTATTATTTTATCAGTTTATGTTTGAGATAGAATTCGGGTTTTATGTCTGAGATTAGATTGCTGGTTTTGTTTCTGAGATTAGATTTATGGGTTTGAATCTGGGTTAAGATTTTTGAATTTGCTCCCGAGTTATATTTCCGAGTTTATTTCAGAGTCATACTCCTGATATATGTTTTGAGTTCAATCCTGAGTTAGACTTCTGAGTTATGTTTTTAGACCTTACTTCTGAGTTATATACCTGAGTATATGAGAATTATGTGTGATATGTTAATTCCTTGTGAATAAATTGCCTGTTTTTGTATTAGTTGCTAGCGGTGTAGACCACTAAATTGTTTTTATACCTAAAGCAAATTATTGTCCTATAGAATAGAGGACCTTTCTGAGTCATTCTGATAGAGAATTTCCAATAATGAAATTTTGCCTGTTGCTAAGGTATATTGTGATCAATTGATAGAGTTGTGCGGGAAGTATTTTCCCATAAAAATTTATTGTTATTGCCATAAGAGAGTCGAGTGTGACCGTGAGGATGGATTGAATGACCGAGTACCACGTCGAGATCATCGGTCGCCTCAAACCAAACCGTAACAAATCTCCAAGTGGAGTTGAATCGGAGATTCAACACATGATTAACCACTGGGTGCAGAAACTGTGTTCGACCACGAGAGCAAGAAGACGCCTTCAGCAGGAGTATCGTGAATCATTTTGTACTTATTATCAACATCCTTTTCTTTTTGAGATAAACCGATATTTTTTTTAGAAAGCATTATGATTTTATTCTTTTAGGCCTCATCTTTTTGTGCCATTAGAGACGGAAGATTGTATAAGCAGTTGCAGGAGCCAGAGTTGATTATGATGGAGTAGGTCACCCTAAAGAGCTCCTTTTTTCATTCATAAGCTTATCGTTTTCTCCATTCGAGGACGTGTGTCGTTAACGCCCCTGAGTTTCGAGATGCGAGATTGCTACCCTGAGCTTCTTCCGAGCAATGACTTCGGGGACGAAGTCTATTTTAAGTGGAGTTGAGTTGTAACGCCCCGAAATTCTTAAGTAATTAAATATTACTTTTAAATTAGATGATATATACTTTTTATTATTTTTGTGACGAATATGTATCGTCTCGTGTTTAATTGACTAATTATAATTATAATGAAGTTAGACGTTTCGTATTCGGTTCGTTTTGTTAGACGAGCCAGATGTCTAGTAATCGATTCTATTCATGTCTCGAGTTAACCCGTTTGAATAATAGAGAGTCGGGTTGTGTTTCTTTTAAGTTATGTTTTATATAGGGGGCCGGCCATTTGGCCAAGGCCTATTCGATTCTTGAGAGCAGGCCCGAGTAACTCTTCCTTGTTTCATTATCCGGCCCAAGATGAAAGGCTTAAGGCCCGAGCCTTGTGAATACTTAAACGTGTTAATCCCTAATCGCCAATTGCCCTTAATCAGTCGCTAGTCACACTACTCCTTCCCCTTTTCGGTTATTGGTTTGTTCGTTATTGTGAGTCTAACATGGAGCAGCGATCGCAGCAGAAGCCGAGCAATTGGAGCAGAGTTTTGATTGTGATCATCGGTAGGCATCATGTTCCTTCTTTTCTATTCGTTATCCTTTTTCTCCTATCTCTAATTTTCCGATTTAATAATCTGCATTGGTGACAATTTTGGTGTCGGGACAGAGAGCACCGCAATTCCTGATTAAAATCCAGCCGTGGGAGCATCTCCAATGGGATTCTAGTGTGGAGTCGATGCTGAACAGTTTTGAGTCGAAGGGTATAGCATTCGAACCACTTTTTCTTTCCGTATTAATTTCTTTTCTTTCTCCATTGCTTGGTATGTCGAATTTTAATATGTGATCTTTGGTATTGTATAATCATGGTCGAGCAGCGGGTATGATGGTTGTGAATCAGAATCGAGACGAGGGTTCGAGTGTATGATTGAATCGGTGGAAATTGTTTCGGTAGTCCCTCCATTCCGGTTTTTATTTGTGAGGACGCTTAGGTAATCAGGAGGAATCGAGCAGTGAGCAAATAACGTCTTGAGCAGGTTCGGGTCTGATTGTTAAAGTTCTCATATTCGTTTTGTTGCTTGATAATCTAATCGTTCTATAGTTCGTATACCGTCTTTCCAAACTATTGGTCGAGCCTTGTGAAGCTGTTTTTGAATAATTTTGTGCTTGTCTCGATAGCAATATGTTTAGGGCAGCTGTTTTCGTAGTGTCGGGTTTTTGGGTTGGGTTAAGACCACAGGTTGGTAATCTACATGTTTCATTAACCGAAAACCGGAAACCGAACCTTGAGGTTCTTGGTTTCCTAAACCGGGAAAGATTTCTAATAAACGAGTTAATTAAATTATTTCTAAAATAACTTTCTGTAACAAAATGAGTTTTTGGGGCAGTCGGGTACCTCGGGAGTTAACGAGATGATGTCGGGTTTGTTAAATCGGGTTTTATGTAAATACAATTTTCTGGCAGATTCTGACCAACATTTTCGGGGCTGTTTTTGGCCTGTTTAAATTAACCCATTCGGTTTTTGGCCCGTGCTGACACCTAGTTTTCTGTCTTAGCTTTCCGATTACGCAAACCTCTCGTAAATCCGAATTACGGTTTAAAAGTTATAACTACTTTAACATGCCGCTGTTAGGAATATGACCTGTACGATATGTCTGTCTTGCGACACTGTTTTGACGCCCTTAGAACCTGTTTTGGCCAGTGACCGTCTCACAGTAAATTGTAGTTCGGGTTGTCTAGTTGTTGTGGTAAAAAGATGGGAAAAATCTAATGAGCCGTTTAGGAGTTATGGCAGTTTCCGTGAGACTGACGGGTGCTGCCAGCTTTCTGAAATAAGCCCTCGTGTAGAATTTTAATTCAGGGTTCCGTTTTTGGTTTTAGGACCGCCTAGGAGACAACGTGCTGTACCTTTGACTGTCGGGAATCCTTTGGAGCTTACGTTTCTCGAGGTGAGTATTCTCACCGTGTATTCAGTTTTAACGTTATACATGCATGACTTACGTGTTATATTACTTGCACCTTAATTGTTATCTGAGCTTGATCTGTTATCTGAGTTTGATCCGTTATCTGAGTATCTGAGCAGCTGTTGATTTATTTTAATCTGAGACATTGTGCCTGGGTAACCGAGCTCGGCACAGGGTCATTCTGTGCTACTACTTGCTAGGGCATCTGAGATAATTATGTTAAAGAGATAATAAAACATAATAACACACATATGAGTTTTTGGCTATATGCCTGGGATCACCTCCCGTCTGAGTTTATATCTGACTTGACACCGAAGATCACTGGTGTCAGATGTTTTGACTTGGCACCAAAGAGCACTGGTGCCAGGCCTTTTTGACTCAACACCGAAGAGTACAAGTGTTGAGGTGGTGTGAGGCGGGTCGAGGTTGATCTCTCGTCCCAAATCACACTAGCGCGCTATATAAATTAAAATCTGAGTAATGAAATCTGAGAAATAAATCTGAGTAATTAATCGAGTAGATTCTAAGTAGGAGTACACCGATGTGCCCTCATGTGTTGTATGTTATGATTGTTTGCATTTTGAGAATTATTCACTCAGCTTCCCCAGCTGACCCAAACTTTCCCCCACATTGTTTCAGGTACCAGCAAAGGAAAGGAGAAGGTGGACGGTTGACCGCTGTATCTTTTTATTACTGATGTGGACATCATTTAATATTTTAAAACACTTTACTCTATCTTAACTATTTCCGCAATAAATACATTTTAAATATTAAATATTAATATCTGAGATTTATTTATGGGACCTTTTGATTATAACTTTATTAACAAAATTTTAAAAAAAATCTTGTAAATTTTTAGGGTGTTACAATGTCTTAGATGGGAGAAAAGAGAAGAAGTCGGTTGAGAATTTGAAGATTATTCGAGATTTTCCCGAAGTTTTTCCCGATGACTTACCCGGTTTGCCACCGGAGAGACAAGTCGAGTTTCGTATTGATTTAGTCCCGGGGGCGACGCCAATTGCCCGAGCCCCGTATCGTTTAGCTCCAACCGAAATGAGAGAGTTGATGGTTCAACTTCAAGATTTACTTGATAAAGGTTTCATTCGTCCTAGTTCGTCACCATGGGGTGCACCGGTTTTATTCGTGAAGAAGAAAGATGGTTCGATGAGGATGTGTATTGATTACCGAGAACTTAATAAGATGACGATTAAGAACCGATACCCTTTGCCAATGATATATGATTTATTTGATCAACTTCAAGGAGCCGATTATTTCTCCAAGATCGATTTGAGATCGGTTTATCATCAAGTTCGTGTCAAAGAAAGTGATACCGAGAAGACGGCATTTAGAATTATGAATTTTTGGTGATGCCATTCGGTCTAACGAATGCCCCGGCGATTTTTATAGATCTCATGAATAGGGTTTGTAAGCCATTCCTCGATAAATTCCTCATCGTGTTCATCGATGATATTCTTATCTTTTCCAAAACCGAAGAAGAACACGAAGAACACCTGAAGCAAACTCTAGAAGTGTTGAAACGAGAAAAGTTGTATGCGAAATTCTCAAAGTGCGAATTTTGGTTGCGGGAAGTTCAATTTCTTGGTCATGTAGTATCTAGAAACGGGATAAAGGTTGACCCGTCTAAGATCGAGGCGGTGAAGAATTGGGAAGCACCAAAGACTCCAACCGAGGTTAGAAGTTTCCTTGGGTTAACCGGTTATTACCGAAGATTTATTGAAGATTTTTCCCGAGTGGCGGTCCCACTCACTAGACTAACGAGAAAGGATGTGAAGTTTGATTGGGGGAAAAAGCAAGAGGATGCTTTTGCCTTGTTGAAAGAGAAGTTGTGCAATGCACCAATCCTCACCCTACCCGATGGTATGGAAGATTTCGTGGTGTATAGTGACGCCTCAAATAAAGGTCTTGGTTGTTTCTTAATGCAAAGAGGTAAAGTGACAGCTTATGCTTCAAGACAATTGAAGAATGCGGAAGAAAGGTATACAACACATGATTTAGAGTTGGCGGCGATTATTTTCGCCTTAAAGATTTGGAGGCATTACTTTTATGGCACAAGGTGTATTTTGTACACGGATCATAAAAGTCTCAAGTATGTGTTGAGGGGATTTACTACGCACCATGCGACTGATCAACCACTTGGGTCGACCACCTAGTACATGAGTTCGAACCTTGCTGACCAAGAACATGAACTTGTTCTTGACCGGTTTAAACTAACTAGCTGATTTAATCCCTAAATGCGGAACTGGGATTAAACCTAATCCTTAAATCCTAAAGGATTGGGATGTTGGAAAACTAGATTAGGTTAACAAGAAAGAAACTTTGTACGAAGAACTCGAACACACACACATACTTGTGTGTGTTCGTCGACTACTACCAAGAAGATGTGTTCCATGAAACATACCTTAGGTTAATGCTTAAGGAAAGTCCACCGATGATGAACACGACGAACGATCTTCTAGTTGATCACTTGCAACGATCTTGGATCTTCGAAACTCGAAGAACACGAAGAACGAACGAAGAACACGAAGAACACAAGCTTGTGTTCTTCCCTTGTTAGTGTTCGGCCGAATAGGGGAATAGGGGGAGAGATTTCGTGTATGAGGAGGCAAGGAATCAACATCTAGGGTTTAGCATAAGCCTTCTATTTATAATAGAAGATGTTACACTTAAAACCCTTCTAGTTTAATTAAGATTAACTTCTTAATTAAACTTCCTTTTTACACTTTCATCCCTTATAGTTTTAACTAGTTTATTATCATTGCACTTAACTATCAAATGTCTAGCATTAACACACTATAATTTCGGTACCCATATACACGAAATTATACACTTATATTTATACTTTTAATAGTTAATTATATAATAACCTTTATATAATTTATACAATAATATTATCCAATTACTATATGATTTAATAGCTTTAAATCATATCATGGATAATCTATAATTAACACATTGTATATTTACTTAACTAGTAAATGTACAACTACTTGTATTAATTAGTTAGTTACACTAATCTAGTAATAAGTTAAACTTAACTTAATACTTTAACTGATTCATAATGACCATTATGAATCATTCTTCTTCGTAGTATCGTTGCATAACTTGTTCGTATTACATGCACTCACCGGTGTGACCCTTAAGTGTTTCGTAGGCATGGATGTATCATCATAGGTTGACCAACTGTGCACATAATTCCTTCAGACTCCCACTTGTGCAATCCAATATTCGTTGAGCCTCCAACAGAATATCACCGATATTTGGTTTACACAAAACTTGTTTAGCGATCTTCGAAAAACTTCGAATCTACCACCAAATACCGCGATGACGTTAACGTCCCATCGAGGTTCCCACCTAGACGAGTAGTCACGGATTATATATCTTTTGAATAAAATAGACTTTTATTCATGGATGTTATAAAACATACAAAGTCTGAATAAAAATGATACTAACTCATGTACTATTCCTCACTGGACATAGATACTGAATTATTACTGGATCATTACTTATTCCTTTTGTTTGTGTTGATTACTTAATGATTCTTACAACCTTAATTGTAACTTTATCACTAAAACAATCATTTCTATTAAACTAAAGACATAAGACGAGTATTTAGGAATACTATTACTTATGCCTTTGCTAGATATTATTTTTGCAACAATCTAGAACATGTTCTGGTCTTGCCTCTTATGTAATTTGGTAAACATAGGAGGATTGGAAATTAACTCCTTAGTTTCTTGAATTCATAAATTTATCTTTGTAACTAAAGCTACTTTTAGTTACTTGATTTGTAGATATCTTTACTAGTTAAAGAAATTTCCTTAAATGATTGTGTTATCCACTGAGGTGTTTAACAACCTATTAGATATGCAATAATCAATCACAAGACTTGTGATCACGCTATTTGGTTTGCAATAATCTAATCGATCATTTATTATTTCTCTTAACTCTTTGGCTAACGACTTGGTAAAACCTTGTTGTTAATGTCTTACTAACTTAATGAATTCACTAACATCTTTAATGAACTACGTTAGTCTTAGCTCCCACTTACTTTTATGGAACTTAAGCATCTCTTAAACTACTAATTTGACCTAGTCAATAACTTGTAGTTCAATCTTTTAAGAATTCTATCAATAATCAAGATCATCCTTTGGATTTTGCGAATATCCAACATTCCTGTTTAGGGAATTATGATCTTTATTGATTACTGTATCTAGAAAGTATAAAACACTAGAAATGATACTATCAATTCTTAAAAACATTAGTACTCTTTTAAGAATCTTATTTAATGCCAAAGTCATTTCTTGGATTTCTCAAATATCCATTATTCCTATAAGGGAATCATGACTTGATTAAATATTATATTTATTACATGTATAAAAGACTTGCAATAATACCTTTTAATTCTTAAATACTTTAATATAGTTTGTCCCTTTTAAGAGTCGTTTAATGTCTAAGTCATTTTACTTGGATTATACGAATATCCCATTACTCCTACTAGGGAATTATGACTTTATTAAAACCTTTACTACAAGTGTAAAAGACTTGTAATAATACTCTTTAAATTCTATCTTGATTATATCCAATATAATCATACTATATTAATACTAATACTTTAAAACTTTCTATCATAAGTAATGACTATTACTTAAGATGTTTTAACTAAGTTCAATAACTCTTGAACCTTATGCTTCCATAAAACTCTTAAATACTTTCATTAGAAAAACTTTCTAATTACTAGCATCTAAATACCTTGAGCTATCAAGACATTATTTATACAACAATCAAACAAATATATAAAACATGAAATATAAGTAAATCAAAACTTGACTTACAATCTAGTCATAAACCTTGACTAGTGTAATTATCACACATGCACTCAATATAATTCAACCTTGGTGCTCGTGGGATCATCACCATCCCATGCCGGTCACTATCACTTTCCATCTCCTCCTACAATAAATGATTGCAAAAGTTAGATTACTCGTAATGTACTTTACAAGTATCTTAAAGTGATTTAAGAAGTGTGGTTGTGTTACCTGAGGAACTTGCGTTTCCTCCACTACCACTTGCACCCTTTGGACAATTTCTTTTCCAATGCCCAGCCTCACCACACTTGAAGCACCGGTTCTCGGTCCTTGCAGTGTTAGGCTTAACCTTCTTGACCTTTTGTTTGACACCTTTACCATTTGGCACTCCTTGGTTAGGATAGGTTTTACCCTTTCCTTTACCACCATGCCATTTTCTCTTCTTCCCACCGCCACCGCCGTTACTGATCATAAGAACATCCTTAGATTTGGTCCCCAAACTCAACTCAGCTGTCTTGAGCATGGAATGTAGCTCAGCAATGGATTTCTCCATATTATGCATGTTGTAGTTGACCACAAAAGACTTGTAGTCATCAGACAACGAGTTGAGTATAGTATATGTTGCCATTTGCAACGGTATAGGGTGACCAAGTCTAGCGAGGTGATCCATGTGTTCCTTCATTTTCATGACGTGGGCACTCACCGGCGTTCCTTTGACCATCTTGCAAAAGTTGAAGGCTCGATTGATGTCAAACCTCTCGGTGCGAGCTTGCTCTTGAAATGAATCCCTAAGTTGCTGGATCATCTCAAATGCAGGCACATCCATAAGTCCCGCTTGTAACTCAGGACTCATGGTGGCTAGCATTAAACATCTCACATCAAGTGCATCACTGACATGCTTATCATAAGCTTGCCTCGTTTCAGTTCTGGCATTAACAGCAGGGGTGTTTGGTACTGCTCTCTCTAAGACATACCACTTTCTCTCATGCCTGAGCACAATACGAAGATTGCGCTCCCAGTTGAGAAAGTTTGACCCAGTCAACTTGTCTTTTTCGAGGATTGAGCGAAGTGAGAGATTGTTGGTACTTGTTGTCGCAATCACATTTGTTGCTGCCATCTACAAATCAAACCCAGTTTAATTAGTAATCATTAATAAACATTCTCTAAAATATATTATAAACCCATAATTAATATTTTAGGCCTAGGATCCATATATCACATTCTCGCCGCAAGGTTTGGGCACTTCCCGACGAGACATGCTATTTCTGGTAGGTAACTTCATTACCGATCGTATCAAGACTTGACACGATTCCTAGGGGTCGTAGAATCTTTAGACTTATAACTTATTACAACTTTCTACAATCCAATTGTACATTTCTAAGTTAGTAATAAAGTCTAGTATGTTTATTCTACTCAAGTACTTTTTGGGCCGGGACTCCCGATTATCACCAAAGTAGATCAGACCATCTAACACAGTGCGATGCTCTGCGCCGGGACTCCCGATTATCACAGAACCTTACGCACCCTAACACTCGCAATGATTTGAATCCATATCTAAGGTTCTTTATCCTTACAATATGAATATCGTTTAACAAGTGAGGTGTTCCATTAGGTGGATAGTACAATCGTTGCAAGTGCCGGCCGGGAAATGGAATGACATCACAATGGATTTCATTGTTGGTATCCCAAAGACTAGTAGAAATCATGACGCGATTTGGGTGATTGTCGATAGGGTAACGAAAAGTGGATTATTTCTAGCTATTCGGGAAACTATGCCACTCGAGAAGTTAGCAAAGTTGTATGTTGATGAAGTTGTTCGATTGCATGGGGTACCGATGTCGATTGTATCCGATCGAGATGCCAGGTTTACCTCGAGATTTTGGAGATCACTCCAAGAAGAATTGGGAACTAAGTTGAGATTGAGCACGACTTACCATCCGCAAACCGATGGTCAAAGTGAGAGAACGATCCAAACGGTCGAAGATATGTTGAGGTCGTGTGTTTTGGATTTTGGTGGTAAATGGGATGAACATTTACCGTTAGTTGAATTCTCATATAATAATAGTTATCACTCGACCATTAAGATGCCACCGTTTGAGGCTTTATATGGGAGAAAATGTAGGACGCCTTCTTGTTGGTTAGAGGTGGGTGAGACGAAACTCACGGGTCCCGAGATTGTAAAAATAACAAACGAGAAAATCGGAATAATTCAAAAGAATATGAAAGTGGCACAAGATCGCCAAAAGAGTTATTCGGGTTTGAAAAAGCGACCTTATGATTTAAATGTCGGTGATATGGCGATGTTAAAGGTGTCGCCTTGGAAAGGCGTGATGAGGTTTGGTAAGAAGGGCAAATTGAGCCCAAGATATGTTGGCCCATTTAAGATTTTGAAACGGGTCGGTTTGCAAGCATTTAAGTTAGAACTTCCACCCGAGTTGCAAGGTGTCCATGACACCTTCCATGTTAGTAATTTGAAGAAATTCTTGGGTGAAGTGGAGAATGTTATCCCACTTCAAGATTTGCGGGTCGATGCGCCCAACCGATTGATTGAAGAGCCCGAGGCCATATTGGAGGCCCAAACAAAGAAATTAAGGAATAAAGAAATTGAGTTGGTGTTGGTCAAGTGGAAGCATTCCCTTGGGCCAAATTTGACTTGGGAAGTCAAAAATGAGATTAAGAAACGCTACCCGAACTTTGTTGATTATGATGCGATTCCGAGGACGGAATCCTCTTAAGGGGTAGATAGTTGTAACGACCGAGATTTTTGTAAATAAATAAATTGTAAAAAAAATATGATAAATAAGGATAATTCATTTCAGAACCGTAGGAATTGGTTTCGTGTCAATTGGACACCGTATGAGAAAGTTATGGACGAAACCGGGTCGAGACAAGGACCAAAAAGTGCAGCCTAGCTGACTGGAGGAGTTCACGGCGCGAATCTTGAATGTGTACAAGCTGGATTTCGGTTTTATAGATAGAAATCTTGAACTAGGGTTTGAGATTTCCACAAAGTGGTATGAACTTGGTGGTTGGGAATGTTAAGATGGATTAACTAGTAGCTAGTTATGGTTTATGACTAGATTTGTAATGATTTTGATAATAGGTCAAGAAGGAATTGAGATTGGAGGTACTTCCTTGATTGGGAAGTAGAGATTGTGTTGATTTACACAAGTATTGGATAGCATTGCTAAGGTGAGTACATGTGATCTTTCTGAGCACATAGTAAACCATGTTTTATGAATTGAAATGATTTTAGAGTCTTTATTAGATAAACACTTTTAATAAAAGATTGATATGATAGAGTATGAATTTAATTTAATTGAATTGAAATGAATTGAATTGAATTGAATTGTGAATTTATTTGCTTAGTTACCACTAGTACGATTGGGTTGTGATATGGGCTTTGAC
Source organism: Calendula officinalis (assembly GCA_963853835.1). Lineage (NCBI taxonomy): Eukaryota > Viridiplantae > Streptophyta > Magnoliopsida > Asterales > Asteraceae > Calendula > Calendula officinalis. The sequence continues at coordinate 25,482,431 of OY970825.1, forward strand.
CCAAGTTGATGATTTGTTATGTGGTAGCTAATCGATTGGATCCTAGATAACCCACACAAGTTGGGGAGTTAGTGACACCTACTTGGGGCAGTACCACCCTGCGCAAGAGTAGTGTGTCGAGAAATAGTTAACCCGGAAATCGGGGGAGTAAATAGATAACCCGGAAATCGGGGGAGCAAATAGATAACCCGGAAACGGGGGAGTTTACCTAGATAACCCATATCGGGGGAGTTGTTTCGGGGAGGCCCGTTACGTATGTGTTTGGCTTATGGCAAGCCTTAGAGATTGATTGACTATGTGCAATTTTATAATTATTTAATTATTATTTTATTGCAAATTATTTCTAACCGGGTCAAAAACCCAAGTTTCTCACGAGACAATATTTGTCTCACGTACTACGTTTATTTTGACTATGTACTCAGGTTCGGGAGCAAAAGATTAGGCGGCCCGTAGTTAGCATTTGGAAGGATTAGCTCGGTGTACTTATTTAGTTACCTAGACTATAGTTTTGATATATTTGTAACACCGGTTTTGGTACCTTCTAATTATTCCAAATGTTTTAATTAAACCATATTTTTAGATATTCGGTTTGTAAAGACATATATTTTATATTTTTAAAAGTTTTAAATTTGGTTGAAAAATTGGTGTGTTACACAAAATACCCCTCAATTAAAAAATAGGAAAAAGAAAAAAAATTCTAAAATAAAAGATAAAAAAAATCGAAAATTTTTTAAGTACCAAATGACCAAAATACACCTTTATGTATAAAATGTGTGATTAATCTTGACCATTAGATCTTATTGATCAATGGTTGAGATTTGTTTATCGGGACTTGATGAAAATAATGGGCCTCCTTGAATGTTTATCTAAAAAAAAATTAACATTATAATTGTTGGGATGTAAAACAAGATATACATACTCTATTACTGATGCTGCAGTTAGTACTGATGGATGAAGAATGAAGTTAGTACTGATGGGGCAGAAACACATTTACTACTGATGTTGAACTTGGTCAAATACTACTGTTGATGAATACTACTGATGATCTGATTTACTACTGATGAGCGTATCTGAACAGATCAAGTCCAAGATTCTAGCATAGTTAGTTATGGAATGTATATCTTTATGTAATTCAATTGTAATCGATTCCTAGAATAACTAGGTTAATAATTTAGGCTTCAAGGACTATTATATATAGTTCCTTATAAATTGTAAACATACGTGTATTGATCGAACGAATTAATACATTGAAGCTTTTTGTGATAAACTGTGTTCTTCGTTTTATTCTTATTCGATTCCAGTTTACATTGTTCTTAATCTAATAACATAAGTGTTAATCCGCTGTAACTTCTTGTGTTAGTAGATCTGGGTTTATAATAACTTGTTTGGTTATTCGATCCTGACAAGTGGTATCAGAGCTTTACGGTTCTAGATCTACGAATTAAGAACAACAAAAAGTTTCATACTTTCGATCTTAAAATTGTTAATCATGTCTGATAACAATGAAAGTACTCAAGCAAAAAAAATCCCATTCTCACTCCCAATAACTTTGGGATGTGGAAAAACAGAATTAAGCAGTATATGCTTATTACTGATTATTCTATGTGGGTAGTTGTTGTTGAAGGCAACAAAACCATTCAGATTCAAGCATCAAGTTCATTGACTGAAGCAGACAAACTTAAGTGTGAAAAAGAGAAGAAAGACAGAGGAATCGAACTAAAAGCTCTAAGCACTCTTTTGCTTGCTATTCCCAATGATTATCAACATCTCTTTGTTGAATATGATGATGCAAAGAAGCTTTGGCATGCACTGGAAAAGAGGTTTGTTGGTACTAAGAGCACCAAAAGAAACATGAAGTCTGTTCTAAAACAGGACTTTGAAAACTTCAAAGGCCAGAAGAATGAAACATTATCACAGGTGTTTGATAGGTTCAACAAGCTCATTGGTGAACTCAATCAAGTTGGTTATAAACCAGACAATGATGATGTCAACAGAAAGTTTCTCAGATCTCTAGGTGAAGAATGGTCTGTGTACACTGTGATATATAGACAAGGATATGCACTAGAAGAAAAAGAACTTGATGAACTCTACAATGAACTAAGAGTGTTTGAATCTGAGGTAAGTACTAAAACTCCAAATCTACCTTCAAACAATGCTGCTTTTGTGTCAAATACAGGAACAGGTCAGGAAGCTATAAAGAATGTAGGAACAGAAGATTTAGCCAGAGAATCTTTCTTCACTAGTCATGTGCATACTGCATTAATTAGTGAGGACTTAGAACAACTCAATCCTGATGATTTGGAAGAGATGGATATTAAATGGCATATGGCCATGCTAAGCTTAAGGACAAAGAGGTTTCTTAAAAGAACTGGAAGGCCAAATCTGTCTTACAACAAAGGTGATAGAGCTTGCTTTGACAAAACCAAAGTTAAGTGCTACAACTGTAGCAATCTAGGTCACTTTGCCAGAGAATGTCCAAACAAAGATCAAAGATCAAGCTACAACAAAAACAACACTTCCAACTCAACTGCATTAGTATCTCAAGAAGGACAAGGGTATGATTGGAGCTTCCAAGCAGAAGAACATGCACATAATCAAGCTCTCATGGCCTTTACTACTGATCCTTCTACTACTGAGTTACATTCTAAATCTTGTACTCCTGAATGCATTAAATCATACAAAGAATTAGAAAAACTAAATAAAGAAACACTAGAAAAGATGATTTTAAATAGAAACAGAAGAATTGAATATAATGGTTGTATAGCTGATTTAGAAAACCAAATTAAAATCTATAAAATAACTGATTAAAAGATAAAAGATGAATTGCAACAAACCACTTATGAAAAAGAACATATTGAATAAAAAGAAACTTTGATCAAACTTGAAGAATGTCAAATGGAACTAGAGCAGAATAAACTAACCATTAAAAAGTTTGAAAGAAGCTCTAAAATTGTCAATGAATTAACTAGTAATCAAACTACAGAAAAAGTTATTCATGGAGTGGGATATCATGCAGTCCCACCTCCAACAAATTTTATTCCTCCATTAAAATCCAGTACAAAAAGAATTTTAAATGATTTAAAAATTGAAAATAAAACTGAATCTGAAACCAGTAATGAATCAAATGAATCTTCTGATGATGATCAAACAACGGAATCAGATGAAACAAGTTTTCACACCACACAAAGTCAAACTGAATCCCCAAAATACAACTCAGAAAATATACCTATAATTTTAAGAAGGGAAAATCAAAGAAATTTAAACCAATTAAAAGAACAAAGAAAACCAGAAAATTCTAAATCAATAAAATTAGCATGCTTAACTTGTAACAAAGTTAATCACATAGCTAAAAACTGTCACTTTAATCCTATTAACAATAAAGAATTTCAAGAATTTAAAAACAACAAAGAAAAAGAAAAAGCCCTAAAGTTAAAACAAACTAAAGAATCAAAAGCAAAGGAATCTAAAACACCAGAACAAAAGAAATTCAATAAAACATATGCTAATCCTCACAAATTTGGAAGAACTGCACCAAGATATGTTCAAAATACCAGGTATAACAGTCCAAGCAGAAGTATTTATTTTAAAAACAATGGAACTCAAAATCGTTTTCCTCAATTTTCAAAGTTTTCAAACGTCGGTAGAAACTATTCCAGGTTTACTACTGGTAAAAACCCTAATTACAATGCTGTTTGGTATAACTACAGAAACACTACTGATCATGCTCAAAACTCATATACCCAAACACTACTGGTCCATCAGTAGTGAAATTTTCAAAAGCTAAAAACTACGGATATAGACCTAGATCAGTAGTGAATCAAAACATCAGTACTAAATACAAAACTGCATCTAAGACTCATTCAGTTAAAAAATCTTATTCTCCAAAGGATGAACCCAAGACAAAACAAGCTTGGGTTCCCAAAATTAACTAATCCTTTTACTTTATGTGCAGAGTATCCAGATCCCTGAAGAAGGTAGAACATGGCATATTGATAGTGGATGCTCTAGACACATGACTGGAAATCTTCAAATTCTTAGAGATTTCAAGTCTTTTGAAGGAGGGTATGTTGCTTTTGGAGAAAATCCTAGGGGAGGTAAGATTACAGGTAAAGGTATAGTATCAAATGGAAAAATAACTTTTGATGATGTATTTTATGTTGCTGAGCTTAAATACAATCTGGTTAGTGTGTCTCAAGTCTGTGATAAGAAGAACAAAATTCTTTTTACAGATGTTGAGTGCATCATTCTTTCTCCTGATTTTATTTTAGATGAAAAATATGTTGTTTTAAGAACACCAAGGAGAAACAATGTGTATTGCCTGGATATAGGGGGAGAACTCATTTCATCAAATGAGATCAACTGTTTTATATCTAAGGCAAACACAAATGAATCAGAACTTTGGCATAGAAGGATGTGTCACACAAACTTTAAAAATATGAACAACTTAGTCAAAAAGTATTTGGTAGTTAGTCTACCACAAAAAGAATTTACGTGTGATCATCATTGTGTTGCCTGCCTAAAAGGTAAACAACACAAGACTTCTCATAAGACCAAATCAATTAACTCTATTTCTAATCCTTTGCAGCTCTTACATATGGACCTTTTTGGACCTACAAATGTAATGAGTATTGGAAAGAAACAATATTGCCTTGTTATTACTGATGACTTTTCCAGATACACTTGGGTATTCTTTCTCAGGACCAAAGATGAAACAAGTGAAATAATCAAGAATCTGATTGTAAAGATGGAAAATACAAGAGATCTCAAAGTGAAAGCAATTAGATGTGATAATGGAACTGAATTTAAGAATACTAACCTAATTGTCTTTTGTGATCTTAAGGGTATTGACAGGAAGTACAGCTCACCAAGAACTCCACAACAAAATGGTGTAGCTGAAAGAAGAAATAGAACTATCATTGAAGCAGCCAGATCTATGCTTACAGATTCAAAATTACCAATAACTTTTTGGGATGAAGCTGTTAATACTGCATGTTATGTTCAGAACAGAGTATTAATAGTTAAGCCTCATTTTAAAACATCATATGAACTTTTCAATAAAAGAAAACCATCAATAAGTTTCTTAAAATCATTTGGTTGTCCTTGTACTATTCTAATTACAAGAGAACAAATTGGTAAATTTGACTGCAAAGCAGATGATGGAATTTTTGTAGGATACTCAACACAAAGCAAATCCTACAGAGTGTTCAACAAAAGGTTGAGGATCATTGAAGAAGGTGTGAATGTATCCTTTAATGAAAATCTTATGAATGAACAAGGAAATGGCCCAGATTGGTTGTTTAATATTGATAATCTAACCAAATCTTTTGATTTTAGTTATGAATTTAATACAGGAAATTCAAACAATCAAAGTCAACAAGTAGGACCATCATCAAGTAAAAGGCAAGAAATCATGAAATATATTTTAGTTGATACTGCTCCCACAGTTGATACTGAGGACAATAGTAACTCTGGTAACCCAAATTTAAATGATACCAGTAACAACTCAAATCTTGAAGATACTACTGATCCCAGTAGTAACTCTGAACCTTAGAGTTGTGATAATGATGTACTTAATACTGATTCCAGTAACAACAATGACACTACTGAATATACTGAAGAGAATGCTACTACTGACACCAGTAGTAATGATGAACCTCATCAAAATGCAAACAATCAAGAAGAATCTGGGATAGATGCACAAACTCTTGAATCAAATGAATCAAACTTAGATTCTCAACTAACTGTTGATAAAATCCCTGGAACCAGAACTGAAAAGAATCATCCTTTGGACCTAGTCCTGAGTGATGTCAATTCATCCATGCAGACAAGAAGCAAATTTAATTCTAATATTTGTAATATCAGTCTAATATCTAATGAATGCATGTATGAATGTTTTCTGTCACAGGAAGAACCTAAGAAGATTCAACAAGCTATGAAAGACTCAAACTGGATCATAGCAATGCAAGAGGAACTTCTTCAATTTAAACTACAAGCTGTATGGACACTTGTCCCTCTTCCAAAAGGAAAAAGACCCATTGGAACCAGATGGATCTTCAGAAACAAGAAAGATGAAAGAGGTATAGTGATCAAAAACAAAGCAAGGCTTGTAGCACAAGATTATACACAAGAAGAAGGGATTGATTATGATGAAGTATATGCACCAGTTGCCAGAATTGAAGCAATCAGAATATTTCTAGCATATGCTTCATACAAAAGATTCAAAGTCTACCAAATGGATGTAAAAAGTGCTTTCCTATATGGGAAAATAGAAGAAGAAGTATATGTATGTCAACCCCCAGGCTTTGAAGATCCAGAACATGATGACTATGTATTCAAACTAGATAAAGCTCTATATGGCCTTCATCAGGCACCTAGAGCTTGGTATGATACATTGTCCTCTTACCTATTAAAGAACAATTTCAAGAGAGGTGCCATTGACAAGACATTATTCACAAGGAAGGTCAAAGATGATATACTACTGGTCCAAATATATGTAGATGATATCATCTTTGGATCAACAAATGATAAATTGTGCAAAGAATTTGAAGAACTGATGCAGATCAAGTTCAAAATGAGTTCAATGGGTCCAATGAATTTCTTTCTTGGACTCCAAATCAATCAGAAACCAGATGGTATTTTGATCAATCAATCAAAATATGCCAGAGACATCTTAGAGAAGTTTTCAATGAAAGATTGCAAAAGTGCAAGCACTCCAATGGAAACTCACAAACACCTACATCCTGATGTTGAGGGGGAGGATGTAGATGAACACCTGTACAGATCAATGATAGGATCTTTGATGTATTTAACTGCATCAAGACCTGACATTATGTATAGTGTTTGTGTGTGTGCCAGATATCAAGCAAAACCAAAAGAGTTACATTTACAAGCAGTCAAAAGAATCTTCAGATATTTGAAAGGAAAACCTTCACTTGGTCTTTGGTATCCACATGCATCACCATTTGAACTCATAGCCTACACAGATAGTGACTATGGTGGTGAATGCCAAGATAGAAAATCTACTACTGGTGGATGTCAATTCTTTGGATCAAGGTTGGTGTCATGGCAATGCAAGAAACAAACTAATGTTTCAACTTCAACTGCTGAAGCAGATTATGTAGCTGCATCTGCCTGCTGTGCACAAGTTCTGTGGATTCAAAATCAACTTCTAGACTTTGGTATATCTATTCTCAAAACTCCTATTTTTATAGATAATCAAAGTGCTATCAGTATTGTAAATAATCCAGTAAAACACTCTAAAACAAAACACATTGAAATTAGATTTCACTTTATAAGAGATTGCAATGAAAAGAAATTAATTAAAGTAGAGAAAATTCACACTGATGATCAATTGGCAGATCTTTTTACAAAAGCTTTTGATGTAGGAAGATTCAACTTCTTGGTTAGCAGTATTGGAATGATTTTAATCAATTAAATCTCAAAAGAAAATCATGTGTAAAGAGTTTTGTACAAATTTTAATTTTAAATTTCGTTTTACTACTGGTTATTTATTACTACTGATGGTATGCTTTTACTATACTTTAGTACTGATAGGGTTTCTCAGTAGGAATTAGGTTAAGTATAAAAACAAAGGTTACTACTGATGTCTTTACTACTGATGCTTAGTTACTACTGATCGGCCGTTATCTGTAAAATACGACAATTACATTACTGACCCTCATGAAAATAGTCGTTAAGCTATTATTCGAAGGATATTTTGGTCATTTTGCAGGTTTAATCAAAAAATATAAATACCTAACGGAGATTAGTTTAGCATTATCTTTTCCTCGATTTGATAAACCCTACGCTAAACCCTTATCTCTGCACAAATCGATCAAAACCTAACATCAGTAACAACTCAATTCCGATCACACACTTGAAATTCCTACCAAAACGATCACTCTCTCTGAAAGATTCACTCCAAAGATCAAAATCAAACACAAATGGCAAACCTAAAATCACTCAATGTCAATACAGATCTTAAATAATCCGAATTCCACAATATGTGTGCTTTCTTGAGGAATCCAGACGGTACAAAAGACTTTCGTCCCATTGTAATGTTCCTAAAGAACTCCTACATTAAGTTTGCACTCTCCATCAACCCAACAGCTTATCAACAACACTTGGTTGATTTCTGGACAAATGCTGAAAGAACTGAAGGATCAACAATGTCTATGATCAAATCATCTGTGGAAGGAAAGTCCATCACCATCACTGAACAATCCATTAGACAACATCTTCAACTCCATGATGAGTGAGGTATGTTCTCTTTGCCAAAGGTGGATCTTGTTGAAAATTTACAAAAAATGGGGTATGAAGGAAGACTAGATATAGTCACATTTCAAAAAGGTCTTCTTTCACCCCAATGGAAGTTTTTAATACACACTATTCAACATTGCATCTCTCCTAAAAGGAGTACTTGGAATGAATTCAACAAGTCAATAGCATCTGCTGTTGTTTGTCTGAGTACAGGACAAGTATTCAATTTTTCAAACATGATCTTTGAAGGAATGCTTGGAAATCTTTCTTCATCTACATTTTTAATGTATCCAAGATTCCTAACTCATATTATAAATTGTGAATTACAAAACCTTTCCATTCCTAAAAACAGATTTGTAACTCCTGAATTAAACAAAAAGGTGTTTTCTAACATGAGAAAACAATTTAAATTTTCTGGTAAAGTTACTCCACTTTTCCCAAACATGATCAATGATCAACCACCAACAGGAGAAGGTTTAGTACAACCAACTGAACCCCAACCCACTCCATCACCCCCAAATGTAGCCCAAACAGAAATCATGCAGTCCACTCAAATAGATAAACCATCAAATGTCCTGAATGTGTCCCAGGAACATGAAATAAATCCTCAGAGTGCTACTCTTCACTCTGTGGAAGACCTACCAATAGCCCAAAACATATCCATCATTTATAAAAGGAAGAAATCTTCCTTAAAGGACACCAGGGGACAAATTGAGTCACACCACAGGCTCCAAGAGTTGACCTCACAGGAGGAGAGAGGTCATGAGGAAAGGGCTCTCACTACTGATGCCCCAAAGGTGGGTGCACAGGATAGTGAGAACATCATTAGGACCCAGACCTCGGCAACTCTTAGTGATGACTCAGAATTTGAGGAATTACTGAGAGGACCCCGGTGCCAAGAAACCACAAGGGGGGGGCATTACTTCTTCTTCTAGGAAGAAGAGTATGTCCAAACAACCCATTTCATCACCAAGAAGTGATGAGGGTAGAACAGAACAAATTGAATTGACGGATAGGATGGAAAACCTTAAAGCCAATTTACCTAATGAGCCCAATGATCCACCCAAATGGGCTGAGGGCAGTATTAAACAAACTAAATTGACGGCTAGGAAGGAAAACCTTAAAACCACTGTACAACATTGTCTGGAGTTACTCAATAATCAAGGAAAAACCATGACCTACATGAAGCATTATATCAACACCTTGAACAAAAGACAGAAGAGGTTTGAGCAAAGGCTTCAAAGGCAATCTAAATTGATCAGAAAATTGCAAAGAAAGGTTGCTGATAGTGAGGCTCAATAAGTTGAGATCACTAAGGGGGAGAAAGATCAAATTCAAGGGATGATTGATCAATCAATTGCAGCAGCAGCCCTCCTGAATTTGAAAGAGGCTCATGGTGAAACAAGTCAAAATGCTGGTGAAGACTTATACAAAGATATGGATGCGGATATTTTTATGTCTGCAAATCAATCACAAACTGCAGAACAAATAAACTCTCGAATTGCTACTGAGGTATTAGATACTACTGATCCTATGATTATTACTAAGGAAAAGGATCAAGAGGTTGTTACTACTGGTCTTGGTGAAAAGGCAGATACACCAGTAGTAAACACTACAGAAGAAAACATTATGGTTACTACTGATGCCCTAGCAGTAGTAACTACTGAAGCAACCTCACCAGTAGTAAACGAAGAAAGACAAATTGTACAAGTAGCACATGTACCAGTAGAAACCACCTTGGTTACTACTGAAGAGGAGGAAGAAGAAATTCCTGAGCTCATTGAAAGAGAACGTTATGTCATCATCACCAAACCACCAACTCCTGATCAACCACTTATCATACCTGACATTGATGATAATGTGAACTGGTTTGAAGTAGATGAATGCACACTTCCTCCACATCCCAAGATACTACCAGAAGACCAACTTAAACTGTTTTATCCAAAGTTTGAAATTTCTGGTATCCCAGATATGAAATATACTCCACCTCCATCTGTTCTTCCAGCTTGTATTGGAAAAGGAAAAGAGATCTATGATGATGATTATCCCAACAGAGCATTAGGTCACCATATGGTGAACAAAATTAATCATGTCAGATCTGAAAAACAATCCAGATGGAAGGTGAAACATATGCGGTACTTAAAGAAGGTAGATATGTATCAAGCTCTTGAAGAAAAGAAAAAGGCAGAAAAAGAAAAATTAAAAATCCAAAGAACTCAAGAAGCTGAAGTACCCATTCCTCAAATTGAAGGAATCCTGGTAGAGGATCAAAAGGCAGAGTTTGAAAAACAAAGAAAGATTGAAGAAGAACATCTCAATTGCCTTGAAGATCTTGTTGCTGAATGCAAAAAGGAAAAAGCTGACCTACCAGAGGAGATATTTGAACAGAAAAAGAAGATGATTGACTTCTTAATTTCAAAAGGGCAAAGTGCTAAATCTTTTGGCAGAATGAAGATGATTACAATAGTTGACAAATATTGTACTGCCAAAAAGAGAGAATTAGCTGAAACACAAGCTGAAGAGGAAAAAGAAAAAGCAAAAGCAAAAGCTTTAATCCCAATAAATCCAAAATTAATTCAAACTGGTAGTACATCAACTACTGGTGAATCTTCCAAATCCCTCTCAAAGAAAAGAAAAATTATTCAACAAGAACAGTGTATTAAGAAGAAATTAAAAGCAGAACAACTCATTCCTATTCTTGAAGTTCCAGTTGCTCTCCTTGAAAACAATCCAATCATCAATTGGAGAGTTATGATTAATAATGTTATAGAAATTATAAGGGAAGACAAAATTGTTCAAAGATTTACTGGATGGTTACCTATGATTAGATCATGTTCAAAAAGTGATATAATCAAACTTCTGATCATTGGAAAACCTAGAATGACAAAGAAATGATGGAAGAATTCTGGAGCTGGATACATTACTAAAATGATTGATGCTGCATTTTATCCAGATAACTACCGAGAAATATTTACAAACACAGAAAATGTGTATGCTTGGAATGTACTCCCCACAGTCAATATGTACTTCTTTGAAAGATCAAGCAAGAACTGTGAGCTATTTTTATATGAAAAAGAATATCCACACTCTGAAGAAACCATGTATCAGATATTCACAAACACCATGATGTAACCGTATGATGATGTAATGTTTCAAAACAAACTTAACTATTTCATCAAAAGAAACAGCAAATACATCATTGCTCAAAGAAAGAAACAGAATCAAAGTACTTTAGAGAAGAGAAAGAAGGAAGAAGAAGAACAAAAGAAACTTGAGTAATTCAAAAATGAATTAACAAGTTTAGGGGGAGATTGTTGGGATGTAAAACAAGATATACATAATTTATTACTGATGCTGCAGTTAGTACTGATGGATGAAGAATGAAGTTAGTACTGATGGGGCAGAAACACATTTACTACTGATGTTGAACTTGGACAAATACTACTGATGATGAATACTACTGATGATCTGATTTACTATTGATGAGCGTATCTGAACAGATCAAGTCCAAGATTCTAGCATAGTTAGTTATGGAATGTATATCTTTATGTAATTCAATTGTAATCGATTCCTAAAATAACTAGGTTAATAATTTAGGCTTCAAGGACTATTATATATAGTTCCTTATAAATTGTAAACATACGTGTATTGATCGAACGAATTAATACATTGAAGCTTTTTGTGATAAACTGTGTTCTTCGTTTTATTCTTATTCGATTCCAGATTACATTGTTCTTAATCTAATAACATAAGTGTTAATCCGCTGTAACTTCTTGTGTTAGTAGATCTGGGTTTATAATAACTTGTTTGGTTATTCGATCCTGACAATAATGTATGTTATGTTACTATCAAAACTCGTATTATATTATAAGAGTAATATCTACAGCATAAAAAGTATTTCATTTATTATGCTATATAAACATTAAAACAGATTGTATATATACACATAAATATAGACTGTGAATGTCATATTACATTTCACCTCTCATATATTATCACATATATTGTTAATAGTTATTCAGGTAAATTAAAATGGATTTTGTTAATGACAACCCTTAAGGTTGTCTCTTACATGCATAAAATGTTTGTACATTCATTGATAAAGTAGCGATCCTAAAATCCAGAGAGCAATTTTTACATTATTTTGACTTTTTATCGACAAGCCTAACGTTGTGTTCCAGAGATATAATTTGAAAAGAAGAGAAAAAAATTAGGGAGAAATAAAAAGAAATTTGTGTTCCTTAAATTTCTTTTAAGAAAAGAGAAGGGATTCAGAGAGAAGTTGTGTTCTAATCTTCCTTCTTAAATTTCCTTTTAATAAACACTGTCATTATCATTTTCCAATTCAAATGTATGCCAAATTCTTTCTCTTCAAACCGTTTTTTATCTAAAATCCAATAATTAGTAATTTAGATATAAGAGTTGAGAATCAATGAGACATTTGGATTAAAAAAAGAGTGTTGTAATTGAAAGTTTTCTTATGCGACCTATACCATATGTGAAATAAATATGAATAAATCTATTAGTTCTAGAGGTAAATGTTCAAGGTAGTCTAAGAATTTTAGCTACTACTAAAGGACAATTAATAACCCTTGGATCAAGAAAAAAGTCAAAGGTCAACATCAATATTCAAACCATACAAACACATATGCTTCAATACATCAATCCCCCACCCACCTCTGGCGGCCGGAGACGGTGGCCGGAGGCGATGGGCGGCGGCCGACGATGATGGGCGGCGGCGGACGGCGGTGGTGACCGGTGGTGGTGGTCGTGACTGGAAGCACATGTGTTTGAAACACATGTGTTTTGAAAATAAAGGGGTGTGTATGTACAACCAAACACATGTGTTTCATGACTTGAAACACAGGTAAAACACATGTGTTTTGAAAATAAAGGAGTATATATGTACAGCCAAGCACATGTGTTTCATGACTTGAAACACATGTGTTTCGTTACCATAAGCACATGTTTCACTAATAACAGTTGTTTTGAAAATAAAGGATTGTCAATGGCCTAGTGGTAAGGTGTTTGCCCTCCGACCTAGTGGTTGAGGGTTCGAGTCCCATAGTGGACATAGGTGGTTATTTAGTAGTAGATTAGATTTGCCGTTCAAAAAAAAAAAAAAAAAAAAATAATAATAATAATAATAATACTCGTAACTTAATATCAGGTTTAAGATTGTGACGCTTTGAGTCTGTTAGACCACAAAATGTTCGTAACATTGAGATGAAAGGTGGCAAGTGTGCCAAAGTGACGCCAGCAGTGGGTCCCACGAAATATTTTCGACGTCATATTATGATTATCGCATGGTTGTGGCATTTTGTTTTATCCATTTTTATTTCTATATTTGGGCGTGCCCAAGTGGGCATGTGCGATGGGGTACGTGGTGCATTTGTGTCTGATTTTTGGCAATTTATGTTTGTGGTCCTTGAAGTATAATGCTCCCTCCGTCCCTAAATAAAGTTCTCATTTCTTCTTCAAGTTTTGTCTCTAAATAAAGTTTTCATTTCTCAAACTTAAGGGGTCCACTTAATATAATTAGGTTAAAACCCGCGCGATGCGGCGGGCTGCGAACTATATATTCCTGGCGATTAAATGTTCATTCGTTACATATGTTTATAACGAATACAGTACATAAGCATCATAGTTGTGTATAAAATAGAGGTAAAAAGAAAGAATTAGCATTGACGTTGAAATGTTGTTCAGTTACATGTTATTAATTTGTTCATATAATTTTCATATAATTTTGTTCTTTCTTTTCTCGTGATCTTAGTATTTATTAAACATTTAATCACATAGCAGGGTACCCGCGTAATGCGGCGGCGGGTACCCTATACAACTATATTTCGCGGCGAACATAAATTTTTCGGTTACATATTTTTCTAACAATAATAAGGTACCCCGCTATGGGTTAGTAACGAGATGAAGAAGATGATGGTGGCGGACCGTAGCGAAGTTGGTGGTAGGTAAGGCTTTATGGAGGTATCAAAACAATTAGTTATTCAGAGTTTGACATTCAATTCAGAGTAAACAAAAAAAAAACATGGTTATTAATTCTTTTAATATTCAAAACAACTATTTGCTGTTAACGAAAAAATATAATAATACACAAAGTTAACTATTTTTCCTACAATATAATTAGACCGGCCACAATGGAAGTTCGTTTGTTAAAGTGGTTTTATGGTCGAATTGTATATCCTTGAACTTTGTTGACTGTCATATCAAAGATTAGTTGGACCGGAAATTGTTTTGTTTTCAACTTGAAGGAAACATGTCGGTTTCAGGTCGCGGGTACCATTTAGCTATATTTTGCGGCAATCAAATGTTATACATCTCGTCTAACCAATGAGAGAGAAAAAACTGTTTAAGTAGGCGACATAAGATGTGAACTATACGGTTTATTTTAAATATGAGATGTTATAATAAGGGTAAAAATATAACTGCAATTAAGTTAATTAAAGTTTTTATTAAATTGTATCGATATCATTAACATTTTTTTTAGTCAAGTAATCAATATCAATCCTAGTAGCTTACTCCTAAAAGCATCGTATAACTAAAAGATAAACATATAGTTTTAGATTCCATTTACTATTTAGCAATCCATTTTAACGTTAAATCATCATATTAAGGGTAAAGTAATTCCTAACAACATAAATTATTAAATAATCTTATTCACTTATTCAAAATATACGTGGCAATATAGTGATTTGTATTTTATGATACGATGTTAAATATAAATATTAGCTAAAACGAAATCAGTAAAAATAATTCAAGCAAACTGAATGAATCAAAAGTCCCCAAAATGATGTCATACTCATATATGCCGACTGGTACCTAGAACCTTTTGGCCAACTCAAATTTTCACTCGTTGCCTAACACCCGTTTGAATGTTTGATAACCTCGTACAACATAAACAAACACATCCGGCATCAATTAAAATAAACACAAAAAAGATCAAACATCAAAACAACCAAAATCCATTAGCATAAATAAACCATAACCTAAAGCAAAGATAACACACAGTTGCATAAATTAATTACGTGTGAATGATTTCTTCAAAACATTACTAATGTATATTTCTTGTCAACAACCGTATATATAAGTATACACTAATTTGATACCCCCAAACCCGAAAATCTGTACCAATTTATCCATGATCCAACTCATCTTCTCAACTTTGACACCGACTACTACTTGTACAAATCGACTTCGAAAAGGCGTATGATTCGTTGAATTGGGAATTCTTGGATATAATGATGGAGTTTATGAACTTCCCAATGAAATGGAGACAATGGATTCGGGCGACTTTACATTCGTCTAAGGCTTCGGTTTTGCTTAATGGGAATTCGTCAAAGGAATTCAAGATTGAAAGAGGTCTTAGACAAGGAGACCCACTTTCGCCGTTCTTATTCATTTTAGCTATGGAGGGCCTTCATGTGGCCATGGAAGAAGCGGTTTCAAGGAAGATATATAATGGCTTAAAGGTAAAAAATGGTGATTTGAATATTTCTCATTTAATTTATGCGGATGATGTCATTATTATGGGGCTTGCATGAACCGGAAGAGAAATTGGGAGGGGTTGATTAATCGGTTCAAACAAAAGTTGTTTAAATGGAAAGCTAGTACATTATCAAGCGGGGGTAGAGCCATTCTTAACAAATCGGTTCTTGGTGGGTTAGGTGTGTACTATCTTTCGTTGTTCTTGTTGCCTAGAATTGTGTCTAATTCGTTGGAACGTTTGAGAGCATCTTTCTTTTGGGGTGGTACCGAAGATAGCAAGAAGATTCATTGGGTTAAGTGGGACGTAGCTTTAGCTTCGTTAGAAGATGGTGGGCTTGGTATCGGTAGTTTACATTCATTTAATTTGGCCCTTCTTTTAAAATGGACATGGCGATTTGTAAATAATCGTCATGTCTTGTGGGCTAGAATCATATCAAAGTTGTATGGTGAAGATGGAGGTTTAGTCCGGTTGTCGGCTCGGGGTTATAGTAGTGCTCAACCATGGGGGCAAATAATTAAAATGATATTAAAATATAAAGCTCAAGGAATCAATATGCTTGATAGTTTGAAAAAAAAGATCGGTAATGGTCGGGAAACGTTGTTTTGGAAGGATGTTTGGGTGTCCAATGACACTTTAGCATCTTTGTACCCTCGGCTCTTTAGGCTTGAGACACACCCGGACTGTTTGGTTGCTGACCGGATCGAGAACAACTCCGTGAGGTGGGCTTGGTCTAGGGAGATGAGGGGGGGTCGGCTAGGGGCGTTAACTAACCATATTACTTCGGATATGGAAGGTATCGAGCTTCATGATGTTCCGGGTAGATGGATTTGGAAGAATGGGCCAAATGAGGTGTTCGAAGTTGGTTCTACTAGAAGATGGTTAGATAGTTTGTTTCTTCCATCCTCGGTTTCTCACACTCGGTGGAATCGTTTGGTTCCGCGTAAGGTAAATATCCTTTTCTGGAAGGTTGATTTAAATCGTATTCCATCTAAAGCAAATTTGGTTATGCGTGGCGTAATGCTTGAGGACACAAAATGTGATAATTGTGGGTATCCGATGGAGGACACGGATCATATTTTTTGGAGTTGTAAGGTGGCAAAAGAAGTTTGGTTGGCGGTTAGTAGGTGGTTGCAAATCTTAGATTTAAACGTTGCGAGTGTGGATGACTTGATGTACTCGTTGGACGCAAATAGCTCAATTTCTAGAGTGAAATGCATTTTAGAAGCGGTTTGCCTTACAACTATTTGGATTTTATGGTCACTTTTAAAAACGGTGATACAAGGAAAAATTTGTTGGTGGATGCGGTTCAAGAGATTTCGTATTTTTGGATTAGGAATCGTAATAAGAAGTTTAGTCTTAGTTGGGTTGAGTGGTTAATATTGCCTTGTAATGTTTGAGTTTTTTTCTTTGTAACTTTTTGGTTTTTTGTTTATTGAAAGATGTTTCCAAAAAAAAAAACTACTACTTGTACAAAAGCTAAAAAACTCGTATCTCCGAAAAGCAGTTGCAATCTTTTCGATATAATCATTTGATTGGGAGTCTCATGGACTGATGCTATAAACTGGAATACCGATTTTTCCTCATTTTTTAGAATTCCTTGGCATCTAAATCACTGATAAATACTCGATTCCTTGAAGTGCGGGCATTCTTCGCAAAATCTTCTTCACAACAAGCTGGAATAAACAAATACTCTTGTACTGTTTCGGGTACATGATAAATTAACCAGTTTATTAGCGTCTAACAGAACAATGGTTGCCTTTGCATAGTAACATTGACTATCTATATAAAACTCTTTACTAAGCGGTCAAAAAAACTAATACAGACTGATGTTACATGTTCGAAATTCCACTTGCGACCAAGATCATAACGCCATTTGGGAGTAAAACTGATGACTTTTAAGGCCAATGCCCAATAGATCAACACGTCTTTATCTCAATCGATGTGAACCTTTTCGAGAAACAGGTGATTGGAATTCATTTTGACTGAAATGCAACATAATATAAAACAGTTACAAATTTAACCAAATTAAAAACAATCAATGTTGAACTTTACCCGAGTTATATACTAAAACACCATATCTGAAATAGCTTTGATGACATATCATATTTGAGTGTCAAAAACTAAAAATAAGAAACTACAATTTTACAAACGTCAAAAAGGTATAATAAAATAAGTCCATAAACTAATAATAAAATAATTTTACAATAACTATAATTAATGTAAAATCAAAACAAGATTTGAACTAAATAGACATAAACAACTTGAAAATGCAATAATAATTAGCAAATTTGAGAAACTGAAAGATCTTACCGACGGCAATGGGATAGCCACGGATGAAGAAAAAGAGAAATTAGTTTGTTGCGCAAAAATGGGCAAGTAACAATGTTTTGCTGGGAAATTGATGATTTCTGGCATCATGTGCCATGCCTGGTACACATAAAGTTCATTTCTTGACTGATTTTGATTTACAAAGAAACCAAATTTGGAGAAACTTTTAGGAAATACAAAACTTTCACATACATGATAAGAAAATCACAAAATTAAATGACGATACACAAATACTCCTCAATTAACCAATTTAATTCAATGAATTATTTGGTGTTGCTCATGACTTAAAGGTCATGGGTTCAAGTCCCGATAAAGAAAAAATGGAGTAGATTATGTGCCGTTAAAAAGAATCTATGTTAAAAGATAAAAAAATACAATATTTGCTATCAATAGAAAATACGATTGTGTTAAAATTACATTTTTTGGCAAAGAGAAGGTTCACCTTTAGAAAGCCAACATCAAATTGAACTAATTCCCACATTTTTGGCAAAGATAGCAATTCACAAGAACAAATGCACGGCTTTTCAGTTTAACCTGGACATCAAGTCTACTCCCGTATCTGAATCAAATCGCTGCATATAACAATCATTTAATAAAACTAATTGAATCAAAATTTCATGTTAGTATTTAAAAACATCAGAAAGAGCATTACTGTTACAGTCTCCCGCCACACATTTATTGTTGCATCCGACTTGTCAAAACATTTACTTCAGTTCATCATCGTCAAAATCTGAATTTGTGTAAAAGTACACAGATGATGCTTTGTTATTAGTCCCTTCATATGAACACGCCCCTAAAAGAAAAAAGAAAAATATTGCATTATGAATTTGAATGGTAAAAATACATACATATTACAAAGAGTAATGTTATTTCCCTACTGCCATATGTAAATTGTGTCATATAAGTTTCAAATTATCACATTAACTATAAAAGTGGCTAAATTGTTAGATGTATGAGAGGAAATTGAAATTATAATGAGATCAGATTCATCATAGTAGGTGGGGACTTTAATGGGTTACG
Source organism: Calendula officinalis (assembly GCA_963853835.1). Lineage (NCBI taxonomy): Eukaryota > Viridiplantae > Streptophyta > Magnoliopsida > Asterales > Asteraceae > Calendula > Calendula officinalis. The sequence continues at coordinate 25,501,539 of OY970825.1, forward strand.
TTTCAATCCCAAAAATGAATAGTTCAAAAATATAACGGGATGAATCTAACCTTACCCATTTATGAATTTAATGAGGGATTAATTGTAGAAATGGCCGCTTTTATGGCCCTAGTAGAAACGGATGGAGAGATTGAGAAAGTTACTTATAAACCTTGCTATCAAAACGGCTGGAACCGGTAATTATTAAGAAAGTTACTTAATGGTCATGAAAGATGGTCATTAAACTAAATGGAAATAACCATATTTGAACAATGTTTTAATTGTAATGTTCCATATTGAATATAAAAAAAATAAGATTCAAAAAATTCCAACTCACATGTTAAATTTGTTTCATAATTACCATAATAGAGGAAATAAAATGTATTTAGTCTTCAAATTTTCATCAATTGAAACATTAAAGGTGATCAAGAAAAGTTAATGTTTTTAAAAAAAGTACAATAATCTATACTACTAATTAAGATACTATTTATTGACTAATTAAAAATATAGTATCTTAATTAGTAGTAACTTATAAATAGTATCTTAATTAGTAGTAACTTACAAATCTGTCAAGCAGGAACAAATATAGTTTGTTATGTTTGTGGTCAAGCCAAACATATTCAACGCGAACAAATTTACATTTGTACCACAAATGTGGATTTCAGAGGTCTTCAAAGTTTTCAACAGGTTCATATCCATCAAATTCCTTCGAAAGAGGTATAAAAAAATTTTAGTTAACACATAATTTATGATTTTACAGTAAGACATTGAAACTCTGAATTTAGTTAAATAGACGAATTACCTCTAATTCGTATGTAGGTCGTGGCAGTGGTTGAAGCACTGAAGCACCATATTGGGTGATTAAAGACATGAAAAAGGTTAATATGATTGTAAGTTTTCACCTCGTTTGCAGGTTGCACAACTACTCAATCGTAAGGTGATGGAATATATATATATATAGTCAAGAGTTATATTGAGAACTCTAATTTAAAAAAGAACTCTGAGAACTCTTAATTGATCAATCTAAACCATTGGATTTCAGATTAACGGTTAAGATTAATTATGGCATTTTCGTAAATAAATTAAAATATTTTATTAATAAGAATTAAATAAAAAGGTCATTTTAGGAATTTAGCATAAAAGAAATCTTAAATATAAAATATCCTTGAATCCGTGTTTCTCTCTCTTTTAGGTAGTTTCTTTTTTTCAAAATACAGAAACTATATCTCTCTCCTCCCATGTTCTCTTCTTTTACTCCAATTTAGGGTTTTGTTCAAAATCACCACCACTGGATCCCGCAGCACCGCAACCACCAGAACTCGCCGCATCACCTGGTCTGTGTCGATCAATGTTTTTTCCGCCGCCCCGCAAACTCTATCTCGATTATACGGTGGTATGAATCTGGATTTTTATACGGTGGTATGAATCTATTTACGAATCTGGGTTTTTGTAAAACAATTTTACCCAAATCTCCAAACAATTTATCCGAAACTGGTTTTATTTCAATTATGTATTTATGTATCCAAATCCGTTGATTCCATTGTTTATGTATTTATATTTCTAGATTTACAGAAAAAAGTTCTCACATGTATTCCGATTGCTGAGGAACAATACAAAACAAAGATGATGATGACGTGGTTCAAAAATAAAGAATCAACTCATGATGATGATGACGTATACATAAGGTTTGATTTGCAACATAAATGTTGACTAGTCAACTGTAGTATTTTGCAACTCAAAAAATTCATTTCCTTAATTCTATCTTTTTATATAATCCTTTTTATATTATCAAATACGAATGGATCCAACAATATCTTATATTTTGATTTTAAATGGATTTTGGAGTCATTTTAGCAAACATTACCTTGATGAATTTTTAAATCTGAATTTGGATACATAGGTATTATTTGTACATTTATGTTATTGCTAGATTCATGGAGTGATACGAAGTGCTTGTCCAAATTCAAAATGGGGGGTAACACTGATGCACAAGTATAATCCTCAATTGTTCTCGATTTTGGAGATTATTTAGTTTGGTACATGGTTGTTATACTGTACATATATGTTTTTTACATGTGTTTGAAGGGAGTGATACAAGGAACATTGGCAAATTATATAAGTGGAAAAAGAGGAATTGAACATCTTGTGTTAGGTTATATAAAGAAGAAAGTTGCTTCAAAATGGGATATATGTTTTTGCACACCAACAACCATTTGGATGCACATATGTTATTGCTCGAAAACATATATGTCTTTTTTGAATTTTGACATTTTGTATGAATTCGTTGACATGTATGTATTATGTTCGCTCTAGCAATTTTGTAAAATTTGTATCATATAAATTTTGTTTGTAAAACATGTTAGTTTTATGTTACATATATATTCAATACCTATACAAACCCGCAACATAGACGCATAACCGTCTCGACATATATGCACAACCTACATGTAACACTAATTTAAAAAAAACATATATGCACAACTGGCTCAACAAAAATGATAAAATAACAATAAATCTTCAAAAATAATTCCTAAACTTTAGGAAATTTTCAAAAAAGGAAATAATATTTTTTTCTGTAAAATGTCGTAAATACCCCTGAATAATTAATATGAATTAAATTAATCAAAATCAATTTACTAAATTCTGATTGGTTAATAAGAGTTCTCAAAGTTCTTTCTGAAATAAGGGTTCTCAATATAACTCGACCCTATATATATATATATATATATATATATATATATATATATATATATATATATATATATATATATATATATATATATATATAGCTTAGAAAAAAACGTTACATTCAATATATATTGACTAAAAAAACGCACATCATATTAAATAATATTCCCGAAACGTGTGATTTAAAAAACGCCTAGAGTGTAAAAAATGCATGCTTTGCAATGAATTTAGATTTCAAACGCATGCTTTTTAATGATTTTAGATTAATGCAACGATTATTAAAAGGATAACAAAAATGAATACAGTACATAAGCATGCGTAGAATTCAATAAACATTTCTGTCGTCGGTTGATGGAGTATATATATAGGTTATAAAAAACGTAGAATTCAATAAACATTTAATGTATAAAAAACGTACATAAAAAATTGGTATGTGTAAATGGTTACGTTTAATTGGGAAGGTATGTAAACGGTTTTCTGGATTTTAGTTACATAAAAAACGTAGAATTCAAATCTTGCCATAAAAATGGTAATTCATTTTTAATGGTATTCGTAAAAATCGTAGAATTCAAATCTTGCCATAAAAATGGTAATTCGTTTTTAATGGTATTCGTTTAATGCTAGAACAATAACAGCCGAATTTAAAATGGTAAGTCTTTTAATTCATAAAAATGGTAATTATATTTCGGGCTATGTATGGAAACGGATTTTAATGGTATTTACGCGAGAGTTATCAAAACGTTAACAAAAAACCACATAACCCAGTGGTTATCACGCTACTTGTTTTCCATGAGGTCTTGAGTTCGAATCTCGGCTGAAGCGATTTTATTTTGATTTTAAAGGGTGTTTGGACATTGCTAAAAATGGAAGTGTTGAAAATTCAGACTTCCACTTTTAGAAATGTCAAACATGCTTTTTAAAGTAGTATAGATAATATTATTCCCAATACTTTCACCACTAACTATCTCCTAAAACACTTCCTCTCTCCAATCAAACCTTATATTTTAATCAAAAGTAATACCAAGTACCCCACCACTAACTATTTCTTAAAAAGTTGTGCCCAAAAGAAATGGAAACTTTATTTAGGGACGGAGAGAGTAGATCATTATAATTAGAATGATAAATTATATTGGTGTGTATTATTCTATTTCTATTTATATATATATATATAATTACCATACATAGTTATTGTTTATAAAGTAGATATATATTAACTATGTGTACATTTTAGTAAATGAGAAGATGGTTGGACTGTTAAAGGTGTTTGCCTTTTAACTCTAGAGCCCAAGTACGAATCTCACCATTCACACATGTTATTTTTTTGTAAAGTTCTTTTGTTTTTGTTACTAAAAAGTAAAAACTCTCCTTAAACTTTTATAATTAATACTTTGAACACTTATTTTTTTTATAATTCCTACCATACATAGTTACTGTTTATAAAGTAGATATATAGTAACTATGTGTAAATTTTAGTAAATGAGAAGATGGTTGGACTGTTAAAGGTGTTTGCCTTTTAACTCTAGAGCCCAAGTTCGAATCTCACCATTCACACATGCTATTTTTTTGTATATTTCTTTTGTTTTTGTTACTAAAAAGTAAAAACTCTCCTTAAACTTTTATAATTTATACTTTGAACACTTAAATTTTTATAATTCCTACTTTTAACCCTAAGTTTTTATATTACCAAATAGTTTATTCATCTTTTTACTAAAAAAGATTTGAACTAAACTTCACTTTATTTTCTTTACAAATAACGAATCTTAATCTGAAGTAAATAAATTGTGTCTTGAAATCCGTAGCAATGCGCGGCAAACAACTTACTCGTTGCTTATTATTTTGAATTGTTTATGTATTTACTCATGTAATCATAATAAGTGTTAAAATTAAGAGATAATATGAAAAAAAAATAGGTAATATATTAGTAGGGGTGAGCATAAAAACCGAAAAACCGAACCGAACCCGAAAAACCCAAAAAAACCGAACCGAAAAAACCGAACCATTTGAAAACCGACATCAACGGTTTTGATTTTTGGAAAACCCGAATGTTTGGGGCGGTTTTCGGGGGCATATGAAAAACCAAACCGAAAAACCCGCCCCGCCCCGCCTTTATATATATTTCAAGTTTTATAAAAATATTCTTATATTTTTAAAAGATTTGATATAAATTTGTTTGCAAAAGGAAAGCAACCATGCAATGAAACTTCTATGGATGAAGACATTGACTAAGATTATTGCGAAAAATGGTTGGATGTTATTCTATTATTAATTTTTTTCAAATTATGTTAGTTGAATTTATTATTACATTATATTAAACTTACTAGTTGTTTTTTTATTTATAATGAAATGAGTTAAGGTTTGGAAGTTTGAATCATGATATTAGTTTTTAAGGTGATAAGTTGGTAAATTTAAAGGAAACTAAAAAACCGAAAAAACCCGAAACCGAACGGGGTGTAATTCTCAAAACCTGAACTTTCGGGGCGGGGTTTGGTTTTAGTTAAAAACCGCCCCATGCTCACCCCTATATATTACACATGTCATTTTGTAATTAGAAACAACATGAAGTATGCACAAACAATACGCATAAATACCAATTCTCAATTAGAATGAGAAATTATATTGATATTTACTATTTGTGCATACTTATCATGCTGGTCACATGGGATGTGCTATTAAAAACAAATTAGACAGTTTATTTTCTACGCAAAGTTTGAAAACATGGGATGAACGATAACTTATTTTGACCGTGTATCGAAGGTATTTCTCAGCCCGAAAAAACCACTTTTGTTGATTTTATATTATTGTATATAATACCTTGGCTCGTTAATTTGGACTTGTAAAAATGGTTAATTTTGTACATTGGCTCGCTAATTGGATCGTGTTTTCTTAAATGATTTACTTCAATTATAAATTTTGATGAACTAAATGTTATAAGTTTATCTCGACATATTAAATTTAAAACAAGTGACATGAGAATTTAAGACCGAATTAGCAATTCATGATACTAAATTGTCTATTTTTTTAAGGTCCAGTCACAATGTAACACTTTTAATAGTTCATGGTGGTAAACTATCAAGTCAACAAAGTTATACTATAATGCATTTTAGTCTAATTTATGTAAATATAATTTTAAAGTCCCCAGAACTTTTATAAGCTTTAAACAAACTCCAGGGGGTTCTCTATCTATTATAATTACTCAAGACTTGTAGGCTAATAATATTGGTGTAAGGTGCTGCCTATTATATATGTTATGAGTTGAAATTCCGTTGTAGATAAAAGAAGTAGATTAGATGCTGTTAAAAATATATGTTATAGTTTTATATAACATTGATTATGTGGTTAATATTTTTAAATAGTTACCCATTATATTATTCGTTAAAGTCTCGTTGTAAACCAATCAAATAGATTAGGTGGCGTTGAATAAAAAGAAAAAAGAGGGAATTCGAAATATCTATAATGAAAAGTATGACTCAATCATAACATGATTTGTGGTTGTCGACATCATGAAAACCATAATAAATGACAAAAAAACGATTACAAGATATTGTCGACATGCTTTTTTTTTTTTTTTTTTTTTTTGTGCAAAGGAGGTTTAAAATGGTTGCAAAACCTTAAAATGTGGTTGCTAGACATGTTTTGGAACGAAAATAGCAACAAACATTAGTCTCAACAAGCGTATAATAAATTATAAATGTGTGGAGGAGGAGTTAAACACACATTGTTGAATTACGTATACACTTAGAGCATCCTAATGGTTAAGTCTTTGCAAAGATTTGTTAAATAGATTTTCCACCAAATTTTGATAAATAAGCATTTAAAAAGTCTTTGCTCCAATGCATTTAGTTTAGATAAAGTTTTTTGTGTGGGTAGTGAATAACTTAGACAATAATAAGCTTTTGGAGGAAAAACTTTTTGATAAAAGGTAATAACCCTTTAAATGACCTATACAATGGGTAAAAAGCTTTGAAAAAAGCTCTCATCGCATCTCCATTGAGAGCTTTTTAAAAGATTTTTACTATTTAAATAAGTTTTTGAAAGACTTTTTACCATTGTAATAGGTAGCTTTTTTAAAAGCTTTTTGCAATAACTCTTTTTCTACTAACCTTTTAATGAACTATTTATGTTTGTCTTTTTAGTCTCTCAATGTTTAAAATCTTTTCATTTTAAACCATAGATATATTATTATATATAAATTCTTTATTTTTTTTTAATATTTGCAATGTAATATTGTATCTATTTAAATATTATTGTCAATTATTATAATATTTTTGTATGAAATATTTCTAAAATATATTAAGTTAAATAAGATGTCAAAAAAAGTATCAATTATATATAGAGGGTATTTATAAAACATTTAAGATACATAAAGGTAAATTAGAAATATTATAAAAGAAAAAGTTTTTGTAAAGGTTAACCATTGTGATGTTATTTAGTAATAACTTTTTGGTTAGTGAAGGTTGATGTGGCAAAAGTAATAAGCTTTTGTGAGGTTAACTATTGGGGATGCTCGGTGTTGTTTGTTTTTGAAGAGGTAGAAGGTCTGCAGTGTGCGGACCACATCTGCAGAAAAGATTTGGACCAAACGTCTGCAGTTTATAAACAGAAGACTGTTTGTTTTTTAATATCTGCAGGTTGATATAAAAATTAAGTGGCAATATTTGTGTGGGTGGTGGCGGTAGATGGTTGTAACACCTCAATTTTTAAAACACTTTTTAAAACACTTTTTAAAACATATTTTTAAATAAAAATATTGCAAAGTCCAATATCTCAAAATACGGTTTAACGAAAACCATTAAGTCATTAAAAGTTTATCAGAGTATTAAAACATGTGTTACAAAACAATATCGTAACCATAGGATAAACGGGATCTACCTACGAGCTCCCGAGCTAATCAACACTAGGCCACTTCTATCGCGACCTCCTAATCCATCGATCTCGAACCTGAGTACATAGCCAAAAAAAACAAAGTAGTACGTGAGACAAAATAGTCTTGTGAGATACATGGGTTTTAGGCCCGACAATAATATATAGGTAATCGCACATATTAAATATAAATATATATATATATATATATATATATATATATATATATATATATATATATATATATATATATATATATATATATATATATATATATATATATATATATATATATATATGTATGAATAAGTATACTTTAGTTACCTCCGTGGTAACCCTAACACATTCACATACATCGATCACCTCCTCAGTAATCCTATCACATTCATTCATAGCCTATTCGACCCGTCAAGTTGTTCGGAATGCCTCCAAACCAACGAGACCCCATTTTTGTCCTACTAACCAGAATGCCTCTGATTCAGTAGAACCCCTTTTGTCACCTTGTCCAAGCAAGGTGACCCATCTTATCTTACTAATCAGAATGCCTCCAATCTAGTAAGATACAACATCTTGTTTGATGATCGGAATGCCTCCAATCCACCCGCTTTAAAGATACCATGATAACTAGAATGCCTCCGATCTATCACGTACATGTCCTATTTCAGTCTACCCGTTATAACCATTACATGTGACTATATGTCACATCCATCATCAATGCCATAAGGTCATCATACAATCTATCCACATGCTAATCTTAACTAGCATTCACATAATCAAATCAACTAGTTTCAACATTAGTAATCACATATTATAAAAGTATACTCTTTTTACATCATATCAATAATTAGTTATTAATTACTTTTCATTATCATGATCTCTTTCAAAATCATCAATCACTTTAGACATACTTAGATAGTCTACTATCTATCACTTTCTCGTCCTTTCAATCGTATCTTTATTAATATCATTTATTAATAAAGATCCATAAAACGTCATATGTATTTTCAAAAACCATTTGCTATGTACCCAGTTTTTAAAAGTCTCGTGTACTCACCTTAACCAAGCTAACTCTAAATCGTGTCTAATAACACGAATCCTTGCTTTCCAACTTGTGAAATGTCACCAAACTTTAGGTCTTCTTGACCTACCATCAATATCATCACAATAACTAGTTATTATCCATAACTAATCACTAATCAATAAATATTAACATTCCCAACCACCAAGTTCACCCAACTTGGTGGAATCTTAAACCCTAGTTCAAGATTTCCATCAACAAACCCAAATCCAACTTGTACACATCGATTACAAGCTTACAATGAGTGTTCTACACCCATGATTAGTCATCTTCCCCAAAGATGACATGGTTGGTTCCCCAAACCACCATTTTTACCCATACAAAGCTCACAATCAAGGTAGATAAGCAAGATAATCGATCAAGAATACTTACCTTGATGTTTCAATCCTTCAAGATGGTGAAGATTTGAGCTCTTGAGCTCAAAAAACGACCAAGAATGCACCCAAATCGGTAGCACTATGTGTAGGGTTGAAGGTGAAATGAAACCCTAGCCTACACACAAGTTTATATAGTCCAGACCATTTTCGCGCCGAGCTCGCGACGAGCTCGCGCCGCAAAGTGACGCGGGTTTGCTTCTTAGAAGTCGATCTTTTCCAGTTTTCGCGCCCCGCTCGTGCCGAGTTCGCGCCGCGAACCAAACGCGATCTCGACACGACCCCCTCGTGTTTCGTTGCTGGAGTTTCTGTTTGAACTCGCGACTGCCTCGCGCCGCGAGGGCTGTCTGGGTCAGTTTCTTGCCTTTTAAACTTGTTTCCATCCAAGTCTTGACCCATACTTGGTTACACCAAGTCCCAAACAATCAAACACTCGATAAAACACAATGGAGACTCGATTAAATATTTTTCCACCTTTATTCCCAAAATATTTCCATTTAATTAATTAACCGAAGTTACAATGGTGGTGGCTGGCGGTAGGTGGTTGTGGCGTTATATGGTGGTGGTGGTGGCGGTATATGGTGGTGGGTGGCGATATATGGTGGTGGGTGGCGATATATGGTGGTGGGTGGCTGTGGCGGTATGTGGTGGTGGTGGGTGGCGGGGGCGGTAGGTGGCGGTGGGTGGCGGTGGCGTTGGGTGGTGGTGGGTGCCGGTGGCGGTGGGTGGTTGTGGCGGTATGTGGTGGTGGTGGTGGTGGTGGTGGGTGGTGGCGGTAGATATTAGTGGGTGGTGGTGGCGCTGGCGGTACCTGGTGGCGGTAGATGGTGGTGGATGGCGGTGCCGGTACGTGGTTGTGGCGGTATGTGGTGGGTGATTGTGGCATTAGGTGAACGCGGTAATTGTTGGTGGCGGCAGGTGGTGGTTGGTGGCGGCAGGTGGTGGTGGTGGTAGATAAACGTTTTTTAGGTGTGGGTAAAATATTTTTCCCATCTTCTGACTTCCAAAAAACTTGGAAGACTATGGTCCAAGTCTTCTCCAAGCAGACCTCAAAAAGACTTTTTCCCATCTTCTGACTTCCAAAAAACAAACAGTCTTTTTTCCAAAATATCTTCCCGCCTGCAAACATAAAAGCTCAAAAAGACTTTCTGTCAAAAAATAAACGCCACCTTAATGAATAACACGTACACGATAATAATTAACTTATATATTATTATAAAATAACAAAAATTTATAAATGTAGCAGAATATATTAAGAGATAAACGTTCAAGGAGGTCCATCATCTTTATAAAGTCCCAAGGAACAAATCTCAACCATTGATCAATAAGATCTAATGGTCAAGATTAATCACATATTTTATATATTGAGGGGTATTTTCGTCATTTTTTAAAAAATAATTTTTTATCTTTTTTTATTTTTTATTTTTATTTTAAAAGTTTTATTTTTTTATATTTTTTTATTTTTTATTATGAAGGGGTATTTTGGTCATTTTTCGATTTTTTTTATTTTTTATTTTTTATTTTAAATTTTTTTTATTTATTTATTTTATTTATTTTATTTTTTATTTTTTCATTAATTTTTTTAATTAAAAAATAATATTTATTTGATAATTACGTGTATAACTTAATCACATATGATTTTAGTGTAAAATCACATGTGATTTTAGTGTAAAATCAAGTTTTAGTTAAATCACATGTGATTCAGAATGCAATCACATGTGATTCACTATGGAATAACATTATGTGTCATTAATGAAAATTTAATAATTTTTAAAAAAATAATAATAAAAAATAATTTTTTTAAAAAATAATTTTTTTAAAAAAAAAATAAAAAAATTTAAAATAAAAAATAAAAAAAATAAAAAAAATAAAAAATTATTTTTTTTAAAATGACCAAAATACCCCTCAGTTAAAAATTAAAAATTAAAAAAATAAAAATAAATTTTAAATTTTAAAATAAAAAATAAAATAAAATAATATTTTTTTTAGTTCCAAATGACCAAAATACCCCTCTATGAATAAAATATGTGATTAATCTTGACCATTTGATCATATTGATCAGTGGTTGAGATTTGTTACTTGGGACTTTGTAAAAATCATGGACCTCCTTGAACGCAACTCTATATTAAGAATATGAATTATAATCTATAATGAGAATAAATTATAAGCAAAACACTCAAAACAAGTACTAATCAACAAATGTATAAGTACGAAGAGCAGACATCGGAAATCATACAAGTACAATTAGGGGCCGTTTATTTTGATATAATCTTCCGTAATCCTTCGTAACTGAAATTCAATTCCATTACGGAGGAATGTTTGAATGGATTTTTCTTTCATAATTCAATTCATACGTAATTCCAAAAAATGTTATTCGTTGTAATTGGAACTTTTCTCAAAACCCATGAATTCAATTAAGCTCCTTTAGTGAACTAACAAACTTGAATATTTTGTACATTTCAAACTTTAAAATCGCTAAAAAAATATATAAAAAAAACTAAAAAAAATATAAAAAAATTATAAAGATTTAAAATAATAATAAATGTATAAGTGTGGATTTGAATTGCAGCTAAAAAAATTTGTAACCAAACGCGCAACGAAATTTAATTACGAATCCTTCGTAAATTAATTCCATTATGAAAGATTACGACATGGCCCAAACGGCCCTTAATGTATAAGGTGATCTCAATATACACTCTGAAAATATATCTTTCAAATACCAATTACGTATGCAAAAAAGTCTTCTATTTTTAAGCTTGCACTGAGGAAGAATCTTATTATGATTGGTTCATGTGTAAGAATCCATGCACATGTATACTATGCGAACTTGCGAGTTGGATTTCAGAGTCTACACGGAGTATTACGTCTTGCACTTAATTGTACTTTGAATGATTTTAATGTATATGCTTTGTATTCAATCACTAGTTGATTAATACTTGTCTTGTTTCTTTTGATTGTAATCTATCATCTCATAAGTGGTTAAATTCCCATTCATGTTCTTAGTTTATTATTCCCTCCGTTCTAGATGAAAGTTCTCATTTCTCCTTAAGCTTTTGTCCCATAAAAGTTCACATTTCTCACATTTGGTGGGCTCCACATAATAAAATATTATTTTTATTAAGAACTCCATCAATAATATCCACTAATTATCTTTCTCTCTTCAAATCAACCTAATATTTTAATCAAAATAATACCAATGACCCCACTAATTATCTTTCTCTCTTCACTATCACCTAAAATCAAGGGAAATGAGAACTTTTTTGGGAGTATATAATTGCTTATAATTATTTGTTATTTTACTTCCTCGGTATCAAAATAAGTGAATCATTTTAATAATTTACCTTATTTGGTAAATTTTTATATTTAAAATTACCTTTTTACCCTTACTTATCTCTCTTTAAATATCATTAAAGGTAGGGGTGTACGTTTGGGCGGTTTACGGTTTAGTAAGGTTATTCGGTTTGGGTTATTTGGTTTTTATAAATATTTTTGACCAACCAATATCCAAACCAAATTCATTAAAACCAAACCAAACCAACCAAATAAGTAATCGGGTTATTCGGTTTGGTTTACTATAAAACCAAATAAAAGAATAATCTATAAAAAGTAATTGTCTTTAGTATTATTATAACTTAATTAATCATCCACATCAAAAATTTCTATTAATTGTGAAACAAACTCAAAGCAACAATGAGTCAAACTCATTTATATAAAAACAATAGACATAAAAGCACATTATAAAAATAGTTCAACAAAGTTGATGTATATTTAATTTAGATTTTTGAATATGTAAGTTCCTTTTTACTATACGGTTATTCGGGTGTAAACCAAATAAGGATTTTTGAACCCAAATCCAATCCATAAACCGGTATATTATTTCGGGTATATCCATAAATCTAAACCAAACCCAAATAAGCCAAACCATTTCACCCAATATCATTTGGATTGGTTGGTTTTTCGGGTCAAACCGTTTAATGAACACCCCTAATTAAACGCGTGGAGTCCATCTATTTTTATCATCTTCATATATTTGACTTTTTCTCCATTTAGAAAAAGCAACAAAATAGTAAAATGTGTGGGACCCATCTATTCTAGTTACCCCATTTAATTTCACTAATTTCTTATTATCTTATTTTCCCTTAAAAAAAGTAAACTTCAAAGTTATTCACTTATTTTGATACAAATGGTCAAAAAAGAGTTTAAAATACACTTATTTTGATACGCATGAAGTAATAAAAAAGAGTTTAAAAGTATTACATTGTGTTCATTAATTAAAGCTAATTAAATCAATTAAATGATCAGAAATAAACAAAAGAAGTGTATTAACGTGAGAGATGATCGACCATTTCTAGAAGGAAGTGATTTATACATTATATAAACTACTTATTTAATACACTATATTATATAATATTTAAATTAAATTATACAAACATTGTAAAATAATTATTGTGCGGCTGTGAAAAGTAGTTTTTTATTTTGTGTAGAAATCATCTTCTATTTCTAGATGATATAGGCATATAATTTCTTCATAGTGCATGATCGATTCATTCCATTACAAGGAGCGAACACAATGTTTATTTCTCTCCGAGTCAACTTCTTACCTTTTTTACCTCGTACCAAAAAATTGACATTTTGACTTGAAATAATGTATAAATATAGAAACTAATCTTTTGTACGAGCCACCAATCGTAAACATTTATTGAAGACCCACAAAACCACATACGACGTATCTTCATAAAATAAAAATATTTTTATTTCTTGGTTTTCTTGTCATGGTAATCAAGCATATCCTCTAGCAACTTATCATCCAAATACTCAAATTCAAACACTTCTCTAGCTTGTACATCACTAGAAGAAGACTCTCCGGCAGATGAGGTGGTGGCATTATAAGCGGCGGCAGAAAATGTAGGCGGATATTCCGCCGGAAAATTAAGAACCGCCATGTGTCCTCTCATTTCAAAGGCGGCTTTATCATAAGCTCTTGCGGCCTCCTCCGCCGTTGCAAATGTTCCTAACCAAACCCTCACACCGCCATTGTTAGTGTCACGAATCTCCGCCGCATACTTCCCCCATGGCCGCCTGCGAACGCCCCTATACTTCACCTCCTCCGGCGACCCTCCACCGTCACCCTTGTGGCGGTCCTTGGAAGTGCCGCCGCGGTCCATTTGTAACCAAGTTAATTAGTTATAAACTTAGAACTACTATATCTATTATAATGTATATCTAAAGAATGTGGATTTATGGGGTTTATAACGATTGGAATTAAACGTGAATATGTGAACATATTAAGGTAGTTTATACTTTATAAGGTGGCAATTGGTCAAGAATCAAAAGGTGATAGGGGCGGAAATACGAGAAGGTTTAGAAAGTTCTTTGAATAATTGAATTCATTTGTTTTGAATTTGAAACGTGGGTCAACCAAAATTCAAATTGACTTCTTGATCGATGGCATTGGTTTTGTGGTCCTTAAAGACCCCCATGCATGCATGCATCATATACATTAATTAATTAATAATTTAATATTAGATTCTGATGATGTGTGTGTTGTTCAAGTTGATCACATGAAGACAGTACCCGGTTGATAGTGAATCGAATAAACTTTGTGAATCGATTAGACTCGATTCTATCTCAGATGCATCCAACTTTTCAAATTCAAATCAATGTTCCCATCTCGTAAAAAGGATTGAGTTGATGTGATTATTCTGATCACTGTGTTTTGGACAATCTAGAAGTTTAAAAATTATATGATCTTTCAGTAATAAAAAAAAACACGAAAGAATACTCTTGGTGACGATGTTCGACTTTTTTCATTTTTACGGTTGTCAAGTAGGAAGAAAACAAATGTTGTGATGTTAAATTGGATTGATTGAACATGTAACCCGAGTTCATTACATTTAATTGTTTTTTGCTATAGTTTTTTGCTAGATGTTTTTAATCAAAATATTGTTTGAGAAAAATCTAACTAGCAAGTCAATTTGAATATTTTGATTTGTGTTGTTTTAACCAAAACAGGGGACTATTCTCAATTTACCCGTACCAAGTATCCTACCTACCTTTAAAAGTGTGTACAATGTATGCATGCAGAGAGAAATATATAGACTGGATGCAATGGTCCATAATTGAACGATGGCTCAGCATCCATGGCAGAAACACTAACATGTATCATGATGATGATATTATATGATCTATAACTAAGATACCATATATCATACTCCCTCCGTCCCTAAATAAAGTTCTCATTTCACCTTCAAGTTTTGTCCCTAAATAAAGTTCCCATTTCTCAAACTTAAGGGACCCACTTAATATAATAATATTATTACCAATACTTTCACCACTAACTATCTCTTAAAACACTTTCTCTCTCCAATCAAACCTTATATTTTATTCAAAAGTAATACCAAATACCCCACCACTAACTATCTCCTAAAATGTTGTGCCCAACACAAATGGGAACTTTATTTAGGGACGGAGGGAGTATTAATTAGAGTAAATTACACGGAAGTTCCCTGTAGTTTACCACTTATTACAACCACAGTCTTTGAACTTTTTTTATTACACTAGATGTCTCTGGTGTATGCAATTTGTTACACCCATGGTCCCCACCGCACTTACTTTTTTCTAAATGACGAAAATACCCTTTTGGCCTTTTGTAATAAAGCGAAGATAAAGAACTATGAATGTAATAAGTGATAAACCAAAGAGACCATTCGTGAAATTTACTCTATTAATTATTTTTTTTCTCTTTAATTCATGTTCTTCTTCCACATTCAGACTCGCAACCTACCTCTATCTCTTTGAACTCAAACATCAATCAATAACCATTATCGTCACGCCACCAAACCCCCTGAAATTCAATCAATCACCAACCTCTGCCTCTGGTTGCCTTCTCCAGTTATTCCACCGCCAATGACGTTTTATCGACCTGAATTGATTTAGACAACTGATGCACATCGCCAGAGGAGTTGGTGGTTTCCACACGTGGTGGTTCAGACAATTGATGCATGTCGCCAGAGAAGTTGGTGTTCTGCACACTCAAATCGATAGAACGTCATCGGTTGTGAAACAACTGGAGAAGACAACCAGAGGCAACGGTTTGTGATGGATTTACTTTTCAGGGGGTTTGATGACGCTGCGATAATGGTTATTGATTGAAGTTTGAATTCAAAGAGATAGATGTGAGTGATGAGTCTGAATGTGGCGGAAGAATATAAATTAAAGAGAAAAGAAAAAAAATAATCAATTAATAGAGTATATTTGACGGATGGTCCATGTGGTTTATCACTTATTACATTCACAATCTCTTATCTTCGTTTTGTTACAAAGACCAAAAGGATATATTCGTCATTTATAAAAAGTTAAGGGCAGTAAAGACCATGGGTGTAACAAATTCTATAAACCAGAGACATCAGTGTAATAAACGAAGTTCAGAGATTGTAGCTGTAATAAATGACAAATCACAAGGACCTTTCGTGTAATTTACATGTGTTACGTAAACATACATTCACTATTTAACTTAAAAGAGGTAAATTACACCACTGTATATCCCCTCACTCATCAGTTCTAGAAAACAATTTCAAAATTAGGTACGACCTATAATAACGTTTTCTTTCCGGAACTACTATTCATCCATAATATATTAATATGATTTTTTTTATAAATTTTAATGTTATGAATATATTAATTTATAAATATAATGTATATTTTTGTAAAAGTGTTTCGAAACATGAATACATTTTTTAAATTTGATTGAGGGTCTAATGGTTCATCTTATTATGTGGGCCTTGTTGAATTGTAATTTGTAAACATTGTTTGATAGTATTTCAATCAAATTTTGTGTGACAAACTTCCGTTATTTATTGATATTAATATTCAAACACAAATCTTTATTTTTTTAATATAGACAAATGAAAAACTGCATGGTGTTGGATCAGAGTCCCAGTGTGAATATAGTCGTTTTGGAATTCAATTAGATTTGCACTTTGTTTTAATGGTTTTCTAATATACATCATGAGGAACAAAAGTATGTTTGACTTTTCCTAGTCAAAGTTCGAAGTCATAAAAAATGGTCCTAGTTATTCAAACACACGTGTCAATACAGAAACGAAATTATTTCTAAATTGATTACCAAATATTTATATTAAGAGAAGGTAAATATCATTTATGATCATCGAATTTTAAAATTTGATTCCATTAATGTAGTGTACCCAAAATAAAAATATGCTAGATGACCGTTAACTGGTTTCACTGGTCAACGATCAACTCCAACGATTATTTCCAGAGACCACCATAATCTCCGTTAACTATTTCGACTACCACCATCTTATCTAGCCCTTAAATGATGAGTGACTGAAAGGGCAATTATGTAATCTTGACATGGGGCTGGGTCCAAAGATTTTAGAGTTACTTTATTTTAACAAGCCGTTGTCCCCATGTAAAACGAAATCCTCACCTAACCCTGGCAACAAACCCATGAAATCTCAAGCTTAAAATAAGGAGATTCAGAGCAACCGTATGCGCCGGTAAGTTTTGGACCAAATCATGCCGATTGCTTAGGGCTCATTCGGCCAATTGCTTGTCCAACTACACTCGCCGATATCGTTAAACGAACCAGTCGGCGAATTCCCATTCCCTCACAAAGCAGCAAACAAAAACCTTCTCATTCTCATATTCATACGCAATTGAAGAGAATTTGTAGTATTCATACAACTTCATATGGTAAGCCCTAATTGAGAAACTTTTTTCATAGCCCTACAGAGAAACCATTCTTGGGTATACGCAATTTCAAATGGTACTGTTTCTTGCTTTTTCTATATACAAATTTGATCAACTCTAATTATTGCTTAATTAATATTGCCGATCCTACAAATAACATACGAGTCATTTGCCAATTTTATCCTTGTATGTCACGGGGATATAACATGTTGGCACCTCTTCATATGGGTGATAATAGATTGCTCTTTTGTATTTGTTGTTTGACCTTGTATTATAACAACTGCCATAAAGTTGATATTTTAATCGTAATTTGGATATCTAGAATGATAACTAAATTACAATGACCTAAATTAGGAGAATATAATGAACCTGTTAATTGTAAGTGACATCATTGGTTCACTGACATGGTCATTCTTAAGTATTTTTCAAATATTAATATTTATCTAATGTATTGACAGACAACTACAAAGTGAACAGATGCTCATATGAATGCATTTCGACAACAACTACAAAGCGAACAGAAAGAAGCGATAACAGAAAAGAAGCAAGGACTACATTCACATACATATGTCACCATGTAAGCAACACTACATTTTATGCTTCTTTATTTGATAACCTAATTGGACTTTAAAGCAATTGGTTATAGAAACAGATCAGCTGGAGGTTTGCACTCTTTTATTATTGTTTTTTTTAAATTTAATTTTCCAACTTTTTGTTGCCATACTAAATTAATGATGTTTTATTTCAAATTTTTTGCAGCAATTTTTTAAAGAGATTTTGAATGAGCTCTGTGTGTATAATAAAAGAGAAAACAAATCAAGGAACACATGACATCAAACCAGAGTATAAGAAGTCTGTAGACGAAACAGGTGCTGAACAAACTCGAACCAACTTCCATATTTATCACTGTAAAATGATAAAATCCTTTATAGTCTTGTGAAAATATATTAGTCATTTTGAATTAGTAACATTGATGTATAAGTAGTCTGATATTGTTTTTCTTGCCTTATGTTGTATTAGTGACATTGTGAATATATTTTTTTCAAGAGTTGGAGTTGGATAGATATGATCATATATGTTGATGATTTGAGGTTTTCAGCCATCAATTTTAGTTAGTATAAAACTTAAATTTGAACTCTAGGAATTAATGAGCAGGTTGGAACGGGTCAAAACGGTTTATGTTTAAAACAGCTATGTTGTTTGTGTGCACTTGAAATGGGTTAGGTTGGGTTTTTTAGAATAATTAGGGTGTCAACAATGATTAATTAATTACTATAATTAAATTATTTCAATATAATGATGAGTAAGAAGATGCTATAGAGGTGGTCCCTACCTCTCCTGCAGCACAAAATGTTTCAGATTTGGACTCATTTAGCATAACGCCTATAACAAATGGGAGCAAATATTAACTGGGAAACCGTTAGAAGGTGTTCGATTGAAATTCATTCTTCAAAACCTGCATCTAGATGTAGGTTCATGTATGACAAAATAGAAGAAAAGGTATTTTTGTAATTTGTAACTTTTTAATTTTTCATGCATTTTATAATTCTATTTATTGACATTTTGTTGTTTTATGAAAATTAGTTCAATTATCTTGAAGTGAAATAAGTTCCGTTTATTTATCATATTCCTTTCAATAAAACTTCACTATATGAGTTCATACATTTTTTCGTTATTATGCATATTATTTCTCGAAGCTAACCTGCCCATCCGGGCGGGTTATGAAACTAGTTTTAATATATAAACATAAATACACATATAATAGTTGAGATTTTTTTAACTAATAAATTATGAACACTAAATAAAAACACAACATCTTAACTAGAAAGTCTAGAATACAACAGTTTGTTGAAGTTGAGCAACAACAAAAAAAACCGCTCGATCAACATGTACATTACATTTCCTTCCTTTTCTTTAAATAACAAAAATGTTTTTGAAATTCCAAAACGGCCCAAACCAAATGACGAACCCCAATCTCGGGCCACAAAACACACGGTGAATACAAAACACAACTACCGCTCTGCCACAAAAGAAAATTACTCAAACGGGTCTCACCCGATGTACGAATTATAATATCAGGGTCGGGTGCAACCGCCATATACATACGTCTCTCAATATCCAACACATCAATAACACCCGTTTTTTCATTTTTTAATAAATCTTTAATTTTCTCATATTTTTCTTCACAAGACTCTTGAACCGCGTGTGAAATCTCGTCGGTTGAAGTATACGCGATACAAATCGATAAAACCGCTTTCGAGTTTTTAGCGGTTGCATCCATAGCTCTAATGGCTGCTAATCGCACGGGTTTGGTTAAAAGATTTAAATTTCCTATGAAATAAACCTTAATTCCATATTGGTTAACTATACTTTCCTCTTTAATTAATCCTTCTATTTTTTCCTCCATTAAATCCATTAAATATTGTACTTCTTCAGGGCTTCTTTTGAAATTTTCTATGCTAAACGCGTAAACTGTCACGTATTTTACGCCTAATTCATAACAGTATTTAAGCATTGACATTAATGTGGAAAAACCAACCCGGTATCCTGCCCCATCGATTAAATTATGTTGTTTGGAATATCTTCTATTTCCATCCATTATGAAGGCTATGTGATTAGGTATTGGAGCTACTGAAAGGATGCAAAAAATGCATTTTCTTGCTAAAATACATAAACTTTCATACATTTGAGATCGTTTTCTAACTTCCATTATGAGTTTCCTAGAAGTTGATAATCTGTGACTCTGTGTACTCAGTTACACCTGTTAAGAGTATTAGTCTATTAGAAGATAAACAAACACTCTTTTTTTCCATTTGTTTTTTATTTCGTGAATAATTAGTATACTATAATGAGCCAAATTAGTATATAAGAACAAAGTGTATATGATGTATTGATATAATTTATGCATTGATAACTATATAGTAGATTAAAAGACACAATTACTTGCATTTTTCACTTTCTTTGTATCATAATCTAATATGATTTTCTTAAGATGCTTTTCATATATCACATGAACAGAGATGGAAATTGATTAAAATACATAAATCAATTATTCAAATAAACATAGCATCAGATATCAAGTGCAATAACATTCCACATTATGCAAATCAGCAATTAGATACTAAACACTTAATTTAATAAAACCTAAACAACAAATCTGATTTCAATTACATAGCAATTGAGTGCGAATTTTGAATCTAAAGGTGTCGTTCAGGAATTAGAATACAAATTAGACTGATGAATTACAGTTAACTCGGATCTTAGGCCAATTCATGTATACATACAAATATATACACACACAGATAGCAAGCTGCAAACAGTTATAGTATCAATAGGTGAGATGCTACCTTGATATGGAGAGCAGAGTAGAAGGAGGCACTTGTGTGAAAGAAGATCGCCGGCGACTGGAGTGAAATGCTAAGAAGAGGTGATCGCCGGCGACTGCAAATTCCGAGTTCTGATTTTGGCGTTTTGGGCGAATATGAGTTCAGACAAAAAATAGTTTGTGGAGGTTTTTAACTTTGGCCCATTGAACCACTTTAGACATAAAATATAGCCCAATAAACTCTACAAATTTAAAAGTTGGCCCAAACTAACTTTTTTTTTTCTTATTTGGAAACTCCAAATGAAATAACGGAAGTCTACCCACAATATTCAAGTGAGCACTCCGAGTTCGAGCTCCTTTACAGGACTCGAACTCCAGACCTCACACCTCATATGGGAGTAAGATCTCATACATCAATCCAGCTGAGCTAGACATCATTTGCGGCCCAAATTAACTCGATTTATGAATTTAATTCGGACAGTTAAAAAAATTATATTTTTATAATGAATTTTGTTTGTGACGAACTCCCTAGGATGGCTGAGATTTTCTTGTAATGTGCACAACTTAACTGTTTCGTAGCTATTTCCAAATATTTTATTGGTCGTTTAATAAAAATTTACATAGAAAACGACTGAACTCATAACCTGACTACCAATCGCTAGATAGTTAGATACTTAGATAGCAAGTTTTATTGATTCTTATTTTAATCAACAAAAAGGCTAATTTTAATAACTTGTTACAGAAATTATTTTGATAACATGTAATTGTCTTTTCTTTTACTGCATGTATAATTAGAATCTATAATAATAGGTTCGTCCACACCCACATAAATTGTCTTTTTTATCTTTTGAAATGTAATTATTAAAATACCCCGTCTTCTGGACAGAGAAGTGAGATAAACGATCAGCAAGTTATGTCAAATATCATTTTTAAATTGTAAAACAAATTCTTTTGAAAATAATATTTGTTTTATATGTCATAACATTATTCTGCATTACTCTTGGTATGTGTTTATCACCTCAAGTACAGGGAAACTGTATAAAAGAGGAAGGTAATGTGAAACATGTCAAAAATAGACATCTAAAAGGACGTGTGAGACACCTTAATTTACAAATCTTATCGGTTTAGTTATTTTCATGGAAAGTTCACGATAAAACAAGTAGATTATAAATATATTCAAATTTCCTTGATTTGTGAGTTTGAAAAATCGTGAATAAGTATGGACTGTATAACTTATTTCAGAAATGCTACAAAAGACTTTGTTTTCCGTATTAAAACTTTTTTGCTTTTATTTCTTCTGTCCATGAATTAAAATAATAAAATTGTATCGCTTTCTATAAAAAAAATTCATCATAATTAATTAACATGTGAAATCGCTAATTATCTTTCATAGTCTAGTACTCTAGTCCTCTGATTTGAAAATTATAATGATCAAATAAATAAAAAGATAAATATATATAATATAGTAGAAAATAATATGGATCTATCATTAATATATGTATAATTGTGACACAGACTTTGAAAATAAGGAAATGGTGTTTGCAACTGAAAGCATTTACGTTTTTTTTGTTTTTTATAATGAAAGTGGATGAAGCTTTTTGAAGTTTGTAGTTTATCATAGTCTGCTTTTTTGTCCACTACCACTTTTATATTCATTAATCAGTCGTGGAAAAACCAAAAACTACTAAAAATTAAATAGCAAGATCACGTCTACGTCAGTGTTAAATTCGAATCAGATAAATGCAGTTATCGGATATTGTTACGATATTGCATGAGACAAAGTATGACTTTGATGGTGGTTTATAAGTGTAAGTATTCTCTCCTCTTTAAGCTAGTTTGTAAAATGAATTTTATACCTAATTTATTACATTATACGAATCTAATATGTGATGAATTTGTATAAAATATTCATTGTTTTGTTTGCAATTTGACGATTACTTCATGTAGGGGAAATTGTTTATAGTAATTAGTGTTTGGTTTTATTCATATTAATACCGTAATATAGATAGATGAAACAATAAAAAAGGCCAATTGGATAATTAGCGGTTGCAAAATATGATTCTGAACGTTAGTGTTTGGATTTAATTATACTATTTGAAATTATAATAATCAGATAATGAGTTTTATAGTTTTTGACACACCTGGTTTCATTTGTATAGTTAATAGTTAAGCATAAATAATTAGTTTTAAAACGCATCCTTACTTGCTTTTTTAAAACTTTTGGATATTATAACACTCAAATAATTTAACTTTTTTATATTTTTTATAAAATACTAATTTTAAATTATTTGAATTTCATAATGCAATAAACAAATAACTTAGCTTCAAGGGATTATGAGAATGGGCAAAATGCATAGAAGGGTAACCTACTTTTCATCAAAGTTTATTTAAGGGTATGTACTTTTGTTTTGATCACTAAAGGGTAACCTACTTTCCATTAAAGTTTATTTAAGTGTATGTACTTTTGTTTTGATCACTAAAGGGTAACCAACTTTCATAAAAGTATATAAAAAGGTAAATGTGACTTTTGAAACTTGTTACCGGTAATCAATTCTTCCATTTGTTTCCCACGTGACTATTTAATGCTTATATGATTAGTTTTGTTTCACAACCTTCAAACTAGGTCAAAATAAAGTCGATCAATTCTTTGTTCTAATTCCAAAATTCCATCTTTTCTTGAACTAATGGTTAAGGCATGGAAACAAAACTGATCTAGTGACCCAAGTTAATCAAGTTCAAGACTCATCTCAGAAGCTCAACTTTAAAAACCAATACATGATCCTTTTTTGAATTTATTGTTTGAGTAAAATGATTTAGAAACGAAGAAGCATGTACATTTTAAACTTTTTTTTTTGTAACCGTTCATTTTGGTTGGAACAGGTAAATTAAACTTGTTGAGTGAGTCATTTCCCCTTTTTATATACCTTTATGAAAGTAGGTTACCCTTTGATCAACATTTATGAAAGTAGGTTACCCTTTGATCAACCTTTATGAAAGTATGTTACCCTTTAGTGATCAAAACAAAAGTATATACCCTTAAATGAATTTTGATGGAAAGTAAGTTACCCTTCTATGCATTTTGCCCTTATGAGAACACTAATAATACCAGGTTTTGCATTGCCAAATGCATTTTTTGTAATAATTTTCGTAATATTTGATTCATTGTCATTGAGAAATGGTACTACTGATTTTTATCTAATTTTCTTACTTATATTTTTCTGCTCATATAAACAATACAAATATATAAATCAAATGATGAGATTATAAAATAATAATAATAAATTATACGTGTCAATTATCTTATGATTATGAAAATAAAATATAATATTTTTCGTCTATCATTAGAAGTGTTTTCACTCACATTCACTGTGAAATTTATAACAGGAATCTCATCAGGAACAAAACTAATAGGCTAATTCATATACTTTTTTGGAAGTGATTTATATACTACAATACTACATATATTACTCATACACACCATAATAATTGTTTTAATATGTTGTACAATTTGCTATAACAATTGTATATGAAGTCATTTGTGAAGTATATCAATTTTCATGCAGAGCATTCTGTATCTCGATAGTGTAGTCACCAAATGCATTGTTGCGGTCGACATAATCTTTATATTGACTTGGTGTGTAACGCGATGGTTCCAATTCATTTACCAAAACTTTTGCTGGTTCGATGATCCAATCGAGTGATGGGTTCACAAAGGTTGCAATGCTTCTTCTAGTTTCATGGGTACTTGTCACTACTCGATGTTTAATACTCCTCACCTTTCCGTTGCTAATAATCTGTACACATTAAACCATTAATGCTCATAATATGCAGGTTTACAAAAAAAAAGTCGGAACATATAGTAAAATAGTAATGGATCATGTACTATAAGGGTATTGCATCTGAATCCAATTTAAGTTTAAATTAATTATTCAACTTTTATATGTTGTCAAAAAGGTGGCAAGAAGATGGCCGGTAAAAACGAATTTTGATTGAAACATGTCATTTTTAGTAGGGGTCGGGTTGATTCGTATATACTTTCTTACCGAGTTTTTATCTTTTTCATAAAGAAATATTGTGCTAAGCTTATTAGAAAATATATAATTGATATAATAATCCAATTTTTTTGAAGCATAGATTTTTATAGACTTTAAATTTGGTTAACCTCTTAGATAAGCTATTTATTTGACCCATCAACATGATTGAGAGGTAAACACGTCCAAATTGAGAGTTTTATATATTAAAAAAAATTGCTTTTGAATTAAACCAGTCAATGTCTTGAATATCATCAGGATCGAACCAGCGGATAATAATATTGATTGTATTTATGATATAATACTTATGTAAATTGTGTACAAATACAAAAAGAAAAAAGAAAAAAAAAACTAGAAAAATACAAAACAAATATTATAAAGAATTAAAAAAAAAACTTAAACGTTTTTTTCAAGTAATTTAATATTTTTAGATTTCAATACATATATAAAAATTTATTATATTTCTATTTTACTTACCTATTTTTTCTTTCCCCTTTTCCAGTTCAAGTGGATTTTATATATTCAATAGGCTGGTTCCGATCGAGTTATAACCATCAATCTAACAGACTCATTCCAACAAGCCATCTTTTCATTTCCCGGTTCAACTGGCCGATTCATATGGGTTTTAAAACACTGTTTATAACCGGCACCTTCTTGGAATACCAATAGATTGTCTACTTTGCCCCTGAATTTTTAAGTTTATATCTATACCCTAATAAATTGAAGTAAATTTTATTTGTGTTATGTACAAGTGAGCCTGGTGCGTAAAGCGTAAAGTACATGTACTATGGAGTAGTATTCTATAACTAGCAGGGTACCTGCGCAATGCGGCGGCGGGTACCCAGAAACTATATTTCGTGGCGAGCAAGTGTTGTTCGTTTACATGGTAATAATTGTTGCTAGAAATAAATAATTAAACGGAAATGTGGATTTTGGTAAGAGTTGATGATTTACAGTGTCGTATATTTAATGTTATTGGGTAAAATGGTTTTCGAGTAACAGAGTTTTGTTATTAAGTGTGGGTGGTGTTACCAAAGTGTAATGTATAGCAAGTGGTTAACACATAGTGATAAGTTAGGAGAGGTCTTGGGTTCGAATCTTATTAGCCGCGATTTTTTTTTTAAAGTTAGAGAACTAACTAACAAAAGTGGAAAGGTCCTTAAAATCAAGTTTAAGGAGCTCCTTAAACTTGCCTAATGGGGTAGGCCTAAATGCTTTATATAGTAGTAAGATGTAATTTAATATAATTAAAATATAGTAACAACTGACAAACTATTTTCAACCCCCATATTTATGATCACCTACCAACCACCACCATGTATTCGGCACAAAAATCCAAATGTTTTAATTTAAGTGTTGAATGACGATTTGAAACGATTTTCCATATATAAAAGTATTTTTGAAAAAATTATAAGTATGAAATTTTACACAACGAATTTATACAAGTAATGCATGTACCTCAAGTTGGTTACCTATGTTAACAACAAAGGCATTAGAAATAGCTCCAACATTGAGCCATTGATCATCCTTTTGAACTTGTAGCCCGGTTGAATCCCCTTGATACAAAAGGGTTATGAGGCTAGGATCTTGGTGTGCTAATATTCCCAATGTTAGGCTCGGGTCCGGGCACGGTGGGTAGAAATTTGTTGACAATAATTGAACTTCACTCGTATTTTTAAAGAACCCAGGCTCGAGCCCTAATCCTTCACAAATCATTTCTAAAATCCTCAAGCTTAATTTCTGTATTTCTAATATGTATGCTGCAATTACCTCCCTGTATATGATTTAAACTTGGGATAATGAAATTAAAGTGGCAATTATATAACGAAATTGAGTATATTAAAACTCGTTGATAATTGTGAAAATGTATTTGGCGTAACGGTGTTTAATGAAAAAGGTGTCTTAGGGGTCTTTGATTTGTTTTTCTTAATTTCGTCTAACTTGGTATGCATATCGGATTCGCTCCAAATTATTTTGTTGATCCGGTCCAAAAGAAAAAAGAAAATAACCCAATCACAAGTTCTGGCTCAGTCAGCAACTAACTCAGTCAGAACTATCAAACGCCTCTTAGAAAAGTGTTGTTTAGAGAGGGTATGTGTGTTAGAGAGAGTTTGTTGTTCAATCATAAAAACTTACTCGTATCTTGTTGGTTTACTAGGCAATAATTGAATACATTCTTTTAGATGGTGACATGGATGCTTAAGATTTTCTCTCCATAAATACACACCATTTTTGGGGCAAACCGTGATGTTTGTGTAAATATAACCTTTCTTACGTGGCAAAATTTCAGTTTTCTCTTTAGTTGACATGTCAAAGAATTCCTTAAGAACACTCATTGCATCATTCACTATCTTTTCTGGGATTCCATGATTAATCACCTGATGATAAAATCACAACAATTTTAAACCAAAGTTATACAATTAAAAAAAAACATGGATTTATAGGGTTGATAGTATTAATTAGTACTTGAAAGAAGCCGATTTCTTGAGAAGCCGTTAAGATTGCTGCAACTGCAGCCTTTGATTTTGCAAGATCTATGACGGGAATTGAATCACAAACAGGATTATCAAGATGTTGTGGTCTATCTTCCTTGGGGAATATGTAATCTTTGGGTACATATTCAACATCGAACCACTTTGAATCTTTATCCTCCTTCATCACTATATGCAAAACCCCCTCAACTAAATAGTCACAAGTGTAAAATAAAATGATGACACATTGTGTTAGACATACATATATATAGGGGGAGAGAGAGAGAGATGAGTACATGTATATATGTATGTATTTATGTATATACTATTAGGGCTGTCGTCTTTTCGTGTTTTTGGTTAACACGATATGACACAAATCCGTTTTTATCAACATGAATACAAAACGACACAAAGTCATTTTTTATATTGCTAACACGAACACGCCCCAATTTAAAAAGTGGGCCCCTAAATTTTGTGAGCCGTGGGCGCCCTTGGCGCCCATGCCAAGGGACGGCCCTGCGGCTACCCTACACCTTCCTCGCTCACTCAGATATGTTTATGAAATATGTCTAAATGAAATTTATGGCTTTCACCCTGAATCAAATGATTTACCATAAAGCAAAAGTAGAACATAGTGTTGTACTAATAGATAAGCCAACTAATTAAGGGCATGTTTGGGAAAGCTTGTTAACGGGGCTTATGAGCTTATTAAGTTTAAATTTGCATGCTTATTTGAGCTTAATAAGTTAATAAGCTCATAAGCCCCGTTGATAAGCTTTCCCAAACATACCCTAAATGGCTAAACATAATCATTTTAGCATACTAACAATCCTAAAATTCAAGAAATGCACCTTCTATCGAGAGATTTTCTGAAGTTTTACAAATAAACAGAAATAGGAATCAAATTTAGCAACCAAGTATTGTTTGAAAAAGCTTATTTACAAATAAATAATGTATTAGCTAGTGTACTATCAAACGTTAACGGAATATATAGTGTTTGGATTTGCTTATCATCTTATTCCAAATGAGAATAATTATTTTCAGAAGCGGATCTAATTAAAAGGTGTTTGGGATTGCATATTTTGAAAGTGTTTTTATATTAAAAACGGTTGAATTTTTTTTATTAAATTGTTTATTCCAGTATAAACAACAACAACAATAATGATTAATGAAACTCAATCCCTTCAAATGAGATATTGTTTATTTAAGTACTAATTCAATTTACATGAGAAAACTTAAAAGAGAAATGATATTTAATCCTATTATATAGACATACTCATAGGTCTACCCACTTGATAGGTTGACATATGTATTCCACTAATTCCCTCTCCTAATATTATCTTTTGATTTTGACATGTGTCTTCATCTAATGAGTAAACCTATGAGTAGGTCTAAATGATAGGCCTAAATACCATTACTTGACTTAAAAAATGCATACTGAACCTAAATAACGCAATAAGCGCTTTAAAAATGCAATCCCAAACACACCTCAAAATAGGTTGTTAAAACAAGTTAAATAAGATGATAAACATAAGCCGTATTCTAAACAGTCAAAAGTGCTTATAATTGGTTGTACCAAAACTCGATAACATGACTTTACTTTATAAAGGAAAGCCAAAAGTGAAGGAGATGCTCATGAAATACACTCTTGCCGAAAGTTAAGCAATTACATGACTTTAATTAATCTTTAGGTTTTCATACATTGATCTTAAAATCCTCTAACGCTCCTTCATTGTAGTCTTTCTTCACTTCATAGGTCTTAAGAAATTCTTTAAACCGAAAGGCTCTATAAAGCGGATAATTTGATCCATCTATTAGAGCTTTAGCGGGTTCTATGATGCTATCGGGTTTTGGATTGATCGAGTAAACAATTGATGTTCGATGATTTGTTGCGTTGGTTATAGCTCTATGCTCTGGACTAATTAGCTTTCCATTACTAACAACCTATATAGTAGTGGATAAAATTGTTAAAAGGAAATACATAAAATAAAATTTTCTCAACTATTGAAATTAACTAAAATATCTAGAAGAAAGGTTTTTATGATGAATTTATTAGGGGCGTCAATTCTTGACATGATCAGAAAGGCCAAAACCCAACACGAACTGACATGGTAATAACTAGGTTTGGGTTGAGTCTAAATAAGTTCGGGTCAAAAACATGTCGACCTGTCCGACCTGTTTACAAATCGGGTCTTGTTCGGGTTGACTTATGTATAAACCATTTGACCCACCAACATGTTAGATTATATGGCTAACATGAATCGTGATTGAGTTACCATGATTTAAGTACGTCCAGGTTATCGTTGATCTTTCTGCCACAAAATTCTAACCAAGTCGGGTTTGGGTTGACTAATTCCAATCTAAACCCGCTAACCCAAACCCGACCTGATTTCCACCAATAGATTTTATATCTTTATATATACCTGAGCTTGATGACCAAGGATGACAACAAAGGCATTGGGAATGGGTTGAATTCCGACCCATTCTCCATTCCTATGAACTTGGAGCCCGTATATTTCATCTTGAAGAAGGAACGTGATGAGACTAGCATCACAATGTTTTGGTAAACCCAATGCCAAATTTGGGCTAGGGCATGGTGGGTACTGATTGACTGAAAACAATTGGGTCCCAATAAGCCCATCATCAAAGTAACCTGATCCAAGCCCAAGTCCTTCACATATTAGTTCCAATATTGCTGATGATAGTTTACCTACTTGAAGTGAATATTGCCCGACAACATCTCTTAAAAAAATAATGTTAGGGGTTTGTTAAGAAATAATCCCAAAAATCAAATTTTGAAAAAAGTTTAGATAAAAGAAAGCGTTAATTACTTACCGATATCTCGTGGGCTTTTGTGGCCATAAGTGAATGAAATCTTCGATGGGATAACAATGGTGTCGTAAATTATCTCGCCATAAATGAACCTTTTCATTTTCGTAGTCGTAGGTGCTTGTGTAGAGTCTACACTTTTTACTCGGGTCTTCTGAGTAAACGCTTGCCTTGTCCTCATTCGACATCTCGAAGAACTCTTTTACAACCCTCATTGTATTGGTCACCAAATTGTCATCGACTCCATGGTTGATCACCTAGTTATGAATAAACACAATTTGTCATATGGTGTAGATTTATAAGTAGTTTAGAGTGTTTGTTCTGCTGTTAAAAGAATAAAAAATATGTTCTCAATTGGTCAGATTTGCTCAAAAAGTTGAATTTTGTTCACGAGATCTTGAGTTCAAATTATGAAAGAAAGTAATTAAGGTAAATTAACCTGAAAGAATCCAAAGTCTTGACAAGCTTTAAGAATCTGTTGAACTGCATCTTGTCGATCGCGAGCAAGTGCGGTTTGAAGATCGATCATGGGGAGAGTGTTGCAACAAGGCACAGTTGTATCTCCGGGTCTCGAATCAACGGGAAAAACATAATTTTCAGGCAAAGATTTAATGGTGGAAGACCAACTTGAAAGGAGCTTCTCCATGGCTTTTGGTGATGAAAACAAGTGTGACTATACCTTCTTTTAAAAGGTAAAAGTCATTGGTCAATGCATATTATATTACTTGTATACATATTAATATCTAAATTTATGAGTTCTTACACATTTTTATAAGGAAAATTTCCTATATGTCCTTACAAAAAGTAAAAATTGTTTTTATATCCTTTCAAATTTTATAAATTATCTTTATATCTTTATAATCTTTTTAATTATTTTGATATCCTTCCAAACCTTTAAAAATTTTCTTTATGTCAAAAAGTTTATTTTATGATTTATTAAATCATTATTATATTAATAATTATTATTATCAAATTTATTTAATTAAAAGATTACTATTTACCCTTATTCTATCTCAACTCAAAACCTAAACCTAAATTAAATGATAGATTACCCTAATGTGGCCGTATATAATTGCCTCTCCGTGTACAGTTAAAGATTGATCATAATATAGATAAAGAGATGATCTATTTCCAGTTTTTGGTATATGAAGTCTGCAAATTGGGCAATCATCCGAACGTTAACTACATTCTTTCGCATAAAGAATCATGACCAGATGAATTCACGCTTTGAACACAACGCCCACAGCTTCTTAAGGAATTGAATTGCAAAACAATTTGCAATAAAAACCAAATTGCAAAACACAATGGAATCCTTGCTGAAATATGTACGTCCGATCATGTTGAAAGTCTAATTACAATTGTTGAAACAAAGGCATGCAATAATGTTGACCAAAAAACATTGATAGCGAAACTCAAAATCTTCACTAGCCTGGTGAACGTGAACAACAAATATGATATACGGCTACTCTACCGTAATCTACCATTTAATTTAGGTTTAGGTTTAACTTTAAGTTTTGATAGAATAAGGGTAAAATAGTAATCTTTTAACTAAATAAATTTGATAATAATAATTATCAATATTATAATGATTTAATAAATCATAAAATAGGCTTTTGGGCATAAAGAAAATTTTTAAAGGTTTAGAAGGACATGAAAGTAATTAAAAAGATTATAAGGATATAAAGATAATTTATAAAATTTAAAAGGATATAAAAATAATTTTTAATATTTATAAGGACATATAAGAAATTAAGCCTTTTTATAAAAACGGATCTTGTTTAAAACTTTGGAATAGCGCCAAATACTTTATGGGCAAAAAGCCCACGAGAAAACGATGAAAGCAAGAGCAAAACAGAGAAATACATAATTGTATTTTTATACTTTAGGTATATATACTTAGAACTAAGTTTATCTAAAAATAGAAAAAAAAATTGAAAAACAAATATAGGAGTAACTGTATAAAAAAATGAATGACTGAGATTAAATATGTTTTTACATATGATTCGAATATCATATGTGAACTAAATATGCGTGAATTGAATTTTTTATGTTCACATGTAGTTTTATTTTCATATTTTTAACCCACCTTTTGTATAAAAATGTTAATAAGTACATATATGAATAAATTTAAATTATTATAATAATTGGACATTTTTTTGTTTTATTGTCTCATAATAAATACAAAATCATTTTGTTTCTGGTCAAAATAATTATGAGGTCCAAAATTGAGTTTGAAAGTGCCTGGAAATGGCGAATGTGAATATGAACAGAATAAAATGATTGGCTCAGTAATTTAAAAAGGAATTAATTTCCGCACTAATTTTTTTTTTATGTATGTATGGTGTGTCATATTTTACAAATATTACTGTAAACTGTACAAATATATAATATAACTATTATGATATATAGGTTTAAATGTATAATTTAAAAATTACCTCATTTAAAAAGACTAAAACAAATATGAAAAAACTGCATATTCATAACTTTATTTATTTGTAATCAAAAATCAATAAATTTATAATATATAACTACCTAATATTTGGTAGTTTTTGGTGGTTTTATGCAAACATGAATTAATCACTGATTTTGCTCATTTTCCCTCGTACGATTTCATATCACACAAACGATTCTATGTTCTTAAAAAACATTGTGATTTTATCCGATTAGATATTTCGATAGCACCGTTGAAATACTTTAATATTAAAGTATTTCACGACTTTAGAGTGATCCAAGCAATTCTAAATGCGTATAGATTTCCAACAAATACCGCTTCACCAAATTCAACATATCCTGTACGGCTATACCCATAAGATATATATACATTTGAAAACCCCGATAAGATTAATAAAGAAAAGATTAGTACCAAAAGACATAAAATTTTTATAGATCATTTATCGCACACCCACAAAAGGACAATACTAATAATACTAATAATTATGTGATAAGTTACTAC
Source organism: Calendula officinalis (assembly GCA_963853835.1). Classification (NCBI taxonomy): domain Eukaryota; kingdom Viridiplantae; phylum Streptophyta; class Magnoliopsida; order Asterales; family Asteraceae; genus Calendula; species Calendula officinalis. The sequence continues at coordinate 25,534,839 of OY970825.1, forward strand.
AAATCACTTCTTGTTACATTTCGTTAATCATCAAGCTTAAACACTCCAAGGGTAGCTTCACCCTCACCTCGATGATCATGGTAAGCATGAAAAAAATCTTTGTATGTATAGGCTCGATAACGAGGGCGCCAATCATCTTTATCAGCAATGGATTTCTCGGGTTCTATGACAGTATCACCACGCGGATTGATGAAGCTAGCAATGGTGTACCTTGCTTCTTTGGCGTTCGTCACCGCTCTATGTTCTGCACTTTCAAATTTTCCGTTGCTGATTACCTAAAAAATATCGAAACCAAGTGCATTTGTTGAGTTTAAATAATGATCGCGTCTAAGATCCCTATGCCATAATGCAAGTAGGTGTTCATCGGGTTTGAGGTAAAAAATATGAACCCGAACACGACCGATAAAGAATTGAGTTGGTCGGGTTTGTCAGGTTGATCGACCTGATTGGGATGGTCGAGTTACACATAAGTTAGGACTTTTAGGTAATAATGGAAAAATCTAATATAGTTCTTCCGATTCAAAATAAGTGACACGCTTTCTATTTTTGGGTGTATATCAAAAAAACTGATACACTTTGATAATTTATCTTATTTGGTAAAAAATAATGTGGCCGACACCCACTAACTATCTCCTTTAATATAGTGAAATGACTCATTTACCATTATTTATACTTTTAAACATTATTAATTTCACTTTATTCAAAAGGTATCATCCCCACTAATTATCCAATTTAATTTAATATAACCTTCGTTATAAGCTTTTGCCTCAAAAATCATAAAACTAACAATGTGTCACTTAATTTGAATAGGATGAAGTATTGAAGTTTATAAGTTTTGATTAAATACTTATAACTTGAATAGGATGAAGTATTGAAGTTTATAAGTTTTGATTAAATACTTATAACTGTTGTTTAATTTTTATTAGATATTTTATAGTTATTATTGTGTTATTTTATTGATTTAATGGTAAAAATATCTAAAATTTTAAAGGAAAAAAAACCCTTTAAACTTCAATTGGGTCTAAACATGTCAAATCGAAACCCGATAAACATTAGTAATCCTAATCCAATTATACTTTACCTGTGTGTCGGGCCGGCTTATAAAAACCTAATATAAACATAAGACCTAAATACACATGACCCGACTAGCATAATCACGTTTGGATCGGGTTGACCTTTTTGGCACCCCAAAATGCAAGTGACGCGATCTTATGTACATTATTCAAAAAATTTTAAAGAATCGAGTTGGGGTTCATGTACCCTCAATTGTTGACCGATATTGACCACAAAAGCATTAGCAACGGGCTCAACCCCGACCCATTGCCCATCATGAAACACTTGAAGCCCGGAAATATTTCCTTGATAGAGAACTGTTATGATATTGGGGTCACAATGTTTCGATATTCCCAAGGCTAAACTTGGGTTGGGGCAAGGTGGGTAGTAATTCGTCGATAACATTTGAACACCCGTCAATTCATCTCCAAAGTATCCGGGTTTGAGACCGAGCCCTTCACGAATGATGTCCAATATTCTCAATGACAAGTCTCTCACTGCAACTGTATATTTTCCTACAACATCTCTTCTCGAAGAAAACAATGCATAAAATATTTGTTCATAAGACACTCGTGATTTAATAAATAATCACTTCATCCCAATTTTATTGTCTACATTCCCTTTTAACATGTCCCGAAATTATTGTCCACTTCAAATTTCAACTAATAAAAAAAATAGTTAGGTCATAAAAACAAAATTTTATTGATTGTACAGTGTACTGAATGCATTTTTTTTAAACTGTGTACTATTTGTCTATGGACAATAATTTTGGGATGGAGGGGATAACAGTTATCTACACCTATAATTACCTGTATTTGGAGGGCTTTTCGGGCCACAAATGAACCCATTCATCTAAAGGGTGACACGGGTGTTTTAAGGCGTCTCTCCAAAGGTGGGTTGACTCGTCATCATACTCGAAACTTGACGTATACAGTCTGCAACTCTTGCGGGTATCGAGTGAGTATAAACTTGCTTGATCTTCGGGTGGCATTTTAAAGACCTCATTCACTGTAGCCATTGTTTCATTTATAAGATCTTGCGAAATTCCGTGGTTGATAACCTAATGTCACAATGAGTTTGAAAGTGAATTTTTTTATGCTTTGAAGAGATGCTGGAGTTATGTACATGTATAATGATGTTCGAGCGCCCAAAATGATCACTCATAGGTCACGTATACAATATTTTTCTAGGTAAATATTTACCAGATGTCCAAATGATCAGGAAAATATAGAATTAGCTCTGGTAACTGTTAGATCGTGTATTCGTGCATATCATAAGTAAAACTCGATCCCCTTAAAGGAACATATTATAAACACTAATATCATTTAAAGAATACCAATGACATTGTCTACTGAAAAAGAACAACGTGTAGATTTGTAAAATTACGTTGCAATTACATATCATTTGATTTTCTTAGTATTTATTTAAGGAAAATGCTAATGAAAGCCCTTAGGGCTATCATTATAAAGACAAAATACATAAAAGATAATCCCCCTGAATTTTAAGAATATTACTTTTTTAATTAATGTACAAGTTTTTTATGCATGTTAGTGACAACTCTAAGGGCTGTCATTAGCAAAACCCTTTATTTAAACATACTTATAGCCAAATGTTTTAGAAAACATAATGCGCATGAGTTATACTTTTATATGAGACATGAGGTGTGGAGTTTTAATCTTGTAAACATCTCTCTGCGGTGCCAAATATGAGGGATATTTCTTATGGGAGCTGGGTTTGCCATGCAAAGGAGCTCGAACCCAGTGTGCCCGTTAGAATATTACGAGTAGACTTCCGTTGTCTCATTATTTCCAAAAAAAATCAAACTTAAGTCTTATGAGCAATAACGAGCCGTGACTTAAAGCACCACAAATAGACCAATTTAACGGGTCCAAAAATAAACATAGTAAGTCCTAAATTTAAAAAAGACTTTCATTTTCAAATATTTTCAAAACAAACCGTGTGAATATGTGACTAGTACGACTCCACCCAAATTTTGGTCGCATAAAAATGGTTTGGTCGCACAAAAATATGTTATGTTCGTGCACTAATCGCACAAAATATGGCACGGTCATAAAACAAATATCCAGTTCGCGCAAAAAACTCGGGATCATGAAAAATATCAAATGACATGGTCTATTTTTGAAAGATTTTAATCACTAAGTTGTCTTAGGAAAATGTATGCCTTTTTTGTATATTTTGGTAATTATCTCTAAAAAAAAAGGATCAAACAAACCTGAAAAAATCCGGAGTTTTTACAAGCTTGAAGAACTTGTTGAACAACCTTGTTACGGTCACCAGAAATCGTATTTTCAAGATCGATCACCAGAAAATCTTTTCCGGTGGGGACAGTTTGATCACCAGGTCTTGTACCTTCAGGGAAGACATAATCTTGTGGTACAGATGTCACAGTGTTGCACCATCTTGAAACCATCTTCTCCATGGCTAACAACAAATTAGGACTCAAAGAATACTTCCTAAAGGTGTGTATATATAGACTATAGTGATTCATTATACATTTCAACATTTAATTTTTGTTGTTTTGTACAGAATTAAACTGATAAATGATATTGATGCCTATTATTTTTTGTGTCTATTATGTGTCTGCTCATTTGATTAAAACCAATGTCAAAATCAAAGGATGATTTGGGGAAAGAAAATAGTTGAATTATATATGTAATCTTATGACGAATAAGAACATAAAGTAGCCACAAAAAGTAAATATCAATATCATTTCTCAATTAAATTTTTTGAATACAATGTCCACATTTATTAGTAGTATCTGAAATATTTTAATAGTTTTCCTTTTCGGTTATTCTCAAATTAATGCTAACTTTCAATTCAATTAGTTTACTATTTTAATAGTTATCCTTTTAAAACCCAATTTTTCATCAAACTGTAAGGACCGTAAATTTCAGTTCATTATTTAAATGGAAATATTATAAATTAAATGTGAAAAATATTTAAATTGAGCCTTGAAGGTGTTAAAATGGGTAAACGATCGGTTATGACTTGCGTTATTTGGAGACGGGTCAAAACTTGGTAAATGGTAAGTTGGAGAAGTGAAAGTATAGACCTGCACATTTTCGTGTCACGAAGATTTGGGTTCGTGGCACGAAGTGAGACAGAAACTTGTTTTTGTGATCCGCTGAACGTGAGGTTTCAGTTTCGTGTCACGAAGATAGCCCCGCCAAACCTCGTGCCACGAAGAATTTATTTCGTGCCACGAAGGTGTCTGGACAGCATAAATCGGGATTTTGGCCATTTCTCTCATTTCCAAACCCTAGAACTTCCTCCCAAGTGTGAGTAGACGATTTTGAGTGTAAGGAGGCCATTGGAACCGATTTTCACACTCAATCTTGAAGATTCTCACTCCATTGTTGAAATATAAGGTAAATCTCTACTCCTTTTAGTTATGGAGGTTGTTTTTGGGTGAAAATGGTGAAGTATGCAAACCCTAGTTGGAGGGTTTGTAATGGGTGATGAAATTGGGTCTATATAACTTAGATATACAACATATTGTCAAGGAAAATGTGTTCATAACATGGATTTGATGATTATCTAGCTAGCTATGTACTTTATTTGGGGGGAAATGGTGGTTTGGGTAACCTACCAAGTTATCTTTGGGGAAGATGACTAAGATGAGTGTAGAACACTCATTGTAAGCTTGTAAGCATTGTGTTCAAGTTGGATATGATATTTGTTGATGGAAATCTTGAACTAGGGTTTGAGATTCCACCAAGTTGGATGAACTTGGTGGTTAAGAAGGTTATTTTGGTTTGATTAGTGACCAGTTATGGATAATAACTAGAGTATGTGGATATGTTGATGATAGGTCAAGAAGACCTAATGATTGAAGGTGCTCCAATGGTGGGAAGCGAGGATTCGTGTTGATAAACACGATTTGGATTTAACTTGGCTAAGGTGAGTACATGAGACTTTTACTGGGTACATAGCAAATGATTTTGAAAACTATGATGTTTTATGAGTCTTTATTAATAAATGTTTTTAATAAAGATATGATTGAAAAGATAAGAAAATGCAAATAATTGACTACTTAAGTATGTCTAAAATGATTGATGATTTCAAAAGAGTTTATGATAAAGAAAATTGACTAGAGATTCTTTATTAATAAAATGTATGAATAAAAATAATGATTAAGAAAGCATGATATTTGGTTTATTAATAATATGTATTAGTAAAGCTACTAACAATGATTTTAAGTATCGAGTATTGTTTAGTAAACAATACTAATAAAGGCAATGATTGAATTATTAAGAGGATAAGTATAAAGTGACTAGTATAATATATATATACTATATATAGTCAATGTAGAGATAATGTATTTATAATTATGAATAATAAAAAGTGAATCTTATTAGTGAACTAAATGGTAAAGTCTATGACGATAATGATGAGAAAAGGTAAATGAAGTATGATTATGTTAAATGAGAATAATATGATAATTGGAATAGATGTATTCTAATTTATGTTTGATTATTAATTGATGTGTGTAACAAAAGTATCCGGATAACGATAACCCATTTATGGGGGAGTGAGATTACTACTTGGGGTGGTACCTCCCTGCGCAAGGGTAGTATATCTATGTGAACGATAACCCAACAATAGGGGGACTATGATAACCCGATAAAAAGAGGGATTACGATAACCCGCGAGATGGGGGAGTTGGTGATCTTGGTAAGTTTGGGAGAACCCCAATTACCATGTGATCTTGTGATGATAACCCACATCGGGGGAGTTTGCTTCGGAATGATCTGTGGCGTATGTGATATAAGGAGTAAGCTTATGGATAGCTTACATGTATGTGATTATGTAATGGGTAAGCTTACGGTTAGCTTACTAGTAAATATGAATAAAGGATAAGAATATAAGTTGATAATTAATAATCGAATAAAGAAAAGAAATGAACATGATATTTTATTATATTTGAGAATGGGTCGAAAACCTATGTATCTCACTAGACTATTTTGTCTCACGTACTACTTTATTTTTGGCTATGTACTCAGGTTCGAGATTGAAGGTTTAGAAGGTCGCAATAGAAGTGGCCTAGAGATGTTTAGCTCGGGAGCTTATAGGTAGACCCCGTTATCCTATGGTTATGATATTTTCTTTGTAACACCGGATTTTATAACTCTGATAAATGTTTTAAGGTTTTTGTTAAACCGTATTTTGTGATATTGGACTTTATAATATTTTTATTTAAAAATGTGTTATAAAAGGTGTTTTAAAAATTGAGGTGTTACAAAAACGGTCAATGTTCAAAGCTACTAGAAAAAACCCCGATGCCGCAGATATTTTCATAGAACGCCTAAAAGATAATTTAAATCGGTAAATGTTTCAGTTGTACAACGTCCACATGTGTATGTTCTCACTATAACTAATAAATACAAAAAACAAATATCTAAAAAACAAATTGCTAGTATTCACCCATGACATTGAGGTAGTATGTCATTTTATAATATGACATCATAAGAATTATACTACAATAACAATAACAAAATCAATGATCATATTATAAAATAAATCAACATACCTTAATTATTAATTCAAAGAAAGATGAAATTTTGGACTTTGAAGGAAGAATTGATCAATTGTATTTTGACATAGTTTGAAGGCTGTGAAACAAAACTAATTGTATAAGCCTTAATTAAAAAGTCGTGTGAGAAACAGATGGAAGAAATGATTACCGGTAATCGGTTTCACAAGTCACATTTACCTTTTTATATACCTTTATGAAAGTAGGTTATCCTTTAGTGATCAAAATAAAAGTATATACCCTTAAATAAACTTTGATGGAAAGTAAGTTACCCTTTAATGATCAAAACCTATATAAAAAATTAATATTTATATTTTATTTATTTAATTTTTTAGAAAAATCAGTTTTTATATCCAATCGGCCGGTTCTTGTAACATATGTCCCACATCGGTTGGAGAGGAGAATGAAGCATGTCTTATAAGGGTGTGGATACCTCTCGTAACATGAGGCCTTTTGGGTGAAGTGATCCATACCAAAAACAAAATCGTGTGCCAGTGAGCAAAGCGCACAATATTGTGCTACGATATTCTGGGATGTTACAAATGGTATCAGAGCCAGTCCCCGGACCGATGTGCACAATGAGGAAATTGTGTCCGAAGGGGGGAAGATTGTAACATCTGTCCCACATCAGTTGGAGAGGGGAACGAAACATACCTTATAAGGGTGTTGATACATCTCCTAGAATGAGGCCTTTTGGGTGGAGTGTTCCATATCAAAAACAAAACTGTGCGTCGGTGGGTAGAGCATGCAAATCGTGCTATGGGATTCTGGGATGTTACAATTCTGGCCGATTTATAACCATCAACCTAATCGGCTCATTCTAAACAACAATCTTCTTATTTTCGGGTTCGACTTACCGGTTTGAACCGGTTTTTTAAAACATTGAACGATAATAATAGTTAAAAAAGAAATTTAAACTTTTACATCTTTGATGGCTTAACACTTGAAGTTTTTCCTAATTATTGAATAGCAAATATTTAGGATGTTGGACTAAAAAAAATTTTCGGGCCCGTGAAAAAACACAAGACATATATTTAACTTAGAATAATCTTTTTAAACTCATGTAGATTATTCAATAGCAAATATTTAAGATGTTGGACTAAAAAATTTCGGGCTCGTGCAAAAACACAAGATATATATTTTACTTTGGAAAATCTTCCAAATTCATGATTAATACGGAGTTTTTATTAGCAAATATTTAGGATGTCAGACTATTTTTTTGTTTTGTTTTTGGGCCCGTGCAATTTAACACAACTTGTTATAAATGAGAAAAAAAATTAACAAGGCCGAGCTTGTAGGAGCCTGGTACAATTTTGGAAAATAAGGTCCTCAAACTTAAATGATCGAAAATTATACTTTCTCAGTTCAAAATGATTAAATTAGATTAATTGGACGGTTAGTGATGAATTGATCCCACACCTTTTGAATAAAATAGGATTCATGATGTTTAAAATTAAAAAATAACAGTAAAATAGTCATTTCACTTTGTTAAAGTATTAAAAAAATTTCTAACGTTTTGTTTCTTAACTTGCTTATGATTCTCCTTGACTTGCTTATGATTCCCCTGACTGTTAATAATTAACCTAGCTTAATACATATGCAAGAAAAATATTGAGCCTCTTATTTTGGTAGGCTATGTTAACATGCATATTTCGAACACTCATTGGTCCGACCCTGTAAAATTAATAATATAGTTCCTTATAAAAACCTTCCTACTTATTTTTTTAATATAAATATTCAAATTAAATGACTAGGTTTAAGAAAAATAATTAACAGATTTTGTATGTTAATTATTTTATAAGTAAAAGGATAAAAACAAAAATTTAAAAAGAAATAATACAATTTTTATTGTTAATTAGCAACATCTTTACTATATTATAAAGAGTTTACACATTCCATAACACACTTGCTAATTATGGAATTAATTCTTTGAAAATCAAAAAATGCTTTGCCAGTTCTCGAACCCGCCACCTATGGGTTAAGTAACGTCTCCAATACCACTTGGCCAACCCTATGAATTCAATGCAAATCTTAAACAGGATTCCTATATCCTCTCTGTTCGTTAGCAGGCTGGTTAAGCCAACAAAAAAAAGGGCGGCCCACTAATTCTTTATCTGGGTAACCCAGCATTTAATTGTTTCTGTTTTGCGGCTCATCAGCTTTGGCCCTTTTGGTCACACTAGAAACCTGCGTCGTTATCACGCCTGTTAGTTATCACACTTGTTCGTTCATGCGACTGTTCGGTCACACTAGAAAACTGCGACAATGATATAACCGAGGACCTTAAAGCCAGTCATATTATGTATCAATGGTGAAATGTTTCTCTAAATATATATTATTATGTGTCAAATCTTTTAATATTTTACTTACAGAATTACAGGTTTTTGAAAACCACAGTTACAGTTGTTGAATTGTCAAGAAGAGTTTAGATCACGAAGAAGTAAGTAACTGGTTTTTTATAATTAGTTAACTTCTTTGCTACTAAGCTTGGATGTGATGTTGATTTTTTTCTTTTAATTAACCTTTTTACCGGCAAAATGGTGATAATGTGGGTATTATAAAGTTTATAGAGACAACATTAACTGCAACTTCTAATACGCTTTCCAATTTTTATTTCTCCATGTACAATCCATGTAATTTATTTTATTTGAGATTTGGTTTTGTGCAGATAGCTATAAATCGATATGTAGTTTAAAGAGGTGGGTGTGGAATTAAGCATGTGATAAATTGTCTTTAGTGAAACATGTCATTCAACTGTGCCAACTCTAATGTGTAATTTGTGGAGCACCTGAGAGAAGATACAAGACAATTTATTCGTTTCTAAAAACACAGTGTAAACCTTTTATAGTTTTGTAATTTGTTTATGCCTGTGACTCAGTATTGTTTAATTATAAACTTATTTATTTCAATATTGATGAGCGCATAGACTCAACTGCCAATGTACAACCCGAAAATGTTGAAGATGTTTGTAACTTAAAGAGGAAATTTAAATAGATGATGGCATCATTTTTATGTTCAAGTTAGGCATTCAAGCTTTTAAGTTACAATCGTTGAGTTGCACAAAGCATTCAATAATATTATAAGAGTAGTATAATATATGATTTCCTGGGCACTATCTTCTAAAATCATTTAATGCAAACTTTATCAAGAACCTCTATTTTCTAGAATCAAGCTGTGGCTTGCATCAAGGTGTTTTATGCTTATTGTTCGGTTTTGTAACATAAAACTATTTTTAATTTTATTTGGGAATGTAAGGATGAAACGTATGTTTATTTATGAAGAACTGCATTTTCTTTGTCCACATACGGTCATTTGTTGAATTTTGGTATTAGAAGTTGGATGAAAGGGGGTTTTTCTTGTTGCAATTAAGATTTATTTGGTTTCAATACGTGTTTGATGTTTGAAATTGTAGGTATTAATCAAATATAATGCTTTTGCCAAGTCTTAAGAAGCAAATATTGTTTTTCAGGATAAGAAATTATATTTACTTCTGAATAATGATTTTGGAAATCATTTATATGAATGGGCTTCAAAGTTATACGCTGATATACGTCACCCATGACTACATCATATACTTAGATGGATTATAAAACTTCTGTTTTCAATGTTTCAAAATGAATAATTTGGTACAAAAATATTGCAATATACGTTTGATTTATAGTAAAAAAGACTCCGTTGGACAAATGTTGCAATATACGTTTACCTAATTTTTGGGGAATTTTTTTTTTAGACTATGTTAGAATCAATTATTCACGTATTGTAACATTTACAATTAGTTATATAAGCTTTTAACATTTAATTTTGATTCATGTCTCTATCTAAATTTCACACATGAACCTTTTTTTTATAAAAAGAAATTGCAATTTTGGAGGAAGCATAAAGATTTTTGTGAAGGTTATGTCACGATGAAATTTAATCTTGAAGACTTCTTACTGCGGAAAGGAGTCTGGAATCAATCATCCACTAGTAGTGAAAGTAAGAAATGACAATATTAACATAGTTTTATATTGTGCTTCAATCTTGCTTAAAAGAAAATGTAATTGAACAATATTTACTCACTCCAAAAATAGTTGTAGGGTACCCGTCACCGCATTGCGCGGTACCAGCTAGTATATTCAATATGTGCATGTGTATATATAGTTATAAATCTAACCATAAGAATTTAGATTTTCAAAAAAAGAATATATATAAATATAAGAAAACTAGTTAAATAATTGTAAAGAGGCTCTCAAGAGGTTACCCACGCTAGTAATCATATTCGTTCCCCGTTGTAGGGGCGATCTAACCATTAATCAATCATTATGCTATTTTCTTTAACTAATTCTCTTTTAATTTCATTAAAATAACCAAATCACCCTCGAACATAAAAACATAGATTTCATGATTTGGTATCATTTAACTATGTCTTATTCAAGAACACACAATTACAAAGCTACGTAGAACTGAATCCAATATCATCTTAAACAACCTTTTTAGGTAAAAGCTCCAAAATTTATTCACAAATGGATTTCACCGGTCACCGGTCAATCACGAACCACCAAAACTCGACCTACCAATCGTCGGCTTTCCCAACAACAACCGCCACCGGATTCCCGCTACTAGCTATCGCAATAGCTTGCATCACCGCCATCACTTTTTTGATAATTAGCTACTTCTTGATCACCAAATGTTGTTACCCGTTAACACGATTCTTGATCACCCGAACCGCCGCCTCAGAAGAACCGCCGTCAGTCTACTCGACGCCAGCGTGGCAGATCACCGGGCTCGATGAATCACTAATCCAAGAAATACCTGTTTTCCGGTATAGCAAAAGGGACGGCGAGAACAAAAAATTGTATAAATGCGTTGTTTGTTTGAATGAGTTTCAAGATTTAGATACATTAAGAGTTCTCCCTACTTGTGACCATGGCTTCCATTCACATTGTATCGACATCTGGCTTCGGAACAACCCGAACTGCCCGATTTGTCGATTGAACATCTCAGGTGCTGCCCGGTTTCCAACCGACACAATCGGGCCAACTTCTTCACCCCAAGATCCACCACCATTGGCCCATAACAGCCCAACAAGCAGCAGCACTGAAGAATTTGTTACAATTGAATTGGGTGAGCACGCGAACGAGTCAAGAAAGTGTCGGATTGATTCGATAATTAGCGACGAAAGGGCAACCGTCGCGAAAGACGAGCAGCTTGCGATTCAACCCCTGCGGAGATCTTTCTCGATGGATTCAGCGGTCGATTGCGATATTTACTTATCGATTCAAGATATTATAAGAAACCACGAAGAAGCCAGCAGGACGAAACGCCCGTTTTTCTCGTTTGGAAACACACGAGGCTCTCGAAGTGCTATTCTTCCTCTCGAGTTTTGACCCAACGGATCGTTAATTTTCGTGTTTATATTTTATTTGTTCTTTTTGAGTTGTCGCGATACATCAAATTTCTCGTATTTCACCTTCAAAAACCTGTATTGTTACGCATTTTGTATTGCTATTTGATAGAAATCAATTCGAAATTGTTAAAAATAATACATTGTAAGATAGTAATTACCTTTGGGACAACAGATATAAGCATGTATGAAGTTAGCAGGTATATTAGCAGCCCATATAACTTTTGAAATTAAAATAGTTATATTTATAGTTTTCAAATAAGTAATTTTTTTCCATTACATTAAAATGCAGCCAAATCGCATGACGTCTCATGATTCGATTTCCAAAACCGCCGTATCATCTTCTAACTCGCTTGATTCAGATTCCAATTTCGACGAATCATCTTCCAAATTGAAGTTCAAACGAAATTTATGGCTACAGATAAGTCATAAACGATTTTCGGGTCGTCGGGTTTCACAAAAACCCAACAGGTTGCAACGGGTAACTAATGAGGAAATACACAGATACTTTTGAGGAACTCTCTTCACCGTGTGCTAGTTTTAGTTTAACCGGTTGAACCGGCCGGGCCAATCCGGGATTCAAATCACTGAGGTAAACTGTATGGTCCTAAAAGTTGTATAAATACTAAATTAGAGGACTGTATTTGAGCAATCTAAAAGTAGAGGGTGTGAATTTAACTTATAGTATCTTCTAGACAAGTCTAGTTCATATTTCAATATAGCCCCCTGCTTACAGAGGGAAATTACAATCCTTACGTTACGCCCCAAGCATTTCAAACCCCAAATTTATCAGATCTGCTCCTCTCCTCCTCCGTCGACCAACAAATCCGTCGTGACCGCCACCGCTTCCGCCGATACCTCAGACATCGGAATCTCATCTGTCATCGGATAATTCGTCTGGTTCGTTTACGTTTTCAGTAACTCACACAGATGTGTTAATTATCACTTATTGCTTCTCTGCTTGCTAATTATCACATATCTTACTGATCGATTCACAATAAATTGCCACGAATTGCGAATGATTTTAGTACTGATATCTAGATCGCGATTATCGACGTACTTTGCACTGTTTTAGTTTTTGGATGTTGTGAAATTCGTCGAATTAGTAAACATACCTGCTTTAGATCCGTAAGTCACTTAGCTTGATCACAAAAGTTAAGACGTATCATTGATGATTTGATGTTGGAATGGGGAACATGAAGCATAATTTTTTAGATTAATTTACCACATTCTAACAAAAAAATAATCTGAAAAAAGATTATGAAAGCCTAAGCTTTCAGTAAGTTGATTTGCTGTAGAAAATTGATAGGTGCAGTTATATTAATTTGTGCAACAGTCAAACATTACTAAATATTTGGGTACTTATGCAGTTAAACACAGATAATGTCAAAAATTGAAATTATAGCCAAATATTTTCCTCTTTTCAGGTCCTTGAATATGTATGATAATCTTGGAAACCCAGTTGGGGGAAGACCACCAGCAAATACACCTCAAACTCCCTTTGGGAATCCATTTTATGGTGCCAGCTCAGGACTAATCAGGGGTGGTCTAGGTGCCTATGGAGAAAAAATCTTAGGTTCAAGCTCTGAATACGTGCAGAGTAATGTAAGTAACATCAGAAGTAACAATACTATATAGAATCTATAATTCTATATACTTACAGATTATTTACAACCTATATACTTACAGATTAGTCGATACTTCTCTGATCCACAATATTATTTCCAAGTGAATGACCATTATGTGAGGAACAAATTGAAAGTTGTTCTATTCCCGTTTCTGCACAGGGTAAGTCGTAAATTTTAAATTATTATTTATTTTATTTTAATCATGTTTTTTTATTATTATTAACTATATGTCTTTTTATTACAGGGTCATTGGACAAGAATTACTGAGCCAGTGGGGGGTAGGTTATCGTATAAGCCCCCAATTTATGATATTAATGCTCCAGATCTTTATATCCCGTTAATGGCTTTTGGTACATATGTTGTTCTTGCTGGCTTCGCGTTAGGTCTTCAAGGGAAGTAAGTATCACAAAACCCAGAGTGACTCGTTCATAAGTCAAAACGTCTAATGGGTAGTTTTGGTTAAGGACAAAATAAATTTTAGTACCTTGAACTTGGCTGACTAGGTCTTCTACTACCCTGAACTATTAAAGGTGCATCATGGTACCCTGAACTTGACAAAATGGCCGATTTAGTATCCAAGACTCGTTAATTTGATCGCGTTGCTTTACTTGAATTACTTCCATTGGAGTTTTTGACGGACTAAAAAATATACTATCATTTCAATATATTGATATTAGAAGCAAATCACGTGCGAAAACATGATTAAATTTAGGGGTGAGCTCGGTTCAAAAACCGAACCAAACCGAAACCGATAAAACTGAAACCGAAAACGATGAATTTTCAAAACCGAAACCAAACCGATAACATGTTATCAGTTTTGGTTCGGTTTCGATTCGGTTCCGGTTTATTTGGCCAAATGGTCATTTTTTATCCGAAGACCGAACCGAAACTGGTAGAACCAGAACCAATGTCACATAGTTCGCGGTTCGCTCCGGTGCGAAATAGTTTACCCGGAGCGTGGTTCGGTCATTTCAAAAAATCGGTTCGTAGGGGGGTAGGCTCATTCCGGTTCGCCCGGTTCGCCTCGGTACGATGTACCATATATCTCGGTACGGTGTACCATATATATTAATAATATACCAAAAGGGAAACAATCGGAATTCAAGGGGGCTAATTGAGGTACACTTAATAGCTAATTAATGTATAACTAATTTATAGCTAATTTATGTATAATTAACTATACAGCTATTGGGGAGTCTTTTAGGAATTGGCTAACCCTATTCAGTATTTTCGATTCCCCCCTCTTTCTATCACACAGCCGATCGTCTTCTACTCTTCTTCATCTCTCTTCGATTGTTAATTTTTTTTTTTTACAATTTCTCTTCATCATTTGGTCTTAAAATCGTTCACTTGATGTCCCAATCGCCGATTGGAACGATTTGACCAGAATATCGGTCGATTTGACCTCGATTAGGATCGATTGAATATCAATATCGATCAATTTCATATTAAAATCGATTCAGATCGACTGATTCAACGAAATGGATCGACTGATTCAACGAATTGGATTGACTGATTCACCGATTTGGATCGACTGATTCACCAAACGAATACGCGACTTCCATTAATTCAGGATCGCGACCCCACCAGCGATCGGATCGCTAACGACCCGCGATTGGGATCGCACGATCCAGATCGCAATTCGTGGCTACCCTGGCGATTTATGTGACTCTGACCAGAACCGAAAACGATGAATTTTCAAATCCGAACCGATAACATGTTATCGGTTTCGGTCGCTTCGGTTTGGTTCAGTTTTTTCAGCCCAAATGCTCACCCCTAATTAAATTAGTGAGTCAGGGTACTAAATCGACTATTTTGTCAAGTTCAGGGTACCATGTTGCACCTTTAATAGCTCAGGGTAGTATAAGACCTATCAGCCAAGTTCAGGGTACTAAAATTCATTTGGCCGTTGTTTCATTACGTATAAATAATTAATGTGTATAAGTTTACAATATTCCACTATTTTAATAACTCCATTTTTCAAAGAAAATGACTCTAGAGGTTTTATGCAATAATATAGCTTCGGTTGACGTTTGTTCGGCCCCTTTTTTTGGTTAATTTTATAGATGCTGTTTGAGATTAATTAAAACTATCACAGATTTGATTTTTTTAAGAGACTATTATTAATTTTCAAAAATTAATCATTTACTATTGTTAATTTAAATAATTAATAACATAATTTATTTTTTATTATTTAATTACAGGTTTACCCCAGAAGCTCTGAACTGGCTTTTCATGAAAGGAATAGTAGGGTGGTTTCTACAAGTCTCACTTCTAAAAATGTCACTATTTTCACTAGGCGGTGCAGAAGCACCCCTGCTGGACATCGTAGCTTATGCTGGGTACGCCTTCACCGGATTATGCCTCGCTGTACTCGGTAAAATCATCGTATCCTATTCCTACTACTTCCTAATGCCTTGGACTTGCCTCTGCATGGGAATATTTTTGGTTAAAACCATGAAACGGGTCCTTTTTTCAGAAGTTAGAAGCTTCGATTCCAGCAGGCATCATTATTTACTGTTGTTTATTGCTTTGGCGCAATTTCCGCTTTTTATTTGGCTCGGTAATATTACCGTTAATTGGCTTTTTTAAATGTTGTAGAAAAAAAAATGTATCGGTTTTTAATTAATGGTTAGATTTTGATTCAATGCCACTTGAAGCAAGTGAAGAATATAAAAACTTTTTTTTTTTTTTTTTTTTTTTGTGACGGTTTGGTTGTACTTTTTTTTTAGTGCATAGATTCTTGTTTTTATATAATTTGGACACTTGTTGTGGTGGGTTTTATGTAAAAGGTGAAGAGTTGTGTATGCCTTAGTAGTGGGTTTGGACTGTTTCACATGATGATATAACATTCTTGTACGGAATTTGAATATATTGGTGTTGATTAGGGATGAGCATGCTACCGTACACTGGTATTTGCTTGGATTTGTTCATCATGGTACCTGTTGAACTGGTACCTAATTCTTTTTGGATTGCTCATTCCTAGTTTTGTTATTTGGCCCGTTTTAGATCGATCAAGTTTGACAAAACCACAATGGGCTTGTGATGACATCATCATCTGTACTCATGACATCAGTATTATATCCGAGCACTTGTATTCTCTGCATTAGATGTAGGAAAGATTAAAGTTGATTTTATCTTCCAATTTGATTGCTCTAAATGACGTTTGAAAAGATGCCACATATTCGTTCCATGTTACATTTTGAGGTTGGAGATATTTCTCAGTTACGTCACATACTCTTGTTTGTAGTCATTCAAATGATGTTTGAGACATAATATGGAGACCATGTGGAAAAAGAATATGTGTACACAACAACAATAATAATGTATACTTTTATCAATTATCTGTGTTTCAAACACGTATTTTAGTTGATGTGAACCAAATTAACTTATTCTACTAAGTTAATTGACAAATTAACAATAATAATGTATACTTTTATCAATTATCTGTGTTTCAACAATAATAGTGCTAGAGTTAGAGCTTGCAATCGGTTTGACCGTTACACTATAACAAGATATATCAACTATAGTACCTCTACCAGCACCAATTTATTTGACCAACAAACTAATATAAATGGTACCCCTACCCTGATTTAGATAGTCTATTTCCTGAAAGATTTCCAACAAAAGTATTGTGAAAAAATATAATATGATATGATGGCATAAATATATAGATACTCTAAAGAGATAAAATAATTGAAGCATGTATGATATATACTCATGAAAGTCATGTGTTGTAAACCTATCAATCTAAAAGACAGGTAATATATGTAAAATATGTAAATAATGTAAGATATGTAAAACATGTTAATCACAACCGGTACTTAAACTTTCAACCATTTAGTTGAGAAACATCACAAAATATATTGATAGAATATGCATGCTTATTTTTATCAGTACCACTCGTGTTTAACAAAATACGTTTATATTTTGGGTAAAATAGATTGTAGTTTGGTTTATGAATAAGGTAAAGCTCAGTATAGGGTGCTTTCTGCATGGAGCATAACCACTTGATTATTTATTGATTTACTAAATGTCATATTTTCATAGATCCTATAAACTATGAAATTATGGGTGTCATTTTAAATTTTAATTGGTAGGTAATTATGTATGAAGCTCATAGCATTGGATCCCTTGAGAGGTAGATTTTGAATTCTTGTGGGATGGCGAATCATGACTGAGTTGACAATTTGATTCTGTGTTTAGTATTATAAACTATCAAAAAATATAACCACTCTTGCTATAATCTTAATATAAGTATACTAACTTTCTTTTCATGTAAAGGCCGATAGCTACTTATATTATATTTGGTTTTCCTAATATATGTCATAATATTATGATGTATTTAATCAATTAGTTACTTCATTTAAACATAAATTTGTATTTAATACAATTTTTAAAATGATAGAAATTAAAGTTTATTAATATTAATTATTCAATACATATTTAGAAAATAAATTGTTTCATTGAATGCACCTTAATGTATGCATCTATAACATACACTAGAAAAACCCTATTATATAACATACCAGAATATAAAAACCTTAAAATCTTTTTTACAATATTATGTGATTAGGTGGTGTCTTAATGTAAATAATACTTATAATACTACTATACTCTTAAAATAACAAAAGTTAATTATAGAAAGTCCCATAAATTATGAGAATAGATGTTTGTATGTAAAATACTTATATTTATTGGACATTGAAAAGAAACATGTAAAAAGAAATAAAGGTTGGCTTTTAGTTTCGGGTTGGTGGCCGACTAGTGGATAAATACTACTTCAACTAACATCTCATAAATATTAGAAAAATGACCAAGACAGCAATAAACTAGATGTAATTAATGGTTGTAGTAGTTTTTTTTTTTCCTTCACAATTTATAACTTACTTTCCTATAAATATGTTGGCTAGCTTGTGTTCTGTTTATTTTAAGATGATTAAAATTAGTTAAAAAGGGAAACCTGTCTATAAGTATATCAAAAAACATATTAATATAATAAAAAATATTGTTGGATTGTATTTAATTTATTAATTATTTGTAAAATTTAAGATTGGTCATAGAAAATATTATAGGTCAACTTGACTCGATTTAACATACACTAAATATTTGCTCTAATCAAGGGGTGTTTTCGGGTACAGAGCCGAATCAAATTCGAATTGAATAAAAACGAAAACTAAGAACCGGTTCGAAATTAGCTATCGTTGTTGTTGTAGTTTTGAATCTAATGATACTCCCTCCGTCCCACAAAAAAGTTCCCATTTCCCTTTGGCACAAGATTTTAGGTGATAGTTAATGGTGGGGTCATTGTTATTATTTTGAGTAAAATATAAGGTTGGTTTGGAGAGAGAAAGATAATTAGTGGATGTTATTGATGGAGTTTTTAATAATAATAATATTTTATTGTGTGGAGCCCACCACATGTGAGAAATGAGAACTTTTTTGTGGGACAAAAGCTTTCGGAGAAATGGGAACTTTTTTGTGGGACGGAGGGAGTATTATTTATTGGATTAATGGAATTTACGTATGAACAGACTACAAGTTTTTGAGAATACTTTTCTTGGTCGGGCATTACAAAATCTCTGAATTCCGTAAATACGAGAAAGCGATAAGCATCAAAGAAGCACTCATAATCATGGAGACTAAATAGTCACCGTTTCAAGATTACATGTCACTAAAAAGCTAAGCTACAAAATCTACTTTTCCATTATTTTTTATTTGAAAGTAAAAAAACAACCAAAAAGACATATAAATTTAAAATTAATAATTAGAATAAAGTAGACAAAGAATTGATTTTCCAAGTTTAAAAAAACTAAAATTCATGATACAAACTTTTGTTTAGTTGTCTTTTGCAAGCTCACATAATGCTTATGTTTTTATTTTTCTTCTGTTGACTTTTGTGTTAGGGACCAAATTTGTTATAGTTTTTTTCAACTAGTTTTGATATTAATACATTTTAAAACTATTATTCATTTCTCAAATATAACACACAAACATTAATTTTAAATCAATTTCACGTTAGCTGACACTTCAATTGACACGTTTATGCCAATAATATATTTTTACTTCAAATTTTATACATAAAATATAGACATAAAAAACTACCAATACTCACAAAACTACATAACTGTAACACCTCAAATTTTAATACAAAACATTTGCCCAAAATATATCATTTTTCATAAATAGAAGAACTATTCCAAAATATGGATTTACAAAAACTTTTGGTATGAAAATCAGAGTATAAAGTTTGGTGTTACAAAATAGATCAAAACCAAAGCTAAGCATAAATCCAATCTAATGTTCTTCTACTCTAGGCCCCGCATCTCTATCCATGCGTACCTAAACCTTCGATCCCGAACCTGAGTACATAACAAAACAACAAGGAGTACGTGAGACAAAAACGTCTCGTGAGCTACATGGGTTTAGACCCGATAATAACAATAACCGTAACACATATAAACAAACATATAAGTAAATCGTCCATCTATCTAGTCACCCTATTGTGACTCTAATACTTCGCTTTCCTAGCAATCATATCTAGTTATCGGGTTGCCCCCGAACTAACTAGAACCACATACATTGACTTATTAACCGAAATCCATCACCATTAATAAGCCTCAAGATACCGGCAAGAGGGATTCGCCCAATCTACCGATACCCGCCTTACTCACCGGACTACCTCCAGTTAGCAAGACTACTACCGTGGTTGAGTCGATGGGAATCCACCCAACTGCCCCTCACACCACACCTCATGACCGGGGGTCCCCCGCATCATCACATCATCTCAACTAGCTCTCGGCTATCACGTATATCATCAAACAAGTTAGTTCAGTACTAATATCGGTATAACTAACTATCAACTACTAGTCTACACAATTAAGCAAATAGACCATAACACAAGTAATAAAATGTATTTCATAGGCTATGTACTCAGTAAATTTTCACACGTACTCACCTTAGCAAATAATGCTCCAACCGTGTTCTTGACACCAAAACTCTTGCTTCCACAATTCGGTCAACCTTCCAAGACTTAACCAAAAGCCTAATACAATAATCATAAGATGTTCAACATCACATACTACCAACAATGTATCCATTTATCACTAGATACCATCAACTAACACTTTCCCCCAGTTATGGTGATTCACCAAACCCTAGGTTTAACCAATCCTTAATATTCTTACAAATCATCATCATACACTTGTTTACTTTGTTAATATACCATCTATTAAGTGTATACATCATTTATATCACCATAACCCATAACCCCAAGAACTAGGGTTTCAAACCCAAGCATCAAAATACATAGATCTTAAGCTACAAAGATCAAGGAGTGAAGGTATACCTTTAATCTTCACTTAGGAGTGAAATCTACCAAGCTTTTGAGAAGAAATCACCACCAAACAGCCTTTATGCTCGGAAATCGCCAAGGAGAAAACTAGGGTTTTGATATGGCATTAAATGAGCCAAAACCCGACTTTAATGCTGTCGACAGAAGTTCACGCCGTGAACTAAGTTCGCGTCGCGAACTCTCCTCCTACACGCATTCTTCGCGATCGGTAACTAGTCGTGAACTACATCGCGTCCGATGGTCCCAATCTCTGATAACGGTTCCCGATCGGGACCCAAACTTCGCGACGTGAACTTTCCTTGTGCAGCAGGGCTGCACTTTTCGGTTGTTGTCTCGACCCGGTGTCGCCCATAACATTCTCGTACGGTATCCAAACGACACGAAACCAATTTCTACGTTCTTTAAACGATTTATCCATATTTATCATATTTTTATACAATTTATTTATTTACAAATTTTGGGTCGTTACAACCAAAAAGACATATAAATTTAAAATTAATAATTAGAATAAAGTAGACAAAGAATTGATTTTCCAAGTTTAAAAAAACTAAAATTCATGATACAAACTTTTGTTTAGTTGTCTTTTGCAAGCTCACATAATGCTTATGTTTTTATTTTTCTTCTGTTGACTTTTGTGTTAGGGACCAAATTTGTTATAGTTTTTTTCAACTAGTTTTGATATTAATACATTTTAAAACTATTATTCATTTCTCAAATATAACACACAAACATTAATTTTAAATCAATTTCACGTTAGCTGACACTTCAATTGACACATTTATACCAATAATACATTTTTACTTCAAATTTTATACATAAAATATAGACATAAAAAACTACCAATACCCACAAAACTACACAACTCTCGTCATTTTATGCTTTCTCAAATCCAAACCTTCCAACCAACTGGGCAACTGAATGAGGCGTGCCAATGGTGTATCCAAATCGAAGTGAATTGAAGAGCAGCTAAACGGACGGTTGGCACCGGTATTACGGCTTTAACATTACATTTGTCTGATTGATTTTCTCATACCATAACCCTAGAAAGCAATTATCTAGTCACAAGAGCTCTTAAATAACATTTTAAACGTCACAGATTTGATACATTCCTGGGTAAATATTACTATTTAGTCGGGGAAAATGTTCGATAGCAGCCACAATACGATTATATGGCGTTCATTATGATCAAACTCGACTACTCAAGAAATCCTTATAATATAATGCATTTTTATATATAATAAAAAAAATAACGGTAGAAAGGAAAAATAATAATTTAAGAAGTTATTTAAGTAACGCATACGTCACACAACTTTCTTTGTAGGTTTCTAGTTTCATTTAAATAATGCCAAATTATCAAAATTATTTAGAGGGACCTAATTATATTCCAAAGAATTTCGAATTTTTGCCGTCTGAAATGATAACTTACAACCATGATTAATGTTACCAAAATAGGTACCCTAAACCAACTTTCTTATCCCATGCTCAAATTTTTATATATGTACATGGATACATATATACATGATAAATGCATATATGTGTGTCTGGGTAGGGGTTATGTTATCATAAAAAAACTCTAAAAAATTCGTTTATCAAATACCGGTGAAAAAACACAATTTTTTTCAAAAACTGAGTGATGGTTAATTTTTTCTTTGTTCATGAGATTGAAAGACATGTTTTTAACGTTTACGCTAAGAAACAATTTAAATTAAACTTTGTGAATCAACATCATTATATCATTCTACAAAAAAAAAAAAAAAAAAAACTTCTAAAAGACAGAAAAATCATAAAAAATTTATTTTATGCCGCTCTTAACACAAGTACTATGCTAGTATAAAATAACAGATTATTAAAAAATTGAACTTTCCAATATCTCTAGAAATTAAGAAACATATATACTAGCTTGTAAAATGGATGATTAAAGTTTGAAAGTATAATAATTCCACTTCACCTTTTTAACCATCTTTAATTTCTTGGTAAATTTGTCGTGACTTCATGCATTCCATTCTGGCAAAAAAGGTGATACCCCCATAATCTTAAACAATGATTAGAGATCATTATCAATCAAAATTAGATAACTCCTAAAAATCTCAGTCTAACTATAAAAATCTATCTATCGTTTTCAAATCGTGATTAGGTTTAGGTTTCGATATGGTCATCAAACATGTTTGTAAGTAGTTTAATTTTATTTTAGTTTACAAGTTTGTCTTATGTTATTGGCTAATATCATCCCTAATTTATAAAATTTTCGGGTTACACGGCGTTAAAAAGAATAATGTTTAGTAATAACTTTTGATTTTTGAAACAATGTCATAGAATAAAGCACCCTACACTATATAATACACTAAAATAAGTATATACTATGTATTTTCCTTATTTTTTTAACAAATGGTCGATGCATAATAATCTTATTTTAAATAACATTCATGCCTTATTGAGGGATGAAATGCAAAATGTGATAAAAAGAAAAGAAGGACATAATTATCTTTTAAGATGAAAATTACTTTGTATAGATAAAAGTTGTTATGTAAGAATCTGTAACAGTTAGTTAGTTAGCTAGCTACTAACTGATTGTGAGTTAGTTGAGTTAGTTAAGTCGTGGGAATATAAATACATTGTAATGATCACTTTACATATATGAATAAAGATTACACTTTCTCTCACTATTCCTAATTCTCTCTTGATCTTCTTATTTCTAGTCTTCATTTTCATTTCTTCTAACAGAATTCTTCCGCTGTTACATTGGTATCAGAGCATCATTCTTTCAAGAAATCAGCTAAATTGAAAGCTGATTGCATACAATTTGTTCGTTGAATTCGAATCCTAATTCAAACTGGCACCTCAAACTCGAAGTTCATCATCTCAACCGACTATGGAAGAATACCTTAAATCGTTAGAACAACGCCTGGAGGTACAAAATCAGACGATGATGCAGATGATGCAATCAATTGCAGATCTGAATGGAAAACTGGGAGAATCAGAGCATCGAAATGCTTCATCTTCAAGCTCCGGCGGTGGAAATACATATCAAATTAAAGGTTACGTTCCTAAACTAGAGTTTCCTAAATTTGATGGTACTAATGCCAGGATGTGGATTAAACAATGCAACAAGTACTTTAGCTTGTGCAAAATCGCAAACTCAGACAGAATTGATTTAGCATGTTTGAATATGCTTGATAAGGCTGCTGTTTGGGTTACTAGTTACCTGTCAGTTAGGCACAATGTTGAATGGTCAGAATTTGTGATCGATTTGTGTGCTCGATTTAGAGATGAGTCTGGTGAAAATATTGTTGAAAAATTCAGCAAATTAACTCAGACAAACACACTTGAGGATTATGTTGATGAGTTTGAGAAATTTAGATCTATTCTGTTGAGCCTACATCATGAAATTCCAGAGGCATTCTTACTTGAAAGTTTTGTAGGAGGCCTGAAATCCACTCTAAAATCATTTGTTAGGGCATTTAAACCTAACACTACGGCTCAGGCCTTGGAATATGCACAACTTCAAGAACAGAATCTTGAAGCAGTCAGGTCTGTGCCAATGGACAAATTGCAGCAATTCCAACCAAAACCTTCTCCAAAACAGTTACCACCACTCTTACCTACTCCTCCTCCCCAGTTCAAGCTAAATCCAGCAACAACTACAAATTCGAGGCCTTATTTTAGACCTCAGATTAATCTTACACCAGCTGAAAGAAGGGAGAAACAACTCAAAGGTTTATGTTATTTTTGTGACCAGCCTTATGACAAGAACCATAAATGCAATCTTAAACAAACTCAGTTGTTTACAATTGAAATTCCTGGAACAGATGTTGTTGAGAAAGGTATTGATAATATTGAAGAAAATTTGATCAATGAGCAGTGTTTTGAATTAGATTGTGATGATCCAGTCATTTCAGTAAATGCACTTTCTGGAAGCCAATCATTCCAGACCATGCGAGTTACTGGTTTTGTGGGTAAAAGACCATTACACATATTGGTGGATTCTGGCAGTACTCATAATTTCATTAATCAAGATTTGGTGCAGAGGTGTGGATGGTCAGTTGAATCCATTCCTGCCCAATCCATTGCTGTAGCCGATGGGAATCAGTTGTCTTGTAAAAGTGTTTGCAAGGGGTTTACATGGAAACTGCAGAATGTAGACTTTTAATCTGATGTTATGGTCATTCCATTAGGAAATTGTGATATGGTGTTGGGTGTTCAATGGTTGATTGAATTAGGAATTATTACATGGGATTTTAAAAACTTAAAAATGGAGTTTGATTACCAAGGATCTCACTACATCCTTAAAGGAGTTATACCTCAACTTCTTTCTTCCACCAATTCTCCTCCTCTTAAATTGTTTACTTCATCATTGCAGCCATCAACAATACCCGTTACTAATATAACCGCTTGTGTTCAAGAACTTTTTCTTCAATACAAGGACATTTTTGTTGTTCCCTCAACTTTGCCAAGCTGCAGCTTATATTCCATCTTGGTTTTATGGAACAAGCTGGTTTTGAACCCCAACCTCAAGCTGTTTTGGATAGACGGGTTATTAAGCATCACAATGGTGCTCATGTGCAATATTTGGTGCATTGGCAAGATTTTCCTATATCTGAAGCTACTTGGGAATTTGCAGCCAATTTTGAACAACGTTTTCCTCTTTCCTCAATTTACTGTTGAGCTTTGAGGACAAAGCTCTTTTGAAGGGGGATGGAATGTAACAGTTAGTTAGTTAGCTAGCTACTAACTGATTGTGAGTTAGTTGAGTTAGTTAAGTCGTGGGAATATAAATACATTGTAATGATCACTTTACATATATGAATAAAGATTACACTTTCTCTCACTATTCCTAATTCTCTCTCGATCTTCTTATTTCTAGTCTTCATTTTCATTTCTTCTAACAGAATTCTTCCGCTGTTATAGAATCACAAAACCAAAAACCCCTATTATTAAGAATCGGTCTGTAGAACGACTTTAAACAGCAAGAAGTTTACATAACGAAATATTAGAGGCATCATTTCCTAACACGACCTGAAACCAAACACGAACCCGACACAAAATATAATTAGATTTGGCTTAACCCTTAATGGGTTTGGGTCAAAAACAGGTCGACCCATCTAATCTGTTTATAAATCGGGTTGGATTATGTATAAATGGGTCGACCCGCCAACCATTTATATTTATAAAAAAATAGTTTTTAAAAAAGATGTAAATATATAAAATCACCTAGTCCCCTCCTAAAATATCTTTGAATATTTGTTTGACCTTCAATTCCCTCACGATTACAATTGTATTTGGGTCTATATTTTATTCTTGACCCGTCAACCTGATTCTGAATTGCTAACCCATATAACCCACCAACTTGTAAAGTTATATCAGTCAGATGAGTCATGGTTCATTTTTCTGATACGAAATTCTAAACAAGTCGGGTTTGGGTTGACTGATTCTAACTCGCCATCCTACCAACCCGAACCTACTAACCTAAATCTGACCTGATTGCCACAGTCCAAAATATACTGAAACAATCTATTGCTTTTGTGCTTCTTGATTTCCTTTCTTCCCCTTATTAGAAGTGAATTACAAGACCAAATTATTTCACATCTGTCATATTTTAGATTGACTGAAACATCTAACGACATATAGTAACTAATTTTACCAGTAACAATAAATAGTTATCATGACCAATAATGAGAAGATAGCAATGGGGGCTGTGTTTGGTTTGTGTTCTTGCTTTTAGCTATAAAAATCATTAGTGTGAATAGGGTTCAAAATTGAGGTCAGAAACATTTTCTTACTTGACATATAATTGTGTTTGCCATATCAATCGGACTATCTATAAAAAGGTGACTCATAAATTCCAAAAATAATATGCGTTATGAACCAAATTGGCAATATGTTTTTCCTTATTGTACCAATTTAGTAACTTGTTGAAAGTTGAGGGGTGTGGCGTGTAAAATTTAACAAGGAAAAAAAAGGCGCTCTCTGTTTATAAACAGAAGTTTGAAACAGAAGAAACCCACAAATAAAATTTATAAAATCTACTTTTCTTCTTTATCTGTGTATACTTTTGATCATCTGGGTGTTTTCTTTTACTGAAGTTGAAGAAAAATTTCATGAAAAGATTCGATTTTTATGTCGATTTCAATGATGTCTTTTGATATTCGTTAAAATCTTGAGCTTACAAACAACACCCATCAAAGATTTCTTTATAATTGATAGATCGCATTCAAATTCATTCAAGATTCTTGAATTTTGATGCTTGGGTTCTTGAATTTCATCATATTTTGTGCAAAAGATCATCTTTTTGAAAGCTTGTTTTGAGTGATTGGGGAAATGGGATTGGGTAGTCTTCTAACTCCCACAGTGGGCCCACCGATAAAAAAACGAGCCGGATTACGAATAAAACAGGCTGGTAGAGGTTCTTACAGAGGTAGTTAGAATTTGCGGTAAAGGGTAAAAAGGTCATTTTTAGTTAGTGTTTGGGGGGTGGGGGTGTTCATTAGTTCATTAACTTTGGAAGTGAAGAAGAAATATGGATGGTGGTGAATTACATCAAGAACTCAAGAGTTTGTGTGTTAACACTGACTGGAAGTATGCTGTTTTCTGGAAAGTCGATCAACAAACTCGAATGTAAGATCATTTTTTCCGTTAATTTTATGTTACATTTATGTTGAATTTTGGCTTGAAAACTTGCAATCTTAACTAAAAAATATAACACAGATTGGTCTGGTGTTGTTGATTCTAAGAATACTTAGACAATCTAATCTAAAGATGAAGTTGATTCAAAGAATTTTGGTTTTCAAAACATGTTCAACATAAAGAACAATAATTTTGGAGGAAAAAAAAAAAACTCAATTTTCTTAAAATAAAAAACTAACTCTTCCAGAACTCAAACAAACATTAAAATAAGCCCAAAATTTTCAAACGGGCCAAAAAAACATAAACAGGCTAAAAATTGTGTCTAAAACAAAGTCCAACAATTAAACTAAAAAAACTAAAAATGCAAAATAACTCCCCGAAAACAGGGTTTTTGTGTCCCGAAATTTCCGTAAACAGCCTACGATTGTTTATACAGACGTAGCCCTCGCCGATACGGAATTTTTGACTAGTCAAACGCCCCACCTCTGAATAGAAACCCAAGACAAAATTTATGCCCGAGATTATTTTTTTCAGACGGTCTTGAATTTCAAAAACCAAAAAGCTATGTTTCCTCCACATTTAGGCATATGAGTATCAACTTGCCACAAACAAAATATTTTTGCAGGATGTTGACTTGTGAAGATGCTTATTGTGACCATCTTAGCAATTGGTTCGATAACGCTCAAGATCTTGTTAGATTAGCGGTTGCAAGGATGTCTTATCGCGTATATTCTAGTGGGGAAGGGTATGTTGAAATAATCGTATAACATTTAGATCCGTTTTTGCATATAATGGATCATTAAATTAAACGTGTTCATAGTGTGTGTTTTGTTTTATGTTGTTGGATAGGCTCGTTGGTCGGGCAGCAGCATCGGGAAAACATCTATGGATATCTGAGCATCAACTAGTTAATAGCTCGTGTTCTTTGGACGAGGTTAGAAATAACTGATATTAGTATTATAGCTTGTACCATAAGAAAATTTTCAGTTAGTGACACATTTAAAAGTGTCACTAGTCAAACCAAATGGCCACTAAGGTTTCCAAGAGTTTTATATACACATAAAAAACTGATGGTATCCAATAAATATCAAACCCTATAATAACACAAAAGTGTGGTACATTTTAACTTTCTGTGACACAAATCCACAATATATGTTTAAAAGAGTGACAAAAACCTAGAATAGTGCATTTTATATTTTTATCTATACTTTTAAAAGGTTTAAATAAAAATATTAGAACTTTTTTTATTCTTTAGAAAAAGTGGGAAACGTTAGGGGTTTTCCTTCATAAGGTCTCCGGTTCAAGTCTTGCTTGCTTTTCTCGAGGTGAATAAGTGGTGGGGTTTATTCCCCATAGGTGAAGGGTTCGAGGAAAGACATATTAAAAAAATAAAAAAAATAAATAAATTAACCAAATACAGTTGACTTTTTGTGTCTATCATTTTGGCCATGTTTTGTTTGTTCCTTCGCGAGTGTGTGATTGTTGATCATAGTTAATGCAAATTTACGTTCTTATTTGTTAATTTTCAGCATTTTGATAGGCTGAAACCGCAATTTACCGCCGGAATTAGGGTACGTCAAGTCTCAAATCTTTGATCTTGTGGTAAAAAAAAAGTGATCTTTTTACAAGAAATATTTGATTTGATTCATGAATAATTGGTTTTTGGCGTCTTTATGTTATGCAGACAATCACTGTTGTGGCTGTTGCTCCGTACGGAGTTGTACAACTTGGCTCTTTATATACGGTAAAACAAATTTTAATTTTCAAGCTCTACCTTAATGCCATATATTTCTCGATGAAACTCTTGAATTCTCGACACATTCAAGATTTTATTTATGTTAATAAAATCAAATAAAAACATGCAGATGGCTGAAGATTTGAAGCTCGTAAACGATATCAAAGAGAGATTTTTCGAGCTACAAAGTTCTTTAATGGCGTCTAGAGAGTGTTCACCATGTGTGGTATTGTTCTTTCTCTCACACTAGCTACATGATATCCTCCCAAATGATATAAACTAGCTAGTACCCTTTTACACTGCAATGCTGCGAGAATTTTCATATGATACTTTAAAAATAGTGTACTGATGTTCATAAACAAAACATAGGTTAATATTATTGTTTTTCAATTAAATTTCGTACACTAAATATTTCTTGGAAAGGTAAAATTTGTAAAATTACATGCATTATGCAGGGTCTGTTTTGGTATTATGATCTTACCATGCAATTGTTAATTTTCAGACAGATTTGTCGACAAGTTCAAGTTCAGTAAGATTTTACAAACCTGTAAACGTTCAAGATCGAAATAATACGGAGAAAAACAGTTTAAATATGCGGAGAACAGTTGAAACAATCAACGATCATCAAGAAAGTGAAAACCCTATTGCAAATTCAATCTGGCCCTTTCCATACAACCATCAAAACTGGGAACGGGCCATACCCGCATTTTCAAATTCAAATAACTTAGAAAGCACAAGTAACGAGTCTTTCAAGTTTCCCGCTGGGTGCGAGTTGTATGAAGCATTAGGGCCCGGATTTTGTAACCAGAAAAACAATTTTAACCGAAATATGTTCACAATCGAGGCCGTAAAAGTTGACCGGACCCTAAAAGTTGACCATATGCCATCGGAAACAAGTAGTAGCAGTGCCTTGACACAAAGATCGGGCTCTGAAAACCTCTTGGAGGCCATTGTGGCTAGTGTTTGTTGTAGTGATAGCGACGAGAAACACTCAACATCATCTGGTCAACCGGTCAAATCCCTTACGCAGCTGCAGCCGCCTCATAGTGAGGTGCTAACTAGTGAACGGGCTAATGTTGGGAGGAAAAGGGCTAGACCCGATGAAAGTCGAAAACCAAGACCTAGAGATAGGCAATTGATTCAAGACCGACTTAAGGAACTTAGACAGCTCGTTCCCAATGGATCAAAGGTAACTCTCGTTTGCCCGTATTAAAAAATCACGGGCCGATGATGTTCAAACATATTCAAAAAAATTGGATATCCAAAAAAATCTGATATCCGGGTATCCAAAAATCCAAGTATCTGGATATCTGAATTTCGGATACCGGATCCGGATAGTATTTTCAGGATTTTTGGATATCCGATATCTGAAAAATTATCCGAAATATTCGAAAATAATTGAATAATTTGTTTTTTCTGGATAGCGGATATCCCAAATTTCGGATACCGGATTTAGATATTAAAAATCACCATCCGAAACCTGATATCCGGTTTTAAAAATTCTGCGTATTATCGTTTTTGGTTTTTTTTTTCCTGTTAAGAAAAATTGAATTAATAAATAGACTTTCATGTGTTTGTGTTACAGTGTAGTATTGATTCGCTATTGGAACGAACGATTAAACATATGCTTTTCATGCAATGTGTCACAAAGCATACCGATAAAATTGATAAATGTGCCGAGTTCAAGGTACAATTTTGCTCTTTTCGATCATTTCTATAAGGTTTATATGAACGGGCCTAGGGATGTTCATCGGTTCTGGGACCAAACCGAGCCTTAGAAATGATGTTTCTTAATTCGGTTACAATTTGCAGTTGAAGGAACAATCATCTAGCCATGAGCAAGGTTCAAGTTGGGCAATGGAAGTAGGGAATGAGCTAAAAGTATGTCCTATAATTGTGGAAAATATCGGCATCAATGGGCAAATGCTGGTGGAGGTACATATTCGTGACTTGTAACACAAGAAACGCGTCTTTTACTAATATTTTGGTTCTTATATACACAGATGATGTGTGGTGAACATGTCGATTTTTTGGAGATCACCGAAGCGATTAGGGGCTTGGGTTTGAACATTTTAAAAGGTGTTACAGATGCTTATGGAGATAAAAATTGGATGTGTTTTGTTATTGAGGTATATCCCGATTCTATTTAATATGGTTATACATTTAGCTGTAAAACTTGTACAATGTGGTGTATAAAGCTAAAAGTTGTGGTGTATAAATAAATCATCATATTTGTTGTTTATACAGTTTTTTGCAAATGATTAATATATTAAATATGTATACAGGGAGAAAATAAGAGATGCATACATCGGGTAGACATACTATTGTCACTTATTCAAATACTTGAATCGAAGAAGAATACTTGAGTGTGATTGTGTTTATAGAGTGGTTGATAGTTTCAAGCTCTAGATTCGTGTTCCATAGAGTGGTTTTGAGTTTTGCTGCAAAATTTGATTGCTTGTAATGAGTGAAGATTGCTTGTTGTTACTCTTTTGTTTGTTGTGATTTGGCTTGTGAACTTGTAAACAATTTATGGTTTTTAATTTGTTGTGTGATTTTAAAAAATAAAAGTTTAATTACCTATCTTACTATTCATCAACTCTTTATAGATACCAACTGTTTATAGATAGTATTTTTTTTTAATGAATAATATTCTTTTCAATGATGATTGTATATTTTTGCAAACACAAGTTACTTTGAGAAAATAGACAGTTTTATAGATTGTTCACCAAGTACTTATGTTTTGTTTTTGAGAAATGATATTTAGTCCAACAATTTAGACCTACTCATATGTCTACTCACTTGATAGGATGACATGTGTATTCTACTTATTCTCTCACCTAATATTATCACTTGATTTTTGACACGTGTCTTCATCTAATGAGTAAGTCTATGAGTAGATCTAAATGGTAGGCCTAAATACCATTACTATTTGTTTTTTGGTGCTCAAATTTTCTTACGCGGATCCAAGCTTATATCTTATTTTGGGCCATCTTCGTATTTATAAATTTGAGATCGTAAGATTATAGTCAAATGTTAATCTTTTTATGTGTTGTAAACTACATTTAAAACTAATTATTATGCTATTTATAAATTGAATGTAAAAATATTGAATGTAAAGGCATGATGAAAATTATTCTTACGGTTAACCTAGCAAATCAGATCATAAAGTAGCAAGTTCTTAATATAAACATTCGAAATCTGAAGAAACATTTATTTATAAGTTCAAATGACAAAATAATGCTAACTCCTTTTATGTCTACGGAGTAATAATCCCAATGAATTATACAAATAATTTTTAAAATAGACAAATATTGAGGGATTTAAACCATGGTTTATGTATCTTAATGTTACAATGTAGGATGGTGATTAATGATGATCACAACTAATTAGCTTGTTTTTGCCTTGGGAGTCTTCCGTGATTTCCTTAGTGATATCGAATGTTTCATCCCTATGAAATATAATAATGCTCCCAACAATGACATATTCTGCTTTCAAAAAGTAAAACTGTTAATAACCATTTGAAAAAAATATTCAAGTATTTGTAATTTTGCTGCAAAATAACGTATAAAATGTAGAGGTTGAAAATATGCGCGTGGCAGGTTGGGCAATGTGTTCATGTTAAAACGGGCCAAAAAAAACTTTTTTTGTGCAAAATTTTAGCTTTCGTACAAGTATAGTGTCTACTACATGGTTGATGTTTTTTTCGTGTTATTTTAGCAACCGATTTTTTAATAAAATTATATAGGAGGGAGTATGCATTAAAAATACGCTTTTGGTGACTTTCGATATTGTTTCTTTTGAAGCTAATTTCTTTTATTCAACATAATTGACCCGTTAGAGATAAAATAAAACTGACCCAACCCGTTTATAAGTAAATGGGTCAAAAATTGCAACCTTTAAAGAACCTTACCTGTGTGAATTTAGTAAAAAGTTGATTGAATTCTTTGTCTTCAACTTCGTAATTGTAGAAATCATACATTATAGGTGTAAAAATAAGCTGGTTCAGAAGCTGTAGGCAGATAAAATGAATTTCAGACTGATAAATTATGTGAAAATAAATAAAATAAATAAAACTGTGAAAATGGTTTAAATTACCAGCAAAATTGCACCAGCATAGCTACCAAATATGAAACCTACTCCACCAAAGCCCTTGAGAAAAATCACCGCCAGAACTACATTTTTGGTCTGTTGACTCTGTTTAAAAACAAGGCCTGAATTTAGTTCAAAGTCTTGTTTTCATAATATGTTGTAAATAAAGATGGAAAATGCGAAATTTGAATTAAAATTTAACTTTTTATGGAGAAATGTATAGCATGAACAAAGACAGATAGATCTTACATCGATTTCAGGAATTTGTATGCCAACTTTAGAGTTTATCATTTTGAAGAATACATTAAGTTTCGGTTCAAGTTTCTTTACAATCGGCCCTCCATCAGTCCCAAACTCGGTATACCTAAAAAGATTAAATCATTCCAGCATCAACAACTAACATCCTTGAAAGCATATAATAACAATTGAATAGATGATCCAATACAAAATATTACACAAATTAATGGTTCTAGTTTATTAATTAGGCATTTCTATGAGATGAATGGTTAGTTTGCACTTTGCACCAAAAAGTCAAATATGTTGGTTGAAGAATCCAATCTCCCAATAGATTATACATCAAAGCTTTTCAACAAATCATAAGATTAGAATATTGGCTGTTGACAAACACAGAGTACAAATAAATAATGCAATTCCAACTGGATTCTAGCCCTAAATCAAGCTCAAAATTCTACCCATCCTACACTTGATTTAATCTAATGATGTTTCAAGAACAATCACCTGTTCAACATGTTAAAATGTCAAAATCCAGTTCATTAACCTCCAACTTCCTAAGATAAACATACATCAAAACTCTAATTTGTCAAAAAAGCAAAACAACATACAAATTTCGAAAAATAAACGCACATTAAACAGCATTTAACATGAAAATCAAACCAATTATGGAGCTAACAAGCTAAAAATGAGTACAAATTAGATAAGTGTTATGCGTTTGTTCTTCAGCTTCCATCAACATGAACCAGGTCAACGATTCGCCATCAAAATGTCACAAGTCAAATATATAACAAAATTAAAGCGACATAACAGGAGAATTAAACTAAATTAAACTAAATCAAACAATTCAAAACCGACGAATCGAAATGAAGTAGATCGATGAAAAGAAGAGATCTGGGATTCAGAGTACTAACAGTTGATAAGCATATAGTATGAAGAGAGATGCAAATAAAAGCCTTCCGACGAACAACATGAACGCCATTTTTGTTCGGAAGAAACCCTAACTTGAGCTCACAAATCTGCCAAACTTATTGCGAGAGTCGCCGTCATGGTTGTAGTCATTAACGTCAATGACCAGTCAGATGGATAGCGAGAAGCAGACGGAGAAAACGTTAAAAACTGAAAGTTCCGTTAATCACCGTTAGTCATTTTGTATGGGCAACTTATATGCTCGAATACAGTCAACTTTTTTTATAATATTTTATTTCTCTGTGATACATTGATACGTGTTTTATTTTATCCTTTTTGTACGCTTACTTTTAAAATTGTTCAATGATGCTAGGCGTAGACCAGCAAATAACGGGTCAAACAGATTAGGTGATGGGTTGATTCCGGTCTAAATGTCTTGTTATTCAGCTTTTTATTTCAAGTAAATTACCCCGATTTATTTTGTAATTTGTAAAAACAGAAAACTATAAAGCATGCGAGGTTGATATACTGGAAAAAAAAAGTAGAGTTTTGATATTAAAAACTTTAATAAGAACCGTAAATAAAAAGAGAATATTATATTTATAAAAAACAAATTTAGTTAAATTAGTTACATACAAGAGTAATGAATATTCTTTTTAAGAAAAAGGAATTTTAACAAATGAAGGTTTCATAGTTAATAATTTAAGGATTTTAATAATGAATCTTTTATTTTGAAAAAATATTTTTATTGAGTTAGTTGCTAATGAATATTCCTTAAAAAACAAAAGAAATTTTAACAAATAAATATAAATATAAATCACTAGGTTATAATTTAATCAATTATTCTTTTTCAAAATAAAAGAATCTTTTTCTATTAACAATTGTTAGAGCACTATCAATGTTTATTAACAAATAAATATAAATATAAATCACTAGGTTATAATTTTATTAAATCTGCATACACAGGGATGATTTCATTTATTCAACTTCTAAATTTGACACATTTATGGATTGATAATAATAATAATGCTTTAAAGTATGCCGAAGAATTCAAAATTTACTTCACTGCGAATGGAATATATTAGCAGCAAATATACCAGTTCAAACCGTTGAAAAACTTAGCGAATCGACTTAGAGGGTGTTTGGGGTTGTGTTTGCAATCCACTTATCTGCTTATCACGACTTCAAAAAGCCGATAATCAGATCTGAGTGTTTAGCAAAATCAAAATCACTTATCTGAGCTTTGAACACATCAAAACGTGGTTTTCAAAAAGCGTATGAGAACCCACTTTTTCAAAACACAATTCAACCTCAAACATAAATACCCTAACATACCCTTTACCTGCAACAGCTGCAGCCATGAAAGCTCTTCTTTTTTGTTTTTTTAGTTCATCTTCTTTTTCGGCCTTTTAGCGTGTGTTTGAGGATGAGGACGAAGGGTAAGTTAGGGTACTTACACACTTACTTAACAATTATATCTTGGGCTCATTTTTATTGGGCTAATGATAGAAAATAGAACTTTTATTAGGACGATATGGGGATAGCTAATCATATGGGCTCACTTTTTTTGCTAATCTGACTTAAATCGAAAGTATCACAAACGTATTATACGTATTAAAGATGTCTATTTTGGTAATTTTACATACGATGTCATTGGATAATCAAATTTGCCAAACACTGAAAAAATTGATTATCTGATTATTGCAATTTCAAATAACATAATCAAATCCAAACACTATTTTTCAAAAACTTGAAAAATCACATTTTGTAACCACTGATTATCTGCATAATCTATTTTCAATAAGCAATTCCAAACACTTTCTTATTAAGGTAAATTAGCAGACTGTAATTTGTAAATGTGAACATGTTGAAATAAATATGTTCTTTTTTATCAGGTTTATAATCAAATTCATGCACAAATCATAAGAACAAATCGCACAACTAAGATATAAAACAAAAAGATACTATTTACAATCAATGATTAAAAAACACAAGTTTTAAAATTTGAGAAATATTTGGAGGGAAAATGATCAGCTAGAGCTAATACTAATTTCGCCATCATTCTGGCAAATCAAACCAATAGGAAATCTATTCATCATCACATCATTCACCGATCCAAAAATTCAAATTATTTACATCACAAAAAAATACTACAATACTTAATTCGAACAAAAACTCAATGATTTATACAAATGAAGATCAGATAGAGCTAATACATTGTTGCCATCATATCGGCAGTCAAACCAATAGGGAAAACAATTTCTATCATCATCTCAATTTCTAAATCAAATCAAAATAGAACAATAACGCTCGAAGTGTTTTGGAAATATAAATTCGAACAAAAATCACCAACAAATTGTAAAAACTAAGATCAGATAGAGCTAATACATTGTTGCCATCATATCGGCAGTCAAACCAATAGGGAAAACAATTTCAATCATCATCTCAAGTTCTAAAAAGCTTATAAATCAAATGAAATAACAAATTATCGTGATAATTTTACCTCGTGTTTATCGATTACTTTAAATCTATGAACAACTCAGGGATTTTGAAAGGAAAACGGCGATTATTCAGATCGGGTTTAAGGAAAAACCCTAGAAGACCGATATATAAAGGTAAACCCGGATGTGATGCTGTTGTAGGGTTTAGTTTAACTTTTTAGATGTTTGGTAAGTATTACAAATGGTCCTCGGAGATACAAATAGTACAGTTTTAGTCCTTCAGGCCTAAAAATATGCATATTTCATCCTCTACTCATAGAGGTGCACAAACTAGATGTGATAATTCAGGTTAAGTTCAGGTTAGTTGGTTAACATGTTAAAAACATTCAACCTTAAACTGACTTATTTATATAGACGAGTCAGATATTTCAACTTTAACTTGTTTACTTTTAACCCGAATACAACTTACTTCCTCTGTATCAAAATAAGTGACACACTTTCCATTTTGAGGTGTATC
Source organism: Calendula officinalis (assembly GCA_963853835.1). Lineage (NCBI taxonomy): Eukaryota > Viridiplantae > Streptophyta > Magnoliopsida > Asterales > Asteraceae > Calendula > Calendula officinalis. Next base: position 25,572,357 of record OY970825.1, read on the forward strand.
AAAATAAGTGACACACTTTGAAAACTTTCCTTATTTGGTAAAAATAGTGGGACCCATACCCACTAACTATCTACTTTAATAAAGAAAAATTACCCTTATACCCTTACTTTTACTTTTAAAACTCATTAATATCACTTTATTCAATAAAAGTGGGACCAATTCTCCACTAATTATGTACTTTAATCTATTTTAACATCTACTTTAATCTTTTACCTCAAAAAACGTGTAAGCACATTTGTATCACTTATTTTGATACGAAGGAAGTATATAACATGTGAGTGAAACATGCTAACATCATAATTACTAATTAAGCATAATAATCCAAAAGTCATTACCACCCCCAAAATCCAGTAGACATTAGTGAACATCCTATGTCAAAACAAAATATCCAAAATACATAACTAATTCACCACACTACCATTCTTCTACTACTAATATTTTTCTTTTTATTGATATCTATGTCATAAACTAGTAAACTACAAATTAAAGTATGTTTTAATAGACGCGTCAATCAATTTAAATTAGAGATAATTTTATATACGTCTTTGCAAACTTTCAATATTACACATATCCTTAAAATTTTCATTATTACATGTATATCCTTCCAAAATCTTAAAACCCTCAAATATATCATTTATCCTAAATTTAATAATATTTAAAACTATTAACATATAAAAAATATACATCCTAATCTAGATTAATAGTAAAATACCCCAAATACCTTTAACTCTTCATTACCTTCTTGGCCGGCATCATAAAACTCCTTTATTGCCTTTCGTGATTTCATACCCCATTTGAACAGTAGCTTTGTCTGGCATTTGACATTCTTATCGTGCGTGGTTGCTTGGGAGCAAGCATGAAATCACGAAATGCAGAAACCTAAATCACGAAATGCAGCACCCCATAACCAAGAGTTAAATAAAGCAAGCATAACACAAACAGAAAACTAAATCAATTTTGCAACTAAATTAGTTTATAATAATCATCGGTGGATGTCGCAAAACAATAACTTTCTCTACTTTCGCCAAACTCTAGACAATTGGTTAATTAGCAAGAAAGAAATACTCCAGTGAAGTGTTTCATGCTTGCTCCCAAGCAACCACACACAAGAAGAAAGTCAAATGCATAATATCCACAAAGCTAATGCATAAATGAGGTATGAAATCACAAAAGGCAGTATAGGAGTTTCATGATGTCATCCAAGAAGGTTAATCATTAATAAAAGGGTTAAGGATATTTAGGGTATTTTACTATTGATTTAGATTAAGATATATATCTTTTAAATTTTAAAAGTTCAAAATATTATTAAATTAGAATAAAGGATAAATTAGAGAGTTATAAGGTTTTGAAAGGATATACACGTAATAATGAAGTTTGAAATAATATATACGTAATATTAAAAGTTTATATGAAATTATGCTTTTAAATTATCATCTTAAACATAACAACTTCAGTTTAATAATTAAAGAAAGAACCGGATTGAAAGCGGGCTTCTATTAAGAACCGGAATCGGCGTCGGCTTCTGTCAATAAACAGCGACAATTCCTTCTTCCGATCGGACCGAGAATCAAGAAGAAAACAGCTGGCTGATCTTCAATTCCACAACCACCGTTAACCTCCAAACCCTTACGGTACGTGGACCCAAATTCCCCCCTTTTATGATTCAACGTTTGCATCATAAACAGTTGTACCGTCTACGTGTGTAGCTAGTTATGTTACGCGAATCACAATTCAATTTGTATGCACGAATCGGAATTAGAGAAACTGTTTATGTTTCCTAGGGTTTTATTGCCGATGGGATTGAGTAAAACTGAAATCAATTTGAGGCGATTGTTAGCAGCCACTCCTCAGCAACAACATCAACTAAACTGATTCATGTTATGCCACTGCCAAATTTTTAATCATTTTTGTTGATGCTTGATTACGAATTCATGATCATAATATCATACAGAGTGATAATTTTGCAGTATGTTGGCACTTTAAAAGAGCAATTAGAGCAACTTGCTGCAGAGCGAACTTCGGAAGGATTACCAAGGTCTGATTTGACTCTCGAGGCTTCATAAAGCACTCAAATTGATACGATTTTGATTTGTTTTTGGTTTTCGTAGAATCTCGAAAGCTACATTGAGTGATTAGTCTGAAAAAATTGAATCGATTGCTGCCAAATTGGCTTCCTTTGTGGTGCGTATGTTCATATAAATGAAATGGAAGATTTATATGATAAATTTTCCTTTTATTTGCTAGTTGAACACAGAAGTATCTCCAGATTCACCCACTGCTGACAATTCTATCAACCAAAATGTCACAAAAACTGATGAAAAAATCATCTCCCCTTCACAAGGGTTGAGAAGAAGAATTGTGTGAGTAAAATTCAATTATTTTTAATACCAATATACATATAGTTATTGATTCATGTTTATAATTGTTGATTCAACAGGGCCCCATTAACTGTTGAAGACAGAAGCCAAAATACAGTTGATGCAACTGATTCAGGTCCCATCAAATTGGATGCTGCAGCACAATCACATATTACAAAACACAGGTGTGATATCACTAATATATATAGGCCGAAATGCATTATAGTACGCTGAACTTGGCTGACTAAGTCCTCTACTACCCTGAATTATTAAAGGTTCAATATGGTATCTTGAACTTGACAAAATGCGTGTTTAGTACCTTGACTCACTAATTTGGTCTTATTTTTTCACATGATTTGCTTCTAATATCAATATATTGAGATAAACGTATATTTTTTAGTTCGTCAAAAGCATCAAAAGGCGATCAAATTAATAAATTAGGTAATAAAGTCACAATTTTGTCAAGTGCAGGTACCATGTTGCACCGTTAATAGTTTAGGGTAGTAGAAAACCTAGTTAGACAAGTTCAGGGTAGTAAAATGTATTTTGACCTATATATATATTATGGTTTTTTTCTTTTCTTTTTTGAGGAATTTGGCTAACTAATTAGCTATATCTGGACTCAAACAGGAAGCTTCAAGAAGACTCTCATGATGAATCAATCCATAAAAAATACCGAAATGTTAGTTGCAATTTGCCATTCACAAACCGTTTTTTAACAGTTTGGCCTACTGTTTGGGTTATGTTTTATGTTTTAATTTTTGTGTAATTTTGATTGCAGATTCAACGGAAGAAGCAGTTGAGCAAAGCCAATACACAGGCAATGGCGATATACTCACCCCTAGCATGTTTCGTTCATTTAATCTAAAATATTATTTATGTTTATTCTTCTAATAATGTGTTCATTCATTAAACATAATCTTATTTGAATTCTCACTTCTAAAGGACTAGAAACCATATATCCAAGGAGGTGAAACTTTGTCAACCATTCATGATCAAAGTTGTTACCCTTATTCTCACATGTACATGTGAAAGTAGAAAAGAAGATAATGACAAATAAGCATTAATCAATTAATAGTCTGTCATATAACCCTTAATTTGAAATCAAAGATTCCTCAAATTCTCATTTCATTTTGCCTACATCTTCCAAAGTATTATGTATGCCGAAAGTACCATTTTTTGGTGTATTTGCATTACAAAAGTATATATATACTACCTTAAGACCTTGATCGAGTATGTTTAATAAACCAAATAAAAATCCAACAATTTCATGGATCATACGTACCCAAGACGAAGCTCCAAATCCAAGTCATCGTCTTCATTTTCCCCTCGAACGCTTTCTTCATCGTTTGACTCACCAAAATGTAAGCTTAAACTCAATCTCAATCTCATATCCTCTCGAGATGGGCTTGCAATTAATCGATTATGGTTTTGGTTTTTGCCATGATAATTATCATTAGCCATATAATTAGGGCTCGATCTTAACATGAATTCTCGAGTTTCCCCTTCTTGATGATGGCTACTTATGCAACTCATGTTGATCAAACGCTTGTTGGTTAAAGAATTAGACCTACTCTTGGCTCTATCTTTCCGATGGACATTCATATGTCCACCTAATGCTTGTGCAGTAGTGAACCCATGCTTGCAATACATGCACTCGTAGGATCGCCCATCTTGCAAATCGGGTTGATCATCAACTTCTTCAATTGAATTCCTTAACTCATTTTGGTCACATAAAGTTATGGACTCCATTGAAGAAAATGATTATTCTAAGTAACTCTTAGAAATGGAAATTGAAATCTAGTCCTTTTGCTAATGAGACTTGTTCTTCAGCCGGCTATGTTAATATATATATCTTAAGTAGTGACTCATGTCTTGTCCTATGCTTCCAACTTTCGCGACACAATAAGACGTATACACGTCGTGTGGAATTATCGTTTGTCTTTTGTTCACGGATGTATATTACTTGGTCATCGCGATGTTGAGATGACCACTAATCACGCGACAAATTAGTATTTAGATATAACGCGCTTTGAAGAATGCATTTTAAAATATTATATCGTCTTTCGTTTCGTGGAAGAACCGGTATTGACAACGGTAGTGGCACAACTTCGAGTATCAATTATATGTCTATGAATTAGGAAAACAAGACCCATAGATTTGATTAATGTAATTAATTAATTGTTTAACTATTCTTGTTAAGAACTCGATTTGGACCAAGTCTTACTTTTAGATGGTCATGGAAGATGCCATACACGGCTAACATGTCTAGTGATAACTAAAATATTGGGTTATCGAACACGAAAAGTTTAGTGCATAACAATAAAGTAAAATAAAAATTCTTTTTAAAACTTTATACAAATAACCCAAATAATTAAGCAATTTAATTTACAATATTTTACATAAAATTAAAAGTTTTAAAATGTTTCACCTCTTATGTAGAACCTGTTAGGAAATGGGGCCTTTTAGGCTTACTTTGATGAAGAGGTTTTAAGGGAATTTGTTAGTGGAAGTTTGGAAGAGAGGAAGACTTTGATTTTACAAAGGTGTTTGATTGTTATTGCTATGGTTTACAACTTCTTGACTTGATTACAAATGACAACTTCATCACCTATTTATACTACTCCATGGAAAGTTCTACATACTAGATATTTTCCATGGATATACATTAAAAATTAAGTATCTAGATAATTCTACTAGATACTTATGCTAGATATTTCTAATACACAATTCTACAATCTTCTAAGGACTTTTCTAGATAATTTGCATACTTATGGACTTGGGCCTAATTATTATGATAATATAATGTTTTGGGTAGTCCAATACCAATGACCCAAATCAAGTTTATAATCCAACACCCCCTTTAAACTTGATTTACCGACTCCAAGCATCATCCTTAGTCTTGAGAAATCTTTCTCCTTTAGTGGCTTGGTGAATATGTCAGCAACTTGGTCTTCGGATCTTGTATGTATCACTCGAACATCCTTCCTTGTAATGCATTCTCGAATATAATGATATCGAGTGTTGATATGCTTACTTCGATCATGATATACTGGATTTTTCGCCAAGTCAATTACTGACTTATTATCCACATATATCTCTGTCGCATCTCTTTGCTTCATGTTTAGCTCCTCCAACACATTTCTAAGCCATATTGCGTGACAAACACATGATGTTGCAGCTACGTACTCTGCTTCACAAGTGGACAAAGTAACGATAGGTTGCTTCTTTGATGACCAAGTGAAAGCAGTGTCACCAAGGTAGAATAAGAATCCACTTGTGCTTCTACTATCATCGTGATCTCCGGCCCAATCACTGTCGCTATAACCTACAAGCTTGAAGTCTTCACACGATGAGTAAAATAAACCGAAATCCAATGTACCTTTTATATATCGAAGGATCCTCTTGGCGGTCTTTAAGTGAGATGTAGTGGGTGCTTCCATGAACCGACTGATTAATCCCACGGAGAATAGTATGTTAGGTCTTGTACATGTCAAGTAGCGTAAGCTTCCGACAAGACTCTTGAATAGAGTTGGATCGACCGCTTCTCCTTCATCGTACTTAGTGTGCTTTGCACCATATGCGATGGGGGTGGCAATTGGTTTGCACTTCTCCATGCCAAACCTTTTCAATATCTCTTTTGCATATCCTTCTTGGCATATGAAAATTCCTTCTTCTGATTGCTTCACCTCTATGCCAAGGTAATAAGACATGAGCCCAATATCCGTCATTTCAAACTCTCGTGCCATAGATCTCTTGAATTCATCGATCATGCTTTGGGAGTTTCCTGTGAATATGAGATCATCCACGTACAAGCAAACAACTAATATATTTCCATTTGAATATTTTACGTAAAGTGCATATTCACTTGGACATTTTGTGAAACCATTTTCTTGAAAATACTTATCAATTCTTGTATTCCAAGCACGTGGTGCTTGCTTTAGACCATATAAAGCTTTTTTCAACTTTAGCACTTTACCTTCATGTCCTTTGATAGCATACCCTTCTGGTTGCTCTAAGAAAACTTCTTCTTCAAGAAATCCGTTTAGAAAAGCGGACTTTACATCCATTTGATGGATTTTCCATTTAAACTGAGCAGCAATAGCTATTATCATTCTTATAGTTTCTAAGCGAGCAACAGGAGCAAATACCTCTTCATAGTCGATGCCATGTTTCTGCTTGTAACCTTTGGCCACAAGTCTTGCCTTGTACTTCTCGACTTCTCCTTTGGCATTCTTCTTTGTTTTGTATACCCACTTGACTCCAATAGCCTTTTGCCCTTTTGGTAGAGATGTCAACTCCCACGTATCATTCTTCTCTATTGACTTTATCTCCTCATCCATGGCTTGCCTCCATTTCTTGCTTTGTACAGCCTCCTCGAAGCTAAGAGGTTCACAATTAGCATACAAGCATAGAAGCGTTAGCTCGTCAGTCTCCTCAGTCTCGTCATAGAGCTCCTGTAAACTTCTCATTTTTGGAGATCTTTCACTTGAACTTGAAGGCGAGTCTTGTGTTGAGGATGGACTTGGAGGTTGTTGAGCATCTTCTTTTGAGTCACACGTCTCATCTTCTTCGTTGAGACTAGGAAGGAAATCATACCGCTCGTGATCATTCATATTCCAATCCCATGCTCCTTCTTCATCAAACTCCACGTCTCTACTTACAACCACCTTTCTTGTGTTTGGATTGTAGAGTTTGTAGCCTTTTGATTGCTTGTCGTAGCCAACGAAGATGTGCTTCTCGCTCCTATCATCAAGCTTAAGACGCCTTTGGCACGGTACGTGAACATATGCTATGCTCCCAAATACTCGTAGATGTGAAACGCTAGGCTTTATTCCATTCCATGATTCTTGTGGAGTCTTGTTATCTAAGCTCTTGGACGGGCACCGATTTGAGAGATAGACCGCACAATCAACCGCTTCGGCCCAAAACTCCTTTGGCATCTTCTTAGTTTTCAACATACTTCGAACCATGTTGAGAATGGTTCTATTCTTTCTCTCAACCACTCCATTTTGTTGTGGAGAATATGGAGTTGTTAGAAATCTACGGATCCCATTTTCTTCACAAAATTTGTTAAATTCTTTTGATAAAAATTCTCCACCTCTATCCGATCTCATGGCTTTAATTTTTAAACATTTCTCCTTTTCAACCATTGCTTTAAATGTTTTAAAAGTATCGAAAGCTTGAGATTTTTCTTTTAGAAAATACACCCATGTCTTTCGGGAGAAATCATCGATAAAGAGCATAAAGTAGTTATTCTTACCATGAGATGGTGGAGTAATGGGTCCGCATAGATCTGTATGAATAAGTTGTAATGGCTCCTTTGCTCTTGATGTTGCTTCTTTTGGGAATGGGGTTCTAGCATGCTTCCCAAGTAGACATCCTTCACATACTTGATTAGGGTGATCAATAGGGGACAATCCTTTCACCATGCCCTTTGTGGACAATAATTTTAAGTCACCAAAGTTTAGATGTCCATACCTCATATGCCATAGCCATGAATGATCCTTCAAGCATGTCTTTAAGCATTTAACTTCATCATGTTCAACGTTTAGAAGGAACATCCGGTTTTTACTCATTGGAACTTTGGTAATAAGCCTTCCTTCATGGTTTCTTATTGTAGCACTACGATCTTTCAAGTGTATATCGTAGTTTTTCTCCAAAAGTTGTCCCAAACTTAAAATATTGCTTTTAAGGCTTGGCACAAAGTAAACTTCTGATATAAATTGGTGACTTCCATCTTTGGCAAGGATAAGTATTTTACCTTTTCCTTTCACTGTTGCTTTTGAGTTGTCCCCAAATGTGACGTTCCCCTTCACTTGCTCCATCTCAACAAATAAGCTTTCTTCACCGGTCATATGGCTACTTGCAGCGGAATCTAGAGACCATGAAGTTCTTCTATTTTCTCGTTCATCTTTGTTTGCCATCAACAAAGTGAGTTGAACGTCATCTTGCAAGTCCATAATGTTAGCCTTCTCTTCCACTTGTCTTGAACTTCTACACTCGGTAGCATAGTGACCATATTTTTGACAATTATAACATTGTACTTGGGTTTTACCTCCTCTTTGAGCGTAAGAACCTCTTCCACGACCTCTTCTAGAAGGAGACCATTGTGTATCTTTTTCTTTATTTACTTCTTCCCTATCTCCTCTTCCTCGTCCTCGTCCTTGGAATCCACCATGACCTCGGAAAGTACCACGTCCTCTTCCTTGGTCCTTTCCATGTACAAAGCTCTTTTCTCTTTCTTTGAAAGAGAGTTTTGAATATAGAGCTTCTTCCAAGGGTTCTTTCCCCCTTATTTTCTTCATTTTCTCTTCATGGGCTTGTAGAGAACCCATGAGTTGATCAATGGTCATAGAGTCAATGTCTTTTGACTCCTCTATGGCCACAACGATATAATCAAAGCTAGGTGTCAAAGAGCGAAGAATCTTTTCTATCACTCTTGTGTCACTCAAGCTTTCTCCATTTCTCTTCATCTCATTTGAGATGGTCAAGACACGAGTGAAATAATCCGAGATAGCTTCGGATTCTTCCATTTGTAGTATTTCAAAATCTCCTCTTAAAGTTTGAAGGCGTACCTTTTTCACCTTATCAATTCCTTTGAAAGCATTTTGAAGAATCTCCCATGCTTCCTTGGAAGTAGTTGCATTTGCAACTTTCTCAAACATCGCATCATCTAAGCATTGATAGATGAGAGTGAGAGCACTTTGATCCTTCTTTCTTGCTTTGAGCAATTCTCCCTTTTGGGTAGCATTTAATGAACCTTCATCTTTAACTTCTTCATAGCCTTTCTCGACTACCTCCCATGCATCATGTGAGCCGAGTAACGCCTTCATCCGGATACACAAACTACCATAGTTATCTTTGGTAAGACGAGGATATTGGAATGTATTCATCATGTTTGACATCTTGATCAACTAGCTCTGATACCACTTTGTTAGGAAATGGGGCCTTTTAGGCTTACTTTGATGAAGAGGTTTTAAGGGAATTTGTTAGTGGAAGTTTGGAAGAGAGGAAGACTTTGATTTTACAAAGGTGTTTGATTGTTATTGCTATGGTTTACAACTTCTTGACTTGATTACAAATGACAACTTCATCACCTATTTATACTACTCCATGGAAATTTCTACATACTAGATATTTTCCATGGATATACATTAAAAATTAAGTATCTAGATAATTCTACTAGATACTTATGCTAGATATTTCTAATACACAATTCTACAATCTTCTAAGGACTTTTCTAGATAATTTGCATACTTATGGACTTGGGCCTAATTATTATGATAATATAATGTTTTGGGTAGTCCAATACCAATGACCCAAATCAAGTTTATAATCCAACAGAACCATAGGCATCCAATGGGAAAGATAAATTAATATAGATAATGCATCACAAGAAGCATGCATGGATATTTGTCTGGTAACATTTGTAATATTTTTTGAATAACTATCATGATTTTATAATCAAATCCAAATGGAAATTAGCTGATTGTCAAATAAATTAAGTTAAATATAGAAATAATTAGTTTTTTCAAATATTTGTTTCCTTGTAGATCACTCATCATTTGTTTCTCACTATTTAGCAACATTCTTTACAAGAAGTTGGAAAGTCATAATCATGATCAATCTTGTTAATTCATCTTTCTTGAAAGACAATTGAATTACAAAAAGCTACTAGCAAAGTGCTAGACCGAGATTTTTCATGGGTAATGAACCATTGTAGCATTCTGCGAAAGGGTCGGAATGACGAACCTGCGCAGTCAGGAGTAATTCGAGGAAAGAGACAAAACAAGTAAAACCTGTCACATACGTCAAAGCACATCGATCGGATTTTAAGGGGAGCATTAAATGCGAACGGAGCTCAAAGACGGCTCGCGCAGAGGAGCATCCTTCGGTACGCGGGGTAAAGGGCTTTCGTCTAAGGCCAATGCCCGCAGGACAATAAGGCGCGGCGTGTAAAGGGAAGAATCACAATCTTCCCGCTCTTTTCCATTCGCCCATAAATACAAACATCAAGATGGTAAACAGATTCATTCCAATCTCATCGCATTTACTATACCTTACATTTATTACACTCACGACCTCACGTCTCGATATATACTAACTTAATCTTCGGAGGGTCCGCCCGGGATTCCATCCCGGTGATCACTTAACGTAGATTTGCTCTTTGGTTGCAGAACGCTCGCCCATCTGGAGGGTGCGAAATCAGGAAGCAACATTTGGCGCCATCCGTGGGACCGAGAACAAAATGGTCCAAGAATTCACAGCAGAGGGAAAACTTACCCCTCAAACGACGCCGATACAGCCTGGAGTCATGGCGGAAGGTTCGTACACCCCAGGCTCGTCATCTGCTCCACCAAGCGTAGTGACATGTCTTCCTCTCGGGGGAGAAAACAGAAAAGAAGCAACGACAGAAGAATTGAAGGAATTCGAGTTATTTCTAAAGTTTTTAAAAATGAGGGAGATGGAAAAAGGAGCACGGAAGATGAGAGGGGAAATATTCAGGGTGGAAAAAGTTCTAACTTACGCCAGTGACGAAAGCGAACCGGCGGAAGATGTATACGTAGAGGAGCCACCCCCGACTCGATCCCAACTGATTCATCACAAAGTTGCTCAGAAAGAAGTCCATCCCGAGACGGAGGAAAGAAGGACCCTTAGAGCCCGGAGGGTGTCAGGGGGAAAGAATTTCAGATCGCCATTTACAGACGAAATCAATGAAGTGCCCATCCCCGCGGGGTTAAAAGGGCCTCGCGTCAAGGTGTACGACGGGACCTGCGACCCGGATGATCATGTCGCTAGTTTTTGATGGGCCGTCAGAATGATTCTGATGGACCCCAAGTTGTGGTGTCTATACTTCGCTGGAACTTTGGAGGGATCTGTCCGCTACTGGTTGTCCAGTCTCCCCCAGAAAAGTATATCTAGCTTTGAAGAGTTGGTAACCCAGTTCAGTCACAGTTTCATACAACAAAAAAAGTATCAACAGAAGTCGCAATCCATTATGGCATGCATGCAACGGGAAGGGGAGTCAAACAAGTCATATTTCAAGCGTTTTAATGAGCAAAGTCGAAAGATGCCAGTTATGGAGGACTCTCTCATAATCGCAGCCTTCACGTACGATTTGAGAGAAGGCGAGCTCTTCAGGGAATTGTCGAAAAGAGACTTCAGTAAAGCGGACGATATGATCCACATGGTTAACAAGGTATTAAAGCAAGAAGAAGAGAGTGCATAAAAGTTACGATTTGAGGCTCAGGAGAAAAAGGGAGGTTCTGCGAGTGGCTCGCAATGCGCGGGCGAACGATGAAGGACCATGAATGGTCCCAGTTATTCACACAGACCCTCCTTTAAAGGAAGAGGAACCGGAAGTCGGTTTCAGAACAATAGGTACGAACCCTATCGTCTGGAGGTATTCTCTACTGGCGAAACAAAAGATTTTGGAGAAGGAAGGTCATTACGAAAGCGATACCCTAGAGACCCGAATGCCTACTGCGAATTCCATAAAATCATGGGTCACGCAACGGCAGCATGTGAGAGCTAAAAGAGAGATAAAGATTCGTAGGGGAAAACAAAGCCAGAAACCCTGCAAACTGGCCCTCCGGCAAAAAATAAAGTTGTGGTCTACGATACGGAGATTTTCGCGCTGGAAGATAGCTCTCCGAAAGAGAATATCACATCCTGCTCATCCTGGAAAAAGAAGAGAGGCCCTACAATAACGTTCGGAGATAATGAACCGTCTCCGGAGTGTTATGTAAGAACGGAACCTCTGGTCATCTCTGGAGCGATAGCCAGAGTCATGGTTCAGCGTATATACGTGGATAACGGGAGCTCGGCAAACATAATGTATTGTCATTGCTTTGAAAAATTTCCTGACGAAGTGCAAGCTTTCTTGAAGCCGTCCAAGGCTCCAATCATTGGATTCTCGGGGAAGTATGTGCTCCCCAAAGGAAAGGTACATTTGCCTTTAATTCTGGCAGATTGGAATACGAATCGTAGCAGGACGATAGTGACGGAGTTTATTGTGGTTGATGCATTGTCAAGGTACAACGCAATATTGGGAAGAACGGGTTTGTGGCAGCTGCAGGCCGTTTCGTCGACTATACATGGGGCCGTTTCATCCGAGTATGGAATCATCACCGTCCAGGGGATGATGATGCCCATGTCTGAATGTAGCACTGCAGTGTACCAGGATGGTTGGATGGAGGCGGAAGAAGTTCAGGTGGTGATTAATCAAGAGTATCTGAAGGTAACAATTCGGATTGGAGTTTATTGTGGTTGATGCATTGTCAAGGTACAACGCAATATTGGGAAGAACGGGTTTGTGGCAGCTGCAGGCCGTTTCGTCGACTATACATGGGGCCGTTTCATCCGAGTATGGAATCATCACCGTCCAGGGGATGATGATGCCCATGTCTGAATGTAGCACTGCAGTGTACCAGGATGGTTGGATGGAGGCGGAAGAAGTTCAGGTGGTGATTAATCAAGAGTATCTGAAGGTAACAATTCGGATTGGAGGGAGCCTACCAAGCGAGTTGAGGGATAAGTTGGAAGCCCTGTTAAGAAGACATAAGCGGGCATTTGCCTGGAAGCCTAGTGACATGACGGGTGTCTCAAGGGAGGTATCAGAGCATCGGTTGAACGAGAATCAAGCTTTCCGCCCCGTCAAGCAGTCGAAACGAGTCATGGCGAAAGAAAGAAATGAGGTGGTTAATAAAGAGGTCAATGACCTAGTATCTGCAGGAGTGCTACGAAGTGCGCAATACCCCGAATGGATAGCCAATCCAGTTCTGGTAAAGAAAGGAGATGGGTCCATGTGCATGTGCGTTGACTTCAAAGATCTTAACAAGGCATGTCCGAAAGACAGTTATCCCCTTCCGGAGATAGAGCAAAAAATTGAATCGTTAGGGGGGGGTACAAATGGAAGTCATTCTTAGATGCTTACAAGGGATACCACCAGGTTCAGATGGCCAAGGAGGACGAGGAAAAAACTTCATTCCATACGGAAAGGGGAATTTTTGTTATGTTAAAATGCCGTTCGGGCTCCGTAATGCGGGAGCCACGTATCAACGTTTAGTAGACAAGGCTTTCCAAAAGCAGATTGGTCGGAATCTGGAAGTATATGTGGACGATATGGTTATCAAAAGCAAGACCGACGAAGACATGATAACCGACATCGAGGAGACCCTGCTGCAGTTACAGAAAATCAACATGAAGCTGAATCCTAAAAAATGCTCTTTCGGGGTGACTAAAGGAAAGTTCTTGGGACATATAGTGACCCAGTGCGGAATCCAAGCCAACCCGGAGAAGGTTGAAAGCTTGCTCGAAATGAAAACGCCTCGAACGGCGAAGGATGTACAGAGTCTTAATGGGAAGTTAGCAGCGTTGGGGCGGTACTTGGCCAAATCGGCAGAAAAGTCTATTCCTTTCTTCAAAGCATTGCATGGTTGTACGAAGAAAGGTACAGTGGAGTGGACGGACGAAGCCGAAAAGGCTTTCGTCGCCCTCAAGCAACATTTGAAGACTATCCCCACAGTGGCCAGCCCGATGAAAGGGGAACCTCTGATTATGTACCTATCCACTAATGCCGAAGCTATCAGTTCCGTGCTAATAGCAGAAAGAGAAAAGAAACAGGTCCCCGTTTACTTCGTAAGCAGGGCGCTGCAAGGGGCAGAGATGAATTATTCTGAAATAGAAAAACTCATATTAGCGTTGGTATATTCCGCGAGGAGATTGAAAAGATATTTTCAAGCTCACCAGATAACGGTTCTGACCAACCAACCCATAAAGAATATCCTCCTGCAACCGGAGCGTTCGGGACGGATGACTAAGTGGGCAATAGAGCTGAGGGAATATGATATATCTTTTCGACCAAGGCAGAGCATCAAAGCTCAAGCACTGGCAGATTTCCTGGTGGAAATGTCCGAGAAGGATAGTGTTTGTATGGTAGAAAAAAGCAAAGGCACCCCCGACTGCAGAATCGCATAGCAAATGTTTACAGATGGAGCGGCCGGCGCGGATGGGTGTGGTGCAGGAATAATCCTAATGGGACCGGACGACGAAAGAGTAACGTACGCCTTAAGGTTCGACTTCAAATGTTCAAACAATGAGGCAGAGTATGAAGCTCTATTGGCCGGTTTAAGTCTGGCTAAAAGTTTGGGGATCAAAAGGATCAACGCGTTCGCAGATTCCATGTTGGTGGTGAATCAGGTAAAGGGAACTTATGAGGCTAAGGAGATTCACATGAAAAAATACCTGGCAAAAGCAAAAGAAGCGATCACAGAATTCAACGAATTTGAGATAACTCAGGTCCCCATAACAAAAAATAAGGAAGCGGATGCACTCAGCAAATTAGCTTCGATGTTGTTTTGTCACCTAACCAAGAAAGTTTTGGTGGAAATATTGCCATAAAGGAGTATTGAAAGAGTCGTAGAGGAAACCATGGATATTGAACATAGACCGGACTCTTGGATGTTCCCCATCCTGCGGTACATCCAAGAGGGGGGTTTGCCAGACGGTTAGGCGGAAAGGAGGAGGATAAGGGTGAATGCAAGTAAATATATGTTAAAGGATGGAATTTTATATAGGAAAGGATTCTCCACACCATGGCTAAGATGCCTTGATGAGAATGACGCCTTGCGGGCAACGAAAGAGGTGCATGAGGGGTTGTGTGGAGCGCATTCTGGTTCTAGGGCGCTCACTCAGAAGTTATTTAGGGCCGGATACTTTTGGCCAAGTATGTCCACAGATGTTCAAGATTATGTAAAGAAATGCCAGAAATGTCAAGCATACTCAAACGTGCCAAACACAGCGCCCGTTAGTCTTACAAGTATCACGAGCCCTTGGCCGTTCTGCCAATGGGGTATCGACATTGTGCGTCCGTTCCCCAAAGCGCCCGGAGGAGTACAGTTCCTGGTCGTCGCAGTGGATTACTTTACCAAGTGGGTGGAAGCTGAGGCTTTGGCGTGTATCTCGGGAGCAAATATAATAAAATTCATATGGAAGCAGATCGTATGCCGTTTCGGCTTACCTCACACGATTGTCAGTGACAACGGAAAGCTGTTTGCTAATAATCCATTCAAGGTTTCATGCGCAAAGTTTAGCATACACCAAAACTTTACCTCCGTTGCGCACCCGCAAGCTAATGGGCAAACGGAAGTCACTAATCGGACGATCGTCAAAGGGATCAAAACCAGGCTCAGCAGGATGTAGGGAGGATGGGTTGACGAGTTACAGAGTGTTCTGTGGGCATACCGAACCACGGCCCGGAGTGCGACGAAGGAAACCCCGTTCAGCTTGGTGTACGGCTCGGAGGCGATCATACCATTAGAAGTCATGCTGGCGTCATTTCGCGTGAAGAATTTTCGCTTGGAAGGAAACGAAGAGGCCCTTAGGCATAATCTAGATTTGGTGGACGAACGACATGAGATTGCAGCCTCGCGACAAGCAGCATACAAACTGCTCAAGAAGAATTATTACAATAGAAAGATTAAAGGAACAACATGCAAAGTAGGAGAACTGGTCCTGCGAAAGAATGAAGCAAGCCTCCAATACAAGCCCGGGAAGTTATGCCCAAATTGGGAAGGTCCTTACCGAGTTAAGGAAGACATACGGAACGGATCATATATCTTGGAACCAATGGACGGATCGTTGATTCCGTGAACTTGGAATATGCTGAACCTGCGCAAGTTTCATTTCAAGTGTTATGCTTTATGTATTTTCCTTTCGTTACGAATACGTCATTTTGTAACCGACGAATCGAATGATTAATGAAATCCGCCGAGGCGGGATGCTTTTGTTAAACGTATAATTTAAGATTCTTTGTTTTTTCTTAAAAGAAGTAAACGAATAACTCGCAGGAAGTTAGCAAACTTAATAGAAACACTCCATAGCTATGAATTGGCTTGTTCCTTAGCCGGAAGGGGGGGACAATGCCGAACCCGAACGATAAATTGGGCCCGCAAGTAGAGATGCAAACGGGTACGGGTAATAGCGCGTACTGCAAAACCCGTACCCGACCCGCTATTCCTCTACCCGTACCCGCCCCGTACCCGGTCAAATACCCGTCGGGTTCGGGTAGAAAAATCCCCGTCAGGTACGGGTAACCCGACGGGTACCCGTTCAAAAAAAAATTAAACAAAATAAGTAAAACATTTAATACTCTTAGTTCGTTCAGGCTTATTTCGTTCAATACGTAATGGACTAACGGGAGACGAGCTAAATTTTAACCATTATTAAATTGGGCTAATGAGAGGTTAAGAGTTGTGTTAAGTTTGAGTAGTGACTCGTGGGCTAATCCTGTAATAAAAAAAATTACACACTAATATATATATTCGAGTCGGGTATAAACGGTGCGGGTATTATAAAACCCGTACCCGACCCGTACCCGCTCTCGGGTATGAAATTTAAACCCATCCCCGACCCGTTACCCGTTTAGACGGGTAATACCCGCCCCGTAATACTCGGGTACCCGCGGGTACCCAAACCCGCGGGTTAAATTTGCATCCCTACCCGCAAGTACGAATAAAAACGAAGCATTTTTGAATCAATAGGGGACGCCTTCTTGATAACAGAAATCAAAATAATCAACGAACATAAAAAACATAAAACATACGATAAACGATTAAAATACGCGATTACATAGTACAAAGGAGGGTTGTACGATTACACAAAAGAAGCCAGCATAACGGCTTATCAACACAAAAAAAGTATTCAAAAAACAGATAAGGTTACGATGCATAGGGAATGAGGAGGTAGATCATGGGTTCTCTCCCCGGTGGGAACTCTCTCCGGTACCCTCAGCCCCAGTTGGAAGTTGCGATACAAGGTCCTTCAGTTCGCTCAAGCTAACTTCGCTGGTCCGGAAGGAGCGCACAAGATCATAGTTGGGTGTTACCAACTCACTAAAGCAGCTCACCATGGCAGCTTGGGCTTCTGGGTATTCGTGAATTAGTCTGAGGGAACCAAGCAAATCTGGGTAAGCCTCCCGGGTATCGGAACAACCCTGATATCAGCCCAGCTTCAAACTCTCTTCCTGTAAGGACGAATTTCGGTGCACGAACTCTGGGGAGGAAAGGAAGATCTGCACAATTCCAGGAATACCATTCTGCATCAGCCAACGTACGGTCTCGTGACCTTCTTCAACTTCTTTCTTCAACAAGTCGCTACCCGTTATGATTTCCGCATTACGACGATTCGCCTCCTGCAAATGAGAATCTTTTTCAATTAAGGAAGCCTCAAGCTCGGCAATGCGGGCGCTGGTTGACTTTAGTTGATCCTCAAGATCGGCAATTTGATTATCTTTCACCTCAGCAGCATATCGAAAAGCCTCATGGGAATCCGACAATCTTTTCATGGACTCATCCAACGTAGCCTTCTCCAGCTTTTCCTTTTCATGCAAACCTTTCATAGTCTCCATCAGCCTCGATATCTGGGTAAATTATGCATGCTGGTTGCGGGAGATTTGCTCTTGACGGGCTCTTTGTGTTTGCAATTCAGTTAAAAGCTCAATGGTGCTCAGAAGGCCAACTTTAGCCTTCATAATGGCTTCATCAACAGGAACTGCGACAGTTGTTTAAATAAACGGGGCCTCAGGTTGGATGGTTGCAATGACGCTAGGGGTAGCGATAGCTTCGGTCCGGAACATCAAGCTTCCAGGATCCGGAACCCGTGTTTCCGTCCCAACCATCGCTGCGGCGGGCTTAGTACTGACGGCTAGACTTTCTGCGAACAACAAATGCAAGAATGAACGATCAAACATCCATGTATACGTACGAAAGAATAAACACATGATCCATTCATACCTTGAACTGTGGGTTTAGGAGAAGATGATTGACTTTTTATGGAACAAGCAGAGTGTGAGCTCATAACGGGTGATGGTGTTTGTTTCCCTCCACTAAACAAGCGACTGCTGAACATTGCGGCGGCTGAAGTACCAAGAGATATGACGGGAAGCCTCCCGGAAGCTCCAGAAGTAGCGGATGGAGCCGGAATAGGGTGCTCGGCAGTGGTGGATGTAACGAGGGTTGTAACAATAGGAGCACGAGTGGTGATTGTAGCAGGAACGACTAAAGAAGCAGGTTCGAACGTTGCAGACAAGGGTGGAATTGGCATTGGGACGCTAGAAGCAGTTGTATCCAAAGCTGCAGAATGCTCTAACAAACCTGCATTTCAAAGCATTATGTCAGAAATAAAAATAAAAGTGAAAAAATGTAATGTCTGGCGGGGAAGGGGGATTATAATAGCAACGATTCCATACCTCCCTGAGGAATCCTTGGACGTTTCTTGGGCACATAGGAAGACTCATCTCTTTTCTTCCGTCGGCGGGTGCTTTTGTCCGACTCCCAGGTGGCAAGAGTGTCAATGGATCGAAGCTTCGGAGGCCTGGTCGGCTCAGATTGAGAGTCCGGAATCATGGTATTCTCTGTAGTGAACTCCGCGGTAGCTGGTGAATCAAGGTTAATGGGAGAAACAACACCTTCACTTCGGCTGATGGGGGTAAGGGGAACGTCTTCTTCAGCAGTACCTTCACGAGTTGGAGTCCGTTCGGAGCTAAGAGTTTGTTCAGGTGGGGCTACAAAAGGAACTATTGCACCATCATCCACATGATCGATACCCTCGGCAGGGTAGTCTTTCAGCAAGCGATAGAGTAGTGGTATGGACTGGTCATCTATCTTCCATATAGGACGAACTCCTTTCGAAAGATAGAACGGACTCAGATCGGCCATCCCAAGTAGCACCTCATCTGGATCTTCCCACTCCATTGTATATCCAGATAATCGACGAACGTGCTCGACCTCGTCAGCGGACAGGTCCGGAAGGGGATCCGAGGGTCTCCCGATAACCTTTTCCCAGGGCAAACTAACATCCCGGAAGGCGGAACGGCTGACATAAAAGAATTTGTACTTCCAGTCGTGTATTGAGTCTCGTAGACCAGAAATAAGCTCACTCCGCCCGGGACGCAAGGTGAATACTGCCCAATTGCCTCAACCGGTGACAATATAAAAGTACCGGAATAATTTAGAAGAAAGAGGAACCCCCAGAGCCCGACAAAGCATAACAAACCCGATGATCTTAAGTAGAGAATTGGGAACGAGTTGAGCAACATGAATTCCCAGATCCTGAAGAACAGTGAGTAGGAAATCATCGACGGGGAAGCGTAAACCCCCATGCAAGTAATGAAGATAGACGGGTTCAAACCCCTCAGGAGGGGAAGCGACGGTATCCGTCTCACCAGGCAGACGCAGAGGATAGCGGGGGTCGATGTGGAATTCGTTAATGATTTTGGGAAGATCTACGGGAGAAAGCGTGCTAAATGTATTCAACGTTGTTCTCTTCTCACGAGTAGACTTATCACCTTTAGCCTTATCTCTCCTCATGTTACCCAGCGATTATCAGGATCAAAGATTAGGAGGGAAGAAGAAAGGTTATGAAACGATAACGAAGGATAATGGCAAAACGAAGTAAAGAAGAAGGGGTATTTTCAAACGAAATATATAGACAAGGAAGGAAGGTTAAGGGGTGTAGGGATCGAAGAGACGCCCAACGGTCAAATCCGAGCATGGCGCTCAACGGTTATAACTTTCCTAGTGGAAAAAAGGGGGAAACGGTAAGACGCAAATAAAAGACCGTTAGAGGACGGAACGAGTCAAGTTAGAGCAAATCAATCTTGGCATTATGATTCGTCACTAACTTAGGGGACTTAATGAACCATTGTAGCATTCTGCGGAAGGGTCGGAATGACGAACCTGCGCAGTCAGGAGTAATTCGAGGAAAGAGACAAAACAAGTAAAACCTATCACATACGTCAAAGCGCATCAATCGGATTTTAAGGGGAGCATTAAATGCGAACGGAGCTCAAAGACGGCTCGCGCAGAGGAGCATCCTTCGGCACGCGGGGTAAAGGGCTTTCGTCTAAGGCTAATGCCCGCGGGACAATAAGGCGCGGCATGTAAAGGGAAGAATCACAGTCTTCCCGCTCTTTTCCATTCGTCCATAAATACAAACAACAAGATGGTAAACAGATTCATTCCAATCTCATCGCATTTACTACACCTTACATCTATTACACTCACGACCTCACGTCTCGATATATACTAACTTAATCTTCGGAGGGTCCGCCTGAGATTCCATCCCGGTGGTCACTTAACGTAGATTTGCTCTTTGGTTGCAGAATGCTCGCCCATCCGAAGGGTGCGAAATCAGGAAGCAACAATGGGTAACTACAAGCTAAGGCTACAAGACCATTTGGGCCAATTAGGCATTAAAAAATTTAGAATTTTTCCTACTTGATAATTTTAGTCCAATTGCAAACCAAATGGCTTATTATAACCTAGTACCCGATGTTATGTATCTCGTAACGTTGTAAGTTCAAGTTTTATTATGAATAAAAATTGTGTAGATTTAGGAGGTGTGTTTTAGCCGTTAAAAAAAGTTTTGTCCAATTGCAACATAAAGTTACAACACATATACAATTATACACACACGTTATATAGATACGTTCAAACATGCATTAATACATAACTAGACAAAGAATAAAATTGACATCTAAAAAGCCTTTTGTCCCATACTTATTGATTGTTATTTACACTAAAACATATGCATGAAACATGATGTTTTCTCCTCCCCAAATACCCCTCTTTTCTGCACTTTGATTTCACCTGTTGTAGGGACCTCTCTACGTATCCTATGTCTCTTCAATTAATCTCCTACTTACTACCTTTTCTGTATCTATCTATCTCTATACCCATCAGAAGCATTGAAGTACATGCATACATATATATGTGTGTGCATGTGATGAAACTGATACATATATAATGTCTGGTTACCAGATAAGGAAAGAGGCATCATGATGAAACTGACTGACAAAACCCCTAAAAACGTACAATTGTTGGGAACAAGCAAAATCATTCATATTGCAATTTATCATCAATATTCTTCCTGCACTCCTACTTACTTCAATTCTACTGGTCAAAATGATATACAATCATTCCGGATTATTTCACTATTATGTACTAGAGTTTAATTCATGTTTATCAGTTTCTTTTGCGTTTGCCTAACTCATCAACATTTTGTTTTTCTTTTTCTTGAAAACTAGAGATACCTAGCTATCGTGTTTTATATGATAATTAAATAATTTATGATTATGAGCAATTCAGTATGCTGGCATAGCTAATTGCTACAGATAATTTGGTCAACATGATTTGGACGTTTTTTGTACATACATATGTATGTGTATCTTTCTTTAAAACAAGAAGTCAAGAGTACTCAACTGTTTGTTTGATAATATAATGAATGTATATTAACCATGCATGATTCTGATAGAACTGCCAAGATGATGGCAGTTTCCAGTTTTCGGAAATAAATATTTTGAACATATTTTGGAAATGAAAAACAATGATGTCGCAAGCTTTAATTATGATATTAATCACACTATATTCATGTATTCTTACAAAAGAAATTTGCATTTTAAATCAAGTATATATAGTGGATCACTCGATCATTTTAATTTGTAGTATATACAGACGAAAGTTATCCAAGTGTTTTATTATAAACATGATCAAACTTCAAAACCTTTAAACATATACCTGAATTTATCCAAGTGCACAACTGTGCCTTAATTCGATATATCAAACTTCAAAACCCTTAGACATATACCTGAATTAATGATTGTTTGATGTTTTTCTAATCTCATTACTAAAGAATACTTTAACTTATAATTCTTGCTATTCTAATAAAAGATGAGTATTATCAAGTTAATTAAGTACTTTATTTCATGGTTGGTTAATTCCTCTTATACTTGAGTGTGTGTGTGTGTGTGTGTGTGTGAGAGAGAGAGAGAGAGAGAGAGAGAGAGAGAGAGAGAGAGAGAGAGAGAGAGAGAGAGAGAGAGAGGAAAACTAAAAGAAGTTAATCATCTCCAAGGTTACCAAACAAATGAATCATGCAAGTCATCTCATAGTGAATAACAATAACAAGAGCGATGATAATGATCAAATCACATATAATTGTGAATCTAAATTAACCCTAAAAATATATAACTCGTGAAAACTAACGAATCGATCAAGATCTCCCAAGCCGAAGTTCCAAATCAAGCTCAATTTTCCCATCTTTAAGCAAACCCATCTCCATCTCCAAGTTAAAGATTTCATTTTTCTTCCAAACCCTAATCCCATTTTCTTCTTCTTTGTCTTCACCATCTACCATGATCATACTTTTTTTCATACATCCCAGAAAGTCTATCCCATGTTGCTCATATTCTATGTTAGTAGGCGGAACGAGAGGAAAAAGAGAAGAATGGTAGGTATTGTAAGGTAGGTAACGGATCGGGGATGCATAATTAGGGTTAGGGTTTGTGGTTGGGTAATTAGGGTTAATTAGGTTAGGGTTTGGATGGTGATGATCACGAGGAGGTGAGGAGAGTCTGAGTCTACCTCTGTCTCTTCTATGAACATTCATGTGACCACCAAGAGCTTGTGCAGACTTGTATTCTTTGTTGCAAAAGTTGCACATAAAGTTTCTTTGAGGCCATGAAAACCCTTGATAACCACTTGAATCTTTTTGATCAAAGATGATCATGTTGTCACTTTCCCACTTGGTTTTGGAGTTGTGATCCATTTTACACTTCACTTTCCTCCAAAAATAGTGGGAGAGAAAGAGAGAGAAGTAATTATAATTAATATGGAAGTAAGAAAATGTAGTGAAAGAGTGAGGATGTTTTATAGCGAAGGAATTGAAAGTGAAGTTAAATTTACTGAATTAGATTCGAAAATCCTTATTTTTATGTTTGAAGTGGCATAGCGGTAAGATTTAATAATTTCCTATAAATTATGGATTTAATTAAGTGGATGATATATACTTATCCGAGATAAGTTGAACGGATTAGTTAAAATATAGATGATGTTTATCTGATGAAAGTACACCAATTTTAGTATCTACATTCGGCCCAAATTAGGCCAAAACAGCCCATAACTATAAATGGACCCAAACTGGACTAATAGTTCACTAATCAACCGAAGACTATCATATACTGAATCAATGCCAATGTTTAAAACCCGAGCTATTACTCGGCCTGGTAAGATAACCGAGTCAACCAGTTCAACCGGCGGGTCAACTAACACCATATAAAGAAATATTATATAAAAGATGCGTACATCATGCAATAAAGTGTATATTTGAAGTAAAAGATTAAAAATAGGGTCAACTAACATATAAAAAAAATATTATATAAAAGATGTGTGCATAACCAGATCACCGGTCGCCGGTTTTCACAATACCAGGCCAGGTGGATTCTAAGCAAAAACACAGTCACGGTTGAACCGCTTCTTACAGCGGGCCGCGGTTGAACCGTCCAGGTCAACCCGGGTTTTGAAAAACTAATCAATACATAATTAACAAATTGCCTTTTAGAAATGAACATTATTATTATTATTATTATTATTATTATTAACAAATTGAAATCTAGACATACTAAATCAATTGAATGAGGTTCAAATGGCAATTGTAAAATTGCACAAATTTTCTGCTAAAATCAAACCTACCTACCATCAAGAGTAATGAAACCCGACTTATCATGATTCAGCACGTGACAATAAGAAATTGAAACCCGAATTATCACGAATGAGTGGTGGCGGCTCGATATCTGCTAAGTTAATCTGATCCATTGATTTGGAGAGATCGTCAACAGAGAATGGTATGCTGCACAATCAGACAATACATGTTTCATTAGATATATTGTGAAAAACAAAAAATTATACTACGTATAGTGATATACTTTCCATTTTTAGAAGTTTAAAAATAAGTGACACACCTTAAAATTTACAAGTGAGACCCAACCTCCACTAACTATCCACTTTAATATAATGAAATGACCATTTTACCCTTATTTTTACTTTTAAACATCATTAATCTCATATTCTTTAAAAGATGTGAGACTCATCCTCCACTAACTATCCAATTTAATTTGATCCAACCCTCATTGTAGTTTTTTGCATCAAAAACCATGAAACCAACAATATATCACTTATTTTGAAAAAGAGGAAGACCTTGAATCATCATCAAGCAAGAAAGAGCTGCTGACAGCATTATTTGAATCTTCCGTCATCAACACCCTCATGTTGGAAATTACCTGTCAATAAAAAATAAATAGTAATGTTGACATATCGGATAGAAAAGCCAAACCCGACCCGTTTTGACCTATAAATTAGTTATGCATGATCATATAACACATACATCTGGAGAGAGGCTATGTGTGCCGTATTTGTCATCCCAATACATGGTACTGATTCTGTACAGCTGTTGTATGCTAAGAACCTGCACGTGCAATAGTTTTACAATCACTTTAAGATGTATCGATCAATGACATTATTTTCTATCTAAAATATGCTTACTGGGCACAGATCATGACTTATTTCATCCAGTTTCTTCTTTGGCTTTTGATGAATAACCTAAAATTAAGAAATAAAAACTCCCAAATCAATTAAATATAATATTTTCTAAAAAAACATGTTAAAAATAAGATGAAATACCAGGAACCCAATAGCTTGTCTTATGTGCTTGAGTTCATCCCAAGCTGATCCTGCGTACTGAAATTTCAATTTATCCAAGTTCAGATTAAATAAAAAGAAACAAATAAAGAAAAAGAAAAATAAATAAAAGGAAAGTGTACCTCCTCAGTTGCTTTGTAACACCACTGTTCCAATTCAGATAATCCTGCCTTGACATATTCTCCATTGCTGAAAGAGCAGCATTCTCGTCTCAACAGAAGACTGCAATCGTAAATTTAAAATATTAAAAATTTAAATTAAAAAATATACATACATGAAAATATGAATGTACTAGAAGCTTCTTGTCATGGAACCTGTTGAATAATTGTACATTGATGAAAGAAAAATTCTGCGTGAATATTTTGCGAACCAAAAATGGTGGCACCTGCCAAGACAAAATAAGTGACTGAGATGAGGGATGATCATCATATTATTTTAATTTAATTAATTTTATATCATTTGATTTCTTTGTATTTTCTATAATAAGTAAGGAATTATGCACTGACATTATTAGCTTTCAACATGTTTAAGAAGCATCCAATGTTGTTAACAATCCCCTGCCAATGAGCAATCAGAATATCCTGAGAAGCAGCGCCTGCTAGTGCGACAGCTGTCCCCTTTAGCAAATTTGCTCTTGATATTCTTGGTGCCTAAACGATTCACAAATAAAATATTTACTTTTAAAAAATAATAATTTTAAAAAAGGATTGTAGTTAGTTACACTGTTAAAATACCTACCTGAATGCACAATCCAAGTAATGGAGAAATCTCTTTCTTTAAATTATCACGAATCATCCCGTATATTTTTTCAACATAAGCTGTTAATTGCTGCTTAAAAAGTAAAGCAGGATATTTGGCTTCAACTTGTTGTAATGAATCAGATGCACCACTTGCTTCATCTACTATTGAAGAAAGGTTTACACCTTGTGGAGTTCCACGAAAGCTCTACAAAACCATTATATTAAATACCAAATTATATTTTATAATTTTATTTATCCATAAATAAATAAAGGTCAAATGCATTTTAGTACCCTGGACTTAACATGGTACCCTGACTCATTAATTTGATCGTGTTTTCTTACTTGACTTACTTTCGTTGGAGCTTTTGATGGACTAAAAAATATATGTTCATTTCAATATATTGATATTAAAAGCAAATCACGTGAAAAAAGAAGACCAGATTAGTGAGTCAGGCTACTAAATCGACTATTTTGTCAAGTTCAGGGTACCATGTTGCACCTTTAATTATTCAGGGTTCTAGTCAGCCAAGTTCAAGGTACTAAAATGCATTATGGCTATAAATAAATAAATTTACCTGAGTCATCCTTCCAAATAGGGTAGCTGATGTGGGCCTCCTATGTGGTGGGGCCCCAGCAGCACCACTAGCTTTCAACGTGCGTTGCAACAACAATAATAGTGTCGATGCATTTGATAACCAATAGGCTAACACATCATTGTTATCTTGTGTCTTCATTAAAAAAATAACTTATGTTATCATTGTATGTGTATATGTATATGCATATGTATACAATTCATACCTCAATTGCATGACCTATGGTTTGGATTATACGATCAAAAATACTGGTTTTCTCAACTTCAAATGAGCGCCATTGTCTGAGACATTTGTATATAACACAAGCAGCAACTGGTCTGCCTTTTGAGAATCCCATAGGTTGTGCAATACATCGAATGAGTAAATCTTGATATTCCTGTTGTTTCTCATTAAGAGATTTTTGTGGTCTCTCTTCCACCTCAGCATCCCTCATTTTCATTGAAGGACTTTGAAGATCCTATTATATATATTTTTAAAATAAATATCATATATTTTTGAAGCTATGTTATCTATTTTTGAGAAATTTTTAACTTACCGCAGCGGACTGGGTGGATTTTATACTTTCGGTCCTCTATAAGGGAAAGAAAGAAAGAGATAGATGTAAGTATTAAAAATTAAAAACTAAAAATTTATGTTTAAAATGGAGAATATTTAGAGCACCCTTATTGATTTTGATCGTGCTGCTTGTAACTTGGTATTTTGTGCCATTGTTAAAGCTTGTTGACGAAGCACTTTGTTTTCTGATTCTATGTTGGCGAGTCGTTCTTCAAGCCTAGTGAAATTTAAAAGAAAACCATTAACATCAAACTATTTTTTTAATGTAGATTATTAGTTTATTTAATAGAAAATAATACCTAGTCAACGATTCCTGAAGTTGATTAGACCTGCTTACAGTTTCTTCCAACTTCACCTGCTTACTTTCACCTGTTTCAACAGCTTCAGAGCATTTCTTTTCAGATTCATCCGCCCGTTTTCTCTCTGATTCTAACATATTCTGCATCCCAAACAATCAGATTTAAGATGTAACCAAGCAGAAATATTTTATTTCTCAATTAGTATGACTTAAATATTAATACTACCTTTGTATCACAATAAGTGATACATTTGAGGTTTCACGGTTTCTGAGGCAAAATATTTAAGTGTGGGTTAAGATAGATTAAAGTGGATAGTTAGTGGAGAATGGGCCTCCTTTTGAATAAAGTAATATTAATGATGTTTAAAATTAAAAGTAAGGGTAAAAAGGTAATTTGACTATATTAAAGTAAGGGTAAAATCTATGTTGACTTTGGTATATAAGTGTCTAGATGTTTACCGGTTCAGTTACACGTTCTTCGGGTTTCTCGGTTCGTGTAGTTTCTAATAAATTAAGATTAAGAGATTGACTATATGGTGAATCAAAATGTTGTTTTTGGATAAAATTAGTTTCACTTTTTATTTAATGTTGTATGATGGAAATTTACTTGGATTTTTAAAAACTCTTTTGTCTATGGAAGGTGTATATAAGGATGGAAACTAATGTTTAATAGTTTAGGGTTTAATATAGGGGTATATTAGTAAAATAAATTCTTGTAAAATTAACACTACTCAGTTATCCAACATTACCTTTAATTCTTCTACTTCTGCACTTAATTTATCAATCTTTTCAGTGTCTTCTACGTGAATTGGGACAGTTTCTTGAACAATAGCAGATGCTTCTTGAATTGCTTTCTGTGCAGATTCACGTTCCTTGGTGAGCAAGTCATTTGTTTCTTCAAATTTGGTTTGCATGGCTTGCAGGGAGTTCTGCAACTTCTGAATTTCCTGGCCTTTTGCTTCTTCCAAGTCAGTCTGTGTTTCAGAAAACAATAATAAAATCAATTTCTTATTTAAATTTGATTTAGTTCCTGTAAGGGGAACTTCAGAAAATTGCTTGTATCTGTTATGAATGAATAACATCAGAGGGACTGATTTGTCATATTAAGAACAGTAAAGGGGGTTTAATTGTTAAATGTGGTTAATTCTGTTTCCTAGACAGTTAAGAGGTCGTTAGGTTTATAGCAGTATAAATAAGGGATTAACCCTCTGAGTAAGATCATCTTGCAATAGAAAGTGGTACATTGAGCTGTTGTCATTGTACATTACCTTCATGCGTTTTTCTAACTGTAAACGCCAAGTGAGGTCTTCCACTTGTGCCTGAAGCTTATCTTTTGCTTCTTGTAATGCACCTGTTTCCCTTGCAGCCTGTATATGTTAAAAAATGAGCAAGCCAGAAGAAAATGACTTCATTTCTATTTATTTATTTATTTATTTACTTTTATATAATTAAACAAACAAAATGTCCAGCTGAAATAATATGAGCTACTAACTAACTAACTAACTAACTAACCATCTTTAGTTTGCGAAGCTCTTTCCTAGCAATTCTCCCTCTCCATCGGGTTTGTGTAACAATTGTTGACCTCATCAGTCTCTTATAGTATTTAAAGTCTCTGTGTCGTAGCCAATTAGCCTGCAAGCATTAACTCGTAAGATTAAAAATTAAAAAAAAAAATAAAAGAAAAATAAATTTATAAAAAAAGATACTAACTTGCACAAGAAGTGCTGCTTTAGTTGTCTTTCTGTATCTGAATTCATTACGAGCAGCCATTGCTCTTAAACCTGTCTGGAGAACCTTCATCGCGTGCTGTTGTCTTCTGAACCACCTCCAAAGTGCGTGCCTCCTATAATTTTTCTGTATTTTAAGTGAAGCAGCCTGCCTTTTCATGTGGTTAAATACCTTTGTTGCAAGCTTTCCTAATACAAACAAACCAGTTAGTCAAATTATTTACAAGCTATATATATAAACATCATTATACGTATATGTATATATACATATATGTATCAATGTATGTACACACACACAAACACATAAGACTTCGAAAGCTCAATAAGAACTTGAGCTAGGGCTCGAACTCAATTAGAGCTCGACTCGTTTGCAGCCCTAGCATGCATGCACAAACATGAATATGTGATTGTAGATATGAAACTGAATAATTCAACATATATTTGGCTAGTTATGGTATAAATGAACAAATTATCCCGTGTTGTAATTGATAAAATTTAGAAATTTGGCATGATTAACTGAATTATGTAGCGAAATACGTTTCATGTAGTGAAGTTATCTGGGAAGAGTAGACAAACCTCTGCAAAGAGATTGCAGTGAAATAGAAGCTTTCCTCAAAGAAACAAAACGGTTCCTAGTGATATGAGTTCTCATCTTTCTTTGAATTTTCTTGGCTGCAGTGTTAAGTTTTTGAGCTCTTCGTGCATCTAGTTCTGCCATTTGACCAGCCCGAAGGAAAACTTTTGTTTTTCCTATCTGCCACATCATCAATACACCTTTTTTAGTCACAAGAAAATAAATAACTAATCCGTGTGGATAAAACTTATGTCACCTGAGCCCCCTGAAGCCCCATCTTGTCAATAATTTTTTTACATGCATCTTTTGCATCAAGACTGGTGATAAAAATAAATTAAAAACCGATTCATTACATTTTTTAACCAAATATCACAATAAATTGGCCAAAATGCATTTTAGTACTCTGAACTTAACTTGACTGGCTAGGATCTCTACTGCCTTGAATTAATAAAGGTGCAGGATGGTACCCTGAACTTGACAAAATGGTCAATTTAATACCCTTGCTAACTAATTTTTATCTTGTTTTCTCACGTGATTTGCTTCTAATATGAATACGCGATCAAATTAATGAGTTAGGGTACTGAATCGACCATTTTGTAAAGTTCAAGATATCATACAGCATCTTTAATAGTTGAGGGTAGTAGAGGAACTAGTCGGTTAAGTTTAGGGCACTAAGATGTATTTTATCCCAATAAATTATACTTACTTCCCACCCAAAACCTCGGGAGCAAGAAGACTGAATCGGTTGAGAAAATCGAAAAAACTCTTGCGAGTCGGGTATCCAGCCATGCTTATACGGATTGCTTCTAGAACACCCTTCATCATGAAATTTATATGAGATTAAAATTACTAAAATAAGTTATTATAATTTTTATTTTTAGTATTTACTAACCCCACAACGTAATTGTTGCATGATGTTGGCATTTTCAAAGATGCCAGGTTTAAGAAGATTATTTGGCTTCACACATCTAATATAATGGGGTTCTGTTGAATTCAGAGTTTCCATTAATGATTGAAGTTGTAGCTGCATTTATTAACATCAATGTCAAATGTAGTTTATAAGTATTCCACATTTAACTAATTTATCTCTGTAAGTTGAGCCTGAACTAGGATAACTGTAGAGTAAATTACGTACATAGTCCTTGTGGTTTGTAAAAAGTTAAAAACCTCAACTTTTTTCGTTACACGGATAGTCCCTAATTTTGAAAGTTGTAACACCAACGGTCCTTAAAGTCAGACCAAGCCTTTGAGTTTTTGGGACCATTGATGTTACAAGTTCCAAAATTAGGGACTGTTGATATTACTAGTTTCAAATTTAGGTATTGTTGATGTTACAAGTTTCAAATTTAGGGACTATGGATGTTACAAGTTTCAAAATTAGGGACTATCCATGTAATAAAAAAAAGTTGAGGGACAAAATTCATAATTTCACACAAACCATAGGGACGATTTATGTAATTTACAGATAAAAAATACCTTGAAGCGAGAACCTATTGATGAGAATTTAGCAGATTTGTTTGAAGATTTGTTAGTTTCTTCAGGAATTGGAGGGAAAAGTCCTGCTATAAAAGAACACTTGGAAGCCATCAACAAATCTTGATGTTCAGGAACAACATAATCTTTGTTTTTGTCTAGAAATAGTTCAGATTGATATTGAACCTGAATATAGATATAAATCAATTACTTGAGGTTTGGAAAAACATTAGCAGATTGTAAATATTTATATTATAATTATAATTACCTCTCCAGCATAATGAGAAACGATGAAATCACTGCGGGACAATTTGGGTTTAACAAACCGTGGGTGCTTTGTGAATGTCTGATAAAGCTTCTGGGAAAAAGTTTCATAAGTTGACTTGGGAAACATGCTGAAAAGATACAATAAATCATCATAAGCTAACAAAAAACTGAAATAATAAAAACATGTGCATTAACTGTAAACCGCTGCATACCAGGCTTCATCAAGCAGAGCAATAATTCCACCAGGTTTCTGCAAATTTAGCTAAAAAGTTATTATTTGGATTGCATGTTATATAATTTATCAATACATCCACATGTAGCAATGACCAAAATACCCTCACATGCTTGGCATGTGAGGTTATTTAACGGAGCAATTTAGACGGAAGGACAAAAATAGGGGAAATCGGAACAAAAAAAATGAAAAAAATTATATAGGGACAAAATCGTAGAATTTGAAAGACCACAAGGACAATTTTTGTAATTTACTCTTAAAAGTTAAATAAAAAAAACCTTTTCAATAAGTTCTAGGACATCTTTATTATCAACAAATTCTATGTAACTCCAGTTGATTTGTTCTTTGGTATATTCCTCTTGCTCCATCTTAAACACATGCTGAAATAAAAAAGAACAATAAACATCAACAATAAGTTTTCAGAATTGGCCATTTATGTCAAAAACACCAAAACTCAAACCTGATTAAAATGTTGTTGCAGCTTCTCATTAGTGAAATTAATACAAAACTGTTCAAAACTGCACAAAAACAACTCTTGTTAATCATCAAGTTCAAGTCACTAAACAAGCTGTAAACCGGTCAAAGTAATAATTAGATTTTACTAACCTATTTAGTTTAAAGCTCTCGAAACCGTAAATATCAAGAACACCAATCAGAGATTTTGAATTTGGATCTTGCCCAATAGACATGTTGATTTTATCAACTAACCTGCATATTTATAAAAATCACGTGCCTTTAGGACTAATTAGTAATTTAAGTAATTCTAATAAATGCTATAAAACAACATACTATTGAGTCCCAGAGTACCAGTCAAATAATCGGGAATATAATGTCTTTGCTAAACCATCTCTGCTAAGTTTTGCAGCTTCCGGATTAAGACTTCTTTTAATTACTTCTTCTGGTGTAACCATCACACGTTTTAATAAAGCATCCTCCAGTGCAGCACGATCACACCTGCAAATTATATACAAATGTTGAAAGGATACATACATATATAATTATATATACATACATATACATATACATACATACATATATATATATATAGTGCCCGATTCAGCGCAGAACCGTTTAAAGGTGCAGAACCGCAGAACCATCCTAACATCTAATGTTTTTTATGTTATACATAAGGTGTACATTTTCATACACGCTGTAACACATTTACACATCTAATGTTACCAATTTTTTATACACATAATATATAAATATGTGTATAAAAAAATTGGAAACATTGCGTGTTATAGCGTGTATTAAAATGTACTGCTTATGTATAACATAGAAAACATTGGATGTTAGGATGGTTCTGTGGTTCTGCACCTTTAAATGGTTCTGCGCTGAATCGGACCCTATATATATATATATATATATATATATATATATATATATATATATACACGAAGTATATAAGTTGTAAACGTACATGAGTAGCTCAGCTGTTGTTTGTAAATGAAATTTTGATTTGTCATCTTTCAGGAACGATGAATCAGCAGTTTTTCCTTTAATAAAATCAACATTACCAAGATGGAGAATTGCAGCTACAAGTCTGAAAATTGCTTCCTGAAAATATGAGAATATTTGTTATTGCAGTCTCACTAAAATTGAATCAAATTACAAGAAAGAAAGAAATATATATATATATATATATATATATATATATATATATATATATATATATATATATATATATATATATATATATATATAGTATGAAGATCCTAGAAACCTGGTCCTTGTCACTAATTCCAACAACATCCATGGCTCGTCTAGTTGCAAGATACTCCTGAGCTTCATTTACACTAGCAAGTTTGTAGCAATTTGATTGATTAAGATATCGGAATGTTTTAGGGTCTCCCAGTTTATATTTCTCAACTTCCTGAAGAAAAAAAAAATTAAGTTAACATTTTGTAAGCAGTTAGAATATTAGTTATAAAATGAGCATTTTGTGTAAATTTACCTCTTGTGGTGCTGCACAGAGAAGATAAAAACAGTGATAATTGCGTTCCGGATCTGTAATCTGGCAAACACGAGATCTTTCTAGAAGGTATGTCCTGACAGCTGCCCCTGATATTCTTGCATGTTTATCAAACTGAATTTCAACAAATTTTCCAAAACGACTGCAAAAAGATGGATCAAAGATATCAGGAATTTATCTAAAGGCAGTTAAACAAGTTATCTTTGTAAGATACCACTAGTACTGCACCTTGAATTATTATTTCTAACAGTTTTTGCATTGCCAAATGCTTCCAGAACTGGATTTGACTGCATTTATGACAATAACTAATCAAGAACACAGATTTTTCAGTAAAAAAATGAAGAAAAAAAGGAGAAATTGTTATCTTACTTCTAGAACTTGTTGTTCAACTGTTCTTCCTTCTGTGCCTTTACGACCACCCAAAAAAGCAAGATAACGCATAAGCATTTTAGTAGTCTCAGTTTTACCAGCACCACTTTCACCACTGACCAAAATCGAGTTGCTTTTTCCTTCATTAATCATGGCCCTGATTCATCTCATGTTAAAATGTTATCAATATAAGTGACACACTTTGATAATTTACCTTATTTAGTAAAAAGTAGCGGGACCCACACCCACTAACTATCTCTTTTAATATAGTGAAATACTGAAATGACTTATTTACCCTTACTTTTACTTTTAAGCATCATTAACCTCACTTTATTCAAAAGGTGTGGGATCCATTCCCCGCTAACTATCCAATTTAATCTAATCTAGCCCTCATTATAACTTAATTTGAATCGGAGGAAGTATGCTAAATTTTCACAATGCAAAAAGAATGAAAAATTACCTAAAAGCAACATCTGCAATTGCAAAAACATGAGGACTTAGTTCCCCAAATGGTGCTCCTTTGTATTGATCCATCATATGAGTTTCATACAAGTGAGTCAATCTTTGAAATGGATTGATGGCGATTAGGATATTTCCAGTATAAGTCTGCAAGATATCAGAGTTCATATTTTATCTCTTGCTAAATTCAATAACAATAAATAGGTTTATGAATTAGATTTAGAGATATGCTTACATAAATTTCATTGAGTTGAAATCTTGATGATAAATTTTGCAGAACTCCAGGTTCGTGCAAATAAGAAAGTTTGGTCATGTCATCAACTCCACCAGGAGGAGCATCCACATCTTTGGGATATATTTTAGATAAGTTTGAAGTTATCTGTCAACGGATCCACATTGAAGTTTTTGTAGTTTTTTGTAGTGTAAATACAAAAAATATAAAAAAAACATATAAAAAAAATGTAATAATAGTGCATATCCAGGTTAAAAAGCTTGTGTTTGCCTCTGATAAACACTGACAATAATTATTACATGTGTGCTTACTAAAGTTTATACTTAAAACTGCTTAAAAGGTTACATATATGCTTCCGTTAGTATTTTTAGGGTTAATTAAAAGGTTAGAAGTATATTAATGATAAGTTAACAGAATAAAAGATCATCTTACTTTTTTCCCATCAGTTGTTTCAATCTCAACTTCTTGTCCTTTTATCTTTGTAACTTGTCCATCAATCCAACTTACATTTGGGTCTTCGGCCCATACGTGAGTACCTAAGATTATATTAACTTCACTAGCCTGCATATTAATTCGACCAATCAGATGCCAGGTGTTTAAGGGGGTATATATGTATAAACATGTAGCTCTAATAGGAAATATGGAGCATATAATAACTCGTATGCACATCTAATCATGTCATGCCAGTAAATGGACTTTTGAGTTTTGTTTGAAAACACATATACTCATGGAATTACAACATTATTGCAAGCTAGCATGCATGATAATCTATTAATCCATTAGCTACAAAAATGTGGAAATTAATTTTCGGGAGAATCACATATCCACTACTTCTGTTTGTTAATTAATGTTCCATATATCGTTATTTTAAAGTAATTCGATAAGAAGTGGCTGCCACTGGATTCATCAGTCATTTTGAAGTAATTCAATTCACATAGAGATAAATCCAATAAACTATATGAATTACTTATATATATAAGCTCAATAAACGATTTGTAAACAAGCAACTGAAAGTAAAGTGCAATAGGATTCATAGCATCTCATCAAATTCATCAGTATCCTAACGTCATAAATCAGGACAAACGTACCAGATCTCGAATCAAAACAATTTCACAGTGTGACTGATTGGAACAATCGTTCATAACATTTACATATTCCTTAAGTAAACATCTACGTGAGGTAAATAAAAACGAAAACTAATATCGAGGTCGAATTGGAAGCAAACATACCATCTCAACACCGAAATCAAGGTTCGATCACTTCGACTTCCTGCATCTCTTACATAATTTCATATCGCAGATCGAAAATTGATCGCGCATTGCGATTGTACACAAAAATTGACCGAGAGTCTGGAAAATGAGGTTAGCGTCTCCGGCGAGGTAGACACGTCATGGCAACGGCAATGATGATGAGTGATAAATTGAAAGTTTCTGGAACGGTGTGATTTGTGACACATTGTTGTTACGAAACCCTAAGGAATCGGAGGCTTTTGTATGCTTGTAGAAATTTGCTGAATTGTTGGAGCTTCTTGTGGTTGTAGCTATCGTCATCGCTTTTTGGCGGGGGAGAGACGGGTTTCGTTTCAACTGGAAATAGTTTGATCCTATAAAATTGGGGACAACTCCAATTATTTTTTGTTAATTAATTTTGAAAAGTGAACTTCCTATTAATTTTCTAACTCATTTGATCTAGCATAAATATACAAATCCATGGATAAAAATAATTAATTTCACATGTTAAATCGTGAGAAGATGAGATAGAAAAATTAAGTAATAAATAATACAGCTTTTCATATTTCAAGTAGTATAAGTGTGATATAAAATATAAATATAAAAATATATAATTTATAACAACACTTTGATTTATTTATTGTAATACCGCATTTTTGAAACCATTTTTTTTTTAAAGATAACCAATCTAGTTATAAACTAAGGTTACGAAATCATTTAGTTAAGTCCCTAATTACGTTAGGTTTACAAACCGTGGTCCCACAAAATATTACAAACCAAATGTTAATTAAAAAGATGGTATTACTAAACACGGCTCATTTTACAAAACACATATTTAAAGCATGGTCAAACTTTTCGTCCAAACCCGACCCGTTCAAGCCTTCCAACCTGAAATGTGTCAATAAGGGAGGGATTAGCACAAAAGCTAAGTGAATGAATTACTAGCACTACCAACTACACTAATCACTTAAACACGGAAGTTAAAAACATCTCCGGTTGGGTAATCACTTATTTGAGAGGATTGGTGGCTTTGCGGGCCTTAAACCATGGTCGGCCAAAACCACGGTAACCGATAGCCTGTATCCAACACCCCGGGTAAACCCCCTTAACCGTGCAACGTATACAGGTAAGGTTGGATACCCTATTAGTCGATACACTATGCTCAGCCGATATCCTTCCGACACTGACCTCGTCCCGAATGTGCACATAGTCATGTATGGTATTCCTATAACACTAGGCATACATAACAAGTAGACTAGCTACGAAAAACACCGCGAAAAAACGTCACAAGAAGTTCCCAGACGTGAACTCTAGTTCGCGTTCGCGAACTACAGTTCACGTCGGGAACTCGATCGCGAACAACATCACGGTGTACACCCCAATTCTCTGTTGGCACTCCCCGATCGCGAAGAGGAGTTCACGGCGTAAACTCCTCAGGTCTGGTATATTTCCTGCGTTTTTACTAGTATACCAAATCCAAACGAATAAACCGAAACTCGAGTTGTAGGTTAAATCCACTCACCTTTCAACCTTCGGTTCCTTAACTCAGTGAGCTAGTATCACTGAGTATCCTTCCCGGTTCCTGTCAACAATTGTACCGAGTTAGTGGTCAATCTACCAAATTGTTAAAACCGTCAATTTAGCAATTTACCAACTCAATATCACCAAAGCACATTCTATTGACCTTAACCAACATTTCATCATCGACAACAAGTCAATTGACCGATTATGACCATCTAGCAATTCCTTACAACTAGTTGACCCAAACGGGCCAAAAACCCGAATATGGCTATAACACTTCCAAGACTACATCAACTAGCACAAATTCCATAGATTAAGAATTCCAAATCATCTAACAATTCATCAAGCTTACAATCACCACAATTTCAAGTATCATACTTGCATATTCACTATTTAACCATTTTGACCCAAACACACGAACTAGTTCAATTCACACAATCATCTATACTAGGTTTTCACCATCCATAACTTACCAATCATGATTTCTCAACCTAATAAACAATTCTATCCATTTAAACATCAAGGAATCCAAGATTTGTCAAAACCCACCTTCAACTTCCACCATTAATGGAGGTTGAAGGTGATTTCCACCAAATATTGCTTTCTTCCAACAATCAACCATACATATGATGAAAAAGCTTGCCCAAACACTTAAAACAACATCTATAACAAGATTCACCAACCAAAAAACAAGATTCACAAACCCTAGTTCAAGCTACCACTATGAACTTTAAGACAAAACCAAGGAAAACAAGAACTTACCACTACACTTGCTTTAACTCGAGATTTAGACAAGAAAGACAAGGTTTATGCTAAGCTCCACCAAGAACAAGCTCAAGAACTATGGAGGTTTTTAGAAAGGGGGGTTGGGAGGTTTTGCAAGCAATGAAATAGTGTTTTGAATGAGGATAATGTTGCCAAAATGGAAGCAAAAGAAAAAGAGAGGGTGATCCTTCTCTCTCTCTCTCTCTCTCTCTCGTCCGGCCAAACAAGGGCATGGGCCCCCCTTGTTGGCTTTTGTTTTTTACTTTAACAGTATACGTCTGAAAAGTCCATTTCGTAATTAATTTATTTAAAATAGCAAACGGACTCCAATTTTAAAAACAAAAGTATTTCCGGAAATGAAATTCAACAAGGAATCAAAAAATATCAAAATCACATTTTCTTTCCAATTATAACACAATTCGAGTATTTTAACCCCTTGGTTAAAATACCGCAAAGGACAGCAGACTAATTAAATTAACTAAACATTTAATCAGATAATCATTTAATAAGATACCTTAAGGTCAATAAACTACTAGGCCGGGTTTTGGGATGTTACATTTATTATCTAAAATAACATTTCACATGAAGAAATATTATTATCCATAAACCGTTCATAAATAATAATAAAAACTTATAAATGGTGTGTTTGTTTTACTAAATGTAGTATTATGAATGTATTAGTTTATAAATATAATATGTATCATTTTAAATATGTTGTAAAGTACGAACATATGCTCCTATTTTTTTTTTGTTAAAAGTTAAGAATGGTTAATAAATTTCACATGTTAAACCGGGAGAAGATGAGATAGAAAAATTGAGTAATAAATAATACAACTTTTCATGTTTTAAATAGTATAAGTGTGATATAAAGAATGAATATAAAAATATATAATTTTATAAGAACTCTTTGATTTATTTATTATTTAAAATAGCATTTCACATGAAGAAATATTATTATTCATCAACTGTTCATAAATAATAATAAAAGATTATAAATGGTGTGTTTGTTTTATTAAATGTAGTGTTATGAACATTAAATGTAGTGTTTTGAACAAAAATTACATAAATACCCTTATTTGCTCATAAAAATTTACCCTTCCTCACTTCCATTTTTGTCATTTTACACCAAAAGGCTGATCCAAACACTTTTTAGGCTACTCGGTATGGATACCTTCACCTTGTTGCCATCTGATATGGAGATGCCTTCTACACAGTGGTATAAGGGAAACACCCCCACGTCGTGTGGGGTTTGGGGGGGGGGGGTCCGCAGGTGGCCACAAGCAAGAATGTTCACGGGTGTGGAGTATATTTGTTGTGAGGGAGAGTCTATATTTGGTGGGGGCCTTCTTCACATTTGGGTGGATGTGGTATGTATTTTCTCCACAATAGTGTAATATGGTTGCTTATATAAAATTTGATATGACAAAAATTTTGGCGTGCTGATGTTATCAAAATGTCAATAAGTACTTTTACCTAAAAATGTATTTTTAGAGCTCAAAAAGTTTATTTAAACACACCTTAAATAATATTACAACATTTTATTACTTTCTTTTTAAACGGCTAACACACGTCCCTAAATTTACACAATTTTATCTATAATATGACTTAGGGCATGTTTGAGATCGCTTATTAACGGGAGCTTAATAAGCTAATAAGCCCATAAACTCCGTCAATAAGTTTTCCCAAATATACCCTTAAACTCACAACCTAATGCGATATTTTAACACCAATTGTTTGGCTATAAGCCATTTAATTACAACATTCTATTCCTATATGGGTTCCCACCAATCGTTTGCTAAGACACATATATAGCCAATAACCAAACCAACAATACATGGTCCAACCCACTTTGGTCGCATCTTGATTTGACTATTCAGTTTTGCCGGTTCGAAATGAATCCAACTGATCATGTGAATGTGAATCTAATAATTTTCAACAGTATATATCAAATCAATTGTCTAATTCTCATTCTCAAAGTCGCAATAATCATGATGAAAACCACGTCATTGTTCTATCTAAAAACTACGTAATGTTGACAAATCTATCTACTAATTTGGTAACGGTCAACATTTATGTACATACTAACAAAATTTGTAGGTTTCGTTTTAATGTTTTCTAGGTTATTGGTTGTAAGTTGAATGCTTTGTTCTTATGTGCTTCAATGTTTTTTTTATAAATAATGTAAAATGTTATTTATTTAATTGTTTCTATTCTGTGCTTATCAGTGTGAGTGTGACTATCTGATAATTTACTTCCTTAGATTCAAAATTAGCGACACACATACTTTTAACAAATGCTGTAAAGGTAAATGTGAAAAACACAATTAAGATGAAAAAGTTATTCATCCGAACATTTAGAAGACTATTATGGTTAAAAAGTTTGACTAAAATTGACACTTCGCCAACAAAAATCAGGGCTTTAATTAGAGCATTTTAGGCAAGTAAGCTAAAAATGCAAAATGAAAATGCAAGCTAATTTACTTCCTTAGATTCAAAATTAGCGACACACATACTTTTAACAAATGCTGTTGAGGTAAATGTGAAAAACACAATTAAGATGAAAAAGTTATTCATCCGAACATTTAGAAGATTATTATGGTTAAAAAGTTTGACTAAAATTGACACTTCGCCAACAAAAATCAGGGCTTTAATTAGAGCATTTTTGGCAAGTAAGCTAAAACTGCAAAATGAAAATGCAAGCTAGAACTGTAAATTGTCGCTGTTTTTTAAAAATTCGTTTCACAAGCTTTATTTTAAGGCTTTTAAAAACTAATTTTAAAAAAAATAAAAGCTTAATAATCACCAGAACATTGTAAGATGAACTCTTATAAGCACATTACTGGTTCATTTCTTGTCCAATGTGGGACATCTCAACACGCCCCCTCACGTGTGACGTCATTTTTTTTTTCACCATGTCAGTTTGTGGGGTTCCATCTTAAAACTAATTGATTGTAAGAGGATTGACCCATGACCCTTATAAGCACATTACTGGTTCATTTCTTGTCCAATATGGACATCTCAACACAAACCCTTAAAAAAATCCTACCAATTTGCCAAGCACACTTGTAGTTGTTTATTTTTAGTTGAATGATGTATTACCAACCAAGATATTTATGATATAAGCACATGTGTATAATGTACATATTAAACTCGTAAGTAGGATTTAGAAAGCTACTTATGATAGTCAAACCGATAAGACAACAAAAGTCAAAGAGCAGGTTAATTAACTAATCCACTCAAAGCAAAATTCTGTCCATTCATTCTCTTGGCCTCACTATGCAAAAATAGTTGCAGATAATATTTTTCAGTGAAAATTACAGTTCTTTTTCTTTGTGTAGAATTTTAAATATACAGATTTATTTTCAATAGATCATATAATCATATGTTAGAATACCGGTTAGCATTTAAGCAGAAAAAATCGAACCAAACTGTAAATCGAACCGAAACTGAAAACATGTAATCTGTTTGATTTTTGGTTTTGTAATTTAATGATTTTCGGTTTCGATTTACTTCAGTTCGGTCCTTGGATAGGGGGTGAGCAATTCGGCTTAAAAATTGAATCGAAACTGTACCCGAATAGGATTTGAACAGAACCAAAATTGAAAACAAGTCATTAGTTCGGTTTTCGTTGACGAGTTACTGCTATAGAAAATCTAAGGTCTCTCCCAACAGTGACGAGTTACTAGCGCGATCGTGCCAACAACAATCCAGCACTAACCCATCACCACTTAAAAAAATATTAAAAATATTAAACCCCCATTCCCCTTCCCCCTCACACGTTTTTCCGAAGGGTTTTACAACTCGCCGTATAGAAGACGCGGAGCTACCAACGAGAAGCAAGAAGTCCGTCGTGCCAACGGCGACACCTACCGACAGGTTAAATTTGGTGCTGACGCGATTTACTGACGGGACGTTGGCACCCTCTTAAGGAAAGTGCCAACCGTGGTGCCAATGAGCTTCAGTTGATCTTCAGTCAACTGATATTATTGGCATGCATCCTTCAATTAGGCAACTTTGATTGATAGTTCATTTGGTCTACGGAAAAAAGAGATCGAAATGCGGAGCTATATTTTAATAAAAGTGAATATTTTATATGACAATTTATAATTGTATGTGTGTGTTTTATAATGTGTGAGATAAAAGAATATGAAGTGAAAATGTATTTCTAGCAGTAATATATCACTTTCATATAAGTTGGAGTGTAGGTAACTTAATAAATAAAAATTGAAGTGTAGGAATTGTAATTTAAATATAAACTGAGGTGATGTTGATAAATAAAAACTGAAATGTCAGTATAATTAGTGTTATGAATTTCCTAATTTGTAAAAAGCTTCTTTGCAATAAAAAAAGACACATTAAATAAGGAAAGGAATTTGGTGATGTACATTTGTGTCAAGTATCAACTAGTACTCGTACTTCACTATACCAATCCACATCCGACGGCCGAGCTCGGAAGCTTCATCGTCAACTAAGCCACCGCCTTCCGATGACCGGTCGCAGCCGACACCTGTAACTTCACATGCTTCAAAATCTCGTCATTATTGACTACTGTGGCATTTGTACAATTCATAGTTTCCTGTATGAATTTCAACTCTTTTTGTTTCTTTTCGTAAAATTCGTACTCATCAGAATAATTCGCGTATGAAATTTTCTTTGATTGTTAATAATTGAGCTGGAATTTGATCGATTTTATATAGTCTCGAAGGTTTATTGATTTCTGAATGATGCGATGATGTATCTTCAATCATCATCTCCTACGTTTTCGATCGATGACAAATTTCAATCGGAATCTCTGATTCCAGGTCTACCAGACGATCTAGCAGGTTTAATTCTTTCGTTTCTTCCGTATTCTCATCACGCACGTCTTAGATCCATCTGTAAATTATGGAATTACTTTTTCACTTCGAAAACCCTAGCTTCGGTTCGTCGTAACCACCTCCATTTCTCCGATTTATCTCACCTTCTCTGTATCTTCCTTGAAGACCCTATGATTACATCTCCTTACGTATTTGATCCACAAAATCTCGCCTGGTGTCATCTCCCTCCTATGCCATGTAATCCACACGTGTACGGTCTCTGTAATTTCACCTCAATTTCTCACGATTCGCACGTGTATGTACTCGGCGGGTCCGTTTTCGACACCAGATCGTATCCGCTTGATCGTCCATCACCTTCGTCCTCTGCTTTCCGATTCGACTTCATGACAAAAAGCTGGGAATCATTATCGCATATGCTTTCTCCCCGTGGTAGCTTTGCGTGTGCTGCAATCCCTAATTCGAACCAGATCATTGTTGCTGGTGGTGGATCCAGACACACGTTGTTTGGGGCTGCTGGTAGTAGAATGAGCTCTGCTGAGATGTATGATATTGGTACAAATGAATGGGTTGCTTTAGATGGATTACCGAGGTTTCGAGCTGGTTGTGTAGGGTTTATGGTGGGAAATGATAGTGCTAATGATAATGATAATGATAAAGAGTTTTGGGTTATGGGTGGTTATGGTGAATCAAGAACTGTTTGGGGTGTTTTTCCGGTTGATGAGTATTACAGGGATGCAGTTGTGATGGAGGTTAAGAATGGTGGGATTGGAAAGTGGAGAGAATTAGGAGATATGTGGGAAGAAGGTGAAAGAAGGAGATTAGGGAGAATTGCTGTAATTGAAGATAATAATGGTGGTTTTCCCAGTGTTTTCATGCTTGATAATAGTGACATTTTTAGGTAAATTCTCAAAATTTTAAACTTTCTATACCTTTTGAATTGTTTCTACATTGTGCATTTTGCTTATTCACTCGTTTATGTTCATGTCATATGTCTATTTTGTGATATCTTGCTATTTCAACAAGATAACTCTGCAAAAAAGCTGGCTGCTTGATTTTGTATAAAGCAAATGATATTTTTGGAAAATGGCAAATCACCAAGTTAATTAGTCATTTATGTGATAGATGACATAATACGAAGAAAATAAAACTTATACTTCAAATCTTGATCTGCTGTCACAATAAAGATGTTTATAGACACTTAGACAGACCATATTCAAAATTACGATCAATGATGCAAAATTGGAAGCCAAAATGCATTTTAGTACTTTGAACTTTGTTGACTAGGTCTTCTACTACCCTGAACTATTAAAGGTGCAACATGGTACCCTGAACATGACAAAATGGTCGGTTTAGCACCCAAACTCACTCATTTGTCTTGTTTTCTCACGCGATTTGCTTCTAATATCAATATATTGAGATGCACATATATTTTTTAGTCTGAAAAAAGCTCCAACTAAAGTAAGTCAAGTAAGAAAACGCAATCAAACTAATGAGTCAGGGTATTAACTCGACCAATTTGTCAAGTTCAGGGTACTAGCTAGGGTAGTAGAAAATCTAGTCAGCCAAATTCAGTGTACTAAAATGTATTTTAGCCTAATTTAAATACATCCTCGTCGTTATATTATGATGTTTACTTGTACCGTTCTTTACTCACTTTGTAGGTATGACGTGGCATCTAACAGTTGGGAAAAGGAAACTAGCATCCCGAGAAAACTAACAGACGGATCATCAGCCGGATTTGTTGCCCTGAATGGTGAGCTACACATAATTAGCTCAATCAATGGAACCGATTCAACAGAAAACCGCAAATCAAGACAACATATAAGGTCAATATCTTTGTTACTTCAAATATATAATCCTCAAAAGATGACATGGAGAAGTATGATCACA
This sequence comes from Calendula officinalis, assembly GCA_963853835.1. Lineage (NCBI taxonomy): Eukaryota > Viridiplantae > Streptophyta > Magnoliopsida > Asterales > Asteraceae > Calendula > Calendula officinalis. Next base: position 25,616,964 of record OY970825.1, read on the forward strand.
AAACCGCCATTTCAGCAACCTATAGATTTCAAAACTGCAGTTATGTGCACTATTCGGCTCTAGGTTTCAGTCCAATTAATGTTTTCTTTGTGTATTATTCGAATATTAAGAAATTGCATTATTGCTTAATTTGGGGTAATGGGATTTTAATGCAGTTGTATCCCTTCTTATATATTACTAAAATTGTTCACATGTGGAAAATAAAATACATAGTATTTACTCAACTAAGACAACGATATCCACTTCCTTCGAATGAGGAGGTAAGATGTAGACAGTGAACATTCATACATCTACTCGGAGGTAGAGAGATTGTCTCTAAGGAGATTTCTGTCAAAAGTACTAGTGAGAGTCTTTCCGATCTCTACGCATTTCACCGCTCTACCGGAAATTTCCTCTGCCCCTACCGTACTCCAGCTTGGTAGTTTCCACTGCCTGTCCAGAGTTGAGCCCTGGGATTTGACGGCGGACTTAAAAAGCCACTTACAGACGCTTTGAGCTTCTTATTGTTTGACAATTATATGTGTTCCCTTTTATCTTTTGCTTTTTTGTTTGTGAGCTACTAATTTCGTCTTTCTTTTGAATTTATGTTCATTTTGTTATAATCGGTTTAGAAGAATATATACAAGTAATTTTTCATGCTTAATTTTTTATGTGTTTTATTGTATTGTACTTATTACACAATTTCCATACACAATTTCCATACAAAGGAAACTGTTCATTAGCAAATTGAAGAAATAACGGAACGGGCTTTCACAAATCATGGGGATTCGGAATTTTAGCTGAGTATACTTTCACAATTTTTTAATTTTTTCTTAAACACTCCTTTTTTTATGAACAGCAAAAAGGGACCGTCGGGAGAGCTTCGGTAAGGCCATCACCCCCACCAAACGGACCCAACAAATATTATATACAACCACTAGTCAAAGACTAGCACCGAGGTTACCGGAAAGAAATACAAAACACCTCATAGTAGGGTTGCTTTTGTAAGTATGTATTATAATTTTAGTTTTAACCCTTATAATTTTTATTAATTACAAAATAATTATAGCTACTAACATATATTTTACTTTTGATTAAACCAAATGAAATATTTGCTTTTCAAAAAACTTACCATTAAAAAGGTTATTGAAATACGATCGTAAAGAGTCTAATATTGCAATAATTTTGATTTCTACAGAACATATATCCTAATATATGTATTTTTAAGTTTACCATGTTCATAAAAGTAAGTAATAGCATGTGGTTAGTCTCATAATTAGTAGTGTGAGCAAGCATTTTGATTAAATAGTTATAAGTTTAGCCCTTGAAATGTGGTTCCAAAACAATTCATGCTCTCATTATGTTTTTTATCACCATATTTTCTTAATTTGAATAGTTACTAATAAATTTGTATTTTTTTTTTCTTAAATCTACATTTTAACAATTAATCCAACTTCTCTGGATATCAAAACCAAGTTATTAAGCTCCAAGCTAATAGTTTGTGATGTTAATATCCGTATATCATTTTATTATCCTTACAATGTTATTATTATTATTATTTTAAATTTATTTAAATTTCCGTTAGTTAAATTATGAAATATTGTTTTTAACAATCTAACAATAATCGTGAATCTAGAAAAGATATAAGAAAACCGCAGCATCGCGCGGACGCATTACTCGTTTAAAAACATTAGTGTTAGGTTTCTCTTTTATAATTCTATGATTTTCAGCATAAGTTTAATTTTTGAATCAGTATAAATGAGAACAATTATGTATAATTCAGTGGACTATAAAACTATATCCATAAATCGTGATATTAATGATAAAACTTGTAAACTATAATGCCTTTTTCCACTCCCGATTTCATTAAAAAATTTACATGTTATCTAAGAAAATCAGAAAAGAACATAGCTTGACTCTGATCGACCATTTTAAAATTTTTATATAGATATAAATATGAACCTCCTTCGGAAGTCAAAGGAACCATAATTTATTCTTCGATTTGGCGAGTAAATGTATTAATCAACTGTTGTTATTACCGACTTTGGTTTTTGTCAAATAAATGTTACGTCAGCTGACACTCCTCTGCTAACAATAAATATTCACTCTAATCTTTTGGGTCTCACACATTATAAAATATACATACACAAAATACTAATACTCATATAAAATAGCGCACATTTCCTTATCTTCTTCATTTGGCAATGCGGCGCCTAATTATAACCGAAAGCATCAACTGGCACCATTGTGCCAAACTGCCAATGGTTTCCTTAAACCAGCATGAACCAAAGATTACATTGGCACCCGTATAAACATATCAAAGACTTCTCATTCGGAAATAGTCCTTAAATAGCTTCTTCTTTTTCTTTTCTTTTTTTACTTTTTCTTTTACTGTAATGTGTTTGAACAGCTCACTGCTTCTCCAAGACAATTTGTACCATGTTACTTGATTTAATATTTTATGTTTTTATGGATTAACGTTACTTGTCGCAAGTCGGCAAATTTTTGGAGAAATCTCGATTCTCGTTTCAGATTTGGTGGCATAACCAAGGAGGTACCAAGTCCATGATTATTTTAACCGATTAGAAAACAAGATACCGACCAACAATATCGAGATATATAATATATTTCATATATGTTAGTGTTTGTTCTTTTATATGTTTGTCTAGTTAAAGAGTATTTTCGAATTATTCCATGAACTATTAAAACGGTTTAAGGAGAAATAACCAATGTAATTTTAGGGCCGGTATTGGAAGTGTAGAATCAGTTTGGTCTGCAATATCGAGTTTGTATAGCTGCAGTGCTAGCTTTTATTAAGTAATTAATTTATGGAAAATGATAAAGACAAAACTAATATAAAAACCGCATTCTGAATTTTAGGAACACCACTTACAATCGTTTTATGCATATTAATAACATCGCTTAGGATGTCATTAACAAAATCCTTAATTTATGTATAATATACTAGCTTCAAAGCCCGCCCGAATGGGCGGGCATGCTTCAAGAGATATGTAGGAAAATAACCAAATATTGATACTGTTTAAATAACATAGCAATACATAATTATAATAATGAGGAAACAATTTTTGATACATCAATAAATATTATATGAAATTTATAGACGAAATAAAACTTCTTTGTAAACGACATTTGTTGTTGAGTTAGCGTAATTGTCATCTTTGTCACAACAAATAACATTCAATCTTTTCTTACTCTTAACTCTTTAGACAGCGACATACATTTGACCATGTGAGAATACTGCAAACCAACTTGTGACAACGTCTGATAATTGCTTTTATTAATAGTCATAGCAAAACAAACTTGAACAGGAAATTGTCTCCGGTTCAATTTGCACACCATTATATTGTCTCCGGTTCAGTTGTCTATGGTTCAACCGTGTATGTGAAATTCCCAACACCATAATTATCAAAAAATCTTCATGTAACCACCTGCTAACCAATAAAAACACTTTTTTTAGCATATACACATCATATAACCGCTTTTTTTCTTTGAAAAAAATCTTGCATGCCACTCAGAAATCAAACCAACCACTGCAGTCTTCAGCAATACTTCAGCATCAAAAGCCTAAAAACACGAAACAAAATTAGGCTAAAAAATATAATTATTCTATAAAAACATTTTTTTTTATATTACCTGCAAGACAAAGAGTATGGGGTATAACAATCATATTTGCCCTTCTACTCCAGCAATTTCTCCCCACACAACATCCATTCTTCTAGCATACAATCGAAATAATTTCATGAATATAAAACATGTTATATAATTTTAATTCATTTAAAAAAATAATTAGTAAACATAATTCAAAATAAAACTTCTTTTTATACGACATTTATAGTTGAGTTTGTTTAGTTACCAAAGTCCTATTCCACCATAGGTCCCATCACATCTTATCACATCCATCGACTATCATGTTTTCCCCTAAAATCATACAAAAAATATATATCAACTCAAATTCTACATCATGAATTACAATGGATTGATAGTAGGTTGTAACCCATATACCCAAAGTGCATAAAAGTCAACCTTTTGACTTGTGTAGTCAATGGATGAGAAAGTGAAAGATGATGGTGTATCTGGAATGACAACATGTGTTAGACCATCAGCATGAATTGCTTATATGTTCCCACTCCTAATCTCTCTTTCCCCCTTCCATAAGAAGGTAATGGTTTAATAATAGACCATTATTCCATATTCTAAAATTCTAAAAAATATTAAAAATTCTAAATAAATTCAAAAATTTAATAAATAAGAAAACGTCATTTTAAAGTAAATCTTGTTGGTTGGAAGTAAAGAGAAAATAGGTAATTAAAGCTTGCATTTTAAAGTAAATCTTGTCTCCCTCCTATCATCCAACCATATTTTTTGCTGCAGAAAGTCCCCAATAATCCAAGCTTGCATATTATGAAGCTTAAACTAAGTATTTTATTTTATCAAGAACTTTGACTAAAAGTAAACATAGCAATTAAAGTATGAAATGCTTCCCTCAAATTAACCAACATTATTGCTCAAATTAACTACTATTATCAGTCATTAACATTTGCTAAATTTCCCTTTTAAATATCAATCAGATGATGAGTTCTATATTGATGACGATTCTACGGTCAATTAGATTTAACTTTTTGTAATTGGCAAAAAAATTAACTTCAACGGTAGCAAAGTTCCATAAAATTCACTAAAACATAAATTATAATTACGATAATAGTCTAATTAATTTTCAATTTTTAATATTTAAAATGAGGAGGTTTTATGGATTAATAGTATACTTTGCTGCAGGTGGCAATTTCACTAAAACTTTTACATTGTTTTATCAATAATATTAAAATTAAATTATTATTGTTACTAAATAGTTTTTGTTACTACATTTATCAAACTAACTTATCACATTTAACAAACTAACTACTTATAATAAGATTTAAATTATAAGATTTAAAACTGTACAAAGAGAGTGTTTCGGGTCAATCTAACCATCAACCAACCTGCCAATTTTATAACCTCTAGAAATATGTTTCTCATACCTTTTAGTAGAGATGCACACAAACCGGTTGTTGACCAAACCGGTTTCGGGTTTGACCAAAACCGGTTTTGGTCAACGCCGGTCAAAACCGGTTTTGACCAAACCGGTTTCGGTTACTAAACGGTTTCTCGACTCAAAAACTCTAACCGGTGTAATGGTTATTGTAACCGGTTCGGTTCGGTTTCAAACCGGTTAACCGGTGTGTTGACCAAATCCGCGGTCGGTTTTAGTCAAAACCAGTTTCAAAAACCGGTTACTAACCGGTTTTTACCTTCAAAACCCCAAACCGGTTCCAAACCGATCGGGTATTCCAAAACCGTGTTCGGTTTTGGTCAAAACCGAACCGGTTTTGGTCAAAACCGGGTTTGACCGGTTCGGTTTCGGTTTCCGGTTTCGGTTTCGATTATTTTGTGCACGGCTACCTTTTAGTAGTGTGTATATGATCTTCATCACTCAAACTGTCATCAGACTTCTGCAATGACTGTTGTGTAAGGTGATATTTTGTCATCAAACTTCTGCAAAAGGTTTATACATAGTATGGCATGTTATGTTTTTATACATATTTATAAAAGTCCTTTATACAAAATGCATATATAGCTGCAGTTGGACGACCTCTAGCTGGAAAGTTAATTCTCACAAACCTACATTATCATTTCAAAATTAAAAATAAAATAAAATGATACATTGGGAAATTAAAAAATAGTTCATAAATTCTTACTTGAAGCTTTTGCTTGTAGCATCATCCAATTTGAATTCCCTAACTACACCATCATCACAAGCTGCATATATGCACAAACAACATATTAATGTGCAGTTAAATAGTACAAAAACATGAATATAATTCTTGGATCTACATTACTAATGTGCAGTTATGTTGTGAAGAAATTTACCAGTTGCCAAACTATGTCCTCTGATGAGAAGCATAAGCCATTGACAGGATCACCATAACCAGTTCAAAAGATTTATTTAAAAGATTGGAGGCAACATTGGAGGTTAGATTGTTCATCAGCAGTTATACTTCACAAAGTTTCTCAATTAGGGCTTACCATTTGAAATTGATGCAATTCTCTTATCTCTTCAATTGCGTATGAAGATGAGAATGACACAGGTTTCATGCTAGGGATTGCTTTGCGAGAGAAGGGGAATTCACCGAATCGTTTAGCGACTGTGTGTAGCGGCGAGTGTAATTAGACTTGGAAATGGCCGAATGAACCCTAACCTGTGATGACCCGTAATGATTTGTGAGACTAACGTAAGAGAGAAGGGGAATCCACCTGGCATCAAGGGGGGCAATTACAGGTGGCATTAGGAGCCAATGAAAAGGCTTTAAAGTGATGAGTTGTCATATAAATCTCAAAATTAGGCCTCATATATAGAGGAAGATTAGGCGGGGAAGATTTAATTTAATTTTCAAAAAAGGATTACCATATCTAAATGTTAAAATATTGAATCCCGTTTGGTATTTTTAACCTTAATCTTGATGTTATTATTAATTTCTATAAATTCATGTGATTTAATACCATCAAAGCATCACTCCATCATATTATACATTCACCCACCATGATAACTGACCTCGAGCTCTCAACTTACTTTCTATTTTTACTCCTTCCGCTCACATTCTTTGTATTCAAATCCATCTCCACCACTTCTTCAATCAAACCCACCGGAAAATTCACTCCACGATCATATCCACTCATCGGATCTTTGCTCCCTATGCTACAAAACCGCCACCGATTCGTCCAATGGACATCCGACATCCTCAACAACAGCCCAACTAAAACCGTCATGCTCCACCGCCCTCTGGGGCAAGTCCGTGTCATGACCGCCAACCCAGCCGTCGTCCGGCACATGCTAAAAACCAGCTTCCATCTTTACCCGAAAGGCACGTCGGCGAGAAACATTGGGTTTGATTTACTCGGCGACGGCATCTTCAACATCGACGGTGACGGGTGGAAGTTCCAAAGACAGCTTTCGAGCCACGAATTCAACACAAAGTCTCTGCGAAATTTCGTCCAACAGTTGGTGGACACTGAGCTTAACGACCGTTTACTCCCGATACTCGCCGTTTCCGTTACTGGAGCCAACGTTCTTGACTTCCAAGACATACTTCAACGATTTGCGTTTGATAACATATGCAAAATCGCATTCGGATATGATCCAGCATACCTGACGCCGGCGTTGCCGGAGGCTGTATTCGCCACCGCATTTGAAGAAGCTGTTCTGATCACAACCGGCAGAATCCGATCAAACCTTCCGTTGATATGGAAACTTAAACGGTTTCTCAACCTCGGTTCGGAGAAACGGTTACGTGACGCCGTCGCCGTTGTTCGAGGATTCGCTAACAAAATCACTCAAGAAAAAAAGCTACAGCTTGAACAAAAATCGTCTCTCGATTCCGTTGATCTACTTCACCGGTTTCTAATCTCCGGCCACTCCGATGAGAGTTTCGTCGCCGATATTGTGATCAGCTTCATATTAGCCGGAAGAGATACAACGTCGGCGGCGTTGACATGGTTCTTCTGGCTGCTTCACAAAAACCCTAGAGTCGAAAATGAAATTTTGAAAGAAATTAATTCGAAATCGGAAAACTCTGTTTACGATGAAGTGAAAGATATGGTTTACACTCATGCTTCACTCTGCGAAAGCATGAGGCTTTACCCGCCGGTTCCGGTGAACGGGAAGCAAGCTGCGAACGACGACGTTTTGCCTGACGGAACTTTTGTGAAGAAAGGTTGTCCTGTAACGTATCATATATACGCAATGGGGAGGTCTGAGGAGGTGTGGGGAGAGGACTGGCCGGAGTTCCGGCCGGAGAGGTGGTTGGAGAAGGATGGTTCAGGGCGGTGGGTGTTTATACCGAGGGATGTTTATGAGTATCCGGTGTTTCAGGCGGGGCCACGTGTGTGTTTAGGGAAGGAGATGGCGTTTTTGCAGATGAAGAGAGTGGTGGCGGGTGTTTTACGGCGATTTAAGGTGGTTCCGGCGATGGATGACGGAGTTGAGCCCGTTTATGTGGCTTATTTTACGGGGAAGATGAAAGATGGGTTTCCGGTACGGATTGAAGAGCGCGGGGAGGTCAAACGGCCCATAAGTTGACTGGGACCCACTGGTCAAGTAATTACATGTTGATTTGGTCGTTAACGGTTGGACGTTTTATGTGGCGGGAATACGACGGATAGTTCATGAAATGTTGTATTTGTATAAAGTTTTATTTGTAGGTTGACAGGTTTTAGCATCATGTAAACATGTTGAGTCGGTTTTAAATAAAGAAATGTACTTTTCATCATCTATCTTGTGACAAAGAATCTGAATACTTCCTCAGTTTCAAAATAAGTTATACACTTTATATATTAGGTGTTTCAAAAGTGATACATTTTAAAACTTTTCTTATTTGGTAAAATATAGTGGGACTCATACCAACTAACTATCTCCTTTAATAAAGTGAAATGACTCATTTACCCTTACTTTTACTTTTAAACATCATTAAACTCACTGTAATCATAATATGTGGGCTCCATCACTCACTAACTATCCAATTTAATCTTATTTAACATTCCTTACAATATTTTGCCTTAAAAAACGTGAAAGCTAATTTGTATCATTTATTTTGAAACGGAGGAAGTACTATAAGAATTAGAGGGAAGGGCGTAGTCACGAACTCCACCCAAGTTGGACGCTACATCGCCTTCCAACCCCTCCACCACACCGCTCACTACGCCAAAATCTACCCCAAGTTAGTCAGCCCATGCAGCCAACGAGCCAATGAGAGGAGAGAGAGTGCTTTGAGACCAATGGGAGGAGAGAGGGGGGTATTTTTTAAAGGTATTTTGTGAGTGAGGGTATTTTTAATGTGTCCCAAATGAGTATTATTGACTAACGATGATAGAGTGGGTATTTGAGGGTGTTGAATATGAAATGTGAAATAATGATGTGGCGCAGATGTGACCATCCAATTTAAGTGACAATACCTAATGCTCTTAGTGATGTTAGGGCATGTTTGATACGTGTGAAAGGAAAGGAGAGAAATGGAATTGAGGGCATTTCCCTTGTTTGTTTAGCTTGAGAAACGGAATTAAAGAATCAATTTGGGACTCTTTTTCCACCTCTTCGTTCTCGAAAAAAAAAAGCGGAGAAACGCGATAATGGAAAGAACAAGCGCAAGCGCATTCTTGGTGTGAATGGGACATCGAATTACAAAAACACGGGGTATTAAAAGGGGAAACGTGAAATGCACATGCTACCATAAATTGAAAAAGCGTTCCAAACCCTAGGCTAAAATTCTCCCCGGACGATTGGCGATTTTAGTCGTCGTCGTCATCTTTAGTGTTCTTCCTCGCCGATTGTACGTGTATCATCCCTGTTGTGTGTTGCCTCACTACCCCTATTGCTGGTTGGTGGTTTTGTTCGTCAGAAATGTAGACAAGGCAACCTCATACCTCGATGTAAGTTGTTTTCTGCTATTTTAGCCCTAATGTTAACACTTACACAAATAGATGTGAAATCAAGAATACGAGCAGGTTGAAACTCTCCCATGAAATTGCACTTTTAGCCCTAATTTTAACAGTAACACAAATTATTGTCTATGGTTTCTTTTATCTGTTTCAAGATTGAGCCCTAAGAAGGAGTTTGTGTTTAGCACATATTTAATTTCAGTTATTATTGTCTATTGTTTCTTTTATATGTTTGACCTGCTAATTGTTAGTTGTTTATGATGTATTTGGGTTAAGCATTATACAATATGTTTGGATTAATTTTTGGACGATTCTCTTGATTTTGAATGGTACTTTAGGCATTGAAGTTCATGGGCAAGGGGAAGAACCATTGCAGTTGATGAAAGTGCTACAAGTGCTACAACATATTACCATTGCATTCATAGACATTCAAAGGACAAGGGGAATAACCATTGCAGTTGATGAAAGTTAATGGATATTTAAATTAGTAATGTTTATATCAAGTTAATTTTTGGCTTTGTAATTTGTATGATTAAATTTGTAATGATTATGTCTTGTTAATTATTGGATTTTGTATGTTGCAATTTGCAGTTGATGAAAGTTAATACATTTTTGGATTTTGTATATTGAAATTTCCAAGCTGATTAAAGTAACTGCAGGAATGAAAGAAAATTTTTCTAAAAAAAAACGCATTATTGCCCAAATCATCTATTCATTTCCATTCAACTATTTAACATACCAAACAAGAAACTTGATTCTCATGCCTATTTCTCATGTTCATTCTCTATTTATACCAAACATAGGAATTGACTTCATTTCTCTCAACCTATTCTCTTTCTCTACATTTCCATTCTCTCATTCAATTCCATTCTCCTTGATTCCATCCTACCAAACATGCCCTAAGGGTGTGTTTGGTACAGAGAATGGAATTGTAAAGAAATGATTGCAATGAAATTATAGAGAAAGAGAATTGTCTGGAGAATGAGAATTGACTTTTATGTTTGGTAGCACAGAGACTTCAACAGAGAATTGTAACATAGAACATTTCTCTTGTTTGGTACAATAAAAAATTTAATAGAGAATTTTACCAACTTTCTTATTAGCAAATATATTTTTTTTCTTTCACAACAAGCATTATTCAAACACAAAACATACAAAAATATGAATAATTATTAACACAAAACCTAGATGTTTACTTTCATTAAATTTGTAACAATTTACAAGTTTACTTACATTTTAAAGTTTAAACAACAAAAATACTAAAATTAACAAGACAAAATCCATTTTCCAACAAAGCACCAAGTCTTTCACTTGATCTTCTTCTTGGTTTTGAGCTGTAACCACAATTACGACCAAATTAAAGAGAAAATTATTACTTGGTTGCTATGATCACATGAAGAAGCTGCACAATCAATGTTTTCTTCTTTATTCGTCAATCAGTACACAACAAATTGATTGCAATACAACTCATGTTCTATGGCTTCGTTATTCCTGACCATCCATCCTAACCAACATAACAAACAATTAATTCAAGAATCACAAATGACAATATAAAATCTCCAGGTACCAATCTATATATGATATCACTTCAACGATCTATAGATCAAGTTAAATCAAGTTTTATCACATGTATTTGACCTAATCAGTTTGACCTTAATCAAGTTTGACCTTAATCAAGTTTGATCAAAATCAAAATCAAGTTAACCTAAATCTCTATTTTGACACTCTGACTTCAAAAGTAACCTAATCATAAAATTAAACTAACTAGAAAAATCACATGAAAATCACTTCAAAATTAAACATTATAACAAGAAAACCACGAACTGCATAATTATTCCAGCCGAGTCACTAGCCTAATCATAAAAGAGAATCACTTTGAATTCAATCACGAATTGCAGACTCACGAAGTGAATCACTTTGACCTCAATTACTCAAATTAAATTTGCAACAGAGAATCACAAATTAATTAAACATTTTATTCTTCATGTTCGGTAGACATAATTTCTCACGTTGGACGGAAAAGAGAGAAAGATAGCGAAACAGAGAGAGGGAGATGTACAAGAAATCGAGACAGATTAACAAGAGAACTATGGTGTTGAAGGGCATACCTGAAGAGGATGGGTGGAGAAGAGGATGGCTCGACTTTGAAGGAGAAGACACTGCGGCGGATTTGTGAATCTCCAGTCTAGAAGACGAATTGTGTTTAAATGGGATTTTCCCAAGTCTCCGTGTTTTCTATCAATTCTCTATTTTGCCATTCTCGCCTTTTCCGAAGTAGAATTAAAAGTAGAGATTAAGAATCACCAATTCTCCTCTTCTCTTTTTCTCAATGCAACCAAACAAAGGAATTCATTGCTATTTCCATTTCTCTCCCTTCAATTCTCTGTACCAAACATATCCTTAGGGTTTATCTTATTAGTGCAATGTTTCCGCTGGTATTTTTCTAGAAGAATATAAAAGACAATCAAAACAATAATAAAAAGTACTCAATAACATAACTTAAAATGTTAAAAGTTAAAATGGTTAAAGATTTGAAATCTATTGGTATTAAAGTGATTACATGACTCATAAGATTGTAGGTTCAAGTTTTGTTGAAAATAAAATTGGTGTAGATTATATGGATACGTGAGTTAGTTAACCGTTAAAAAAATGCTCTTCTTTGCGCTTTTTTCTCAGCCCTCTTCAGGTATTTCACCTCATCACTCGGTTTAAAAACCGAATCGAACCGAAATCGATAGCGATGAATTTGCAAAACCAAACCGAACCGATAACATGTTATTGATTTTGGTTCAATTTCGGTCGGCATTCGGTTTAATTTGATTTTTTCGCTTCAGATGCTCACCCCTAACTCCACCTATTTTCACAATAGGATTTAAACCCTCAATCTTAAGATTGGGGTAAACATGTTTTAACTCTTATTTCACGTCATCACTTCAACTCCCTCGCTTACCCGCCAAATTTAATCCCCATAAATCTCCCTTTTTCACTCAAATTTCTAACACTCAAACCCTAATCATTTGATTTTTCAAATTACACACTATGATGCCTCTCTTCTCACCATCTGTTCGTCTTTTGCAGGTGTCTGTAGCCTTTTGTTCTCGGAAGTTGGAACCAACAATTATTCACCAATTTTGGGGTTTTCTCTCGCTGGATCGGTATCAATTTCGGTGAGCCTTCTAATTGTTTGATATTTATCGCATTTGTTTTTCTGGTTATGTTGTTTTGTTCTTAGAGCTGAGTTTGAGTATTGATGTAAAATTGTGTCTTGCTTTGTTGCAATTTTGAAACAAACATGATAGTAATCTAATTGATAGTCTAGGTCAAGGGCGTAATTGGATTTGTGAGGTGGTTAGATGTGTGATTAAGCTGATTATTGTGATTTGGAAGTTGTAATATTAGTTTTTAATGTTTTGAAAAGTTAGTATCTTAAGACTTTACTTTTTGCAACGGGTTTCGATGGTGACGGCGCGTTAGCTTTCGGGGTTGTCGATGGAGAAAATAACGATAAGTGGATGTGGTTTCTTGCCGAGTTACATAATTTGATAGAAATTAACACCGAAAACATGCCGAGATTGACCATTAGTAATTTGTACTAATAAGTCAAAAATTAAGGAAATTGATGTTATAAAGCAATCATGTTGATAGTTTATACTTCATCCGGTTTAAAATAAGTGATAAAAGGTAGTGGATGTCAATAAACTATCTAATTTAATATAATCTAATCTAATTTAATTAATTATTATTATAATCTTCTGATTTAAAAATGTTAAAAACAAAAATGTATGACTTAATTTGAGTGGGAGGGAAGTAGTTGCATTCTAAGAGGATAAAATCAAGGAAATTGTGTGTCGTCTTAAGCTAAAAACGATGTCGTTCATTCAATAAATCATGTCACTGTGTTTTTTAATTTTTTATACGGTATAACATTTCATGTAATAGATAGTATCACTATCAAATTAAAAAGTATTAAAGTATCCAACCACACAAAATAATTTCACACAATTTCCTTTCCCATCTCTCTCGCTCTCAATTTCATCTTCCTGCAATATTCAGATCCAAAACTTTTCTCCCAAACACAAAATTCAATCATCAAACATGGAGAAATGTGAAGAAATTATAGATGAAATTAAAGATTTTTTATCCGAAATATTAGAATATTTCTTCGACGACAATAATATATGTATAAAAATCATCTTAGCATCTTCAATCGGTTTGATCATCGCGGCTGTAATGCAATTTCGACTAAAGAAAACACAGTATCAAAAAATCATCCCGTGGATTCGTGTTTCGAAAACCAGCCAACCATTGAAACTTGAGAGATTTCCTGATTATGTAGGTATATATATATAAAACCATCTAGCATTTATTTAAATAACGATTTTATGTACATGTAACGTGTGTTAATGTGTGATATTGTATATACGAATGCAGCTCGACAAATGGGTTTTGTGGATAGACGAGAATGCCCGTATTTGTGCAAATTAGCTTCAGATTATATTTGGAAAAAGGAAGGATGTGAGGAAGATATGTACTCATTTTTTGGAGACGACCCGCGGGCCGATTCGTTGTTTGTAAAATTGATTGAGGAATTTGAGAGATGTATTCTTAGTTACTTTGCTTTTCATTGGAGCCATGCTTCTTTTATGATCAGCCAGGTACGATATCTCCCGGTTCATAACTAAAGTTATAGATAAACTGCATTAAAATTAAAATAAAAAATACTAATAAACTCGGTTATTTTACATTTTTTTTGTTTACAAGGTCATTGTAATTTGTACTTATGGAACCGGTTATCTAAGTACTTCGAGAAAAAAAAATTCTTAATTTTGGTAAACTGTTGTTAACGGGTTATATATAGGTCATACACGTAACATAAGTGTATGTATTAAAAAAGTTTGGTAAATATTTGTGTAGTAGAATGACCTTAATAAACAGAAAACCAAACTTAGTTTTTTGAGAAAGTACAATGAAGACAATTTCTCCGCCTTAAAATTTCAGGTTTTGGGTCCTGATGGACATGAGCCGAAAAAGAAGTTCAAGAACATAGTCATGCAAGCCACAAGGTACATATCATGTCCATATTTGCAAACAATTATCAATTCTAACTTCTCATGAACACGAATATTATCCATAAAAATATACTATAAAATATTTAATTTTGATTTATTTAAAATGATGGAGACAGAGAACAAAGATTTGAGAGAGTGACAAAGAACCTTAAAGTAGCAAGAGTGTTTACAACATTAGTAGAGGAAATGAAGGCGATAGGCCTTGTATCACACGACGACTCACAGTGTACCGATGTTATGGTTCCAATGGCCCACAAAGACCGTAGCCCGCTTCTTCTTTTTATGGGCGGTGGCATGGGAGCCGGCAAAAGTACTGTCCTTAAAGATATTCTTCATGAGTAAGCCAAACTAATCTACCAAAGAGCTTGTAGCCTAGCAGTATGAGGACAAAATAGTGTAGATTTTGGAGTAGTTTAGAGAGTGTGTGTGTTCTACTATTAAAAAAAACTAATCATAATTTTGGTGTTTGAATGTGCACAGACCATTTTGGGCAGGAGCATCAGCAAATGCAGTTGTGATAGAAGCAGACGCGTTTAAAGAATCTGACGTTATTTACAGAGCTCTTAGCTCCAGAGGCCATCATGATATGCTTCATACAGCTGAATTGGCATGCCTCCTTCTCTCTTTTTTTATATATTATTTTACCTTTAAATAACGTATTTCTATATATGTCCTTGTTTGATTATTATACGTCCAATTTGGTCCCTAAAAGATGGTTTTGTATCCTGTATGGCGAATGATCCAGGACACAAAACCATTTTTGAAGACCCAATTGGACATATACTTGGATAACGTCAAAAGTACGTTGTTATTTTATTTTTTTTACCTGACAAGAAAAAGGGGTAATAAAACAGGTGCACCAATCGTCTACGGATGCAGCATCGTCGCTCCTTGTTACAGCACTAAACGAAGGTCGAGATGTGATCATGGACGGGACCCTTTCGTGGGTCCCGTTTGTTGTGCAAACAATAACAATGGCAAGAAACGTTCATCGAAAACGTTACCGCATGGGGCCCGGTTATAAAGTGAATTCGGATGGAAGTGTTATTGAGAATTATTGGGAAAAATTTCATGAAGAAAGTGAGTCGGTAGATAGTTATAATAAGAGAAGACCGTACAGGATAGAACTAGTTGGTGTTGTTTGTGATCCTTATTTAGCTGTTATAAGAGGCATAAGGTAATCTAATCAATCTATTTGCACACCTTTTTATGCTAAAATGTATTTTAGTACCCCTGGCCTATGTCATCTACAACTCTGAACTACTAGAAGTGCAACATGGTACCCTGAACTTGAAAAACAAAATGATTTGGTACATTGACTCGTTAATTTGATGGTATTTTCTTACTTGAATTAGTTTCGTTCAAGCCTTTGATGGACTAGAAAAAATACATTAATATCAATACATTGATATTAGAAGCAAATCATGTGAGAAAAACAAGACCAAATTAATGAGTCATAGTACTAAATTGACCATTTTGTCAAGTTCGGGTACCATGTTGCACATTTAATATTTCAGGGTAGTAGAGATCTTAGTCAAGTTCAGTGTACTAAAATGTATTTTCGCTTATTTAGTACCTTTGTGTTTAATTTT
The DNA here is from genome assembly GCA_963853835.1 of Calendula officinalis. NCBI lineage: Eukaryota > Viridiplantae > Streptophyta > Magnoliopsida > Asterales > Asteraceae > Calendula > Calendula officinalis. The sequence goes on from OY970825.1 coordinate 25,633,090, forward strand.
GTTTATTATTAATAGGAGAGCGATTATGTGCCGAAGAGCTGTGAGGGTTAAATCACAATTAACATCACACAAGCGATTCGCAAAAGCGTTTATGACATATTGCCAAATTGTAGACAATGCGAGACTATATCTAACAAACGCATTAGATGGACCACCAAAGGTATGTATATACATGTATTATACAAGATCTGATATCAATATAAGACCCGAACCCAACCCGACTAGCATAATCGGGTAGGGTCGGGTCAGGTTGACCCTTTAAACACCCTTAAATGTATATGGATTGACACAACAATTTTAATCAAAGGACAATTATGCCCTTAGTGAGAGTGGTGAAATTTAAAATTGTGGTGAAAGGAAAGAATGTCATGATTGTCCTTTAGCATAAAATTGCTTATATGGATAAAATTTAGTTTGTAAGAATCAGCTTCCTATTATATGTATTTTGTTCTTATATGACACAACAATTTTAATCAAAGGACAATTATGCCCTTAGTGAGAGTGGTGAAATTTAAAATGGTGGTGAAAGGAAAGAATGTCATGATTGTCCTTTAGCATAAAATTGCTTATATGGATAAAATTTAGTTTGTAAGAATCAGCTTCCTATTATATGTATTTTGTTCTTATATGACACAACAATTTTAATCAAAGGACAATTATGCCCTTAGTGAGAGTGGTGAAATTTAAAATTGTGGTGAAAGGAAAGAATGTCATGATTGTCCTTTAGCATAAAATTGCTTATATGGATAAAATTTAGTTTGTAAGAATCAGCTTCCTATTATATGTATTTTGTTCTTTTTTCCTAAAATAACTTGGTAAGATGATTTACACAGCTAATAGGATGGAAAGAAAAAGAAAAGACGTTATTGGTCGACACAGACGAGATAAAGATATTGCAAACGATCGAACGATTGAATGAGAAAGCAGACTCGATATATGAACTTCATACGAAAACGAATCCCGCAAATGAACAAGGCTCTGTTTGGAATGATATTGTTTTGTCACCTTCAAGGTTAAGTATCCAAAAACAGCTAAAGCAGGCTATTCAGAGAGCTGAATCACTGAAACAATATTAATTACTAAAATATAGAAATGTAGTTTCTGAGCTTTTTTTTTATAAAAGTTGTTGACATGAATTATATTGTTGCTAAGAAACACATATGTAGAATCATAATCTATGTTTTATAAATCAATTTTTGCATTTAAATAGTCAGTGTCCTGAGTACGGTTGAACTAGTCGGATTACCCGGTCGGTTAAATCAGATGAAAATATTGTTGACTATACATACATTTATAACGTAATAAAAATTATGTAAATTATGTACAAATATCAAAAAGCTAATCCAACCACTCTATCACTCCATTCATATTCAAAAGGAGTAAAAAAATCATTTTATATTTGAAGTGACACGTTTCTCCATCTAATGAATCCCATAAATTTTAATAGAGTGATTTTTATTGTAGTATGGGTTCACTAGTTTTGAACCAACAATAAAGTTTATCGTTGCAGTTGAGACTTTTTTAGAGTGAATAGTCCCACTAGTAATATAAATAAAATGAGATCGATTTATAGAGGGTATGGTTCGAAATGCTCTAAAAATTAGAAAAATACAAAATAAATACCTTAGAAAATCGAAAAAATTCAAAACATATTTTCAGCTAAGTTTACTACTTTTTAGTTACAAAACCTTATAAAACATTTCATGTCTAATTTACTTATCTATTTCTTTTAGAAAAACTAGTTTTTTCTATTTGACCAGCCATTTCACCAAATTGTCCAGCCGATCTAAAACCCTCGTTCTAAGAGCATCTCAATTGTAAGTTTTTTTAAAAACTTTTTACCTTTTGAGTAGGTCAATTAGAGGTTTCTGACCTTCTAACAAAAAGTTATTAGTCTTTCTTAAGACACATAATAAGCTTTATCTCAATCTATATGCATCGGAGGAAAAAATAAGAGTAAATTATTGTTTTTGTCCCTGTGGTTTACCCGATTCTGCGTTTTTGTCCCTTTGGTTTTTTTTCCCTTTTTGTGTTCATGTGGGTTTTTTCCCTTTTTTTGTCCCTGAACTATGCCAAATTCCGTTTTTTTGTCCTTCCGTCCACCTGCCGTCTCTTTTTGGCCGTTAAACCCCTCACGTGCCAAGCATGCGATGGAATTTTGGTATTTTTCTCTAAATCACTTGTACCATATGTCTTAAAAGTTGTACTCTTGGTGCTCCTTCTCTCTCTTCTCTAAATCACAGTCATCTTCATGGTTCTCTTTCTCTCTTGTGCTACTTTTCCACAAATTGAAGATTAAATCTTTTCCACAAAACTTTTCAATAATCATCTCATGTTCGCTTGGCATAGGAAATTAAAACTTTGTTCCATAAGAAACCAAAAATCAAAAGAGAAATTGAGCACAACCCCGTTCTTCTCCGGCGAGCCCAGCGCCGTTCTTCACATCGATAAACTGATTACAGATCTCGCCATCTCCATTTAGGCAGATCTGTGTTCATCTTAATTGAGCGTTAATGGCAGATCTCGTCATCTCCATTTAGGGTTTCCATGATAAACTGATTACAGATCTGGTTGGAGTTTGTACAGATCTGAATCAATTAAGGATTTCAGGTTTTTGCTTATGATTTTCAGATTTGGATGAAGATGAAGGTTTGTTAGATCTGAATCAATTAGGGTTTTTGTGAAAACGTGAAGATTTGGATGAAGATGAAAACGTGCTGAAGATTTGAATCAATTAGGCTGAAAACGTGAAGATTTTGATGAAGATGAAGATGAACGCAGATCTGCCCTCATGTTTTCTGCCTAATTGGATGAAGATGAAGGTTTGTTAGATCTGAATCAATTAGGGTTTTTGCTTATGATTTTCAGTTTGTTAAGATCTGAATCCATTTAGGGTTTCCATTTGGTTTAATGATGATGATGGTGATGAAGATTGGATGAAGAATTGGTATCAAAGGAAGAAGAAGAAGAAGAAGAAGAAGAAGAAGAAGAAGAGAGAGAGAAAAAAAAAGTAAAAAATAAATAAAATGGAAAAAGACCCAAATGCCCTCACGTTTTCAACATGTGAAGGCTTTAACGGCCAAAAAGAAACAGAAAGTGGACGGAAGGACAAAATAACAGAATTTAACATAGTTCACAAAAAAAAAAAAAAAAAAACCACAGGGACAAAAACGCATAATCAGGTAAACTACATGGCCAAAAACAGTAATTTATTCAAAAAACAATTTAAAATCTCATTTATCAATATTGATTAGAATATATAGATGCCAATTCTAGTAAGTTATTATAATGACTTATGTATTGGAGATGCTCCTGGCTAATTTAAAAAGATTTTTAAAACAATGCACATAAATAAAATTCAAATTTAGGCAGCAAAATTTAGCGGCAACTACAAAGTTACGGAATCTATAAAGAGGTTTTCTGAGCAAAGAATTCAAGATACACTGACGACCAGTCAAAACAATTTACAAAACCAACCCCTGATACAAAGAAAATTACACTACCAGTCCCTCTACTGTATCACTCACTCACTCATTTCTTTCCTTTCTTTGTAGTAGCCGCCGCTTTTTTCGGCACAGCTGTCTTCTTAGCCGGCGCCTTCTTCACAGGTGTTTTCTTCGTTGCAGCCTTCGGAGCTGCGGCAGGTTTTGCCGGCGTCGATCTAGTCGATGTCCTAACAGACTTAAGCGCCGGCTTGGCTGACGCCTTCGCCTTTGCAGCTGCTTTAGGTTTAGCAGCTGGTTTTGACTTCGGAGCTACTGCTGCCTTCGGCTTGGCAGCCGGAGATTTGGCTTTCGATTTTGCTGCAGCTTTAGACTTTGCAGGCGTAGCGGCAGCCTTCTTCTTAGCTGGAGCTTTTTTCTCGGCCGGCTTAGCTACTGCCTTCGGTTTCTTCGCCGGTGCAGCCGGTGTAGGTGCTTTCTTCGGCGGTAGCTTGTAAGAAGCCTTGACCTTAACAAGCTTACCGTCGGCGACATTTTTCTTCAATTGAGTGGACAATAATTTCTTATAATTCGCCGGTAAACTCTTGTATTTCTCCTCAATAAATTTCGAGATTGCTTGCAAACTCGAACCAGTTCTCTCCTTCAGCGTAACAATGGCGTCCGTAATCATCTGCATTATCAATTTATAAAATAAACACAATCAAACTTGGTAATTTATTTACATCAAATTAACCAAAAACAAACAAACATGAAATGTGATTCAAACCTCGAAGTAAGGAGGATGCTGAGGAGGATTTCTCGGCTTAGAAGCAGTCGTTTTCTTAGCTCCGACGGAAGTCGCCGCTGCTACAGGTTTTGCCCTCGCCATTACAGTTAGGATTTGGTTAGGGTTCCGGTGAATAAAAATAGGCGATTGTAAGAATTACAGGTATGACAAGATGATGAGAGAGATGGAACTTAAATAATCAATCTCTGAAATCTCATTGGTTAATTGAGACATCACACGGATCGGCGCCATTGGGATATTTTAAATCTGAGCCGTTGGATGATAAGCAACCAACGGTTGAGAATTCAGGTTAGCTAAGTAATGAGATTGAAGTTGGATTTAGGGTGAGTTAAAACTTGGTTGGTGTGTTTTTGTGTTCAATTAATTTGGGAATAAGTTGAGCTACATTTGATGGAATTATATAAACTTTTGATGGTTCTGTAAAAAAATTTGTTAGCTTTCCAGTGTATATTTATATTATTGTTAATGTTTTGGCATTTGGTAGATGTTCAATTTTTAAGATAGAGTGGTCAAAAATTGAAGATTTTCCTGACTATTTACAATTTTAAGTGTTTTGAGTTAAACGGTGAATGTCACTTGAGATTTCAACAATCATTGTGATGCGTCGTGATAAAATGAGTATGTGGATTTAAGAATTGCTAAAATCAGGTGAAAATAAATATGAAGAAGACTGGAACATGGTGGACCCAGCTCTGTATACACTGTCGGGGGTGCACAAGAACAAAAACAACTTGGCTCCTCACAACAACGACAAGAACGTGTGTGGCACACAGAATGGAAGGTCGTTGTGTTTGATCACACACATGTTATGGATGTTGAACCCCTCAATCAATGGCGTGTGGATGAAAATGAAGCCACACTGCCTGTAAATGACATCTCATCCACAAGCATGACCAAAGAACAACGTTTAGAATCCATGGGTCATCAACAATCTGTTAATGCACATGTTGAGAAAAACTGTGCTAGCAACATCCAGAATGTTCTGTTGAAAACTGTTAAAGTCATCATGACATATCTAGTGACTCAGATGAAAACAACGTGGTGAATGAGGTGTTCACTGAACAACCAACTGTAGAGGAACCAACTGGGGAGACACCAACCACTGACATTGTAACACCTCAATTTTTAAAACAAACATTTGGCCAAAATATATCATTTAAATAAGAGGAGAACTATCCCAAAATACGGATTTACAAAAACCTTTGGTATGAAATCAGAGTATAAGTTTGGTGTTACAAAATATATCAAAACCAAAGCTAGGTCTAAATCCGTTCTAGTGATCTTCTACTCTAGGCCCCGCATCTCTATCCATGTGTACCTAATTCTTCGATCCCGAACCTGAGTACATAGCAAAAAAACAAGGAGTACGTGAGACAAAAAGTCTCATGAGCTACATGGGTTTAGACCCGATAATATCAAGTATCACATTATAAATATAAACATATATATATTTTCCATTAACATAGTCTAGCCACTCTATTATGACTCTAACGATCCCTAGCATCCATATCTAGTACATAAACATATATGTACTAGAAACACAAACATGTCTAATACATAAACATATATGTATTAGAACCCTATCATACCTAGTACATAAACATATGCGTACTAGAAGCACCCGTGTGCTTAGTATATAAACATATATACACTCGTCTCAGTGACCGGGGATCCCCCGCGAAACCACCATCTATATCTTATCATAACCTATAGTTATGCCAATCAAAGCCTCCGGCTATCACATCAATCATCAAACAAGTTAGTTAAATATCAACATTGATATATAACTAACTCAACATATAATAAGTCTAGGTAGTTGTAACGACCGGAATTTTCGGTTAAAGAATTAAACGGAAATATTGAGGAATAAAAGTGGGAAAATATTTAATCGAGTCTCCATTGTGTTTTATCGAGTGTTTGGATGTTTGGGACTTGGTGTAACCAAGTATGGGTCAAGACTTGGATGGAAACAAGTTTGAAAGGCAAGAAACTGACCCAGACAGCACTCGCGGCGCGAGGAAGGCGCGAGGCAGGCGCGAGGTCGAGCAGAAACTTCAGAGGCGAAACGCAAGAGACTCGCGCCGAGCTCGCGTCGAGCTTTCGGCGCGAGCCAGGCGCGAGCGGGGCGCGAGATCTGCTTTTCAGCGGCAACCAGCACGCAAACCCGCGTCAACTCGCGGCGCGAGGTGGGCGCGAGCGGGGCGCGAGGAACGTCTGGAATATATAAACTTGTGTGTAGGCTAGGGTTTCATTCCACCTTCAACCCTACACATAGTGCATCCGATTTGGGAGCATTCTTGGACGATTTTTGAGCTCAAGAGCTCAGATCTTCACCATCTTGAAGGATTGAAACATCAAGGGTAAGTATTCTTAATTGTCTTGCTTATCTACCTTGATTGTGAGCTTTGTATGGGTAAAAATGGTGGTTTGGGGAACCAACTGTAACACCTCAAATTTTTAATACAAAATATGGGCCAAAATAAAACATTTTATAAATAGAAGAACATCCTCAAATTTGGATTTACAAAAACCTTGGTTTGAAATCAGAGTATAAAAGTAGGTGTTACAAAATAGATCATAACCAAGCTAAGACTAAATCCAATCTAGTGTTCTTCTAATCTAGGCCTCGCATCACTATCCATGCGCACCTAAACCTTCGATCCCGAACCTGAGTACATAGCAAAACAAAACAAGGAGTACGTGAGACAAAAGCGTCTCGTGAGCTACATGGGTTTAGACCCGATAATAAAATGAAATGTCACGTTTCATATAACCAATCAATATACATATATATATATATATATATATATATCCAACTATCCAGTCTAGTTACCTTAGTGTGACCCTATCAACCTTGCTTACCTAGCAATCACGTCTAGCTATCGGGTTGCCCCCGAACTAGCTAGAATCACATACATATCTAGTTATCGGGTCGCCCCCGAGCTAACTAGAAACAAGGTACCGGTAATAGGATCGCCCACGCTACCGATACCTGCCTTGCCCACCGGAATACGTCCAATGAGTAAGACTACTAACGTGGAAGAGTCGATGGGAAATCCATCCCAACTGCCCCTCAATCCACACCTCATGATCGGGGAGTCGCCCGTATCATCACATTATCTCAACCTCATCATAACCCTATGGTTATGTCAATCTAGCTCTCGGCTATCACTTTCATCATCAAACAAGTTAGTCCAATATTATCGGTAATATCTATCACTAACTCAAAATACTACAAGTCTACACCTTTAAGCAAATAGACCATAACACAAGTAATGAAAATATTTAAGAGGGCTATATACTTAGAAAATTTCCACACGTACTCACCTTAGTAACAAAGATGCTTTAACCGTATTCTTTCCGCCGGTTCCTTGCTCACAATTCGTCCACTTCAATACTTCACCGAATGTCTAAAACAATTATCACAACAAGATTATCATCACAAACTACTACCAATGTGTTCATCTACCTCTAGATAACACCCATCAATCCATTTCCCCCAAATATGGTGATTTACCAAACCTTAGGTTTAACCAACCCGTAAGATTCTTACAAATCATAATCATACACTTGTTTTCCTTGTCAATATATTATCTATCAAGTGTATACACCATTTATATCACCATATCTCATAACCCCAAGAACTAGGGTTTCAAACCCAAGCTTCTAAACCCATAGATCTAAAGCTACAACTACAAAGGATTGAAGATATACCTTTAATCTTCAACTAGGAGTGAAATCAACCAAGGTTTTGAGAAGGAATCACCCAAGATCAGCCACTATGCTCGAAAATCGCCAAGGAGAAAACTAGGGTTTTGGTTTTGCATTTAATGAGCTAAAACCCGACTTTAATGCAGTCGTCCAGAGTTCACGGCGCGAACTAAGTTCGCGTCGCTAACTCCAAGCCGAACACGCAAACTTAGCGATCGCCATCCAAACGCGAACTACTTCGCGCCTCAAAGCCAAACTCCCTGGCCCGACTTCCCGATCGTTACCATAAGTTCGCGTCGCAAACTCCTTAAGGCAGCAGGGCTGCACTTTTTCATCTTTATCTCGACCCGGTTTCGTCCATAACTTTCTCGTACGGTCTCCAAACGACACGAAACCAATTCCTACGTTCTTTAAACGATTTATCCTTATTTATCATATTTTTGCACAATTTATTTAATTACAAATTTCGGGTCGTTACAACTATCTACCCCTTAAGAAGATTCCGTCCTCGGAATCTCATCATAGTTCACGAAATCCGGGTACCTCTTCCGAATCTCGTCTTTGACTTCCCAAGTCAAATTCGGCCCAAGTGAATGCTTCCACTTGACCAACACCAACTCGATCTCCTTATTCCGAAGCTTCTTTGTCTTCGTTTCTAATATAGCCTCGGGCTCCTCGATTAACCGGTTCGGACCGTCAACCCGCAACTCTTGCAACGGAATAATATTTTCGACTTCCCCGATAAACTTTTTCAAATAACTTACGTGAAATGTGTCATGCACACCTTGAAGCTCGGGTGGAAGTTCCAACTTAAAAGCTTGAAGCCCGACCCGTTTCAATATTTTAAACGGTCCCACATACCTTGGACTTAACTTTCCTTTCTTACCAAACCACATCACACCTTTCCAAGGTGACACTTTCAACATGACCATATCACCGACATCCAAGTCGTATGGCCTTTTCTTCAAACCCGAATAAGTTCGTTGTCTATCTTGGGCGACTTTCATGTTGGTTTGAATAATACCGATCTTCTCATTTGTCACTCTCACGATCTCGGGACCCGTGAGTTTCGTCTCTCCCGCTTCCAACCAACAAGATGGAGTTCTACATTTTCTTCCATACAACACCTCATAAGGCGGCATCTTGATAGTCGAGTGATAACTATTATTGTACGAAAACTCGACCAACGGTAAATGTTCATCCCATTTACCACCGAAGTCTAACACACACGATCTCAACATGTCTTCAACCGTTTGAATTGTTCTTTCACTTTGACCGTCGGTTTGCGGGTGATAAGCCGTGCTCAACCGCAACTTTGTACCCAACTCTTCTTGTAAAGATCGCCAAAATCTCGAGGTAAACCTCGCGTCTCTATCGGATACAATCGATAACGGAACCCCGTGGAGTCGAACCACCTCATCAACATACAACTTAGCCAACTTCTCAAGTGGCAACGTTTCCCGAATTGCTAAAAATAACGTACTCTTGGTCAACCGGTCAACTATGACCCAAATGGCATCGTGACCTCTACTCGTCTTTGGTAAACCTACTATGAAATCCATAGTTATATCTTCCCATTTCCCGGCCGGCACAACCAATGATTCAGCTACCCCATACGGTACTTGATGCTCGGCTTTTACTTGTGCACACGTGGCACACTTAGAGATATACTTGGCCACTCTCGCCTTCATTCCGGGCCACCAATAAACCCGTTTCATATCTTGGTACGTCTTTGTACTTCCCGGGTGAATCGAATACTTCGACTTGTGCACATCATACAACAACTCTTTTCGGATACCTCCGAACTTAGGAACCCAAATACGACCGCCTACGGTCTTCAACCCTTGTGCATTTTCGAGAAAATGTTGGTTCTTACCTAACCGTTCTTGTCTTAACTCGTCTTTTCCCATAACCTCTCGTTGGGCATTCTTGATTCTTTCAATGATGCTCGAGACGACTTCTATACGTGATAAAATTCCTCGGTTCGGTTTTTCATAGACCTTTCGGCTCAAGGCGTCGGCCACTACATTAGCCTTTCCCGCGTGATACACAATCTCACAATCATAATCGGCAATCAACTCGATCCACCTTCTTTGTCGCATATTAAGATCTTTTTGAGTAAACACATATTGTAAACTTTTATGATCCGTGTACAACGTACACCGAGTACCATACAAATAATGCATCCACAACTTCAAGGCAAATATAATCGCCGCCAACTCCAAGTCGTGTGTCGTGTACCTTAATTCTGCATTCTTCAATTGTCGTGAGGCATACGCGATCACTTTACCTCTTTGCATCAACACACAACCGAGCCCTTGATTCGACGCGTCACTATAAACCACAAAATCTTCCATACCATCCGGTAACGTAAGAATCAGCGCGTTACATAACTTCTCTTTTAACAACTTAAACGCCTCTTCTTGCTTTTTCTCCCACACAAACTTCTCACTTTTTCTCGTTAACTTCGTGAGTGGAATCGCGATTCTCGAGAAGTCTTGTATAAACCTTCGGTAATAACCAGCTAATCCCAGAAAACTTCTAACCTCGGTAGGAGTTCTCGGAGGCTCCCAATTTGACACCGCTTCAATCTTGGACGGGTCAACCTTAATACCATCATACGTCACCACGTGACCTAAGAATTGCACTTCCCGCAACCAAAACTCACAGTTTGAAAATTTAGCATACAACTTCTCCCGTTTCAACACGTCTAGAACAAGCCTCAAATGACCTTCGTGTTCTTCTTCGGTTTTCGAATAAATCAAAATGTCGTCAATGAACACGATCAAAAACTTATCAAGAAACGGTTTACAAACCCGATTCATCAAATCCATAAAAATAGCCGGCGCGTTTGTAAGACCAAACGGCATCACTAGGAATTCATAATGACCATAACGTGTACGAAAAGCCGTCTTTTCGGTGTCGCCTTCTTTCACCCGAACTTGGTGATAACCCGACCTCAAATCGATCTTCGAGAAATAACTAGCACCTTGAAATTGGTCGAATAAGTCGTCAATTCTCGGCAACGGGTAACGGTTCTTAATAGTTACCTTATTCAACTCTCGGTAGTCAATACACATTCTCATCGAACCGTCTTTCTTTTTAACAAATAACACCGGTGCACCCCACGGTGACGAACTCGGATGAATAAAACCCTTATCCAACAAATCTTGCAATTGAGTCATCAATTCCCGCATCTCGGTGGGAGCTAAACGATATGGAGCACGAGCAATCGGCGTCGCCCCCGGAACTAAATCAATTTTAAATTCGACTTGTCTCTCCGGTGGCAAACCGGGCAAGTCATCGGGAAATACCTCGGGGAAATCCCGAATAATCTTGACATTATCCATTGACTTCTTTTCCTTTCGGCCATCTAATACATATGCAATAAACGATGCACAACCTTTCGATATACTTTTCCTCGCCTTAATGGCGGTAATCACATTAGGCATGTGATGTTGTTTCTCCCCATACACATACACTTTCTCATTCTCGGGTGTCCTAATCGACACAATTTTCTTTCCACACAAAATCTTGGCTTGGTGCATACCCAACCAATCCATACCGATAACCACATCAAACGCCCTAATTCCCATGGGCAACAAATCCACCTTAAACTTTCTACCGTCTATTTCTATCTCACAATTTCTATAAATACGTTCAACCATAGACGTTTTCCCATCGGCTACTTCTATCTCATAAACCTCATCTAACATTTCGGACGGTACATTCAATTTACAACCGAACTCATAAGACACAAACGAATAATTGGAACCCGAATCAAACAAAATATGAGTTGGCAAGGAGTTAATGAATAAAGTACCTGACACCACATCGTGTGCCTCCTTCGCCTCCTCCCGAGTGAGTTGGAAGGATCGCCCCTTCACCTTAGCCGGTTCCACTTTCTTTTGAGCCGTGGACACCATCGATTCGGTCCCCTTCTTCGGGCACGCATTGCTATAGTGCCCCTTCTCGTGAGACGAGAAACACTCAACATCGGCCATCGACTTGGCCCTACAATCTCGGGCTATGTGCCCCGCCCTCCCACAACTAAAACAAGATTTCGGCTCCCCTCGGCATATGCCGGTATGATTTTTCCCGCATTTCTTGCACGAGCCAACACTACCTTGCTTAGAGAAGCTCGAAGTGAACTTCCCTTTCTTGAACGAACTAGAGCCGCTCTCGGCTTTTCTTTTCTCGCCCACATGGGCCCTCTCGGCAACACGTGCCTCATTTACTTCCTCAACACCCCGGGCGGCACTAATGGCCTCATCAAGTGTGACCGCCCTCTTCACTTCCAATTGGTAGTCCCACGGTAACCCACTAGCATACCGGACCACCCTCAACCTCTCATCCGAGTAAGTTTTAGCAACAAACGGGAGCAATCCCGTGAACTCCCTCGAATATTCCTCCACCGACATATCGCCCTTCTTAAGGGTCACGAACTTCTCGTGCATTTTCTCCAAATCCCTTTCGGGACAAAATTTCTTTTTCAATCTCGTGGTGAATTCATCCCACGACATCTTCTCAATCACCTCCCTCCCGAGGGTCTCATACACAATATCCCACCAAACCATCGCGTCTTCTTTTAACAATTGTGACGCATACGTCACCATGTCGGCATCCTTGCACTTGCTACTACCAATGACCCTCTCGGTCTCTCGGATCCACCTCATGGTTACCTTCGGGTCCGAACTACCCGAATACACATTTGGCTTACAAGCCATGAAGGATTTAAACGTACAACCTTCTTTCACAATGGGCTTAGCCCTAGCATCACTTTGGCCACCCGTGGAGGATTTCCCCTCCTCGGTGCCACTACCCCCGGTTCTCTCATCCGACTTAGCCTCGGATTCACGATCTCCTCCCGACCTCTCACGGTCTCCAATGATACGGTGCACTTCTTCGGCCACCGTTCCCTTAATTTGATCGATAATAGTTTGGAGATCCGCCATGGTTACCGGAGTTCTATTAGCTCCGACCTCCGACTCACCCACCCGATGCATCGACGGGTGACCTTCTTGTTCAACCTCAACCTCTACAGGAGGTATCTCCTCCACCCGGCCCTCCGGGGCTCTACCACTTCTACGCGTGGTCACCATTTCTTTCAATCAAGACTATATGAAAGACATTAAACATTTAGTACCTTGTGTACAACCCATTAGTCGCGTAAGACTCAATATCCATAATCATATCAAATTTCATTGGTCCCCTAGGTTCAACCCTAAACTTAATATAAAGTCTCAAGGTCAACTTATGATCTCAAGGAATCTTATATTCCTAATGCTACAGTCTAAGACTAGGGTGGTCATCCAACCTAATTAACTTAAACTATAGCTCTGATACCAAGTTGTAACACCTCAAATTTTTAATACAAAATATGGGCCAAAATAAAACATTTTATAAATAGAAGAACATCCTCAAATTTGGATTTACAAAAACCTTGGTATGAAATCAGAGTATAAAAGTAGGTGTTACAAAATAGATCATAACCAAGCTAAGACTAAATCCAATCTAGTGTTCTTCTAATCTAGGCCCCGCATCAAAACAAGGAGTACGTGAGACAAAAGCGTCTCGTGAGCTACATGGGTTTAGACCCGATAATAAAATGAAATGTCACGTTTCATATAACCAATCAATATACATATATATATATATCCAACTATCCAGTCTAGTCACCTTAGTGTGACCCTATCAACCTTGCTTACCTAGCAATCACGTCTAGCTATCGGGTTGCCCCCGAACTAGCTAGAATCACATACATATCTAGTTATCGGGTCGCCCCCGAGCTAACTAGAAACAAGGTACCGGTAATAGGATCGCCCACGCTACCGATACCTGCCTTGCCCACCGGAATACGTCCAATGAGTAAGACTACTAACGTGGAAGAGTCGATGGGAAATCCATCCCAACTGCCCCTCAATCCACACCTCATGATCGGGGAGTCGCCCGTATCATCACATTATCTCAACCTCATCATAACCCTATGGTTATGTCAATCTAGCTCTCGGCTATCACTTTCATCATCAAACAAGTTAGTCCAATATTATCGGTAATATCTATCACTAACTCAAAATACTACAAGTCTACACCTTTAAGCAAATAGACCATAACACAAGTAATGAAAATATTTAAGAGGGATATGTACTCAGAAAATTTCCACACGTACTCACCTTAGTAACAAAGATGCTTTAACCGTATTCTTTCCGCCGGTTCCTTGCTCACAATTCGTCCACTTCAATACTTCACCGAATGTCTAAAACAATTATCACAACAAGATTATCATCACAAACTACTACCAATGTGTTCATCTACCTCTAGATAACACCCATCAATCCATTTCCCACAAAATATGGTGATTTACCAAACCTTAGGTTTAACCAACCCGTAAGATTCTTACAAATCATAATCATACACTTGTTTTCCTTGTCAATATATTATCTATCAAGTGTATACACCATTTATATCACCATATCTCATAACCCCAAGAACTAGGGTTTCAAACCCAAGCTTCTAAACCCATAGATCTAAAGCTACAACTACAAAGGATTGAAGATATACCTTTAATCTTCAACTAGGAGTGAAATCAACCAAGGTTTTGAGAAGGAATCACCCAAGATCAGCCACTATGCTCGAAAATCGCCAAGGAGAAAACTAGGGTTTTGGTTTTGCATTTAATGAGCTAAAACCCGACTTTAATGCAGTCGTCCAGAGTTCACGGCGCGAACTAAGTTCGCGTCGCTAACTCCAAGCCGAACACGCAAACTTAGCGATCGCCATCCAAACGCGAACTACTTCGCGCCTCAAAGCCAAACTCCCTGGCCCGACTTCCCGATCGTTACCATAAGTTCGCGTCGCGAACTCCTTAAGGCAGCAGGGCTGCACTTTTTCATCTTTATCTCGACCCGGTTTCGTCCATAACTTTCTCGTACGGTCTCCAAACGACACGAAACCAATTCCTACGTTCTTTAAACGATTTATCCTTATTTATCATATTTTTGCACAATTTATTTAATTACAAATTTCGGGTCGTTACACCAACCAAGTCATCTTTGGGGAAGATGACTAATTATGGGTGTAGAACACTCAATGTAAGCTTGTAATCGATGTATACAAGTTGGATTTGAGTTTCTTGATGGAAATCTTGAACTAGGGTTTGAGATTCCACCAAGTTGGATGAACTTGGTGGTTAGGAATGTAGATATGGATTGATTAGTGATTAGTTATGGATAATAACTAGTTTTTGTGATGATATTGATGGTATGTACTCAGGTTCAGGATCGAAGGATTAGAAGGTCGCGGTAGAAGTGGCCTAGTGTTGTTTAGCTCGGGAGCTCGTAGGTAGTTCTCGTTTATCCTATGGTTATGATATTATCTTTGTAACACCGGAATTCATAACTCTGATAAATGTTTTAAGGTTTTTGGTTAAACCGTATTTTGAGATATTGGACTTTATAATATTTTTATTTTAAAAATATGTTTTAAAAAGTGTTTTAAAAATTGAGGTGTTACATTAATAATCAAATAGACTCCACATAATTAAACGAAATATATTTTCATGGCTATGTACTCAGTAAAGTCCACACGTACTCACCTTAGCAAATATTGCTCCAACCGTGTTCTTCACACACAATCCCTTTGCTTCAACAATTGATCACTTTTCTAAGACTTCACCAAAAGCCTAATATAACAATCACAAGTTGTTCAACATCACATACTACTAATAATATGTCCATTTATCTCTAGATACCACTTACTAACACTTTCCCCCAATTTTGGTGATTTACAAAACCCTAGGTTTAACCAACCCTTAAGATTCTTACAAATCTTAACCCTACACTTGTTTCCTTTGTTAAAATACCATCTATTAAGTGTATACATCATTTATTTCACCATTAACCATAACCCCAAGAACTAGGGTTTCAAGCCCATACTTCAAGATCCATAGATCTAGAGCTACAAAGATCAAAGAGTGAAGATTTACCTTTAATCTTCTCTTAGGAGTGAAATCTACCAAGGTTTAGCGAAGGATTCGACCTCTAACAGCCATGGTACTCGAAAATTGCCAAGAGAGAAAACTAGGGTTTGCATATGACATTTAATGAGCCAAAACCATATTTAATGCTGTCTGGCGGAGTTCACGAACGTGAACTAGTTCGCGCCGCGAACTACGCGAGTCGTGAACTCCTTTCCGATCGCGATCCAAACGTGAACTTCGATCTCCGAAATCACCAAGTCTCTGTCCCGAGTTCATGATCGTGAACTATAGTTGACGCCGTGAACTCTGCAGCTCAGCAGGGCTGCAGTTTTTGTCTCCCCGTTCGACCCGGTTTCAACCGTAACTTCCTCATACGATGTCCAAATGACACGAAACCAATTCCTACGTGGAAACTACCAAGCTGGAGTACGGTAGGGGCAGAGGGAATTTTCGGTGTCTTTAAACGATTTATCCTTATTTATCATATTTTTATAAAATTTATTTATTTACAAAAATTCGGGTCGTTACAGACATGCCCTCCACAACCGCACGAATTCCATTTACAAGAGAAAATTATCACAAATTCTTCTATCACGATTTAACATCATCTTCATCACGAACACAAGAACCTGCAACCCCAGCCACTGAAACTCCAGATTCACCACCCACTTAGTACCGGGCAAAACTGATAAACAAAAAAGGGCTGCAATTTGTGACTAAGGGTGTCTTTGATTGGAGTAAAGTTTCGGATATTTATTCCAACTACAGACTCGGGCAGAATCTGCTCGTTTGATTCCCTTGTTTCTTGTCTAACTCGGTCAGTAGGTTGGATTCAGTCCAAATTAAACGCTTGATTCGATCCAATTCAGAAAGCCTTTGGACTCAATCTCTTTTTGCCCTTATCCCCATTCGACGTCTGAAGTATTGAAGCAGACTAAACTATTGAAAGCAAGTGAACTATAAGGCCACCCTTCATCGTCTTCCTCGGGTATGATCATTGAACTATTGAACCAATATATTCTGACCCAATAAGAAATATCTCGGAACGACATAAACGACTAAAAGACATATTTCCCGGAGTAATAGATGCATTCGATGGAACTCTTGTACATGTAGTTGTGCCCTTTGAGAAATTAACTCGTTAGATGACAGAGTGAATGTTATCAAAATGTATCACGAATTTGTGATTTTGATATGATATTCATCTTTGTATTTAATCCGACTTCCGGATTTCCATTCCCTCCACTAGGTTTGTAATGCTTATATAATTTTTTTAAAATGTCACACTCGTCTACAGATAAATATTACCTTTTGTGACAGTGCATATAGCAACACTTGCGGATTTATGGCACCCTGACACAAGTAGGTAATGGTTTGCCAATTATCGAAGATGTAGGGCTTTAACTAAGGAAGAAATGTTCAACCATGCTCATGCACAACTTATAAATGTTATTGAGAGTGCTTATGGTGTATTGAAAGTGAGATCCTCAATCTTAAAACAAATGGCTCCTTGTCATTTTTCAGTGCAAAGAGACATAGCCATTGCTTGTGTCGCGGTTCATAATTTGATATGAAAATACAATATTCAAGATCACTTATTTCCAAAGCCATTGCATATATGGTTACTCTGTGTAACCAGATTGCTAATCAACTACTTTCAAATGGTTCACATTAGATTATTATGTTTTTTTAAATTGTAGCATGATTAATCTAGGTTTTGTATGACAATTTATATTTAGAATTTAAATGATTTATGTTTACTTTCAATTTTATATGTATTTTTTATTTATTTCCTTTTAATTGTTTAGCAACTTAATCAACCACATATATTCTATCTAGCATAAAAGAGAAGGATAGTATAATTATTTTCATCAATCAAAACATTTAATTAGCAATATAATAAAACGCATAAATTCAGTCAAAAGTCTTAACTCGGTTAACTTCTACTCACTCAACACTAACTATCAAACGGCTCCTATGTTACAATACAGTTAAAGGAGTACACACTTGTTTTCCAAATACATAGGAACTTTTTTGTCATCGAAAGTAGGCTCTTAATATATTTGCATTGGAAAAACACTTGGCTGGGCTCATTTACCTGGCCCATTTGACTTGTTAAATCAGAACAAAGAAGACAGGGTTCAATGAGTAGATAAATGATGAATCACATTGAATTTGACCCATAAACCCTCATAAATTTGACCCTAATAAATAAGAAAAACTATATTATTTTATTATTTCATATTACATTCATATTTCATCCTACTACCATAAAATAAAACTTACGAAATTTACTGACCTAATTTCTTTCATTTATTTAAACACTAGTATTATTTAAATATATAAAAAATTTAATAGAAAGCAATAATATTACTCAATCTTTCAGAAACAAAAGAAAAGAAAAAGACCAAAGAACTCATTAGATATATATATACATTTACCATTGGAAAGTTAGTGTTCATAAAGTTTGCAATACACTACTAATATTTATATAGAGAAATGCAGAGATTTTACCATATTTAAGTTTGTAACTTAGTGGTTAAAGCATTTCTTTTTGTACAGGAGGTGTATGGTTCAAAACTCTCCCAACACAAATTCTCTTTTTTCCTCAAATATTTATGGGCCTACTATTCGTTTGCTCCATAAATATTTATGGGCCTACCATTGTTTTCTTAATTCTAAATAAGAAAACATTAGTTTTATATATTTGGAAAAAAAATCTATTTATTTATAGGGTTTGGCTACCTCATGCCCTATGTGCATGAGATAACAAGTGTTAATTAGACTCAAAATTTCCTTATTCATGTTAGTCAATTCTATTTCAGACATGTATTAAATGCATTTGTAAATAAAAATAATAAATTTAGTTCATTTAACACTTCTTATCTCATGCCCTAAGGGCATGAGTTAGAAAAAAACTCTTATTTATATTATACATGTTATAAAAAGATCTTATATCTTGATGGTTGATATTGTATGTCTATGAATATGGCCGCAATATAAGAGCATCGTTAATGTCAATAAAAAGTTGGAAAAAAAATATTTAAATGAAAATTTTATACAAAAATATATTTATATATAAAATCCGCTGCAACGCGCGGGCAAGAAAATTCTAATTCCTCGTTTATGTAAGTTTGTCATTTTGATCACACATATTATAGTTGAGATATAAATGCATTCACATCCATGCCATGCACATCCCCGTCACCAATGATGGGACATAAAAGTCCAAGAATGTAATATAAAAGTCAAAATAATCACTCCTTTTTCATATAAAAGAACATATTTTTTGACTAAATAAGACACCCACAATTGACATCTTATTCAAAATCAATAAAAGTTCACATTTTGTTGCCATCTCTCAACAATAAATGATAACCACCACCATACACAAACAACAAACTGCCTATATATACCAAAACATTCAAATTAATCCAGATAATAAAAATAAAATAAAAAAATAACAAGGAAAAAAACACCAATTGAACCATCAAAGTTCTTTCCTTCAAATTAATCCACCCGATCACATACCGAAAATACCATAGATATAACCTACACTAATCTAGTCAAACGAAAAGGAAATAAAATAAAATAAACCCCATAAAACCACAAAATATCACCTAAAACCATAATTATAGCCCCAAATATCCCGTTAATATATGTACATTTAACCGATTGTTGTGGATTGTGAAGGTAATCTTGGGTGGTTGTGTTCACCTTCATAGGTTACAATGAGCATTGTAGATTCTTCCAAACATCTTTCGACATGTTTTCTTGCTGGACAACCTCTCATACTGCTACACTTGTAATAACCTCTGTTCATAAAAACATATAATTTTTAATTAACAAAAAATCCCATTTCAAAATAGCGAAAATAATGGTATAGACCTAACTTAAATAATTGGTATATAATGTATAAAAAAAATAGTCGTTCATTCGTTGCAAACTAATTGATTAAGAAAGTAATCGCCTTTAAGATCATAAACATTTTATTAACAAAAAGAAAGTACCTTGGATGTGGAGAACCCTTGATAGGTTTTTGACCGTATTTCCTCCAAGAATACTCATCAGGAGGAATATCAGCAAGCTTGTTACTAATAGCAGGTACTTTGATTGACCTCTTAATCCTATGTTTTCTGATTAATTAATCAAAATGACACATATTAGTACCTCAACTATTCAAGAAAACAAAAACCACATAAATGAAGTTAAGTCACAATTAATTAATACAGGAAATTACATAGGATGGTATCCAACTATACACACATTATTATTGCATGTATCCTTAACTTCCAAAACTTGCTATTATATGTATTAAGTGACCTGAAACCAGTTTTTCACTAATTTTGCTTAGGCGGCACTGTTTTTACCCAATTTAGAAAAATATTTTTTAAACCTTTTGTTGTACTATAACTTTTTTCAAAACCTACTATTGTGTGTATCAATTTTATTTAAGGGAGCTGATTTTTACAGAACAATTTCTATCCATTAGAGTAATTTCATGTTAAAGGGAAATGAAGCACATAATTATCCTTTAGCATTAAATTGCTCTGTATGGATAAAAAATGTTTTGTAAGAATCAGCTCCCCAATTTTAATGGTTTTACCAGCTAAACAGAAATTCAGGTACACAGGTCCATAGAATAACAATACGTGAATAGGTGTATAGTTGGATACATTGTGATGTAATTTGCCCTAGTTAATTATTGTAATTAATTAATAAAGTATGATATTAACCTTTTTTTGGAGCAATGACATCTACCCGAGCTCCCACATTTCACACTCCCATCATCACCCCGACCCGAACACCGTCTTTTATGCTGATAACTTGCTTGGTCAGCTGACCGGGTTGACCCGATTAACCGAAAAGAACCGCCATCTAAATTAGTTACACTCCCTTCAATACTCAAAGAAGACATAAAAGACCTATTTGATGACATTGTAGGAGTGCAAGTTGAGCTATCAAAATTCAAATTAATTCCACTATTACTACGCCGATACATGAATTCGGCTTGCTGTTTGAGTTTTTGTTGTTGAAGGAAATGGTAATTAAAAGCAGGGTGAGGGGTATTTTGGGTATTTTGGATTTGGTGCCCTAATGAAAGAGTGTGATTAACAACATTTGAACCAATTTCTTGAACTGGATGTGATTCTAGGAGAAGTTGAAGGGGTTTTGGTGGTTGTTTGTTGATGGTTGTGGTATGGTTATCTAAGAGTAATCTTTGTGGAATTTGGGTTGGATTTGTTTTGACCATTTTAACCCTGGCATGACCTACACCATTATCAAGTAAAGATACAACTTTCTTGAACCTAATTACTGCATCCCCTGTTTGTACCGTTAAGTTTTTGTACTGAACTTGATCATGAGGTTGAGCTAAAAGACTCAGAATTTTATGGCAACTTTCAACAGCAGCTCTATTAGCAGCTTCAACATCCTCCATATCTTAACTCAAAATCAAAAATTAACGAAAACCCAATTCCAAAAATGTAAAAAGTTTGATTTTTTAAGATAAAGCACTAAAAACCCATAACAGAAATACAATATTTAGAGATCATAAGTTAAAAACGAAGCTGGCATAAAAATATTTGAACAACGTACCTTGTGTCTTTCTGCAATTAGGGGTGAAATTAGGGCTAAATTGTTAGCAAGATAATGAAAATGAAGAAAACCCCAGATGGGAAAATGGATAAAAAAAGCTTAACTGAAGAAAATAAAAAGAGAAATAACGTTATAATCTTGATAAAGAGCAGACCTTTATGAAGAGGGTTGTAAAAACCCTAGAAACAAGATTATTTAAATCAGCATATGAGAGAAAGAAGTGTGAAACGGAAGACTTTTGTTGCTTCACGCAGAGAATTCACACACCCAAAAGAAAGAAAAATACCATGTTTATTAATTTTTAATATCGTAAGTTTTGTTTAGAGAGAGAAAGAGAAGTGGTGTAATAAAAAGGAAAGAATGGGGGAGAGATAGAGGGAAAAATGATTAAGGGTTTAAATAAAGAAGAAGTAGAGCAGCAGAGGAGGTCAGAAGAGAAAACTGCCGTCTGTGTCGCATATTTCAAAAGTGGGTCCTATGAGAGAATTATATTTATTTTAATTTTAATTCTTTTATCTATAAAATGATACTTGAACCAGAATGTCATCAACAACACATTATATCTAACCAATTGATTTCATCAAAGATTGCCTTGGGGAGTTCGTCTTTAAGAGGTCTTGGGTTCAAGACTTGTTGGGGACAGGAGATATGTTCGAGAATGCATACTATCCGCTTGGATGTCACTGAATATGTCGAACCACTAACTTACTAACTTGTCGTTCAAAAAGAAAAAGAAAACACATTATATCTCATATTAATATCACTACACTACAATTTTTGGATTATATAATGAGTACTAATATTAGAGGATTAGGTACTGTGGCGTTGCAGATTAGCGATGTTGTCATTCGCCATCACACCCCTCGCAAATTTCGCCAAGGTCTGCCGAGGAGAAAAGAGGGAGGGATGTTTTTTGATATAACGGTTTATTTTATTCTAAAAAATTATGTTCATAAAATTTAAGTTAAAAACTCTTGTTAGCTTATAGGTTGTTGAATAGTAGTTGAATGGGTTAGCTTTGATTAAATGAGAGGTCTTACTGAATTTAGGTATAACTGGATATGTATCTGACTAGAACTATATTTTTTAATTATGTCTCTAACTGGCTATACGGTCAAATTGATTATACGGTCCTTCTTTTTATTCATCTACATGTTAATTGCTAAACGAAAATAAAAGTCATAACATAAAAATTAAAGTAGAAGTTATAACATAATATGTAAAGTCATAAGGTCAGTTTTTAGTAACTTTTTTCCTCCAACCTAGTCAGAACTTTTTGACGGGTAAGAAATGTAAATGCTACTTAATGACGGACTCTATCACCTTTTACTGGATACAATAAGAGACTATAGGTAAATCAAAAGCCCTTTAAATAAAGTATAATCAACATTATTTTATTGAATGCTATGTCTATCTGATGTTTATTTTATAGAATTTTTTTACATATTTAAAGGGGAAAATATCAATTATTTCATGGCAAGAGACATGCATGTATTACACAATTGTTTATTAGCTACCCTTCATATTTTGTGATTATGATTTGGGTCTACATATATGTATTTATTTTTAACATGCAAATCCTAATCTATTTTTAATTTTCACCTATGTCCACGATGGGACTTGAACCCCCAACCTTAAGATTAGAGAGCAAACATCATACTGCTAAACTAAATACCCTTTGGTTACATATATGTATTAGTGTGAATTAAAAACTGGCATGTACTCTCCTCTAATCTTGATTTTATTCTATCATAATATCAAAAAATATATTTACTAACGAAACATCAAAATATATTCCATAAAGAATAAAATAGATACTTGACCAAAATAATCATAATTAACTTATGTACAAAGAACCCACATGGAGAGTATCAACCTAAACGAATATTATAATGTTTATGTGATTTCCAAACCAACCATATATTATATGTACAGAATGTACATGCGTGCGTGTGTGGTGTGGGAGTGGGGATGGAGGAGTAAAAAATAACAACCAATCTTGATACAAATTTTTAAAAAGTATTGCGAAAAAATGATCAAATTACTTATTTAATTATATTTTAGTATTTAATTATGAAGGATTTATGATCTATAGTGGTTTAACTTACTTTGTTCGTAGTATCCTAAAAAGTTTTAGATAATGGTTTTGTTTCTTGAGTACTCATTTACGGTGAGCTTTAGGCTGAATGGTATGGGTCAAATCCTGTGGCCGTGGTGCTGAGATGGAGATGGGCAATGGCGTGGAGGCAAGGGGGAACACCGCCCCCTACACGGCGTGGGGTGCGGTGGTAGAGAGGGGTGGCCACGGGCACGGGGCTTAACGGGCGTGGAGAGCGTCTTTTTCGACGTTGGAGATGGTATTTAGACTTTACAAGGTTTTTGGGAAGAGAAATATATACAAAAAGAAAAAAACTCACCATGTTTCATATCCATGGTTGCGGCGTTTTTTTACAGAAATGGAGAAGACAGAGTTTAAGTTTTTTTTTTTTAATATGTGTTATACTTTGATCTTTTATTTTGGGCTCTTAACTAAATTTTGGGCAATTGCTTTTTTTTTTTTGGCTTTGGGGCATGCTTTTTATTACAGAATTTAATTATAACAAATGGTAATTATTTTAAGATTAAGTACTAATGAATGATAATTGTTTTCAAAACAATAATTTAAAGGTCCTACTAAATCAACTTCAAATTCATTTAACTTTATAAAAATGCACTGAAATTGATGCAAGACCCTCCACTCAAATGACTACTTGCTTTTTCTTTAATTTATTTTCTCATTTACTTCAGACTGTACGTAATGAGTGACCAAACCCAGTTTGGTCACCCCTGCCACATCTGCGCCACATCAGCTTTCTCTCTCCTGATCAAACACACGACCAGACAGCGACCAAATGCCCGTAATGGGTGACCGATCGACTTTTTTTTTTAAATTTAAATTTCATTAATAATTAAAACATTACATTAAAAATAATTTAAAACATTACATTAAACATAATTAAAAAACATTAAAAAAAACTACTGGTGGGTTATTCCACATGTGTTCCACCAAATCAGATCTAAGATTAAGATGAGTTTGTTGATTATTGGTCTCCCTGATAACTTGTAATACTTCTTCATGTGATCGTACGGGGTCGGCTTCACTATGTCGCTCTTCCGGATGAAAGTCGGGACATATGGCCCTGCCTTTGTCTTTGATAATCATATTATGTAATATGATACAAGTGTACATTATATCCCTTATTTTGTTAACATTTGGGGACCTTGCAGCCGTTTTTATTATACCCCATTTTTGTAACACCTCAATTTTTAAAACACTTTTGAAATCATTTAAAATACAATTTGCAACACTTCTCTTGTTGTCAAAAATATCGTTTAATAAAAGCTTGAAACATTTATCAGAGTTTACAAAACACGGTGTTACAAAATAGATCATAACTATAGGCAGACGGGATCTACCTACGAGCTCCCGAGCTAAACATCTCTAGGCCACTTCTAGAGCAACCTCCTATCACTTCAAACCTGTACCTGAGTACATAGCCACAAAAACAAACGTAGTACGTGAGACAAAATAGTCTCGTGAGACACATGGGTTTTAGACCCGACAATAACATATATAAATAATCACACATATTAAATATATATATATACTTTAGTTACCTCCGCGGTAACCCTAACACATTCAATCATACATCGGTTACCTCCTTGGTATCCCCATCACATTCATCCATAGCCTAATCGACCCATCAAGTTGATCAGAATGCCTCCAATCCAACGAGATCCCATTTTTGTCCTACTAATCGGAATGCCTCCGATTCAGTAGAACCCCCTTTGTCACAGTGTTCAGCCAAAGTGACCTATCTTTATTCTTACTAATCAGAATGTCTCCAATCTAGTAAGATACAACATCTTGTTGGATGATCGGAATGCCTCCAATCCATCCGCTTAAAGATACCATGATAACCAGAATGCCTCCGATCTATCACGTACCTGTCCTATTTCAATCTACCCGTCATAACCGTTACATGTGACTTTATGTCACATCTATCATCAATGCCATACGACCATCATACAATCTATCCACATACTAATCTTAACTAGTATTCACATAATCAAATCAACTAATTTCATCATTAGTAATTACATTTATGAAAAGACTATACCCCTTTTTACATCATATCAATAACTATTTATTAATCACTTTTCATCATCATGATCTCTCTCGAAATCATCAATCATTCTAGACATACTTAGATAGTCTACTATTTACCATTTTCTCATTTTTTTCAATCATATCTATATTAAAATCATTTATTAACAAAGGCTCATAAAACATCATAGTTTTAAAATTTATTTGCTATGTACCCAATTAAAAAGTCTCATGTACTCACCTTAGCGATAGCTAAATCCATATCGTGCTCCTCAACACGAATCCTTGCTTCCCGCCTTTGGAATATCTCCAACCTTTAGGTCATTGCAACCTATCAACATAATCATCACACTTCTAGTTATCATCCGTAACTAGACAACACATAATTTCTATTATCATCTTTAACCACCAAGTTCATCCAACTTGGTGGAAATCCCAAAATCTTAGTTCCAAAGTTTCACCAACGAAACCCGAATCCAACCACAACCCAAGGTCGACATTATTATTCTCCAATATTAGTCTCATAACACTAATTAGTCACCAACACCCTTTTCCCCAAATTTTGGTGACATTAGAAACCCTAGGTTTAACCAATCTTAAGGTTCTTACAAATCTTAAGCATACACTTGTTTTCTTTGTTAAAATACCATCTATTAAGTGTATACAACCTTTATTCAACCATTAATCACAAACACAAGAACTAGGGTTTCAAACCCAAGCTCACACACCCATAGATCTAAAGCTACACTACAAAGGAGTGAAGATTTACCTTGATCTTCAACAATGGAAGCAAAATCACTTGATTTGGACCCCAAAATCGGCTCCAAACGACCTTTTCCACTAAAAAACGTATACTCACTTGCAGAGAGAAGAACTAGGGTTTGGGGTGATAAGAAATGAGCCAAATCCCGACTTTAATGCTGTTCAGACCAAGAAATCGCGCCGCTATCAAGAAATCGCGCCGCTATCTGACCCCCGTGATAAATCGCGTTCAAGATAGCGTTCAGGGTAGTCGCTAATTCGAGTTTCTGCTGGAAGCGCGAGAAATCGCGTCGTTATCCAAGATAGCGCCACTATCTTGGGCAATGCAGCCCAGGCTGCACTTTTCAACCTTTGCTTCGACACGGTTTCATCCATAACTTTCTCATACGATGTCCAAATGATACGAAACCAATTCCTACGTTCTTTAAATGATTTATCCTTATTTATCATATTTTTATAAAATTTATTTATCTATAAATTTCGGGTCGTTACAATTTTTTCTTTAGAACGCCAAATGCTCGTTCTACGTCTTTCCTTGCAGCTTCGTGTGCTTTCTTGTAGTTCACCCGCTTAACATCATTCGCATTTGGGTGTGAAATGGACTTAACAAGAACAGACCATTCCGGATATATCGCGTCAGTAAGATAATATCCCCATTTGTAAGACACCCCGTTTGCCAAAAAAGGTACCTCAGGTGCTTTCCCGTCTTTGAGATCATTGAAAATATGGGATGCTCGTAACACGTTGATGTCGTTGTTCGACCCGGCGACACCAAAGAACGCGTGCCAGATCCACAAATCTTGTGAGACAACCGCTTCAAGTAAGATGAATGGTTCGTTCCCGTGATCCCCTCTAACATATTGCCCACGGTAAGCATTTGGACATTGAGCCCAAGGCCAATCAATACAATCAATGCTTCCTAGCATACTGGGAAACCCATGTTTCTCCTCATGAAAAGCGTATAGCTTCGCCACATCAGTATGAGTAGGCTTTCGCAGAAACTCATCTCCATACAAGTGCATAACCCCTTTACAGAACTCTGCGAGACTATCACGACTAGTTTTCTCACCAATTTGTAAGTATTCATCTAGAGCATCCGGTACGGTCCCGTATGCTAACTGACGAATTGCAGACGTGCACCTCATTAGCGGAGAAGTATCTGGGTTCCCAAGTGCATCATATCGTTGCGCAAATAATGGGACGGTATTAGTGAGATCGCGAACAATGCGTGTGAAAAGATCACGACTCATCCTGAAACGTTTGCGAAAATCATGCTCGTTATACGTCGGATTTTCAGCGAAGTAAGATGCCACGAGACGGTCATTCACACCGCCACGGTCCCTATTCACGTATCTTCTAGGAGTTCTAGGGATAGTAGAACTAGAGCCTTCAAGAAACGCGACCGCCGTTTGTAAAAAACCAAGATGTATAACCCTGTCCTCTTCCTCGTCGCCAAAAACGAAATCAGCGACACTCATTTCATCGTCGAAACTCATTTTTAATATAGTGTGTGTGATGTGAGTAAGTATGAAAAAAAGAAATGAGAAGTGTGAAATTTTTTAGAAAAAGATTGGGTATTTATAAGGTAAAAAAAGGGGTAAAAATTAAGTTTGAAAAGGGGTGTTTTGGAGCCGTTGGAGCGGGTTGGCAACGGTCGACTAGTCGACCGTTGGGCCTCGGTGACGCGTCGGCGAGCTCGGGTTGTAACGGTGGGGACGCGTCGGGAAAGGCGGACGTGGCGATCGCGACCGTTCGTTCGGTCGCCCATAACGGGTGGTAATTATAACAAATGGTAATTATTTTAAGATTAAGTACTAATGAATGGTAATTGTTTTCAAAACAATAATTTAAGGGTTCTACTAAATCAACTTCAAATTCATTTAACTTTATAAAAATGCACTGAAATTGATGTAAGACCCTCCACTCAAATGACTACTTGCTTTTTCTTTAATTTATTTTATCATTTACTTCATTTGGTTGAATTTTATAAATAACTAAAATAAATACGATTATAGAATATTGTATATAGATGTTTTAATTAAATCAAGTTAAAAGGTCGCAACTCATAAGTATCCAAATTAATATATTAATTTTACTTGTGATACATAATAAGTAGGGGTGATCATTTGGGCCGCAAAAACCGAACCGAAGCCGATAACATGTTATCAGCTCGGTCTTCGGTTTTGAAAATTCATCGTTTTCGGTTCTATCGGTTTCGGTTCGATCTTCCGATAAGATTTTGGTTGTATCGGTTTCGGTTTCCATCCTATTGAACCGCTCGATACTCAAAATATGATCGGACCGGTTCAACCGAATTCATTAATATTAAGTATTTATGTTATATATTATCAAATACTTAATATTTAACTGAAAACTTGATTTTTCAAACTTCAAACATATAAAAAACAAACAAATTTTCATTTCAATTAAAAAGTGAGATTAAAATAAAATCATATAAAAAAACACGGTTGAAATCCGGTTCAATCATCCCGGTCTGACCTGGTTCACAGTTAACTCATCCCAGTTCGAAGCGGTTCATAATAATATTATTTTAAATTTATTTTTATGTAAGTAACACTATTTTTTTGTTAATTGTATTTTATATAAAATGAAAAGAAAAGGATTAAAAGAGTGTATTTTATTTTTACTAGAAAAAGTGGAAAAAGAAAGAGATTAAAAAAATATCAAGACAAAAGAAAAGTCACATCAAACTTTTTGGGATTATAAAATTTATTTTGAAGTGAATTTAGACCACCATAATTTAAATCTCTTTTACTAAAAAAATGGGAAAAAATGATGAGATGTAAAAAAAATGATGTGCTATGGTGTGATGAGTATTTTCTACATAAAATAGTGTGGTGTGGTTGCTGAGATAGCAAGTGATGTGACAGAAATTTTGATATGGTGATGATCATCATACCCATAGCCTTAAGAATATAATTCATCTTACTTTCACATATCAACTCTTTAAGACTATGGATGAGCAATCGAAGTGATTGACACTCCTTTAAAATCAAACCAAAATCTTTTATTTCACGTTATGCGAGTCCACTGCAAAGACTTATTCAACCTTAACAACGGCGTGATTATGATCAAAAGAAATATCCACGTGTGGGCCCTCCAACATGACACGTAACCTTGAAGTATCCTATGTAGCCGTTACGCAGGAACGGATTAAAAGATGCAAGTAACGTTGGAAAAGGGTCTGAAGGGAAAATGACGTTGTTCTTGTTATTGGTGGTGGGGTGCTTTTTTGACTAGGCAATGACAAAATGTGGCAGGGGCAAGGCTCGTTGTTAATATACGCCGTGTGGACCATGTTCTACTACACCCATCATTGACTTGATCAAATTACCAATGTTTTGTTAGAGTATTAGGTGTGGTGGCTTAAGCCACTTCGCCACCTCTGCGCCACCTATGCGTCACATCACCATTTCACATTTCACATTCAAAACCCCCAAATACCCTCTCTATCATCACTTAAGCCATTTGGGTCCCACCACCCTTTTTTTCTTTTTTCTTTTTTTAAAAACATAATACTTCATTAAAACAACAAATACAAACTATAAATTAAAAAATACAAATACTGAATTAAAAAAAAACCGAAAAAAACCAAAAAATTGGCGAATTTTTTAAAAAAAAATTCCCGAAAATTACACACGATTTTCTTGATATCGTTGCCAAATATGGTCCATAATATTTCGTTGGAGCGATTCGTGTGTACGTTTATCACGTAATTCCCTTGATCTCAGTCGTTGTATTTCGGCTCTCTCGACCCAAGTACGTTCTAAATTAAGTTGTGGAGTAACATACAACTCGTTCATATCGCTTATGGCAAAGTTTTGATCTTTTACAATCATGTTATGCAATATGATGCATGCGTACATGGTTCTACGTAGCTTGTTGACACTCCACGAACGAGCCGGTTGGCGAACAATCCCCTAACGCCCCTGTAAGACACCAAATGCACGTTCTACGTCTTTTCTTGCACTTTCTTGTCTTCGTTTGAAGTAAGCACGTTTTTCGTCTCGTGCAACAGTAAATGATTTGACAAAGCTTGCCCATTGTGGGTAAATACCATCAGCTAGGTAATACCCGTTTTGATAAGTCACTCCATTTACAACAAAAGGGACCGAAGGAGCAATATCGTCAAGAAGGTTATCAAACAAGGGTGAGTTATTTAACACTGTGAGGTCGTTAT
The DNA here is from genome assembly GCA_963853835.1 of Calendula officinalis. Lineage (NCBI taxonomy): Eukaryota > Viridiplantae > Streptophyta > Magnoliopsida > Asterales > Asteraceae > Calendula > Calendula officinalis. The sequence continues at coordinate 25,663,717 of OY970825.1, forward strand.
TGGCACCCGCAACCCCAAAAAATGCGTGCCAAATCCACAAATCTTGCGAGGCGACAGCCTCTAGTATTATAGTTGGGTATTTTTTATCACCCCTACCATATTGGCCGTGCCATGCTTTTGGACAGTTGGTCCACTCCCAATGCATACAATCTATACTACCAAGCATTCCAGGAAACCCATGAGCGTTCTCGTGTCTTGTATATAGGTTTTGAACGTCATGGATGTCGGGTTTCCTTAAATACTCAGCGGTATATAAGTCGATAATACACTTGGTAAAATGATTTAGACAATCACGTGCACAATGTTCACCAATTTGTAAATATTCATCAAGTGAATCAGGTGTTATGCCATACGCCAATTGGCGAATGGCAGACGTGCATTTCTTTATAACACTAAAACCCATTAGACCGGTGGCATCCGGTCGTACTTTAAAAAATTCAAAATGGTTGGGAAGAGGTTCAGCAGTATAGTTAGAAATACCTTCGACTATTTCTAAGAATAATCTCCTGCTCATACGAAATCGACGCCGGAAAACCATCTCAGGGTACTTTGAATTATCACCAAAGTAGTCGTCCAATAAACGTTGCTCGGCAGCTTCACGATCTCGATAGACTGGCACGCGAGTCCGGGTTGGTTGAGCTTGTTGGCGTTGCTTGTATTGATATGCTTGAGTCATAAAAAAAATATCCGTCTCATCGTCGACATCGGACGAATAACTTCCGGGATCCATCAAATTTCGACGCATCTTGATCAAAGATTGTGTAGAAAATATTGTGTGAAAGGGTTTAGTTTGAGAAATTGTGAGAAATGGTGTGTGGAAATATTGTATAAAAGGGTTGGTATTTATAAGGATTAATGGTTTATTTAAAAAAAAAAATTATTTTTTTCGAATTCTAGCCATTACCCAACGACTCGTACACGTGGCGCCCCCTGATTCGTTCGTTGATCTCGTCGACAGGCCGGCGGTACACCTCACTCACGTAACGAGGGGTGTGGTGGCGAGGCCGGCGAGCCTATGTGGCAGCCGGCGAGGCCACCCCTCGTTACCATACCATGCTCTCTTATTTTAGTATGAAGAAGAGTAGAAGACCATCCACTAATCTTTTTTTTTATTCTTATTAAAAGTGTCCACTAATATTTTTATTTTTTATTAAAAATTATTAATATCGAAATAAATTCTTGGCTATGTAAAATATATCCAGTATATTATATTAAATCTGATAAAGAATACAATAAATAATGAATATTTTCTTTAATCTTGACAATTTAATAATATATGTTTGATAATTTTCTCTGATAAAGATTACAACGGATGGATCATTTTTAAACAACAAAAATGTTTAAATAAACTACAACTAAGCAATGAGCTTAATTGTATTGAATGACTTTATGGAGATTATATGTTTGATCTCTTAGTGGATAAATATTTACTGTATGCTTACATGAAGGTTAAGAAATAATCATGACAACAATTAGGTCATGTATATCATGCACAAAACTCGATCACATCAGGATGCTTGTTATAATGGGAATAACATTAAAATCTTCTAGCAAGCTATAAGATTTAACCCACAAATGAAAAATAAAATAAAAAGACAAATGGAATAAAGTGGGGCTTACAGTTATCCATTTACATTGTTGTATTGTACCCGTTAACCCTTTGATACAATCTTATCATTGAAATTCCTTTCCTTTGTAATGGCATTGGATGGAGCTACCATTTTGGATTTTATGGTAATAAAAGTGAATAAGGATTCACTCATTGGGTGCACCTACAAACCATTGGTTACTTTTCAAATATGTACAAACATCATATTATCCAATAGTACAACTATTTAAAGCTTTTGTACAACTTCCAAGACATTTGGCACTACACTAGAAAAATTTTGGGGTTCTAAAATACTTTTGTGTAATATTCCTTTCCACTAAAAAAGAACTATTTTTAAATACCCTTGATTATATATAAACTATTATTCTATAAGCATATTAATCATTCTCTTAGGAATCAAAACAAAACATTAAATACTCTTTCGGTGATTTGCCAAAGAGAGACTTTTCATTAAGAGAATATAATCTGCACTATCAAGCACTTTGTAGGGGAGACATACCCTTGCTACAAGATTCATATTTATGCAAAATGCACTTTGGCCCCCACACTTTTTGTTTATGCTTTTATGCACCCTTTGGTTCAAAGACTAAGCTCTTTTCGATATGAAGGGTTCTAAGGTTCGATTTCAACTCAAACCGACCCGAACCAAAACCAAACTGTCCCGAACCAAAACCAACCCGAAAAATTGTACAAAATCAAACCGACCCGAACCAAAACCGAAAACATATAATCGGTTCGGTTTTCCATTTAAAATTAATCGTTTTCTGTTTCGGTTCACACCCCTAGCACTGATAATCTCGATTTTGAAAGCCAAAACTAAGTATAACGGCCAAGTATAACTGCAATGCATTTTTGAAAGCTAAAATCTAAGTAAAACCATACAAACATTGATCCCTTTGTTGAAAAATGGGAAAGCAAACTACTTAAAGATGCTTTTGTAAAAGTCACATTGAAGCAAACACTACTTTTTATTTATTTTATTGTATTATATATTATCATTTTTGCTTATGTTAGGGCTACAAAAGGAAAATGCTTTCATAGGGATCAGAGGCTGCCGAATAATTGCCTTATAAGAGAATCTTGGTAATGTTTTGCTACCTAGAAATGAAACAAAATAATTCATCCAAACGCATCTATAGCTTGTACAGTACAACTATACAAGTAAAGTTCGTGCTTTAGGGCTTCTTGTGAACCTGATTCTCAATCAAGATCAATCTTTTAACTAACTTTAAAGGGAATAAAACCCCAGATCAACATTGTATTATGCTCAATAGGTTGTACGTTTGGGTTGGGAATAACTTACACACCACAATGTCAAGGATTTAATTGACAGATTAATCGGACAAAGGAATAAGATTCTAGAAGTTTTGTAACATGAAAAACATTATAAGCAGAATTGTGGGCCCGGGTAAAATGACCCGTTTGCAACTATTGTTTTCTCCCCCTTCCTTTTCGGGCGGGCTGTGTTTCGGTTTGTTCTTTCCCAGTTACTTCGCTTATATCCACTGCACAGAAAAAAAGATTCATAAATCATCGTTAATATAATTTTAAATAAAGTCCAGTTATTTCATTTGTTATTTTCACTAACTTTTATGCATAGTATTTATCAATATGAGTGGGTCCGCTGGATTCGGTTACAGGTCATAACGGGTTTTGGGCTTTGGGTTAAAATGGTAAAAATTTTGGTATGGGTTGAGACGGGCCAGGTTAGATTGAAGTGTCTCGAAACACTTTCAGTCAGAAAATTCTATTACTTTTATTAATAAATGATTAAAATATTATATCATTACAAAAAAAAATAAAATTTGTTCCATAACAACTTAATTATTCAGTAACATGAATTTAAAGGCTTAATGCAATAAGGTGCACATATTATAAACGGGTAAATTCGGGTTACGTTTTGTCTCTAATAAGTCAAATGGTAGATGTAAGTAGGTTGAAAGTCCGCCAAAGTGTATTTCTAATTCATATAACCTCCTAAACCATTTTTATTATAAAAATTAGATCACTACTAAAATAATATAATTTTTGGAATTATATTTGAGGCACTATCTATTAAGAAAAACTAAAATTAGACGGTACCAGTTTCAGCCCGTTTTAACATATAAAAATCACCCGTTTTGACCCGAACCTGTTATCCAACCCATCCATTTTGCAAAAATAAAGGATAAAAAAAACAAGAAAAGAGGAAGATTGATACTTTGAGGACCGCGGGCCATCAAAGTAAAGAATATGTTGTTAAGTTTCTCCATCTTCTTAGCATCTTGTGCTTGGTCTGTCTTAAACTTTAGACACTACAACAATTACATGAAAAACAAAAAAATGTCAAACCAAAATCACCGTAAATAATATCTCATAAACTACCTCTAACAAACAGCACAATTGAAAAATAATATCATCTATAATCATATTACGGTGTTAAAGATTGATTTTCAAAACTATATTTAGCTTTCTTTTTTTTTTGCCAAAATTAAAAAGTAAACCATATAACGATTGATACGCATTTAGCGGGTCTTGCTTATAAAGATAAAGGCTAAAATGTATTTTAGACCCTGAACTTGGTTGACCGGGTCTTTTACCTACCTTTAACTATTAGAGGTGAAACATGGTACCTGAACTTGGAAAATAGTCAATTTTAGTACCCTAACTCACTAATCTGGTCATGAATTTTCATGCTATTTGCTTCTAATTTCAATATATTGAGATGAACTTATATTTTTTAGTTCATCAAAAGTTATAAGGGAAATAAATCATGTAAGAAAATGTGATGAAATTAATGAGTCAGGGTACTAAACTGCATTTTTGCAAGTTTAGAGTATCATGTTGCACCTTTACTAGTTCAGGGTAGTGGAGGACTCAGTGAACCAAGTTCAAGGTACTAAAATGCATTTTGGCCAAAAATAAATTGTTTGTCTTAATTACACATCTACCCTCTCCTATCTATTTTTTTAAAAATAGGTTTTTTTACCGTCATTTTTTTAAATAACTATGCTTTATTACGAATGCAATCCTTTCAACTGAACTTAATACAAAATTTTGTATGTAAAATAGAATTGAAGTGCTGTATAATGGGCATGAATTAGAGATAAAACATATCTCGAGGTCTTAGAGGGTGTTTGTTTTAGCTTATTTGTCTGGCTTATTAGCTTATTGAACTGTTGGAAAGCCACTAACATGTTTTTTCCAGTTTAGAGAAACTTATTTAAGGGGCTTTTGAGCTTATTAACTTAATTTAAGCTTGAAAATTCAAGTTTATTATGCTAATAAGCTCAAAAGACCCTTAAATAAGCTTTCCCAAACATGCCCTTAATAAAGCGGTTCAGCTTTTCAAAACTTCAATAAGCCGGGAAAATAAGCTATTAATGTCTCCTTGAAACAGTTATACATCATTATATGTGGGATTAAAGATAGCAAGTAACATCTAATCTAATCTAATCTAATCTAATCTAATCTAGGGTTTATTCTATTTTAACCTCAACAAATTTCCAAGCATATAAAGCTGTATGTCGACTACAATCAACTCACGCACAATGAATTCTAAAGTAATTGAAAATCAATAACAATAAAAATAAAAATACCTCTTTATCATCAGTGACCTTGAGAACCAATTTACCTTCAGAGTGTCTGTATTTCATCGCATAACGAGTCTGTCCCCAAATCATAGGAAAATTTGAGAAATAATCGTGATTAAGAAACTATAAAGAAAGTGAAAACGATTGAGGAGAAGTTGATTACTCTACTTTTTCGGGATTAGCTCGGAACAACTGAACTGATTTTTCAACGAAATCGTCCCAGGATGTTACGTAAACCATTGTCTCAAAATTAAGTGTGAGTACGGCTTAGCCAAGTGATCGCCGTCGCTGGTTTCGTTATCGTCGATTGCCGGTGTGGTGAGGGTTTTTCACACTTCAAATTGAATCGTCTGCTATAACTCACTTCAATTAATAAATTGTTTGTTTCTATTTTGCTAATTATAGCCTCTGAGGTAATAGTTAAAAAAATAATTTAAAGTTTAAATTAATTGTATATCAACCATAAAAAAACAAATCCCTTCTAAAACCATTAACCATTCATGGTATTATGGTAGTTATGTTTCAAACACATGTATGTACATAACAAGTGCAGTAGATTGTCGCGCGTTGCTACGGATATTTTTTATTTATATTTTATTTGAGTTATAATAATAGAAATAAAATCGTGCAAATATCTAATGACTTTATAATATATATTCTTAGTTTGATAGTATTTTAATAACTTTTTCTATGATAAATCTTTTAGAAACTAACATTTTCATTTTTTCAAAGTAGATGTTAAATTAAAGAATAGTTATGGGCTAACGATGAGAAATGATATTTAGACCGACAATTTAGTCTTATCCATGGTTCTACCCACTTGATAAGTTGACATGTATACTGTACTAATTCTTTCTGTTAATATTATCCCTTGATTTTGACACATATTTTCATATAGTAAGTAGGACTATGAGTAGAAATAATTGGTAGGACTAAATACCATTACCCGCTAATGATTACAATTTTACGATTATTTAGCTTTTGGAAAATTGATACATCTTTTTGTAATAGAAAATTTTATCTATCAAGTTACTATATGTATGTAAATATATATTCAATAATGCAAAGATTTGAAATATTATAAGAGAAATATTATTAATGCTTACATTTTGTTCTTACTTATCCAAAAGATGACATGTGTAATCTAGTAATTTTATTTTCTAATATTATTCCTTAATTTTGATATATATCTTGATTAAATGAGTAGACACATAAGTAGTTACAAAAGCTAGACACTAATACCATTACTCATATTGAAATATTATACTTAATTTGATTATATATTTTTATCATCTTATTTATGACAGACTTATAAAAAATAAATATTTTATTTTGTATAATTAAAAAAGAATTTAAGATACCATTTATAGTTATTTTGTTATTAATAGATAATATTACTTAATTTGATTATATATTTTTATCATCTTATTTATGACAGACTTATAAAAAATAAATATTTTGTTTTGTATAATTAAAAAAGAATTTAAGATACCATTTATAGTTATTTTGTTATTAATAGATAATATAGGGGTGAAAGCTAAAAATTTCAACACCCATCCTGAGATTCCTCCGTTACCTTTTCAAGCATAATCTCTACTATCTATAATGAGTGAATGACTTTCTAATTATAGCAGGTCTTAAAATTGGCCTGCTATTTCTGGAAGGTCTTAAACCCACGTCTTAAATGCAAAAAAAAAGCCATCCGCAGGTTTCGAACTTGGGTATCTAAACTCCTTTTTATTCACCTTACCAATTAACCACATCACATTTTTGAAGCAAAAGCGAAACACTAAAATGTTATGCTTGAAAGGTCCGGACAGAACTATTTAAAAGCCGTTACAAATAAGACTTTTTGCTACTCTTTTTTTTTAGAAACAATACACCATAATGTTATCTATTTAAGGCGTTTTTTATATTAACACCTTAATTAAAAGCCGTTAAAATTACTTATGTTTTGTAACATTGAAATCCTTAAAATTTTACTATCCGTTTTTTAACATCGAAATCATTTAAACATTGAAACAATCATTTACTTCATACGTTTTTTTGATTCATACATTTAAACCGGCATTGACTTACAAATAATACTTTTATGCTACTCTTATTGTTAGAAACAAGAATCCATAATGGTAAGGTGAATAAAGCGTTTTTAATTTTAGCACCATAAAAACCATACGTTTTTTATGGATTAAATCATTCAACATTTGACTGAACGTTTTTCATTGAATTCCTTATTAATTTTACGTTTTCACCTTAATTGTTATTTGAACAAGTAAAAGTTCTGTCTTGGTCCGAGTGGGGATAGCATTTCTCTCCTGCATGTCCATGGAGTTTTGAAAAATTCAAACATCTCAGAGATAGGTAGAGAGGTAGGAATTTATCGAACGAACCGCAATAGCCATAATTAAATCATTCAACATTTGACTGAACGTTTTTGATTGAATTCCTTAATAATTTTACGTTTTTTTTGCCATATATATATACTACACGAACTTACAATAGGGTTGTTGTGCAAGCTACAACCGACGTGAAAACTTACAATCATATTATCTTCTACATGGCTTTAATCACCCAATATGGTGCTTCAGTGCTCCAGCCACTGCCACGACCAGTTGAAGAATTAGAGGTAACGTCTATTTGACTAAATTCAAAGTTTCAAATTCTTACTTTAAAATCATAAATTCGGTGTTAACTAATATTTTTCTATTTCTCTTTCGAAGGAATTTGATGGATATGAACCGATTGAAAACTTTGAAGACCTCTGGCATCCACATTACTGGTACAAATGCAAATATGTTCGAGTTGAATATGTTTGGTTTGACCACAAACATAACAAATTATATTTGTTCCTGCTTGAAAGATTTGTAAGTTACTACTAATTATTATACGATCTCTTTATTTTTTTTACTAATAATCATTTATTTTCAGATGCACAAACTCGACAAATGTTGATTGGTGCGTCTACGTTACATTTTTATCGTGTTATACTTAAAAATATTATTATTTAACGTTTTTGCATAATTACTAACCCTGTCACAGACGTTGCTGGAAACATGTCGAATGGTTGCTTTTTTTTACATCCGGTCGGATATCATGTGCAATGCTGCTGCATGACTGTCGGTAAGTCTTTATACCTAATTTACATGATCACCACGTTTAGGAAATATGATGCAAAATATTTAATCTCCGACAGGGGCAACCGGATAAAGCTCATCTTGTATCATATACCGTCAGCAACGGCCACAATGATTGGCAGATCTGCTACTGAAAACATAACCGTGTACGCAGCTCGTGTGAAACTGATTAGAACACCAACAGGTTAATTCCAGTTTTTACGATATTCATTGTACTTTCCTTAATTGGTCATACCCACTTACCTAACAGACTTTTTATTTAAAAAAATATTTATATCTCTTTTTGATTTGGTTACATTTCAGTCAAATATCTTGTTTCTACTGACGTTACAAACATTGAGTTCAACCCGCAAATGCCAGAAGCATATGCACTTCAACGCATTCATCCGATAATACAATATGATGATGCCGTTGTTTTATGTGATGAAGAACCCGAAGTTCCACCCGACACACAACCAAAAAGTTATATCAGACGTTTAAGAACTCCCCTATATGGAAATAAGCGTCTATCGACTAACCCACAAAACAACATTTAAACACACCCCTACGAATGGAACAACAATAATTAATTGTATCACACATAACGTTTCAGTTACACTATTGGTGCTTTTTTTTTATATTATACTTTGGCTTAATTTTATAAATTACTCACTTTCCCAATAATTGTTTTTGTTATACGAATTAATTTAGTGCAATTATATATTTTGATGTGTGAATTATCTCATTTTTCACACCCCATTACTTATTTTGTATCTCTTAATGTGTCATAATAATTGAAAAATCATGAGACAGTTTGTTTATGACGTTTAAACTGGTATTCAATTTGTACCTAAATTAGAAACCATAATAAATGGTCATTACATCTTTAAAAAAAATTATATACAAAATGACACCTATATTGAATCACCCTAAAAAATAATACTTCGTCAACATCAACAACAAGCAATTGAAATCGCTGTTTGGACGGAAGTTTAGTGACTAATGCGAGTTAAAAAAATGTCCTTATTACTGGCAATTTAGATTTACCGTAAAAAGATATTGACTTATTGCTTTTTACCCCTACTAAACATACCTTTTAATACATATTGACTTATTGATTATGTACCACATAAGTTATGTACCGAGATTCATAATAACATTCGTTTCCGTGAAATTTATTGCATTTTTATTGTATTCTATATTGACCATACTAAAAAGCCTATTGAATCCTTTAAAATTGTATAAAGATAGTAAAACTGTGCAGAGGTCTTCCGTTATAATGAGACATATCTATTTAAACTTTCCATTTCGACCCCGGACCGGTTAAATGTTTGCCTTAACTATAATTTAAATGCCTTAACTTTTACTGAACGTTTTTTAACATTGAAATCATTTAAACCTTGAAACAATCATCACGCTTTTAACATTGAAATCATTTAAAGCATACGTTTTTTACAAGTATGATGTGCAAACCGTCATTGATACCAGCGAAATTAGATATCATCTTTCATTGAATAATAGTAGTAAATGACTTATTTAAATGCATATATATTAAAAGCATACGTTTTAAATTTTAGCATTTAAAGCATACGTTTTATTCCTGGATGATATGCGTTTTTTATATAGTATATTCACATTTAAATCATTTAAAGCATACGTTTTATTCAAGTATGCTTTTCGTTTTTGATATAGTAGATATATATTTAAATTTACGTTTTAGTCAAAGCTAATTAAGTAAACAACACATAATTATATATACGTTTTAATACATATTGACTTATTGATTATTGATTTATGTACCACATAAGTTATGTACCAAGATTCATAATAACATTCGTTTCCGAGAAAATTATTGCATTTTTATTGTATTTTATATTGACCATACTAAAAAACCTATTGAATCCTTTGAAATTGTATAAAGAAAGTAAAATTGTGCAGAGGTCTTCCGTTATAATGAGAGATATCTATTTAAACTTTCCATTTCGACCCCGGACCAGTTAAATGTTTGCCTTAACTATAATGTTATGGACCCCAGAAGTTTAGTGACTAACCTCGATTTCAACCTTTAAATGTTTGCCGAAGATGGCATATTAAATCCTTTGAAATTGTATAAAGATATAAAAAGATAGTAACCGTTAAAAAAAACAAACGTTTTTTAACATTGAAATCATTTAAACTTTGACTGAACATTTTTTAACATTGAAATCATTTAAACTTTGTCTGAACGTTTTTTAACATTGAAATCATTTAAACTTTGACTGAACGTTTTTTAACATTGAAATCATTTAAACCTTGAAACAATCATCACGCTTTTAACATTGAAATCATTTAAAGCATACGTTTTTTACAAGTATGATGTGCAAACCGTCATTGATACCAACGAAATTAGATACCATCTTTCATTGAATAATAGTACTAAATGACTTATTTAAATGCATATATATTAAAAGCATACGTTTTAAATTTTAGCATTTAAAACATTTAAAGCATACGTTTTATTCCTGGATGATATGCGTTTTTTATATAGTATATTCACATTTAAATCATTTAAAGCATACGTTGTATTCAACTATGCTTTTCGTTTTTTATATACTAGATATATATTTAAATTTACGTTTTAGTCAAAGCTATTTAAGTAAACAACACATAAATATGTATACGTTTTCATTTCAAACTTACGGCTTTTTCATGCTTATAAGTACCGATTATATCTTTGCATTAACTACCGACTTCATTTTAACGTATACGTTTTTTTATTCATGTTATAACTACCGATTAAATCCTCGCATTAATATTCATTTAATTTGTTATATAGGTTACGTATTACCTCCATTCTATATAAACGTAGGTACCATAAACCGAGAAAACCCGTCACTGTCTTCAACAAAAAACCGAGAAAACCATCATAACCAACGGTATTATTTATCACCCGCAACTCTGATTTTTCATTCAATTCTTAAACTTTTGATACAAATGTTATTCCTACCATGTATGACTTTCGTAATCTTTTTGTGTAAGGTATTCTTAACATGTCAACAATCGGATTGCACGTTATAAGAAACATTCATGATTTCAAGGACAAAATTCACCTCAAGGTCAGGGTTCTACGAATGTGGCCCCACATGAATTTCAACAATAAGAATGAAATAATATCACTTGAGATGCTGTTAATTGACGAAGAGGTATTACACTTAACCATATTCGATAAATGATCATTACGTAAAAAAATTGTTTTAACTGTTTTAATTGTTAATTAACATCGTATGTATATTACATTTATTTGTAGGGAGTCAAGATTCAAGCTTTTATTTACGTTAAACTGATTAGTAGATTTCAAAAACAATTGAAGGAAGCCGGTGTTTACTATATCAGAGGAGGTAAGTTGTGGCAGTCCAATTCAAGTTTTACGTTTACTGGCCTGAATGAAAAGCTTTCATTTCAATCAAGCACAACGCTTAAAGAATGCGCTGAGTGGTCTGGTCCATTACACGGTTTTGAGTTTGCTGCATACGAAAACATTTTGAATAACACGCATTAACAGACATGTCTTCCATGTATTTTATACTTTATTAGGTTTATCGGGTTACCTCTATTTTATAAAAAGTTTTCATGCTTATGTATTGTATTCGTTCTAAAATTATGTTACGAATGAACTTTTAATCGCAAATAATATTTAGTTCGCAGCCCGCCGCATCGCGCGGGTTTTATCCTAGTCAATTATAATTGGACAAAATATGAACGGCGTTTTACATATTAATGAACAGTGGATTATCTATGACAAATGTATTATAAGAGGAATTAAATTTACATAAATAATATTTGTGCCTACCTACCATTTGTCACGTGTAATCTAAAAATTCTATTTCCTTATCATTTTTTACTACATCCTTGTTTCCTTTTTACTAGTTTGTAGCGAAAAATGAAGCAGACAATTTCACGTATCTTGAGACCAAGGTTTTAAAAGATGTAAGACGCGGCGTGGCGACGCTGTCAAGCCTTAAGATATGGCGAGCCATGGTGAGACATGGCGTTTTCAAGGCGTGTCTTAAGGCGGCACTTTTTGTATATAATTTATAATTTTATACACATAATTTTAAATTTATAATATAATTAATCAATTTTTTCCTTCATTTTCGACATATTCAACGATTCTTGTAACTAAATACCTGTATATATTTGGCCTATATGACTCAGCTAATGACGCTTAAAACACAGCTAATGACGGGTAAAAGTGAACTAAAGTGGACCCTAACATACGTCAAGCCTTACGTCCAAATCTTTGACCAAGGCGTGGTGACATGATCAAGCTTTAAGCCTTTGCGAGACATGTCGACGCCAATACAGACTTTTTAGAACTATGCTTGAGACTTTAGGTGGTAAGTTCAACCCATTTTTATGAGTCGATCCACGTGATCTTTCATCCTCAACGGGTCAAAGGGGTGGATAAGTTATTTTTAGCTAAAATAGTCCAAACAAGTTGAAAGTAGGCCCAATATGTCTTTTTCATTTATACAATACAACTCTCTAAACAGTCTTATTTAAAAAACGAATAAAATATATTTTTTGTAATCAAGCTAGGCACACTAGTTTTTTTAAACAATACAAAAGAAGTTTTTGGTAAAAAAATAAGTATCAGATCAAACAAACCTATACGTAAAAGTTACAACTTTTTACCCCAATACGTTTTGACCTGTCATTCAATCCACCTGACTAGCTGACCTGCCAATATCCCACCTGACATGCTATTTTCGAAGAAATAAACGTATCAAGTAAATAAACTTATCATTTTCCTCTTCAAAACCATCTTCAATGGTTCATATTCAACTCATGGGTCTAAAGTAGAGATCCAAACGAGTTTGGGTAGTAGCGGGTACTGCAAAACCCGTATCCGACCCGCTATTCTTATACCTGTACCCACCCCGTGCCTGGTCAAATCCCTGTCGGGTTCGGGTAGAAAAATCCCCGCCGGGCACAGGGAACCCGACGGGTACCCGTTCAATAAAAAAATTAAACAAAATAGCTAAAATATTTAGTACTCTTAGTTCGTTCAGGTTTATTTCGTTCAATACGTAATGGACTACTGGGAGACGGGCCAGATTTTAACCATTATTATATTGGGCTAATGAGAGATTAAAAGTTGGGCTAAGTTTGGGTAATGACTAGTGTGCTAAATTTGTATTAAAAAATTTACACATTAATATATATATTCGGGTCGGGTATAAACGGTGCGGGTATTATAAAACCCGTACCCGACCCGTCCCCGCTCGCGGGTATGAAAATTAAACTCATCCCGTCCCGTTACCCGTTTAGACGGGTAATACCCGCTCCGTAAGACTCGGGTACCCGCGGTTACCCGAACCCGAAAGTCAAATTTACATCCCTAGTCTAAAGACCCTAGTGGCTGCAGTCATGCCATTTTTTAGGGATTTTGTGTCCGTCATATGTGGAGCCTTTAGCTTATATGCGTAAATACTAAATAGGTATGTTTTTTCAAACTAATGAACAAAGAGGAAACCATTGGTCAGGTTTAAAAAATGTCGTGTGTTTATTCTATGAGTTTGAAAAAATACAAGCTTTTCACATAATCCATACATTTAATCTGATTCTTTGGTACTTAGATTATTTGGGGCCTAGATTTAATGAATAAAATATGAATTATATTTAGCGATTGTGATAATTTTCTATAAATAGAAACCTAACCGTTTTCTACTCCTTTTTCCTCCTAGCCTCAAACCTCCTATACAAATACCCCCCATCCATTTCACATTCAAATCTTCAATCTCAATCACCACCCCAATATATTTTACAAAAAATATTTAGGAAAAAAGAAAAAAAAATGGCACATTACACCATCTCTTTATTTGTAATCTTACCCATAATTTTATCCATGGCTGCAACCGGACGTTGCAGCTGGATTAGCGGGGGCGCACCGCCGCCCCCGGTCAGTACAGGAGATTATGTGACCGTAGGAGACGACTTATTATTCGAGGAAAAAGCCAGTACTTCTGGTAGTTCCGCCCCTGGACCTAAAGCCAGTGAATCCGAGGAAGACGAGGAAAGTGACGAAACCGCCTCCGGCCCTAGCAGTGATGATTCCGAGGAAAGTGACGAAATTGCCCCTGGCCCGGGCTTCAAGGTCCAAGGAAAAGCCGCAGCCAATGACAAAGCATCTGATAACACGTTCATCATCCAAGGTAAAGTTTATTGTGACCCGTGTAGGATTCAATTCCCAACAAAAATCAGTTACGCGTTGCAAGGTACCAAAGTTACCCTTTTGTGCCACAAGGAAGGGGGCGGTCAGGAAACATATCGGCTCGAGACAACTAGTAATGAAAAAGGGAAGTATACATTTAACGCGGTTGGTGATCATGCGGAAGAGATTTGTGAAATCTCAGTTAGTGAAAGCCCGGACCCTAATTGTCCTGAAATTATGGAGGATGAGAACCATGTTAGAGTTTCGTTGACTAATAAGCATGGGGCTAATGGCAAGGGTCGGTATGCTAACCCACTCGGGTTCATGGTTAGAGATGCCGATCCTCGATGCAAGGAGGCTCTTGATGAGCTCGGTTTTACCGGGATCTAAAGTTACAAATGATTTTTTGTACAATTTGCTATTATTACTATTATTAATTTGTTTGTGTACATTGTAATTTAGCGACGAAAGGGTGGTAGTTTAATTAATGTAAATATATGTTGTAACATATTTTATATGGATCATTAATTTCATGCGTATTAAGACGTTATCTTTATCAATGTTTTAAAATCCGGGTCGACCGGGAAATAGAAAATGCTGGGTCGAGTCGAGTGGGTTAAAAAAGTTTGTTTATTTTTTTTTTTTCTAACTGGGCTGATTAAGTGTGAACTGTGATTGTTTGAACCATGTTTTTTTTATTTTGTTTTTCTTTTAGTTTCACTTTTCTTTTATTAAAATTAACACTTTGTATCATTTTTAATAGGTTAAGTGTTTAGATTCACTTTTTTATAGATTACGAACTAAAAGTTACTGAATTTTGTTGGAAAAATAGTTCCGGTAATTTTATAATTTTTTGAATTTCTTATAATATTTTTTTTTTTTTTTTTTGCTTTTAAGAGTTAAAAGAACGCTTACATGTGATAACTGGAAAAAGACAAATATGCCGGAACAAAGATTGATTTAAAATGATCATAACTATCAACCCGTTTGCTCGTATGCGGTTTCCCAATTCGCAGGCCCGGATTCCTGTGGTAATATGCGAGTGTAACAACAATAAAAGTATTGGGGAGTAACTGCAAAGTACTAGAAAGTTGGAGGGTGTAAACTGTTAAGGTAAACAACATGTCAAAATTCACCAACTTCAGCAACTGTATAATAACTTCAACTTATAAAACCACTCATACATAAACTATAAAAACTAGAAACAAACCGCATGCTTGTCAAGTACCCGCACCCGGATCCAAACACTGACCCGTACCCGACCCGGAAGTTTTTCGGGCATATGAAATCTCCATCATGTATTCCTTACCAGATGAGCCAATTGTGACTGAAACTGTGTGTGAAGTTGGTTGCTTTTGTAGCCATAATTCCATCAGGTTACCTAACTGCAATGTTGGCACCAACACCTGGCCCATGCATCTCAGCTCAACCTGCAATAAAAGAAGGCCAAAATGCATTTTAGTACCCTGAAGTTTGTTGACTAACTCTTTTACTACCCTGAATTATTAAACGTGCAACATGGTACCCTGAACTTGACAAAATGTTCGATTTAGCACCCTAACTCGTTAATTTGATCTTCACTTGACAAAATATACGTTCATCTCAATATATTGATATTATATGCAAAATAAGTGAGAAAATAATACCAAATTAATGACTCAGGGCATTAAACAGTACTAAATTGTCCAATTTGTCAAGTTCAGGGTACCATGTTGCACGTTTAATAATTCAGGGTAGTAAAAGAGTTAGTCGGCCAAGTTCAGGATACTAAAAATGCATTTTGGCCATGAAAGAATTTTGCATTTGTTCAAGGGTAGAATGGTCTTTTTCACTAGTAAGGAGGTATTATTCTCTTGTAACAAACAAGATATGGTAATTACGAGTCGAATGTTCAGATACGGAATACCCTTTGATAATGTCAAGAGTTAATATATATACAAAGGGTAAAATGGTAATCTTACCCTGAAAGTAATACTAATAAAAAGTTAATTAAAATTTGTAGACTTGCCTCATGTTCAGCTCCAAGTTTCAATTTGGTCATGACAAATTTCTGGATAACTGAAACAGGTATATTAACATCCCTGAAACCATATTAAAAGATGTTTATTAATTAATATAATAAAAATCCCTAAAAAATGTGAAAATAGGTCAACTTGGGTTATATTTGTTATATTGATAACGGGTCATGGGTCGAACAGTTTAAAGTAACCTCTAAGTATATACAAAAACCCAGACCGTTATTTTAATAAAAATATAAAATATTTAGTCCAATCATATTTAATTATAGTGATTATCTAACAACATCTAGGAAAATTAATTAATAAGTGTTGGCGAGTCAACCCAACCATTTTGACCCATTAACCATTTTCTACTTCCACAAACATTTCGATAGCTATTAAAGAGAAATTATTAGCAAGTAAATTTTACACTAAGAAAACAATGCATATGTAAATAAGCATTTGTATAAACTTTAAGCAAGAAAAAGGGTAAAGTGGGAAAAACAGAAGTTACTTTAGTCTGACAAAACTTCCTTCTATCTGCCCCAAGGGTTCACCTTCCCTATAAATATTAAAAATTTATTAAAATAATATCAACAAGTAAAGAAAAAAAATGTAATTTTCATAAAATACTCACTGTTGTTCTGAAGGTACCAAATGAAACCAAATAGGATTTATTCTTTTCTCGTGAACAAGACTATTTGCATCAGCATCAATGACAGTTGCTTTCCTTTTACGATATTTTCTTATCTTTTTAGGTTTTTCTGATTCTGTTAGATCAACATCTGACCGTCCATTTTCATCTTCAATTTTTAATTGATCTTTTCCTTCCGGCTTACGGGTATTTTTCGGTTCTGATTTGACATTAGATTTACTCCTATTTGCAACTTCAACCAAATAATTCAACGGTTTCCATAGATCAAGCTTGCCATTTTTTGTTTCTTTATGAGCTGAAGGATCACTAGATGCCTCAGAATTCTGCATATAAATCATTAAATAATAACGGGTCAAATGGGTAGAACGGGTCAAAACGCGTCTAACTTGTATTCAAATGCTTACACGTCCTAAATCATTTTATGTAAAAGAAATTATATTATTCTTTCAGTATTACAGTTTTTAATCATATTTAATACGTTAATAACTAATTACATAAAAGATTCAAATAAATGTTCCATTTTTCCCACCTCTAGTATCAAGAATGCATTTTTGAGAAACTGGTCAAATGGGTAGATTGGGTCAAAAGTTGTCTAACATGTATTAAAATGCTAACAATTCCTAAATCATTATATTTAAAAGAAACTATATTATTGTTTCAACAATATAGTTTCTTAATAATATTTGATAAATTAATAGCTAACTACATTAAAAAATTCAAATCAATGTTGGTGGGTCAGCCCAACCTGACCCGAACCCATTTTGACCCGCCCATTTTCCAACCTCTAGTAACAAGATACCATATTTAAAAACTACTGGTCAACTTCTTTACCTGTCTTGTGAATTTATTTGCAATTTCTCGTGAACTGGAGCTATCTTGGTGATCTTCAATGGAGTTATCTTCTTTCTTGACCGATTTGTCAGCAGAAAACGGTGTCCCACGTGGTTTCTTTCTCAGGGGTATTTTGGTCCTTTTACCAGTCAATGTAGTTTGTGGTGACACTCTTGGAGTGTTGACTACTAATGATGATAGTGATCTTTCTTTCCTTCTTAATGGTAATGTAACTGAAGGCACAATTTCAGGGGGCCTTATTCTTGTACGTTTTGAAGGAAATATTTTTCCTCTAACATCTTGCAAACTATGGTCTGGCCTGTTTAATAAAAATCAAAACTTGTTCACTAATTTCAATATATTAATCATATTTTTCAAGACCATAAGTTTTATCTATCATGTAACTATCGTACAAGAGATATGTCCACTAAAAATATAGTTTTTAGAGTAAATTACAGAAATTGTATTGTCCCATGTGGTCTTCAAATTTCATTTTTTGTGTGTCTATTTTGACCTAAACTGACCAAAATACCTTATTTTTAATTTATGTCCATGTGGCGCCGGATAAATAAATGTAAGGGTATTTTGGTGATTTTGGGTCAAAATAGACACACACACAAAAAAAAAAGAAATTTGAAGACCACATGGACAAAAATCACAAAACTGAAATGTACATGGACCAAAAAAACGAAATTAAAAGTATAGAGATAAAATCGTAGAATTTGGAAAACCACATGAACAAATTCTGAAATTTACTCTAGTTAATATATATATATACACATGTATGTATGTGGGTGTGTGGGGGGGGGGGGGGGGGGAGACCTGAGTTTCTCTAGAGGAACACATCCGAGGTCAATATTGCATATTGGACAACATTCAAGTTCCTCATCTGTGAACTTCTTATGAATACATTTCCTGCAGACTGAAATTTTTATTTTAGAAAACAATTAGTAACTACGCGTTTCTAGAGCAGTAATAGGCGTAGAAATTCCAAATTATTATGCTTCATGGTACAAAATTAAAGACTGCAAGAATCATTATCAGCTGAAATAATGACTTATGATGGTGTTAAGTGTTTAACTAACTCTGATTATATAAGGAAGTAACAGATATAGAAATTTTACTTCATCCAACGGATATCTTTATCAGAGTTATTATTTACAACTAATAATTTGATCCAAAATAGTAAAATAATCATTATCAGGATTCAGGAGCATGTTACCTAAACACTAGACAGACAGTGATCAAAATTATAACTTTCAAAGACCAACTCTTTCAAAATGTTGGGCAAAAACAAAATTTAACATAGGGGAACTGTAAATTATGCCCCTTTTTCTCAATCTCTATCTCAAAACATTAATAAAACAGGATAATACAGGCAACTATGCCAAAAAATAGTAACCAATTGTGAACAACTACAGTTATAAACAAGGAAACAGGAAACTAACAGATCAATCAAGTTAGAAAAACACATTATTTTACAGTCCTGGATTGACAATTATGATTGAATTTGGCGAGTATAGGTAGAGAGAAATACTCACACGTGTGACAACATTCGGGAATGGTGGTTGCATCTCGCAAGAGCTTATTGCAGATAGGGCACGTCATGCATGCCGCTAATTCCTTCCTTGGTAATTTCACCACCTGATTATTATTCGACATCTTCACACACTAATTCAGCAACAAATACACACACACACAAATGCCCTCACGTAGTTCGGTGCATGTTAGCAACAGCTTTTGGGGAAACGCATTGAATTTACGTAGCTAATTCGCCTGCATTGAAGATAACAAATGAGATCAATAACGATTGAAGCAACTGATGCAGTGAAGACGATACACGTGTATATACGTATGTATATGTAGATATAGGTATAGATATAGAAAGGCAAAAGGAGATACAGAAAGCGAGTGATATACCTTCGATCTGTGAAGATACGATTTGCAGATTGGGGAAATTTGTAGGAATGATTAGCGAATGGGTTGGTGATGAATTTGGGCACCTAGATCATCTGTCTGGGAGTCGAAATCGAGAGTTTTAGAGAGAGATAGTCTTCTTTTTTAGAGAGAGAAAGAGAGAGTTGGGGTTTCCTTCAAATGGCATGGACCGAACACTTCTATGGTTTATTATTGAAGTCATTAGTTTAAAAGTAAAATATAACGTTTTATCAATAATTCAATTAAAAAATAAGGTTTTTTTTTTTTTACTTTATTTCTTATTTTTTACAATTTTGGGAACTCTTTTATTTAATGCACTTAGGTAACATACACTGACAATTTATAAAATTTAAAATTTAAAATTTTAACAATAATTGGTTACATTAATAGAATAGACACACAATGGCAATTTATTGAAATTTTGTAAGGCGTTGGAATGTTGGATACAATAAACATATACACCTATATTTCATTTGATTAGAGGCGTAAACGAGTTGAAGTAACACATACGTTTTCAAGATCGATTTAGAAAGTACTCGAAATACACATAATTTAAGTCGAGTTTGAGCTCGAGCTACTCGAGCAGACTTTCCAGTCGAGCTCGAGTATGGAAGTATCCAGCTTGTAAGGTTCACGTCAACCCTAATAGAGGTTGTGTTATTTTACATTTTCACATTTATGCATGTGCATATATAATCGAGTTGGGCTCGAAAGTAGTCATGTTGAGTCAAAAATATATAGTTAATTAATATATTATACTGATAACTGAGTAGAGCTCGAAAGTGTCGATTATTTAATCGAGTCGACCTAGAGTCGAGTTTCGAGCTTAAGGTTTTATAATCGAATCAAGTTCCACATCGACTGTGTATTGATTCAACTTTGTTCAGTTACACCCCTTACCTTTGATGCCGTATAGGTGAATACAAATGTAACATCAGATGTATTTGAGATTCAAGAAAGCACCATTAAAATTATCACCAATAGTACTGACAACAATGTTCAAATTTTGGAGACCATGTGTTTACAACAATTAGTCAATAATATAAAGTGTCCTTAACCACGGAGTAAATAGATCTTTCTGATCATTAACTTTAGAACAGAATAATAGAAAGTTAGAAACCTAGAAACATTTCAAAGAAAAAAGAAACCTAGAATAATTTTACGAACCAAAACGAATATGGGCTGCTTTAAAATAAGTGGTATGTTGGTTGGCCCAAGTTTTAGCCCACTTGATCACCAATATATTTTACGAACCAAAACGAATTTTGGGGGCAAATAATGCTATTCAAACTTAACAAAAGTTGCAACTGTGTAGAAAGTCTTTACTAGCTAGTACTTAAGTACTTTACTAAGCAACATCAGATATGGGATTTAAGCTCATAATCTCTATTATGTAGAACGGTTAAGTATTAATACAAGTATAATTTGGATGTCTTCTTGCAACCTTATATGGGCTCCCATTAAAAGCTAAATATACTAGAGAAACATGTAAAACAAACCTTTTTTTATGATACTGATTCACATATCAACTAAAAGGTTATAATAGTAATTTTATGTTGTTCATACCATTCATTCATAGCTCATATCAAACACTCATTTCTCATTCAGAATCAAGTTATACACAGCCTTTGAAACCTTGATGTTAAATCAAATTGGGCTGTTGAGGACAAAAAAGTTATGACATGGAGTACAGATAGGGCCCAGCCCAAAAAGTCGAAATTTAATAATTTCACGTGTAGTCTATGGCCCACCATGACCTTTCAGCATTTATAGTCTTACACGTGTGTACGGACTACGGATAACCTTTCATAAGTCCCAACGAAAAATAATTCTAGCCAATCTTGTTTGCTTCTAACATTAAAAAAAACACCTAACATGTTATTATTTTTGGAAATTCTGATTAATTAAACAAAATACGAACAACGCTTTTCCTTTTAAAAAAAATATGTTTAGAAATGCGCTTTAAACTGTTTAATCAGCTGTATGACTTCTAGTTGTAACAGTTAAATTTATATTCTGGATAATAAATTACACTAATACATCATACATGTATAGTTATTTAGTACCTAAATAATCGATTTTTGTCTGTCTAGTGATCAAATTCGTACTTACGTATTTGGAAGGTTTTCGCTATGCGTAGAAAATGTACAATCTCACATACAAGAATGCGTATGGGTATGTGTTTTAGGGTTTGTTTGTTGGAATTAATTGTAAAATTTATTAAAAACAACATAATTAAAAAGGCAATATGAAAATAAGCTCAAAATACACACATATACATGTGCATATAACTATATATATGATATACATGATACAAACTCGTGTAGTGTTTAAATTTGCACATAGACATGATCACGTTCCTCATTACTATATGTGTCTCTTGTTACAAAAAGAATTACTCAATTATCACACATTTCACTTTTTCTTTTTGTCCTTGTATATCTGTCTCATTGTGAAATGTAACAACAACAATAATAATTATACTCAATCTAGTTAAGGTCGAGTGTATGAGAGATGTAATGACAGTTTTATCTCTATCGTGAGTTAAAATCCCTTTAACCTTGTTAAAACCCATCTACTTTTAGTCTCTAATTAATTATGTTGAATATGGTTTTTGTCATTATTAAACTTTAACTTGAAATTTGATAGTAAAAGCGTTCTGAATGTTGGATATGCATGAAATGGGCCATGCTAACGCACCTTCATCTCCGTCTTCCTATCTGCATCTATAAGCAACAATAAATAATAATGAAAAAAAGTTATCATTTGATTTTTTACTCTTTTACTTTTAGGTTTTGTCGGTAACCCAGTGACTTTGAAAGTATATTAATATTTTAATTTAACCCCGTAAGCATTTTATTTAACTAATTAACAACCCGTTTAACGCAAACCCACTTATTATTTTTTATACGGAAAAGAAATTATATATATAAATAAACTAGTAAGAGTTGGCAACAAGAACAAACGAAGAAAGAATGATTCAAAGAATGAATTTGGTTTTTTTTAACATTGGTACCAATCACACCTCAAACTAACAAAATTTTGTTTTCATAAATGCTTTGAATCGTTTTCTCATTAAGTAATCTTGTATTCAAGAGGCTATTTAGCTCATAATTAAAACTCATTTAATTATTCTCCATATAAGTTACCTTTATTATTTCACATAGAAAAATATAAGTTAATTTTTAAACCATAATTTTTATCATGACTATTACTTTAATATGTTTGTACAATTAACTACTCCCTCCGTCCCATAGAAAACTTCCCATTTTACTCAAAAATTTTGTCCGACAAAAAACTTCCTATTTGAAAATTGGAGAGACCCACTTAATAATTTTATATTATCTCATTAACTTTATGTCATTTTTTTCATTTTTTAAAGTTTCTCTCACTATCTTTATGTCAATATCTAAACTAATCATATATTTTAATTAAATTTATTATCAAATATCCCACCACCAATTATCTCCTAAAAAATGTGCCCAAGTCAAATGAGATGTTTTTTATGGGACGGAGGGAGTATAAAATTATCATTGTATAATATATAAACTTAAAATTATGGTATAAAGATAAATTAGGACATAACCAGGACCAACATAATTCAAGGACAAATGATCTTAACGACTACCATCTGTAATCATCAAATATGTCTTTTACTCATATCATTCCTTAATTTTAATATTTTTAAATTAAATTAGTAAACACCTAAATAGAGACAAATAATATGAACCAATACTATTTATCTAAGTGGAGCGTAGGGTGAGCATTTAGGCTGAAAAACCAAAACGAACTGAAAACCGACAGAAACCAATAATATGTTATATGTTCGGTTCCGGTTTTCAAAATTTATTGTTTTCGGTTTCTTTCGGTTCGATTTTCGGATAGGAATGAACATTTGGCCTTAAAAAAAGAGATCGTACCGAACCAAAACCGAAAACATATTATGGGTTCGGTTGATAATTTAACGGTTTCCATTTCAATTGATCGGTTTCGATTCGATTTTTGGTGCGTGCCTGAACGGCCCCATACCCACATGGAATGTACCGCGTTACACATAATCCCTCCCAGGGACCCAGCAATCGCTAATCCACACATGGGGACGGTCTCCATCACCCGACAAAATGCTGGACCCGCGTCACATGGTATTCTTCCCCTTCGGGTGGGACCTTGATCTCACGGTCCAGCTACAACTCCAGTGAGAACGAATATTCACCGTTGATTATAGGAGGACCACACGGCGTTTCATAACTAACGGTTGGGTTATGTCCCCTTTGTATTTAACGGTGACGTATACGTGCCGCTCGTGTGACCAACATCTATAGCTGTGTTATGTGACAAAGTGTTCCCTCTTCCTATAGCTACCACTCACGCGCTCAAATGTCAAACATTTTCCCTTTGACGTTGCTAGTTTGATAAAATACAATTATTTTTATCTTTTTAGTTTATAAAATATAATGTACGGTGTTATAAAATTATATGCAAGCTCAAGTTAACGGATATTACGAAGGTTTTCAATATCATTATTAGTTATACTTCCTCCATATCAAAATAAGTGACACAAATTAGCTTACATAATTTTTGAGGTAAAAGATTAAAGTAGAAGTTAAAATAGATTAAAGTACATTTTTAGTGGATGATGGGTCTCATTTTTCTTTAATAAAGTGATATTAATGAGTTTTAAAAGTAAAAGTAAGGGTATAAGGGTAATTTTATTTTATTAAAGTGGATAGTTAGTGGGTATGAGTCCCACTATTTTTACCATATAAAGAAAGTTTTCAAAGTGTGTCACTTATTTTGATACACCCCAAAATAGAAAGTGTGTCACTTATTTTGATACGGAGGAAGTATCAAAGATGTACATCTTTGTGCATAAAAATATACAACTTTAAATATTGGTATAAATTATTTACATACTACAATTGTTAATATCTTACAGCTTCATATGTCATCTGTTATGTATCTAGATGCCTATAAACATTGTTAGATATTTGAGCATGAGAGATGACCTATTAATAGCATCAGGTGTCATGGTTTAAGTCGGCGTTCCACGTCACAACCAGCTACAAACAAAAAATAGCCCATTAATCATCACTGAAACCAAGGTTCTAAAAGGCGCGTCATGGCGGCACCAAAGCGTCGCCAAGGCGTGAGGCGCGGCGTCGACGTTACGAAACAGACCATGGCGGCTAGGCTAGGCGTGGCGTGAGATAAGGCGTGATAAGGCGCGATAAGGCGCGCCTTATGACGAGTTTTCTGGAAGGCGGCCGTAAAAAATGAATTTTTTTTAAATTTTTTTAACATATATAATTATAAATTTAAATGTAATATTTTTTATGAGCTTTATATATGAATTGTTATATAAATCAATAGATTTATTTTAAAAAAATCAATTTAATATACGTATATATATAAATTATATAAAAAATTTACCGCCTTAAGCGACGCCTTGAAAAACGTCATGTCCCGCCATGGCTCGCCTTGGCTGAGGCTTGATGGTGCCGCCACGCCACGCCTTACGCTTTCTAGAACCTTGACTGAAACCATTACACTCATTTTGGGACCCACTCTTCACACGAATAGGGGTGAGCATTTAGGGCGAAGTAACCTAACCGAACATAAACATTCAGCCGGTTTGATTTTCGTTCGGTCCTCAGATAGAGATGAACATTCGGGTTAATAAATGAACTAAAATCGAACCGAACCAAAACAAAAAAATGTAATCATTTGGTTCCAGTTTTGAAAATTGTTCATTTTTAGTTCAGTTTCTATATCGTGCTCAACCCTACACACAATTATTCCATATATTCACGTTAACAGTGCACCACAAAATTTAAGGTAGAAATTGTGTCGAGGGAGGGAGCGGTATGATAACACCTAGATGCTAATGCTAAAAGACTTCCACGTGGGAATGGCGCTGTCGCTGAGTCACGCTACCATACTAATCTCTCTACAAAAGTGTTTTACAAATAATACATGTACCAATGGTACCATAGTAAAAATAGTTTACATCTATGCATTATTTTTCTGTTACTTATAATTCCATCGAACATCTTCAAGGCCTATACATTATCCCACTTTAAAGTTTTATATTATTATATCAAAACAAGAAAAGGAAACTAAACAAATCCCAAATGACAAGGAGCGCGTGTATAATGTGCAAATGGGCGTAAAAAGGATTTCATGTTATGAAATTCATGCACAACGATAGGAAGGAACCTAAAGTCCTAAACTCCCAACTACATTATATATACAACACATCTTCTTCATTCCCAAAACCACACACAAACCAATTTCCTTCAAAACCTTCACCTGCCGGAAAATCAAGAAGCTCGCCGGAGATCATCATCTTGACCAATCTCAACAATTATTCATCAAAACTTCATTATGGATCTTAACTACAAAGCAACCGAGCTAAGATTAGCGTTGCCCGGAACTGACGACTTGCCGGAGATAAACACAACGACAACTTCTCCTACCAGAAGCAACAAAAGAGGTTCACCGGAGATGGGTGTAACCGAATCGAGATCCGCACCTCCGACGAAGTAAGTGATCACATAAGATAATACTAAAGTTTTAATCTTTTTACATACCCACATGCATAAACTCATGTAAATTTGTTAAATAATTTTCAGGGCACAAGTAGTGGGGTGGCCGCCGGTGAAATCTTACCGGAAAAGTGTGTTACAAGGGAAGAAAGTGGAGCCGGAGATGGGTTCCGGGATGTATGTGAAAGTGAGCATGGATGGAGCTCCATACCTAAGAAAGATCGACTTGAAGTTTTACAAAAGTTATGAGGAACTAGTGAAGGGGTTGGAAAAGATGTTTTTGTGCACAATAGGGTTGTACATTGAAAATGAAGGGTACAATGGATCAAAGCATGCAGCAACTTATGAAGATAAAGACGGTGATTGGATGCTTGTTGGAGATGTACCATGGGAAATGTTTGTTACTTCTTGCAAAAGGCTTAGAATCATGAAAGGGTGTGAAGCTAGAGGGTTGAATTTATAGTTAATTATAATTTAATTAAACTACAATTCATTACAAGTTTTCATCCATCAAGTGTATTTTTTTTTATTTTTTTTTTGATGAAAATATAGAGAAATAGGTAAAAGATTTCTTTTTTTGAAGAAAAATATACAGATATGTATATAAGTTCATGTAATGTTCTTTTTTTCTTCTTATGTTTAATGAAAGTGGATATATGCCAAACTGCATTTTTCTTATGTTAAGTATTTGGTTCGTTTTGTCATCCACAATACAAATTTATGCATTATTTTAACCATGACATTAATATGTAGTCAATTATAAAGCAACTTATACTTCGCTAAATTGACAAGAAAATGTAAACAGTAAAGTAAGCATATATAGCGCCATACCAATATTAATTTATCATTTTACAAACCACCTTGTTGCCTAGCCTAATGGTTGCAAGTTCTCTGTTATTCTAATATATCACAAGTTCAAGGTTGCTACTCGCTTATGCAAAACTTATGGGTTTATTGGATAGATTTCAAGAAATAAAGAGCTCGGGATTCGAGTCTAGGCTCGTTCTCACTCCCATTGGTGTCACACTAAGCTAAAAGACAGAGCTATTCTTTATAGGGTGGATAATGACCGATGCCAAATTGCAAAAGACACCGAGGATTAGAATGTCCCGTTAATTTACAATTAATTCCTAGTACGAGTCAGCTTTTTGTAGATAAAAATATACTATATTACAATACTAATTTACATAATCTTTATCTTATTTTGTTTTTCTAACTTTTAACACTTCATTAGAGAAAGGATTTACTAGAGATGCTGATCTTTTAAATATTCTTTCTAATATGGGGACAAACTTAGTGGACACAATCCACGCCTGTTTAAACCTGGCAAGTACTAGTCCTATCGACGAGTTAACTCGTAGTTTAAAGTTTACACTTTTAACTAGTGTCTCAACTCAATGAGTCAACTCCAAACATATCATTCTGTATCATTATACCAAGTTTATAGTTTTTACATGCATAAAAAATTATGTATCATTAAAATTATTAGGATGATGCCTTTTAGGAATGAAAGCTGTCTTTGGTGAATATATAAATGGCACTTGGATCTTTTTATCTAAATAAATAAAGAAATTATGAAAAGAGAGGAAGACATGAAAACTCATGTACAATGATTATGTTTATAGACTTTTTTTCAGGGAACCCGAACATTGACCTAACTCATAATTGATGGTGGCATTTAAAAAAGACTAAGCCAATAAAACATAATTGAAATTGTTGTCGATCATTTAATGAAAGAGTTTATTATAATTGGGGTCTTCGGTTCGGTCAGTTTGGTCTGCCTGACGATCCAACTTTGCACGAGAAATGGTTTTAGAGAGAAAAGGCGAGGTGGATGGCTTTTTGTCACTACTATTACTAGTTGAGAATTGATATTGGTACCACAAATTTTAATAATTATATCACACAGTACATATTTTACAGCTAACTGTACAAATATGTTAAGCATTGAATGTGGTACATACATTAAAAGTTGTGGTACCAAAATCATCCCCTTTACTAGTTGGCCTAGTTTACAACTTCTATTCTTTATGCATTACACAATTTTTTCTTTAAAATTTCTTTTAATGTATAAATAGACTTTATTTGAGTTATTTCTAAATACAAAACGTGTTTAGTAAACATTATCAAGAAAATAAATCAATAAAACATTATGAATAAACTAAAGTAATTGCGTAGTGTGCTCAACAAAAATCGGTTGTTGAACAGCCAGCTACCAGCAATTAGGTGAAGTCATGTTTAAAATATGTAAAACTTTATACAGTTACTTCCAATTTCAGTTAAATGGAAGTATTTGACCCGTAAAGCTAGGGATGAGCTACTTACTAGCTTAGACCGAAGCGACGAGACCTTGAAAGCAGCTTTTTCTCCCTATCTAGGAAGCCACTCGACCTACGGGAGAGGTGCTAGAAGGCCATTTCTCAGTCATTTCTTGGCTGAGTGCTTTATGACATGAAAATGAGGGAAGAATTTCCTTTAGTTTATGCTAACATTTTAAAGAAGAATTTCCAAAAACAATAAAATAAAATAAAATAAAAAGGTATAATAATGAATGGAACTGAAAACTCACCTTTCTATTCTCTTTTAATTATGTTTTGGGGCTGAGTGGAAAAATGTTTTGCATTTCGTGCTACCACTGCCTCCAGAATCGACTCGAGCATGATGTCGGATCCATTTGCATGAGCTGGCAATATATTTCATTGTATGCATACAAAAAAAAGGCCAAAATGCATTTTAGTACCTTGAACTTGGCTTACTAGGTGCTCTACTACACTATACTATTAAAGGTGCAAAACTTGACAAAATGGACGATCTAGTACCCTGAATCCCTATTTGGTTTTGATTTCCTTCTAATGTCAATATATTGAGACGCACATATATTTTTTAGATTATCAAAACTCCAAAGGAAGCAAGTTAGAAAACGCGATCAAATTAGTGAGCGGGTTACTAAATCTACCATTTTATCAAGTTCAGGGTATCATGCATGCTGCACCTTTAATAGTTCAAAGTAGTTGACCAAAAAAATATTATGAAAAAAACATATTCGTTGAATTTGGTGATGTAAAAATTGACTAGTCTGCAGAGTGAGAAAAAAAGGGTAAACCGGTAATTACCCTTGCGATTAGGCAATAATCCTGTGGCTTGAGCTGATACAGGAGGATCAGTTATACCAGATTCATCAGTAAGCTCCGTAATAACTTCATTATTTGTTGGTTCAAAATGCAAAGATGCTGACTCAGCCAACTTTGCATAAGCAGTAGCTTGACTGTGCATATCAGATGATGGTGAGGCTGCTGAGGTGGTGGGCACAAAATATTAAATTCATCAACGATTTTTATTACAATTAATAGAAAGGTTTAAATTAAACCTTGGGGACAGAGGTTGGCGGTGGAACACAGCATTCGGCTTTTCAAGATCGGTATTCCCTACATATCAAAACAGAGATCATGATAAAAAAAAATTAATATAAAAATTAAAAAATAATTTTAGAATGTGAAACCATTTGTATCTGGAACTTCGTTTACATTGTCCAGTAGCCTTGTAGTTAATGGACAGGGATTTACAAAGGAAATTGTTCGGATTTCATGACGTATGGCTTCAAGTTGAGGAATAGTATCTTGAAGTTCTTTGTGTACTAAATTAGTAACAGATAATACTTGAACTTTACAATTCAGTACAAAACTGATCAAGAACAAAAGCTTCAATCTTGTACTTTATGAAGTTAGTAATCTGAAAATTAAGAAATTGATACAATTTTTTAAGTAATCTACCATCAACATTTGAATTTGCTATGTCTGTAACAAAATATTAAAATTTCATTAGAGCTAGGGGTGTTAGGGAATGCATATTTTCAGCTTAATATACAATAGTGCGTTGTAGATAGACCTGTTTAGCCTGAGATTGCTGCATAACATTATCAAACTGTCCACGTGCCACTTGAATGTATCCAATTGACAGACTGGATAACCTCCCGGTGACATATGAAATTCGAACATGAAGGAAATCCTACGACGATAAACAGTTGATAAAAGTTCAGATTAAAATGTTATTCCGCGATTAATTAGCTTAAAAATGTACATTATGATTCGATGAAGATATCATAACATTAATTGAAGCGATAGAGAGATTTTGGGTACCAATTAGAGCCGCTGTGGCTCCGATAATAAGGAAAAGCTCGCCGTACGAAAGACCTAGCATCGGTTATTGCAACAACATGCCTCTCCTAATACAGGTCCGACCGCAGAATGGGTTAAGACGATGATGCCGCCGGAACAGAATAAAACTCAGCTCTGTGCCGCCGTACGTGGTGGTAGATGCTGACCGCCACCGGAGACTATTCGCAATAATAAGCCTAAAGTACGTTTGACCCCTTGCACTTCCCGTATTGGCCCATGAACAATGAACTGTGTTTTTTACTTACTGAACCCTAAATTTGTACTCCTAACACATCATTTTTCTTCAAATATATCAATTCGACTACGACATAATGAAGAAATTGGAGGTTCATTTTTAAATTTCCCGAAAAGCTAATCAAATATGGCTTCTAGCTGACAAGAGAATTCCGATTGTTTAGGCCTCCAATTTTCAAAAAAAAATTTTGATTGTGCAATATCGCATGCAACATAAAATGCTAGAAAATTACATGAGTTATTAGCTGTTAAATTTCGTTTGTACCAACATGACCCGACTTTATTAAACCCTCATGTTAACCAAACATGATAGATAATGATATGTAGCAAATCATAAATATGTTACTCTACTTATTCCATTATAATCAACCAAACAAAACTGTTAATGCTTCACTTGTCATTCTCATTATCTATATCACCTAACTGAAACATTATAATTTGAAAATCAACTAAGATGTGGACTATATAAACGTGTTATTGATATGACCCAACCGTTGCTGGTCTATCAACAGAAGGAACAAAGGGCAAAAGGGATAATTTGGCCAACACACAACAAACATTAATATTATGCAGTCTTTTAATATTTAGTCTTTTATGTTTATTTTTATTGTATTTTAGATTCTCTGTTATGACTGTTGGTGGGAGGAGCATGATCGTTAGTGGGGTCAGAATCCCTTGTCTGCGATTGGCTGCATCCTAGGTCACTAGGAGTATTTATGTAATTCTGTGAGGAATATTTTAAGCAACGTTTATGAAAATGCATTAAGAATTATCCTGGAGAAAACCCTTCTTCTCGAAGTGAAGGAAAACCACTGTTACATTGTTTCATTCTTCCTGATAGAGCTTCTGCCTATCAGTTATATTCAATACATAACGTAAATTACAACAATATATAAGTTGGGTGTACCTAAATAACTGAAGTTTGGGTAATTTTCAATACATCGAGTAAGCAACACGACACATTAACAGACTTGAGTTTAATTAAGTCTAGACGGTAGAAAAACAAAATACCTATGAAACTGGAAACTGTCCCCTATTATTGTCCAGCCATTACTAAAAGTTTTCTTATATTGGAATTTATTAAATGACAAAAAGTGTTCGACCCACATAAAAAGTTACCCATTTGACCTAAACTCATTTTGACAAGTTATGCAGTTCATCCTGATACGAATCAATAACACAAACAGTAGACTACCGGCAATAGACACCGATAATCGAATACGATAGATAAAACCTGGAATTCGAGAACCAGGGAGTCTCCAATACAATACGACCAAAACAATATTCTGAATGCCAGACACGAACTAGGGGGTCACGGCTAAATAGCTAGGGCCGGCCCTTACAACTCGAAAATAAAGGAAATAACACAAACGACTACTAAGAATTAATTAATGACATCTAGCCACCTCGAGTTACTTGTTTGCGCTTGTACACCAATCCCCACCGATTCTGGTTCACATCACATCCACCATCCACCGGACTCATCTTGAAAATACATACAAATTTCAAACTCTTAATCTATTACCGATCATATGCATGCAGAAACAGTATTAAAGATTTTAAAAGCTTACATACTTAATCATTTCCCATTTTAACTGTCAAATTCCAGGCTGGCTTTTGTCTTGTATCTCTAAAACTGTAATGACAAGAATTCATAATCCAATATCAGAATGCCAACAGTTTCCTACATTAGATGCAGTCATGCAATCTTGTAAACATTTGCACATGAGAAATACAAGCACTACACGTAGCATCCTAAAAATATCAGTTTTTTATTCAATAATCATGTTTATATTCATTTCAGAAAAAAAACATGGCCGAATGTTCTGTTTGGACATTTTAATAAAATGTATTTTAATAACCTGAATTTGGCTGACTAGGTTATCTACTACCCTGAACTATTAAAGGTGCTACATGGTATCCTGAACTTGACAAAATTGTCGATTTAGTATCTGGCTCATTAATTTGATCGCATTTTCTTGCTTGTTACTTTTGCTGGAGCTTTTGATGAACTAAAAAGTATACATCCATCAAAATATATCGATATTAGAAGCAAATCATGTGAGAAAAAATACCAAATTAGTGAGACAGTGTACTAAATTGACCGTTCAAGGTACCATGATGCACCTTTAATAGTTCAAGGTAGTAAAGGCAGCCAACTTCAGAGTACTAAAATGCGTTTTGGCCAACAAAAAACAACCAACAAAAACTCACATGCTTGAAAATAAGTAATTTTTTGCCAGAAAAGGTTAACTTACTTACACTCAGGAGCTTCTTCACTATGATGCAATATGAGAGTTTTACATAACAAACATAACCCCTAAATGTTATAAGTTTCAAATCCAAAAACCTTACTAAATATATAAGATTTTGCAAATCATCCACCGTAAGATTTAGTAGCTTTTAAAGGAAAGGTAGTTGACACATGAAAAGATTATATACCACAACCATGTTCATAATCACCATCGATTTAACCGATGTCCCAAAAATTATGTTCTTGGCCCTACTCATGTGTCTTATTCTGTTATGTTTTGTCATTACCAAAAAAACTTCATGCAAAGTTTATTTAATAGATTTTGCATGCCACAAGCCTCCTATTTCCCTAATGATCTCAAAAGGGCGTCTTGTGGAGCAATATCGACGCCATGGAAATTTCTCAGAAGATTTATTGGATTTCATGAAGAAATCTATGGAAAGAGCTAACCTTAGTGAATCAACTTATATGGCAGAAAGCTTTCATCAACAATGTTATAATCCATGCATGAAAGACTCAAGAACAGAAGTTGAGATGACCATTTTTGGTTCTGTAGACATACTTATGGCAAAAACAGGTGTAAGATGTGAAGATATTGGGATCCTAATTGTGAATTGTTGTATTTTTAGTACAACACCATCTCTTTCTAGCATGATAGTGAACCGGTATAAGCTTAGAGCAAACATCATCACCTACAATCTTACTGGAATGGGATGCAGTGCAGGACTTCTGGCAATTGGACTTGCTAAAAAGCTACTCCAGGTTATACTTTTTAGTTTTACAATGAACATATTTTGTGCAAAATAGCAACGTAGTTTAGTTTTCCAAAAGTTAAGCCATTCAAAAATTCAAATTGTGGTACAATGCAATTTTGCATAATAAAATTCAAAGACTGAAATTGAATTTGCCTAAACTACCATGTTATGATGTGCATTTACCATATTATAATCAATCGTTCGAAAATTACAGATAAAATTAACGAAAACTGCTGATTTTAACAGGTGCACCATAACACCTACGCAATGGTAGTAAGTACAGAAAGCATTACCGAAAACTGCTACATCGGAGAAGATCGATCGAAGCTCATTGCCAACTCCTTGTTCCGCGTCGGAGGTGCTGCAGTCCTCCTTTCCAACCACCCTTCCGACCAAGAAAGCTCCAAATACGAACTTCTACACGCAATACACAACAATACATCAAGTTCAGATCGATCATATAACTGTATATTTCGGGGCGAAGATAATGCCGGACTAGTCGGCGTCACAATCAACAGAGACCTCCTCTTCGCCGCCATCGCCACCATCGAACCGAACCTAACCACCATAGGCAACCTAATCCATCCGAAAGAAGATAAACTACTCTTCATAATAAAAAAAATGGCGAGAAAACTGCTTCCGGTGTTGAAAATCCAGCCGCACAAAGTTAATTACAGTGACGCCGTTGATCATTTCATCCCTCACGTCGGCGGAAGGCCAGTGCTCGACGAACTGCAGAGAACGCTAGGGTTTTCCGACGGCGTAATGGAAGCTTCGAGAATGACATTGTACAGATACGGAAACACCTCCAGCAGCTCGATATGGTACGCGCTGGCGTACGTGGAAGCAAAGGGCCGGGTTAAGAAAGGTAACCGGGTCTGGCAGATTTCATTCGGGGCGGGTTTTAAGTGTAATAGTATCATTTTGCGTGCAATGAAGTCCGTTGATCATGATGACAAGAATCCTTGGACGGATGAGATTGCTGGATTCCCGGTGACTATAGAGGACTGTGAACAAGCTCCTTTTTCTTTCGAACCTTCAAAATAAACGTGTTTAAAATGTTAATTAATAAGACTCCTTTGCAACAATAATTGTGGATATGCCCTTTTTAATATTGTTTTTAAAATCGTGGATTAGTGGTGGATTGTTCTAAGCATGTACTGAGAACCAGTAACTGAACCACGTTAGACTGAACTGAGCTATATTGATTTGGTTCCTGGTTCTAAGTTCCATGTAAAATCAGTTTTTGGTTCCGAGCGGTTTGGTTTGATCCAAAACCACCGAAAAAAAGCCGAAGAAACTTTTCCGGCTCTCCATTCGGTTGGTCCGGTTCAAAATCAAGAAAAAATCAAAGACGTCGAAGAAACTTTCCCTGGCCTTCTCAGTTCGGCTTGGTTCCAGCAGGTTTTAAGTTTTGTTGTGAGCATTATGTCCTCAATGTGTCCAGAATTATTTTCTTAACTTTTAGTTCAATTCAGTTCCAGAGTTTGATTCCTAAACATTATATTGAACTTCTCACCCCTCAAGAATACTCTGGTGGACACATAATCATATGTTGGAACAACTTGCAATGTAATTTTTAGAATTGTGATATATCATATAGTCTGCATGCCCAACCTAAAATAATTACAACTACGAATTCGTTCCCTAAATTGGCTTACAGACAAAAATTATAATAGATTATTTTATCATATACATAAAAAAACCCAAAAATCTCAATAAAATACGTGCATTAAGCTTGAGTCCATTAGAGTTTATTATAATTAAGGTTAAATTAATATACTAATTCGGTTAGATTAATATTATTCGGCCTTATTATTATCTACATAAGCTTGAGTCCATTAGAGTTTATCATAATTAAGGTTAATTATAAATATTATTTATATAAGATATTATAATTATAATACTTATGAGATAAAAAATACAAAAATTTTAAAAATCTAATCATAAACTATAATCCACCCTAAGTATACATTAGAGTTTTATTAAATCTTCTATGTATTCATAAAATTGTCAGCATTAAAAAAATCTTCATATCATAGTACAATAGTTCATGTATAAAAGTGTTCGGTAGAACCATTCTTTTACTAGAGGATTGTGTGCTTTATTTGAGTTATAAATTTGCAATGACAAAACAGGGTAGGGTGTTTTTGGAGAGGTTTACGGTGCAACCACCCCACAGTTTAGAGTGACTCATGTTTTATATAAATCTTATATATATAGTTTTAAAATTCTATGACGGTCTGATAATTTAATAGGAAAAAAACATAGAAAGCCCAAACTTTTATATATATATCATGTATTTAGAGGCCTCATTTTTATATATTTACACATGACCTTCAAAACTTTACGAACACGTTTGTACAATAGTTCAGAATCCAATATCATAATAATAAAATTTTACTAAACTAAATGCAAGTAATTTGTACTATGATCTAGTTTCTTGTTACACTTTTTTTTTTGTTTGGGGTTTTTAATATATATTTGAGTGATGATAATACCGAAACTCCTCTCATAGTCGCATTCACAATTGGCAAATACTAGCACTACACGTAGCGTCCTTAAAAATTCGGTTTTATTCAACAATCGTGCTTGTGTTAATCTCAGAAAGAAAGCCTGTTTGGACATTTCTTCATAAAATAAATTACCAACGAGAATTCACATGATTAAGAAAGAGAAAGGTCATTTTCTGCAAGCAATTATAGAAATCTCTATGTTATACGTCTTTTCTTGAAAATGTCACGTTCTTTTAGATAGGTTATATGCTTGCACTAGATTTATGCCAAAGTTGGATACTACCTCGACCATGTTATACCCGTCCCTAGTACACATTACATTTTTTTATAAGACCACTACCAATAGTGACACCAACTGATACTTTTATTTTTACCAAATTAGCTTCACATCAGCTCAAACTCCAACCGACATTCAACTGACATACTCATGCCAACAATACCCTTTCTTTTTAGTTTTTTTGGCTCACATTACAAAATACACACAAAAAAAAAAAAAAAAAAAAAAAAAAATACTAAATACTACAGTATTATTTTAAATTGACATAGGCCATTAGGCCCCACCCCAACTCTTCCCACTTCTTCCCCTAGCCGAAGTGTTCACCCGAAGCCATCAATGTGACGGAGTGGGAGGAAGGCAACCAATGCCTTCGGTCTAAGTAATAACTCTAAGTTTTATACAATCTTCATGTTCTCGGAGAAGATCATTGGTTCAAACCCTTTGAAGAAGCGCTCCAAGTTAGTTGTATTCTCGACTTTTTGGATCATTTGGAGATTTATTTTCTAAACCCCTCGCTAGTTAAATACAAATCTCTGTTCAAAGACAAAAAGTACACAAGGATTTGCGTTAACAAAGGTTATCCTACACTGAGGAGCTTCTTTTGTGTCGTGCTATATGAGACCTCCTCGTATCTCACATAAAAGATAGAACGACTAGATGCTATAAGTAGAGGCGAACCAGGGAAAATATAGGCATTGTATTAAGTGCTGAAATGAAGTAAAAAATTAAAAACTCTTTCTTTTCTCAAAGAGAACAAGAAATAGAAAAGATTAGTACTTTAGTATACATGAAGTTTAAAATATAGAGTTCTTTTTCTTAATCTCCTCCACAAGACCTAAGAATCCATTTAGTTGATGGAAGAAGAGGAGACCAGGTTTGAGGATCAACCGGAAGTGGGCGGGGGAGATTGCTTTTCCTTGAACGATTCTTTTAAAAAAACGAATCTATCTAATTCACGAGTCACAAGAAGACAATTCATGATTAAGATGTTCAATAATAAGAAGGAATAATTATATTGAATTCATGAATTTACTTAAGTGGTCAATTTAACCTGTTGCACAATTCTGAAGGATTACACGTAGGGCTGTCAAAATCTGGCACGACACGATAAAAATACACGAAACGAAATTGGGACGAAATCGAAATTTGAATTCGTATTCGTGTCGTGTAAAACAAACACGAAGTCGTGTCGTGTCCGTGTTCAGAGATGAACACGAAATTGACACGATAGTTATGATTTTGGAAAATTTAGAAATTTATGTTATATTTTTGTCGTGTTTTTAGCATGTAGTAAGTAAGAAAATATATATATTTATTATTTATCTAGTGCTTGTTGTGTTTATCGTTTTTTAATTGTGTCATTTTCATGTTAGCAAAATAAAACACGACTTCGTGTCGTGTTGTTTTCGTGTTGAACGAATTCGTGTCGTGTTATACAAAAACACGAAACGATAGCACGATTTGACAGCCCTAATAACACGGACAAACCACACGCTATAAAATAAGACTACCCCTGAGTGTAGGTTATAAATCCAAAAAACCTTATTGTACATATACCTATGTAGCTTTTAACTAGAAGACATACCCCAATCATGTTCATCATGATCACCCTCGTGTGTTTTCTTGTATTATATTTTGTAATCATGACCAAAAAACCTTCACGCAAAGTTTACTTACTAGATTTTGCATGCTACAAGCCTCCAAATTCTCACAAGATCTCAATATCCGATCTCATAGAGCAATACAGACAACAAGAAAACTTCTCGGAAGAGACATTGGAGTTCATGAAGAAAACTATGGAAAGATCTTGCCTTAGTGACTCCACTTATGTGGCAGAGATATTCCTTGGAAAAGGTTATAATCCAACCATGAAAGATGCAAGAAAGGAAGTTGAAATGACTATCTTTGGTTCAGTAGACATGCTTCTTGCAAAAACAGGTGTAAGATGTGAAGATATTGGGATACTAATTGTAAATTGTTGTGTTTATAACACGGTACCGTGTCTTTCAAGCATGATAGTTAACCGCTATAAGTTTAGTGAAAACATCATGACCTACAATCTTGTCGGCATGGGATGCAGCGCGGGACTTTTGGCGACCGGGCTTGCCAAACAGCTTCTCCAGGTTACACATAATAATTATGTTCTCCATATAAATTTATGTTAACTCTAAAACGATAATGCATATTGGTCTCTCTTTGATTTTAAGAATATATACGCAGCACAATCTAAACCGAAAACCGCGCTTGATTCGAAGAATTTTGTGGATTTGATCTTCAAAACGTGTTCGACTCAAGAATACAATTTTTTTTTGTTGTTGAGAAAATCAACTTTCATAAAAGTAGAACTAAAATTTCAAAGTCGCCAACAAACCATATAGAAACTTCGATTTTCGAACGGGCCAAACAAGATAAACGAGTAGAAAACTGGGCCTAAATTAAAGTTAAAAGATTAAACATAAAAAAAATTAAAACACAAATAACTCCAAAAAAAAGAAAAAAACTCTTTCCTCATGTTGTCTTGGGCTATAAGGAACAAAAGTATTTGTTTCCCCATATCCGGGCATGCATCATAATGTCCAATCATAAATCATTTTGAGTTGTATATAATAGCTATGGAATGTAGGGGTGAACATGGTTCGAGGACCCCATAATGAGTTGTATGCTCAGCTCTATTCGAGGACCAGACCGTAATCGAAAATCATGAAATTAAGAAACCGAAAAGGCGAAAATCACAATCGGTGTCGTTGGTTCGGGTTCGGTCGGTTTTCAGTTCGTTTTTGTTTTTTCGGCCAATGCTAACCCCAAGTGAAATGTTTATGGTGTCCAACAATAACTCATAGTTGCATTAACAGCCGCATCCCAAATATACATTATTATCTTTTACTCTGACTTTTAGACTTTAAGCTTGTGAGTGTGCTTATGTTGTTTGTGTCCAAAATCACTAACATTTAAAAGTAGGGTCAAATGCATAATGCATTT
This sequence comes from Calendula officinalis, assembly GCA_963853835.1. NCBI lineage: Eukaryota > Viridiplantae > Streptophyta > Magnoliopsida > Asterales > Asteraceae > Calendula > Calendula officinalis. Next base: position 25,703,360 of record OY970825.1, read on the forward strand.
TAGGCCAACTACCATTTATAATGCATATTTCTTGTGCAAAATAGAAACATAGTTTAGTTTTACAACAGATAAGCAATTCAAATTGGGGATACAACTAGGATTGCAAACAAGTCGATATCGAACTAGCTCAGAAAAATTAACGAGGATCGGCTTGAGTTCTTATCAAGCTTTCCAAGCCATGTCGAGCTCAACCTAGGGCTTAGACTCATTTGCAGCCCTAGATACAACTGATAAAATACAAAATATGAAGCATGTTATGATTTTGCATAAGAAACTACAAATTCTAAAATTGACCATGTGCATGTTTCAATTGATGATTGAAAAGCTACAAAAGAAAATTAATGAACCCCTAACTTTCACAGGTTCACAACAACTCCTATGCAATGATAGTAACTACAGAAAGCGCTACCGAAAACTTATACATCGGAAAAGATCGATCGAAGCTCATTATCAACAGCTTGTTCCGCGTCGGAGGTGCTGCAGTCCTCCTTTCCAACCACCCTTCCGACCAAGAGAATTCCAAATACCAACTTCTTCACGCAATACACAACAATACATCAAGCTCAGATCGATCCTATAACTGTATTTTTCAAGAAGAAGACAACGCCGGAATAGTCGGCGTCACCATCAACAAAGGCCTCCTCTCCGCCGCGATCCCCACAATCAGACCAAATATAGCCACCGTCAGTTACTTCATCCTCCCGATAACCGAAAAACTCCTCTGCAGAGCACACCACATCGCGCGAAAACTCCTTCCAGCATTGAAAATCCGGCCGTACATAATCAATTACAGAAACAAAGTTCATCATTTTCTACCTCACGTCGGCGCTAAGGCGGTGCTAGACGAACTGCAAAGAACCCTAGGGTTTTCCGACGCCCAAATGGAAGCTTCGAGAATGACATTGTACAGGTACGGAAACACCTCAAGCAGCTCTATATGGTATGAGCTGGCATACGTGGAAGCCAAGGGTCGGGTTAAGAAAGGTGACCGGGTATGGAAGTTAGCGTTCGGGTCGGGTTTTAAGTGCAGTAGTATCATTTGGCGTGCAATGAAGACCATTGATCGTGATGACACGAATCCATGGACGGACGAGATTGCTGGATTCCCGGTGATTCAAGACTCTAAGCTAGCTCCTATATATTTCGAACCTGCAAATTAACTATTAATCTAATGTTTTATTAAAGTTGCTCCAATGTTTACATGTCTAAAATGTTAACTTGCAATTACGAACTCCTTTGCAACAATTACTATTCTGGTATTCGTATTTCAAAATATTATCGTTTAAATATTCTTGTATGAATAGCTAAAAGAATTTACATCATAAGTTCATAAAATGGTTGTGCAAAATTCTTTATCATATTCATTAGCCGTGTATCAAAATAATTTAAGAGAATTGTTAGACCGGTGCCAACGGTCCGCCGGTTGGCCGCCGGTTGGGCACCGCCGGTTCCGGCGTCGTTGGCACGGACCGCCGGTTGGTCCGCCGGTTTTCCGCCAGCCGGTTTCGAGACGAGAGAAGAGACGGAGGAGGAGCGTCCGAGTGGGGCATGCGTGTACCTTTCAACCAATAAAAAGAAAGCTTTTTTTTTTTTTAAACGGTAATAAATTCAAAATAAATGGTAATAAATACAAAAAAACGGTAATAAATTCAAAAACATCCGAAAAAATTCAAAAAAATTCAAAAAAAAATCCCCCTCATTTACATCTATAAATATCCACTCATTTCTTCTATTTTTTACACCACATTCACCTTCTTTCTCTCTCAAAAAAATCATACCTCCTCCCAAACTTTTCAAAAATGTTCAAAAGACGTCAATCATCGGTATCCAACGACGTGTGGGAGCTATTTAATTCAACACCGATTGACGCCCCACCCTCATCGGCCGGTTCTTCGTCGGGTCAAACAAGCAACCCGGCACCATCGCTTGATTTTGGGGCTTACTCTCAACTAGGTCTGTGCAGAATGGACCGAAACCGACCAGGACCGACCGGGACCGAAGGAACCAAACCGAACCGGACCGAACCGCATCCAACGGCCCGGTCCTCGGTCCTAAATTTATGGGAACCGAAAAATTCGGTCCATTTCGGGTAAAAACCAAAGGACACGAAATACCCGAGTAGGACCGATGAGTGTTCAACCCAGCAACAATACCCCCAGCAAGGTAAACAAGTCCAGCAACATAAATAACATAATGTAAATAACCCCAGCAACGTAAATAACATCACGTAATCTAGAGCATGCTCGTTCGATCAAACTTAAATGACTGTCGGTTTTCTCTTACTTAGCGCTCGATCGAAAAATCTATAACACGTACAGAATCTGCTCGTTCGATCAAACCTCCATTCGATAAATCGAAATCCTCGTACGCACGGCTCTACTACTTGTTCGCTCGTACAGAGTTTGCTCGTTCATTTGTCAATCGTCATTCTTCTACAAGTAGCGAAAATACAAAAAAAAAAAACAGCGCTTTTCCTGCTCGAAACAGTAGCCAAATACCCAAAAAAAAATCTAAAAATTGCATACGGTTCTAGACGGTCCAAATCGGTCCGGACCGAAAATACCCGAAAAATAACCGAACCGAACCGCGCCTTTTCGGTCCGGTCCTCGGTCCACAAAAAACATGAATTTCGGTTCTCGGTCCTAATCGGGTCGGTCCGGTTCTTGGACCGTGCACATGCCTACTCTCAACCACCACCAAACTACCAATACCAACAACCACCACCAAACTTTCAATACCAACAACCACCACCCAACTTCCATTACTCTCAACCACCAAACTTTCAATACCAACAACCACCACCAAACTTTCAATACCAACAACCACCACCCAACTTCCAATTCCAACAACCTCCTCCAAACACACCTATCTATTCACAAAATTTTCAATCACCATCACCAACCGAAAATGTGGGTGACACCCAACCAGAACCGACACCCACAAGAAAAGGGAAAGAAAAAAGGATGGAAAAAGGGAAAGAAAAAGCGGCGCCAAAAAGGGCACAAACAAAGTGGTCAACCCCTGACGAGGTGATTTTAGCCCAACGTTGGATTCATAACTCTGAAGATGGTGTTAAGGGGAATAGCAAAAAAAATATCATCCATTGGGGTCAAATTCTCGCGGACTTCAACTCGGCTGCTTCTGTGAAGCGTAACATGAACCAACTAACGGGCAAATGGTCCAAAATAGCACAAGAAGTGAAAAATTTCAGTGCTATATACAATTCTTTAAACGACATGCGTGGAAGCGATACGCGAGACGAGGACGTTCTAAAAGCTTCTCGTCAACAATTCCGTGAAAATGTTGGCCGTAATTTTATATACGAAGACTGTTGGGAAGTGGTAAGAGATAGCCCAAAGTTCTATTTTTCAGTGGGCGTCATGGATACCGAGCCGATAAGCCTCGATGAAGACACCGAACCGGCGAGCATGGATCCAGGGACGACGACACCAAGGACGACGGCACCGAGGACGACGGCACCGGCTAACATGCATGCGTTGTTCCAAAATGACCCGTTGAGGCGCCCCCCCGGCCGCAGTCTTAGCAAGAAAAGTCAAAAAACTTCGTCTTCGTCCGATGCCGCAAATTCCCAAAGGTCCATTAAGTTGGACACTTTAGACGTGGTTAGACAAACCTCCCATAAGCATACAAACATGATCGCTAAGGTTGCAAAAATGGCACATAAAAAATTGATTTTGAAAACTTGGAAATTCCTAGCCACAAAAGTACCGGACGACCTTGACGAAAGTCGTAAGCAAATGCTTGAAACGCTCAAGAATCAATTGCAAAGCAATTTCATAAGGATTTGGCGATTTTTCACGACGATGAGGAGGAGGGTGCCGGTGAGGGTTCGGGAACACAAGCACCGGTTGGCGAAGACGAAGACGAAGACGACAATGAATCTCTTGACTAGTAGTTTTTTTTAGTTTGAATGTCTTTTTTTTAATTATTAATGTCTTGTTTTTATTATTTTAATGTCTTTTTTTTATTAATGTCTTTTTTTTTATTAATGTCTTTTTTATGTAATGTTTTTTTAATTAATGAAATGTATTTTTATTTTAGTTATATGTTTTAATTAATTAGTTGTATATTTTTATTAGAAAAAGAAAAGTAAATGGTGGGGCCCAAATTTGGTGAAGTGACGGAGTGCTGTTGACATGAGTACGTCAGTTTAGTGTTAGTTAGTTTGTATGCTGATATGGCGCTGAGTTGGCAGCAACTGACGGTGTCAGTTGCCGTCACCATTGGTACCGGTCTTATTGTTTCTTAGTCCATTTACTAGATCAGTTCAATTATCAAAATTATAGATGATATAAGAAGAAAATGTGTAGATTACACGTACTGTATTATATTATGAAAAGTAGAAAGATTAAGTATGAACAAATAATAAAAAGCAATAATATTTCTGATAATTTAATTCTCGTTACTAGTGACTTTATACAAGACTTCGTCTATGCTATGCCCCGGATATGCACAAAATATTACACATTTTACATTAGTCATCTTTTGACTTGATCAATCCCAATATCCCATCATAACATGACAATTCCACATGGACGGAAAACAATTATGTTTTGGCCATTATGTTAAAACTAGCAGATACCCGCGGCGGCGGATACCCTGTGGTGAGCAAATGTTGTTCGGTTGCAACATGTCGTCTTTTATACTTTATTTTAAAAGTCAACATATCATCTTTGATGACAGTAACATATTCAGCATTCAAGACAGCAACAATAAATAGTTTAGGAAATCTAAATATATACACATTGGTTAAAATTTAAAGTTACTAAGTTTATATACTTCACAATATACTCCCTCCGTCCCTAAATAAAGTTCTCATTTCACCTTCAAGTTTTGTCCCTAAATAAAGTTCTCATTTCTCAAACTTAAGGGACCCACTTAATATAATAATATTATTACTAATACTTTCACCACTAACTATCTCTTAAAACACTTTCTCTCTCCAATCAAACCTTATATTTTATTCAAAAGTAATACCAAATACCCCACCACTAACTATCTCCTAAAATATTGTGCCCAACACAAATGGGAACTTTATTTAGGGACGGAGGGAGTAGTAGATATATACATTTCAAAAGGTAACAAAACAAGTAGTCACAAGGGTTCAGGGTTGACTTTTTAAAGTCAACTGATTATACTTTGCCATCTCCAAAATCACAGAAAACTGTGAAAATAGAAAAGAAACCAACAAATCACTAATTAACTATTATAAAAGATAATATAACTAAGAAAATTTTAGACAAAAATAAATAAATTCGACTACATTTTTCATTTAAAAGTCACCAAGTTTGGCCTTCTAATCAAAATGTTATCTTAATAGCTGAAAAACAAAGCTAGTTACACAACTACAATGGAAAAAGTTAACAGTTGACTTTTTGGGAGTCAAATGAGTAATATAATAAAAAATATAATACAACTAAGAAAAATTGGACTCAAAACAACCAAAAACATTAACTATAATTTCATGTGAAAGGTACCACGTTTGCCTTCGTTAAATAAAAACCAATCTTGTACGTCAAATGTACGATTTCTCCTTTTTAAGGTAAAATAATATTAGACCAGAAGTAAGATTTTGGCTAACTTTAAAAAGTGTTTTGACTGCAATTTTTACCAAACAAGAATTCACAAAGAAGGATTTCACAATTGACTCTCAGGAGTCAAACAAATCAAACTTTTCATTACCAAAATAGACGAAAACCAAGATATTCGTAGAATCAACAAATCATGATCAAACTATCAAAGAAATCAATACAACAAACAAAAAGACGAAATTGCAGCCTGGTGAAATTTGGAAACGGGTCTGATTTGCAGTCTTGATCACCTCCTTCATTTGGGTGTTTTGCTTCACATTCTTAGTTTTGGATAAAGAACAGAGATGCAAATCATGTTTTCGTGAACCACAATTTTTGGATCAGTAGGATGTAATAAATAAAGTTCATCTCTAACAGAAGCATAACTTGCGTTATGTTCGGTTGATAACTGAATTGCAGTAAAAACCTCAAAAACCATTATCAGACCTCCCTAAAATTCAGAGTATTGAATTTAAAATGATAAAGAAACAATTATTATAGACATGCAATTATTATCAAATATGCTTTTTCATCAAAACTTAAATTAAAAATGACATGCAATTTTGTTTTTCCTTGTTTAATATGTGATTCAGGCAATATGATGCTCTTACAGAATTTATCACTTAACTTGAAATCAACCTCTAAAAAAGTCCAACCTTAAGAAAGACACCAGCAAGATTTGAATTTGCCTTCCCACCAACTGTTTTCTCCTCATTATAAAGGTCCAGTTTTTTACATACCATGGTTAATACCAGTGAATACTCTAACCATTCAATCAACCTAAAAAAAACCCAGTGAATTCTCTAACCATTCAATCAACCTAAAAAAATAATTCTTAAACAAATCAGAAACTCGAAGTAGAATTCAGATTAAACCTACCTGGCGAAGATAGTAATCAAGTGCAATAGACATTTTATCAAACACGCATATTCAAAAAGCTGAAAAATGGAAATTAGCATAAATAAGAACAATCGATTCATTCTAAGCTATAATATAACAATTATTCGATAAATCTGAATTAATTAGTATCCAAAAGAAAACAAAGAGTGCATACATTGAAACTAACAAACTGATTTAACTTGGGGTACTCAAAATCGATACAACGAACGATAGAAAACGGGAACTTTCCTCATTCCATACCTGAATAGATTTCAACTGAAGTAGGTATGGTTGAAGGACGCAAGGTATGATTTAACTTAAGGAGTTTGGGAACTGATTAGGGGTTTTGAGGAAGATCTTTAGCCATTTAATAAACTTTTAACAACGCAGCGTTGGTCTTTAACCTGTAGGTTTCGTGTTCGAATCCCTGGTGATTCATTTATAAAATGTAAATGATAACGATGTGTACCTGCCTACATAACAAACTAGACGTTAATGGAGTCTAGACGGCAGCATAAGATTGAAATATGTCTTTGTTTATTATTGTTCAGCCAAAATCATGTGCATCACATGATTATGAAGTGTATTGGCCTAATCACATCTAGCTAGCTAGGTTCAAATCTCTAATTCTGGGCCTAGATACTGAAGCATTGTATCTCTATATTTTTCCTAATAATTAACAACTCATAATCAAAGATCAATTTACCGAGACTGTTGTAATTAAATTAGGTGACTAGAATAATTAACCGTGGTACTTTGGACATATGAGAAGTAACATCGGAAATAGTAGCACAACACGTAACATTCCACCAATTCAACACTCGTGAAAACAGTGTTTATATTCATTCTAGAAAAAGAAATTTATGGCCAGCAATTGTAAAAAGGTAGAATGTAGACTTTCCTTCTTCTCTTAAATGGGAAAAGGTCTTTTCTGGACCGTTGTACAACACTTTAACATGCTTAATTTCCTTGCTTTCTTGTGTAACAAAAATGATATAATCTAACATATAAGGATTTCGGTTAACAAATATAGCTTATAATGCCTTGCATAAAAACTCATATCCACCATAAGATTTAGTATCTTCTAACAGGCTGGCAATCCACCCATAAAAAGAAATCGATCATACCACAATCATGTTAATTATAAACCTAAATTTGAAGGATCTCCCAGAAATTATGTACTTAGCCTTACTCAACTGTTTTCTTCTGCTATTTTTTCTCAAGATCAAAAGAACGACTTCATGCAAAGTTTACTTGATAGATTTCGCGTGTTACAAGCCGCCAAAATCTCAAAAACGTACAAGAGAGGATGCAATCAAACAAGCCACAAAAAGAGGACTTTTCTCACAAGAATTACTCGATTTCATGAGGAAAACTATGGAAAGATCGGGTCTTGGTGACGCCACTTATCTCCCAGACACCTTTTTTAAAGATAATTATATCGCGGGCCTGAAAGATTCGAGACGTGAAGTTGAGATGACCATTTTTAGCTCAATAGACACGATTCTAGCAAAAACGGGCGTAAGATGTGACGATATTGGGATAGTAATTTCAAATTGTTGTATTTATAATGCATCGCCGTCTATTTGTAGCATGATAGTTAACCGGTATAAGTTTAGAGAAAACGTTATCACCTACAATCTTAGTGGGATGGGATGCAGTGCGGGACTTCTAGCAGTCGGACTTGCTAAACAGCTCCTACAGGTATTAAAAATTTCTCTTACCTTCAACTAAGGGTGGCAATTTCTGACCAGACACGAAACCCAACATGAATATAAAAAAGATTAGGGTTGACGCAAACAAGTTTCGGGTTAGTTTTGGGTCGACTCAACTGACCGTTTATCAAACGGGTTAGGTTTGGGTCGAAAATAATATAAATGGATCGACCAATCAACCTGATTAATTGCTTAAACATATCTAAATAGATATATTTATACTTATAGAAATACTTGAATCATATAATTTTTTTAACCCAAATTGGTCCAAAATAAAAACAAAAATAGATAGGTATTTATTTCCTCCGATTCAAAATAAATGATATATTGTTATTTTTAAGGCAAAAGATTATAATGATTATTAAATTAGATTAATTGGATGGTTAGTGGATAATGAGTTCCACACCTTTTGAATAATGGGGTGATGACAATGCTGAAGCTCTTTCCTAAAGGTTCTTTCTTCTTTAAAAAAAATGGAGTTAATGATGTTTAAAAGTTAAACAAAGGGTAAATGTGTCATTTCACTATATTAAAGTAGATAGATAGTGGTGTAGACCCCATTATTTTTTGACAAATAAGGTAATTTTTCAAAGTATCACTTAGCTTGAATCAGAGGAAGTATTTGAAGAATAAATATATTTTAACATATTCAACATACACTACACATTTAAAAAGTCGACATGTTTGACCCGCTTGACGCATTCAAACCGTTAACCTATTTAAACTATTTAATTAAACAGGTTGAGATCCGTTAAGGAGGTCCATGATATTTATAGAGTCTTAAAGAACAAATCTCAGTCCTTGGATCAATCAACCCCCAAATCATCACCACCACTGAATCACATGTGATTCAACACATCAACACCACCACCACCCTATGTGTATTAAATCACATGCGATTGCACACCGCCGACCTCCGACACGCCATGTGTATTAAATCACATGTGATTCAACACAGCCAACCACCACCACCGGTCCACCACTACCACCACGACCACCACCCTCTGTTGACCACCGTCTCCACCACCGGCAACCTCTCACCACCGTCGGCTGCTCGCAATCACATGTGATGTGATTGCGCCGGCCGGAAGCGGCAGACGGCGGCCGTAGGTGGTCGCTGGTGGTGGTGGTTTTATATTGAATCAATTGTGATTTGATGATGGGTGATGGTTGTATATTGAATCACATGTTATTAATAATGGTGATGGTTAAAGGATTTTTTGATCAATTGACTAAGATTTGTCACTTGAGAGTTGAGACTTTATAAATATCAAGGACGTCCATGAACGCACCTTTAAACAGGTTATATAAGTAATGTTTAGGTTAGTAAATAAACAGGTCGAGGTTGGGATTGAGTTTATGATCCATTTATATAAACAATTCGTTATCAAGTTGAATATTTTTGACTGCCAACCAAAAACATGTTATTTTGAATAAGTATCATAGCAACCACAAATTACAAAAAAATACTGTAATTTAATCGGTTGTTAATTCTAACAGGTGCATCATAACTCGTATGCAATGATAGTGAGTACAGAAAGCATTACCGAAAACATCTACACAGGAAAAGATCGTTCCAAGTCCCTTACCAACTGCATTTTCCGGGCCGGAGGAGCCGCAATTCTCCTCTCCAACCGCCACTCCGACCGCCACAATTGCAAATATCAACTTCTTCACACGATACACACAAATACCTCAAGTTTAGATCGATCCTACAACTGTATCCTCCGGGAAGAAGACGATGCCGGAAAAGTCGGCGTCACCATCAACAAAGACCTCCTCACCTCCGCCGTCGCCACCATCGAACCAAACGTAACCACCGTAGGTTACCTAGTCCTTCCGATAGAAGAGAAATTTCTCTGGATAATAAACTACATCGCGAAGAAATTCCTTCCGGAATGGGAAATTAAGCGGTACATGCCTAATTTCAGCATCGGAATTGATCATTTCCTCCCTCACGTCGGCGCGAAGCCGGTGCTCGACGATATGCAGAGAACTCTAGGGTTTTCCGATGAGAACATGGAACCTTCGAGAATGACGCTGTATAGGTACGGAAACACCTCCAGCAGCTCGATATGGTATGAGCTTGCATACGAGGAGGCAAAGAATCGGGTTAAGAAAGGTAACCGGGTTTGGCAGATCGCATTCGGGTCGGGCTTCAAATGCAATAGTGTGATTTGGGGTGCAATGAAGACCGTTGATTATGATGAGAACAATCCTTGGATGGACGAGATTGCTGATTTTCCATTGACTTTCGGGGAATGTGGACCATTTCCCGTCTTTTTTGAACCTTCAAAGTAGAAAAGAAATTCACATAATTGTTAGTTCATCCAAACAATGGTCATGGCTTGTTAGTATATTGATATATCTCATTATTCTCATATATATTTATATTTCAAAAATAGTCTGTTAGATGAAATATTGAAATGTGTAAATTGTAATCGTCATGATGGTTAATGGTAGTAAATTAATCGAACTTTCATACTTGATACGAGAAAACTAACATTTGGGTATGTTATAGGATATGTAACATTTGGGCCGGGCATGGTGTTAACAAACCTTTTAAAACTGGGTCATAAATGATGTGTAAGCCTATACGCTTTTGTTGTCACCTATATTATTATTATTATTATCAGGTTAGTGGTTCGAGCCTAGATATTAACATCTACAAGGGGCAGTATGACTTTTTTTGAACCTTCCACTTATGAGGAATAAACCTTACCATTTGTCTATGACAGGACTTGAACTCATGACCAATAAGTCATGTGCAACATCTTATCTTTTTCACAAATATCACTAGACTAGAAGCCTTGGTTGACACCTATATTATTGCCTTAACCGTCTTATGATCTTAAAAATCCCATAACTAACAGATCTATATTAATAATTTCTACCAATTCTAAAACAAATTAAAATAGTATCTATACTTTCATGTTATTATATAAATTAAAATAGTTAATTACTTTCATGTTATATAAACTAGGATATAACCATCAAGATGGTTTTTTAATAGAGTGGCCAAGTATAATACTAACCCAACCCGATATGCGGGACTGCAACGTTCACGTTATAAATAGAGTTTAGACATTTTGGGTGACATGTGTATCTAAACTCATTTGATTCAATTTAAGTCTATTGAAATATTATATATAGGGGGACTAAATGGCTAAATAGAAAAAAAAATGAAACATATAATTTTGGGATTAAGGCGGTACTTTAAATTTGGTGATAAAATTACATATTTGGAAGAACTTTTTCACTTTAGGGAGCCATTATTAAGATTATGCTCAGGATCCAAAAATTAATTGGACAAAGTTTGCCACACTTTTTCAGAAACGTTTAGGTCGAGCAGTATCATCCAAGCTGACGACATGCCTTCCTCAAAAACGCGCCTTAGAGGAATAAACCCCATCTCCTTCTCCGGCCGAGGAAAATTGCTCAACAAGACTCGAACCTGAGACCTTGTGAAAGATAGCACCAAGGTTATCCGTGATGACCAGTTGATGTATAGCAATTGGTTCTTCAAAAAATAGTTGAGCTACTAGATTATTTGCTTCTTTTTTGTTAATTAAAGTTATTATAAAATTAGAGGGATTTCTGCAGGATCAGTTTTTTTTTTTACCTTCGTGAGGTACGATTGTCTATATCGTCTATAGTGTACTTTTACAATAATAATCATCTTTTAAATGAATTGATTATCGTTCCTTGTCGTTGTTTAAGAAGATTTATTTGTCCAGCAATTATATAAATGTACTACGTAGACTTTTCTTCATCTCTTAAATGTGAGACATTATTAAGACGATACAGAATAGGTGAAAAAACCGGGCTCGTGTACTTTATTTAACAATATCATGAAAATATATGCGTATTAACATGTTATGTATACAAGCAGTACGACTTGATGGGGGAAAAAGACAAATTTGCCGCTTACTTCTCAAGACAACTCTTAAAAGTTTGTGTGTTCTGATTCAGCTATCCTTTTTGCACATCAGAAATTAAATAGAGTATGAATAGAAGGAAATTGGCATAAATTTGAAAAATCAATGGGCAGGGTCATATCAGGGGTATTCATGGGTTAGGGTTTCGGCTTCATCGGGTTAGTTGGTTCAATTCCCTTAGTTTCGAAATTATATGGATCCAAAACAATAACTCAAACAAAGCGAATTGTAATTCATTTTAGTTTTCAGTTTAAACTAAATTTGAAAAGTTAACAAAAGTCAATAGTATTATCTTTGAAAAGTAAACTAAATTCGAAATTATACGATATCAACATAGAACCCGAATACACTTACCCGACTAGCATAATCGGGTTCGAGTTTGACTCTTTGTCCACCCCTATGCGCAATTGCATAATACCAAGAATAATAAAATAAATTCTCTTAATTTTCAATAGGTTTGTGCAAGAAAATAATATGAACAAATACAAGGATTTCTGTTAACAAAAAAGTTAGCCTATATTCAAAATAGGGAGCTCCACGTATCTTAAATAACAGGCTGGACCACTACATTTTGTTACTTCTAAATCCATATATATAAACTCACTATATCTATAATATTTTGTAACATTTCAAAAAGAACCCTGCAAAATCAATCGAATCCACCATAAGATCTAGTAAGCTTTTAAAAAAAAAAATTGGTTCGTGAAAAGATATCATACCACATTAATCATGTTCATCGTCAACCTCCATTTAAAAGATTTCAATACACAAATTATATACTTAACCCTACTGATCATATGTCTTCTTCTTCTATTTTTTCTCAAGACCAGAAGAACTTCATGCCAAATTTACTTAATAGATTTCGCCTGTTACAAGCCTCCAACTTCTCAGCAGTGTTCAAAAGAGTTTGCTATAAATCAGGCGACAAAATCCGGGTATTTCTCAGAAGAGATGCTCGATTTCATGAAGAAAACTATGGAAAGATCTGGTGTTGGTGACTCCACTTATTTGGCAGAGATCTTTTTTCAAAAAGGTTATAATCCATCCATGAAAGATGCAAGAATGGAAGTTGAAATGACTATCTTTGGTTCAGTAGACATGCTTCTTGCAAAAACAGGTGTAAAATGTGAAGATATTGGGATACTAATTGTAAATTGTTGTATTTACAACAATGTGCCGTCTATTTGTAGCATGATAGTTAACCGGTATAAGTTTAGAGAAAATGTTATTAGTTACAATCTTACTGGAATGGGATGCAGTGCAGGACTTCTGTCGATCGGACTTGCTAAACAGCTCCTACAGGTTATTTGACACCTTTATAAGGATTGTGATCAGCATTCATGCCTTTAAATTGATTATTATGAGACTAATTTACAAAAATAGACTAGTAGCATTCGAACTTTTTCCCAAAATAATAGGATAATGAAACAAGTTTTCGTTTCTATGATAGTTTATCACCCCTTTCAAAAATATGGTACCCTGGATATTAAAACCTGGATACTCCCCCACAATATGCCACAGAGTATCTGCACTTACAAATCTTCCCAAAATAGAGCATGTGACCATCTGTGACTTCACATAAAATTTGACAATTTGCCCTCTGGCCGCAACAAAAATTGTTTGTCGCACAGAAAAATGATTTGATCATACATCAGTCGCATTAAAAATGTTGTGGTCATACAAAAATACATAGTCTGATAGTCGCACAAAAATGGTACTCTAGATAAAGTGCACACAGTTATTGAAAAGTGCAATTAGTATATTATTTGACTAATAGAATTAGTCCACTTATAAATAAATTGATTTGTTGTTATTTGGAAGTGGATATTAATTTAAGAAAAAAAAAATAGTAACATGGATATTTGGGGACGGATGGAGTATTTTAACAAGTATTGAAGCAGCCACAAATTACAGATAAATTACTCCGTTGTTAATTTTCACAGGTGCATCCCAACTCCTACGCAATAATAGTGAGTACAGAAAGCATTACCGGAAACTGCTACACCGGAAAAGACCGTTCCAAGTTCCTTACCAACTGCATTTTCCGCGTCGGAGGTGCCGCAATCCTCCTCTCCAACCGCCCTTCCGACCACCATAACTGCAAATATCAACTTCTTCACGCGATACACACCAATACATCAAGTTCAGATCGATCCTACAATTGTATCCTTCGGGAAGAAGACACCAATACTCGGCGTCACCATCAACAAAGACCTCCTCACCTCCGCCATCGCCACCATCAAACCTAACCTAACCACCGTAGGTTACCTAATCCTGCCGATGAAAGACAAACTCCTTTGCGTAATAAACTACATCGCCAGAAAACTGCTGCCGTCGTTGAAATTCCGGCCGTACATACCAAATTACAGCAACGGCGTTGATCACTTCCTTCCTCACGTCGGCGGGAAGACGGTGCTGGATGATCTGCAGAAAAGCTTAGGGTTTTCCGATGAGACCATGGAACCTTCGAGAATGACACTTTACAGGTACGGAAACACCTCCAGCAGCTCAATATGGTATGAGCTTGCATACGTGGAAGCGATGGGTCGGGTCAAAATAGGAAACAGGGTTTAGCAGATAGCATTCAGGTCGGGTTTCAAGTGTAATAGTGCCATTTGGCGCGCAATGAAAACCGTTGATCATGATGATAACAGGACGGACGAGATTGCTGGATTTCCAGTATCGTTGGGGGAATGTGGACCAATTCCGTACTTTTTTGAACCTTCTGGTTAAGAGAGTAAAATTAATTAGTGTTTATTTTACACTTTTCTAATATTTATGATTTTATAGTTTTCCTAATATATTGTTATGTTGCAATAACAATTAGACCAGTGCCAACGGCGCGTCGGGGCCGTCGAGCCACGACGGCGTTGGCACCGAGCCGTCGTGGTCGGCGTCGAGATGGGTTCGTCGTGCCGAGGACGGGCGTGGGAAGCCGTCGAGGGAAGAAGTTTGGGGGGAGAGAGAGGAAAAGGGAAGAGAGAGGGGGTGGGGTGCTTCTAGGACTTGTACATTGTGCTGAAAAAATTGTACATGCTATGTTTTTTTTTATAAAAAATAGTTTTTTTTAATTTAATTTTTTTTATATATATTTGTTTTAATAATTATTTATTTTATAATTATTTAATTTAAATTAAAAATGATGGATGTGGAAAGGATGGTTTAGTGATGGGTTAGTGATGGGTAGGGTTGGCACGACCGTATCGGTAGCGTGTCAGTAAGGATGTGATGACGTGGCGCTAGTGATGGGTTTAGTGATGAGTAAGGGTTGGTAGAGGCCTTAACATGGACTCTGCGACAAAATATTGTTATGGTGATGCGTTTTTAGTATAGATTATTTTTTAAAGATAAAGATTGTAATAGCATTTATAATTACTAGGATAAAACCCGCGCGATGCGGCGGGCTGCGAAATATATAAACATGGCGATTAAAAGTCCATTGGTTACATATTTTTATAACGAATACAATACATAATCATAAACTGTGTATACAATAGAGGTAAAAAGCAAAAATTAGCATTGTCGTTGAAATGTTGTTTGGTTACATGTTTTGATATATAGTAGGGTACCCGCGCAAATGAGGCGACGGGTACACTGATACATCTAACAAATATTAATATTTGAGGAGATAATAGTTGGCCAACGACGACAAATTAGTTGCATATTGAATAAAAAAAAACATATCACCAAATAGAGTAATTAAAATGAAGAAACAAACATTGCAAAATTGTTGTCTTAAAAAAGAAATGTTTTCTTCTTATAATACCAGACTACGACTCCATCATGCGGCAGTCTTCGTTTGGCCAACCTTACATGGCTTGTTCAATCTGCCGAGAAGATAACTTATGAGATTTTGATGATGTTGCTACATCATTTCCCTCCACATCGCAACAGTCATCTAATTGCCTCTTCAAGTTCACCGGGGTGCTGCAAAATTTTGATCGAGTTGATGATGGTGAAGGCTCGACTGAAATTGGGGTGATATCATCCCCGAATTCTGAAATTAGACTCTGTATTATAGATTCACGTAAAGATTAGTATGACAAAAAATAGGGTTACAATTTACATAATATATTTTGAATTTAAAATGGTTCTCCAATATTACCGGGCAACCATTTAATTTTGTTTCTAACTATGATAGTATTTCTTCTTTGTTAGTCATGGTTGCAATACCATAAACGCTACTACCCGACTCGATATTGTATTGCCTCATGTCTAACTTGAAAGCCAATTTTTTATTTAAGAGCTGCTTAAAATCAGTAGGAATGGTTTTGAGGGGCATACCAGCCTGCTTATAATAAAAAGACATATAAGGATTAAACAGATTAAGTAGAAACCATAGATGTAATATTGAAGTTCACCTTTTCAAATTCATCGACGTAGTACTTAGCAGTTTTACCGAGCAAGTAATTAGCATCCCGGTCAAACATGGTAACAGTTAAAACTCCAGTGTTGTCTTCAACAATGACCGGAATTTTAAACCTTGGTGACAAATTTAGGAAAATATTATATATTCGTAACAAATGTAATTATAAACAGCAATTGACAGTTAAAATGGTCTGCATATTTTTACGATTCCACATATGGTAATTATAAACGCAATTGACAGTTTTGATGAACGATTTATATGGTAATTACGTTTCAACGTTATAATACATTAAATACGTTTTTGTGGTAATTACGTTTTGATTTAAGAAAATACATATGGTAATTACGTTTCTAAATAATACGTCTGCATCTTTTCAAACATGGTAAGTAAAATATGGTCAAAATAGTATATATTTACCGAATTTTATTAAATAACTTAAAATATTTTTATTAAAGTCGTAATTGACAGTTTTAGTTGGACAATAAAAACGTCTATAAGTAATTCAATTTTCGTCAACCAAATTACATTTTTTGCGATTCCACATATGGTAATTATAAATACATTAAATTGAGATATGGTAGTTACGTTTTGATGAAAGATTTATATGGTAATTACGTTTCAAGGTTCTAATACATTAATTACGTTTTTATGGTAGCTACGTTTTGATTTTCGAAAATACATATGGTAATTACGTTTTCTAATAAATACGTCCGCATCTTTTCAAACATGGTAAAATACGTTTTATTTTTAGCCTTTTAAATATGGTCAAAAGAGTATATATAAATCGAATTTTTTTAAACAACTTAAAACTTATTTAATAAAGACGTAATTGGCAGTTTTAGTTGGACAATAAAAACGTTTATAAGTAATTCAATTTTAGTCGGTAGTAAAAAAACGTAAAATGTAACACCGCATTTTTTTTTTAAAATATCTAGTTTAGCATTAACTAAGGTTACAGAAGCATTTAGTCCAATTCCTAATTACGTTAGTTTTACAAACCATGGTCCCACAAAATATTACAAACCAAGACTTAGTTAAAAAGACGGTATTACTAAACACGGCTCATTTAACAAAACATAAATTTAAGCATGGTCAAACTTCCCGTCCGAGCCCGACTCGTTCAAGCCTTCCAACCTGAAATGTGTCAAAGAGGGAGGGATTCGCACAAAAGCTAAGTGAATGAATTCCTAACACTAGCAACTACACTAATCACTTAAACACAGAAGTTATAAAAACATCTCCGGTTGGGTAGTCACTTAAACGCGGAAGTTATAAAAATATCTCCGGTTGGGTAATCACTTAGAGGATCGGCGGCTTTGCGGGCCTTAAACCATGGTCGGCCAAAACCACGGTAACCGATAGCGTTTCGTATCCAACACCCGGGCAACTCCCTCCCCTTAACCATGCAACAAATACAGGTAAGGTCGGATACCCTATTAGTCGATACCCTGTGCCCAGCCGTTCTCCTTCCGACACTGACCTCATCCCGAATGTGCACATAGTCATGTATGGTATTCCCTAACACTAGGAATACATAACAAGTAGACTAGCTACGAAAAACACCGCGAAAAACGTCACAACAGAGTTCCCAATCGCGAACTCCAGTTCACGATCGCGAACTAGAGTTTGCGTCGGGAACTCTGATCGTGAACTACTTCGCGATGAATCAACAACTTAGCTGGACCGACTTCGCGATCGTGAAGAGAAGTTCACGCCGTGAACTTCCCTTGTCTGGTAATTTCCTCCGATTTTTTACAAACATGCCAATACCAAACGAATAAACCGAAACCCGAGTTGTAGGTCGAATCCACTCACATTTCAACTTCCGATTCCTTAACTCAGTGAGCTAGTATCACTGAGTATACTTCCCCGTTCCTGTCAACAATATACCGAGTTAGTGATAATCCACCGAATCGTCAAAATCAACAATTTCAACATCTAACCACCCAAGACTCCACATTTTATGACATCTACAACTAGCCCAAATCCTTCATCAATACAATTGACCA
The DNA here is from genome assembly GCA_963853835.1 of Calendula officinalis. Lineage (NCBI taxonomy): Eukaryota > Viridiplantae > Streptophyta > Magnoliopsida > Asterales > Asteraceae > Calendula > Calendula officinalis. Next base: position 25,721,861 of record OY970825.1, read on the forward strand.
TTTTGACCATTTATCAAGTATTCACAACTAGTTGACCCAAACGGGCCAAAAACCCGGACATGATCCTAACACTTCTAAGGCTATAAAGACTAGCACACATTCCATAGACTAAGAATTCATCATAAACTAGCAATTCACAATCATTTAACAATTCCATCAAGATCATAATCATCACAATTCCAAGTATGATACTTCCAAGATCACTAGTTAATCAATTTGACCCAAACACCAACTAGATCAATTCACACAATCAACTACACTAGGTTTTCACCATCCATAACTTACCAATCATGATTTCTCAACCTAATAAACAATTCTATCCAACCAAAACTCAAGAAATCCAAGATTCATCAAAACCCACCTTCAACTTCCACCATTAATGGAGGTTGAAGGTGATTTTCACTAAATCTTGTTTTCTTCCTACAAACAACCATACATATGGTGTAAAAGCTTGCATAAACACATAATACAACATCCATATCAAGATTCAACCATAAAACATCAAGCATCACAAACCCTAGTTCATACTATGGTTCAAGAACTTCAAGAACAAGTAAAAGAGAAGATGTTACTTACTTCTAAGCTTCTACTACACAAACCTATGTAAGAATTTCGGACTCTAGCACCAAGAATCCACAAGATTGAGCTCAAGAACAAGTATGGAGTTTTAGAGAGAAAATGAGCAATGGAATAGTGGATAAGGTTTTCAAAAGGGAAAAGTGAAGAGGGAAGTGCCCTCCTCTATCTCTTGGCCGGCCAAACAAGGGTGGTGGGACCCCCTTGTTGTCTTTTCCTTTAATTAACAGTATACGTCTGAAAAATCCCTTTCGAAATTAATTTATTTAAAATAGCAAACGGACTCCAATTTTAAAAACAAAAACATTTCCGGAAACGATATTTAACAAGGAATCCAAAAATATAAAAATCACATTTTCATTCCAAATATTCCACAAGTCGGGTATTTTAACCCCTTGGTTAAAATACCGCAAAAGACAGCAGGTTAATTAAATTAACTAAGCATTTAATCAGATAATCATTTAATAAGATACCTTAAGGTCAATAAACTACTAGGCCGGGTTTTGGGATGTTACAACTCTCCCCCACTTAGGAAGATTCCATCCCCGGAATCCCATCTCGATCAAATAAAGAGGGGTAACGTTCCCGCATATCGGCCTCGGTCTCCCATGTCATATCCGCACCCAAACTGTGCTTCCACTTTACCAAAACCATAGGAATTTGTTTCTTTCTCAATTTCGTCACCTTTCGGTCCAATAACTCCACCGGTTCCTCGACCAATCTCTTTTTCATATCTACCCGCAATTCTTGCACCGGAAGAATTTGGCTCGGATCCTCAATATTACACTTTCTCAAATAGAAAATGTTGAAAGTGTTGTGAATTGCCGACAACTCCGGGGGCAACTCGAGCGTTACCGATTGAGAATTCACCACTTTGCTAATACGAAACGACCCAATGAACCTCGGGGCCAACTTTCCTCGTTTACCAAAATGAATGACACCCTTCCAAGGTGAAACTTTCAAATAAACCATCTCGTTTTCCGAGAACGTAGCGGGTCTACGTCTCGGATTGGCATACATCTTTTGTCAGTCACGGGCGGCTTTCAACTTTCCTCGGGCAATTGCAACTTTATCCGCGGTCATTTGTATAATATCGGGTCCCGCATATTGTTTCTCGCCCGCCTCCAACCAACACGTCGGGGTTCGACACCGATGTCCATACAACATCTCATACGGTGGCATCTTAATACTTGAGTGATACGAGTTATTATAAGCAAACTCGATCAACGGTAGGTGGGAATCCCACGACCCACCGTACTCTAACACACACGCCCGCAACATATCTTCGAGTGTTTGTATCGTTCTTTCCGATTGCCCATCGGTTTGGGGATGACACGCGGTACTCAAATTCACCCGCATCCCCAATTCTCGTTGCAAACTATTCCAAAAATTCGAAGCAAAACGGGGATCCCTATCGGACACGATAGAAATCGGAATACCATGCCGGGACACCACTTCGTCAATGTACAATTTCGCCAATCTACTAAGTGAGGCGGTCTCACTAGTAGCCAAGAAATGAGCACTCTTCGTTAACCGATCAACTATAACCCAAATCATATCGTGATCCCTTTGAGTACGCGGCAATTTGGTCACGAAATCCATAGTAATCCGGTCCCACTTCCACTCGGGAATCAGTGATTGGGTTAAAGTCCCATAGGGCTTTTGGTGTTCGGCCTTTACTTGAGCACAAATATGACATTGGCCCACGAAACGGGCAATGTCGGTCTTCATTGTCGGCCACCAATAAAGTGCTTTTAGATCATTATACATTTTCGTGCTATCCGGGTGAACCGATAACCGAGAATTGTGAGCCTCGGCTATAATCAATTCCCGCAAACCCCCGAGTAACGGTACCCAAACCCGAGATTGATACGTCTTCAAACCTCGAGAATCTTCTTCTAAATCATCCTTCCTCTTAATCAAAATCTCGGTCTTCAAGTTTTCAACATTCAAGGCCTCCATTTGTGAAATCTTCAACCGGGACATCAAATCCGACACAATTTCCATTCTCATAAATTGTACCCGCCCCGAATCTCCCTTTCTACTTAAGGCATCGGCCACCACATTCGCCTTCACGGGATGATAACGAATTTCACAATCGTAATCTTTAATCAACTCTAACCATCTTCGTTGACGCATATTCAACTCCTTTTGCGTGAACACGTATTGCAAACTTTTGTGATCCGTACAAATCACACACCTAGTACCGTACAAATAGTGTATCCATAATTTTAGTGCAAAAACCACCGCCGCCAACTCCAAATCTTGAGTCGGATAATTCCTCTCGTGATTCTTCAATTGCCTCGAAGCATAAGCAATAACTCGATCTCGTTGCATCAACACGCAACCTAAACCCGCAAGTGAAGCGTCACAATAAACAATAAAATCCTCCGGGCCTTCGGGTAAGGCAAGGACCGGAGCTTGACATAATAGTTGCTTTAGAGTTTGGAAGGACTTCTCGTGATCATCACCCCAACGGAACGGTACATCCTTACGGGTCAACTTCGTCATAGGACCCGCTATCTTCGAAAAATCTTTAATAAACCGGCGGTAATAACCCGCCAAACCCAAGAAACTCTTTATCTCGGTTGGGTTTTTTGGAGCAACCCAATTCATAACCGCTTCAATCTTTGCCGGGTCCACCTTGACCCCATTCGAACAAATAACGTGACCCAAAAAATGAACCTCTCGAAGCCAAAATTCGCACTTCGAGAACTTTGCAAATAATTGTTCCCGCTTCAACATTTCTAACACTTGCCTTAAGTGTTTCTCGTGTTCTTCTTCGGTCTTGGAATAAATTAAGATATCGTCAATGAACACAATAACGAATTTGTCGAGGTAAGGCCGACAAACTCGGTTCATCAAATCCATAAATATCGCGGGAGCATTCGTCAACCCAAACGGCTTAACCAAGAACTCATAGTGACCGTAACGAGTTCGGAATGCTGTTTTGTGAATATCATTTTCGTGCACCCGAACTTGGTGATAACCCGATCTCAAATCAATCTTTGAGAAATAAGAAGACCCTTGAAGTTGATCAAATAAATCATCAATTCGCAGCAAAGGATACCGATTCTTTACCGTTCTCTTATTCAATTCCCGATAATCAATGCACATACGGAGTGCACCATCCTTCTTTTTCACGAATAAAACCGGAGCTCCCCAAGGTGAGGAACTCGACCGAATAAAACCCTTATCCAATAAATCTTGGATTTGTGTCATCATTTCCCGAATCTCGGACGGTGCTAAACGATACCTCTAGCAACGGGATTGGCACCCGGCACCAAATCAATTTTGAATTCTACCTCTCGAACGGGAGGTAACCCAGGCAAGTCTTCGGGAAACACCTCCGGGTATTTCGAAACCACCCGGAGATTACCAACCACTTTCTTTTCCTTTTTCACATCGATCACATAGGCCAAAAACGATTCACATCCCTTGGTCAAGGACTTACGGGCTTTCATCATGGATATCATGGGTATGGTCGGGGTCGTACGGTCTCCCCGGGCCACGATGTGTGACCCGTCGGGTAAAAGAAAAGTAATTAACTTTTGGTGACAATTTATGTTGGCCTTATTAGCACTTAACCAATCCATACCTAAAACCACAGCAAAGCTAGATATCGGCATAACAAGTAAAAGAATCGAAAATTTCACGCCATCAATATCAATACTAGCCCCGGACACGGATGTCGTGACCGGAACCATTTCACCATCGGCCACCTCTACCTCTAGAGGTGTCGCGATCAAGGAAATAGGCAATTTCAATTTGTCACAAAAACTCTTTGAGGAAAACGAACTATTTGCACCCGAATCAAATAACACACGAGCGGGTATCGAGTTTATTAGAAACATACCGGTGATGACATCGTCGGTGGTGGTGGCATCCTCCACCGTCATCTTGAATGCCCGACCCGTAGGTGGCGGATGACTCTTCCTCTTTTGACTTCCCGACGAAGCCGATCCCCCGCCCGAACCCGAACCCTTCTTCGTTGGGCAATGCATGGCCCGATGACCCTCTTTCTGACACGTCCAACATATGCTATTTTCTAGCTTGCATTCCGAAGACTCATGCCCGTTCTGTCCACACTTAATACACCTTCGAGTTTGTGCCGTACACGGACCGGCATGGGAGGACTTACACGGTATGCACCACGGGTTCCTTTGGTTGGAACCTTGAAGAATTTGCTTTCGACGATCATTGCTTGACTTATGGTTTCCTTGAGATTTCTTATGGTTGCTCGAGTTTGATTGCTCATACTTTCCCTTATGAAATGGGGCCCTCTCCCGACTCGCGGCTTTTTGTGCCAAAATATCACTTTCGGCCGATTTGGCAAGATCATAGGCTTGCAAGAGAGTTCCTGCAAGCCTCGGTACATTCCGATACTCGGGCAACAACGCCCCAACAAAGTGTTTGATTTGGGTGGACTCATCGGGCACCCATTGTGTCACAAACCGGAGCTTACCATTAAATTGGAGGATAAGCTCATCCACCGTCATTCGATCGGTCATCTTCAACATCATGAATTCATTCCGGATTTTATCCAATTCAAACGGGCTACAATACCGAGCCTCCACTTGATCCCTAAATTGCTTCCACGTGATTGCATCCATCATCTCATTACTAAAATTCGCGGTCAACCCATCCCACCAATCCATAGCCGGTCCCCCCCAACATCCGGGACGCATACCGGACCTTTAAGTGGTTTTCACAATTGCAATCAATAAGTGCCTTTTCGGTGGCCCGAAGCCATGTTAGAGTTTCCGCCGGGTCGGAACTACCACGGTACTCGGTTGGCTTACAATCGAGAAAATTCTTGTAAGTGCGCGGTTTCTTTTCTATCGGGAAAGGTTGATAGAAGAATTGTTGGTGTTGGGCATTGGCAATGGGTACGGTGTGGGTGAGAGGTGGTTGCGGTATGCTTGCATTGGGAGATGAGGAGTCATTTCGGGGAAAGACGGGAATGCGAGTAGTTTGAGTGAATTGTGGGGGTGGGTTTGCTTGGGTGATAGGGGGTACGGTAGACCGAGCCTCGGGTCGTGGCTCAGTCGATTGGCTTTGGCGGAGAGCCCTTATGGTGTCCTCAAGTTCCATGTTTCGGGTTTCCAATAACACAATATATTCTTCGTTCGGTATCTCATCACCCCCCGAGCCCGTTGCTCCGTCATTCTCAAGGATCGTGTTCGGTGGGACATTCTTTAACGTGTTTCCATCCGTAGCCATTCCTGCTACAAAACACAACATCTCACCAAGGCTTAGTTCAATTCGTTAGTACACATCTACTAACTACTAAACCCAATTCACACTTGCTCTAATCCCTCTTGACCGGAAGGTTTGACCAAAACACGAGCCACGATTTGGAAATGGAACACCAACCCCGTGTATCCATCGCCAAACCGAAGCTCTGATACCAAGTTGTAACACCGCATTTTTTTTAAATATCTAGTTTAGCATTAATTAAGGTTACGGAAGCATTTAGTCCAATTCCTAATTACGTTAGTTTTACAAACCATGGTCCCACAAAATATTACAAACCAAGAGTTAGTTAAAAAGACGGTATTACTAAACACGACTCATTTAACAAAACATAAATTTAAGCATGGTCAAACTTCCCGTCCGAGCCCGACTCGTTCAAGCCTTCCAACCTGAAATGTGTCAAAGAGAGAGGGATTAGCATCAAAGCTAAGTGAATGAATTCCTAACACTAGCAACTACACTAATCACTTAAACACGGAAGTTATAAAAACATCTCCGGTTGGGTAGTCACTTAAACGCGGAAGTTATAAAAACATCTCCGGTTGGGTAATCACTTAGAGGATCGGCGGCTTTGCGGGCCTTAAACCATGGTCGGCCAAAACCACGGTAACCGATAGCGTTTCGTATCCAACACCCGGGCAACTCCCTCCCCTTAACCATGCAACAAATACAGGTAAGGTCAGATACCCTACTAGTCGATACCCTGTGCCCAGCCGTTCTCCTTCCGACACTGACCTCATCCCGAATGTGCACATAGTCATGTATGGTATTCCCTAACACTAGGCATACATAACAACACCGCGAAAAACGTCACAACAGAGTTCCCAATCGCGAACTCCAGTTCACGATCGCGAACTAGAGTTCGCGTCGGGAACTCCGATCGTGAACTACTTCGCGATGAATCAACACTTAGCTGGACCGTCTTCGCGATCGTGAAGAGAAGTTCACGCCGTGAACTTCCCTTGTCTGGTAATTTCCTGCGATTTTTACAAACATGCCAATACCAAACGAATAAACCGAAACCCGAGTTGTAGGTCGAATCCACTCACCTTTCAACTTCCGATTCCTTAACTCAGTGAGCTAGTATCACTGAGTATACTTCCCCGTTCCTGTCAACAATATACCGAGTTAGTGATAATCCACCGAATCGTCAAAATCAACAATTTCAACATCTAACCACCCAAGACTCATAAAAAGCACATTTTATGACATCTACAACTAGCCCAAATCCTTCATCAATACAATTAACCATTTTGACCATTTATCAAGTATTCAAGACTAGTTTACCCAAACGGGCCAAAAACCCGAACATGATCCTAACACTTCTAAGGCTATAAAGACTAGCATACATTCCATAGACTAAGAATTCATCATAAACTAGCAATTCACAATCATTTAACAATTCCATCAAGATCATAATCATCACAATTCCAAGTATGATACTTCCAAGATCACTAGTTAATCAATTTGACCCAAACACCAACTAGATCAATTCACACAATCAACTACACTAGGTTTTCACCATCCATAACTTACCAATCATGATTTCTCAACCTAATAAACAATTCTATCCAACCAAAACTCAAGAAATCCATGATTCATCAAAACCCACCTTCAACTTCCACCATTAATGGAGGTTGAAGGTGATTTTCACTAAATCTTGTTTTCTTCCTACAAACAACCATACATATGGTGTAAAAGCTTGCATAAACACATAATACAACATCCATATCAAGATTCAACCATAAAACATCAAGCATCACAAACCCTAGTTCATACTATGGTTCAAGAACTTCAAGAACAAGTAAAAGAGAAGATGTTACTTACTTCTAAGCTTCTACTACACAAACTTATGTAAGAATTTCGGACTCTAGCACCAAGAATCCACAAGATTGAGCTCAAGAACAAGTATGGAGTTTTTGAGAGAAAATGAGCAATGGAATAGTGGATAAGGTTTTCAAAAGGGAAAAGTGAAGAGGGAATTGCCCTCCTCTCTCTCTTGGCCGGCCAAACAAGGGTGGTGGGACCCCCTTGTTGTCTTTTCCTTTAATTAACAGTATACGTCTGAAAAGTCCATTTCGAAATTAATTTATTTAAAATAGCAAACGGACTCCAATTTTAAAAACGAAAGCATTTCCGGAAACGATATTTAACAAGGAATCCAAAAAAATAAAAATCACATTTTCATTCCAAATATTCCACAAGTCGGGTATATTAACCCCTTGGTTAAAATACCGCAAAAGACGGCAGGCTAATTAAATTAACTAAGCATTTAATCAGATAATCATTTAATAAGATACCTTAAGGTCAATAAACTACTAGGCCGGGTTTTGGGATGTTACATAAAATATCTACAGTTTGATTACGTGCGGACGAAATATTTCCATTAACACCACAAAATACATAATTCGAGTAGGTGTACAAAATTGTACAGTACACAGACAACAATTATTTGGTTCATGATAAAATTAATATTATTAAGGCAAACTATATTAAAACAAAAAAAAACACCAATTGTGTAACATAAATTAAGAGTAACCTAACAATTAATTATTATTGTCCGATTAGCAGGGTTTCTATTGTTTTTGTGTGTATGTCGATAGACGCTTATTTCCAGAGAGGGTAGTTCTTAAGCGTCTCAAACTATTATTTGGTTGCGTGTCGGACGCGACATCGGGTTCTTCATCACATAAAACAATGGCATCATCATATTGGACAATCGGATGGATGCGTTGAAGTGCATATGTTTCTGGCATCGGCGGGTTGAACTCGATGTTTGTAACGTCAGTAGAAACAAGATATTTGATTGAAATTTAACCAAATAAAAAAGAGATATCAATATATTTTTAATAAAAGTAAAATGAAGCACTTAATTGGAATTAACCTGTTGGTTTTATAATCAGTTTAACGCGACATGCGTACACAATTATGTTTTCAGAAGCACATCTCCCAATCATTGTTGTCGTGGCTGCCGGTATATGATACAAGATGAGCTTGATACAGTTGACCCTGTCGGAAATTACATTTTAAATGGGTTATTTAATAGGTGTGGTGATCATGTAAATCAGGTATAAATACTTACAGACAGTCATGCAGCAGCATTGCACACGATATCCGACCGGATGTAAATAAAAAGCAACCGTTCGATATGTTTCCAGTAACGTCTGTGAAATGTTTATTAATTACGAAAAATATTAAAATATTATCACTTTAAAGTAAAACATCTAAAAATGTAACGTAGACGTACCAATCAACATTTTTCGAGTTGTTTGATCCTGCAATAGCCATGTCGGAGATCTGACCAACGGGTACTTGGGGAACCAGACATCTTCTCCATTCGTAGTTTCAGCAAGCTCGGTTTTAGTGTTAAATACTATTGCCCATTCATTACGAATAAAGCTATAGTTCTCGAAGCGAGGAAAGGATGGGGGGGATAATGGCTGCGAATTTGTGTCTCTAAAAATAGTATCTTAATTAGTAGGAACTTACAAATCTGTCAAGCAGGAACAAATATAGTTTGTTATGTTTGTGGTAAAGCCAAACATATTCAACGCGAAAAAATTTGCATTTGTACCACAAATGTGGATTCCAGAGGTCTTCAAAGTTTTCAACAGGTTCGTATCCATCAAAATCCATCGTTTGTATGCTGCACAACAACTCCATTGTTAGTTGATGGAGTATATATATAGTTTAAAAAAACGTATAATTCAATATGTATTTAATTTTTTTAAAAACGAAAATCATAATATTTAGTAAACGTAATTGACTGTTTGTAAACGTAAATCATAATATTTAATTCAATATGTGTTCAATATGTATTTAATTTTTTAAAAAAACGTAATCACTGGAAATAATTAGTTTGTAAATGTAATTATAATTTAGGAAGGGTATTAAATGCGAATTAAATGTTAAGGAAGTTGACTTCTTATTGATACGTCTTATACCGTGGACGTTATGTATATTGTTCGAGGTTAACAAAACCATAACAAAAAACCACATGGCCCAATGGTTATCACCTTGGTTGTTTTCCGAATGGTCTTGGGTTCGAATCTCGGGTAAGGCACATTTATTTTGATTTTGAAGGGTGTTTGGACATTGCTAAAAATGGAAGTGTTGAAAAATCAGACTTCCTCTTTTAGAAATGTCTAGAATGCTTTTTAAAGTAGTAAGATAAGATAACTAGTTTATATCCCGTGAAACTTCACGAGTTGCCTATAAATTATTGAGCGTAACATTTATATAGTATTCCCTCCGTCCCACAAAAAAATTTACATTTCTCACTAAACTTTTGTCCCACAAAAAAGTTTACATTTCTCACATTTGATGGACCCCACATAATAAAATATTATTATTGCTAAAAACCCCACCATTAATATCCACTAACTATCTTTCTCTCTCCAATCCAATCTTATATTTTAATTAAAAGTCTTACTAGTGACTCCACCACTAACTATCACCTAAGAGAAATGTAAAGTTCTTTGTGGGACGGAGGGAGTATAAAATATGCTGTTACTTGTATAGTTACTATATATACACTAATAATTTTTAAATATTTTTATGATTTAAATTTTGAAATTTAATTGTTAATAATGATTTATAGATTAAGGTCAATGATTAAGTTCTATAACATAAAAAATACATTCAATTAAAAAGATGAATATTTAAAAAATATATATAAATAGAACACTAATCATTAATAAAAAAAATAAACATGCCCTTAAGTCTTAGTTATGTTATGGTTATGAAATGTGAGCGAATACAACATATCAACTTTGAATAAAAATAGTTTACGCATAAAATGTTATACTTCTTTTGTTTCAATATAAGTGACACACTTTCCATTTTATATATTTTAAAATAAGTGTTAAACTTTGAAAACTTGTCTTATTTGATAAAAAGTAGTAGTGCTCACACTCACTAACTATTTTATTTAATATAGTAAAGTGACACATTTATCCTTACGTTTACTTTTAAACATCATTAAACTCATTTTAATCAAAATGTGTAGGACCTATCCCTACACACTATTTAATCTAGTATAATCTAATATTAATTATTTTATAATTTTCTACCTTAAAAATTAGAAAAAATCACAAATGTGTAACTTATTTTGAAACAAAAGAAATAAAATTTTGTAAATAAATTGTTAATGATTAGTGCCAAAACATAAATATTCAATTAAACATAATTTTTTTTAAAAATTAATTAAAATTAGATATGCTTAAAAGTAAAAAAAAAAATCAATCAATTAAAATGGAGAAGGCGACTAAAGGTAGGGGCCGGGGATGGATCGACTTTTCAATTATTGAGGTGGCGGCGATAATGGTGTTTGATTTAGCTCGCAAATCAAAGAGATAGATGTGGATGATGGATTCGAAGGTTGTGAAAGAATTTAGGTTATGTTTTGTCTCGTCCAACAGGTCAAAGAAATACTTATTACATTGGTGGTGCTTTATATTTGGTTTATTACAAAAGTCCAAAATGACAATTTTGTCATTAATTTTTTTTTTTTTAACAGCAATAGAGATTAAAAAAAAAAGAATTATATAATTTAAAAAATTGCAATTAAAAATTAATCAAAGGAACCTAAATTTTTTTCATACGGTTTTATTTAAATGCTTATTTCAATTTCATGGTTATTATGGATTTGATTATTTTAAAGCAAGGATACGTTTAAAAATTCTTAAAAATTAGATTATATATCTTACGAATTGATTACATAATTTTTAAAATTTGAATCTAAATTTGAAGGATAATAAAGATATTAATTAACCATTCTTTACTTAATTAATTAATTTAAAGGTCTAGAAATTATGAGAAAGTATCACGTGTCATATAGAGACCTTAAAAGATGACATTTGACACTAAAAAACTTCTTTTATTATAATAGATAGATAGATTAGATGTGTTTTCGAGACATTAAACGTTTTGCGACCCTTAAACCCAAACCCGACACGTTTATAAAATTAGAATAAATTGATCCTATAAATTAAAACAAACATTACCAATATTCTCAAACCTAATTAGATATTAAACCCAAATATGAAAATAAGAGAAAAATCTTTTCTACTGCAACTACAAAGTTATAATATTTCATATAGTATAATTAAAAATATAAGATTTATTAATATAAAAAAAAATGGTAAAGGAGTGTACCACTGACACTGGCCACATTTATTAATATATACATACTTAAACGGGTGATTCGGGTTAACTTCGAGTTGCGTATATTAACACTACTAAACCCGTTTAATTTCTGTATTTTCAGAAAGTTTGAATATGATATGAAAATTTTAAAATAATTTGAAAATTTCGGATTAGTAATATAAAATCATGAAAGTGTTTACGATTTGAAAATTTATTAATATAAACATACTTAAACGGGTGATTCGGGTTAACTTCGAATTGAGTATATTTACACTATTAAACCCGTTTTAATTTCTGTATTTTCAGAAAGTTTGAATATGATATGAAAATTTTAAAATAATTTGAAAATTTCGGATTAGTAATATAAAATGTAACGACCGACATTTTGTAAATAAATAAATTGTACAAAAATATGATAATTATAGATAATTCATTTCAGAGCCGTAGGAATTGGTTTCGTGTCATTTGGACACCGTTTGATATGGTTAAGGTCGAAACCGGGCTGATCCGGTCAACAAAAGGTTGCAGCCTAGCTGGCTGGAACAGTTCGTGACGCGAACTTAGGTTCCCGATCGGGAACATCAAACAATGAATTGGGGTTTTGGACGACTGGAGTTCACGACACATTACCGATCGCTAACTATTCACGACACGCAAAGTTCACGACGTGAACTTGAGTTCGCGATCGTGAACTAGTTGGTTCTGTATAAAAACGGGTTTGAGGCTAGGGTTTAGACACCTACACCCCTAAAACCCTACAACCCGTTTTTAGAGAGAGAGAGAGAGAGAGCTCGTTCTTGGTGTTCTTGGGTTTGAATCTTCATCAATCTTGGAGATTTTAACATCAAAGGTAAGGATTCTTAATTATCTTGCTTACCTATCTTAGTTTCAAGCTTTTCATGGGTATCAATGGTGGTTTTGGGAACCAACCACATCATCTTTGGGGAAGATGATCTATCATGAGTGTAAAACACTCATGGTAAGCTTGTAATCAATGTGTACAAGCTAGATTTGGGTTTATGGATAGAAATCTTGAACTAGGGTTTGAGATTTCCACCAAGTGGTATGAACTTGATGATTGGGAATGTTAAGATGGATTAACTAGTAGCTAGTTATGGATTATAACTAGATTTTGTGATGATATTGATAATAGGTCAAGAAGGAGTTGAGATTGGAAGTACTTCCTTGGTTGAGAAGTAGAGATTGTGTTGATTTACACAAGTATTAGATAGCATTGCAAAGGTGAGTACATATGATCTTTCTGAGTACATAGTAAACCATGTTTTATGAATTGAAATGATTTGAGAGTTTTTGTTAGATAAATATTTTTAATAAAGAAAAGATTAAATTGATAGAGTATGAATACTGATAGAGTATGAATTGAATTGAATTGAATTGAATTGTAAATTGATTTGTTTAGTTACCACTAGTATGATTGAGTTGTGATGTGGGGCTTTGACCCAAGTTGATGATTTGTTATGTGGTAGCTAATCAATTGGATCCTAGATAACCCACACAAGTTGGGGGAGTTAGTGACACCTACTTGGGGCGGTACCACCCTGCGGAAGGGTAGTGTGTCGAGAAATAGATAACCCAGAAAGCGGGGGAGTTTGAGATAACCCGGAAATCGGGAGAGCAAATAGATAACCCGGAAATGGGGGAGCAAATAGATAACCCGGAAACGGGGGAATTTACCTAGATAACCCATATCGGGGGAGTTTGTTTCGGGGAGGCCCATTACGTATGTGATTGGCTTATGGCAAGCCTTAGAGTATGTTTGACTATGTGCAATTTGATAATTATTTAATTATTATTTTATTGCAAATATTTTTCTAACCGGGTCTAAAACCCATGTTTCTCACGAGACAATCTTGTCTCACGTACTACGTTTATTTTGACTATGTCCTCAGGTTCGGGAGCTAAAGATTAGGCGGCCCGTATTTAGCATTTGTAAGTGATTAGCTCGGTGTACTTATTTAATTCCCTAGACTATAGTTTTTGATATATTTGTAACACCGGTTTTGGTACTTTCTAATTATTCCAAATATTTTAGTTAAACCATATCTTTAGATACTCGGTTTGTAAAGACTTATATTTTTATTTAAAAGTTTTAATTTGGGTTGAAAAATCGGTGTGTTACATAAAATCATAAAAGTGTTTACGATTTGAAAACTTTGTGATATAGATGGAATATATTATGGAATTTTAATTGTTTATTTTCTAAAATGATATAGTGTGGTATTATGGAAAATCTTAAAAAATAAACAAATATTCCGGTTTTACGTAATTATTTATTTTTAATGAATTTATATGGTTGATTTGTTGATTTAAATAATCTAGAGTTAATAAGGTCCATCTAAGAAGGTGTTATGTGGCCATAGGCTTTGTTTTATTATAGTAGTAGATTTACAACGAATGACTTTAATATTAATATATAATTTACATGTAACCAAAATTCATTGGGATAATTTCATACACGTCTTGCAAACTTCCAATCTACCTCTATAATATGACTTAACTTTCTCGAAGCTATACCGCCCATTCGGGCGGGCTTTGAAGCTAGTATTATCTTTATATATAATAAAAGAGAGTTATTTTGAATTGTTAAAACCACCTCAAAGCCACATGGCATGGAAAAATGCCATGTAATAAGTCCAACACATCATAGAAGCCACATACGCTTCCAAGTCATGCGTAACCCCTGATTATATGTTTCTAATTAATTTCATTAAATTGGCCGTTTCTTTATTTCATTCATTTCTAATTCAATCCATTTATGTTTCTTAAACCCATGGTATGGTAATGTGAATTGAGTCAAATATTTCATCCTAATTTGAGTTTCTGGTCGTTTCCTTGAATAACGCAACAATGAATCATCCTTTTCATTTTTAAACTTTTTATATACCATGAAAAATCCGCAATGTCGTGCACATGTGGTTGTTAAAAACAATAAAAAGAAGTTGAGCAAGATTGCAAACGGTATTATCCGGCATGTGTCAAATGCAACCGTACTACAAATAAGGAATTGGTTTGTGATAACGATCTTTATATATAATAAAAGAGAGTTATTTTGAATTGTTAAAACCACCTCAAAGCCACATGGCATGGAAAAATGCCATGTAATAAGTCCAACACATCATAGAAGCCACATACGCCTCCAAGTCATGCGTAACCCCTGATTATATATTTCTAATTAAATTCATTAAATTGGCCGTTTCTTTATTTCATTCATTTCTAATTCAATCCATTTATGTTTCTTAGACCCATGGTATGGTAATGTGAATTGAGTCAAATATTTTATCCTAATTTGAGTTTCTGGTCGTTTCCTTGAATAACGCAACAATGAATCATCCTTTTCGTTTTTAAACTTTTTATATACCATGAAAAATCCGCAATGTCGTGCACATGTGGTTGTTAAAAACAATAAAAAGAAGTTGAGCAAGATTGCAAACGGTATTATCCGGCATGTGTCAAATGCAACCGTACTGCAAATAAGGAATTGGTTTGTGATAACGATGAATTCGGTGTTATCGTCAAAAAGAGCCACCGATATGGAATAAAAGTAAGCCATATAAGTATTTTCTTTACTTTTAATTACCGATTGACGATATCCTTTGTTTTATTATTTTACCAAAAAATTTAGATGCAAGATACCGTTATTAGTTGTTGACTCGACACGCTCAACGTCTTTGACTGTATTTGATAAACAAGCACATACATTGCTTGACAAATCTGCGGGGAACTTCTGTGTGAGTTAAAGAAGGTATGTTGTTACGACTAAATCAATCCGAGCACATATCAGTAGGAACACTGAATTTTTTTATTTTCTCAATATTTTTTTTGATATTGGAAGAATTGAGTTTTGACATTTTTCTTAGTTTTAGTTGGTTATGATTGTTTTTTGAATTTATAAAATAAAAATTAAGTTAATTTGTGGTGATTATAGAAGAATGTCAAAACTCAATTCTTCCAATATCAAAAAAAAAATATTAGAGCCGTTGTGGCCGAAATTGCTTGAGCCGTGTAGAAGATGATGGATCTTTTGACTGTTGTTTGGGAAGCTGTTAACCAACACAAGGCTATTAAGGATGCTACTGAACTCCATTATGCCATTGAAGAAATTCAGGTAATTTATTTCTATAGCTTTTTGTTGATATGACATATCTTTAATAGGATGGTAACATTATTGCATCTCTATACATATTTAGCTTGTGTGTTTATGTGAGTTATATGTGTTTTCCTTTTATGTTATTATAGAGGTAAACTTGACATATTACTTTTATTTGGGACTCTTAAGTGCCAAGTGCCAAATGACTCTTAAGTTGCCGGCCGACCAATTATCGATGATCCTCCACACTTTAGAAGATGGGTCTTGAAGTTGAACAAAACATTACAGATCTTGGAAATGCATAGAAGCATTTCAATTACACTTAACTTAATATGGTCAACGTCCATAAACATTTCAGTTACACTACATTTAATATGGCCTTATTTTAGGGTGACTTTTTAGATCATTCGAGTAGGGTCAAGTAATATGGTTAATTTCAAGGAAAGTATTAAAAGTTAAGCTTATTCAAAGACTATTATCATTCAAAGATTTTGTCCAAATGTGAATTTTTTTTTTATTAAAATGATTTAAGAGAGTGCATTATCTCAAATATTGATAAAGATTATATGAATGTATTAATAAGAAATAACTAGATTTTTTGTATTTTTTTTACATATCTTTGTAACTTTTATATATTTATATATTTTTTTGTTGTATTTACGATTTCTCTTTTTCATATTCTTTGGGTACATGGGTCCCCAAAATTGGTGAATTGAAACGACGCTCGCATATTGAAGAAATAATCTCTCACACTATTTCAAGCTATTAAATGATTTTATTTTTATAAACTAATTTTATGTTTTATTTTGTGGTAGTGGCAGTACATCAGTCATGGTGCCATAAGTGGTACCCAACCAAGTGATTGAGTATCAGGTTGTTGAATCTTTCTAATTCACCAAATTTTCAGTTTTAACTTTTAAGTATTATGAAGTAGATAAGGTGTTGCTCATGGCGAAGGTCATGGGTTCAAGTCCCGTCGTGGATGTGGGGTTTATTCCCCACAGGTGGAAGGTTCGTGGGAAGGCATACTGCCCCTTTTGGATGTCATTGTCTAGGCTCGAACCACTAACTTACTAACTGACCATTAAAAAAAAAGTATTATGAAGTAGATATAGTAATTTCGACCCATTTACTTATAAGTGAGTTGAGTTTAGTTGCGTTTTTATCTAAAAATGGGTCAATTAAAGGAAATTGTGTCTTTTCTTTCTTGAATTCATTTGCATGGTCTTTTTTTTGATAAAACTTATACTTTCTCCGTTTTAGAATAAGTGACACAAATTTGGTTACACATTTTTTAAGTCAAAATATTATAATGAATGTTAAATTAGATTAAACTAGATAGTTAATGAGTGATGTGTCCCAAATATTAAGACTAAAGTGAGTTTAATGATGTTTAAAAGTAAAAGTAAGAGTAAAAATGAATTTCACTTTATTAAAATAGATAGTTAGTGGAAAAGAAACCTACTTTTTTGCCAAATAAAAAAGTTTCAAAGTTTGTCACTTGTTTTGAAACACCTTAAAATAGAAAGTGTGTCACTTATTTTGAAACGAAGGAAGTATAAAAACTTGAAATATATGAATTGATTGTCATTTTTATGGTATTGGGTATCTAGCGTGCATCATTTTCTTATTAAACTGCAAATAAAGGCGGATTTTTCACAAAATTGGTACATATTTCAATTCATATATACGAGTTCTAATGAGTTCTTAATGATAACAATTTGATCCTGATAAACATGCAACTGAGGAAGATGAGGATAATGATGGGTCTTTTGCTTTCAACCCCAAAGGGCAATTCCATCATCAACCCGTACTTCTGATTTATTTAAAAGATATTGTATATACGATTGTGCTGCTATGTAGAATTGTACAATAAGATTCAATACGCATGGTTTAGAGGATTAATATTTCCATGTGGCAATGTATATTTTTGTCGCTGAATTTTCATATACTTGCATAATTGTAAGCATAATTGTAAGCATACTTGTAATTAGCTTAACTATCACAACAAGTAGAGTTTATTTTATAGATTTGTATAATTTTGGATGATTCAGCTGAAGTTTCAATATTTTCCAGGAAGTTTGAATAAGTTGAAAAATATATTGAAGAATAATTTGACCCCTTACTTTTTGTAAGAATATATGTAATTTGCAGTGCTATGCACCACATATTAGAAATTGATAGTGTATTAAAACAACTATGAATAACAAAAATTTTAATGAATAAAGTACTTTTAAAGAATATAATATTATGAAATTTTTATAAGCCACCCATGATTTATCACGGGTTATAGGCTAGTATATATATATATATATATATAATATAATATATATATATATATATATATGTATATAGTGAAGGGCTAGTTACAGAACCCATTTTAGGCTACAGAACCCGCAGAACTCAATCTAAACCATTGAATTTCAAAATGAAATGATCATGGAAGATACATGAAGTGATTTAACGAGGGACCCCATGCATGTATGTTATTCATGCACGGAAACATATATGTTTTTATGCGTGTATGTTTTCATGTATATATACATAAGTGTTATTTTTGCATTATTTGAACATATATGTTTGTCAGTATTTTTGATGTTTTTCTTAAAGTATATGTTTGATTTGGGTTAAATGTTATTGTTTTGCATATTTTTTTTACTAAATTCTAATATTCTAAGATGAGTTCTGCTTGGTTCTACGCAAAAAATGAGTTCTGTAAATAGCTCGCCCCTATATATATATATATATATATATATATATATATATATATATATATATATATATATATATATACAATTCAACGCAGAACCCATTTAAGGTACAGAACCGCATAACCCAATCTTAAACCATTGATTTTTAAGATTAATGGTTCAGATCATTTGTGGCATTTTCGTAAATTAATCAAATTATTTTTTGGTAAAAATTAAATGTAAAGGGTAATCTAGGCATTTCAACAACTAAAAATTATATAATTAAAGGAAATCCCAAAACAATCGTGGACTTAAGTGAAAATTAGGGGTGAGCATAAAAACCGAAAAACCGAACCGAACCCGAAAAACCCGAAAAAACCGAACCGAAAAAATCGAACCATTTGAAAAACCGACATCAACGGTTTGATTTTTGGAAAACCCGAATGTTTGGGGCGGTTTTCGGGGGCATTTGAAAAACCAAACCGAAAAACCCGCCCCGCCTTTATATATATTTCAAGTTTTATAAAAATATTCTTATATTTTTAAAAGATTTGATATAAATTTGTTTGCAAAAGGAAAGCAACCATCAATGAAACTTCTATGGATGAAGACATTGACTAAGATTATTGCGAAAAATGGTTGGGTGTTATTTTATTATTAATTTTTTTTCAAATTATGTTAGTTGAATTTATTATTACATTATATTAAACCTACTAGTTGTTTTTTTATTTATAATGAAATGAGTTAAGGTTTGGAAGTTTGAATCATAATATTAGTTTTTAAGGTAATAAATCGGTAAATTTAAAGGAAACTAAAAAACCGAAAAAACCCGAAACCGAACCGAAAAACCCGAAACCGAACCGAAAAACCCGAAAAACCGAAACCGAAAAACCCGAAACCGAACGGGGTGTAATTCTCAAAACCCGAACTTTCGGGACGGGGTTTGGTTTTAGTTAAAAACCGCCCCAAACCGCCCCATGCTCACCCCTAGTGAAAATCGTCGCCCTCTCTCTCAAAACATACACATCTCAAAAATCACACACAAACGGCGCTGTAAAAGAGTTTTCTGCATCGCCGTCATTTTCCGCCAGAATTAGGCCGTCGGACCACCCCCATTGGACTCGGAATGGTTGAAATATGGGAGATACACTTTTGATTTCCACCATGGCCACAAAATGAAGGTGTGGGCAACCGTTTCGTTTGATATTTCTAGTATACTCGTTTTCTTCATAATATTCCAAATACCTCTTATCAGTTATTATTTTTATATTGCATTCACGTGTTGACAGTTTTGCAATTGCACTTTGTTAACCGAAAATCATTGATTCAGAATATGAAGAAAATCAATCCGATTTGAGGTTTTGGTAGGTGCGTAAGATATATTGTTGTTCCCTATATTTTAATTAGAAATATAAATTCAGAGAATCAAAGGAAATGCAATTAATTTATTTTTATTTTGATAACTATAAAAAATTAATGATTAATAATTTATTGGGATACAAACTCCATCTGTTTTTATCTTCATCAATAAGCATTTTATTTACTATGAATTATTTTATTTATTTTTATTGATATGATATAGATTGATAGGTTCATACTGATTAAATCACATACTGATTTTTTTACATAATTTGCCGGTAATAGCGATGTATATATTAAGGATGGTACAACTTATATGTTATTAGTCGAACTCAAATTTTTTCATGTGTTAAGAGAAGTGGTTGAAAGAAGTCAAGACTAGTAAACATCAGATGTACATTCATACATCAGGTATACATTTATGTACATTCGTACATTAGATGTACATTCATGTGTATTCATACATCAGATGTACATTCATGTACATTTATACATCAGATGTACATTCATATAATGTTAACAATAGTTCTACTTATCGGGATGTGCATTCTACATTTATTGCGTTATGTTATGTTTGCAGGTGTTAGGAAGAAGGTGAGATCAGTTAATTACAACGAAAGTCGGAGGCCTAAATCGATTGTCGTAGTCATGTCGTAAAACATACAATGTCAGCATCATCCAATGTATATGTAATGTGATTCATTCAATGTTAGAACAATGCAACGTAGTGTAAACGTATTTATGTATTTAATAAGTAACTAATCTCAAAAACATCAAATGTTTCATAACTTTTCCGTTTTATTTACATGTAAAATAATATGACATCCAATGTCTTACTCATTTGATTCACAATCCATATTTCTACATTCATGTCGTACACAACTACTGTTTAGATTTTTTAACATACACATTTAACAACTATACATTGCATGTTTCGTATAGATCTTTACAATACAATATCACTAATGTACAAACATAAATTCACAAGTTATACATTCGATGTTAAAACGAAATTTCAATTGATTACGTGATAATGCAAAAAAAAACCCACTTCCCATATATTTAGGGATCCAGCGCACAAATATATCGTTAGCATATATAACTTGGTTTTGTTATTTGACTAAACTACCCTTTTCTACTAATAATAATAAATATATAATAATTATTATTTGCTGCAATCCGATTGGTCCTCACATGGTTCTGTAGTTCTGCACCTTTAAACGGTTCTGCGCTGAATCGCACCATATATATATATATATATATATATATATATATAGGTGAAGGTTCATGCGAGAAGTGTTCTTTTTGCGAGAAGAGCGAGAAGTATTGTTTTACCATTAGATTAAAATATGAGTGGCTAAGATCATTGATGGCAATCCAGTAAATAATTGAAATTGAATGGATTAATAATAAAGGTTGAAAGGGTAAGAATGTAAACTTAAATCCTTAATATTATAGTGTTTTAAATAAAAAGCATCTTAGGGTTGAAAACACACACATGTGTACGTGGGTTTTCACCATTCTCTCTCCCAAAATCTCTTGAGCCGCCGATAACCACCCCTTCTGAAACAATTCCGGTGAGCATCACTACAATAAAATCCCGTAGACCATCCCAGCCCAAACTTCCAGCGAACCCTTCACACAGCCGTCGACGCCTTCAAACTAAATCAGTTTTAGCTTTCTCCTTCTCTGGCTTTGCAATGGTTCAGTCAAACCGAACGACAAACCGTCAAATCTGCAAAGTCTTTGTCACTACCACTGACGCCGGCGATTCAAATCTGGAATGAGGATGTTCATCTGTTGTCAAACCAAAACGAATATCTAGATCTGGAACGAGATTGTTCATCTGTTGTCAAACCAAAACAAAGATGCAGATCTTGAACAGGGGTTGTTCATCTGTTGTCAAACCAAAATGAAGATCCAGATCTGAACCAGATTTTTGTTCGTTTCATTTGTTTTTTTTAAAGTTTGGGCTTCGTGCAAGATGTCTACTGGATAACATAAGTGGACACTCACATGGAAAACATAAATGGTTGTCTATTATGTTGAAATGGTCCCATTATATTCATCATGTCGAGTCTATATAAATTAGATAATAGGGTGAATTATAGAAAATTGCTTTGTTCACTTGTAATTGGCTCTATTCAGTGGTGAATCAATTGTTTTGCCTATGTTCAGTGGTGAACTAATTGTTTTGATTCTTTACATCGGTGCACATATTGTTTTGATTCTGTACATTTGGCTTTGAAAAATACATCCCCTTCATTTGTTTGTCAAATTATTGAATATGATGTACGTTGTGAACATATATTGGCTGTGTAAATTTGTTTAGTAGTAATCTCTTTATTATTGTGGTTATTCATTACTGAATAGAGTGTCCTATTATCCTTAATTCACCCGTGAACAACTTACAGTTTAATTAAATATGTATGAGTTTATTGCTAAATAGTGGTGAACTCTAGGTTGTTCAGTAGTGAACTCTAGGTTGTTCAGAGTTCAATGAATCTGTATGGTTTCCGGCGACAGTTCCATAGAGCAGTTTTCTGACAAAATTATTAATCTGGTTGATGAATAATGGTGAAAATAACTTCTTATTAATTAAAAGTAGAAAGTATTAATTTAATTGATAAAATAAAAAAAGTTAAAAGGACAATCCTACCCTTACATAATAAAAAACTAATTAAAGTAAATGAATGGCCAGGATTGCTTCTCGCATTTCTCGCAAAAAAAAAAAAGCTTCTCGCATGAACCCTCCCATATATATATATATATATATATATATATATATATATATATATATATATATGGGCTTTACAGAACCCATTTTTTGCGTAGAACCAAACAGAACTCATCTAAGAATATTAGAATCTAGTAAAAAATATGCAAAATAATAACATTTAACCCAAATCAAACATATACTTTAAGAAAAACATCAAAAATACTGAAAAACATATATGCTCAAATAATGCAAAAATAACACTTATGTATATATACATAAAAACATACATGCACAAAAACATATATGTTTTCGTGCATGAATAACATACATGCATGGGGGTCCCTCGTTAAATCACTTCATGTATCTTCCATGATCATTTCATTTTGAAATTCAATGGTTTAGATTGAGTTCTGCGGGTTCTGTAGCCTAAAATGAGTTCTGTAACTAGCCCTTCACTATATATATATATATATATATATATATATATATATATATATATATATATATATATATATATATATATATATATATATATATATAATAAGGATAAAAAATGAAGCATCCTTATTTGAGGAAGTTGAAGAAGCAATACATTTTCATAAAATATACATATATGCATAAACATACAAACATATATGTATATATACATATATATCCATACCATAGATATACATATGTTCATATTTTGTAGCCTATATATGTATATATATACATATATATATATACGGTATGCATATGTATTTTCGTAAATGAAAATGCAAGTTCCGATTGAAAATGCAAGTTACGATTGAAAATGCAAATTACGTAAAATGCATGTGTATATCTTTATCTTTATATATATTAAAAGAAGGTTTTTTTGAAATCTATAAAGCCATGTCATAATGGCACATCATACCTTATGCCATGTATGAGGCCACTTGGCACTTAAATGCCAAGTCATTATTTCCACCTAAAAGTCCACATATGCACTTTTAAGCCACCTCACTATTAGTGACCTTTATAAGAGCCAATTCCTATATTTTACTAAATGTAAATGTAAATATATTTAGTGATAACCGCCCACCACATAAAAACCTTCATATATGTAAATCTAAATGCAAATGCAATGCAATATTAAGGTTGTAGATGTCCACATAAACAATGTTAAATGTAAATATGTGTGGATATTTTCTATCTCTATCTCTATATATATTAAACAAAGGTTTTTTTGAAACCTTGTCATGTTAGCCATGTCATATAGCTATGTGTCATGTATGGGACTTATGTGTACACTCGATGTGCACATGTCATCACGCTTATGTGTAGACGTATATATTAATCATTAATTTATAACTGTACATTAAATCCTATTCAACTTCAACTTCAAATTACAATTTACACCATTGTAAGTTTTTTTTAACATTTTAAGTGCCAATGTTGAAACCGCCAAGTTTCTTTAAAACCGACGGTTACAAAAAAAATTATGATAATCAATTTGCACATGTACATGAAACTCACGATTACATTATATGTACACCCTTGACTAATTCTGATTTAAGGTGATCACATAATAGGGTAAGTTACTCTTGAGATTTTTAAAAACAATGGTTTGTGTATCAGGGATGCAACTACTCTTTCTGAATTTTACTAAATGTAAATGTAAATATATTTAGTGATAACCGCCCACCACATAAAAAACCTTCATATATGTAAATCTAAATGCAAATGCAATGCAATATTAAGGTTGTAGATGTCCACATAAACAATGTTAAATGTAAATATGTGTGGATCTTTTCTATCTCTATCTCTATATATATTAAACAAAGGTTTTTTTGAAACCTTGTCATGTTAGCCATGTCATATAGCTATGTGTCATGTATGGGACTTATGTGTACACTCGATGTGCACATGTCATCAC
This sequence comes from Calendula officinalis, assembly GCA_963853835.1. Lineage (NCBI taxonomy): Eukaryota > Viridiplantae > Streptophyta > Magnoliopsida > Asterales > Asteraceae > Calendula > Calendula officinalis. The sequence goes on from OY970825.1 coordinate 25,746,613, forward strand.
GCTTATGTGTAGACGTATATATTAATCATTAATTTATAACTGTACATTAAATCCTATTCAACTTCAACTTCAAATTACAATTTACACCATTGTAAGTTTTTTTTAACATTTTAAGTGCCAATGTTGAAACCGCCAAGTTTCTTTAAAACCGACGGTTACAAAAAAAATTATGATAATCAATTTGCACATGTACATGAAACTCACGATTACATTATATGTACACCCTTGACTAATTCTGATTTAAGGTGATCACATAATAGGGTAAGTTACTCTTGAGATTTTTAAAAACAATGGTTTGTGTATCAGGGATGCAACTACTCTTTCTGAATTTTGTTCATGTTTTGAGGAAGAAATGACTAAAAAGGTGGTAGCAACCGAAGTAGAAGTTGCAGGCAAACAAGTCAATCATCCCATTTTAAATGCATAGTTTCCAACCTGTTTGACCCGAACCTATTTTTACCCATTACCAAACATGTGCCCGAACTGATTGTTTTGTCACCAACTTGCTACATATGTGTTACGAAATAAATACTTATTATATTTTTATTATTTTTTCGTGCTTTACGGAACACGTTATTTGCAGACACACATATTGAATGGGTCGTCAACATAGATATGGTAAGTATACAACTTGTACTTTTTCATGAAATATTCAAATTAATTTAGGGATAATTATATAATTCTACATTTACCTTAAAAAAGATTACAAAAATTTGTTATAAAAAATTTAAACTATATAAATGATAAAACATATCCCATATCGACCCGTTCTTAAATCAATTATTAGCTCAAGAATTTGTAGTTTTTACCACCCATGAAGTTCACGGGTTATAACCTATTACTAATATAATTGATAAGAAGTGGCAAATTCCACTCATTTACTTGGGCTGTATGGGTAAAAACCATAAATAAGTTTAATATCCAATAAATAAGTTTATAATTGAAATGTATAATTTTGGTATTCTTATTCAACTCTAATTAAAGTTAAAAGAAAAACTGAAAATAGGATAAAAGGTAGACCCTGTTTTGACCCACACCCATTTTGCCACCTCTTTTTTTCATTTTCTAATTTGTATGCTCATTTATATATTACACGAATATGAGAATATCTGAAAGAATCATAGACATTTGAAGAAATTGAACCAATATCACTGGTAAAAAACTTGGTTTGGACTACTAAAGATACATTTTTGTGGGGGAGATTGCAAAGAAAGGAAACCAAACATCCAAAATTTGACAATCTAGACTAAATTTTGTTATCCGTTACTCCTATTCAGTTTGAAATCTACTTAACGAACAATTCATCATTTGACACTTTCATAGCTTTGTTACATCGTTTGAGAAAATTGTTATGAGTAAGATTCAGGTCAAAATGAAATTGTAAGTTTGACAATGAAAATGCTATTTTCTAGGTTGCTTGCACAAAATTGATTCATATTCAATAACACCAAATTGGACTTCTAATATTGTGAAAATTATGAAGATTTTTATAACTCTCCTGTGATTTATCACGGGTTATAGGCTAGTATATATGTATATATACATATATATAGGGTATAAATATTAACATATGTATATCTATGGTATAAATATATATGTATATATACATATATGTATGTATATGTATACATATATGTATATTTTACGAAAATGCATTGCTTCTTCAAATAAGGACCCTTTTCTATTGATCCATACCATTATATATATATATATATATATATATATATATATATATATATATATATATATATATATATATATCCTTGCAAACTTCATTATTACGTATATATCCTTCTAAAACCTCAAAATTCTCAAATACATCCTTTTACCTAATGTAATAATATTTAAATCTTTTAAAATTAGAAAAAAAAACATAATTCCTAATCTAAGTTAATGGTAAAATAGCTTAAATACCCTTGACGAAAGAAAATGTATTTGTCAAGTTTGGCAAAAAATACCCTTGAAGAATGAAAAACCCTTAATCTTTAATGGTATTTACGGCATGTTACCATTAATTTAGATTAAGATTTATGTTTTATAAGTTTTAAATGATTTAAATATTACTCCCTCCGTCCCACAAAAAACTTCCCATATCACCCAAAAATCTTGTCCCACAAAAAACTTCCCATTTGAGAATTAAAGGGACCCACTTAATAAATTAATATTATCTCATTAATTTTATGTCATTTTTTTTATCATTTTTTTAAGATTTCTCTCACTAACTTTATGTCAATCTCTAAACTAATCATATATTTTAATCAAATTTATTATCAAATACCTCACCACCAACTATCTCCTAAAAACATGTGCCCAAGTCAAATGAGAAGTTTTTTGTGGGACGAATGGAGTATTAAATTAGGTAAACCGATATATATGAGAGTTTTAAAGTGTTTGAAGGATATATACGTAATATTTGAAGTTTGCAAGGACATGTATGAAGTTATCCTAAATTTGTTAATATTAATTAATAATAAATTTATAAGACATCCATTATTCATCACGAATTATAAGCTAGTTTTATATAGTTGTAACATTAACTAGTATCACTGTGCAAATGAGGCATGCAATGGATTTTATGAAAATATCACTATGACGAAATATGATAATCACACTAAATTAAAGTATAATAATTGTTTACATTGAATATGATAATTGTTTATAAATTTTCTAAAATGTTGCCAGCTAACCTTTCATTTTTCTAAATTAATATTTTAACAATCAAAGTGTGAACATTAACATTTGAACGGCATTTGTATTATAGGGAGAATGTATTAAGCTACGAAAAATACTTTAGTCTTATTTGAAATTTCTCCTTATAGATTTACATGTCATTAATCTAACCGGATATATTTTATATAAAAGATATACATTACTAATATAGAAGATCGAACTTTTAGTTAATAAAATTAATATTTTTCGTTTTAAGGCAGAATGAATGTCATCTTAGAAGCTGCCACATGGCAACCTGAGGTTTTAAGAAGGCGTCAAATGGTCATATAGGCTTTGATTTATTATAGTAGTAGATATGTTGCAGAGAATTTTATAACTATTACGTATGTAGTATGACATAAATTCATTATTTTTTTGACTAACCATTTGTGATACTCATTTTTATTGTAATATCCATTTATTAAAAAAGGTTTTTCTAACATGTGCCCCTAAGGCACATGTTTAGGAATATTAATTCACTCATAGTTCCCTAATAAATTCCTATTTGACATAAATGATGTTCATAAGTTATATTTTCAAGAGTTGTATTAAATGAATTTTTTTAGTTTTATTGGAAACTTGATGTTATTTAATGCTTCTAAACATATGCCTAGGGGGCATATGTTAAAAAAACCCAAAAAAGGAATATTAGATTAATTAAATAAAAATGTTAATAAATATAGAATTAATGCATGAATGAAAAAAAAATACATTTAACTCATCGTGTATTTATATTTGGCAAACAAATATTATAGGCTGACCGGATTTCAGTTTTAAACCTTTCCCTAAAAATCCTTAATAACCTCATCTATTCAATCAACTTACTATAATTAGCTAAAGCTTAACTCAACATTCTTCTTTTTTTTTTTTCACATCACATCAAAACCACTTCTAAGCAAAACCATTTCTCTTGGGATCCATCAATGTATTTATTTTTTCATATTTGAAACCAACTAAATTTTTATTCATTCAATTAATACAATTTACAATATGAAAATTGACAATACGAAAACAAAACAAAAAACAAAACAACGTAATAACAAGAAAATTACAATGAGAGATTAAAAAATGAGTTGACGTAGAATTGTTGCAAAATATTGAAAACATGGTTATTGAGACATTTTTTTTTATAAAATTTGTGAAAAAGTGAAGTGCAAATAAAAGTAAAAATTAGTTTGTGTGTAATTGGTTGTGTAAAAAATATAATGAAAATGAGTTTTTATAGTGTGTGAAATTTTATTTATCTTTTGATAAGGAAATGTGGTAACGCCTAAACGGCAGTTGTACCAATTTCTGTTAGTTTGAAGGTACAAAATAGACGGGATACGGTTTACATTCCCCCAAAGTCAGTCCAGCAATCTCGTCCGTCCAAGGGTTGTTCACATCATGATCAACCGTCTTCATTGCTCGCAAAATTACACTATTACACTTGAAACCCGACCCGAACGCGATTTGCCAAACCCGGTTTCCTTTCCTGACCCGGCCCTTCGCCTCCACGTATGCCAGCTCATACCATATGGAGCTGCTTGAGGTGTTACCGTACCTGTGCAGCGTCATTCTCGAAGGTTCCATGACCTCATCGGAAAATCCAAGGCTCGTTTGAAGATCGTCGAGCACCGGCTTCGCGCCGACGTGAGGGAGGAAGTGGTCGACGCCGTTGCTAAAATTAGGCATGTACGGCTGGAGTTTCAACTTCGGAAGGAATTTTCTCGCGGATTGGTTTATTATGCAGAGGAGTTTCTCTTTGATCGGAAGGATTAGGTAACCGACGGTGGTTATGTTCGGTTTGATTGTGGCGACGGCGGCGGTGAGGAGGTCTTTGTTGACGGTGACGCCTAGTATTCCGGCGTTGTCTTCTTCCCGGAGGATACAGTTGTAGGACTGATCGGAACTTGATGTGTTGGTGTGTATCGCATGAAGAAGTTGATATTTGGAAATGCGGCGGTCGGAAGGGCGGTTGGAGAGGAGGATCGCTGCACCTCCGACGCGGAACACTGTGTTGATGAGAAACTTGGAAGGATCTTTTCCGGTGTAGCAGTTTTCGGTAATGCTTTCTGTACTCACTATCATTGCATACGAGTTGTGGTGCACCTGTAAAAATTAACAATTGATTAATTGCAATTGATTAATTACAAATGATTAATTACAAAGGGTCTTTGGCGTAGCGGTATAGAATTTATAAAGATATTCAGGGTATGTTTGGAAAACTTATTAAGCTAACTAGCAGGGTACCCGTGTAATGCGGCGGCGGGTACCCGTAACTAAATTGTCCGGCAGAAAAAGAAATTGTTTACTGAGCGTTTTAAATTTATGCGTTATGTTTGATGATTTTTTGGGATAAAGCAAAGTATCAAGTAGATCAATTGGTTAACACACAGTTCTTATTCGCAAAAGGTCTTGGGTTCGAATCCCCTAAGCAATATTTTTCTTATTTTGTGGTGTTTAAAATGTTTTACAAAATAGAATTTTAAGATTAAGACATTTTAAACTTAGAAGGTCTAAATGCTTTAAGAAGGAGTAAGATAAACTAATAAGCCCCCCTTAATAAGCTTTCCCAATCACCCCCTTAGGAGTTATTTAATACTTCTTTGTGATTAAAAATTGTATGTCAAAATGTATTTTAGTACCGTGAATTTGGTTTCTATATTCATTAACTATTAAAAGTGAAATGTGGTACCCGGAACTTGAAAAACAATTTTGTTGTTTTGCTTCCAATTTCAATATATTAAGATGAAATTGTGTTTTTAAGTTCGTCAAAATTTATAAAAGAATTAAATCATGTAAAAAAATGCAATTAAATTAACAACTATATGTACCAAATTGACTATATTTGCATGTTGCAATCTTATTGTTCAGTGTATTAGATAGATGACATAGTCAACCAAATACGAGGTATTAAAATGCATTTTGAAACCTGTTGTATATTTTAGGAAGATATTGCATATATAAGATTAAAGTTTATACAAAAGTGTGTTAAAGTGAGTTTAACCTGTAGGAGTTGTTTAGCAAGTCCGATTGCCAGAAGTCCTGCACTACAACCCATCCCAGTAAGATTGTAACTAATAACGTTTTCTCTAAACTTATATCGGTTAACTATCATGCTACAAATAGACGGCACATTGTTGTAAATACAACAATTTACAACTACTATCCCAATATCTTCACATCTTACTCCCGTTTTCGCGAAAAGCAAGTCTATCGAACAAAAAATGTTCATTTTAACTTCCTTTTTTGCATCTTCAATGGACGGATTATAACTTTTTTCAAAAAAGATTTCCGCCAAATAAGTCGAGTCACCAAGGCCAGATCTTTCCATAGTCTTCTTCATGAAATTGAGTAATTCTTCCGAGAAATCACCCGCTTTTACGGCTATCTTTATAGCAAGCTCTTTTGAACACTTTTGAGAATCTGGAGGCTTGTAACAGGCGAAATCTAGTAAGTAAACTTTGCATGAATTTTTGTTGTTCTTGACAAAGTATAACAGAAGAAGACACGTGATTAGGGTTAAGTAGATAATTTGTGTTTTTGAATCTAGGATAGAATGGGTAACGAATCCCAGGAGATTCTTCAAACTGTGGTTGATGATGAACATGATTATGGTATGAAATTCTAAGCTAGTAAATCTTAAGTTTTTATACAAGAAATTTTAGTAGATGTTACAAAAAGGTCAAAACTTTGAATTTGACTGAATAAGTCCTTTACGGCCACTCCTAATTTGACGACGTCAGTTTCTGACAACTCAGGTACACGTCAGCAGACAGTAACTAACAATAAACTGACGTAGTCATGCCAATAGCACCCATTCTCTTCACCAAATTTGGGCCCACCATTTACTTTTCTTTTTCTAATAAAAATATACAACTAACATAAATAAATTACATTAATTAAAAAAATACATTACATAAAAAAAAGACATTAACTAAAAAAAACATTGGATAAAAAAAGACATTAATTAAAAAGAGTACATGAATAAAAAAAATTAAAAAAAAAACTACTAGTCAAGAGATTCACCGTCTTCTTCGTCGCCGCCTACGTCAACCGGTCATTGTGTTCCCGAACTCTCACCGTCACCCTCACCGTCATCTTCACAAGTCGTTGGATACCGATTTGTGACCTGCTTTGACATTTTTCAAGTTTGTGAAGAAGTATGAATTTTTTTAGAGAGAAGAAGCTGAAATGTGACGTAAAAAAATTAGAAGAAATAAGTGGGTATTTAGAGATATAAAAGTTAAATTTTATTTGATTTATTTGAATTATTTGAATTATTTTGAAAATTGAAAAAGTTAACGTTTTTTACCTTTTTTTTTAAAAAAAGTTTTTTTTCAATTTTGCTGTCAAAAGACAGAGGGCCCCATCTTTTTGCGTCCTCACTCTCGTCTCTACATCCACGAGTTCCAACTGGTGGGCGGGACTGATCTCCCTGTTCCAACGGTTGGAGCTCGCCACTTTGGGGAACGAAGGAAAGGGACTGGTGAGAGTGTTGGGAATGGTGTACTACCTTGTTATGGTGTCTTGAACTTGACAAAATGATCGATTTTGTACACTGACTCACTAATTTAGTCTTGTTTTCTCGCTCGATTTGCTTTTAATATCAATATATTGAGATAATGTATATTTATATTAGTATGTCAAAAGTTCCAATAAAAGTTAATCAAGTAAGAAAACATGATCAAACTAATGAGTTAAGATACTAAATCGGTCATTTTATCGAGTTCAGAGTACTATGTTTCACTTTGAGTAATTCAGTATATTAGTAGAAAATCTAATCAGACAAATTCACTATATTATAATAAATTTTTATCTTACAAAAATCTTGAGATACATTGAGATTTTGTGTATTTATAAAGTAACAATATTTAGTGGTTCGGTTGCCATTTGAGATGCTTGAAGATGCCGTATTGCAGAATAGGGGAATCGGCTCTTGTACGTAACCTTACGTATCTGTTAATAGAAAACCATTAAAAAAAATATCATTTGCTTGCACAGACCTCAAGATCAGTTATTTGGTAAACTAGTTTTTTCATCGTAACGTAGTTTTACACGGGTGAATCGGGTAGTGTGACACTTCTAATTTGCAATGTTTAATTTTCAGATAACATATTTTTCATTTCGGTATAAATTTGTGTTTAATAAAAGTTATGCACCATGCAAAATTTGAACTTCAGACATATATGTTATTAGCACAGTGCCTTAACCAGCCGAGCTAATTAATCATTTGTTTATTACCTAACTATAAATATCTTTATTATTTATTAAAATTTTAAAAAATTGAAATTACAATCATTACCCACCATCACCCGCAACTATACCAACTCACTATCACTGCGTAGACTACCATTAACCATCATCACTAATTGGTCACTTCAAAATATAGTTATAGAATACATGTTGCAGCATTGCACGCATACCATTTGAGTAATCATACTATTTCAGTAATTCACAAGTCATCTTATTAAAGCCAACCCAACTTAGTGGCACTTATTATAATTACCTAATTAATATTATACCTAGGGGTGTTGATATCTAGTTTTTTTTACTGGTATTGACGTTTTTAAATATATTCTTTATCGTCAATATCGAGTAAATTGAGCATGTTTTTTAATAAAATTTCATTTGATATTACTCAATTTACTTGTTCTTGTGCATTTCAGGATCGAAGAGGAAATATATGGCGAAAACGAGCGAAAAAATGAGCTAAAACGGACAACGCGTGAAAATCGAAGCCTTCTAGGCGCGAGCCAGACGCGAGGACCTCGCGCCGAAGACCAAAACTTTCTGTTCCACCTCGCGTTTACTACTCGCGTTTAGGCCCTCTCTCGCGTCCAAAATCGAAGCCGTTTTCCAGACCTCGCGCCGCGGGCTCGCCGCGAGCTCGGCGCGAGGTGACGCGGGATGGGTTAATTTATATCAGATTTCGTCAAATTAAAAAGTATCTTTAACCTGACTGTGTATTTGGGCAGTTGGGCGACGAACTACAACAGTTCTCAGGAGATTTCTTCACCAAATCAAGCAATTCATTGGATTTTTATCATTTCGATCAAAACAATGTTCGGTATTTTGATTTCTTTTGTATGTTTGATTATTAGCACTTCCAAGGGCTAATAATCTTGATATTTACTATGTTTGACAGATTTTAGGGTTATGTTTGGTTCAATTTAAGATTTTCTATCTTTTGTTTGAACAATTGTTAGTTAAAGCATTAATCTTTCGGTTTATACCTCTGATCTATGTCGTCTAATTTGTTTATTGATAACTAGTTTATCTATTAACAACATTTGAACTAGTTAATATATCTTCAGCTTTTCACCCAAGTGACCTAGATGGCAATTCACTAGGAAGAGGGATTAAAATTGGATTCCAATAAGTTAGGGTAAATTGAAAGTCTAACCGTAGTGACGGAAGTTCTAGGTTAGAAGGTTTAGGTGATCCAAACCTATTAAAATCAACAACCCGAGGTGTGATTAGATTACAACTTTTGAAAGAAGGAATTCCTATTAGTTGTGTCTAGTTTAGTAAACGGAATTGAGAGGAATCTAATACCGTGACCTCTAGAACATTAGAAGTCATCGGGGCTTAATAACCGGACATAAACCTAGATGAAGTCAGACATAGTGAATATACTTTAATCTTTTGAAAAACAATTTTCTAAAACCCAATCTCATTTCACTTTCTAAGTATTTGTTCAATCAATTTAATCTTCATAATTCAAATAATGAAACTTATAATCTACAAAAATAACGTGTTAACTTTTGATCTTTAGATTACATAAGTCGCTCCCTGAGGATTCGATAACCCTTATACTTGCCTAAGCTATATTACCCGCGATTAGGTATACTTGCCTATGAACGTGGTAATCTAGATTAGTGGTATTTGGAGCTTTATTTTATAACTAGATTTATCTCATCAAGTTTTTGGTGCCGCTGCCGGGGATTAAATAAGTTAACCAAAAGGAGATTAAAATAATGAAAAGTTGGGTAAGACTGTACACAAATCTTGGCATAAAAGCTTTAACAAATTTTATCCGCTAAAACAAATAATTTTCCGAAATTTGTTAGAATCGTACATTGAAAGAAATGTCAAGAATAGATCTTTATGGTGGCTAGTGAAATATATATTTACATGATGATTTGCTTGAGGACAAACAAAGTTTAAGTGTGGGGATTTTGATATTGACGTTTTTAAACATATTCTTTATCGTCAATATCGAGTAAATTGAGCATGTTTTTAAAAAAATTTCATTTGATATTACTCAATTTACTTGTTCTTGTGCATTTCAGGCCCGAAGAGGAAATATATGGCGAAAACGAGCGAAAAAATGAGCTAAAACGGACAACGCGTGAAAATCGAAGCCTGCTGGGCGCGAGCCAGACGCGAGGACCTCGCGCCGAAGACCAAAACTTTCTGTTCCACCTCGCGTTTACTACTCGCGTTTAGGCCCTCTATCGCGTCCAAAATCGAAGCCGTTTTCCAGACCTCGCGCCGCGAGCTCGACGCGAGGTGACGCGGGATGGGTTAATTTATATCAGATTTCGTCAAATTAAAAAGTATCTTTGAACCTGACTGTGTATTTGGGCAGTTGGGCGACGAACTACAGCAGTTCACAGGAGACTTCTTCACCAAATCAAGCAATTGATTGGATTTTTATCATTTCGATCAAAACAATGTTCGGTATTTTGATTTCTTCTGTATGTTTGATGATTATTAGCACTTCCATGGGCTAATAATCTTGATATTTACTATGTTTGACAGATTTTAGGGTTATGTTTGGTTCAGTTTAAGATTTTCTATATTTTGTTTGAACAATTGTTGGTTAAAGCATTAATCTTTCGGTTTATACCTCTGATCTTTGTCGTCTAATTTGTTTATTGATAACTAGTTTATCTATTGACAACATTTGAACTAGTTAATATATCTTCATCTTTTCACCCAAGTGACCTAGATGGCAATTCACTAGGAATAGGGATTGAAATTGGATTCAAATAAGTTAGGGTAAATTGAAAGTCTAACCGTAGTGACGGAAGTTCTAGGTTGGAAGGTTTAGGTGATCCAAACCTGTTAAAATCAACAACCCGAGGTGTGATTAGATTACAACTCTTGAGAGAAGGAATTCCTATTAGTTGTGTCTAGTTTAGTAAACGGAATTGAGAGGAATCTAATATCGTGACCTCTAGAACATTAGAAGTAATCGGGGCTTAATAACCAGACATAAACCTAGATGAAGTCAGACATAGTGAATATACATTAATCTTTTGAAAAACAATTTTCTAAAACCCAATCTCATTTCACTTTCTAAGTATTTGTTCAATCAATTTAATCTTTATAATTCAAACAATGAAACTTATAATCTACAAAATTAACGTGTTAACTTTTGATCTTAGGATTACGTAAGTCGCTCCCTGAGGATTCGATAACCCTTATACTTGCCTAAGCTATATTACCCGCGATTAGGTATACTTGCCTATGAACGTGGTAATCTAGATTAGTGGTATTTGGAGCTTTATTTTATAACTAGATTTATCTCATCAAGTTTTTTGGCGCCGCCGCCGGGGATTAAATAAGTTAACTAAAAGGAGATTAAAATAATGAAAAGTTGGGTAAGACTGTACACAAATCTTGGCATAAAAGCTTTAACAAATTTTATCCGCTAAAACAAATAATTTTTCCGAAATTTGTTTGAATCGTACATTGAAAGAAATGTCAAGAATAGATCTTTATGGTGGCTAGTGAAATATATATTTACATGATGATTTGCTTGAGGACAAGCAGAGTTTAAGTGTGGGGATTTTGATATTGACGTTTTTAAACATATTATATATCGTCAATATCGAGTAAATTGAGCATGTTTTTAATAAAATTTCATTTGATATTATTCAATTTACTTGTTCTTGTTCATTTCAGGACCGAAGAGGAAATATATGGCGAAAACGAGCGAAAAAAGGAGCTAAAACGGACAACGCGTGAAAATCGAAGCCTTCTGGGCGCGAGTCTTGGCGCGACTCAGACGCGAGGACCTCGCGCCGAAGACCAAAAATTTCTGTTCCACCTCGCGTTTACTACTCCCGTTTAGGCCTTCTCTCGCGTCCAAAATCGAAGCCGTTTTCCAGACCTCGCACCGAGAAGGCTTCGATTTCCACGCGTTGTCCGTTTTAGCTCCTTTTTTCGCTCGTTTTCGCCATATATTTCCTCTTGGGGCCTGAAATGCACAAGAACAAGTAAATTGAGTAATATCAAATGAAATATTATTAAAAACATGCTCAATTTACTCGATATTGACGATAAAGAATATGTTTAAAAACGTCAATATCATTCACCATGGTGAGGTTATAATAATGTGACAATATATAACTTGAGTCATGCTACCTGTGTTCTTAACGATAATGTTATTACTTTAGTACAAATTAAATTCATGTAATACATCTTCACATGTATGCTTATGACATATTCCCTCTGTCCTATAAAAAAGTTTATATTTCTCTTTAAAATTTTGTCTCGAAAAAAAAAATTATATTTCTTAAATTTGGGAGATCCACCTAATAAAATAATATTATTACCAATCATTCTACCAATAAAACATTTTATCTCTCCAATTAAACCTTATATTTTAATCAAAAGTATTACAAATGACTTACCACTAACTATCTCCTAAAAGATTGTGCCCAAATGAAATGTAAACTTTTTTATCGGACGGAGAGAGAGTATATATTTAGGGGTGTTCGAAATTGTTTATTGAATACAAATTATCGTTTTAAAAGTTATATAATCAGATAATAAACGATTACAAATTATGCTGTTTGAAACCATAATAATTAAATAATCAATCTTTTAACGTTTGGCAAACTAGATTATTTACTTAACTATAGGTAAAATCTAAATAATCAAATTTTAAAATTTAATAAGCACATCTCTAACTGTTTTTTCGAAACTCCATTTTGGATGTCTCAAAATACAAATAATTGATAATTTCAAACTTTTTACAAAAACGTTAAATTTAAATTATTATTTTTTTTAAAACGAAATAAGGATAATATTTTTTAAATCATAAAATTTCCAAACACCCTTAATTTTTTTGGAAACGTCAAATAATATCAACGGAAGCCTACTCGCAATATTTCAACGAGTACCCCCAGGTTCGAGTTGTAACGACCCGAATTTTAGAATAATTATATATTAAGTATTTCGGAGAAATTATTATAGGTACGATTACAATTTAGCACGCATTGAATGTTATGATGGTTTCTAAAGGTTTAAAAGGGCTTTTAACGATGTCGATCGTGTTTATAAGTGGTTGTGATCATCGGGGTCGCAAACGGGTCGAACCTAGTTAGCATTCGAGAAGAAAAAATCAAATTTGGTGAAATCTGGAAGGCTCGCGCCGAGCTCGCGTCGGGTTCGCGCCGAGATTGGACGCGAGTAACAAAACAACAACTTTGCAAGTGGCAGGAATCCTCGCGTTTGGCTCGCGTCGGGATCTCGATTCGAGGATGGCTGGAATAGCATAAAATCGGGTTTTTGTCATTTTCTCATTTCCAAACCCTAGAACTTCCTCCCAAGTGTGAGTATACGATTTTGAGTGTAAGGAGGCCATTGAAACTGATTTTCACACTCAATCTTGAAGATTCTCACTCCATTGTTGAAATATAAGGTAAATCTCTACTCCTTTTAGTTATGGATGATGTTTTTAGGTGAAAATGGTGAAGTATGCAAACCCTAGTTGGAGGGTTTGTAATGGCTGATGAAATTGGGTTTATATAACTTAGATCTACAACATATTGTCAAGGAAAATGTGTTCATAACATGGATTTGATGATTATCTAGCTTGTTATGAACTTTATTTGGGAAAAATGGTGGTTTGGGTAACGTACCAAGTTATCTTTGGGGAAGATGACTAAGATGAGTGTAGAATACTCTTTGTAAGCTTAAGAACCTTGTGTTCTTGTTAGATTTGGGTTTTGTTGATGGAAATCTTGAACTAGGGTTTTGGGTGAAGGGTTTCAAAATACTGATCAACCCATTGGGTCGACCACTTAGTACTTGGTTCGAACCATACTGGTAAGAACATGATGGTGTTCTTGACCGGTTAAACTAACTAGCTAGTTCAATCCCTAAAAGTGGAACTGGGATTAAACCTAATCCTTAAACCCTAAAGGATTATGGGACCTTGGAAATCAAACTAGATTAACAAGAAAGAAACTTTGTACGAAAAACTCGAACACACACAATGCTTGTGTGTGTTCTACGGACACTCACCAAGAACCCTTGGGTTCTTGGTGTTTTTGTCCGATCGAGCAAGAGGGAGAGGGAGAAAAGGTTTCCCAAAACATACAGTATTGCTTGCTTAAGAAAGTCCACTGATGATGAATAAATCGAGCGACCTTCTAGTTGATCTTAGCAATGAACTTGTTCTTCGAAACTCGAAGAATGAACGAAGAACACGAAGAACACAAACTTGTGTTCTAGTGTGTGTGTGTGTGTTTGGTCGATCGAATGGGAGGGAGGGAGGAAGTATGCGTGTGATGTTCAAGGGGTTTTAGGGCTACCATAAGCCTCTTATTTATACGTAAATAAGTTACGCTTAGAACCCTTTAGTTTAATTAAGATTAGATCTTTAATTGAACTTTCCTTTTACACTTCCATCCCTTATAATTTTATTAGTTATTATTGTCATACTTAATTATCAAATGTCTTAGTATTATACACTTATATATTTCGGTACCCATATACACGAAATATATATACTTGTGTTTTATACCTTTAACAATCAATTAGACAATAATATTATCCAATTACCATATTGTTAGTCCCAAGACTAAGTAAATAAGATTTGATGATCGATAGCCAAGAAGAATAAATAACAGCTGAAGTATGTATCTCAGCTGAAGCAAGTATATGCAATAAAACTTCAGCTGAGTACGTACTTAGCTTTAGGATACAAGTCAAATCAGCAGCTATTAACGAGAGTTCATTCGAAGTCTATGACCAAAGGACAAAGACAAGAAGAAGACTATTTAGCTGATTGTGGAATCAGCTGATAGTATCTGCTGCAAATAAAGACTTAAAGGAAATGTTCATTGACACCTTGAACATTTCCCTTTCCCGCTCAAAGAAGAAGAAAACGATGAAGATCTTCTATTCTGGAATAGAAGATAATGTCAGTACATTATCATCGTTTGTCCCTCAAGCATGTAAAGAGAAAGTCAACTATTTCTGTACTTATGTAGTACACCTTTCACTGTGCGTCAGAAAGGGTACCGGAAGTAGTTGACACAAAGTACATTTGGGACAATAACTTGTGCAAGAGCATTTAATGATCCATTGACAAGTCCACATTGACGAATAATATGTTTACACGTCGTCAAACTTGTGGACTAAGGAACATGGATCTTGGGCTATAAATACAGACGTAAATGCTTGCATTTACACACACCTTTAGAAATCATAGCACAAGAACATTCTCTGAGAGTTAGTTATTTGTCTAAGTATTAACTCCTCCATAGTTATTACTAAGGCATTAATATCAGCTGTTAGTATCAGCTGATATAACTCTCAGCGTATACTCTTCTAGTTTGAGCGGTCTAAAGTGTCATTTCAAGTATAGAGTTTTAGTTAGTTTTGTACTATCTATTTCCGCAAACTTTGTACTGTATTAAGTTGTTTTAATAAACTCTTAATCATTGAAATCTTGTTGTTCACTTATCTAATCTTCATTACTCGGTCATAACGCAACACATTTGTGTTGTTGGGATCCAACAACTGGTATCAGAGCTGGTGTCAAAATTGTTTTCCATCAATTTTGAGCATCTGTTATGGCTGAACCTACATCATCAGATCTTCCATCATCTGGAAAACCTCCCACACTCACTCAAACCAACTACCCCATGTGGAAAACCCGTATGTTGTCCCGTATGGTTACTTATCACCCAAAACTCCATGATAACATCACGATAGGAAAATGTGTTCCCAAAACCCTCATTCCTGGTACTTCTAAAATACCAGAACACTATGTGGTGAAGTCTGAGGCTCAGTGGACAGACGCCGAAAAACGTCTTGTTCATCTTGAGAACAAGGGTCGAGATATGCTTTTTCAAGCAGTTGGTGATGAACTGTATCACAATATTCAGTTTTGTGACTCAGTTAAAGAGATGTGGGAACGGTTGGCTGAAGTTTATGAAGGCATATCTGTTGTGCGTGAACATAACAAAAACATGCTCATACATGATTATGAACTGTTTAAAGCCAAGCCAAGTGAGACTATAGCTCAAACTTTCAATCGTTATAACATTCTGTTAAAAGAGCTGAAGTCTCATGGGGTTGATAAGGACGATATGTCCAAAATGTGTAAGTTTATGGCAACCTTACCTTCGAAATGGGCTACCATCATAACTTGCATGAGTACATCTCCTACTCTGAAAGATTATACTCTTTCATCTCTCTATGGTATGTTTTTAAGCCATGAGAGAACTGTACTCAACAAATTTCAACCTCCAAAGGACTCTAAAGTGAGTTCCGCTGGATCTTCGACTGCTCTTGTCTCCTTACACAAGCCTAGCAGAATCGAATATCCACCATCAGATGATGAAGCTGACAACACTTCGGCTGTTGGTTTGTTCAACATGCCTGAAGTCAGCATTGAAGAAGTCGATGAAGACGAAGACAACGATGCCCTTATATCTGAGCTGGCCTTACTTGTTAAAAATAGAAAATTCTTCAAAAACAAGTCTGGCTCCTCAGCTAGAGGCTCAAGTAGCAGATCTATCTCATCAGCCGTTTCTTCTAGACCTTCTGGAAGTAAACCTGACATCTCTGAGATAACTTGCTACAACTGCAACAAGAAGGGACACTATGCTAACGACTGCAAGCAGAAGGAAGCTAGTTCATCATCTTCAACTGGTGAGTCCATTGAAGATAAATACAAAAAGCTACAAGCCTTCACTAAAAAGATTCTAGAAGAAAAGAAGGCACTTGAAGGCAAAGCTGCTGACAAGGGTCTTGTAGCTGAAACTCATGATTGGGCTGACTCTGGTGACAGCTCATCTGATGACGATGAACAAATGGCCACAATGTGTTTGATGGCTAGTGCTGAAGATGATGAAAGCATTACAGCTGATGATGCTAGTTCCTATAAATGGGTCAACATTGTTCATAAAAAAGGTGATGAAAGCAAACATGTCTGGTACTTAGACAGTGGTTGCTCGAGACACATGACTGGTTACAAATCCCTGCTGGAAGAGTTTGAAGTTTGTGATGGTCCCTCAGTAGTTTTTGGTGATAATGGTAGAGGCTCAACTGAAGGTTATGGAACCATTTCTAATGGATCCGTAAAAATCACAAGAGTTGGTTATGTGAATGGGCTGAAACATAATCTAATCAGCATTAGCCAACTTTGTGATGCAAAGTTCTCAGTGAACTTTAATGAATACAGAGGAACGGTGACGGATAAGAATGGTAAGGTAGTATTGGTTGCTCCAAGAACCAAGAATGTCTATACACTTGACATGAATCCTCAAAATTAAGAAGTCTGTCTATTCACTCATTCTACTGAAGAGCTGAATTGGTTATGGCATAAGAGGCTATGTCACAGAAGTTCAAAAATATATCGAAGCTGGCTCGAGGTTAGCTGGTGAATGGTCTGCCACAAATCAAATATGAAAAGGATAAGCTTTGTTCAGCATGTGAACAAGGCAAGCAACATAAAAGCTCCTTCAAATCAAAGCAATGTTTCTCCATACAGCTGCCTTCACATGCTCCATATGGACCTTTTTGGCCCTATGAGTACTGAAAGTCTAGGTGGAAAGAAATATACACTTGTTATCATTGATGAATATTCACGATATACTTGGGTAATATTTCTTCATCACGAAATTGATGCAGCTGAAGAGATTATCAAGTTCATCAAAAGGATGGAACTTCTAAATGGGTCTAGAGTCAAGATGCTGAGATCAGACAATGGTACTGAATTCAGGAACAAGACTTTAGAAGATTTCTGTTCAAATGTTGGGATCTCCCAAAACTTCTCAGCTACAAAAACACCTCAACAAAATGGCGTTGCTGAAAGAAGGAACAGAACCCTAATAGAAGCTGCACGAACAATGCTTGCTGAGTCAAACATGCCTAAGCAATTTTGGGCAGAAGCTGTTAACACGGCGTGTTTTACTCAAAATAGGTCTCTCTATGTGAAGAGACACAAGAAGACTTCTTATGAGATCTTTCGTCAGAGGAAACCATTCATAGGTTTCTTTCATGTGTTTGGCTGTGTGTGTTTTGTGTTAAACACACGAGATCAGCTGAGTAAATTTGACTCTAAAGCTGATGAAGCCATTTTCTTGGGATACTCCACTCTATCCCAAGCATATAGGGTTTTCAACAAAAGAAGACAAACATTGGAAGAGTCCATAAATGTTACTTTTGAAGAACACTCAAAAGCTATGAACCCCACCTCTACAGACTCGTCTGATGCATTTCAGAGATCAGCCGAACCTTCTCCTGATGATACAGCTGAAGCATTTTTCGATGCTTTAAATCTCTTTGAGGTTCCCATAAATGAATCAGATGAGACGTTCCATGATGCTCCTACATATCTTGTAGATATCGCAGCTGTTCAACAAGAGACTCCAACAGCTAGAGCATCATCCAAGGCTAATTCTAAGCCACCTCTTCATACTTCAAGAAGATCTGTTCAAAATGAAGTAATTCATCCTGCTGAGCAGTCAGCCGCTCAACAAAGATCTAATTCTGCTGAATCTTCCTCCTCTACAGCAGCTCTTCAATCTAAGTGGACCTCAGAACATCCAATTGAGTTAATCATTGGAGATCCACAACAAGGAGTTGTTACTAGAAGTAAAGCATCATGCAATCTTTGCTTATGGTCTTGTTTTCTAGCAACTGAAGAACCGAAGAATATTAAAGCTGCTTTAGAAGACTCTAGCTGGATTCAAGCGATGCAGGAAGAACTTAACTAATTCGAGGTCAACAAAGTATGGCAGCTGGTGCGCCCACCAGCTGGAAAGACTATAATTGGTACTAAATGGGTATTTAGGAATAAAATGGTAGAAGAAGGTGTAGTTATTCGCAACAAAGCTAGACTGGTTGCACAAGGATACAGACAGGAGGAAGGAATCGATTTCGATGAAACATTTGCTCCAGTGGCCAGGCTTGAGGCAATCATAATATTTCTAGCCTACGCTGCTTACAAAAACTTCACAGTTTTTCAAATGGACGTGAAGAGTGCATTCCTGAACGGAAAGGTGCAAGAGGAGGTATACGTTAAGCAACCACCAGGGTTCGAAAATCCTAAATATTTAGACTATGTGTTTAAATTGGATAAAGCGCTGTATGGGTTGAAACAAGCTCCTCGTGCATGGTATGATACACTCTCCACGTTCCTCATAGCAAATGATTTCACCAGGGGAAAGATTGATAAAACCTTATTCATTCGCAAAATCAAAGGTGATATCATTCTTGTTCAAATTTATGTGGATGACATAATTTTTGGTGCTACTGATGAAAAACTTTGTAGACGCTTTTCTAAACTTATGTCTACAAAGTATGAGATGAGCATGATGGGTGAATTAACTTATTCTTGGCTTACAAGTTAAGCAATCTAAAAATGGAATTTTTATAAATCAAGAAAAATATATCAAAGATCTTTTAACGAAATTTGATATGAATTCATCATCATCCATGAAAACACCAATGGCTCCTCCAAACAATCTAGATGCTGACATAACTGGTAAGTCAGTTGATGTCACATTCTATAGAGGAATCATTGGTTCATTACTCTATCTCACTGCCAGCAGACTAGATATTATGTTTGCTACTTGCATGTGTGCTAGGTATCTACCTGATCCTAGAGAATCTCACCTAATAGCTGCTAAAAGAATTTTGAGGTACTTTAAGAGTACTCCAAGCCTAGGTCTTTGGTATGCCAAAGACTCCGGATTTGATCTAATTGGCTATTCAGATTCAGACTTTGCAGGTTGCAAAATGGATAGAAAGAGCACCACTGGAGGATGTCAGCTGCTTGGTGGAAAGCTAGTCAGCTGGACAAGCAAGAAACAAAGTACTGTCTCTACCTCCACAGTCGAAGCAGAATACGTTGCTGCTGGAAGCTGTTGTGCTCAAGTCCTTTGGATGAAGAATCAACTTGTTGATTTCGATATGAACTTCTGCAAAGTTCCTATCTATTGTGATAACACGAGTGCTATTGCAATCAGCAACAACCCAGTTCTCCATTCTAGAACCAAACATATCGATATAAGGTATCATTTTATTAGAGATCACATTGAACAAGGTGACGTGGAACTCCACTTCATTTCAACAGACCTTCAGCTGGCTGATCTATTCACTAAGCCTTTAGATGAAAAACGATTCAATTTTTTGATCAGCGAGCTAGGTATGTTAAATGCTTGAATCAACTGCTGAAGTGCTATCAGCAGCTGATAAGATTCACCTTGTTACTTAGTACATTCAGCTTACTAAAATCGTTTAAATTTTATCAGTCAGCCGAATAAAATCTCTTAAATGATAACTTATCATGTTTTATAAGTTAAAACGTTTGGTTCTCCTATAAAAAGGCATCTTTCAACCCTATCCACACGTTCTCTGTGGCAAATATTTCCACTCGAGTGGAAATATTTGGCATTTATGAGGGAGAAGATACCCTGACACAGAAACGGCTCCACTACCCTGACACAGAAACGGCTCCACTTTCTCACACTGTCACATCCAACCACCTTTGCACGATAACCAACGTGTCTATAGTTGGTTTCTAACTATCCAATTATGACCCGGTTTGAATTCAAAACTTTACCCAAACCGACCCATAAATCCCCTATAAATACCCACCTCTCCTCTCCACTTTTTCCCTCTCTCTCCCACAATTCTATCTCAAAATCCCTCTATTTCTAACGTTTATCTTTCTTCCCTCTCTCTCCCAAATGACGAAGAAAGCTCAGAAGGTTTCTCTTACTAAGGCTGCCATTGAGTTCTCTCAGAACTCAAACCTAGTAGCCAACACTTCCCCACCGGATGATCTTGTCGATATTTATCGACCGGTTGTGACGTTTGTGCGTCACTGCCCTATCCGTGGTGCTTTTACCAGAGTCACCAAGAGTATCATCGAACTCTTGCGTGATTTCTGGATGTCCGCCTCCGCCTCTGGAGACGACATTACTGCGCAAGTAGGGAATCATCAAATCACTATTTCTCTTGATGATTTCCGAGTTGCTTGCGGATTTGATTATCTGCAACCTAGAAAAGAATATCAGCAGACTAAATATGCTGATGAAGCTAAAGCGAGTCTAATCCGTATCACTGGATACAGATTGGAAAATGAAGAAGACAAGGTGCCGATCTTCAAGAAGTCTCAGCTGACGAGACCCTGGGCCTATTTCTTTACCCACATCATTCAGGGTATAGGCGGCAATTCCGGGTCTCTCCACCAGTGCAATTCCAGCATGCAAGTCTTTGCTGAAGCCCTAGTCACCGGTCAGCGGATCGACTACGGGAGACTGGTGTACAAGGAGGTCAAGACCAGGCTGAAAGGCAAGGGAAATCATATTCCCTATCTTCGCTTTTTCACATTGTGCGTCGCACATGTGATGCTTGAAAATCTGGAGATAGATTATGAGGACATCCCTGGGGAATCGGTGATGGCCCGTTCCATTTCCAGCCTCATCTTCCAGAAGAAGGATGATGAGAAGGCATTTCCCCTCACCTCGTACATGCTAAAGATCATAGATGATCGAGTCAGATCCAAAAGGGATCGAAAGAAGGGCAAAACATCAAAGAAATCTGCCCTACAAAGAGGTAAGTGCTTTTCTCATCTGAAGTGTTTTCAATCAACTGATCGCACACAAACTGTTGATGGAAATACCACCACTTCCACTGGGATCTCAATGCCCATTAACGTGGAAAATGTGGAAACGGGTGATATTCCACGTGGTGGGAAGAAGCGTGTGAAGTGATCTGCTCACCGCCATCCTTCTTCCTCTTCATTCTTTTTATCATCTTCTTCCACTTCCAGCGCTCATGTTTCTTCTCAGCTGAGGGAAAGAGGGTCTGCTACCTGTGGAGATGATGATGTTGTTGATGATGTTGAGCTGGCGATCGCAGCATCATCAGCATTCAGCCGGAATCTGTTGGGTTCTCACTCGAGATCCCAATTGGAAGGACTACAATCAGAAGCTATGTCAGCATCTGAGAACAGTCCTTCTCATTTTCACTCTTACAGTGTTTTTCCAGGAACTCTACCTACAATTGGAATTCCTGTCCAAACACTTCCGGCTGACTCTCTTTTTTCCTTTCCTTTCATCCACTCTCTCTCTGCTGATTTCTCAACAAGTCAGCAGACTTCAAAACGGAAATTTCGTTCTTCAGGAGTTAGTGCCGGCTCCACACCTCTGCGTAGCTCCTCGACCGATTCATTATCTGTCGTTGTAACACGGGAACAAACTCCACAAGAAACCTCAGTCTCTCAACAGACTGTTGGTGAAGTTTTCGGCTCAACCCAAACCACCCGAGAGTCAGCTGCACACACACCACCCCCAACTTCTTCATCTCTCCCTGAGTCTTCAGCTGATGATAGATTGACTGGAAACCAAGTCAATCTTGAAGCTGACCCTTCTGTTTCCCACGACGTCACCGGCTTAAACCAGCAGGTGATCAAGGAAACCACCACCGCCAATGAAGAGACAACTTTAAACCAAGTTGTTACTGAGGCACTAACCCCAGCTGCCAATGATCGCGAAAGTAATCACCAACCGAGCTGTGAGGCAGCCAACACACCACCCAGAGGAACTCTTCCTCCGGTCTCCATACCAGTATCGCCGGCTGGTGAGACCGAAGCTCCAGAGATTCAAACAGCTTTTCATCTAATGTTTGAGTCGACCGATGATCTTATTCAGTCTTACTATTCGTCATCTGACGGAGAACATTCTGAGCTTCAAACTGTTTTGACAACTGATGTCGGCACTTCTGTTATAACCCCAGAAGTTTCAGTTGGACCCAACTCACACCCCAAAGTCCCTGAGCAACCCATAGGAGCCATTCCTCCTAACTCAGGAACACTCACTCCCACAGCTGAGGTTACCCTTCAAGCTGGAAACATGCCGGACCCCTACCCCCAAAGCGTCCAAGTGTCCCATGCTGAGTCCAGCAAAGCTGGAGGACGCATTCCCATCAGAGCCGATGCTGCTCTGATGTCTAGAGTTGTTACATCCCAGATTCGACCTGGGATGGCCACGCTGAGTAAGCAGATGGACTCCCTTCGCAAGGATGTTCCGAAGAAGTTTGCCCAAACTGCTGAGAATCTCTTTTCCAGCATAACTTCTCTGCACACTGAGGTTCATTCTCAGGCTCCTCAGCTGGCTCTTCTTTCTGATCAGATTCGCATCAACACCAACGGGTTCATCTCTCTTAACGACTACGTGCGTCAAGCGTTGAACTCCCTTCGCGATTCTGACAGAGGCGATCAAGACCAACTTCTCTCCGAAGTTCGGGACAGCCTGGCTCTTGCCCAATCAACGCAAGAGTCTCTGCTGACACTTACTCATAGCCACCTTTCTCAGGCTATTGAGGAGTCAGCTTCTGCTGTGTCCACCAGGTTGGACAAAATGGAGACTGAAGTTAGCTCGCTGACTTCCCAAGTCGCTGGTCTCCAAGGCACCCTTGCCCTCATTCTTGCAAAGCTCAATGAGGGTGCCGCTGTTGTCCGTCCTGCTTCAGCACCAGAGAATACCCCTGTTCTTCGGGCACTCTCTGAGGGGGAGAAAGAGGCCACTTCAGCAGGTGAACAACACGAATCTTTAATCACCTCTGCTGTTGGAGCCAATACTGAAGACGTTCCAGCAGGTGATAACTCAAGAATTCCACCTATCACCTCTGCTGGAACACAAGAAGAAGAAGCTGTACCCTCAACTGGTTTTGTTAAAATCGCTGA
The DNA here is from genome assembly GCA_963853835.1 of Calendula officinalis. Lineage (NCBI taxonomy): Eukaryota > Viridiplantae > Streptophyta > Magnoliopsida > Asterales > Asteraceae > Calendula > Calendula officinalis. The sequence continues at coordinate 25,770,257 of OY970825.1, forward strand.
TTCCTTTAAATCAGTTGAGGGCCCACAAGTCCAAGCCCCGCAAATCCAAAACCCTCAGCCTATTATACAGGATATCCCTTACCCTGCTGAGGGGGAGCCTACATCTGTTGCGGTTAAACACCTCATTCTAAATGAAGTTGGAACCGCTACTGATCTTGATACAGCCATTGCCCTTCAAAGAAAAACTCATGAAGAGCTGCATCAAAGAGCTGAAGCCCAAAGAGCTGAGAACATTAGGTTGTTCAACAAAGTTCTTTATCAGCGTAGGCAAGAGGCAAAGATCACCAGCGTAAGGGCCCCCAGATTCGATCCCAGCTTTCCTGATGAAATTGTAATAACAAGAGCTGGAGGAACTGTGGTCAATGAAAAGTTCCCTCTGAACAAGATCAGCTTCGTTCTCAACTACGATGAATGGAAAGAAGCTGAAGCAGCTGCCAGATCTGCAAAACCATCGCAGATTATAACAGATCTTGAAAACGAGATAAAATTCGTAATCTACTCTTTCAAGACTCTATGCGATGCAATCAGGAGACAAGCTCCTGAGTTGGTATATCGCATACCTCCTGAATTGTGTGAATCTCAAACAGCTGCTTTCGGAGGATCTGCTGGTGAAAGCTCCTCAGCAAGAGGGGAGAAACGTAAGTCCGTTCTCCTCGAGCCTCTTGCTGACTCCAGACCACTAGATATTGGGTCATCAATCATATTTGCAAAACGACCAAGACCCAATATCACAAAAGCCATCCCCACGGGAGTTAACTTCGTCCCTGGGCTGAATGAAAAGAACCAATTTATGGTTTTTGCTATCTAGAGAAGAAGAAGGAGCAATGCTTCCAGCGAGCAGATGAGTTGGATCTATGTGATGTGGATCAACTTATGATCTATCACAAGCTGCTGAGTTCCTCTACTGAAGAGGGAAGAGAAATGAAGAAATTAATAACCTCAGCCTTCAACTCACTATATCGCAATGTCGTTGGATCAGCTATATCCAAGGCATTATAGTTTTTTTTTTTTTTTTGATTTTCCTTATAACTTTAATTGCCTTATCAATAGAAAATCAAAAGTTGTGTAATATACTTGTAAAAATTGTAAAAAGATAAACATATACAAAAGAACCCTAAGGGTCAAAGCACATAAGTATTCAGCTGATCTCATCAGCTGAATCATTACAGGGTTACACTTATACGGCTATTCGACTACATCAAATAGGGGGAGATTGTAAGTCCCAAGAATAAGTAAATAAGATTTGATGATCGATAGCCAAGAAGAATAAATAACAGCTGAAGTATGTATCTCAGCTGAAGCAAGTATATACAATAAACCTTCAGCTGAGTACGTACTTAGCTTTAGGATACAAGTCAAATCAACAGCTATTAACGAGAGTTCATTCGAAGTCTATGACTAAAGGACAAATACAAGAAGAAGACTATTTAGCTGATTGTGGAATCAGCTGATAGTATCTGCTGCAGATAAAGACTTAAAGGAAATGTTCATTGACACCTTGAACATTTCCCTTTCCCGCTCAAAGAAGAAGAAAATGATGAAGATCTTCTATTCTGGAATAGAAGATAACGTCAGTACATTATCATCGTTTGTCCCTCAAGCATGTAAAGAGAAAGTCAACTATTTCTGTACTTATGTAGTACACCTTTCACTGTGCGTCAGAAAGGGTACCGGAAGTAGTTGACACAAAGTACACTTGGGACAATAACTTGTGCAAGAGCATTTAATGATCCATTGACAAGTCCACATCGACGAATAATATGTTTACACGTCGTCAAACTTGTGGACTAAGGAACATGGATCTTGGGCTATAAATACAGACGTAAATGCTTGCATTTACACACACCTTTAGAAATCATAGCACAAGAACATTCTCTGAGAGTTAGTTATTTGTCTAAGTATTAACTCCTCCATAGTTATTACTAAGGCATTAATATCAGCTATTAGTATCAGTTGATATAACTCTCAGCGTATACTCTTCTAGTTTGAGCGGTCTAAAGTGTCATTTCAAGTATAGAGTTTTAGTTAGTTTTGTACTATCTATTTCCGCAAACTTTGTACTGTATTAAGTTGTTTTAATAAACTCTTAATCATTGAAATCTTGTTGTTCACTTATCTTATCTTCGTTACTCGGTCATAACGCAACACGTTTGTGTTGTTGGGATCCAACACATATGATTTAATAGCTTTAAATCATATCATGGATAATCTTTAATTAACACATTGTATATTTACTCAACTGATAAATGTACAAATACTTGTATTAATTAGTTAGTAAAACTAATCCAGTAATAAGTTAAACTTAACTGATTCATAATGACTATTATGAATCATTCCTCTTCGTAGTATCATTGCATATCTCGCTCGTATTACATGCACTCACCGGTGTGACCCTTAGGTGTTTCGTAGGTTTGGATGTATCATCATAGGTTGACTAACTGTGCACATAAATCCAACAGACTCCCACTTGTGCAAGTTTGTAACCTTTATCTTAATGACACGAGCTATAGTGGCCTTCTAGATGAGCATGTAAGTAACCAATCCCATAAAAACAACTTATGTAACCCAGGTATACTTTCGAAAAACTCTTTAATAGCGTCTCCTAGTAAATAACACCCTGTCTCTACTTCTTGGGCAACGTTGTTAGGTTCATCCCTTGGAGCACGATATTTGTGATAACGAATACGAGCATGGTAGAAAATATCAACTCTTGTATTCGAAATCATTTCATGACTTCTTGATTCAAACTGTTGTGTAAACGACAAAGAACAGATCAGTTCGTTTGGGCATGGCCATGCACTTTCCAGTATTCTTATCATGTCAAAGGACCCATAAATATCTCTCCTAAAAAAGGAGGTGCAATTACCATCTTGTATATTTCGATTCAAAATACAAATTCCTCTGTACCCAGTAAGGCCTCGTATGACAACCATATTTCAGGCTTGTCTAATACGAACCAAAGTACATTAGTCAATGTATCCCAAACCAAATACCTCAGGCTTAAGGACAATCCTAGTGAACAATACTTTTGAACTTTTCAACCACGAAGTATTGTCACGGTGGTCAATCCAATATTCGTCGAGCCTCCAACAGAATATCACCGATATTTGGTCCACAACAAACTCGTGTAGCTATCTTCGAGTAAACCTGAATCTCCACCAAATACCGCGATGACGTTAACGTCCCATCAAGGTTCCCACCAAGACGAGTAGTCACGGATTATATCTTTTGAATAAATAGACTTTTATTCATGGATATTGTAAAACATACAAAGTCTTGAATAACAATGATACTAACTCATGTACTATTCCTCTCTGGATATAGATACAAAATTATTACTGCATCATTACTTATTCCTTTCGTTCGTGTTGATCACTTAATGACTTTTACAATTTTACTTGTAATTTTATCACTAAACTAGTCATTTCCATTAAACTAAAGACATACGATAAGTGCTAGAAAAACACTATCACTTTTGTCTTTGCTAGATTTTGTTCTTGAAATATTCTAGTCTTGCCTTTTATGTAATTCGGTAAACATAGAAGTATTGGAAATAACTCCTTAGTTTCTTGAATTCATAAAATTCACCTTGTAACTAAAGCCTCTTTTAGTTACTTGATTTGTAGATATCTTGTTGCTAGTTAAAGAAATTTTCTTAAATGATTATGTTATCCACTCGAGTGTGAATAACCTATTAGATATGCAATAATTAATCACAAGATTTGTGATCACGCTATTAGGTTTGCAATAGTCTAATTACTGATCATTTATTATTTCTCTTAACTCTTTGGCTAACGACTTGGTAAAACCTTATTGTTAATATCCTACTAACTTACTATATTCATTAATACCTCTAATGAATACGTTAGTCATAGCTCCCAATAAATTTATGGAATTTAAGCATCTCTTAAACTATTACTTTGACCTAGTCAAAACCTTATAGTTTAATCATTTAAGAATTCATCAATTAAAATCATTCCTTGGATTTGCGAATATCCAATATTCCTTTTGAGGGAATCATGACTTTCATTGATCAACGTATCTATCAAGTATAAGACACTTGAAACGTTATTTCTAATTCTTAAGTGTATTAGTATCTTTTAAGAACTTTATTTTATGCCAAAGTCACGTCTTGTATTTCTTAAATATCCATTATTCCTATTAGGGAATTATGACTTGATTAAATATTGTATTTATTACAAGTGTAAAAGACTTGCATTAATACCTTTTAATTCTTAAATTCTTTAATATAGTTCTTTACCTTTTAAGAGTTCATTTAATGTCTAAGTCAATCTTCTTGGATTATACGAATATCCAATTATTCCTATTAGGGAATTATTACTTCATTAAATACCTTTATCACAAGTATGAAAGACTTGTAATAATACTCTTTAAAGTCTATCCTCATTATATCCAATATAATCATACAATATTAATACTAATACTTTAAAATTTACTATAAGTAATCATTACTTAAGATGTTTTAAATAAGTTCGATGTACCTTGAACTTTATGCTTTCCATAAAAACTCTTAAATACTTTCATTAGAAAAACTTTCTAATTACTAGTATCTAAGTAATTTGAGCTTCTAAGATATTACAACAATCAAACAAATATAAACAATGAGATCATTATTAAGTCAATACTTGCCTTTATAATCTAGTCATAAAACTTGACTAGTATAATCAACACACATGCACACACAATATAATTCAACCATGGATTCAATGATGATAAACTTAAAACCGAAAATTTATCATAGAATATAAAAAAGTAATTTGTTCACAACAACTTAAAAACGAAAATTGTTTTACTGAATACAAATGAAAAATACTGAATCAAAACGTGGTGCTCGTGGGGATCTTCATCTCATGTAGGCTGCCATCACTTTCCATTTCCTCCTGTAATAAACGGTTGCAAAGGTTAGGTTACTCGTAATATACCTTAAAAGTAACTTAAAGTGATTTAGAAGTTTGGTGGTGTTACCTGAAGAACTACCAAGTCCTCCACCACCGGCAATCTTTGGACAATCCAATTTCCAATGCCCGACCACACCACACTTGAAGCACCGATTCTCGGCCTTCGCTATGTTGGGTCTCACCTTGTTGTCTTAATGCTTGATTATTTCACTACTTGGCATTCCTTGGCTAGGATTGGTTTTACCCTTTCCTTTACCATTTTGCCCTTCTCTATCGCCATCATCGGTCACTGTGCGATCCCTTTTGGAATTGGTCCCAATATTCAACTCAACAGCCTCGAGCATGGATTGTAGCTCAGAAATGGATTTATCCATATCGTGTTTGCTGTAGTTGGCTACAAAGAACTTGTAGTGATCGGATAATGAGTTGAGTATAATGTCAATTACTAACTGCAATGGCATGTCATGACCAAGTCTAGCAAGATGATCAACGTGCACTTTCATTTTCATGACGTGTGCACTCACTGATGTTCCCTTAGCCATTTTGCAAGAAGTGAACGCTTTACAAGCGTAAAATGCTTGTCCTGGTTCATTCTTTGCATCCTTGGCAAGGAGATCCAACACGTTTCTTTCTCGGTTAATCCTATCCCTCTCTTGTCCGAACATGATCTTAAAATCATGTCCCCAATTGAGGAAATGTGACCCAGTCAATTATTTCTTTCCTAGAAAGAAACGTCGCAAGAGTTTGTTGTAGCTTATCGTTGTGTTTGTTGCTGCCATCTACAAATCAAACCCAGTTTAATTAGTAATCATCAATAAACATTCTCTAAAATATATTATAAACCCATAATTAATATTTTAGGCCTAGGATCCATATATCACATTCTCGACGCAAGGTTTGGGCACTTCCCGACGAGACATGCTGTTTATGGTAGGTAACATCCTTACCGATCGTATCAAGCCTTGACATGATTCCTAGGGAGCGTAGAATCTTTAGACTTATAACTTATTACAAGCTTGTACGAATTTAATCGTACATTTCTAAGTTGCAATAAAGTCTAGTATGTTTATTCTACTCAAGTACTTATTGGGTCGGGACTCCCGATTATCACCAAAGTAGATCAGACCATCTAAAACAATGCGATGCTTTGCGTCGGGACTCCTGATTATCACAAAACCTTACGCACCCTATCACTCACAATGATTTGAATCCATATCTAAGGTTCTTTCTTCTTACAATATGAATATCGTTGAACAAGTGAGGTGTTCCATTAGGTGGATAATACTTCGATCTAAGATTTTCTTGGGTTTGTTTAAGTCTAAACTAGACTTAAACCTTTTTCCAATTTTAATCCTTAATTTTAAAACTTGCGATTCGTGTACTTAATTCCACAAGACGCCTTTCTAAAATTACCTTTAAAACTCTAAGTTTTAAATTTGTTCGATTTTATTTGTATACCTTAAAACGAGGTGTACAAGAAGACATTACTAAGTTTTGTGAAAATCCTTACCTTAATAAAACGTACTTGTTTTATTTTACTTTGAAAAACTTTTAAACCCTATGTTAAACTTTAAAATAGAGATTTTAATTCTTTATGACTTACGAACACAAGTCATAACTCTAATTTAACATAACTAGTTTTTCTATGTTTAATAATAAAAGTTAACATTTACTTATTAGATTCTCCAAAATATGTCCAAGGGACACATTTATAAACTATGCGATTTTCTTGTGTAGCTCCCACTAATTCCAACAACCATGATGGAATTTGAGCATGAACACAATCACTAGTTTGAACACTAATAATCTTATTATATAAAAAATATATATAATAATTTTAGTTTGTTTGAACCATACTTATATTCAACTTGAACTTAGTTAAATGTAGGTTCTTAAATTTCCTATGTTATTTAACCCTTGATCATTAACCTAGTATTTTACGTAACTCGTAATATACAAATACTTTGTATAATTAACTAGTTATAATTACTTATAACTTTATACAATCTAATATTTATAACTTTCGTATTATTATCTAATTATAATAAAACCTTACTTTGTACAATTTCTAGTTGTTTACAACTTTGTACATTTCTAGTTTAATTATAACTTAATACAAATTTATAGTTATTATAATATTACAACTAAATGATCAAAATAACATATATACTTATTGTTCCATATAATTTTGCATTTAATATATATACATATATAATTTATAGCTTTAAAACCTTATAACATTCTTAATAAGAATATTACACCTAATTTGTACATGTATATTTTAACTTAAACTAATTAAAATATGTACAAACTATTTTATCTTTTAAAATCACTTTTAAATATTTAAAAAATTCCGAAAATTATATATAATATAAATACATCTTGTTAATTTTAAGACTTTAAAATTAACACTTCTCTTTTATCCTGAATTAAATTTAATTAATTAAACCCTTATCTTGTTTTTGATCAATTAAAACTAGGTTTCAATATTATTAATCAATAACATCTCTTAGTTAAAGATTAAACCTAATTTATCCTATTCAAACAATTGTTTAAATTTTAGGATAGATTATAACTTTAATAATTTTATCTAAACTTATTCATTTAAATCTTCTAAACAAAACTTTGTCTAGTTTCTAGATTTAAAGAACTAGCTTTAATAAACTTATTAAAACAATAATCAAACCTCATTAAACATAAACTTGTTTAACTTTCTAGGTTCTAGATTATGTTCTTGATTAATCCTATTAACCAATTAAACTAAACTAGTTTGATGTTCTTGGTCCTAGATTACTTCTAGGGTTTCGAAAAATTCTCTTATGCCTAAGAAACTTTTCCACCAATTAAACTAGACTAGTTTAATCAAACTTGGTGTCCAAGTCTCCTCCTAATTTTCGAAATCTAGGGAAAAAGGAAAGAATCCTTTTTTGACCAATTAAACCAAAAACGTGGTTTAACATACTTGGTCCTAGATTTTGAAGATCAAGTAAAAAGGAAAGAATCTTTTTGATCAAAAACTTTGACATTCTTGGTCCTAGGGTTCTTGTAATTTTCGAACATACTAGGGTTAGGGAAATAAACATTTTAACCAATTAAACTAAACTAGTTTAATGTTCTTAGTCCTAGGGTTCTTTCTAGATTTCGAAATTACTAGGGTTTAGAATCCTTATGACCAATTAAACTAAACTGTTTAACATTCTTGGTATAGGGTGAAGGGTTTCTTCGCATGCCTGATCGACCCATAGGACCGACCACCTAGTGTACTTGGTTCGAAACCTTGCTGACCAAGAACATGAACTTGTTCTTGACCGGTTAAAACCAACTAGCTGATTTAATCCCTAAAAGCGGAAGTGCGATTAAAGCTAATCCTTAAACCCTAAAGGATTGGGATGTTGGAAATCTAGATTAGATTAACAAGAAAGAAACCTTGTACGAAGAACTTGAACACACACATTGCTTGTGTGGTTCGTTCGACCATCAACCAAAGAACCCTAGGGTTCTTTGGTCGAACTCGTCCCAAAGGGGAGAAGGGAGGAAATGATTTCCCAAAACATACCTTGTTTTTTGCTTAAGATAAATCCACTGATGATGAATAAATCGAGCGATCTTCTAGTTGATCTAAGCAATGAACTTGTTCTTCAATACTTGAAGAACACGAAGAACGAAGAACACCAAGACTTGGTGTCTTGGTTTTCGGTCGATCGAATGGAGAGGGGAAAGGAGGGAATTCGTGTGGTGGTGTGTGGTGTAAGGGGTTTTAGGGTTACCCTAAGCCTCTTATTTATATACAAAAAAGTTGCGATTAGTACCCTTCTAGTTTAATTAATATTAGATCTTTAATTAAACTTCCTTTTAACATTCTCATCCCTTATGGTTTAACTAGTTTATTATTGTTGCACTTAACTATTAAATGTCTAGTATTAATACACTAATAATTCGGTACCCATATACACGAATTATATATCCTTGTATTTATACTTTTAATGATTAATTATATAATAACCTTTATATAATTTATACAACAATATTATCCAATTACTTATATGATTTAATAGCTTTAAATCATATCATGGATAATCTATAATTAACACATTATATATTTACTCAACTAGTAAACGTACAAGTACTTGTATTAATTAGTTAGTTAAACTAATCTAGTAATAAGTTAAACTTATCTTAATACTTAACTAATTCATAATGACTATTATGAATCATTCCTCTTCGTAGTATCATTGCATATGTTGCTCGTATTACATGCACTCACCGGTGTGACCCTTAAGTGTTTCGTAGGCATGGATGTATCATCATAGGTTGACTAACTGTGCACATAAATCCTTCAGACTCCCACTTGTGCAAGTTCGTAACCTTTGTCTTAATGATACGAGCTACATTGGCCTTCTAGATGGGCATGTAGGTAACCAACCCCATAAAAATAGCTTACGTAACCCAGTTATAGTTTATGAAAAACTCTTTAATAGCATCTCCTAGTAAAGAACACTTTGTCTCTACTTCTTGGGCAACTATGTTAGGCTTATCCCTTGCAGCACGATATTTGTGATAACGAATACGAGCATGGTAAAAATTATCAACTCTTGTATTCGAAATCATTTCATGACTTCTTGATTCAAACTGTTGTGATAAACGACAAAGAACAAATCAGTTCGTTTAGGCATGGCCATGCACTTTCCAGTTATCTCATCATGTCAAAGGACCCATAAATATCTCTCCTAAAACGGAGGTGCAATTACCATCATGTTATATTTCGATTCGAAATACAACTTCCTCTGTAACCAGTAAGGCCTCGTATGACAAACATATTTCAGAATTGTCTAAGACGAACCAAAGCACATTAGTCATTGTATCCTAAACCAAATACCTCAGGCTTAAGGACAATCCTAGTGAACTATACTTTTGAACTTTTCAACCACGAAGTATTGTCACGGTGGTCAATCCAATATTCGTTGAGACTCCAGCAGAATATCACCGATATTTTGTTTACACAAAACTTGTGTAGCTATCTTCGAAGAACTTCGAATCTACCACCAAATACCGCGATGACGTTAACGTCCCATCGAGATTCCCACCAAGACGAGTAGTCACGGATTTATATCTTTTTGAATAAAAAGCCTTTTATTAATGGATATTGTAAAACATACAAAGTCTGAACAACAATGATACTAACTCATGTATTATTCCTCACTGGACATAAATACCAAATTATTACTGGATCATTACTTATCCATTTTGTTTGTGTTGATTACTTACTGATTCTTACAATCTTAATTGTAACTTTATCACTAAACCAATCATTTCTATTAAACTAAAGACATAAGACGAGTATTTTAGGAATACTATTACTTTTGTCTTTGCTAGATGTTATTCATGCAACATTTGGAACATAGGAGGATTGGAAATTAACTCCTTAGTTTCTTGAATTCATAAAATTCTCCTTGTAACTAAAACCTCTTTTAGTTACTTGATTTGTAGATATTCTTACTAGTTAAAGAAATTTCCTTTAATGATTATGTTATCCACTGGAGTGTGAACAACCTATTAGATATGCAATAATAAATCACAAGACTTGTGATCACGCTATTAGGTTTGCAATAGTCTAAATAACGATCATTTATTATTTCTCTTAACTCTTTGGCTAACGACTTGGTAAAACCTTGTTGTTAATGTCTTACTAACTTACTAAGTTCATTAATGTCTTTAATTAATTATGTTAGTCATAGCTCCCACTATCTTTTATGGAATTTAAGCATCTCATTAAGCTACTACTTTGACCTAGTCAATAACTTGTAGTTTAATCTTTTAAGAATTCTATAATAATTAAGATCATCCTTTGGATTTGCGAATATCCAATATTCCTGTTTAGGGAATCATGAACTTTATTGATTACTCTATCTAACAAATATAAGATACTTGAGACGATACTTCCAATTCTTAAAAATATTAGTATTCTTTAAGAACTTTATTTAATGCCAAAATCATTTCTTGGATTTCTCAAATATCGATTATTCCTATAAGGGAATTATGACTTGATTAAATAATGTATTTATTACAAGTATAAAAGACTTGCAATAATACATTTTAATTCTTAAATACTTTAATATAGTTCGTCCCTTTTTAAGAGTTCATTTAATGTCTAAGTCATTTCACTTGGATTTTACGAATATCCAATTATTCCTATTAGGGAATTATGACTTCATCAAATCCTTTATTACAAGTATAAAAGATTTGTAATAATACTCTTAAAGTCTATCTTGATTATATCCAATATAATCATACTATATTAACACTAATACTTTAAAACACACGATCATAAGTAATGACTATTACTTAAGATGTTTTAACTAGGTTCAATAACTTTTGAACCTTATGCTTCCATAAAACTCTTAAATACTTTCATTAGAAAAAAAAAGTCTTTCTAATTACTAGTATCTAAGTACCTTGAGCTATCAAGACATTTTTCATTCATACAACAATCAAACAAGTATATAACATAATATATATATAGTAAATCAAAAAAACTTGACTTACAATCTAGTTATAAACCTTGACTAGTGTAATTATCACACATGCACACAATATAATTCAACCATGGATTCTAATTTATTAAAACAAAAAAAAAACTTATTTTAACATAAAATAAAAATTATCCAAACAACAAAATAAAATTGTTTTTGCTGAATCCATAAAACTACTGAATTATAAAACTTGGTGCTCGTGGGATCATCACCATTTCATGCCGGTCATCATCACTTTCCATCTCCTCCTACAATAAACGATTGCAAAAGTTAGATTACTCGTAATGTACTTTACAAGTATCTTAAAGTGATTAAGAAGTGTGGTTGTGTTACCTGAGGAACTTGTGTTTCCTCCATCACCACTCGCACCCTTTGGACAATTCTTTTTCCAGTGCCCAGCCTCACCACACTTGATGCACCGATTCTCGGTCCTCGCTGTGTTAGGCTTTACCTTCTTGACCTTTTGTTTGACACCTTTACCATTTGGCACTCCTTGGTTAGGATAGGTTTTACCCTTTCCTTTACCACCATGCCCTTTTCTCTTCTTCCCACCGCCACTACCGATCATAAGAACATCCTTAGATTTGGTCCCCAAACTCAACTCAGCTGTCTTGAGCATAGAATGTAGCTCAGCAATGGATTTCTCCATATTATGCATGTTGTAGTTGACCACAAAACACTTGTAGTCATCAGACAACGAATTGAGTATGGTGTCTGTTGCCATCTGCAACGGAATGGGGTGACCAAGTCTAGTGAGGTGATCCATGTCCCCTTTCATTTTCATGACGTGGGCACTCACCGGAGTTCCTTTGACCATCTTGCAAAAGTAGAAGGCTCGATTTATGTCGAACCTCTCAGTGCGAGATTGCTCTTGAAATGAATCCCTAAGTTGCTGGATCATCTCAAATGCAGGAACATCCATAAGTCCCGCTTGTTACTCAGAACTCATAGTGGCGAGCATTAGACAGCTCACATCGAGTGCATCACTGACATGCTTATCATAAGCTTTCCTCGTTTCAGCTCTAGCATTAACGGCAGGGGCATTTGGTATTGCTCTCTCCAAGACATACCACTTTCTCTCATGCCTGAGCACAATACGAATATTGCGCTCCCAGTTGAGAAAGTTTGACCCAGTCAACTTGTCTTTTTCGAGGATTGAGCGAAGTGAGAGATTGTTGGTACTTGTCGTTGTGGTAGTTGCTGCCATCTACAAATTAAACCCAGTTTAATTAGTAATCATCAATAAACATTCTCTAAAATATATTATAAACCCATGATTAATATTTTAGGCCTAGGATCCATATATCACATTCTCGCCGCAAGGTTTGGGCACTTCCCGACGAGACATGTTGTTTCTGGTAGGTAACATCCTTACCGATCGTATCAAGACATGACACGATTCCTAGGGTCGTAGAATCTTTAGACTTATAACTTATTACAACCTTGTATAATCTAATTGTACATTTCTAAGTTAGTAATAAAGTCTAGTATGTTTATTCTACTCAAGTGCTTTTTGGGCCGGGACTCCCGATTATCACCAAAGTAGATCAGACCATCTAAGACAGTGCGATGCTCTGCGCTGGGACTCCCAATTATCACAGTACCTTACGCACCCTGACACTCGCAATGATTTGAATCCATATCTAAGGTTCTTTATCCTTACAATATGAATATCGTTGAACAAGTGAGGTGTTCCATTAGGTGGATAGTACTTCGATCTAAGATTTTCTTGGGTTTGTTTAAGTCTTAAACTAAACTTAAACCTTTATTCCAATCTTAATCCTTGTTTAAAATGTGTGACTTGTGAATTTAAGAATTCTACAAGACACCTTTTTAAAACTTAAGAACTATTCTTTAAAACTTATAGTTTCAAGAATTGCACGATTTATATGTATACCTAAAACAAGGTGTACAACACGTTTTACTAGGTTTTTGTGAAAAACTTTTACCATAACAAAACTTACTTGTTTTATCTTTCTTGAAAAACTTTTAAAACTTATGTTAAACTTTTAAAACTTTTATGATTCATAAACTTGAAACATAAATCTATTTTAACATATCTAGTTTTTCATATGTCTAATAATGAAATCAAACATTTATTTTGACTTATTAGATTCGACCAAAACTTATGTCTTAACGACACACTTATAAACTTTGTGATTTTCTTGCATAGCTCCCACTAGCTCCAACAACCATGATGGAACTTAAGCAAACACAATCACCGGTCTATATTTGGTGGAACTAATAAACTTATTATATAAAGACTATATATAATAATTCTTAGTTTATTTAAGCCTTTCTTACATTTAACTTGAACTAGTTAAATATAGGTTATAAAGTTTTCTTGTTATTTATTACTTGATCATTAATCTAGTATATTACATGACTTGTAAAATACTTATATTATACTTGTATAATTATCTAGTTATTTATAACTTTATACACCTTAATATATAACGTTGTATATTTCTAGTTAATCATATAATTTCAACTTGTACAATTTCTAGTTATAATAAAATTATAACTTTGTACTTTCTAGTTTTAATTATATAATAACGTTATACAATAACTAGTTATATTATTATCTTTTAAGATCAAAATAACATTACCCTTTTAATTGCTCCATTTTATCTTGTATTTAATATAGGGGTGTGCATGAAACCCGGAAAACCGGAACCGAACCGGAACCGGCACCGAACCGAACCGGAACCGGCTTAGGCGGTCCGGTTTCCGGTTCTTAGATATGATCGAAAACACCAAACCGGGTTTACCGGTTCTGGGCCGGTCCGGTTCCGGTTTAACCGGTTTTAAGACCGGTAATTTAAAATGCTATTTTTAATGGTATTATATGTATTTTAAGAGCCAATTCACCTTCCATAATCCATAATATCCTATGTATTTTAACTACACATAAAATGCACAAAATAACAACAAAAATAAACAGCAAAAAACTGCACAAAAAAGCAGTAAAACGGCAGTAATAAACAGCAAAAAACATCGCAAAATAATAAAAACAGCAAAAGAGCAAAAAACAGCCAAAAAAACCCCAGCAAAACCAGCTAAAAAAAACTGCACTGCAGCCTTCTCAATAACCGGGTCAATCCGGTCTGGAACCGCTTGAAGACCGACCCGAACCGGAACCGGAACCGGTTAAACCGGTCCGGTTTTCGGTCTTAAATTTATTAGTTTTCAGGTAACCGGGTTTCCCGGTTCCGGTCCGGTCCGGTCCGGTTCCGGGACCGAACACATGCCTGATTTAATATATTCGTATATATATATATATATATATATATATATATATATATATATATATATATATATATATATATATATATTATTTATAATAAACTTGTAACATTCTAATAAGAATATTACACCTAATTTATACGTATGTATTTTAACTTAATCTAATTAAAATACGTATAAACTTATTATATCTTTTAAAATTCATTTTCTCTAAATATTTAAAAATTCTGAAAACAAATTATATATATGAATAAATACATAAATACACCTTGTTAATTTTAGGACTTAAAAATTAACACTTCTTTTAATCTTATTAATTCTTTAAATGAATTAGATAAACCCTAATTTTGTCCTTGATCAATCAAAACTAGGGTTTTGAATTTCTTGATCAAAGACATTATTTTATTAAAAGATTAATTTTAATCAATCCTATCTAAACAATAAACTTTGTTAAAATTCTAAGATAGATTATAACCTTAATAAATTTATTTAAGCTTTTTAATTTAAACCTTATAGACAATAAAACTTTGTCTAAGTTTCTAGGTTTAAAAGAACTAGTCTTAATAAATCTATCAAAATAATAATTAAACCTATAAAACATGAACTTGTTTACTTATCTAGGTTTTAGATTATTATCCTAATTAATTTTTTAACTAATTAAACTATACTTGTTTAATTTTCTTGATCCTCGATTACATCTAGGGTTTCGAAAATATGCCTTAAGTCTAGGAAACTTTTCCACCAATTAAACTAGGCTAGTTTAACACACTTGGTGTTCAAGCATCCTCCTTGATTTCGAAATCTTTGAGAAAAAAAGGAAAAAAATATCATTTTTGACCAATTAAACCAAAACTTGGTTTAACACACTTGGTCCTAGATTTTGAAGATCAAACAATAAGGAAAGAATCCTCTTGATCAAGAACTTTGATATTCTTGATCCTAGGGTTCTTCATCTTTTTCAAAAATTCTAAGGTTATGGGAAGAAGCCTTTTGACCAATTAAACTAAACTAGTTTAATGTTCTTGGTCCTAAGGTTCTTTCTTGCTTTTTTGAAAATTCTAGGGTTCTTAGAAACCTCTTAACCAATTAAACTAGACTAGTTTAATATTCTTGGTCCTAGGGTTCTTACCCTTTTCGAAAATTAAGAAGAAGAAGGAAAAAATTGGAACAAAAAGAAAAACTTGTAATTAAAATAAACAAACAAACTTTGTTAATCTAGATTAGATTTCTAAACCAACGCTCTGATACCACTGAAGGGTTTCTTCGCATGCCTGATCGACCCATAAGACCGACCACCTAGTGTACTTGGTTCGAAACCTTGCTGACCAAGAACATGAACTTGTTCTTGACCGGTTAAAACCAACTAGTTGATTTAATCCCTAAAATCGGAAGTGGGATTAAACCTAATCCTTAAACCCTAAAGGATTGGGGTGTTGGAATTCTAGATTAGATTAACAAGAAAGAAACCTTGTACGAAGAACTCGAACACACACATTGCTTGTGTGGTTCGTTCGACCATCAACCAAAGAACCCTAGGGTTCCTTGGTCGAACTCGTCCAAGAGGGGAGAATGGAGATAAGGATTTCCCAAAACATACCTTGTTGTTTGCTTAAGATAGATCCAATGATGATGAACAAATCGAGCGATCTTCTAGTTGATCTAAGCAATGAACTTGTTCTTCAATACTTCAAGAACACGAAGAACGAAGAACACCAAGACTTGGTGTCTTGGTTTTCGGCTGATCGAATGGAGAGGGGAAGGGAGGGAATTCCTGTGGTGGTGTGTGGTGTAAGGGGTTTCAGGGTTACCCTAAGCCTCTTATTTATATACAAATAAGTTGCAGTTAGAACCCTTCTAGTTTAATTAATATTAAATCTTTAATTAAATTTCCTTTTAACATTCCCATCCCTTATGGTTTAACTAGTTTATTATTGTTGCACTTAACTATTAAATGTCTAGTATTAATACACTAATAATTCGGTACCCATATACACGAATTATATATCCTTGTATTTATACTTTTAATGATTAATTATATAATAACCTTTATATAATTAATACAACAATATTATCCAATTACTTATATGATTTAATAGCTTTAAATCATATCATGGATAATCTATAATTAACACATTGTATATTTACTCAACTAGTAAACGTACAAGTACTTGTATTAATTAGTTAGTTAAACTAATCTAGCAATAAGTTAAACTTAACGTAATACTTAACTAATTCATAATGATTATTATGAATCATTCCTCTTCGTAGTATCATTGCATATCTTGCTCATATTACATGCAGTCACCAGTGTGACCCTTAAGTGTTTCGTAGGCATGGATGTATCATCATAGGTTGACTAACTGTGCACATAAATCCTTCATAGGGTTCTTTAACCCTCATTCGAAATTCATGGGAAGAAAAAGAAGAAGGAACGAAAAAAATAAAACTTGGAAATTAAAACAAACAAAAACAAACTGTTAATCTTGTTTAGATTTCTAAACCACCTCTCTGATACCATTGAAGGGTTTCATAACACTGATCAACCCATTGGGTCAACCACCTAGTACTTGGTTCGAACCATACTGGTAAGAACACGATGGTGTTCTTGACCGGTTAAACCAACTAGCTAGTTCAATCCCTAAAAGCGGAACTGGGATTAAACCTAATCCTTAAACCCTAAAGGATTATGGGACCTTAGAAATCAAACTAGATTAACAAGAAAGAAACCTTGTATGAAAAACTCGAACACACACAATGCTTGTGTGTGTTCGTCGAACACTCACCAAGGACCCTAGGGTTCTTGGTGATTTCGTCCGATCGAACAAGAGGGAGAGGGAGAAAAAGGTTTCCCAAAACATACCTTATTGCTTGCTTAAGAAAGTCCACTGATGATGAACAAATCGATCGACCTTCTAGTTGATCTTAGCAATGAACTTGTTCTTCGAAACTCGAAGATCACGAAGAACGGACGAAGAACACGAAGAACACAAACTTGTGTTCTTGTGTGTGTGTGTTCGGCCGATCGAAGGGAGGGAGGGGGGAAGTATGCGTGCGATGTTCAAGGGGTTTTAGGGTTACCCGAAGCCTCTTATTTATACATAAATAAGTTACGCTTAGAACCCTTTAGTTTAATTAAGATTAGATCTTTAATTAAACTTTCCTTTTACACTTCCATCCCTTATAGTTTTACTAGCTATTATTGTCGTACTTAATTATCAAATGTCTTAGTATTATACACTTATATATTTCGGTACCCATATACACGAAATATATATACTTGTGTTTTATACCTTTAACAATCAATTAGACAATAATATTATCCAATTACCATATGATTTAATAGCTTTAAATCATATCATGGATAATATTTAATTAACACATTGTATATTTACTCAACTGATAAATGTACAAATACTTGTATTAATTAGTTAGTTAAACTAATCCAGTAATAAGTTAAACTTAACTTAATACTTAACTGATTCATAATGACTATTATGAATCATTCCTCTTCGTAATATGATTGCATATCTTGCTCGTATTACATACACTCACCGGTGTGACCCTTAGGTGTTTCGTTGGTTTGGATGTATCATCATTGGTTGACTAACTGTGCACATAATTCCAACATTGGGCCCCACCAAGTTGGATGAACTTGGTGGTTAAGGAGGTTGTTATGAAGTTATTGGTAACTCGTTATGGATAATAACTAGATTTTTATGATGATATTTATGGTAGGTCAACAAGACCTAAAAATTGGTGACATTGCACAAGTTGGAAAGCAAGGATTCGTGTCAATGGACACAATTTGGAGCTAGCTTTGCTAAGGTTTGTACATGAGACTTTTACTGAGTACATAGCAAATGATTTTGAAAACTATGATGTTTTATGAGTCTTTATTAATAAATATTTTTAATAAAGATATGATTAAAAGTATAAGAGAGTACAAGTAATAGGCTATTTAAGTATGTCTAAATGACTAATGATTTTTTAAAGAGATTATGATAATGAAAAGTAATTAATAATTCTTTATTAATATGATGTTTGACTAAGAGTAATGATTGAGAAAGTATGATATTTGGTTTATTAATAATATGTATTAATTAAGCTAACAACAATGATTTTCAAGTATGTATTGATTAGTATATTATACCAATAAAAGTAGTGATTGAATTGCTAGGAGAATAAATATAAAGTGACTAGAATAAGATTGGTATTCTAGTCAAAGAGAAGTTAAAGTAATACGGTTTTGATAAATGATAAATATATTTTATTTAATAAAGGACTTGGTAAAGTCAATATTGAAATTGAATAAGAAACGAGAATAATATGATAATTAGAATAAATGTATTCTAATTTATGTTTGAGTATGTAGTATTGGGGAATAGGCCCGTATTTGATGATTTCAATATGTGTTGAGAAAAGGATCCGGATCATAGATAACCCACATAGTTGGGGGAGTTAGTTAAAGGATCTATGTGCACAGTTAGTCAACCTATGATGATACATCCATGCCTACGAAACACTTAAGGGTCACACCGGTGAGTGCATGTAATATGAGCAAGATAAGCAATGATACTACGAAGAAGAATGATTCATAATAGTCATTATGAATCAGTTAAAGTATTAAGTTAAGTTTAACTTATTACTAGATTAGTTTAACTAACTAATTAATACAAGTGCTTGTACATTTACTAGTTGAGTAAATATACAATGTGTTAATTAAAGATTATCCTTGATGTGATTTAAAGCTATTAAATCATATAAGTAATTGGATAATATTGTTGTATAAATTATATAAAGGTTATTATATAATTAATTATTAAAAGTATAAATAGCAGTATATAATTCGCGTATATGGGTACCTATTTATTAGTGTATTAATACTAGACATTTGATAGTTAAGTGCAACAATAATAAACTAGTTAAACTATAAGGGATGGAACTGTAAAAGAAAAGTTTAATTAAAGATCTAATCTTAATTAAACTAGAAGGACTTAAATGAAACTTATTCTATTATAAATAGAAGGCTTAAGGTTTCATTTAAACCTAATCATTCCCTTAACACCTTACACGAAATCTCTCCTCCTCTCTTGGGAGATTTTGGCCGAACACACACAAGACACCAAGTTTTGGTGTTCTTCGTTCTTCGTATTCTTCGTGTTCTTCAAGTTTTGAAGAACAAGTTCATTGCTTAGATCAACTAGAAGATCGCTCAATTTGTTCATCATTAGTGGACTAATCTTAAGCAAACAACAAGGTATGTTTTTGGGAAACAGCTTTCTCCCTTCTCCCCTCTTGGACGAATTCGGCCAAAGAACCCTAGGTTTCTTTGGTTGATGGTCGAACGAACCCCACAAGCAATGTGTGTGTTCGAGTTCTTCGTACAAGATTTCTTTCTTGTTAATCAAGTTAGATTTCCAACATCCCAATCCTTTAGGGTTTAAGGATTAGGTTTAATCCCACTTCCGCTTTTAGGGATTAAATCAGCTAGTTGGTTTTAACCGGTCAAGAACAAGTTCATGTTCTTGGTCAGCAAGGTTCGAACCAAGCATGTTAGGCGGTCGGTCCTATGGGTCGATCGAGTACAATGAAACCCTTCAGTGGTATCAGAGCGTTGGTTTAGAAATCTAAACTAGATTAAACAGTTTCTTTTGTTTGTTTAATTTTAATTACTTTTTTGTTCCATGTTTTTCTTTCTTCTTCTTAAATTTTGAAAAAGGGGTAAGAACCCTAGGACCAAGAATATTAAACTAGTTTAGTTTAATTGGTCAAAAGGTTTCTAATACCCTAGTAATATTCGAAAATAGCATAACTACTCTAGGATCAAGAACATTAAACTAGTTTAGTTTAATTGATCAAAAGGCTTCTTTTCCTAACCCTAGTTTTTTCGAAAATTGGAAGAACCCTAGGATCAAGAACATCAAAGTTCTTAATCAAGAAGATTCTTTCCTTATTAGTTGATCTTCCAAATCTAAGATCAAGTACGTTAAGCCAAGTTTTGGTTTAATTGATCAAAAGGATCCCTTCCTTTTTCCCTCAAAGATTTCGAAATCAAGGAGGTTACTTGGACACCAAGTTTGTTAAACTAGCCTAGTTTAATTGGTGGAAAAGTTTCCTAGGCTTTAAGGAAATTTTCGAAACCCTAGATATAATCTAGGATTAAACTAGTTTAGTTTAATTAAAAGAATTAATTAGAATAATAATAATCTAAGACCTAGATAATTAAACAAGATTATGTTTAATAGGTTTAATTATTATTTTAATAGATTTATTAAGACTGGTTCTTTAAACCTAGTAATTTAAACAAAGTTTTATTATTTATAAGGTTTAAATTAAAAAGTTTAAATAAATTTATTAAAGGTTATAATCTATCTTAGAATTTAAACAAAGTTTATTGTTTAGATATGATTGATTAAAAGGAATTAATCTTTTAATAAAATGATGTCTTTGATCAAGAAAGTCAAAACCCTAGTTTTGATTGATCAAGAACAAGATTAGGTTTGATCTAATTCATTTAAGGAATTATATAAGATTAAAAGAAGTGTTAATTTTTAAATTCTAAAATTAACAAGATGTACTTAATTATTTATATATGTATATATATTTCGGTATTTTAAATATTTAAAGAAAGTGAATTTTAAAAGATATAAATAAGTTTATACGTATTTTTAATTAGATTAAGTTAAAATACATACGTATAAATTAGATGTAATATTCTTATTAGAATGTTACAAATTTATTATAGAAATATACATATATATATTAAGTACAAGATAAAATGGAACAATTAAAGGATAATGTTATTTTGATCTTAAAGAATAATAGTATAACTAGTTATTGTATAAGTTATAATATAATTAAAACTAGAAAATACAAAGTTATGATCTTATTATAACTAGAAATTGTACAAGTTGAAATTATATGATTAACTAGAAATATACAAAGTTATATATATTAAGATGTATAAAGTTATAAGTTATTATAGCTAGATAATTATACAAGTATAATATAAGTATTTTACAAGTCATGTAATATACTAGATTAATGATCAAGGATAAATAACAAGAACCTATATTTAACTAGTTCAAGTTAAATGTAAGAAAGGTTTAAACAAACTAAGAATTATTATATATAGTCTTTATATAATAAGTTTATTAGTTTCACCAAGTATAAACCGGTGGTTGTGTTAGTTTAAGTTCCATCATGGTTGTTGGAGCTATTGGAAGCTACACAAGAAAATCACAAAGTTTATAAGTGTGTCGTTAAGACATAAGTTTTGGCCGAATCTAATAAGTCAAAACGAATGTTTAATTTCATTATTAAACAAGTGAAAAACTAGGTGTGTTAAACTAGATTTATGATTCAAGTTTATGAATCATAATAGAATTAAAAGTTTAACATAAGTTTTAAAAGTTTTTGAAGTAAGATAAAACAAGTTTTATCATAGATAAGGTTTTTCACAAAACCTAGTAAAAACGTTTTGTGCACCTCGTTTTAGGTATACATATAAATCGCGCAATTCTTGAAACTATAAGTTTTAAAGAATACTTGATATGTGAAAACTAGTTATAAAATAATAACCTAAAATACGCCTTCTCTAGATTACCACACTCTTAGGCAAGTATGATCTAATCGTGAGCAATATAGTTCAGGTAAGTACTTCGGGTGTTCGTTTCTGCAGCGAACAGTTAAGCCGACTAAATAGTCTAAAACTAATGATCTAATCTGAACGATTGCATAAAGTAGGGGTTTTTGTTTTTAAACTAATTAAATGAAGAAACTGATTAAAAGTAACTGTGAGCTTTTGAAAACTGAGACAAATTGACAAAGTAGTAAAACTGTGTTCAAATATGAGAGGGAATATTCACTATGATCGATTCCATCTAGTTCTGGATTTGGTTGGTTAAGTCCCGGTTTAATTGGTGTTCTAGAAGTCAGGTAAGCAGTGGTCTCTAGCTTCCTACAATGACCGTATTATCATTCTTAAGCAAGGTTTTCCTAAAGAATCATACTATGGTCACACTTCAGCTTGTTAATTATATCTAGGCCCGGATTTCCATTACCTTCTAATCTCGAATTCGGTCGTTACTAAGATTAGACTTTCGGTTTCACCTAAGTTATTTGATGCTTAAACTCGAATCCCTAGATCTAGTGGATTGCCAACTACGTCACCGGGGTGAAAATTTGAAGTAATTATTAACTACAAATGCTAGTGGTCACTCAACAAAACAATTAATAATCAACAGTTAAAACAATCAAAAATTCAAGAATAAACCGAAAGGATCTTT
Organism: Calendula officinalis; assembly: GCA_963853835.1. Lineage (NCBI taxonomy): Eukaryota > Viridiplantae > Streptophyta > Magnoliopsida > Asterales > Asteraceae > Calendula > Calendula officinalis. Next base: position 25,793,240 of record OY970825.1, read on the forward strand.
GATATAAATAAAAAAGTGTTCAAAACCAATGTTAAAATCCTAAAAATACCAAACCTAAAGCCTAGATTTCATCTAATCATAGTGAATATAATGATCAGCACATAGACATGCTAAACATCGCAAAACAAACGTAAATATTCAATAAAACAAACATAATTTGATCAATAATGATTAAGAACCGAAATATATGAATGGAATTGAAGATCTTGATCTTGAAACCCCTTGAATTCGTGCACCACAGCTGCTCCTAGGTCAAAAATCGGCGGCCAAAAGATCCCCAAAAGAATGGCTGAATTTTGGCTTAAATACCCTTATTTTCGTTTTGCTCGAGCACTCGACCAGGGGTCTCTCGCGCGCTCGACACAAGGACACTCGCGCGCCACGGGGTGCGACAGGGGCCTGCTCGCGCCGCTCGAGCATGTCTGAATTTCGGAATTTGCTGAATGTTTACGTGTTTGGCCCTTTTCTTCTATAATTTGGACTTTTGACCTGCATTTTATCAACAACATCATAAATTAGGCATAAACACTTCTTTTTACTATAAATCAAGCCTAAAACTTACAATATTGACGGATTTAGATATGTATAAATCTGTCGATATCAAGATGCCCACACTTGAACGTTGCTTGTCCTCAAGCAAATCATCATAAGAAAAATTAATTAACTAGATAATGAATTAACACAATAGACACTTTTCTCAATTTCATTCATAGAAATACAACAATTTTCAGAACCTAGTCCAATTTAGCAGTTAAAATTTTCACTATATTTTATGCCCAAGTTTGTGTAAGACATTAGCTAACTTTTCACAAATCTAATTAAATCTGTAACTATGCTAATTATACTACTTTTAACTTAGATCCTCATCAATCCTTGCATAACCTATAAATACCGTCTTTATGAAAATTACCCAACTAGTAAGGTTAAATTAAGGAAATTTAGTTTATTTATTCATTTCATAGCTTATTTGCTTTATTTATTCATGCTTTGCATGATTATTTATTTATTCGCTCATTTTTTTTAATACACGTTTTGCATGTTTATTAATTTTTATTTTATTTATTTATGGTTTAGTAGAAAGAACCTCAGCTTACATTGTGAATCCGCGTAGCGGACTTTCGACCAACATGTCCAGATCAGTTGACCTTAGAATGCTAGGTTTAAAGGACCCCTCGGGATTACTTGTCCGGAGACACAAGGCCGGATGAAAGTTCTTCTAAATATTTAATTAGGTATTTATTCAAGAATCGATTTGAACCTCAGCTTACATTTTGAATCCGCGTAGCAGACTTTCGACCAACATGTCTAGATCAGTTGATCTTAGAATGCTAGGTTTAAAGGACCCCTCGGGCGTACTCGTCCGGAGACACAAGGCCGGATGAATATTCTCACCGATTCTCAAATTTTTCTTTTATTATTATTATTTAGCAATTTATTCACGTAAACTAAAAGTTCTTAATCCAACCTAATGTCATCGGGAGCTAGCTTTGCTAATCTTAATTTTCTAAAAGACAATTCTTATAGATTTTACAAGACATTTCAAATTTTCCAAGTTAAGAAGTGGTTTAATTAACGAGTTAAAAAATTAATTAGATCGGCGAAAAGCCACAAAAATTGACACATAAAAGCTAGGTAAAATTTTGCCCTTTAAAAAGAACTTTACTGTCTAAAAATTGTTTTCTAAGGTTGAGATGTGTCTAAAATGAAATTTTCGCTGATTAAAACAATTTTGTGTATTTAGATGATTTTCTAGAGAACTATCCAAGTGGTGAAACTCACCCCCATGCCCACACTTAAAGCTTTGCATTGTCCCCAATGCAATAATATTTTAAACAAACGGGTAAAAGTAAATAAAAGAGTAAAAGAAAGGTACTCCCTGGGGGTGCTTTGTGTTGATTCCATGCTTTTGTGGTCCAAAAGAATATGCTCCAATTCCAAGTTTCAACTCCAAACAAGAATTTTGTTCTAAACATCACAACCAACAGAAACACATAAAAATAGAAAACATAAAATAAAGTAAAACAGTAACATAGTCGGATAGTAAAGTACAACCCAATCGAACGAAAAGAAATAAAAGGAAAATAAAATGGTTCAAATTCAAAGACAAACAGATGGATCACTGGTCAAGATCATCGCGGTGTGGTGTCGAGTCATGCTGCTGGTACCATGCGTCATAAGTGTCGAAGTTCGGTGGTCCTATCATGCTCGGGGCGCAGTATGGCATTGGGTTGTAGTCAATTGGTGAGGCGGGTTGAGATCCAAATGATGCTATTGTGGCCTGAGCTTGCCAATTCTGAGACATTTGCAACCGCTATAAAATAAAGTAAAACACTAACATAGTCGGATAGTAAAGTACAACCCAATTAAACGAAAAGAAATAAAAGGAAAATAAAATGGTTCAAATTCAAAGACAAACAGATGGATCACTAGTCAAGATCATCGCGGTGCGGTGTCGAGTCATGCTGCTGGTACCATGCGTCATAAGTGTCGAAGTTTGGTGGTGCTGTCATGCTCGGGGCCCAGTATGGCATTGGGTTGTAGTCAATTGGTGAGGCGGGTTGAGACCCAAATGATGCTATTGTGGCCCGAGCTTGCCAATTCTGAGACATTTGCAACCGCTCGCCTTGGTAATAATTTCGTTGGAGTTGCAATTGCATGTCTCCCATATATTGCTTGACTCCAACGTAGTCGGTTTGTATGTCCGCCATGTGTACCTACAAATTTTCTAAATCTGTATGAAAACCACCCATCCGCATGTCAAGTTGTTGAAAAGATTGAAACGGGTCAAATGCGGATGGCGTTGTGCGAGAACCCGATGCTTGACCTTGACCTAGACTTGGAATGGTATCTTCCACATCTACTTGCATCGCCTCTTGATTTAGTGGCAGTTCCACTTCTTCGTCTTCACTTTCTACACCCTGTTCTCGTCTTGCTTTCTTTCTGAGCCTGATCTCTTCTTGCCTCCTTAGCTCTTTCTCTCTTTCAACCCCGAAATCCCATTCATAATGTTTGGTTTTATCAATTCTTTTAATTGCATGCATACCCTTTAAGGCGTTTTTATCGAGCCATCCCATCTCTAGGGTTTTTAAAGAATCCTTAACTCGCGGAGTAAGTATACCGTAGGTTTTTGCAAGTCGGGAGATGTACTGACTCCCACACAGACCACTGGCGGGTTTTTTTTTTCCCGTGGCTTCACTCAGAAATTGGGCGATAACGTATGGCACGTGAGTGAAAGCTCGTGAATCCCTCAACCGACTTAATAGCCAAAGGTCCATTTGACTCACTTTCTCTCTACTGTCTTTCCTTTGGTTTATAGTATTGGCAAATATCCGGTGGAGGACTTTATCCTCGGTTGAGTACATTTTTGATTATTTTGTATTGGCGTTTTCATACTCGCCAGCACCAATTTCAGCCCAAATGGGTCCATAACGGATATCATCTGCGGGTTCCATCTCACATAAGGATAAGTAACGGTGAAATTCAGGTTGTTCCATCTCTTCTTCTTTATAGAGCTTAAGACGTGTAGCCAAACCTTTCAAAGATAGTTCCCGATATTCACCCCCTAACCAGAACCGCATACAAGGAACATCAAAACCCTCTTTGGCGTCCGCTCTGTTGAAGTGGAAAGATGACAGGAATTGGTAAACCAGTTCTGAGTAGATCGGTTTTCTCATTTCTAAGGCCACTTCCCATGCATTACACTCAAAAATTGGTTCATCATTCTCATCAAAGAGATATCTTGGATAGTATTCCCGTAGGTTCTGAACTTTTCGTACGTCTTCCATATATTTCCAATCCAAAGTTCTACCCGGTTCAACTGATCTGTTTTTTATTTCTTCGTATTTAGCTTTAACTTTCTCTCTTGTATCGGGGTTAGGAATGGTGTTGAAGTTCATGAACACATGTTTTCCCCGTACAATTAATTCTCGGTGAAGGCCATCTTCGTGTACCGAAGTGGACTTGGATGACCCGGCAGCACCTCTTGGTCTCTGTCAAACAATCACATAAGAAAGGAATTCATTAGAAGTGTTATATAACAGAAACTTTTTCAAAACATATAAGGGAAACGATAAAAGATTTAAACTAGTTGAAAAATACCGTTTAGCCTTACCCACACTTAGTTCTAAACATAATTGTACAATTGTGTTTAACTAAGTGTGATTTAATGTAACACTTAAAATAAATTTACATTGAAGGTCATAAAAAAAATTCATCAACTTGTTAACAATTGTAGTTTAATACCAAAAATCATGTGGAAAGATGAAAATTAAACCACATTGTATAAAATTTGAACTAGTATTGCTACTAATTCTATTCAAATCAGTTGTATATCATAATGTGGTGATTTGTAAGCCCAAAACTACATGATTTTCGGATTTTTGGGTCAAGTTCTACCCTAGTTCATGAAGTTTCTTCCCAAAAACCAATTCAAGTTCAAAAATTCGGATTAGGCACTAAGGTATAGTGCAAATTTGACTACATTGCAACCTAAAACTTCAACTTGTCAAGAATCACAAGCAAAACCCGAAACAATTTGAAAAAATTTCAAATTTTCGGCCCTAATTCATAAACCCTAAAAAATTTAAGATTTCTACTCCTAAAAGATGATTAAATGATGAAAAGAGGAGCACACAAACCTTAGATGCCATAGAATTGAAGAAAGGAGGAAGATTCAGCCGGAATTAGGGCTGGAACGGGCGATTTCCGGTGGTGGGATCGAACGGAGAAGAAGCGATGGGGTTAGGGTTCTGGAATTCTGGACGCGACAGTTCGAGAGAAGGGTTTTAATCCGAGCAGCATGCGTGCGCGACTGCCCAGGCGTCGAGGACGCGAGACGAGCGGAGATCCGGATCGACGCTTTTGGTCTCGCTTATGCGGCACGCGATGGGGGTAGGGCCGCGACCTCGGACACGCGACAAGGTCTGGAGTTGGAACGACTTTGGGTCTAGCACACGCGTGCGCGAAGGATAGCGGCTCCCGAGCTCGTAAACGCGACAATGAGCCCAGAGTGGCTCACGTGGCTCGACGAATGCATCCCGGACGCGAGATGCCTTCTGTTCGACGAGGCCTTTTTTCACTGCTGGTCGCGCGAAGCGACAATGTGTCGCGAACTCGGCAAGATCTGGGGAAAAGAAACGACTTCTTTTTTTTTTTTTAACACTAACAATGCAGAATTAAAAAGGACAAAAATATTAAAAACCACGGGTTGCCTCTCGAGAAGCGCTTCATGGATTTACGAGCCTAGAGCTTGACTCGGTCCTGCTCTTCTCACTTGCTTTTCTTCATCGAGGCGAAATGCACAACCTCTCCTTCTTTCTCTTCTTCATCCATTCCTTCGTAGTATTGTTTAAGGCGGTGACCATTGACACTAAAATGACCACCCTTCTCGGTAACAAGGTCGACATATCCCGATGGGTGTTGTTTGACAACTGTGTACGGACCAACCCATTTTGACTTTAATTTTCCAGGCGAAAACTTATATCGAGATTGATATATCAAAACCTTATCACCCGCCTCAAAATACTTACGAATTCTCAACCTCATGTCATGCCAATGTTTACTCCTTTCCTTGTAAATCCGGGATTTCTCATAAGCATGGAATCTTTCTTCATCGAGCTCGTTGAGTTGTTGACGCCTTTCCGTCCCTCCTAAGATAGCATCCATGTTACATTCCTTAATGGCCCAATATGCTTTATGTTCAATTTCAAAAGGAAGGTGACAAGCTTTTCCGTACACCATTCGGTATGGTGTGCATCCGATAGGGGTTTTGAAAGCGGTTCGGAATGCCGATAAAGCATCATCAAGACGTTGAGACCACGTCTTGGGATTTTTCACAATGGATTTTTCAAGAATTCTTTTCAAGGCTCTATTAGTGTTCTCGACTTGACCACTCGTTTGTGGGTGATAAGCCGTTGAGAACCGATGGTGAACACCATATCGTTGGAGGGTTTTCTCCATGAGATGATTTGCAAAATGAGTGCCACGATCGCTAATAAGAGCCCTTGGGCATCCGAAACGACAAAATAAAGACCTCACGAAATTAACTACAACTCGGGCATCATTAGTTGGTAATGCTTTTGCCTCGGCCCATTTAGAGACGTAGTCAACCGCCACAAGTATGTACTTGTTTCCGTAAGAACTTGGGAATGGTCCCATGAAGTCAATGCCCCTCACGTCGAATATCTCACAAACTTGGATGCCGTGCTGGGGCATTTCATCCCATTTGGAGATGCTTCCAGTTCGTTGACATGCATCACATGTCTTGACCAAAGTGTAAGCATCTTTAAAGATGGTAGGCCAATAGAATCCCGCATCCAACACTTTTCGAGCGGTGTAGTTTGGACCGAAGTGACCCCCGGTAGGCCATTTATGACATTCGTTGAGAATGTCTTTTGCTTGACCACCGGCGACACAACGTCTATGCATGAAATCAGCACCGACTCGGAAAAGATATGGGGATTCCCAATGATAATGCTTAAGATCAGAAAAGAACTTCCCCTTTTGCAAAGTCGCTAGATAATTTGCAAAGTCCCCTTGTGATGGGTCATCCCTTTCACAAGAACACCCGCCGCTAGATAATTTGCAAAGTCGGCGAACCATGGGTCATCTTCCTCGGTGTCTTGTAAAGCATTGACGGCCTCGAGAAATTCTTCGGGAAAGGTATCATTAATCTCATTCTCATTAAACTCCTCAAGGTGAGGGTTCTCGAGACGGGATAACTGATCCGAATCAAGGTTCTCCGCCCCTTTTTTATCCTTGATCTCAATGTCAAATTCTTGTAGGAGAAGAATCCAACGAATGAGTCTCGGTTTAGCATCTTGCTTGGCGAAGAGATACTTCAATGCAGAGTGATCCGTATAGACAATGGTTTTAGATAAAACCAGATAAGGACGGAATTTGTCAAAAGCGAATACCACAGCTAAAAACTCTTTTTCGGTGGTGGTGTAATTTGCTTGAGCACCGGTGAGTGTTCGACTAGCGTAGTATATCGGTTGGAAGTGATTGTTCACACGCTGTCCCAACACCGCACCGAGTGCGTAATCACTCGCATCACACATGAGTTCGAATGGTAAATCCCAATCGGGAAATACCATGATAGGAGCATTAGTGAGACGGTCTTTCAAAAGATTGAAGGCCTCCACACACTCGGGATCCAACACGAAGGGTGTGTCCTTCTCAAGAAGATGAGTCATGGGTCGGGTTATCTTGGAAAAGTCCTTGATAAACCTACGGTAAAACCCCGCATGACCGAGAAAGCTTCTCACAGCTTTGACATTTGAGGGTGGAGGGAGTTTAGAAATAACATCGATTTTGGATTTATCGACCTCCAACCCTTCTTGAGAGATCTTATGCCCTAATATGATGCCTTCACGCACCATAAAGTGACATTTTTCCCAATTAAGCACAAGATGGGAATTCTCGCACATAATAAGGACTCTCTCGAGACTCGCAAGACATGAATCAAAGGAGTTTCCAAAGACTGAAAAGTCGTCCATAAAAACTTCCATACAATCCTCGATCATGTCTTGGAAGATGGATGTCATGCAACGTTGAAATGTGGCAGGCGCGTTGCACAACCCAAATGGCATCCTCCTATATGCAAAGGTGCCGAACGGACATGTGAAGGTGGTTTTTTCTTGATCCTGAGGATAGATTGGGATTTGAAAGTAGCCAGAGAAACCGTCCAAGAAACAATAGAAGTTATTTCCGGCTAGTCTCTCTAGCATTTGATCGATGAAAGGTAAAGGAAAATGATCCTTGCGAGTTGCGTCATTGAGTTTTCTGTAGTCAATGCACACTCGCCATCCCGTGACAGTTCGAGTTGGCACAAGTTCGTTCTTATCGTTACGAACAACTGTCATCCCTCCTTTTTTCGGAACTACTTGGACCGGACTCACCCATGGACAATCTGAGATGGGATAGATGAGACCTGCATCAAGTAGTTTTAAAACCTCCTTTTTGACCACATCTTTCATATTCGGGTTCAACCTCCTTTGTCTTTATACACTTGGCTTGAAGTTGTCCTCCATGAAGATTTTGTGTGTACAGAAAACAGGGTTGATTCCCGGTATGTCCGCGGTTTTCCAGGCAAGAGCCCGTTTGTGAGATTTCAAGATTGTTACTAATTGTTTTTTTTTTCAGTAGAGGATAGGTTTGAAGATATGATGACTGGCAGTTCAGATTCTCCTTGTAAGAAAGCATATTCCAGATGGCCAGGTAACGGTTTAAGTTCTAAGGAAGGAGGGTCCTCTAAAGATGTTTTAATTCGGAGATTTTGTTCAGGGTCGAATTTCTCAAAATCGTCTTCATTTTCTTCTGAATCCTCTTCATCAAGGTGAGGTAATTCCTCGAGCTCTGAGAGATCTTGGATAGATTCGGGAGAGTCTAGAGTGACATCACCATAGGTAGTGATGTCATCGCAATCTAGGTCGAGAAATGAAGTAATTTCCTCCTCCATGCACACATCGATGATGTCGATGAAATTGCACGTGTCATCGGAGGCAGAGGTATGCTTCATCGCTTTCTCAATGGAGAAAGTGACTCGGTCACTACCGACACCTAGACTAAGTTGTTGTTTAGCGACCAAGATTATGGCACTGGCAGTGTTCAGAAAGGGTCTTCCTAAGATGAGAGGGACACTTGGTTCTTCTGGGATGTCTAGGATAACAAAATCAGCGGGAAATATGAACCTATCGACCTTAACCAGAACGTTTTCTTCTATGCCCACCGGGTATTTAAGTGATAGGTCTGCTAATCTAACACACATCCTAGTCGGCCTAAGGTCTGTTATTCCTAATTTAAGGAACAAAGACAAAGGCATTAAGCTGATGCTAGCTCCTAAATCAGCTAATGCCTTACAGGGTGGTAAATTATCTATAAGACAAGGGATTATAAAACTCCCTGGATCACCCTTTTTTGGAGGTATGTTTGGTTGGAGGATAGCTGAACATTCCTCGCTTAATATTGCTGACTACACCTCCTCCGTTTGTTCCTTGATTGAGACCAAGTCCTTGATGAATTTCCCGTAGTTTGGCATCCCTGCTAACATGTCAACCAAAGGAACGTTAATGCGCACCTGTTTAATCATTTCAACAAATTTACCATATTTTTCCTTAAGCTTTTCTTTCCTCAAATGTTGAGGAAAGGGGACCTTCGGTGTGTAGGAATTTGTTGTATCTGTTTTGTTGGACCTGTGCGTCTCCTTCGGTTTTGTCTTTTCTGGCTCGGTTGGAGTTTCAACCTTCTGCATGGCCCTCTCCTCTTCATCAGCTGGAGTCTCCTCATTAACCTGTACATCAGAAGAATTTTCGTTAGTATTTAATACAGGTGAACTTACCGTTTTACCACTTCGAGTAGTGATAGCTTTAACATTTTCAAATCCCCTTTTTGGGTTGTCTTCTGTTCTGGGTGGTAGACTGCCTTGCGGTCGTTCTTGTAATGCTTCAGCCATCCTGCCCATATTTCTTTCTAAGCTTTGAATTGCTGCTTGCTGATTTATGTTAATTTGATCTTGTTCCTCGGCTTTCTTGTCATGTTTTTCTATAAATTTTTCAAGCATGAGTTCCATTGATGACTTTGATCCTTGACCTGCAGCATTCTCTCTCGAGGTGGTTGGTTTGTTTGATTATCACGTTGGAAACCAGGAGGTTCGAGTTTCTCGGGGGATAGTTATTGTTTTGGTTATTGTTGTTATAACCTCTGTTGTTATTTTACCCCTGATTATTGTTGTTGTACCCCTGATTGTTTCCCTGATAATTACCTCGGTACCCATTGTTGATGTAGTTCAACTCTTCTTCCGCAGACATCATCGGTTGATGTTGTTGGCAATCTTTAGTGAGATGTGGTCCTCTACATTTATCGCATCCAACCTGTATGGCATGTAAAAAACTTGTTATTTTATCTAATTTACGTTCAAATACCTGTTGGTTATTCTTTATCGCGGCCACTTCATCATTTTGCCGATCATCAACTGCATTTAATTGTCCAACTCTTCTGTCGGATGTCCATTCCAGACTGTTCATGGAGATGTCTTCGAGAAGTTGATATGCTTGAGTTGGGGTTTTGTACATGAATGGCCCACCACTTGATGAATCGAGTAGAGAACGAGATGTATGATCCAATCCCCTATAAAAATGTACACTGTGTTATTTTTCTCAAAACCGTGATTTGGGCACTTCCTCAGTAGGCTTTTTAATCTCTCCCAAGCTTTTGTTACTTTTCACCTGTATCCTGCATAAAAGCCATGATGTCAGTTTTTATTTTGTCAGCCTTAGCTGGTGAGAAATAACGTGTAATAAAGCGACTTTGGAGTTCATCCCAAGTCATAATAGAGCCTGGCTCTAACGATTTAACCCAATCTCTTGCATCCCCAGTTAAACTGAAAGGAAACAATCTTAGTCTCATGGCATCCAACGTTACGTCTCGTTGTTTAAACAGCTCACAAATTTCCAAAAAGTTTTCGAGATGTCTGTTGGGATCATTGCATAATCTGCCATCGAAGTTCATATCCCGCACCATACTAAGGAATTGTCCTTTAATCTCGAAATTTATATTGTTCAGTTCGGGAACTGTGATGGATGGAGTAGGAGCATTTAGTGTTGTCTGTCTAGTACTCCACATGGGTTGCTCTGGTGGTGGTTGATCTCCCATATCGAAAATGGGATTTTCAACAACTTGAAAGTTGATCGAGTCTAGGTATTGCGCTGCTAAAACTGCTCTACGTCGCTGGCGAAGAAGTCTCTCTGGCTCAGAATATGGTGATATCGGATCAGTCTCAGAGCTACGGGTCATACACCTGCAAAACTCAAAGCAATTGTTTAAAACGCAAGTGTTTAACACAATCAATAAAGTAATTCAACAATTTAAAATAAACTTGTCCAAGAATAAATCCCTAGACAAGGATCGATTAAAAGATTAGTTTTAAATAACTAATCAGGCAACTGTTCCCCGGCAGCGGCGCCAAAAACTTGATGTGTGAAAACTAGTTATAAAATAATAACCTAAAATACGCCTTCTCTAGATTACCACACTCTTAGGCAAGTATATGACCTAATCGTGAGCAATATAGTTCAGGTAAGTACTTCGGGTGTTCGTTTCCGCAGGGAACAGTTAAGCCGACTAAATAGTCTAAAACTAATGATCTAATCTGTACGATTGCAAAAAGTAGGGGTTTTTGTTTTTAAACTAATTAAATGAAGAAACTGATTAAAAGTAACTGTGAGCTTTTGAAAACTGAGACAAATTGACAAAGTAGTAAAACTGTGTTCAAATATGAGAGGGAATATTCACTATGATCGATTCCATCTAGTTCTAGGTTTGGTTGGTTAAGTCCCGATTTAATTGGTGTTCTAGAAGTCAGGTAAGCAGTGGTCTCTAGCTTCCTACAATGACCGTATTATCATTCCTAAGCAAGGTTTTCCTAAAGAATCATACTATGGTCACACTTCAGCTTGTTAATTATATCTAAGCCCGGATTTCCGTTACCTTTCTAATCTCGAATTTGGTCGTTACTAAGATTAGACTTTCGGTTTCACCTAAGTTATTTGATGCTTAAACTCGAATTCCTAGATCTAGTGGATTGCCAACTACGTCACCGGGGTGAAAAGTTGAAGTAATTATTAACTACAAATGCTAGTGGTCACTCAACAAAACAATTAATAATCAACAGTTAAAACAATCAAAATTTCAAGAATTAACCGAAAGGATCTTTGATATAAATAAACAAGTGTTAAAAACCAATGTTAAAATCCTAAAAATACCAAACCTAAAGCCTGGATTTCATCTAATCATAGTGAATATAAATGATTAGCACATAGACATGCTAAATATCGCAAAACAAACGTAAATATTCAATAGAACAAACATAACTTGATCAATAATTATTAAGAACCGAAATAAATGAATGGAATTGAAGATCTTGATCTTGAAACCCCTTGAATTCGTGCACCACAGCTGCTCCTAGGTCAAAAATCGGCTGCCAAAATATCCCCAAAAGAATGGCTAAATTTTGGCTTAAATACCCTTATTTTCGTTTTGCTCGAGCACTCGACCAGGGGTCTCTCGCGCGCTCGACACAGGGACACTCACGCGCCAGGGGGTGCGACAGGGGCCTGCTCGCGCCGCTCGAGCATGTCTGAATTTCGGAATTTGCTGAATTTTTACGTTTTTGACCCTTTTCTTCTATAATTTGGACTTTTGACCTGCATTTTATCAACAACATCATAAATTAGGCATAAATACTTCTTTTTACTATAAATCAAGCCTAAAAAATACAATATTGACGGATTTAGATATGTATAAATTTGTCGACATCAATAGTTCTTAAGTTTTAAAAAAGATGTCTTGTAAAATTCTTAAATTCACAAGTCACACATTTTAAACAAAGATTAAGATTGGAATAAAGGTTTCAGTTTAGTTTAAGACTTAAACAAACCCAAGAAAATCTTAGATCTAAGTACAATCGACCTAATGGAACACCTCACTTGTTCAACGATATTCATATTGTAAGGATAAAGAACCTTAGATATGGATTCAAATCATTGCGAGTGTTAGGGTGAGTAAGGTTCTGTGATAATCGGGAGTTCCGGCGCAGAGCATCGCACTGTCTTAGATGGTCTGATCTATTTTGGTGATAATCGGGAGTCCCGGCCCAAAAAGTACTTGAGTAGAATAAACATACTAGACTTTATTACTAACTTATAAATGTACAATTAGATTGTACACGGTTGTAATAAGTTATAAGTCTAAAGATTCTACGACCCCTACGAATCGTGTCAAGTCTTGATACGATCGGTAAGGATATTACCTACCAGAAACAACATGTCTCGTCGGGAAGTGCCCAAACCTTGCGGCGAGAATGTGATATATGGATCCTAGGCCTAAAATATTAATTATGGGTTTATAATATATTTTAGAGAATGTTTATTGATGATTACTAATTAAACTGGGTTTGATTTGTAGATGGCAGCAACAACCATAACGACACGTACCAACAATCACTCACTATGCTTGTTTCTAGATAAGGACGAATTGACTGGGTCAATGTTTCTCAATTGGAAGTGTGATCTTCGGATTATGCTTTGGCATGAGAGAAAGGAAATGTCCTAGAAAAATCAATACTAAATGCTCATACCGCGAATGCTAGAAATGAACCAGGACAAGCATATTACGCTTGTAGGGTGTTTAAATCTCGCGAGGTGGTTAAAAGATCATCGGTGAGTGCTCATGTCATGGAAATTAAAGAGCACATTGTAACACCCGTATTTTTAATACATCATTTAACCATTTAAAATACATTTTCCCAATATATGACATATTATCCAAAATACAGTTTAGCGAAAACTTTAAAACCTTTATCAGAGTTTACAAAAATACGGTGTCACCAAGTATATCAAAACCATAGGCAAACGGGATCTACCTATGAGCTCCCGAACTAAACATCTCTAGGCCACTTCTAGTGCAACCTTCTATCACTTCAAACCTGTACCTGAGTACATAACCACAAAACAAACGTAGTACGTGAGACAAAATAGTCTCGTGAGATACATGGGTTTTTAGACCCCAATAATAATAATAACAATTTCATAAATATATAAACATATATATATATATATACGAAGAATCTCACTACCATTTAGTCACCCTATCGTGACTCTATCAATCTATGCTCTACTAGCAACCATGTCTAACTATCGGGTTGCCCCCGAACTAGTTAGAAGAACAAACATACCTAATACATAAACATGTATGTACTAGAATCACATTAACTTACTAACCGAAATCCATCGCCATTAGTAAGCTTCACATCAACTTATTAACCGAAATCCATCGCCATTAATAAGCTTCAAGATACCGGCAAGAGGGATTCGCCCAATCTACCGATACATGCCTTACTCGCCGGAATACGTCCAGTTAGCAAGACTACTAACGTGGATGAGTCGATGGGAATCCACCCAACTGCCCCTCATTCCACACCTCATGACCGGGGGTCCCCCGCATCATCACGTCATCTCATACTTACCATAACTCAACGGTTATTTCAATCACAGCTTTCGACTATCACATAAATCATCAAACGAGTTAGTTATTCAATAATAACTACATATAACTAGTTCAACATAGTATGAACGTACCTGTACGGTCCCACGGACCCGATCATAAGCAACCCATGTTTACTCTACCTCTATGACCATAGGAGGTCTATACTTGCTTATTTCATAAGATATATTTCTTATTCATCGATATCATAATACTTTTATCTTTCCATGGACTATAATACATAATTATTACTAGTCACTTCATAATCATTTTCATATATATTCGTTCTTTACTTATATTAGTACGTCTTACCAATAGATACTCATTACTACAAAATCATCTCCAATTGCTTTACTAATACATATTTATTAATAAAGACTCAATGTGCATTCTTTTACTCTTTGTCTTTATTATTATTGTTCGTTAATAAAGATTCCATTATTACTTAGTTTATCATACTACTTCCAATATCATCAATCATATTTACCCTCAAGTTCGTCCATCATACTAGACATATTCTAGTATCACACCCTACATACTCTCATACATTTTAGTCACTATCTTTATCAAAATATTTATTAATAAAGACCCATAAATTATCATATGTATTATCAAAACAATTTGCTATGTACTCAGTTTAAAAGTCTCATGTACTCACCTTAGCAATAAAGTGCTCCAACTGTATTCTTTACGCCAATTCCCTTGCTTCACAATTCCATCAACTTCCAAGACTTCACCGAAAGCCTAATACAATTATCACAACATGATCAAAGTCACATACTACTACTAATGTGTCCATCTATCTCTAGATAACACTTACTAACACATTTCCCCCAATTATGTTGATTTACCAAACCCTAGGTTTGACCAACCCTTAAGATTCTTACAAATCTTAATCATACACTTGTTTCCTTTGATAATATACCATCTATAAAGTGTGTACATCACTTATATCACCATAACCCATAACCCCAAGAACTAGGGTTTCAAACCCATATGTCAAAATGCATAGATCTTAAGCTACGAAGATCAAAGAGTGAAGATATACCTTTAATCTTCAACTAGGAGTGAAATCTACCAAAGATTTGTGAAGGATTCGACCTCGAACAGTCTCCAAGCTCGGAAATCGCCAAAGAAGAAACTAGGGTTTTGATATGGCATCAAATTAGCCAAACCCCGACTTAAAGCTGCTCGACCATTGTTCACGACGCGAACTAAGTTCGCGTCGCTAACTTCCCCCACACGCGAACTTAGCGATCGTTACCCAAACGTGAACTACTTCGCGCCCAACTGTCCAATTACCTGATAGCAGTTCCCGATCGGGAAATCCTACTTCACGGCGCGAACTTTATGTGCAGCCAAGGCTGCACTTTTTCATCCTTGTCTCGACCCGGTTTCGTCCATAACTTTCTCATACGGTGTCCAAATGACACGAAACCAATTCCTACGTTCTTTAAACGATTTATCCTGATTTATCATATTTTTATACAATTTATTTATTTACAAATTTCGGGTCGTTACAACTATTCACCCCTTAAAAAGGATTCCGTCCTCGGAATCACTCAAAAATTTCAAATCCGCATTCTACCGAGTATCCGTTCTCATTCTCCCGTGGTTATTACCGTCAAACTTTTCTCATTTCGAATTAGTCAACAATATGTAGGTAAACATTCAATTAACCCCGTTAGATCCAAACGGGTCAAAAATCCATCTTAAGCCTTTAGTGCCCAAATGGGCCAAAATTGCACAATTTTGACCACAAGACTTTCAACCCTTTAACCGATCATTTTATACACATAGAAATGACAAGACCCACGCATTATAATCAACTAATTGACCAACACCAATGTCAAAGTCTAGCTTCGACCAAGTTGCCATATTCCAACATCGTCTAACCCTTGACTTAAGAACAAAGTCAACTATACTTTAACAATTTCCCTTCTCGTTAAGGATCCCATAAATCCTCCTTTCCTTTACAATTGGCCTTTAATTTATGATCCATCTACCATAATATACTCGATTCCCAAATCCAATCTTGACAACACCCAAACGGGTCAAAGTCGTATAATCCGACTACAACTATTTCAACTATTCCATTAATCCTTTCACATGCATACAATCGATACATTATGCCCTCAATATTCACTAATCGCTCATAACGAAAGTCAAAGTCCATCTTTGACTAAGTCAACCAATCACAAATTGGTCTAACTTGACTTTTGCGTGAAGTCAACCAAACTCTTTCAAACTAACAAATTTCATACTCACGGGGTACCATCACTAATTTATCACTTCTGGTTCTACTCGTTATTGTTCCCTTAACAATTGTCCCCGTTTTTCCACACTTTCAATTTTTCTCCCCAATTATCCGAGAATCGTACACTTACATAAAGTCACACCGACCTTTACCAAATCTTGACCATCATTTGGTCATTCATGCCATCATCTAGTTTTCTTTCAACCGTCTTTGCTTCACATCAATCAATTTCATAACTCTATTCTCAATTACCGGAATTAGTTCTCCTATCGCAACATATTCCACTATTTCATACCAGTTTACCATACTTGGTTATCAAATGATAATTTGCTCACTAGGAGTTTCTCTTTCCTCCTATTCTATGAATCGTAGGCATCTCCTACACATGCATGTCCTAAATGAAACCCGCATTTCAAACCAAATTCTCATTTACCATAACATAATAGCAATACTCATTAACCACATGGTTCTACATTCATCATATAAACACATCAACATATACACACATAAAGATATACACACATATATCACGCCAATTTAATCTAAACACCTCTATTGTGCACATATACAAACATATGTATATGTCACACCAATACCATCTGGTATCCATCTTTTTACATCACGTAGCTTTGCTACTTTCTCATCATTCAATCGCCCAATTATTCATCATGCATTCTAGCACCATTCACATAATATCACATTATCGTTTTCTTTCATATCTAACATGTTTCTCATTTGACATAATACTCAACGCGATCCACATGACACTACCTTTTCATCGTCATATGCCTTTGAAGGCCATCACATAATGCGCCTGCATTGTATCCCGCGGATAACTAATAAAAATTTCGTTTCTCTTACACATTAACCACCATTAACCGGTTCATTTCCTTATTACCAAATTTCCAAATCTTTTTGGCACTACGGGAGTAACTATCACTCCATTCCATTAACCATAACTCCCCGGTCATCCCGGTCATTCTTGAGTCAACAAATCGACTCTGGTCTACACTTGCAACCCATGACTTCGCACCCAATGGCCTAACACTCAATTTTTCTACTTTCATACATCGTGGGACTTAGGACTATTCCTTTCCCAATCATAGTCTTACACTACACTATGTCATACATTATCACGCTATTGCTATGACGCTTTTACCGACAATCTTCTTCTCACCTTAGATTATCGAATCCATCAATCCTGTCACATCACTTGCTATGGCTACACGCCAACTTTTACTCAATTGTTTACAACGATTAAATTTCGTCGTCCCCGACGCTTATTCTTTTCCACATATTTTCCATTTATAAATTCTAAGGTATCACTATATCTTAGTCATTCTTTCCTTCACCATTCACGTATAATATTACATTATTTATCCGGATTCCCGCCGAATATCCAAATTCCATTTCAAGGGTCCTATTCCAAAAAATTTCATCCATACTAACAATTCTTATCAAGACTTAGTACTTCATTGTACTACTACACTTCTATTAGAAATACTCACCATATCTCGTGTCTTATCCTTTATACTACATAGTAGTATCAACCCTTATATCCTTACTACATGCGACACACTCGTCTATAATCCTTTCCAATACATACTTCCACACACGTCACTAACCGGGAAGAATATTCCCAAAAATAAATCCCCATGTCATACGACTCGTCTCCAATTTCTAAAAGCACCAATTCGTGCAACAACCAAACAATTAAGCCATAATCACTTAACATCAATCTTCTCCTAAGATCTCTGAGGTTGCATCATGAACCCCCGGTTCAGAACTTCCGAATTACTCAACGGTTTTACATGCTATGAAAACCTTATACAACATCCTCCCATTTCTTCCGACTAGGTCTTGCTACCTTTTTATGTAGACACTTCCCACTACGGAATTGACCATTTGATTACTCTTCCTTCATATGGGTATTGGAATCATTCCACCTACCCTTATTTATTCAATTATTCAAAAATCTTGTTCATATCCTAATTCACAACTTTTTCCAATTTAATGGAGCTCGTCCACTTTTCAGATTCATTCCTTCTCCATACCAGCGTATTCACCAAACAAGATTCAAACAGTCGACTCAACAGTCGAAAACAATACAATTAGATGGAAACATGGCATTTCTCATAGGGGTCGACCCTATCATACCAATGCCCTACGGTCTCAAAAGACTTCACATTGCACATTTCATAACAACTTCTATAGGTCCCCTAGGTTCAACCCTAAACTTAACATAAACTCTCAAGGTCAACCTATCGATCTCAAGGAATCTTACATTCCTATTGCTACAGTCTAAGACTAGGATGGACATCCAACCTAATTCACTTAAACTATAGCTCTGATACCAAGTTGTAACACCCGTATTTTTAATACATCATTTAACCATTTAAAATACATTTTCCCAATATATGACATATTGTCCAAAATACAAATTAGCGAAAACTTTAAAACCTTTATCAGAGTTTACAAAAATACGGTGTCACCAAGTATATCAAAACCATAGGCAAACGGGATCTACCTATGAGCTCCCGAACTAAACATCTCTAGGCCACTTCTAGTGCAACCTTCTATCACTTCAAACCTGTACCTGAGTACATAACCACAAAACAAACGTAGTACGTGAGACAAAATAGTCTCGTGAGATACATGGGTTTTTAGACCCCAATAATAATAATAACAATTTCATAAATATATAAACATATATATATACGAACAATCTCACTACCATCTAGTCACCCTATCGTGACTCTATCAATCTATGCTCTACTAGCAACCATGTCTAACTATCGGGTTGCCCCTGAACTAGTTAGAAGAACAAACATACCTAATACATAAACATGTATGTACTAGAATCACATTAACTTACTAACCGAAATCCATCGCCATTAGTAAGCTTCACATCAACTTATTAACCGAAATCCATCGCCATTAATAAGCTTCAAGATACCGGCAAGAGGGATTCGCCCAATCTACCGATACCTGCCTTACTCGCCCGAATACGTCCAGTTAGCAAGACTACTAACGTGGATGAGTCGATGGGAATCCACCCAACTGCCCCTCATTCCACACCTCATGACCGGGGGTCCCCCGCATCATCACGTCATCTCATACTTACCATAACTCAACGGTTATTTCAATCACAGCTTTCGACTATCACATAAATCATCAAACGAGTTAGTTATTCAATAATAACTACATATAACTAGTTCAACATAGTATGAACGTACCTGTATGGTCCCACGGACCCGATCATAAGCAACCCATGTTTACTCTACCTCTATGACCATAGGAGGTCTATACTTGCTTATTTCATAAGATATATTTCTTATTCATCGATATCATAATACTTTTATCTTTCCATTGACTATAATACATAATTATTACTAGTCACTTCATAATCATTTTCATATATATTCGTTCTTTACTTTTATTAGTACGTCTTACCAATAGATACTCTTTACTACAAAATCATCTCCAATTGCTTTACTAATACATATTTATTAATAAAGACTCAATGTGCATTCTTTTACTCTTTGTCTTTATTATTATTGTTCGTTAATAAAGATTCCATTATTACTTAGTTTATCATACTACTTCCAATATCATCAATCATATTTACCCTCAAGTTCGTCCATCATACTAGACATATTCTAGTATCACACCCTACATACTCTCATACATTTTAGTCACTATCTTTATCAAAATATTTATTAATAAAGACCCATAAATTATCATATGTATTATCAAAACTATTTGCAATGTACTCAGTTTAAAAGTCTCATGTACTCACCTTAGCAATAAAGTGCTCCAACTGTATTCTTTACGCCAATTCCCTTGCTTCACAATTCCATCAACTTCCAAGACTTCACCGAAAGCCTAATACAATTATCACAACATGATCAAAGTCACATACTACTACTAATGTGTCCATCTATCTCTAGATAACACTTACTAACACATTTCCCCCAATTATGTTGATTTACCAAACCCTAGGTTTGACCAACCCTTAAGATTCTTACAAATCTTAATCATACACTTGTTTCCTTTGATAATATACCATCTATAAAGTGTGTACATCACTTATATCACCATAACCCATAACCCCAAGAACTAGGGTTTCAAACCCATATGTCAAAATGCATAGATCTTAACCTACGAAGATCAAAGAGTGAAGATATACCTTTAATCTTCAACTAGGAGTGAAATCTACCAAAGATTTGTGAAGGATTCGACCTCGAACAGTCTCCAAGCTCGGAAATCGCCAAAGAAGAAACTAGGGTTTTGATATGGCATCAAATTAGCCAAAACCCGACTTAAAGCTGCTCGACCATAGTTCACGACGCGAACTAAGTTCGCGTCGCTAACTTCCCCCACACGCGAACTTAGCGATCGTTACCCAAACGTGAACTACTTCGCGCCCAACTGTCCAATTACCTGATAGCAGTTCCCGATCGGGAAATCCTACTTCACGGCGCGAACTTTATGTGCAGCCAAGGCTGCACTTTTTCATCCTTGTCTCGACCCGGTTTCGTCCATAACTTTCTCATACGGTGTCCAAATGACACGAAACCAATTCCTACGTTCTTTAAACGATTTATCCTGATTTATCATATTTTTATACAATTTATTTATTTACAAATTTCGGGTCGTTACAACTATTCACCCCTTAAAAAGGATTCCGTCCTCGGAATCACTCAAAAATTTCAAATCCGCATTCTACCGAGTATCCGTTCTCATTCTCCCGTGGTTATTACCGTCAAACTTTTCTCATTTCGAATTAGTCAACAATATGTAGGTAAACATTCAATTAACCCCGTTAGATCCAAACGGGTCAAAAATCCATCTTAAGCCTTTAGTGCCCAAATGGGCCAAAATTGCACAATTTTGACCACAAGACTTTCAACCCTTTAACCGATCATTTTATACACATAGAAATGACAAGACCCACGCATTATAATCAACTAATTGACCAACACCAATGTCAAAGTCTAGCTTCGACCAAGTTGCCATATTCCAACATCGTCTAACCCTTGACTTAAGAACAAAGTCAACTATACTTTAACAATTTCCCTTCTCGTTAAGGATCCCATAAATCCTCCTTTCCTTTACAATTGGCCTTTAATTTATGATCCATCTACCATAATATACTCGATTCCCAAATCCAATCTTGACAACACCCAAACGGGTCAAAGTCGTATAATCCGACTACAACTATTTCAACTATTCCATTAATCCTTTCACATGCATACAATCGATACATTATGCCCTCAATATTCACTAATCGCTCATAACGAAAGTCAAAGTCCATCTTTGACTAAGTCAACCAATCACAAATTGGTCAAACTTGACTTTTGCGTGAAGTCAACCAAACTCTTTCAAACTAACAAATTTCATACTCACGGGGTACCATCACTAATTTATCACTTCTGGTTCTACTCGTTATTGTTCCCTTAACAATTGTCCCCGTTTTTCCACACTTTCAATTTTTCTCCCCAATTATCCGAGAATCGTACACTTACATAAAGTCACACCGACCTTTACCAAATCTTGACCATCATTTGGTCATTCATGCCATCATCTAGTTTTCTTTCAACCGTCTTTGCTTCACATCAATCAATTTCATAACTCTATTCTCAATTACCGGAATTAGTTCTCCTATCGCAACATATTCCACTATTTCATACCAGTTTACCATACTTGGTTATCAAATGATAATTTGCTCACTAGGAGTTTCTCTTTCCTCCTATTCTATGAATCGTAGGCATCTCCTACACATGCATGTCCTAAATGAAACCCGCATTTCAAACCAAATTCTCATTTACCATAACATAATAGCAATACTCATTAACCACATGGTTCTACATTCATCATATAAACACATCAACATATACACACATAAAGATATACACACATATATCACGCCAATTTAATCTAAACACCTCTATTGTGCACATATACAAACATATGTATATGTCACACCAATACCATCTGGTATCCATCTTTTTACATCACGTAGCTTTGCTACTTTCTCATCATTCAATCGCCCAATTATTCATCATGCATTCTAGCACCATTCACATAATATCACATTATCGTTTTCTTTCATATCTAACATGTTTCTCATTTGACATAATACTCAACGCGATCCACATGACACTACCTTTTCATCGTCATATGCCTTTGAAGGCCATCACATAATGCGCCTGCATTGTATCCCGCGGATAACTAATAAAAATTTCGTTTCTCTTACACATTAACCACCATTAACCGGTTCATTTCCTTATTACCAAATTTCCAAATCTTTTTGGCACTACGGGAGTAACTATCACTCCATTCCATTAACCATAACTCCCCGGTCATCCCGGTCATTCTTGAGTCAACAAATCGACTCTGGTCTACACTTGCAACCCATGACTTCGCACCCAATGGCCTAACACTCAATTTTTCTACTTTCATACATCGTGGGACTTAGGACTATTCCTTTCCCAATCGTAGTCTTACACTACACTATGTCATACATTATCACGCTATTGCTATGACGCTTTTACCGACAATCTTCTCCTCACCTTAGATTATCGAATCCATCAATCCTGTCACATCACTTGCTATGGCTACACGCCAACTTTTACTCAATTGTTTACAACGATTAAATTTCGTCGTCCCCGACGCTTATTCTTTTCCACATATTTTCCATTTATAAATTCTAAGGTATCACTATATCTTAGTCATTCTTTCCTTCACCATTCACGTATAATATTACATTATTTATCCGGATTCCCGCCGAATATCCAAATTCCATTTCCAAGGGTCCTATTCCAAAAAATTTCATCCATACAAACAATTCTTATCAAGACTTAGTACTTCATTGTACTACTACACTTCTATTAGAAATACTCACCATATCTCGTGTCTCATCCTTTATACTACATAGTAGTATCAACCCTTATATCCTTACTACATGCGACACACTCGTCTATAATCCTTTCCAATACATACTTCCACACACATCACTAACCGGGAAGACTATTCCCAAAAATAAATCCCCATGTCATACGACTCGTCTCCAATTTCTAAAAGCACCAATTCGTGCAACAACCAAACAATTAAGCCATAATCACTTAACATCAATCTTCTCCTAAGATCTCTGAGGTTGCATCATGAACCCCCGGTTCAGAACTTCCGAATTACTCAACGGTTTTACATGCTATGAAAACCTTATACAACATCCTCCCATTTCTTCCGACTAGGTCTTGCTACCTTTTTATGTAGACACTTCCCACTACGGAATTGACCATTTGATTACTCTTCCTTCATATGGGTATTGGAATCATTCCACCTACCCTTATTTATTCAATTATTCAAAAATCTTGTTCATATCCTAATTCACAACTTTTTCCAATTTAATGGAGCTCGTCCACTTTTCAGATTCATTCCTTCTCCATACCAGCGTATTCACCAAACAAGATTCAAACAGTCGACTCAACAGTCGAAAACAATACAATTAGATGGAAACATGGCATTTCTCATAGGGGTCGACCCTATCATACCAATGCCCTACGGTCTCAAAAGACTTCACATTGCACATTTCATAACAACTTCTATAGGTCCCCTAGGTTCAACCCTAAACTTAATATAAACTCTCAAGGTCAACCTATCGATCTCAAGGAATCTTACATTCCTATTGCTACAGTCTAAGACTAGGATGGACATCCAACCTAATTCACTTAAACTATAGCTCTGATACCAAGTTGTAACACCCGTATTTTTAATACATCATTTAACCATTTAAAATACATTTTCCCAATATATGACATATTGTCCAAAATACAAATTAGCGAAAACTTTAAAACCTTTATCAGAGTTTACAAAAATACGGTGTCACCAAGTATATCAAAACCATAGGCAAACGGGATCTACCTATGAGCTCCCGAACTAAACATCTCTAGGCCACTTCTAGTGCAACCTTCTATCACTTCAAACCTGTACCTGAGTACATAACCACAAAACAAACGTAGTACGTGAGACAAAATAGTCTCGTGAGATACATGGGTTTTTAGACCCCAATAATAATAATAACAATTTCATAAATATATAAACATATATATATACGAACAATCTCACTACCATCTAGTCACCCTATCGTGACTCTATCAATCTATGCTCTACTAGCAACCATGTCTAACTATCGGGTTGCCCCTGAACTAGTTAGAAGAACAAACATACCTAATACATAAACATGTATGTACTAGAATCACATTAACTTACTAACCGAAATCCATCGCCATTAGTAAGCTTCACATCAACTTATTAACCGAAATCCATCGCCATTAATAAGCTTCAAGATACCGGCAAGAGGGATTCACCCAATCTACCGATACCTGCCTTACTCGCCCGAATACGTCCAGTTAGCAAGACTACTAACGTGGATGAGTCGATGGGAATCCACCCAACTGCCCCTCATTCCACACCTCATGACCGGGGGTCCCCCGCATCATCACGTCATCTCATACTTACCATAACTCAACGGTTATTTCAATCACAGCTTTCGACTATCACATAAATCATCAAACGAGTTAGTTATTCAATAATAACTACATATAACTAGTTCAACATAGTATGAACGTACCTGTATGGTCCCACGGACCCGATCATAAGCAACCCATGTTTACTCTACCTCTATGACCATAGGAGGTCTATACTTGCTTATTTCATAAGATATATTTCTTATTCATCGATATCATAATACTTTTATCTTTCCATTGACTATAATACATAATTATTACTAGTCACTTCATAATCATTTTCATATATATTCGTTCTTTACTTTTATTAGTACGTCTTACCAATAGATACTCTTTACTACAAAATCATCTCCAATTGCTTTACTAATACATATTTATTAATAAAGACTCAATGTGCATTCTTTTACTCTTTGTCTTTATTATTATTGTTCGTTAATAAAGATTCCATTATTACTTAGTTTATCATACTACTTCCAATATCATCAATCATATTTACCCTCAAGTTCGTCCATCATACTAGACATATTCTAGTATCACACCCTACATACTCTCATACATTTTAGTCACTATCTTTATCAAAATATTTATTAATAAAGACCCATAAATTATCATATGTATTATCAAAACTATTTGCAATGTACTCAGTTTAAAAGTCTCATGTACTCACCTTAGCAATAAAGTGCTCCAACTGTATTCTTTACGCCAATTCCCTTGCTTCACAATTCCATCAACTTCCAAGACTTCACCGAAAGCCTAATACAATTATCACAACATGATCAAAGTCACATACTACTACTAATGTGTCCATCTATCTCTAGATAACACTTACTAACACATTTCCCCCAATTATGTTGATTTACCAAACCCTAGGTTTGACCAACCCTTAAGATTCTTACAAATCTTAATCATACACTTGTTTCCTTTGATAATATACCATCTATAAAGTGTGTACATCACTTATATCACCATAACCCATAACCCCAAGAACTAGGGTTTCAAACCCATATGTCAAAATGCATAGATCTTAAGCTACGAAGATCAAAGAGTGAAGATATACCTTTAATCTTCAACTAGGAGTGAAATCTACCAAAGATTTGTGAAGGATTCGACCTCGAACAGTCTCCAAGCTCGGAAATCGCCAAAGAAGAAACTAGGGTTTTGATATGGCATCAAATTAGCCAAAACCCGACTTAAAGCTGCTCGACCATAGTTCACGACGCGAACTAAGTTCGCGTCGCTAACTTCCCCCACATGCGAACTTAGCGATCGTTACCCAAACGTGAACTACTTCGCGCCCAACTGTCCAATTACCTGATAGCAGTTCCCGATCGGGAAATCCTACTTCACGGCGCGAACTTTATGTGCAGCCAAGGCTGCACTTTTTCATCCTTGTCTCGACCCGGTTTCGTCCATAACTTTCTCATACGGTGTCCAAATGACACGAAACCAATTCCTACGTTCTTTAAACGATTTATCCTGATTTATCATATTTTTATATAATTTATTTATTTACAAATTTCGGGTCGTTACACACATGGATCATATTGAATTAATAGGATACCCAGTACCGTTGTAGTTAGCAACACTAATGATATTAAACTCGTTGTCAGATGACTATAAGCATTATATAGTCAACATGGAGCAATCCATTGATGAGCTACATTCCATGCTCATGACTACTGAGTTGATTTGGGGACCAAGTTTAAGAATGATCTCGTAGTAACCGATGACGGTAGTGATCAGAGAAAGAGGCGCAGTGGAAAGGGAAAGGATAAAACCGATCCCAGCCACGGCGTGCCTAAAGGGTAATGGAGTCAAATAAAAAGGTCAAGAAGGTAAAGCCAAACAAGGACCGAGAATCGGTGTCTTGGTTGTGGCAAGGGTCAAAGGGTAGGAGGCAATGCTTACTCCTTAGTTGACTTGACCAACTTCTAGATACTCTCTTCCTACTTGTAGAAGTTTATTACAAGTAACTCAACTTTAGCAATCGTTTATTGCATATGATGATAAGTGAGATGACCGGCATGAGATGGTGATGATCCCACGAGCACCAAGTTTTTATAATTCAGTGTTTTTTATAGATTCGGTAAAACAGTCTTATTTTATTGTTTTGGATAATTTTTACTTTATGTTAAAACAAGGTTTTTGGTTTTAATAAATTTTCGAATCCATGGTTGAATTATATTGTGTGGATGTGCGATAATTACGCCAGTCAAGGTTTATGACTAGATTGTAAGTCAAGTTTTTGATTTACTTATATTTCATGTTTTATACTTGTTTGATTGTTGTATGAATGAAATATGTCTTGATAGCTCAAGGTACTTAGATACTAGTAATTAGAAAGTTTTTCTAATGAAAGTATTTAAGAGTTTTATGGAAGCATAAGGTTCAAAGATTATTGAACTTAGTTAAAACATCTTAAGTAATAGTCATTACTTATGATAGTAAGTTTTAAAGTATTAGTATTAATATAGTATGATTATATTGGATATAATCAAGATAGACTTTAAGAGTATTACTACAAGTTTTTTATACTTGTAGTAAAGGATTTAATGAAGTCATAATTCCATAATAGGAATAATTGGATATTCGTATAATCCAAGCAAAATGACTTAGACATTAAATAAACTCTTAAAAGAGACAAACTATATTAAGGTGTTTAAGAATTAGAAGGTATTATTGCAAGTCTTTTATACTTGTAATAAATACAATATTTAATCAAGTCATAATTCCCTTATAGGAATAATGGATATTTAAGAAATCCAAGGAAATGACTTTGACATTAAATAAAGTTCTTAAAAGAATACTAATGTATTTAAGAATTGGAAGTATCGTTTCAAGTGTCTTATACTTGTTAGATACAGTAATCAATAAAGATCATAATTCCCTAAACAGGAATGTTGGATATTCGCAAATCCAAAGGATGATCTTAATTATTGATGGAATTCTTAATAGATTAAACTACAAGTTATTGACTAGATCAAAGTAGTTTAAGAGATACTTAAATTCCATAAAAGTAAGTGGGAGCTAAGACTAACGTAATTCATTAAAGATGTTAATGAATTCAGTAAGTTAGTAAGACATTAACAACAAGGTTTTACCAAGTCGTTAGCCAAAAAGTTAAGAGAAATAAATGATCATTGATTAGATTATTGCAAACCTAATAGCGTGATCATAAGTCTTGTGATTAATTATTGCATATCTAATAGGTTGTTAACACTTCAATGAACAACATAATCATTTAAGGAAATCTCTTTAACTAGTAAGAATATCTACAAATCAAGTAACTAAAAGAGGCTTTAGTTACAAGGATAATTTTATGAATTCAAGAAACTAAGGAGTTAATTTCCAATCCTCCTATGTTTTCCGAATTACATAAAAAGGCAAGACTAGAATATGTTCTAAATGTTGCATAAACAATATCTAGCAAAGACAAAAGAAACATTATTCCTAAATACTCGTCTTGTGTCTTTAGTTTAATAGAAATGATTGGTTTAGTGATAAAGTTATAATTAAAATTGTAAGAATCATTAAGTAATCAACACGAACAAAAGGAATAAGTAATGATCCAGTAATAATTCAGTATCTATGTCCAGTGAGGAATAATACATGAGTTAGTATCATTGTTATTCAGACTTTGTATGTTTTACAATATCCATGAATAAAAGTTTCTTTATTCAAAAAGATATAAATCCCTGACTACTCGTCTTGGTGGGAACCTTGATGGGACGTTAACGTCATCGCGATATTTGGTGGTAGATTCGAAGTTCTTCGAAGATGGCTACACAAGTTTTGTGTAAACCAAATATCGGTGATATTCTGTTGGAGGCTCAACGAATATTGGATCGACCACCGTGACAATACTTCGTGGTTGAAAAGTTCAAAAGTATTGTTCACTAGGATTGTCCTTAAGCCTGAGGTATTTGGTTTAGGATACAATGACTAATGTGCTTTGGTTCGTCTTAGACAATTCTGAAATATGTTTGTCATACGAGGCGATACTGGGTACAAAGGAAGTTGTATTTTGAATCGAAATATAACAAGATGGCAATTGCACCTCCTTTTAAGTAGAGATATTTATAGGTCCTTTGACATGATGAGAAACTGACAAGTGCACGGCCGTCCCCAAACGAACTGATTTGTTCTTTGTCGTTTATCACAGCAGTTTGAATCAAGAAGTCATAAAATGATTTCGAATACAAGAGTTGATATTTTCTACCATGCGCGTATTCGTTGTCACAAATATCGTTCTGCAAGGGATAAGCCTAACATATTTGCCCAAGTAGTAGAGACAGAGTGTTCTTTACTAGGAGACGCTATTAAAGAGTTTTTCATAAACTATACCTGGGTTATGTAAGCTGTTTTTATGGGGATGGTTACATACATCCCCATCTAGAAGGCCAATGTAGCTCGTATCATTAAGATAAAGGTTACGAACTTGCACAAGTGGGAGTCTGAAGGATTTATGTGCACAGTTAGTCAACCTATGATGATACATCCATGCCTACGAAACACTTAAGGGTCACACCGGTGAGTGCATGTAATACGAGCAAGATAAGCAATGATACTACGAAGAGGAATGATTCATAATAGTCATTATGAATCAGTTAAAGTATTAAGTTAAGTTTAATTTATTACTAGATTAGTTTAACTAACTAATTAATACAAGTGCTTGTACATTTACTAGTTGAGTAAATATACAATGTGTTAATTAAAGATTATCCTTGATGTGATTTAAAGCTATTAAATCATATAAGTAATTGGATAATATTGTTGTATAAATTATATAAAGGTTATTATATAATTAATTATTAAAAGTATAAATACAAGTATATAATTTGCGTATATGGGTACCGAATTATTAGTGTATTAATATTAGACATTTGATAGTTAAGTGCAACAATAATAAACTAGTTAAACTATAAGGGATGGAAGTGTAAAAGGAAAGTTTAATTAAAGATCTAATCTTAATTAAACTAGAAGGACTTAAATGAAACTTATTCTATTATAAATAGAAGGCTTAAGGTTTCATTTAAACCTAATCATTCCCTTAACACCTTACACGAAATCTCTCCTCTCTTGGGAGATTTCGGTCGAACACACACAAGACACCAAATTTTGGTGTTCTTCGTTCTTCGTGTTCTTCGTGTTCTTCAAGTTTTGAAGAACAAGTTCATTGCTTAGATCAACTAGAAGATCGCTCGATTTGTTCATCATCAGTGGACTAATCTTAAGCAAACAACAAGGTATGTTTTTGGGAAACATCTTTCTCCCTTCTCCCCGCTTGGACGAATTCGGCCAAAGAACCCTAGGGTTCTTTGGTTGATGTTCGAACGAACCACACAAGCAATGTGTGTGTTCGAGTTCTTCGTACAAGGTTTCTTTCTTGTTAATCAAGTTAGATTTCCAACATCCCAATCCTTTAGGGTTTAAGGATTTGGTTTAATCCCACTTCAGCTTTTAGGGATTAAATCAGCTAGTTGGTTTTAACCGGTCAAGAACAAGTTCATGTTCTTGGTCAGCAAGGTTCGAACCAAGCATGCTAGGCGGTCGGTCCTATGGGTCGATCGAGTACAATGAAACCCTTCATTAGTGACACCTACTTGGGGCGGTACCACCCTGCGCAAGGGTAGTGTGTCGAGAAATAGATAACCCGGAAAGCGTGGGAGTTTCAGATAACCTGGAAATCGGGGGAGCAATAGATAACCCGGAAACGGGGGAGTTTACCTAGCTAACCCACATCGGGGGAGTTTGCTTCGGAGAGGTCCGTAGCGTATGTTATAAAGTATGTGTAAGCACATGTTAGCTTACAAGTATGTGATTTTGATGAGAGTAAGCTTATGGTTAGCTTACTAGTATATATGTATAAAAAAGATAAGATCACGAGTTAATAAGTAATAAATGAATAAAGAAAAGTAGTGAATATGACTTTTATTATATTTGAGAATGGGTCGAAAACCCATGTATCTTACGAGACTATTTTGTCTCACGTACTACTTTATTTTTGGTTATGTACTCAGGTTCGAGATTGAAGAATTAGAAGGTCGCGATAGAGGTGACCTAGAGATGTTTTAGTTCGGGAGCTTATAGGTAGATCCCGTTATCCTATGATTATGATATTATCTTTGTAATACCATGTTTTATAACTCTGATAATCTTTTAAAAAAGCTTTTGTTAAACCGTATTTTTTGAATGACATGGAATTTGTATTTTTAATGATTTAACATGTGTTTTAAAAATTGAGGTGTTACACGAACTCCTTTACAGGACAAACCCAGCCCCCATAGGCCATACTTGGCACCACAAGAAGTATTTATAGGAATCGAACTTACAACCTCACACCTCATATGTGAGTAAACTCATGCATCAATCAAGCTGGGCTAGACAACATTTGCTCCAAACACCCTTAATAGAGTGATAAACTTGAATGGGTGAATTGTGATAAGAATAAAGAGGGAGGGGAAATTTTGAAAATTCATTTTCCCACCGAAAAAATTTAATTGCCGCTAAACCACGTAGATCTCGAAAACTTCGAAAACCAATCAGAAAACCAATAAAGCTGAATCTTTAGTCTAACTTGTACGTACGCATTAATGTTGTACATATTCTCTGGATTTAGCAATTCCACATCTGGAAAAATAGTTGGTACGAATAAAAGTACCCATAGAGGCCTTGAGGCTAGAGATAATCCTCTTGTTACTCGCCTCTACCTTCTTCGACTCTTTCACAGCATTTTCAGGTAACAACGCTATCTTTTTTCTATCTTCTTACGTCTGTTTAATTAATTTGAAGCTATGAATTGAATAAATTTTGTTACCTTTGTTGTTAGTTTTGGTCGAATTGAGAAATCATGGCAAAAAAATGCTCCAATTCGAAGATTATGCTGTTTAGGGTTATTTCATGAATTATTTCTTCCAGTTTTTGATTTATGTCGTTTACACGTGAATTAATTATTATTTTCAGATAATCTCACATTATTTCACTCAGATATTTGATTTAGGGTTCGTCGAATTACCAATTTTTGTAATATACCGGTAAACCTAATTAGATCTGTTCGTACAAGCAGATCCGTTGACTGTTCCGATTCCTGATTTAACCTAATAGACATCAATTCTTCGAGAATATATAATTTTCATTTTTACAAATTAAGCTTTCGTGTAATGTTTTGATTTCTCATATAAAACTCTGAGACTGTTATATTATATCTGTTTGAAGTTTGACCTGTGTGTGCAGGTACAAAAATGGCGGGAAAGGGTGGGAAGGGTTTATTGGCTGCAAAGACAACTGCAGGTGCAGCTGCTGCTAATAAGGATAAAGATAAGAAGAGGCCTACCTCCCGGTCTTCACGAGCTGGGCTGCAGGTATATATATAAACGAAAAACCATACAATATGTATGTACACAGCATGCATTCTTTGTCTTTTTTGAATGAATTACACACACACACACACACACTAAATCTACACCATTTATGTCCACAACAGGTTTTGAACTCACAACTTTGTGAGACACATACCACTGGGCTACAAGCCTTTTGGTATACAACATGCGTTCTAATTCTAATAATGTGATCTTAGTTATATATGAAGTAAATTGTTTTAAGATGGAGGTAGTGTGGATTTTCAGAAAGTGGTTATGTTTTTTTTTTTTGGTAAAGGGACAAAGTCCGGTAAATAGAACAGATAAAAGAATGCAATACATGCCTACTAATGCACCCCCAGAGTATAGATATAAGGACAAAAGCAGCCCAATAAACCACTGATACATTTCCCTTTATGAATTCAGTTTCCAGTTGGAAGAATCCACCGCCACCTAAAAACAAGAACCTCAGCTCACGGGCGAGTGGGGGCCACAGCCGCCGTTTACTCAGCCGCCATCCTAGAATACTTAACCGCCGAAGTACTAGAATTAGCCGGCAACGCCAGCAAAGATTTAAAAGTCAAAAGAATCACGCCACGTCATCTGCAGTTGGCAATCCGTGGTGATGAAGAACTGGATACTCTCATCAAAGGTACCATTGCTGGTGGCGGTGTTATCCCTCACATCCACAAATCACTCATCAACAAAACCACTAAAGAGTGAACTTGTTTCACTATGGACTGTTGACTGTTTGACTTCTTTAGTATGTAGCTTTTTTGGTTTCTGGTATTTGTAAGGATTCATGTAGTTTGACTTTGACTTTATTTGATTCTTAGATTGTAGAATTGCTGGTGTACATCGATTGCATGCTTGCCTGCGTTTCATATTTGTTTCTTGTTAGGATTAAATTTAAGTGTGTTAATGACTATTTTACTAATGAGATAGTAAGCTATTAACAAATTTGGTCATGTTTGTGTCCTGAGTTAATATGACACGACATGATAAAAATGCACGATACGAATGAAATTGGGACGGAATTGAAATATGAATTCGTATCTGACAAAAATGCACGATACGAACGAAATTGGGATGGAATTGAAATATGAATTCGTGTCCGTGTTGTTTAAAACAAACATAAAGTTGTGTCGTTTGGGTTAGAAATTATCATGAAATTGGCATGATGGTTAAGCATATACTAAGTAACTATTGGAATTTTTAGTAGTAATTTATGTTATATTTTATCGTGTTTGGCGGTTTTTAAGCATATACTCCGTACTAAGTAAGTAATTTGATATTTTTATTATATATCCCGTGTTTGTCGTGTTTGTCGTTTTTTAATTGGGCCGAGTTCGTATTGGCCACAAAATACACGGCTTCGCGTTGAGTTGTGTTTGGGTTGAAAAATAGAATTTGTGGCATGTGTGTTACACAAAAAACGAAACATAGTTTTTAAGTTTTTACTGAATATTTTAGGTCGACTTTTAGTATTTGGAGCCTGTTTAAGTGTTTATGTGGTATGTTTCAAATCTGATCTTTGGTCATGTTTTGTTATGCTAATTAAATTTTTTAAGGTTTGCTTTTGGTAATTTTGTTTTCTGTCCTTGATATAATATTCAAAAGCTTCTTAATTTAAGAAATTTTAGATTGAGACTAAACTATATATTGTAAAGATTAAACCTCTTAAAAAAATAAAAAATGAACATGATTATATTGTTTAATATTCAACTAAGAAAATTATATTCATTACAGAGTCATTGTTCTATGTTTTAAACAATAGTAAGTAAACAATAGATATCAGTGAGGATTAGTTGTTTAAAAGCTAATGCAGGCCTCTTTTAAAAAATGATTGCAGTTTAAACACAGAGATTGATAAAAGAAAAGGACATTGACAATATATTAAATAATTAATCTATCATAAACTAATGAAATGAAATCAGTCTAAAATCAAACTTTCTGATATTTAAAATTAAAATAAAACAACTAGTAGAAAAGAGCAAATTATATTATTGTTTTGTTATTCGATACTTACAAATCTAACAAGCTGCTTAATGTTCTCATATGGCCATTTTAAAATTGATAAGCCTCTAGCAAAATCAATTTAATTTGGAATTTATAGAGAACGAAGAGCATGTGTTCACATTCTGAGACAATTTTATAAAGATAATATCATATTTATAAATTAACATGTTGATAGAACTACATAAAATAGATTTAACTAAATAAATAATGTTGTGACGAAGTCATAAGAAATCTAGAAATAAACAATGTATGGTGGGGTAACAAGGTATCTAAACAAGAGTGTTATGAAAATTCTCTTGTTCTTTATTTTGTACGTATTATAGACATACAATTATCAACACTTGTATATATGTATGAATCTATCCCCTTCTAACCTTAACGTCTCTCTCATAAACCATGGAAACCACCATATTTTTCACTCCCGCAAGGATCGGAATCCCATCATTCGTTCCACCAACAAGACGTTGCCCAAAACATAACGTTCAATTGAAACATAGTTATCCTAAAGTTGTATCGGTATTAACACCACCAACTTCAACCAACAATTTGAAGTCAAAGGCCGCTAGTAGTTATAGTATAACTACCACTACAACAAAAACAATCTATACAGATAATTGGTTCGAAAATGTTGCCATTAATTACCTCTCCAAAGCCGTCCAAGATACAACGGGTTTGTTTTGTTAATCTTAATTTTTTATCTTCTTCTCGTTATACTTTGAAACATTTAAATGTTATTAGGGGCGGACTTTTATAGGGCTTGCAGTGTCCCTTGTCACTTGAATTTTTCTAGGGTGTTATGATGCTATTATTATCAGATTAAAAAGCCTAACAAATAACCAAATCAATCTTAAAAAACCTAAACCTAAAGTATTAGCCAACAATTCAGACTTAAAGTCCAATTCCAAATCTAAACCAAATACCAAGTATTAGTGGGCCACTTGACCACACTTTTTCGATCCCCACAAGAGTGTTAGTGCATGTGGAAATTTCTTTAATGTTATTATGTTGTCTTATTAATACCGCCAAAACTAGATGTGCGAAAATGAAATGTTTATCAATCATAATGTTTGTTCCGCCCTTAATGATTTTGTTAGGTTTGTTAATGTAATATTTGTTGTGGGTCGAAAATGTAGGTTTGGGAAACGAGGAAAATGGGTATGATAGCTTGGTGGTGGCAGCCGGAGCGGTTTTCCGGAGATTTGACCCGGTCAAACAACGTCAACTTGTTGTGAAGGCTCTTCAAAATGCTATTCCTGGGCCTGTCTCCTCACTGGCAAGTCTTTACTTGTTGATCATTTTGTTATTGTCGTTTTGATGCGTTTTACCCGAACAGGCCGAATGACATTCTAATTTACTTACTATCAATTTATTATTATATCTTTTCTAGAAATATGTTACTCTTGTTATTTTAGTTTATAAAAACAATATTTCTGTTTTGGGCAAGTATTTTACACGTCTTCGCACCATAATCCTCACTAATTTTTTTTAACATAAAGACCGTTTCTATTTAATCGTATCGATCATTTATAATAATAATTAATTACTTGTACTTATTTAAAAAATTTGGTTGAACGCACTGTATTTATTTAATCATACATTGCATTTACTTGATCTGGAAAAGAATCTAAAATGTATTTTATTCACCAAATTGATAACTTATTTTAAGTTCGTTGTATATATTTTATAGCCCAAAACAAGAGTTTGCCTCTATAGAAAAAGTATTTAATCTTATCACTTTGTTTATATCAATTTCGACCGGTACGGCAATAATCAGTTTTCTATTAATTTAAAAATGAAAACGAATATTAAACGTTATCATATATGGAATAATGCATACAAACATACAAAAAACATCAGTTGAACTCTTGTTGTTGCATCAAACAGATCAAAACATTGATGCCGCCTTCGAAGTTTACGAGAGAATATTTTGCGACATTCACAACAATCTTCTTCCCGTGGCTTGTCGGTGCATGTGAGGTATGTATGTATGTGTTCAAGTTCATCATTTCGTGTTTTACATTTCAGATTAATCAAAATCATATATAAAATACTAAAATAGCATATGATGTAGACTAAAAAACAATATTATAAAAATTGAACTTGTTGGTTTACATGAATACCAGAAACAATTCTTGCAACTATCATTGATTCAACGAATTATACCGATAATCAAAGTGAATTTCAATCAAAGACAAATTATGTGAAATGAGAGAGAAAAAAATGAACGTTCATCGATATCAAAATTGAATGTTCCAATGTCTAAAAACACTCTAAAACAAGTCTAGATTTTTTAATGCGCCAAAAAAATAAAAGGGCCGAAAACTAGTTCACAAACAAAGTCCAAAAACTAGACAAAAAACTTTTAAATGCAAATAACTCTAAAAATACAGCGTTGTTTGGGCCCGGAATTTCTGTAAACCACCTAGGATTGTTTATCAACACGTTCTCCTTGTTGCAAGCTTCGGTTTGACTGTTCATAGGCCGAAATGGAGCCTAGTAGTCCAAGTTATGCCCATTTTAGTGCTGCATCTTTTCTCACACAATCTTAGATACCAAGAAACAAAAGGACATGATCTCCATGGTTGGTCCTGCATTAGCATACAAGATGATCTTACTAATTTATTTTTTGCATAAAAGGTAAAAGCATCTGAATTTGAAGGAAGGAAAGAGAGAAATGTTGTCCATATAAAGAAATGCAGGTACTTACAATGTTATAATTACAACCATTCATACAATTTTTATTGACTAATATCATTTTTAACGTCTTTTCGTTTAATTTAGGTTTCTGGAATCGACTAATTGCGCAGGAATGTGCACCAACCTCTGCAAAATACCGTCACAAGAGTTCGTTAAGAGCTCGTTTGGCGTACCACTCAACATGGTTCCGAGTAAGTTAACTGATCACAAAAATAATATATTTGTTTAATTAATGTTAAAGTGCAAAAATATTTAAGGAATAAATTGTGATAATCTACAGATTTTGATGATATGAGTTGTGACATGATATTTGGGCAAGATCCCCCTGCCTTACAAGATGATCCTGCTTTTAAGCAACCATGCTACAAACTATGTAAATAATTTCAAACACCCTTTGTAGTTTATATATGTTATTACTTAACTTAACTTTGTAGTTAGATTTTTAATATTCTGAACTTGGTTGACCATACTTTGAACTATAAAAATTGCAGCTCTGAACTTGCAAAAATGGTCAATTTAAGTACATTGACTTGTTAATTTAATTGTGTTCTCTTACATAATTACTTTATTTATAACTTTTGACGAACTAGAAAATATGAGTTCATCTAAATTTATCAAAGTAGAAGCTGTAAGATAGTGTGAGAATTCATGTTAATAGAAACAAATGGTAGGAGAATTCATGATCAAATTAGTGAGTCATTGTACTAAATTAACTATTTTTTCAAGTTTAAGGTATCATGTTGCATAGTTCATAGTTTAATGTATTAGAGCTAGCAGTCAATCATGTTCAAAATAGTAAAGTGAATTTTGTTCTTAAATTTAAACAAAATAAAACAAACAAAATTTGTTCATTTAGTTTGGTTTATTTACAGCACACTAATATTTCTCCTATCTTATGTACTCTGTAGGTAATGTGAAAAATAAGCATGATACAAACTGCATCAGCTAAGGATACGGAGTAATACAGAAACTAAAGACCTAAAAGCTTGAAATGTACTACTTTAGTTCAATTATAAGTATATTTTCTATTATAAGTTATCAATACCGGTGGAAATGTTAAGATTTATATTATGAATTGTGATTATTAATATATATTCGCTAATTCGATTAAAATGGGAGGAACAAATGTAAAATGATACATTTATAAAAATTCATTATTCCTAAAACATGTCATCTTTACAAAAGGAGCTGACCTTTATATTAACAAGAGGTTGTGGATTTGAATTGACGAAAACAAAAGGTTAACTATAAACATTTAGCATTTAGCATTTTCCTTGAATGTCAGGATCGATTAACTATAGAGAAGTTAATAAACACCTTAGATCTAATTGACTATAGAAGTTGCAGCGGATCAACACTATATCAATGTAATTAAGAACAATGAACTGTAAATAATATGCGAAAGTATTAAGAACACAGTTTCACAAAAAGCTTCAATGTATATTATCGAGTTAACAATACACACGTACGTTTACAATTCGTAAGGAACTATTTATAATAGTCCTTGAAGCTAAACTATTTACCCTAGTTATTCTAGGACTTGATTTACATTCGAATTCTATAGATATACATTGATTTACATTCTATAACTATCTCTACGAAGATCTCGGACTTGATATGCTTCCAAAACCTATACCAGTAGTAACTGCAATCACCAGTAGTAAATAAGTAACGTCAGTAGTAAACTTGGTGACCAGTAGTAAGTCCAGATCCATCGTCAGTAGTAACTACTATTGATCAGTAATATCTTCAATTTGCCTTGATCAGTAGTAACTTAGTTATAGTCTTCACCAGTATCAACTTCATCAGTAGTAAACATGTTCTGCCCCATCAGTACTAAGTATGATCAGTACTAACTGCAGCATCAGTAATAAGTTGATCTGTGATTTTGTTCCAACAATCTCCCCCTAAACTTATTGATTCTCTTTCAATCAATCAAGTTTCTATTCACTTCTTCTTTTCTTTTTCCTTTTCTTTCAACAGTTTTGCTCTTCTTTGATCACCTTCTAATGTCTGTTGGTTTTGTTTATTTCTTTGTGCAATAATATATTTGCTGATCTTCTTCACAAATTCATTCATTTTATTTTGAAGCATCACAGCATCATGAGGTTTAATAAAATTCATGCACCATAGTTGATAAAGAGTTTTCTCAGAATGAGGATACTCTTTCTCATAAAGAAATAAGTCACATTTCTTACTTGTATATTCAAAGAAGTACATGTTGACAGTTGGTAGCACATTCCAGGCTAAAACATTCTCTGGATTTGTATACTTCTCTGGATAATTTTCTGGATAGAAAGCAGCATCAATCATTTCAGTAAGATAACCTGCAGCTGAATTCTTCCAGATCTTCTTAGTCATTCTTGGTTTACCAATGATCAACATCTTGATAATATCACTTCTGGTTAGGGACATGACCAAAGGTTTCCAAGCTCTGAATCTTTGAGTGACCTTATCTTCTCTGACAATCTCAATCATATCATCTATATATCTCCAGTTGATGATTGGATTATTTTGTAGGGGAGCAATGGGAAGATCATGAACTTGAACCATTTGTAATTTCTTCTTTGGTTGTTCTAGTTCAGATGTAACAATCTTCCTTTTCTTTGAAGTTTGAGAGGATACACCAGATGATTCTCCAGTTATTGTTTTTCTTTCTTTCATTTCTTTGGAGTCTATCTGTTCAAGTTTAGTGGTGTATTTCTCATTAATGTCTTGTTCAGTGAGATCCTTCTTCTTCTCTACACAGTACTTTTCAATTAAATTGATCAACTTCATTCTTCCAAAGGCCTTTGTGTTGTGACCCCTTGATTTCAAGAATGTGATCATTTCTTTCTTCTTCTCTGCAAATTGTTCTGGCATATCAGCCTTCTGCTCTTTGCATTCCTGTACTTGTGCTTCAAGAAGTTCTAGTGTTTCATATTCAAGTTGCCTTATTTTTTCTAGTTCTCTTCTTTGTAGTTCTTTTCTTGTTTCAGCAACTTGTTTGGTTTTGACCTTTTGTTGAAATTGTGGCAATTTTGATATATCTGCTATATCTGCCAATTTAATTTCTGTGAATGGTTGTCTCAATATTCTAGCCCTTTCTGCTAATCTTTTGTTTTCATTTGCTAGAGAGACTTCAACCTTCTTTAAATATTTTGCTCTCTTAACCTTCCACCTATCCTGTTTGGCTGATTTGGCATAGTTGATTTTGTTAACCATTTCATGACCTTGTGCTCTGTTAGGTTGGTCTTCATCAGCAACTTCCTTTCCCTTTCCTATGTAGTTGTCTTTCTTCATATTTGGTTCAGATTCAATAACAAATTTGGGACCATAGTAGTGTATCTGTGACATGGGAAATATTTTAGGATGTGGAGGCAGTGAGCATTCATCAACTTCTAACCAGTTGATGTCATCATCAATATCTTTTACCACCATTTGTGTTGTTTTTCTTTTTGGAGATGGTGGAAGTATTACTGTAGGTTCTAGTAGTGGTGGCAGCTCAATAATATCATCAGTAGTAACTAAGGTAGTTACTACTGGTATGTCTTCAGAGATTACTACTGATAGGGCATCAGTAGTGTTTGCTGCTTTTTCTTTATTTACTACTGCTATGATATCAGTAGTAGGAGTTACTACTGATACTTCTTTTTCAACTTGTTTTTCCATGGGAGCAGTAGTAGGTTCATCATCAACAACCATCTTTTCTGGGTCTTCATCAACAGTTGTTTCTTTTAAATTTAGGAGAGAGGATGCTGCTGCTGCAATTGATTCATCAATCATTGTTTGAATATTATCCTTCTCCCCCTTAGTGAGCTCAACTGGAGGATCCTCACTATCAACAATCTTCTTTTTCAATCTTCTTATAATTTTAGTTTGTTGATGAAGCCTGTGTTCATAAAATCTCATCCTCTTGTTGATGGTGTTCATGTGTCTTTTCATAACTGCAATTGTTTTCCCTTGGTTTGTAAGATACTTGAGACAATCTTGTACAGTGGATTCAAGAGAATCCACTTTATCCGTCAATTGTTTTGTTTTAATACTGCCCTCACTCCATCTAGCAAGATCATCGGGCTCACTAACAGGTACATTGGCTTTAAGGTTTTCCATCCTATCCGTCAAATCAATAGATCTGCCCTCATCACTTCTTGGTGATTCATTGGGTCTTTTAGACATCCTCTTCTCCTAGAAGAAGCAGAGATGCCCCCCCCCCCTTGTGGTTTCTTGGCACCGGGGTCCTTTAAGTAATTCCTCAAATGAGTCATCACTTAAAGTTGCCGAGGTCTGGGTCTTAGTGATGTTCCCACTATCCTGTGCACCCACCTTTGGGGCATCAGTAGTGAGAGCCCTCACCTCATGTCCTCTCTCCTCCTTGGAGGACAACTCTTTGAGTCTGGGGTTTGACTCGATTTGTCCCCTGGTGTCCTTTAAAGAAGATTTCTTTCTTTTATAAATTGTGGAAATATTTTGGGTTTTGTCTGGTAGGTCATCCACAGAGTGAAGAGTAGCACTCTGCAGATTTATTTCAAGTTCCTGGGACACATTCAGGACTTCTATGTTAGTGGGTGATTGAGTGGCTATTTGGGGTGGTGTTTGGGCTGTATTTGGGGGTGATGGAGTGGGTTGAGATTCAACTTGGGTTGTATCTATGATTGAACCCTCTCCAATTTGTGTTTGATCTTTGATCATATTTGGAAACAATGGGGTTTCCTTGCCCGAAAATTTAAATTGTTTTCTCATATTTGAGAAAACTTTCTTGTTCAACTCTGGAATAATAAAAATGTTTTTGGGAGTTGACAAGTTTTGTAATTCAATGTTAATGATATGTTGGAGAAATCTGGGATACATTAAAAATTTTGTAGAACTAAGATTTCCCAACATACCTTCAAAAATCATTTGAGAAAAATTAAATACTTGGTCTGTGCATAAGCAGACAACAGCAGAGGCTATTGCCTTATTAAACTCATTCCAAGTACTTCTTTTTGGAGAAATACAATGCTGAATAGTATGTACTAAAAATTTCCATTGTGGGGAGAGAAGACCCTTTTGAAAAGTTACTATGTTGAGTCTCCCCTCATAACCCATTTTGTTTAAAATTTCAGCAATGAATTCCTTAGGAAGAGTAACCATACCTGCATCATCGTGTAGTTGGAGATGGTGTCGAATTGATTGCTCTGTGATCGTGATCGTCTTTCCATCCACCGATGATTTTATCATAGGTGCAGTTGTACCTTCTGTTCTTTCTGCATTGGTCCAAAAATCCACCAAGTGCTGTTGATAGGCTTTCGGTTTCACCGTTAATGCGAACTTAATGTATGAGTTCTTTAAAAATTGCACTATTGGTCGAAAGTCTTTAGTGCCGTCTGGATTGCGTAAAAACGCACACATATTATGGAACTCTGAGTATTTAAGATCGGTTTGAACGTTGAGAGATTGTAGAGTTGCCATTGTTGTTGAATTTTGTTACAGACTCAGGATTTTTGATCGTAAGCTAGGGTTTATCGAGAGGATTTAGCAAATCCAAGTGAGGATAATGCTAAACTAATCGACTGCCGCTTTTTATATCTTTCGATTTAACCTGCAAAAAGACTAAATTGCCCTTCGAATCATAGCCAAACGGTTATTTTCACGGGGGTTAGTTTGGTAATTGTGATTCTGAAAGACCAGTAGTAAATTGATACCAGTAAAAGAACGTCAGTAGTATCTACGAACATCAGTAGTAACTAAGGATTTTGACATTAGTAGTGACTATAGACATCAGTAGTAACCACCAACACACAAGACCAGTAGTGTATGTGAATACCAGTAGTACTGACCAACCAGTAGTATTTATGTATACCTAATACACACTAGTAGTAATGAACTACCAGTAGTATTTTGTGCACATGCCTACAATCAGTAATACATATCTACCAGTAGTAAAACACTTTAAATAAATAACTTTTTACAACAAAACTTTACACATGATTTTAAGTGAGACTTTAATTTATTAAAATCATTCCAAT
Source organism: Calendula officinalis (assembly GCA_963853835.1). Taxonomy (NCBI): domain Eukaryota; kingdom Viridiplantae; phylum Streptophyta; class Magnoliopsida; order Asterales; family Asteraceae; genus Calendula; species Calendula officinalis. The sequence continues at coordinate 25,836,126 of OY970825.1, forward strand.
ACTGCTAACCAAGAAGTTGAATCTTCCTACATCAAATGCTTTTGTAAAAAGATCTGCTAATTGATCATCAGTATGAATTTTAACAACTTTGATTAATTTCTTTTCATTACAGTCTCTTATAAAATGAAATCTTATTTCAATGTGTTTAGTTTTAAAGTGTTTTACTGGATTGTTCACAATACTAATAGCACTTTGATTATCAATAAACATAGGAGTTTTAAGGATAGAGATACCAAAGTCTAGGAGCTGGTTTTGAATCCATAGTACTTGAGCACAACAAGCAGATGCAGCTACATATTCTGCTTCAGCAGTTGATGTTGATACATTTGTTTGCTTCTTACATTGCCATGACACCAGTCTTGATCCAAAGAATTGACATCCACCAGTAGTGGACTTTCTGTCTTGACATTCACCTCCATAGTCACTATCTGTGTAGGCTATGAGTTCAAAGGGTGAATCATGTGGATACCATAGACCTAGTGATGGTTTGCCTTTCAAGTATCTGAATATTCTTTTGACAGCTTGCAAGTGTAGTTCTTTAGGTCTTGCTTGATATCTTGCACACACACAAACACTATACATAATGTCAGGTCTTGATGCAGTTAAGTACATCAAAGAGCCTATCATTGATCTATATAAGTGTTCATCTACATCCTCCCCCTTAACATCAGGATGTAGGTGTTTGTGTGTTTCCATTGGTGTACTTGCACTCTTACTGTCTTTCAAATCAAATTTCTCCAAGATGTCTTTGACATATTTTGATTGATTTATCAAAATACCATCTGTTCTTTGACTGACTTGGAGTCCAAGGAAGAAGTTCATTGGACCCATAGAGCTCATCTTGAATTTAATCTGCATCAGTTCTTCAAATTCTTTGCATAATACATCATTTGTTGAACCAAAGATGATATCATCTACATAGATTTGTACCAGTAGTATATCATCTTTGACTTTCTTTGTAAACAAAGTTTTGTCAATGACTCCTCTTTTAAAGTTGTTCTTCAATAGGTATGATGATAATGTGTCATACCATGCTCTTGGTGCCTGATGTAGGCCATACAGAGCTTTATCTAGTTTGAACACATAATCACCATGTTTTGGATCTTCAAAACCTGGAGGTTGGCATACATAGACCTCTTCTTCAATCTTCCCATATAGAAATGCACTTTTCACATCCATTTGATAGACTTTGAACTTCTTGAATGAAGCATATGCTAGAAATATTCTTATGGCTTCAATTCTAGCAACAGGAGCATATACTTCATTATAGTCTATTCCTTCTTCTTGAGTGTATCCTTGGGCTACAAGTCTGGCTTTGTTCTTGATCACTATACCTCTTTCATCTTTCTTGTTTCTGAAGATCCATCTTGTTCCAATGGCTCTTTTTCCTTTGGGTAGAGGTACAAGTGTCCAAACAGCTTGTAACTTGAATTGAAGGAGTTCTTCTTGCATTGCCTCAATCCAGTTTGAGTCCTTCATTGCTTGTTGGATCTTCTTTGGTTCATCCTGAGACAGAAAGCATTCAAACATACATTCATTAGCAATTAAACTTATATTACACATATTTGCAGTTAAGCTTTTGTTTAATTTGCTTCTTGTTTGTAGTGGTGAGTTAACATCACTTAGAACAAGGTCTAATGGATGGTTCTTCTGAGTCCTTGTGGTTGTAGCTTTATCAACTACTAGTTGATTTTCAAGATTGGACTCATTTGTCTCAGGCAATTGTTCCTCTAGTGATCCTTCATTGTCATAGATGTTTGGTTCATCATCATCTTGGTCAGAGTTACTACTACTATTGTCTTCATTGAGATCAGTAGTATTGTTGGTGTTACTGGTATCAGTAGTATCTTGAGAATCTAGGTTATTGTTAGGACCAGTAGTATTTTGAGTACTATTACTGGTATCAGTAGTATTTGAATTACTACTGTCCTTATTCTCAGAGTTACTATTGGTTTCAGAATTTGAGTTATTACTGACATCAGTATTAACTATTGGAGCAGTATTAACTACAATGTATCTCATCTCCTCTTGACCAGTATTGACAGATGATGTTCCTTCCTTTTAAGTGTGACAATTTGAATTACCTGCATTGAAATCCATGTTAGAATTAAAAGATTTGGTTAGATTGTCTATGTTAAATAGCCAATCTGGACCATTTCCTTGTTCATTAGATACATTTTCATTAAAGGATACATTGATGCTTTCTTCAATTATCCTTAGTCTTTTGTTAAATACTCTGTATGATTTGCTTTGAGTAGAGTATCCCACAAAGACTCCATCATCAGCTTTGCAGTCAAACTTACCAATTTGTTCTCTTGTAATCAGAATAGTACAAGGACAACCAAATGATTTTAAGAAACTTATGGAAGGTTTTCTTTTATTAAAAAGTTCATATGGTGTTTTAAAATGTGGCTTCACTATTAATACTCTGTTCTGAACATAACAGGCAGTATTAACAGCTTCAGCCCAAAAAGTGATTGGTAACTTTGAGTCTGCTAGCATTGATCTTGCTGCTTCAATGATGGTTCTATTTCTTCTTTCAGCTACACCATTTTGTTGAGGAGTTCTAGGTGAGCTGTATTGCCTGTCAATACCTTTAAGATCACAAAAGTTAATTAAGTTAGCATTTTTAAATTCTGTGCCATTATCACATCTTATGGCTTTAACTTTTTGATCAGATGTGTTCTCCAGTTTGACAATTAAGTTCTTTATGAGTTCACTTGTTTCATCCTTTGTCCTGAGAAAGAAAACCCATGTATATCTGGAAAAGTCATCAGTAATAACAAGACAATATTGTTTCTTTCCAATACTCATTACATTTGTAGGTCCAAATAGGTCCATATGTAAGAGCTGTAAAGGAACAGAAATAGAGTTCACAGTTTTGGACTTATGAGAAGACTTGTGTTGTTTACCTTTTAGGCATGCAACACAATGATGATCACACATAAATTGTTTTTGAGGTAGTCCAATGACCAGATTTCTTTTTACTAAATTGTTCATGTTTTTGAAATTTGTGTGACACATCCTTCTATGCCATAGTTCTGATTCAGTGGTGTTTGCCTTGGATATAAAACAGTTGACCTCATTTGAAGAAATGAGTTCTCCCCCTATATCCAGGCAATACACATTGTTTCTCCTTGGAGTTCTTAAAACAACATATTTTTCATCTAAAATAAAGTCAGGAGAAAGAATGATGCACTCAATGTCTGTGAAAAGAATTTTATTCTTTTTATCACACACTTGAGACACACTGACAAGATTGTATTTTAGTTCAGCTACATAAAATACATCATCAAAGGTAATTTTGCCATTAGTAACAGTACCTTTACCTGTAATCTTACCTCCCTGTGGGTTCTCACCAAATGCCACATATCCTCCATCAAATAACTTGAAATCTTTAAGAATTTGTAGATTTCCAGTCATGTGCCTTGAGCATCCACTATCAATATGCCATGTTCTTCCTTCTTCTGGGATCTGAATGCTCTGCACAAGAGAGTAAAGGATTAGTTAAGTTTGGGAACCCAAGCTTTATATGTCTTGGGTTCATCCTTTGAGAAATAAGCTTTTGGAGATTTAGCTTTAAACATTTTTGGTGCCCATACTTGTTTATTACTGGTGTTTAGTTTTACTACTGTCCTTTTAAAAATGTTACTTGTGTTTGAATTTTCTACTGATCTTGGTTTATACCCATGATTTTTTGCTTTTGAATATTTTACTACTGATGGACCAGTAGTATTTGGGTACTTACCATGTTTAGAATGACCAGTAGTGTTTTTAGGGTTGACACCAGTAGTATATTTGAAAGTTGGTTTAGGAGCAGTAGTATTTTTGTAATTAGGGTTTTTACCAGTAGTGTTTTTGTACTGGTACCTTACAGCATTATAATTAGGGTTAACACCAGTAGTAAAATTGTTAAAGTTTTTACTGGTGTTGGAAAATTTAAAATATTGTTTATTTTGATTGGATTTTCCATTGTTCTTGAAGTAGTTGCTGTTCTTTGGGCTTCCAACTCTTCTGTTATGCACAAACCTTGGTGCACTTCTTCCAAATCTTGGTGTTTCAGCAATTGGAGTTTTTGGTTTATTTACTACTGAAGGACCAGTAGTATCTTTTAATTTCTGTATTTTTGATTTTTCTTTGAAAGTTTTAAATTCTTTGAATTCTTTACAATTAATTGGATTGAAGTGACAATCCTTTGCTAAATGATTCATTTTGTTGCAAATAACACATCTTAATTTCTTACTTTTTGCACCTTCAGGTATTCTTTGATCTAAGAGTTGATTTTTATTTCTTTCATTTCCCCTTTTTTAAAATTTTTGGTATATTTTCTGCATCATATTTAGGAGAGTTTTCTTCACTTTGTGTTGTGTGGAAACTTGTATCAACTGAGTTTGGAGATTTAATTGGATAGGGTGAGATTGTAAATTCAATTGATTGATCATCATCAGAAGAATCATTTGATTCAGATGTTTCATTATGTGATTCAGTTTGATTTTCAGTTTTTAATTCATTAATGATTCTTTCTGAACTGTTTTTAAGTGGAGGAATGAATTTATATGGAGGTGGTACAGCATGATATCCCACCCCATGGACAACCTTTTCTGTAGTTTGATTGTTAGTTAATTCATCAAGAATTTTAGTGCTTCTTTCAAACTTTTTAATTGTTAATTTATTTTGTTCAATTTCAAGTTGACATTCTTCTAACTTACTTGTTAATTCTTTATTTTTTAATTCATAAAACTCTTTCTCATCTACAGCTTGAAGCAATTCTTCCTTTATCCTTTGATCAATCATCTGGTACACCTTTATTTGATGTTCTTGATCAGTAATCACACCATCAAATTCATGGTTTCTTCTTACTGCTTTTGCTAAATCTTCATTTAATTTAGTGTTTTCTTTTTCTAAATTTTTAACAATTTTAGCACATTCAGAAGTACAAGGTTTAGGTTTTACCTCAGTTTTATTGTCAGTAAAGGCCATGAGAGCTTGATTTTGAGCATGCTCTTCTGCTTGGAAGCTCCAGTCATAGCCTTGTCCTTGTTGTGAAACAAGAGCAGTTGATTTTGATCTTTTGTCTGGCTGAGGACATTCTTTTGCAAAGTGACCAAGGTTGTTACAGTTGTAACATTTGACTTTAGTTTTGTCAAATCCAGCTTTGTCACCTTTGTTGAAGTTGAGACTTGTCCTGCCAGTTCTCTTTAAGAATCTTTTGGTCCTTAGGCTCAGCATAGCCATCTGCCATTTAAGATCCATTTCCTCAAGATCATCTGGATTCAATTGTTCCAAGTCATCACTAATCAGTGCAGTATGCACATGACTAGTGAAGAAGGATTCTCTTGCAGTATCCTCAGAATCTGCAGCCTTTCCTGTGGAGTTTTCCTGACCTTGACCTGTACTAGATACAAATGCAGCATTATTAGAAGAAATAGAAGGGTTCTTTTGATTTACCTCTGTTTCAAATACTCTGAGATCATTGTAGAGTTCATCCAACTTCTTTTCTTCTAGTGCATCTCTTTGTCTATATACCACTGTATACATGGCCCATTCTTCACTAAGAGACCTTAGGAACTTCATGTTGACATCTTCTTGATCCATCTTAACCCCAACCTGGTTAAGTTCACCAATTAGCTTGTTGAATCTGTCAAACACTTGAGTGAGTGTTTCATTGGGCTTTCCTTTGAAATTTTCAAAGTCTTGTTTGAGAACAGACTTCATATTCCTTTTGGTGCTCTTTGTCCCAACAAATCTCTTCTCCAGTGTTTCCCAAAGTACCTTTGCATCATCATACTCAACGAAGAGATGTTGATAGTCGTTAGGAATGGCCAGTAGGAGAGTGCTTAGAGTTTTAAGTTCGATTCCTTTGTCTTTCTTCTCCTTCTCACACTTAAGTTTGTCTGCCTCAGTTGCAGAGCTGCTTGCTTGACCAGGACCAGTTTTGTTTCCTTCAAGGACAACTTCCCACATGGAATAATCTGTAATAAGCATGTATTGCTTAATACGATTCTTCCACATCCCAAAGTTATTGGGAGTGAGTATAGGGATTTTATTGGCCTGAGTGCTTTCATTGTTATCAGTCATGATTAACAATCTGTGTGTTTTAAAGATTAAAACTTTTGTTGTTCTTAAAATCGTAGATCTAGAACCAATATGCTCTGATACCACTTGTCAGGATCGATTAACTATAGAGAAGTTAATAAACACCTTAGATCTAATTGACTATAGAAGTTGCAGCGGATCAACACTATATTAATGTAATTAAGAACAATGAACTGTAAATAATATGTGAAAGTATTAAGAACACAGTTTCACAAAAAGCTTCAATGTATATTATCGAGTTAACAATACACACGTACGTTTACAATTCGTAAGGAACTATTTATAATAGTCCTTGAAGCTAAACTATTTACCCTAGTTATTCTAGGACTTGATTTACATTCGAATTATATAGATATACATTGATTTACATTCTATAACTATCTCTACGAAGATCTCGGACTTGATATGCTTCCAAAACGTATACCAGTAGTAACTGCAATCACCAGTAGTAAATAAGTAACGTTAATAGTAAACTTGGTGACCAGTAGTAAGTCCAGATCCATCGTCAGTAGTAACTACTATTGATCAGTAATATCTTCAATTTGCCTTGATCAGTAGTAACTTAGTTATAGTCTTCACCAGTATCAACTTCATCAGTAGTAAATATGTTCTGCCCCATCAATACTAAGTATGATCAGTACTAACTGCAGCATCAGTAATAAGTTGATCTGTGATTTTGTTCCAACATTGAATTAATTAAATTAAACTTTAAAATGAATGTAATTAAGTAGTACTTCTAAAAATAACATAGACAAACTTTAAGGCGTTTAGCTTTAATAACATGTGTCAAAATTAGAATTTCCATATATCACTTTATATGTATGAATTAAACGTGGGTAACCTGCTTACCTTTTGCATGAATACAAGTACAACTGGGACCAAAATATCAGTTCGGCTATTGTGAGGCTGTGAGCAAAGCACTAAAAAATAGAAATATAAAATAGTACTTACTAAATTTGATATCTAGTATTTGTCGTACTCTTATTTTATCTTCTAAATTCATTTTTACTTAAGTAACTAATAAATACAAACAAACTTAAACATTTTACAAACCCGTTAAAAGTCCATTTACGAAATTACGGTGTTAAATTATCATCTTCAAAAAAGGGCTTATAGCATCGTACGAGAAGAGAATTTTGGTACTAGTCCTTTATACACAAATTGAAAGCCAACTAACTCACTTACATTTGATGTGTGACTAAACAATAAGGCAGATAATACACATGATAGAGAGAGGGTACTAATAAGGACATCTTTGTAACTCGTTATCTTACTTGTTTTCTATCGAAAAATTGTATCGTTTCCTGCTAAAATTTTTATATTTCATCATACTATCGATAAATTATTGACATATAAAATCTATTGATTCATTTTCCTAGTCTCATCCTTTGATTTGAGCATTAGTATTAATCAAATGAATATAAAGATAAGTAGGATAATTTAGTAAGAACATATCATTTCTGTTTTCTATAACAATTAAATAATATCACATCATAAAAAAATGAGAAGAAAATAAGAAAAATATATCTAGTTTTGTCAAATCCATTTTATTCTTATTGTTATTGATATGATTGAGTTAGGCAAAACTCACGTTACTAATGTAAAAGGTCACATCCCTTTTATATGCATTATAAATACACACACCATATGTCTCTTCCCCAACTTTATAATCTCTCTCATAAAGTATGGGAACTATGATTATATCAACTCCATTGATGATCAAAATCCCGAACCCTATCCCGCCAAAGATTTGTTGGCCAAAACATAACCGTCTTCGTGTGGTTTCGGTACTGAAACAACCAATTTCTACAAATGCTACCGCACCAACAACGATCGTCTATAAGGACAATTGGTTTGATCGTTTAGCCATTAGATACATCTCCCAAACCTTCCAAAATCTATCTGGTTTGTTAATTTTAATTTTTTTTACATTATGTCATGATGAATTGATGATCTAAGTAGGAATGAAGTTTTTTCTTTTTTGAAATCTACACCATTTTGTCCGGACTTATACCCATGACCATAAACACATTTCAACATCTTATAATGTTAAGCTACAGACTCTTTGGTATAATTCAACAAATTACCAATCAGATTTGTTGAAAATTGGTGTAATTATATTTGGGCTTGAGAAACAAAATTAAGGTGTAATATTTGTTAACCTTTGTTCTTGTGGCCGAAAGTGTAGGGATGAAAAATGACAAGAGAGGTTATGAGAGCTTTGTGGTGGTATCTCGAGCAGTATTTCGGAGTTTTGACCTAATCAAACAACGACAACTTGTTGTGAAGGTTCTTTTGTGTATTATTCCTATGCCTGTAATCATCATGGCAAGTTCTTCTTTGTTGTTATTGTTTTTTATTTATAAGTTTTATGGGGTCTTTGGAAGTTTTTTATAAAATGACTATATAAAGTGATTTGAGGTTATAATAATTGGTTTTCGATGTTTTTACAAAAACTTATTATAATTATGGTCTTCTCATAATTTTTTAAGACTTAGATTGGGAAACATGAGATCCAAGGATAGAAACTAGTTTTGGACTTTCTAAAGTCAATTTTCAAAAAACTACTTTGAGAAACATGCAATGACATCTAAGAATGTATTCGGTTTTGTAATTTGATAGGATCGTAAAACCTGAAGTAAAAATTCAAAAAACAAGAACTGAGAACCAGACTTATATAATGTTTCTGATTCCTGTTAAAACGCTATATGATTGGCTAATTATATATTGTTAAAACGTTATATTTAGACTAATTAATGACTAAACTCATTCAAAATTACATAAAATTTATCATATTGTTATATTTGGACATTAAATTTCTCAAATATATAATATTTTAACAAAAATAGACCGAATAATTGCCGATTCCGGTTATCAACCGGTTACCGGTTCCTAAATTTTGAGAACCGGAACCGGAACCTCTTAGGGCGGTTCCATAATTTTAGGAACCGGAAGCGGCGGTTCCAAAGCGGTTCCGGTTCCAATTCTGGTTACCCGCTTTTTTCTAGCTTACCCCTAGTTGCGCTCCCATACTTTAGATAGAGTAATGCTCACCCCTAGTTGCGCTCCCATACCAGATGCTTTAAGGGAGAAAAAAACTACAAACCTACTTTAGATAGAGTAATACTCACAAACTTACCAAAAAGATAATGTTGAAATTTGGAATTAATGTTTAATTGTTGTTATTGTTTTAAGCAGTTCAGAAAAGTGTTGCCGCCATCGAAGTTTACAAGAGAGTCTTGCGCCTGGTTCACCTCCGTCTTTTTCCGTTGGCTCGTTGGTCCATGTGAGGTAGTAATTAAGGTTCACTAAAATTATCTATTTTGATAGCCAGTTTTTTTTAGTACATAATAATTCAAACGGGTTACAAAGTCGCCTTTTAATTAGATTTTTTTAAATTTGAACAAAAGGTAAGAGAGTATGAGTTTGAAGGGGCTAAAGAGAAAAATGTTGTCTACATACAGAAATGCAGGTACTAGCTTCTAATCTAACATAATTTTAATCTCAATATCATATTGTACTAAATTTTGAATTCGGGTTTAATTTAATTAGGTTTCTCGAGGCGACTAATTGTGCAGGAATGTGTACCAATCTATGCAAGATACCAACACAAGAATTCATGAAAAACACCTTAGGAATCCCAATAAACATGGTTCCAAGTAAGTACACTCTTTTAGTAATTTACATTTGTCCATATTTAGTCGTTATACAAATTTATGTTCAATTAGATCATTAAAACAAATTTTTGTGTCCCATTTAGGTCATTCAGCATCACCATGATAATTTGGTAACTTGGTAAATCAATGATGTGGCGGTAACGAAGTGACGGACAAAAAACCAACTTTCAGTGACACAAACGGGACACGGTATATGACATGTCACTTGTCACCTGTCCAACACGCCATTGGTTTATCAGGTTGTTAAATAACCCATATTTAATAACTCGGTTGGGCATAAATTAATTTGTAAAATGACTAAATAGTTACATATAATGTACCTTACTTATTCTAGGGGTTAAAAAACCCCCTTATATGATTGTAACGAAATTAAGTATGCACAAAATTATTTGCAGATTTTGATGATATGAGTTGTGAATATAAATTTGGAGAGGAACCTCCAGCTCTAGAAGATGATCCCGCGCTAAAGCAACCATGCTACAATTTATGTAAGTAACTACAATTATCTTTAATTTACAATCTTTTCTAAGTTTTCTAATTGTTTTGTTTAGGTATTATTAGATGATAGGTTAGATATATAATAAGTTAGTTGTCCCAAGCATGTTTGCGTGCTTAGAATTCATTAGGATTTATATTCTTTAACAGGAACATACAAACCTTCTCTGAAACATATACTATATTTTTCACAACGACACTTGAACCCATATCCATAGGTTAATGAGGAACACCTTCTTACATCTTATATTGCTAGACTATAAGCCCTTAATTTGGTATCTGTTAGGGTTTATGATGTTACTATAATCTATATATTAATAGTGTGGACGGGGTTATTAGATGATAGATTAAATATATAAAAGGTTAGTAAGGCCAAGCGCGGTTGTTAGCTTAAGGTTCACTAGGGTTTATGGATATTGAAGTCCAGTCCGAATATATTGTATTGTATAATGATGCATGCATCAATTATACAATATCTATGGATTGGGTTTCAATATTCTTAACATATATTGTGTGTGTGTAATATATCATGCAGGTAATGTGAAACAAAAGCATGATACAAGCTGCATAAGCTAATTCCCGTAAGAAGCACTTTGAAGCATGATACAAGCTACATGATACAAATAAAAACTTTGAAGCATTCAGGGGTTGTTTGGGAAAACTTAATTAAGCTTATTAACTTATACAGAGTATAAGCTTAATTAATCTTACATATTTAAGCTTATAAGCGGCTTAAATAAGCTTTTTCAAACAACCTTTTAGTATATTACAAATTACAATAACTTATAACGTGACACAAATGAAAATTTTAATCTACCTTTAGTATTATACAAAGTTCCATGCATTACAATACATACATTATGATACGACAATATTCTTCTAAATTCACAAACTTTAATTTCGAAAAAAAAAATTTAAAGGAAACTACTTCTCTCTCTTGAAGAAAACTCATCAAACCCGAGACCTGAAGCACGCTTAGATGTCTCGAGTAGTTTCTCCCCATCGCCCCACAATGCATAAGCACTCTCCCCGTGCACCGCCTCGTCACCAATCTCCAATTGTTCGTCACTTAATTTAAGAGGAATAACGACCCGAATTGCAAGACAAATCAAACTAGTAATCACAATGTTCCACAAAACAACGAATAATATTCCTAGCAATTGGATGCCCATTTGGTGCAACCCGGCCCGAAAGTTTCCTGTTTTTAAACCGTAAAATAGCCCAATGTAGTGTTGCCACTTGTTGGTTGTTATGTCAAAGAATATACGGTTTAGCCTTGGCTCGGCAAAGAAACCGGTTAGAATGCCGCCTAATGACCCGGCCACCGCGTGAGTGTGGAACACCGCCATTGTGTCGTCGATTTTATTGAGTAGTGATACTTGCTTGTGGACCACCATCATTGTGAACCATGGTATGCTACCGGATAATAATCCCATTATAATTGCTGCCCAACCTTGCACAACTCCTGTTCAATATATCAAATTAGTAATCATATCATAATACATTAACTAACTTTAGGGGTGTTATTTTTGGATATCCGGAAAAAAAAAAGAGTGTTTTGGGTCAACGCACCCTATATTACAACTCAAACTTAACAAGTACTCAAATACACACACAAACTCCTTTAGCATTAGAAATAACTCAATAAGTGTTAAACTTTATAAGAACTTGTACTAAAAATCATACTTCTAAGATATTTGGATATTCCGACTCTCCAAAATTTCACAGATTTGATATCCGAATTTGAAATTCCGGATATCCAGAAATCCCGATATCCGTATCTTCGAATAATTTCAGACATTTTTTTCGGATGTTAGATATTTTTGAACACCCCTAGCTAATTTGCATTTCTATTTGTGTTTTTAAAGATGACAGTTTTGACCATTTACTTGTAAACTAGGTGAGTTAGGTTAAACTCCATCTTGAACGGGCTGAACGAGTGAAAAAGAATACGTTTTTAAAAGGAACCGTGGTCAAAGAATGCATATATTTTTATTTCTTTGTAGTTTTTGGATAAGAAGTATTTTGAGTCAACCCAATCAAACATTTTATAACTTGTATCATATAATTACTAATTTCGGGCCCTTATAAACCACTCATTTTGCGCTTCTTGAACTTACATTATTTAAACTATATAAATGTTACCTGCGGCCGGGGTGATGCACACAAGGCCCGTGATCATGCCTTGTGTAGCACCAATAACAGACGGTTTTTCAAAGAACATGATATCGAGCAAAAGCCATGTTAACAAACTCATAGCCGCACACACGTGTGTGTTAAGGACCGCAAGTGATGCATCCCTACTTGCCATATAAGGATCACCCCCATTGAACCCGGTCCAACCCATCCACAGCAAACCGGCCCCTAAAAGCATCAATAGTATGTTATTCGGTGGAAACCTCTCACGATCTTTACTTTCTCTCGGTCCCACCTATCACCAAACCGACAAATTTACAAAATCACTTTACAAAAGTTTAGAATAAAAACAATTCATTTACAAACTTTAGATCATTAAAAAATGATTTTTTGTTATAGTTGGACAAAATTTTGTACAATATTAAAATATGAAGTTAGTTAGTTACCCAATAAGCTGCGGTGAAGCCAGCAACTCCAGAAGAAAGATGAATAACATAACCACCTGAATAGTCGATAATACCCTTTTGGGCCAACCAACCGCTAGGACACCATATGCTATACGCTCCCACGGTATAGGAACACGTTAACCAGATGGGAACAAACACCATCCACGCGTAGAAATTCATCCTCCCTAACAAAGCACCCGCTATCAATATCAACGTGATAGCCGCAAAAACAAATTGAAAAAATATCATCGTCGCATTTGGAAACTTTCCCACAAACGCTTGTTCAACTAGATAGGTGGCCCGTAGTGACGCAAAACCAGGTTTTCCTAAAAAAGGCAGAAATTTCTCAGAACTGAATGACATTTGGTAAGCCCAACCAACCCAACACACCAAGACTGCTGCAAAGGCAAAAAGTGCCATGAAACATGAGTTTACCGCCCATTTCTTTTTAACAATGCTACCATATAATATAACTAACCCCGGTACACTTTGGAGACCAACCATTGTGGCTGCGGTTAATTGCCATGCGTTATCGCCTTTGTTCATCCATTCGGGACTTGCTTCACTCGGAACAAGGTTTTCGGGAAGGATGATAGACATGTTCTTTGAATTTTAGAGAATAATTAACATGTCATTAGCATTTTAAATATTGGATTGTGCTTGTATATATACATGGTTTTGAAATAGTTGATTTACCAATCTTGCCCTTGTGTGGTATGCTACGTGATGTGGAATATGACTACATGAGCAGGGGTAGATATGGAAATTGGAATAGCAAGAAAAGCGATAAGAGATATGTTTAATTGGTTATGAGTTGTTAACTTGTTTGCAATTAATTATGATAACGGAGAGATCAAAGCAAGAAAGGTATGGAATTATGGATGGATTCAATTTCGATTTGTAGGCTAAGAAATCAATGGAATCTTGAATTGCCTTCAATTTATTATTACAAAATTGTAGCAATCAGAGTTTGATTCCTGTGTGACAACTATGATCATGGTACAAAATATTGTTAATTATTATATACTCTGTAAAATAATAATAAGTTAATGAACAGTAGCAAAGTGCACTTTCTTTTTATCTTACTTTTAATATTTGTAGTACAACTTATTACATTTATGATTATGAGCATGGTTTTTAGTACTATTTACATTTATTATTTGAAATACATTTTGTTATACATGTGAGACTTATCATCAAATATATCTTGGAACATATGTTTCATTTCTTTAATACTACCTCCATATCAAAATAAGTGATACATTTGAGAAATTGTGGTTTTTGAGGCAAAAGATTGGAAAGTGATTTAAAATAGTATAAAGTGTATAGTTAGTAGATAATGAGTCTCGCTTCTTTTGGATGTAGTGAAATTAATAATGTTTAAAAGTAAAAGTAAGGGTAAAAGAGTAATTTTACTTTATTAAAGTAGATAGTTAGTGGAGAATGAGTCCCACTTTTTTGCCAAATAAGGTAAGCTTTGAAAGTGTATCACTTATTTTGTTCCACCCAAAATAGAAAGTGTATCACTTATTTTGATACGGAGGTAGTATAAAATAACAATAGTTATAAAACTAGTATATATACTTGAGGTCATACTGTCGGAAATGTCTTGTAACCTAGAGTTGTGTTCAGGGAAGAACACAAATATTATAAAGTCCCAAGGAACACATCACATCCCTTAGATCAAGTTTATTCAATGATCAAGATCAATTCATTTAATTAGACATGGAGGGGTATTATCGTCCAAGCGTCCAAAAATTGAATCAACCTTCTTCAGTCGATCTTCTTCCCAATCGAGAGCTTCCGCTGTGCGATTTCTTCGATCCAGATCTTCAAAAATCACTCGTAAACGGCAGATCTGAATCTCAAACATTGAATCGACTGCAGCAAACACAAATCAAAACCTGCGAATCGCGTTTTTTTTAAAAATCTCATAAATCGAAAGCAGATCTGAAATCGATCGCAGATCTGAAATCGATCGCAGATCTGAAATCGATCGCATATCTGAAATCAAACGCAGATCTGAAATCGAACGCAGATCTGAAATCGAACGCAGATCTGGATTCAGATATGAAATCGAACGCAGATCTGGATTCAGATCTGAAATCCGAATCCAGAATCTGTTAATAGCAATTAAACAGATAAAAGAACCGCTGATTCAGGTAATAAAAATTATTTCAAGTTAACTAGATAATAGAATCACATGTGATTGTGTGCTTTACGTTATTTGACTGATTCATGTGATGTTGCTAAGCGAATCACATGTGATTTGTTTGCTTAAAAATATGGGAGGTTGATAAGAAACAAATCACAAGTGATTCGCTTTACAAAATCACATGTGATTGTGTGCTTTACGTTATTTGACTGATTCATGTGATGTTGCTAAGCGAATCACATGTGATTTCTTTGCTTAAAAACAGGGGAGGTTGGTAAGAAACAAATCACAAGTGATTCGCTTTACAAAATCACATGTGATTGTGTGCTTTACGTTATTTGACTGATTCATGTGAGGTTGCTAAGCGAATCACATGTGATTTGTTTGCTTAAAAACAAGGGAGGTTGGTAAGAAACAAATCACAAGTGATTCGCTTTACAAAATCACATGTGATTGTGTGCTTTACGTTATTTGACTGATTCATGTGAGGTTGCTAAGCGAATCACATGTGATTGTTTGCTTAAAAACAGGGGAGGTTGGTAAGAACAAATCACAAGTGATTCGCTTTACAAAATCACATGTGATTGTGTGCTTTACGTTATTTGACTGATTCATGTGAGGTTGCTAAGCGAATCACATGTGATTTGTTTGCTTAAAAACAGGGGAGGTTGGTAAGAAACAAATCACAAGTGATTCGCTTTACAAAATCACATGTGATTGTGTGCTTTACGTTATTTGACTGATTCATGTGAGGTTGCTAAGCGAATCACATGTGATTTGTTTGCTTAAAAACAGGGGAGGTTGATAAGAAACAAATCACAAGTGATTCGCTTTACAAAATCACATGTGATTGTGTGTTTTACGTCATTTAACCGATTCATGTGAGGTTGCTAAGCGAATCACATGTGATTTGTTTGCTTAAAAACAGGGGAGGTTGATAAAAAAACAAATCACAAGTGATTCGCTTTACAAAATCACATGTGATTGTATGAGCACAACTTTGCTAGTAGAATGAGAGTGTGCAGAGAAGTAACAAGTCTTCCAAGACTTAAAAAGATGGATTTTCAAACATATTTGGATGGTTAATGACCTTGGTTTGAGAAGAAAAGAAAAAGCAAAAAGGAGTTTCCATTTTGGTGATTAACTTGAAAAGTGGAAAAATAGTGTTGTGTCATGTGTCTTGTGATAGACAGAATTGAAGGGGTAGAAAGTTTGTGAGTGGTGTTTTAATGAGGAAAGTTGAACAACTTTGGGAATGGATGCATGCATGAGGAAATGAGCTAATAACCAAAATATGAAAGTCTAGGGGATGGGAAATGGAATCTTGACAAGAGGAAGAGACAAGCCAAAAACCATTTAACTTTTCAGAAAAAGGAGGAAGAGTATTAATTTTATGTATCTGGTATAAGTGGGTATTTGTACTATCAAATGGTGTATTATTTCAACTTACATTTTATTTGATAATTAATGATGGTTAATTATTAGTTGTAGAATATTATTTTGGATGACTATTTTGTCATTATAAATATTTATGTTTAATTCACAAATTAAATTATTAGTCTTGTTGTTAAGTATTAAATCACATTCAATTTTATTATATCACTTTTGATTTCATTAAAAATCACAAGTGATTTTGTTATGTAAAACATAGTTTTTATTATGAAACAGAGGAGTCTATACATAACAAAATCACATGTGATTGGAAAGTAAACATCAAGTGCACAAAAACAGTGACATGTACATAGAAACAATAACATGTGATTGTTAATAAAAATCACAAGTAATTGGAAAGTAAACATCAATTGCACAAAAACGGAACATGTTACTTAGTATTAAATCACTGGTGATGCTGTTCCCAATCACATGTGATTCTGGTAAGTAAACAAAGTTATTTCATAAAACATAGGAGTATATACACAAAACAAAAAATCACATGTGATTGGAAGGTAAACAACAAGTACACAAAAAGAGAACATGTTACTAACTATTAAATCATATGTGATTTTATTAACTTTCACTTGTGATTCCGTTAGCAATCACATGTGATTCTGTTAAGTAAAACATGGTTATTTCAACTGGAACTAATGTTTTTGACGCGGATGGTTCATTGCTAATTGATCTTTTAAGCTTTATTTTGATCTTCTTTGACACCTCAGCAGTTTTTGTTTTTGATGGTGATAGAGGTCTTTTTCTACCAATATTCACATTAGTTCGTATCTCAGGCAACTTAGATAACATAGTAGGAAATTCATCATCACCTCCTATAAAACACAAAGAAGCAAGTTATGACAACTAATAACAATTTAAGATAGTTAAATTGAAATCACATGTGATTAAACGCACAATCTCACATAAATAACTGTAATTTAGCTTACTAATCACATGTGATTGAAAGATATGAATTGTTTAACTGTGATTAGGTGAGATACTGAGAACAATCACATGTGATTGAACTCAAATAACATAATAATCAAATAATAAATAACAATCAAATGTGATTTAAAAACAGAGTAAACATAAAAAATAATAAAACGTGTGAACCACAGTAAAATCACATGTGATTTACTACTAAAAAACTCTAGAAAGCTGAAAAAATCTATAATAAAATCCGTAAAATCACATGTGATTTAAAAACAGAGTGAACATAAAAATAATAAACGACAAATAACATGTGAATACAAATAAAATCACATGTGATTTACAACTAAAAAAACACTAGAAAGCTGAAATCTGTAATAAAAACAGTAAAATCACATGTGATTTACAACTAAAAACACTAGAAAGCTGAAATGTATAATAAAAACAGTAAAATCACATGTGATTTACAACTAAAAAACAAATAATAACTTCAAAATCACATGTGATTTAAAACAAAATTACAAGCACATATGTTTAACACAAAAAATAGATGATTTAAAACGAAATAGACTTAGAATCACATGTGATTAACTAAAAACATTTGTTTTAGAAAAAAAAAAAGATCTAAATCAAATATGATTAACTAATAAGAAACATCTGATATAAAATTAAACAAATATAAAATCACAGATGATTAACTAAAATAAATACGTGGTTTAAAATTAAATAGATGCACAATCACATGTGTTCATGTGTTTTAAACTTAAACAGATCTAAATCACATGTGATTTAAAACAGAGGTTTTCAAAAACAGGGGAGTTATTAACATTTCGCTAAATCACATGTGATTTACTAAAATAACATTACGAATCATATGTGATTAACTATTAAAAAACACTAGAATGCTAAAACACTTGTTATTTGAAGCGAAAACAACAAGATATAGAACAACATATCAACAAACAACATATGAAATCGACGTATTATCAAATAGAAACCCTAGAAAAGTTCAAAATACATAAAAAGCCATAAAAGAACAAGGATTTCTGCATAAACAATAGAAAAGCTAATAATAACAACAAATACAAGTTAAAATTACCTGTAACAGGTACGGATTCCGCACGCTTTTTATCGGAAGCTTTTTTCGAACGAGAAGGTCATGAATCAGCCATTGTAAGTAGATCAGACACCAATATAGAAGAAAAATGATGTTGTATAAGTGTTTAACAAACGATTTTAGCAAAAAACTGAGAAGAAATCGACAAAAACGAGTGAAAATGAGGGTTTATTCATTGATTTTTGTGTGTGTGAGAGAGAGAGAAAGAGAGCAGATGAGAGGGAGGAGAGAGGGAAGGAAGATGAAATGTGAAGAAGGTGGGTTTTAAGTCACGCACCAAATGACCAATATACCCTTCCGTCCAAAAAACTCATTTATGTGGAGATCTAATCTGGACCATTGATCTTCTTGATCCAAGGGTCCATGACTGTCCCTTGGGACTTTAAAATATATGTGGACCTCCTTGAACAATTCACTTGTAACCTATATAACTTTTTTAGAATTAAACAATCTTTTGGGTATTATATGAATTTCAGCAAACAACATTTTGGATATCATATGAAAATCTCACGCATCATTGTGTGCGTAAAACCTACAAGTTTTAGACGGATTTTAATGTTAGGTAACATATTTTTTGTGCCCACTCGGCATGTAAGAGGTAAAATGTAAACAGATCTACCTCTAGCAGGAGGTAGAGACTAAATAGACTGGTTTCAGAGAGACCTCCGACAAAACTGCTTCCAGGGATACCTTGGTAGGAGTTTAAACGTATATATTTGTATTATTATTATTTTACGGAAAAAAGCAACATACTTTATATTATCCTAGAACAACTTTACTCAAATCAAAAAGCTTAATGTTCAAATACTTGAAACAGAAACATAGTGTTTGAAAACGACACATCATCCGATACAAACTAAAAAGCAAACCTAAGAATCTCTCAAAGTCAAATGGGTTGACCTTTTGGGACTATTAGGTCCTTAAGCCACATGTAAACAGGGACCAAAACGTAATAAACTCCAGCCAGTGCACCAATAAGAAAACGGGCCAGGAACACCAACGGGTTCACGGGCTTCTCGATGTCCTCCACTTTGGGCCCGAGCTGCAAAAGGGTTGTAATAAATAATGTGGTTTTGTTGTTTGAAATTATGGTAATCGGATAATCAATTGTTTCATGTTGGTGTTTGAAAGTCACCCACAATGTCTTTTTTTAATCCTTAAATAGTTAAATCCTCCTATAAGTGGAGGTCTGTTTTGTAATTGTAACTTTTCAAGGTATGTTTTATAAAATTCAAGTTTTTGAGCGGCATATTTTGGTAATTAATCTTTAATCTTTTTCCGTCTCTATCTGGTAACTAAAAGAGATTTTTTTTCTCATGGTATATGGTTATTACTGGGCGTGAGCATTTGGACCGAATAAAACCAAACTGAAAACCGACCGAAACCGAAAACATATAATCGGTTCGGTTTGTGGTTTTGTAATTTCATAATTTTCGGGTTCGATCCGGTGTTGGGATAAGGGTGAGCATTTGTGCTGATAAAACCGAACATAATTCGAGCCGAAAACATGTAATCAGTTCGGTTTTCGGTTTTGAAAATTCATCATTATCAGACAGTCCTATCTGTTTCGATTCGGTTTTTGAATCGTGTTCACCCTAGCTATTACTTTTTTAAGTTTTTTGATGGTAGAATTACCAAATATGCCAACTTAAAAATTTGTAATTACCAAAACAAATCTTAAAAAATTATAACCGCCTAAAATATATACTATTTTATGACATTTGCCCATTTTTGTACTCATTGTTAACAGCCAACACAACACCTTCATTATCTAACAAGATCACCAAAAAATGCTCACATGGCAACATGATCCGAACCTATATTAACCCGTTACCCAACCCGCCTAACCCACCTACACTGCCACCTCAGCAAAAAAATAACCACCCGTTACCTGCAATGGTGAATCCCCTGATGCAGGTTTGACTCCAGTAACAGAACAGCCCATAATCAACCCGTGCCGGCGGACCCCACGGTACCATTTCGGGCCAATTCTTTTGATTTTCACATCTTTAAATCCCGCCTTTGTAAACCACTCGATGTATTCTTCCTCTTTTGGGAAAAGCATCCACATGTCTGCAAAGAAACGGGACAACCAAAATGTCGGGTACACGGGCCCGATTAAACATGCTTTTCCTCCCAGTTTTAGAACCCGGTATGCTTCTTTGATTCCTCGTTGCGGGTCGGGCCAGTACTCGATGCTGCAACAAAATACACAAAAAAGCCTGTAAGTCAAATATTCTTGAAAAGTCTAATACTACCATACAATTTCTATTTTTGGCAGTTCCAAAATAAGTGATGCACTTTAAAATTTATCTTATTTGGTAAAAAAAGAGGGACCCATCCTTCACTAACTATCCACTTTAATAAAGTAAAATTACCCTATTACCCTTACTTTTACTTTTAAACATCATTAATATCACTTTATTCAAAAGGAGTGAGAATTATCCTCCACTTTAATCCATCTAAACTCTCACTATAATATTTTGCCTCAAAAACCGTGAATCTCACAATATATCACTTATTGTGATACGGAGGGGTGAGCATAGTCCAGAAACTGAACTGAACCGAAACCAATTATGAAGAATTTTCAAAACCAAAAACCAAATTGATTACATGTTTTTGGTTTTGGCTCGGTTTGGTTTTGGTACAGCTTTTAAGCCCAAATGCTCACCCTTATCCAAGGACCAGACCGAAACTGAAGATCATGAAACTACAAAACCAAACTGATTACATGTTTTCGGTTTTCAGTTCGGTTTGGTTTTTCCGACCCAAATGCTCACACGATCATAAACAAATACTTTTTTTTTTAGTAAAAATTTCTTCAGTCCAAGGGCCTGGATTTATCACATGATCATAAACAGATACATCTTTAAAAAAAAAAACAAAAAAACATCAAATTCAACAAAATATACCTTCCTGCCGAAATATATCTATCGGCATAATCGGTCTTGAACGGAAGATCCTCAGCATCACCTTCAATAATCTTACATTCTTTCAACGGTTCCTTTTGTTTGGCTTTCGCGAGCTGATGTGGCGATTGATCCAAAATTGTTACATTTTTAGCATCAACATGTTTCACAATACCTAAAGTTGTAAACCCTGTACCACCACCAACATCAACCACCACCATATTTGGGCTATAAAGATCAGCTGGTTCTAATGCTTCATCTCTCATATCTTCAGTCCAATGGCCAGGGTTTATCACGTGATCATAAACGATTGATAAAAACCTATAAAACCAAAATGCTTCTTTTTTGTTTTGTATGAATCTTGGTTGTGAAGCTGGTCTTGGTACAGAGACACTACATTTGGGTACAATTAGGGTTCTACTTTTGCCCCTCGAAATCGAAATCGAATTCGAATTGGAACAAAGTAAATTGATTTTGGGGGAGAATTTTCTACCATTCAAATCTGATCCAGTAAACCCTAATCCATTTGGGGTTACTCTTCCTCTTATGATTGCAAGATTTTCAGCTCCATACAGCATTGAAGAAGCCATTTATTGCTAATTAAACAAAAAAACAGGTATGGGTATCTTGTAATTCAAGAATTCAAGAGCCTTAGATGTTAAAGATTGTAAATTTGAGTTCGTGTTAACAAATTTGACAACGTTAACAATGACCCAGTGAGTTTATTCACAAATTTCAAAATTTTTAAAAACAACCCAGATGGGAAACTGATAAAAAAGACTTGACCTTGTAAAGGTTCAGTTCAAGAATTGCATGCAAATGGGTGAAATTAGGGTTTCTGAACACTTGCAAAATTACAAGAAACAGGGCTTACCAGTTAAGTCAAATAACCATTGATGATGAATGAAATGAAGCCGTTGAGAAAAAGAAGAAATTTTTTGGTGAGGAGAGTGTGAAGAAGGCAAGTACACAACCAGGAAATGGTGATAAGTGAATTAGCTAGATTACAGAAAGCTATGTGGTGATGATTTTTTTGCAAATAAGAGAAAATATTATAACTTCTATTTATTTTTTAAAAAAATATTATTGTTACTATTTTTATTATTATTTTGTATCCTTGATTCCGACTCGTTTTGCGAGCCGACTAATCACATAGCGACCATTCATTTTTTACGGGTAGCCTGGAGTCGGCGCAGCCGCGCAGATAAACCTCCGTGGGCACAGCCCACAAGAGGATATAATTTTTAGTTAATTGTATAAATAAAAGACAAACATTTTTTTTACTTAGAATAGAGAAACAAATGAATAATAAGTTGTGTTGCTAACTATTTTTAGATTTAATAGTTCTTTTGAAAATAATATTTGTGGATCAATGTATCATAATATTATTATACATAACACGTTAGACTTTGTTGAGGAACTCCACTCCCTAGGTGCAGGGAAAACAAATGTATCAAACGCGAAAGAAATAAAAACATGTGGATTTTTCGTTCATGTTTTCTCCTGTTTTATCATTTTGCAAGAGAAGACTTTCAAAATAGATTGTCCGACCATAATACCCGACTACTCAAACTCATGAAAGAAGAAACTTATGTTAGATCTACGTACACGTGTTTCTTTCCAACTCATCCAAGCAATCGACTAAATTACTTAAACATGGTAATTTAAAGTTTTAACTACTTAAACGGCTTTCAAAAATGATTTTATGGCCACGGAGGTTCACTTCGCTCGTGATATCTGTAATACGTTCGGGTTATCTGTAAAGCGTAAAGCGAGTGATCGTTAAGTCGTCTCGCATAATAAATTATAACTAAGTTAAAAAAAAAAAAAAAAAGAGATCATTTGTATGTGCCCTACTTTCTATTCGTATCGAAATGCCTAAAGTCAAATTATGATAAACTAAAGATTGAATAATTTTATATTTTAAAGTTAAATTAAAACTTATCAGTTATCCCATATCTTATCTTATCTTACTACTTTAAAAAGCATTCTAGACATTTCTAAAAAAGGAGGTCTGAATTTTCAACACTTCTATTTTTAGCAATGTTCAAACACCCTTCAAAATCAAAATAAATGTGCCTTACCCGAGATTCGAACCCAAGACCATTCGGAAAACAACCAAGGTGATAACCACCGGGCCATGTGGTTTTTTGTTATGCTTTTGTTAACCTCGACTAATATACATAACGTCCCCGGTATTAAACGTATCAATAAACAGTCCACTTCCTAAACAGATAATTCGCATTTAATAGCCTTCCTAAATTATAATTACGTTTACAAACTAATTATTTCCAGTGACTTGCATTTTTAAAAAAATTAAATACATATTGAACACATATTGAATTAAATATTATGATTTACGTTTACAAACACTCAATTATGTTTACTAAATATTATGATTTACGTTTTTTAAAAAATTAAATACATATTGAATTATACGTTTTTTTTAAACTATATATATACTCCATCAACTAACGATGGAGTTGTTGTACAACATACAAACGATGGATTTTGATGGATACGAACCTGTTGAAAACTTTGAAGACCTCTGGATTCCACATTTGTGGTACAAATGCAAATTTGTTCGCGTTGAATATGTTTGGCTTGACCACAAACATAACAAACTATATTTGTTTCTGCTTGACAGATTTGTAAGTTCCTACTAATTAAGATACTATTTTTTGTTTTTGGTTTTAACTACTAATCATTTATTTTCAGAGACACAAATTCGCAGCCATTATCCCCCCATCTTATTTTCTGCATACCAAAATCAAAAACTAGAAGGCGGTGTCTTCTCTTTAAAGTATTTCAAAATTGATTACACCGATGTCGAATCCTTTCCTCGCTTCGAGAACTATAGCTTTATTCGTAATGAATGTGCAATAGTATTTAGCACTAAAACCGAGCTTGCTGAAACTACGAATGGAGAAGATGTCTGGTTCCCCAAGTACCCGTTGGTCAGATCTCCGACATGGCTATTGCAGGATCAAACAACTCGAAAAATGTTGATTGGTACGTCTACGTTACATTTTTAGATGTTTTACTTTAAAGTGATAATATTTTATTTTTCGTAATTAATAAACATTTCACAGACGTTGCTGGAAACATGTCGAACGGTTGCTTTTTATTTACATCCGGTCGGATATCGTGTGCAATGCTGCTGCATGACTATGTGTAAGTATTTATACATGATTTACATGATCACCACACCTACGAAATAACCCATTTAAAATGTAATTTCCGACAGGGGCAACCATATCAAGCTCATCTTGTATCATATACCGGCAGCCACGTCAACAATGTGTAACGCCCCAACATTTTTAATAATTAAATAAGATTAATTTAATTCCCATATAAATTTTAAAAGAGATAATTAGTATATAAATTATAATGAAGATGGACGGTTCGTATTATTTAGTCGACATGTAGTTAGACGGTTCGTTATTATTTAGACATTTTAATTTCCATATAACTAATTAAATTTAATTGGGCGTTAAATTATAATTATTTGCTCAAATCGTATTTAATAACTACCGAGTTAATTATTAATTAGACGTTTTAAATCTCGAGAGTTGAGTGTGCTTTTGTGTCGGGCCATGAGAGTAGATTGTGAGTCGGCTATGTTCGGGCTAGTGTCGGGCCATGAGAGTCGGGCTAGGAGCCTTTTATGTTTAAGAGTATTTTTAGGTTTATTAATTATAATGAGGCCATTCCCTAATTTTCCCTAATACCGTTCAAAAGAACCCATGCCCCTTTTTCTATTGCCGTCATCGATTAGTGGAGAAGAGAATCAATAAGGAGCAGCGGTGAACGATCGAAGATGGAAGAAAATCTAGCAGCCACGTGGTTGTGGTGGAATGATGTTTCTTTTATTTGTGAAGTTTTGTAGTTGGTGGATTTTCTTGACTTTGAGATAGCAGACTGACCATCAAATTGTAGCAAGCAAGCTGCTCATTTATTCTGGGATCTCCTTGGTGTGTGTGCGTGAAGATGCAACAACAAAACACATCTATTTGTTCTTCTTTATTCGATGGTGTAGTATGAGCAATTCCTTGTTTTGTGCCGGCAATAAGTAACAAAAATTCATCATCAATTATTTAATTCTTTTGGGTGACTCGACATGTGAACCAGCCTCGACCTTCCCTGAGTTTTTCAATTGTCGAACCGGAATTCAGCCAAGGAGATCAAGCTTTTGGCTGTGTCGAGTATTTCGTGATTCATGTGTATTCGTTGTTTTTGCGGTATGTTTTCTATCCATTTTCTTGTATTGTTTATTTTATTGGGAATTGAATCCCGAGCCAAGACTTGAAGAACCTTAGACCCGAACTTCTGGATGTCCCGGTAGCATTTAGGTATTGGTGTCGGTTTGTGGTGTTTGTTTGTTATTAAATGTTGAGTTGTTTTCTGGCAGATTGTACCCGCCATGTTGCGGGATAATTTTAAGGGTCTTAGAGTCCGAATTGGAGGAGGGCCGTCTCACAGAGATTTGTAGCCCTCCGAGTTATCTTTCCGAATTGCCCGAGCACTCGTTAAACGGATTTTCGGTTTTAAAGTTACGGTCAATATCGTTGACTTTCGCAGTGACATGTCGCTGTGCGACTGTTCTGTGTTGTCGGCTAGTTTCGAGACCCTTAGGTTCTGAACTAGAGATGGCCCATCTCACAGTCAATTGTCGAACTCAAAGTCTAGTTTCTGAGAAGTTAAATTGGGAGTCCATTGGATTTATGGTTTGGGACATATGACCATTTTAGTGAACTGTGTCGGGAAATTCAGAAACTGAGTTTATGTTGTTGATTTCAAAAAATTGTGATACATGTTTTACGTAATTGTTTTAGGCTCTAAATTGCATTGAGGAAGTGTGTAAATCATCCATGGATTAAATTGGAGGCTTACATTATCGAGGTGAGTATTCTCACCGTGTATTCATTTATAACGATACGTGCATGACTCATATGGTTAATTGTTTTGATCTGTTGTACTTTCTGTGTGTTGATCTGTTATCTGAGTGACTGTTTTTGCATACTACTGATCTGAGACGGACGTGCCGAGTATCTGAGCCGGTACCAAGTCATTTTGTGCTACTAAGTGATAGGGCTATCTGTGTGGTTTATGTTAGGAGTTGAAAACGTAAAAATAATTAATAAATCTCAGTGGAAATTCTGTGTGGGCCCTTGTGGCAAATTCTGTGTGGGCCCTTGTGGCAAATTCTGTGTGGGCCCTTGTGGCAAATTCTGTGTGGGCCCTTGTGGCAAATTCTGTGTGGGCCCTTGTGGCAAATTCTGTGTGGGCCCTTGTGGCAAATTCTGTGTGGGCCCTTGTGGCAAATTCTGTGTGGGCCCTTGTGACAAATTCTGTGTGGGCCCTTGTGGCAAATTCTGTGTGGGCCCTTGTGGCATTTTAGTGTAAGGAGAGGCGAGGTTGATCTCTCGACTCGAATTACACAAGCGCGCTATATAAATTTAAAAGATACAAAAACTGAGAAATTAACTTAGTGGTAAATGATTAGGAGTTCACCTGTGTGCCCTCATGTATTGTATGTTGTAGTTGTTTGCATTTTGAGTTTATTCACTCAGCTTCCCCGCTGACCCAAAAACTCCCTCCCATTTTTCAGGTACTAGCAAAGGAAAGGAGAAGGTGGACGGTTGACTGCTGTACTACTTCTGAGTGCTGATGTGAAACGTTTTTATTATTTCAAAACTCTGAATTTTATTTAAGATATTTCCGCATTAAATACATTTTATATTAAATAATTATTTTGGGGGATTATTTATGGGACCTTTTTTATTATAATTTTGTACTTAAAAATTTTAAAAATCTTGTAAATTTTAGGGTGTTACACAATGATTGGGAGATATGCTTCTGAAAACATAATTGTGTACGCATGTCGCGTTAAGCTGATTATAAAACCAACAGGTTAATACCAATTAAGTGCTTCATTTTACTTTTATTAAAAATATATTGATATCTCCTTTTTATTTGGTTAAATTTCAGTCAAATATCTTGTTTCTACTGACGTTACAAACTTCGAGTTCAACCCGCCGATGCCAGAAACATATGCACTACAATGCATCCATCTGATTGTGCAATATGATGATGCCATTGTTTTATGTGATGAAGAACCCGATGTCGCGTCCGACACGCAACCAAATAATAGTTTGAGACGCTTAAGAACTACCCTCTCTGGAAATAAGCGTATATCGACATACACACAAATTTGACAACAATAATTAATTGTTAGGTTACTCTTAATTTCTGTTACACAATTGATGTTTTTTTTGTTTTAATATGGTTTGCCTTAATAATATTAATTTTGTCATGAACCAAATAATTGTTGTCTGTGTACTGTACAATTTTGTACACCTACTCGAATTATATATTTTGTGGTGTTAATGGAAATATTTCGTCAGCACGTAATCAAACTGTAGATATTTTACGTTTTTTACTACCGACTAAAATTGAATTACTTATAGACGTTTTTATTGTCCAACTAAAACTGCCAATTACATCTTTAATAAATAAGTTTTAAGTTATTTAAAAAAATTCGATTTATATATAGTCTTTTGACCATATTTAAAAGGCTAAAAATAAAACGTATTTTTCCATGTTTGAAAAGATGCAGACGTATTTATTAGAAAACGTAATTACCATATGTATTTTCTAAAATCAAAACGTAACTACCATAAAAACGTAATTAATGTATTAGAACCTTGAAACGTAATTACCATATAAATCGTTCATCAAAACGTAACTACCATATCTCAATTTAATGTATTTATAATTACCATATGTGGAATCGCAAAAAACGTAATTTGGTTGACGAAAATTGAATTACTTATAGACGTTTTTATTGTCCAACTAAAACTGTCAATTACGTCTTTAATAAAAATATTTTAAGTTGTTTAATAAAATTCGGTATATATATACTATTTTGACCATATTTTACTTACCATGTTTGAAAAGATGCAGACGTATTATTTAGAAAACGTAATTATCATATGTATTTTCCTAAATCAAAACGTAATTACCACAAAAACGTATTTAATGTATTATAACCTTGAAACGTAATTACCATATAAATCGTTCATCAAACTGTCAATTGCGTTTATAATTACCATATGTGGAATCGTAAAAATATGCAGACCATTTTAACTGTCAATTGTTGTTGACCCCGCTAAAAATAAGACGTATTTTACCATTTTAAAAATATGCAGATGTATTTTTAAGAAAACGTAGATTATAAATATCGTTCTATATAACGTATTTACCAACTTAAATACAGACGTTTAAGTTGACCATGTAATTTAATATACGTTTTATTACATTTAAAAACGTCTATGCAATTTAATGGCCGTGATATTACATTTAATATAACATATATACGTTTTTTTTAATTGTGTATAAATAGACAAATTAACCATTATACTTCAATTCACGATACGATAATTCTAATACCACCAAACATCACCAGTCATCGACTATCATCATAATGCGGCAAACCATGTCAACAACCGGATTGCACTTTGTAAGAAACATTCATGATTTCAAGGACAAAATTCACATCAAGGTCAAGGTTTGCCGGATTTGGCCCCAAACAAACTTCAACAACAAAAACGAGATAATATCACTTGAGATGATTTTAATTGACGAAGAGGTATTACTCTTAATCATATTCGATAAATCATCACTACTTATATATATTATCTCAACAATGTTAACTTACAATTAACTACATTTTGTATTAAAAATAAGTAATCAACCCTCCGCAGTTGTGATCAATTTAACTACAGAAGAATCTTCTCGAACGGATGCGGAAACACCGGAAAGGACTCGTTTAGGAATACTGCAAGGCCATCCTATAAATTTTTTACCCTTGTGCATGCCAGTGGAGTGATAGATATCACGCCACCAATTAATACCCCATATCCAACAACATGCCGTTCTTCCGGTGCAAACAAAGAAAACGTGCCCCTATGTCGAAGTAATAAAAGAAATTATAATCAACGACTGAATGAGTCTGACATGGGTCACGTGCACAACTATCCACGTACTCCAAGATCAACAGATTCTACAAATGCCAATCGTCAGCCCGATATGATGATTACCAGAGGCATTCGAGGTGACGGCCTTACACTGCTGCCTTCATTTGATGCTGTCGTGACTCAATCGTCGCCCGTGCCCGACAACCAATCCTTCGATCCATACGATTTCATATACCACGGTCTCCCAACAAAACACCGTGTTTTAAAAGATCAACCCCCCGTGTGCGTACTGTGGCGCGGTCAGGATAAAGTTTGAGTTCCCCACTTTTTGTTGCATGAAGGGTAAAACCAAATTGCTATCCCCGACCATTCCTGAAGAACTATTTGACCTTTTTACATCAGGAAGTGAACTGAGCAAAGTGTTCATGCACAACATACGTGCATACAACACAAATTTCTCTTTCACATCTATGGGTGTCAATTTAGATAATTCGATGACAAATATGACATCTGGAGTGTATATGTTTCGTGCGCACGGAGGTATTTACCATAAC
This sequence comes from Calendula officinalis, assembly GCA_963853835.1. Classification (NCBI taxonomy): domain Eukaryota; kingdom Viridiplantae; phylum Streptophyta; class Magnoliopsida; order Asterales; family Asteraceae; genus Calendula; species Calendula officinalis. The sequence goes on from OY970825.1 coordinate 25,866,048, forward strand.
ATCGATCAGTTGGTTCCCAGGGAAGGAAAACCTAGGTACCTGCAATTGTACTTCTATGATCCCGACACAGAATTATCCCATAGGCTTGCATGGCCAAATCTTGAAAGACAGATTGTTCAAATTTTAACACATATTCTCATAACCAACCCTTACGTCACAACGTTTAGATCCCTAGCTGACCTAGGACCGCTTGAAGAATACAAAGTATCCTTAAATGCATTTGTTGAACTCGACCAAAGGAACTACAACGTCCCCACCACATCTGAGGTTTGATATTCCTTTAATTGCATGCACCTCCATAACCCACACGATCCGCTATAACGGTTTTAATTTCTTCCATATGCAGGTTGCTGGTATTTGGGTTGAGGGCAACAACAATATTACTGCGTATAAGAGAAGTATTGTCGTGTGTGGGAGGTCTGATTACCCAACCCAGATTGAACTGTACGTTGCTTCCTACAACCCGTTGTCCTATGTGTTGTTCTTTCCAAACGGTGAGCCTGGATGGCACGACAGAATACCAAGGGAGGGCATACCAATAAGCGATATCACTGAGGACGCAACTAATATAGAGGAAGATATTGAAGGTACAAAAAACATCAAATGACATTTAATTTGCTCCTCCTTTGTATGAATATGCGTACACCTTACTATATGTTCGTAATGTAAATTAATTTGTTTCTTGTTAGATCCAAACGAAATGGCACCGGGCAGGAAGACTGTAAGCATGCGAGAGTACTACTGTTACAAGTTCCAGATCCGCTCTACTCCAAACTTGATTTTATTAGGTCGGCGACTTTTTCAACAGTTTGTCGTAGACACCTACATAAAGATAAAAACTTCACGCTTAACGTTTTGTGAGCTTAACCAAAGCAAGATTAGGGCAGATTTATACCAAGGTATTGTCGACTGTGTCAATGCCGGTGAAGTCCAACCAAATAGAATTGGCCAATGAATTGTATTGCCCGCGTCATTCATTGGGGGTCCCCATGACTTGAAAAGACGTTATTTGGATGCCATGACGTTGGTACAGGAGGGCGGGAAGCCTGATATATTCCTTACTATGACATGTAATCCAAATTGGCCAGAAATCCAAAGTCTGCTATTGCCCGGGCAGACTGCACAAGACCGGCCAGACCTTGTTTCAAGAGTGTTCCGGGCGAAATTGGAGGATCTAAAGGTCCAACTCTTCAAAAGGCATGTCATCGGTGTTGTGGCTTCATATGTATACGTAATAGAGTTTCAAAAGTGTGGCCTTCCTCACGCTCATTTCCTTCTTATAATGACATCAGATCACAAAATGACTAATCCAGATCATTATGATAAAATAGTGTGTTGTGAAATTCCAGACGCAACAAGGCATCCAGTAATGCACGAGCTGGTGAAAAAACATATGATTCATGGTCCGTGCGGGATCTTAAGATCAAGCAGCCCTTGTATGCAGGGTGACCCTAAACAATGTCGCTTCAAATATCCCCGGCAATTCAACGACGCACCAACAAATGGGCATGACTCGTATCCATTATATCGAAGGAGAGACAATGGTATTAGCGTGGACGTGCGTAGAAAAACCCTTGACAATAGATGGGTCGTCCCTTACAACCCAAAGTTGTTGATGATGTTCAACTTTCACATCAACGTCGAGGTCTGTTCGAGTATAATCTCGGTGAAGTATGTTTTTAAGTATGTCTAAAAGGGTCACGACAGACAAGCGGTCCATGTTGATCCTGAAAGTAATAACGTAGTCATTCACGAGATAAAGAGATTCCGGGATGCTCGTTATGTGTCTCCCCCCGAGGCAATTTAGAGGATTTATAGCTTCGGTCTTTCACAAATTAACCCATATGTAATGGCTCTGCAAATTCATCTCCCAAATAAACAAATGGTTAGATTTCGAGACAACGATAGAATGGGCGACGTTGTTGCCAGGGAAAGAGACAAGGCATCAATGCTTACAGTTTTTTTTTTGAGATGAATAGAATCAATAAAGACGCCATGGGTTTATTGTACAAGGACTTTCCCAGATACTTCACATGGAACAACATGTCACGGACCTGGAATACTAGACATAGAGGATTAATGATGGGAAGAATGGTTGCCGCTAACCCCGCTGAAGGAGAACGATTCTACCTGCGCCTACTCTTGTGCCATGTTTCTGGTCCTATGGGTTGGAATTGTCTCTATACTGTTGGGGATGTGTTGTACGAGACTTTTCGCGCAGCAATTCTCGCGAGAGGTTTAATTCAGGATGATAATAATATTTCGGCATGTCTTGCGGAGGGTTCTGTGTTTCAGTTTCCACCTGCTCTTAGGAGGTTATTTGCTACTATTTTGATATTCTGTGAGCCGGGGGATGTTCGGAAGTTGTGGGATGACCACTACGAATCATTGTCGGAAGATTATAGACGACATTGCACAAATCTGGAGATCTCCCGCAACATGGTCCTTAAAGACATCAAAGTTTTTCTCCAGTCTATGGGTAAAGATCTAGATGATTTTGATCTTCCTAAATTAAATACCGACACGAGTTTATCATCTGGGGTTGTTTGGGAATTACAAGAGGAGTACACCATAATTGTGGAAGAAGAAGACTTGATTGCTTCGGACTCACTAAATTCCGACCAGAGAGTCGCGTATGATGATATATTGAGGCATGTGGATAACAACATTCCCGGTGTCTTCTTTATAGATGGGCCTGGCGGATGTAAGATTCGTCCCACATTGGTTGGAGAGGGGAACTAAACACTCCTTATAAGGGTGTGGATACCTCTCTTAGCATGAGGCCTTTTGGGTGGAAGTGGTCCATACCAAGAACAAAACCGTGTGCTGGTGGGCAAAGCGGACAATATTGTGCTACGGGGTTCTGGGATGTTACAAGTAATTGTAAGATTCGTCCCACATTGGTTGGAGAGGGGAACTAAACACTCCTTATAAGGGTGTGGATACCTCTCTTAGCATGAGGCCTTTTGGGTGGAAGTGGTCCATACCAAGAACAAAACCGTGCGCCGGTGGGCAAAGCGGACAATATTGTGCTACGGGGTTCTGGGATGTTACAAGTTGGTATCAGAGCTCTGGCTTGAGAGAATTGGGTTCACAAGGGGTGGATTCCAAACTCAAGTCGAAACATGAGTTTTCAAAATGAGTTTTAAAAAGTGTTTTTAAAATGAGTCCAAATCCAAATCGAGAAGCAGCGCATCACAACGACCTTATGTCTCTAGTACTTATTTATGAGTTATTTAGTTTATTAAAAACGTCGCGAGTGACATTGATTACTAAGAGAATAGAATAAAATTAACTCGAGATGAGCGTGAATTGTACGACTATATATGTATATATACTATATGTACTGTTGTGAACTACTTGATTATGTGGATGGTATAAGGATGGGAGATCGTGGAATTTTTGAAACTGGCTCGAAACCATGACAAGGGTAGGTGCGGCTAATAATAGAGGGCCCCTATTATTATACGCACAGGACTCATGTCTATGTTTCGAAAAGGATTCAAGGAGACCATTCGTCAAGCATCTAAGTATCATGAAAACCTTCAATTATTATATATAATAAATGATAATAAAATCACCAAAAGAGATTTATGAGAAAACAATGACACCAAATGAATAAGACACTCATCAAACGCGAATTGATAAAGAGTTATCAAAACATGTCAAGAGAGAGACTAATGAATCAAATTGAGCTGGATTCTTTAAATGATGTAATTGAGTTATTAATAAATCGAGATTTATGAGAAAATTTGATAAGAGATTATTGATTGATAATGAGTTACCGAAACAAATCAAGTGAAAGTTAGTTTAACCAAATTGGTGAAAATCACTAACGATAATTTGTTAACATTTAGTAATAACGAGATATATTAACTGGTTAAAAATTAGAAGATAATGATTAAAAATGATTAAGAATAATTTAATTCGCATTATTGAGAAGTTATTGAAAATTACTAGAAATTAATAAAGCAAGAACGATTGGCAATTATCTAAAACGAATTAAATAAAGAGATTATAAATTATGTATAATCATTAAATTGAGTAAAGGAGGAAAACAATAGTAAATGAACGAGATTTATATGAGTAAATGAGAATTAACGACTTGAAGGGTTAAATTGACTAATAAGAAATTTTTGTGGAGTGTATAAACATAATCCGAGGAGAAACCAAGGGTGATAATGATATAAATGACGTTTAATGAGATCATGAGGGGTAATACGAATTGCGTAAAGTTTAATGAATTGAGAAATTTTATTGCGAAACTATATAGATTTAATTTTTCATTAAGAGAAATCATCGAGAATGCGAAATAATGGATACAATTTATTGAGTAAGGGATAAAATTTTGACAAAGTTAATAAAAGTTGCAAAAATTTAAGCAACTTTAATTGAACAAGATGAGGAACCCAAAACGAGTTATTTAACGAGTTAAGCGGCGAGAGAAAATTTACGTGATGTGTTCACTACGAATGAAATGAGAAATCTATTCAATGACAAAATTGTTATATGGTAATAATAATACCAAACACGCTATGAGTAAGCCAAAAATGGGAATTTAATACTCAGATTTGAACAAGAAATAATCGTGAATGCGTAACGCGAAATAAAGTTGTGGTGCTATTAAATGTAACGAGCTTGACTTGTGAGGAATCATAAAATGACTCATTAATAATGAGACTAAAAAAATAAAATTGATGAGTTATAATGGAGAAAATCTAATAAGGATGTGAGAATCCATGAGAAGCTTAATGAGAAAGCTGACACCTAATATGAGCAATGGATAATTTTTATAAAGTGATAAAAAGTAAATGAGTACGGGTGTGAGAGGGGCCTAAAGAGTACAGGCCGGGACCGGCCCACACCTGTGCATAAGAGTTTAATTATCGAGTAATCAAATTAACCTTAAAATATGAGATTTTGAGTGCCACTTCCAAACTCGGGGACGAGTTTTCTCCAAGTGGAGTTGAGTGGTGGTAAAAGAGAAAACTACCAATATTAAGAGTGCAAATAGAGAATAATTATAAAGTCGTGGATTATTAAATTCTTATTATTGAACTAATGGAGATTAATAAATCGAGCTAAGTGAAAATAATAATAATAATAATAATAATAATAAAGTTTTTAAGGAGTAAATTAAAAGAATTACCAAGAGAAAATGTTGTTATGTGTTATTATGAGCATATGTGTGCATATAACTGGCTAAAAAATTATAAGAGTGATTAATTAACCGAGAAATTATTCCGATGGGAATATAATGAGATAAAAAGAGATTATTAAAACATGAGAAATTATTATGAAATATTCAAGTCAAGTTAAATGAGAAAAACATGACTATTAGAAGTTATTAGTCCAGTTAAGAAATTTTTAAGCCAAACTATTGTGTTGAATAATATATATATACATGTGACTAGGGTATTTATAATAATAATGAGGAATAATTAACTTCATGTGGTGGTATAATTATCAAGTGGTGAGAAATTCATAAATCGAGGGTAATGGTTCAAATGAGAAGTGGCAAGTATATGATCATATAAATGACGAGAAATTATAAAATTCGAGTAATGAGAATGTTATCAATGAGTCGGTCATGGAAGATCACCATAATAAATTATGAGGAAGATTTATTATTACCGAGAAACTACCGAACTGTAAGAAACTAATAAATCGAGTTAAACGAATAAATTATTAAAATGAACCAAATGATAAAACTTTATTTATAATATATATACATGATCAAGAATAGTTATTGAAATGAGCAACTGAGAAAAATACAAGTGTATTAGACAATAAAAGTTTATGAATGTCTAAAGCTAGAAGAAGCTAAAAATACAGAGTAATGAGGAAACGTTTTATGAATAGCGACAAAATAATTGAGTAATCCAGTTCATGAGAGATAACGAACGAGTGAATGAATTGAGCAAAAAGAAATCATTTAATTGAAGCGTTAAAACGTAAGATATAATGAGATTTACGAGTGGGCATATTGCCGAAATAATGAAGAGACCAGTTAAAGGAGAACAAAGTGAGAAAATGATTGACGAGCCAAATGATAAAATCATCAAAATGAGTTGAGCGAGTAATATTAAAAAAAAAGCTAACGGGGAATTGTTAAATACTAGTTAACATGAGAACTAATAATGCGGCCTAAAAGAGAAATTATATATTCTTGTAGCCTAATAATTAAATTTGATCACGCAAGTGAGCGCAAAGAGTGAGAAAATGGGCATTTTGTGCGACTTGTGATAAGTTGTTAAGCGAGATTTGAGTTAAATAAATAAAATAGCTTGCGATGAGTTAAAAGCAAGTTGTAGAAATTTGAGATGAATGCATTATGAGTATATGCAAATTGAGTAAAAGACATGAGTCGCCTACTATATGAGATTATTGTGTGATAAAAACATTTCTTGAGAATATTGTGCTTATTTGTGTATCGTTCGATAGTGGTGTGAATCACTAAATTGTTTCTTATGTCTTAAACAAACTGGTGTCCTATCGAGTAGAGGACCTCGAAATGCCATTTATTAGTAGAGATTGCAAATAATAAGATTTTGTTGGTAGATAAAATGTAAAATTGTTGGAACTGTGTGGGAAGGTTTTTTTTCTCATAAAAATTATTCTTATCACCGTGAGAGGGCCGAGTATGATTGCAAGCACAAGCCGAGATCATCTGTCGCCACAAACCAAACCGTAACAGATCTTCAAGTGGAGTTGAATCAGAGATTCAACGCAACGTTAATCGTTGGGTGCAGCAACTGTGTTCGACTACGAGAGCAAGAAGACGCCTTCAACAGAGTATCGTGGATATTTTTGTACTTCTATCGTCATCCTTTTCTTGTTGAGTTAAACCGAGTTCCATAGAAAACATTCCAATCCCGAACCCTTATTATTTTGCGCCGTTAGAGACGGAAGATTGTACGAGCAGTTGCAAGAACTGGAGTTATTCTGATCGCGTAGGTCACCCTGAAGAATTTCCTTTTCATTCTTAATCTTATTGTTTTTTTTTCTTTCCTCTTTTGCGGGCGTGTATCGTTAGCAAGCCCGAGTCTGAGATTGCCAGATCGCCACCCTGAGTTCTTTTGAGTCATGACTTCGGGGACGAAGTCTATTTCAAGTGGAGTTGAGTTGTAACGCTCTGAAATTTTAATAATCAAAATAATATTAATTTAATTGTCATATTTAATTTTAACAGGAATAATTAGTAAATTAATTTTAATGAAGTTAGACGGTTCGTTCATTTAGACGACCTGTAACTAGACAGTTCGTTTTAAGTGGACGTTATTATTCGTGAGTGCGTCTTGGGTTTTAATACGGCTCTTAAAGCAAGAGGCAGGTCAACTAAATTTATTAATAACATAAGTGGCAAAGTTTTTAGTTAAACTTTTAATAAATAGTATTAGGCGGTTTATAATATAATTAAATAGTTCGTGTTGAGTTTTGACCGGTTAGTTGATCGTAAAAGTTTAGCAATATTCTTTTGAGTTGGGTCGGCCAAAAGCCAAGACCCCAGACTTTATTTGTTTCGGGCTTGTGTGTGGGCTCAGTTAAGTAACTTGTAATATACCTTAAACCCATTGAATTCCTAAAAAAATAAACCCTATGTCTTTCTCTGGTGTTGCGGCCGTATATCGAAAAGAGGAGTCCCTGCGTTTTTCTTGTCATTCAGGCGAACAATGTTGAGTGGAAAGGAGCGATGAAGTTTAATTTTGTTACAATATTGGTTGGTGTACGTGGAGGTCTCTATGTGAAACAAAAGATTTAAAAGGGAAGCAGTGGAGGGCACGTGTAAATCTTGGTAGGGGTGAGGATTGTTATCAACTGTGACGGTGGCTAGGGACTTTTGTTTTGCGGCAACAATTAGAGAAATTATTATTGACGTGGAGTCTTTATCCCAAGCATGTTTATATGAGGTGGTGGTGTTGTATAATTATTGGTGATGTCGACAAGGATTTTTGGGGAAAACAAACAAGTGAAGTTTTGTTTTAATTGGCTTGTTTATCAGACCATTTTGGTTTGGAAAGGGAGATTTTTGGTATGCCATGCGCCAGCCCCACTCCGCTAGTTTGTTGTCTCGGTGCAGCCAATAAACAACTGATCGGGTATTGATCATTGTGTTGGCCTTGCGATCGTTGTGCTCTCGGGTTTGATTCGTAGGGTATAACCTTTATCCCTTTTCATTCGTATTATCTTTATTCCTTTCGGGTTCAAACTATCATCTGTGTGTAGGATTCCAAGGTTGTATGGATGTGATCGAGCCATAAAGGGTCGGGTTTTGGTCAGTGTTTCGTGTCGGGTGAAGGTTCCAGTTAAAACCTTTTGCTAAATGATCTAACCTTTTTATTGATCGAGAAAACTAGAAACCGAACCTTTAGGTTCTTGGTTTCCTAAACTGAATAGTGTTCTTAAATAAACTAATTAGATTATATAAAAATAGGTTTCTGTGATAATAAGAGATTTTGAGGCTGTCGGGTGTCTCGGGAATGAGTGGGTTGATGTCGGGTTTCAAAATGAGTTTTAAACACAATGCTGAAATTTGGTCAGAATGTATAGTCTATGTTCGAGTCCGTTTTTAATACACTTAAAATATGTTTTTAGTTTTTTGGCCCCTGATGATCTCTAGTTTTCTGAGTCCTCTTTCCGTTTCCACTGACGGCTCGTTAATCTGAATTGTTGTTTAAAAGATATCGATGATTTTGTAAACCATCGCATAATAGTTTTCGGTTCAACTATTCTGTTTTGTGAGCCGCTTTTGAGACCCTTAGAGTCGGAATTTGGGCAGGAGCCACTTGACAATGTTTTGTAGTATTTTGAGTCTAGTTTTCGTGATTAAAATATGGGGAAAATCTAATGAACGGTTTGGGAGTTATGACCGTTCCCGTGAGAGTGCTGAGTGCTGTTTAGTTTCTGCTGAAACTACCTTTGAGTCTAATCCTAATCCGAGCTTCATTGTGCTATGTAGGACCTCTTAGGACTTGATTAGAGACACTCTTCTGCACCGAGGATATTTAGGAGCATACGTCTATTCGAGGTGGGTAATCTCACTATAAACTTGTACTTACTTTCGATTCATGATTATGTGCTATGTGTTGTGAATTGTCTTGTTGACTGAGCTTGAGTATTGATTGTGTGATTTATTTGAGTTATCTGGAGACTGAGTTATCTGAGTTGTGAGTTCTTGAGTTAAAACATTAAACATAATATACTTGACTTGACACCGAATAGTGGCACCGAAGAGTACTGGTGCCAGACGTTTTGACTCAACACCGAAGGATACAGGTGTTGAGCCTTGAGTTGTGTGAGGCGGGTCGAGGTTGATCTCTCGTCCCAAGTCACACTAGCGCGCTATATAAATTAAAATCTGAGAAATAAATTTGAGTAATTGAGAATTGAGTAGAGTCTTTAGGGATCACTTATGTGGTGTGGATTGTTTGTATGTGTATGTTTATCGTGTTGATTATTCACTCAGCGGTGGCTGACCCAAACACTCCCTCCCATTTTGCAGGTACTAGCAAAGGCAAAGAGAAGGTCAATGGTTGATGAGTTGCGTTTCTATTTTTATATTTATAGATTTGAATTAAAACATTTATTTTGAGTCAAACATGTTTTGTTTTAAAACCTTTAATTATTCCGCATTTAAAACACGAGACGGTTTTATATTCTTATTTATGAGTTGGGACCTTTGTGTTACTTGTACCTTTGGGGAAAATGTATTATTTTATTGATTAAAATTTTTAAATTTTCCCAAATTTTTGGGTTGTTACAAGTTGGTATCAGAGCCAGACCCGGACCGATGTGCACAACGGGGGTGTTGTGTCCCAAGGGGGGGGGGGAGAATTGTAAGATTCGTCCCACATTGGTTGGAGAGGAGAACTAAACACTCCTTATAAGGGTGTGGATACCTCTCTTAGCATGAGGCCTTTTGGGTGGAAGTGGTCCATACCAAGAACAAACCGTGCGCCGGTGGGCAAAGCTGACAATATTGTGCTACGGGGTTCTGGGATGTTACAGCGGAACAGGAAAAACTTTTCTGTATAAAGCTCTCCTTGCAAAGGTCCGTTCTCGTGGTTTCATTGCACTCGCGACAGCTTCGTCTGGCGCGACAGCCAATAACATGCCGGGCGGTAGAACTGCTCACTCCCGCTTCAAGATTCCAATAAATCTTGAAAACAACTCACTTTGTAGCTTTGCTTCTTACAGCAGCAAAGCTAATCATATGGGACGAGGCTTCCATGGCTAAGAGGCAGGCTGTGGAGGCATTAGATCGATCATTGCAAGACATCACGGGGAGGAGAGTCCCTTTCGGCGGTAAAGTTATGGTGTTGGGAGGCGACTTTAGGCAAGTCTTGCCAGTTGTTAGACGTGGAACGCGAGCCCAAATTGTAGAGTCCAGCCTAAGAATGTCACCGCTGTGGTCTGTCATTAAAAAGATGAGGCTGACTATCAATATGAGAGCGCGAACGGATCCATGGTTTTCCGACTTTCTTTTACGAGTGAGGGATGGGGACGAAGAATATAGATGAAAAGTATATTCGCATCCCAGACGGCATGGCCATTCCGTACATTGATAATGAGGCTTCCAAGGAAGAGTTGATTAATTCGATATTTCTTTCTATGGACGTCAATGGAAGATCAGCTGATTATATCATTTCTAGGGCAATATTATCGACAAAAAACGACCATGTTGATGAACTTAACGATAAGTTGATCAACAGATTTTTTGGTGAAGAGAAAACGTATTATAGTTTCGATGAAGCAGACGACGATAGAAACGGCTTATATCCTATGGAATTCTTAAACTCGCTTAGTGTGAGTGGTCTGCCGCCTCATGTTCTCCGGCTCAAAATTGGGTGTCCGATTATACTTTTACGGAATCTCGATCCCTCGCATGGATTATGTAATGGCATGAGACTTATATGCAGAAAGTTTGAGCCAAATCTGATTGATGCAGAAATAGCTGTTGGTCAGCATGCTGGAAAAAGGGTTTTCTTGCCAAGAATACCTCTATGTCCGTCTGAATCCGACATGTTTCCTTTCAAGTTGAAAAGAAAACTGTTTCCGGTTCGGCTGAGCTTCGCTATGACAATCAACAAAGCCAGGGACAAACAATTCCAAACGTCGGCGTTTATCTTCCGGAATCCGTGTTCTCGCATGGGCAACTTTACGTTGCCTTGTCAAGAGGAATTTCACGGCTGACGACAAAAGTATTGGTAACTCCAGCAAAACAATTTAATGTTGACGGCGTTTACACAGCAAATGTGGTGTATCGAGAGGTCTTACATGATGGATAATATACGTGATAATTCTTCCCCATGTATGACTTTTTTTTTTTCAAAACATGTAATTTTACAAATTTTAAACGCCGATAAGTTTTCAATGTAGTTTTATACATATTTCATTCCCAACTATCAGTCATTTGTATAATAATCGTTATACAAAAACATGTACACGAACACCATCAACATCGTCGCGGAATAGATGTATCAGTGTACCCGCCGCCTCATTTGCGCGGGTACCCTACAATATATCTAAACATGTAACCAAACAACATTTCAATGACAATGCTAATTCTTGCTTTTTACCTCTATTTGTATACACAGTTTATGATTATGTATTGTATTCGTTATAAAAATATGTAACCAATGGACTTTTAATCGCCAGGTTTATATATTTCGCAGTCCGCCGCATCGCGCGGGTTTTATCCTAGTCTAAGTTAAAATATAACTCATCATACTCAAAAAACGGTCGGCCAATTAGCACCATGAGCAAATACATTTTCTTACATCTTATGAAGTAAAAACTACATGGTTAAGGGGCTAAAATAATAAAAATAGATAGTATAAGAGCCAATAAAACAATTTTAGAGAACTTTAGTGGCTAAAAGCATAATACTTCTTCCGATTCAAAATAAGTGATACACTTGGGGTTTCACGGTTTTTGAGGCAAAAGATTATAATGATGGTTAAATTAGATTAATTTGATGGTTAGTGGGGAATGGGTCGCACACTTTTTGAATAAAGTAAGGTTAATGATGTTTAAAAGTAAAAAGTAAGGGTAAAGGGGTCATTTCACTTTGTTAAAGTAGATAGTTAGTGGGTGTGGGTCTCATTTTTTTTGCCAAATAAGGAAACTTTTTAAAGTGTATCACTTATTTTAAATCACCCAAAAGAAAAAGTGTATCACTTATTTTGAATCGGAGGAAGTATTATTTCGTTTTAAGTTCTTAGTTAAGAAGACGGAAAATAACGAGAAAAATAAATACAGCGCGAAAAACAAGGCGCGCAATTGCATCCAAAAACATTCGGAGTTCGAGTTAGGGCACCAAAAGTGAAAGAAAAGACAAGAAATTGCATAGAAAATTAAGGCAATGTGATACACTAATTTGGGGGATAAATTAGCAGAGAGATCAGCTGAAAACGAATTGAATTGAATATCATCATCATCATCATCTTAGATATTGATTTCATCATTAGTTCACTTCGATTTTGTTTTTTTCTATATCGAATTTTGAAACTATTTGACGGAGTTTGTGAGCTCGGAGATCCTCCGGATCAAAAGAACATAATAGGATCCGGTGTGCCGATGAATTGATCGGAAACATTTCCGGCGAATGAGTGTCGATTTAAACGATGAAATGGGTATCATTGCTTAAAGACTTCAGAGATAAGGTAGGGTTATCATCGTCTACCTCTGCTACATCGTCTGGCTCCCCTTCATCTCTGCATATTGACCCAAATAGTAACAATGCAACTTCTTCAAGCTATTATGATGATCCATTGTCAAGGTCAGTTATTATATTCTCCTTTTGCTTGGAAACATTTATATGCAAAATGATGCTTGTTGATCATGTAATTAGATGCATTTTATACAATGATTTTGTAATTTATACTTGTCAAAAGATCCAAGTAGTAGGTATATTGGAATTGAATTGTTTATCTAATATTAATCTATATGCAGTTGGGCCAATCAGAACTCGAGGGTTTAAGAAATAATTATTGAGATCCTAATATACTGATTGTCACGAAATTACAATACTAATAGAAAATTGTTGCCTGGTTGATTAGATCACTCTAATTGAGTTATTGAGATCTTAATTTGTTTTTGCCTAATTACCTGTTTAAAAACAGAGAAATATATGAACTGGAATTGGAGTTCAAGAGATCTTGGGAAGTGTTCAGATCATCGAATTCAGAGAAGGTTAGTATCGTTAAAATCATTATAAATTGTTAAATTTAAATAAATATATATAGATATTATTGCTGACTACGGTTAATTATTTCATTATATTTATGCAGGAAAAGGAAAAAGCCTTAAATGTCACCATTGATATCTTCTGTAGATTAGTAAAGCAACATTCTAATGTAACACAATTGATTTCCATGTATGAAATCAATTACCATAATTCCTTTAAAATTCCTATTTATTATAAAACTCTTTGCTTCAGGATATGATATGTTAACCTAACCTTGGTTAGTTTTAATCCACAGGTTAGTAGAGACGCACATATTTTTATTTGTTGTAGGTAGAGCATTTGTCACAGATATCGAAAAGTTAAAAGCTAGTAGCCAGACACAATCTTTGGAGACCGAAACCGTCATAGGTTTTTTCTCAGAAGTTACTGAGGTTTCCTTCTTTTTCTTCCTTTTTTATAAACTTGTTTTTCTATAATTACATAAATCGTTCCTGTGGTATGTATGAAATGTTGGATTCGCCCCTTGACTTTTTTAATTACACTGATAGTCCCAGATTCTGAAACTTGTAACGCTGTCGATGTTACAATTTTTGAAATTTAGGGAATATACATATTTAAAAAAAGTTGAGGGATGAAATTCGTAATTTCATACAAACCACATGGATAATATATTTAATGTAGTAATTTGTACTTTCTCTATATGTACATATATTTATGCCTATACCTTTACAGGATGGAACTCAAACTGGCTCAAATTTACTACAGGCAGTGTCATTCCTTGTTACCGGGGTACGCCTTTAACCTTTTTTAATGTTAAAATTAATTAATTTTGAGTTAATTTCAATAATTAATCTTTAATTTATACATTTTTTGCAGGCAATTGATGAACAATCTCTCCTTGATTCTGGGATTTTGGGTTGTCTTGCTCATCTTCTCATTGTTCTTTTGGTTTCTGATGGAGGAAATGTGAAGCAAAGTGTTGACACTGTTGAAGATGAACCAGAATTAACCGAACATGTAGCTCCAGATCGACGGCTTGAGGTAATTTTCATTTATTTTTAATAAATAAATAAGGAAATAATAAAATATAATGCAATAGATTAGGAAGAACATAGTCCTTTATTACTTTCTACTAATTGTTCATAAATGCTATAATATGTATCAATATTCGAGTCTTATTTTATAAAAGTAAAACGAGGATTTAAACTTTAAAGGGTATTTTGGTAATTTTGCTTTTGCCCATGAAGGTAGAGGGCAGCATTCTGCATATCATGAAGGCATTAGCAAGACATCCTGCAGCTGCACAGAGTTTAATTGGAGATGATTCTCTACAACTACTTTTTGAAGTGGTTGCAGACGGATCTTTATTTTTATTTTCAAAATATAAACAAGGTCTTGTCCCGCTGCACACCATACAGCTCCATAGGCATGCGATGCAGGTGATTATACAAATTATATATTATTTTTAATTTAATATTTTATTGACATTTCTCTCTTGTTCAGATACTTGGTCTTCTTCTGGTTAATGACAACGGGAGCACAGCTGAGTACATTAGGAAACACCAGCTGGTGATTATCGATTTTTCTTATTTGAATTAAATATTTTCTTAATTATATAAATTTTATATAATTAATAATAATGTCATTTTCAGATTAAAGTGTTGTTAATGGCTGTAAAGGACTTTAATCCTGAATCTGGTGACTCTGTGTTTACAATGGGTATTGTGGACCTGTTGCATGAATGTGTGGAATTGTCATATAGACCTGGTCAGTTACTCTTTTTTTTATTTTTTTTATTTTTTAATTTTATGATTTGTTATTATTGGGCCAAAATGCATTTTAGTACCCTGAACTTGGCTGACTAGGTTCTCTACTACCTTGAACTATTAAAGGTGCAACATGGTACCCTGAACTTGACAAAATGGTTGATTTAGTACCCTGAGTCATTAATTTAATCGCGTTTTCTAACTTTACTTAATTTCGTTGGAGCTTTTGACTGGCTAAAAAATTATACGTTCATCTCAATATACTGATATAAACAAGACCAAATTAGACCATTTTGTCAAGTACAGTATATTTTATGCTAAGGATATCATGCCAAGGATATCATGCTAAGGATATCATGCTAAGGATATCATGTTGCACCTTTAATAATTCAGGGTAGTAGAAGACCTAGTCAGCCAAGTTCAGGGTACTAAAATGCATTTTGACCTTATTATTTTATTGATGCTGACTGGACATAATGTTGACTTGTAGAGGCTGGTAGTATAAAGCTCAGGGAAGATATTCATAATGCTCACGGATACCAATTTCTAATTCAATTTGCTTTAATTCTTTCAACCGATCAAAATACCGAACAGAAAACCGATTCAGAAGAATCAAAAACACCTAACGAATCAGACAATCAAGACCAAAAAGGATCACTCTCACCAACACTTTTCAGATTACTCGATGTTCTTGTTAATCTATCTCAAGCTGGATTCACTGACAATCCAAAACCTAATTCACCTGTATCAAAAGGCACAAAAAATAACAGAACTTCATCTGCCAGGTCAGCAGACATCTGGGAAAAAGATAGATACAAAGTCAAAGATCTAGAAGCTATCCAAATGCTACAAGACATTTTCCTAAAAACCAACAACATCGAGCTGCAAACCGAAGTATTAAACCGAATATTCAAAATATTCTCGAGTCACCTCGAAAACTACACGTTATGCCAACAATTAAGAACTGTTTCATTATTAATCCTAAATATGGGCAACTTTCCAACTTCCTTACAAGAAATTATCCTTAAAATTCTCGAATATGCAGTAACTGTCGTTAACTGTATTCCCGAACAAGAACTACTCTCGCTCTGCTGTCTGTTACAACAACCGATAGCATCAGATCTAAAACGCACGATTCTCGCGTTTTTTGTGAAATTGGTTTCATTTGATCAACAATATAAAAAGTTTTTAAGAGAAGTTGGTGTGCTGGAGGTTTTGTTAGATGATCTTAAACAGCACAAGTTTCTTGCGGGCACCTGCCCGGATGATGAGGTGGAGAAAAAGGGCAGCCCGAGTTTTCAGAAACATGTGGAGAATAATAAAGATGCTATTTTGTCATCTCCGAGGTTGATTGAACAATTTGGGCTTAAATTTCCTGTTTTTGAAGATGATAACACGATTCCAGTTGCTTGGGATTGTTTGGTTACTTTGTTGAGAAAAGCTGAATTTAATCAAGTGACATTTCGTTCTGTTGATGGAGTAACTACCACTTTTCCTTTTTTGGCTTCTGATGTTCATCGCCCTGGTGTTCTTCGTGTGTTATCTTGCTTAATCATCGAGGATTCTACACAGGTATTATATTATATTTATATATATATGTATGTGTGTGTGTGTTACTTTGAGTTTAGCAAGAAGGTTGAGATTGTGAGTTATATGAATAAACCGATTTATTCATCATATGTGAATAAGTATTATATACATGTGATTATGTAAGACATGATTGTTTTATTTGTATATGGTTGTTCTGAATGATTGGTTGAGAATTAATCTCGCAATCTCTACTTATTTTTTCAACTCAATGGAACCAACTTATATAGGCCAATATACCCTGAACTTCGCTGACTAGGTATTCTACTATCCTGGACTATTACATGTGCACCATGTTACCATGAACTTGACAAAATGGTCGATTAAGTACCCTTGACTCATTAATTTTATAGGGTTTTGTTACTTGACTTACTTTCGTTAGAGCTTTTGACGAACTGAATAATATACGTTCATCTTAATATATTGATATTAAAAGCAAATCACGTGAGAAACCAAGACCAAATTAGTGAGTCAGGGTATTAAGTTGACCATTTTGTCAAGTTCTAGGTACCATGTTGCACCTTTAATAGTTCAGGACTTCAGGGTAGTAGAAAACCTAGTCAGTAGAAAACCAAAACCTAGTCAGTAGAAAACCTAGTCAGCCAAGTTCAAAGTACTAAAATGTATTTTGGCCACTTATATATACTTGTTATATTCAAGGCGTTTATTTGCATGATTTTAGTTGAATCTTAACTTAACTAACCAGATCCATAATCTTAATTAGGCTCATCCGGACGAATTAGGCGCACTAATTGAGATTTCAAAAAGTGGGATGGTAATCAGCACTTTAGGATCCCAATACAAGCTCACAGACGATGCAAAATGCGATATCTTTGGAGCAATTTGGCGAATTTTAGGAGCCAGTAATTCAGCTCAAAGAGTGTTTGGTGAAGCAACTGGTTTTTCACTCATCCTAACAACACTCCATAACTTCCAAGGGCAAATTGGTCAATTCACCTCAGTAACAGTTTGTATAAAACTTTTCACATACCTGTTGCGTGTGATTACAGCTGGCGTATACAACAATGCGGTTAATCGAGTAAAACTACATTCGGTTATATCTT
The DNA here is from genome assembly GCA_963853835.1 of Calendula officinalis. Taxonomy (NCBI): domain Eukaryota; kingdom Viridiplantae; phylum Streptophyta; class Magnoliopsida; order Asterales; family Asteraceae; genus Calendula; species Calendula officinalis. The sequence goes on from OY970825.1 coordinate 25,883,654, forward strand.
CACCAACTTTTTGTGATGTTTTGACTGAATCTGGTCTGATTTGTGCTGAATCTGAAAAACAAGTTCTGCAGTTGCTGTTTGAACTTGCTCTTGAGATTGTGATCCAACCGTCTTTCACACCAGAAATTAGTCAACCGGTTGACCAATCAGATACTGAGATTAATGCTTCTTGTTTCCAGATAATCACTTCATCTGGTTCGTTTGTTTCTGGGAAACAACAAATATATAATCCTGCTGCAATTAGGGTTCTTATCCGGTTATTGTTGCAATTTAGCCCAAAACTTCAGCTTCAGTTATTAAAGCTTATTGAAGAGCTTGCTCGTGCTGCTTCTTTTAATCAAGAAAGCCTTACATCTGCAGGTATTTATATGATTTCTACTTATAAAAAAGATTAATTTCTGATTTTTTATTTATTTTTAAATTAGGTTGTGTGGAACTTCTTCTTGAGACAATATATCCGTTCCTTTCTGGTTCATCTTCTTTACTTTCTTATGCTTTAAGCATCATTGAAGTGCTTGGGGCATATAGGTAATAAAAACCTACTCAAATCAAATCATCTCATTTTTACAATTTCAACCCGTTTACTTATTAATTGGTCAATTTGGGCTGTGTTTTATCTCAAACAAACAGGTTGAAACTTGCCCAAAGTTTATTATTAATTCATACAACCTCCTAAATCATTTAATTTAAAGAATTTTGTTATTATTCCAGTACTAATGCTTTTATAATAATATATACGGCGCATAAACTGTTATCATTTTTCTGAAAAGGAATAAAAGAAGTTGTGGCGGGTCAACACAATTTGACCCACACAAAATATGAAGGGTCGTTTTTAGAGATTGTGAGATGAATAATAACAGAAAAATTATATATTATATATAATTATATAAAACAAAATATTCAAATTTTTTCCGGATATTTCGGGTATTTTTCGAATATATCGGATATTTTTCTTATATTTCCGGATATTTTTGATATCTCGGATATTTTTTAACACGTCTAAAAAATACAATATTTGCACATTTGGATCCTAAGATTTGTATATTTGATTTTTTTTGCACTTTTGGTTGCAGTTTGTCATCGTCAGAACTACGGATTATAATAAGATATATTTTACAAGCTCGGCGTATGAAATCGGGCCATACTCTGGTTGATATGATGGAAAGATTTACAATTTCAAACAATATTCCTCTTGCACCATTTATAGAAATGAATATGAACAAATTAGGGCATGCTTCAATCCAAGTACCATTAGGTGAAAGATCATGGCCTCCTGCAGCTGGTTATTCATTCGTCTGTTGGTTTCAATTCCAAAATTTATTAAAATCAAATAATGGAAAAGAACCGGAACCTTCTAGAAGCTCGTCCCGAAAAATCATGCGTTTATTCTCCGTGGGCCCTACAGATAGTGGTACCAACAGTAATAATAACAATACAAATAGTACAAATTATGCAGAAATTTATCTTCTAGAAGATGGAACCCTAACCCTAGCAACAAGCAATTCGTCCTCATTATCATTTTCAGGTTTGGATATAGATGAGTACAGGTGGCATCATCTGGCTGTAGTACATAGTAAACTAAATGCATTTGGATTATTTCAATCTAGTGTTTCGTATATATATTTAAATGGAAAATTAAAACACACTGGGAGATTAGGTTATTCTCCCTCACCTGCAGGCAAATCTCTGCAAGTTACAATTGGGACAGCTGACAGTTATGCTAGGGTTAGTGATTTATCATGGAAAATTCGGTCTTGTTATCTGTTTGAAGAAGCACTGACACCTGGATCTATTTGTTTTATGTATATTTTGGGCCGAGGGTATACTGGTCTTTTCCAAGATACAAATCTTTTGCAGTTTGTCCCGAATCAGGCTTGTGGTGGTGGGAGTATGGCTATTTTGGACTCACTTGAAGCTGCTGATGTGGCGGTTGCTGCTAATAATAATAATAGTTATTATTATAGTAATAATAATCGGGGTGAGATTAATAAACAAGGGAATAATAAGACAGATCGAAGTGGTGTTGTTTGGGATATTGAAAGATTAGGGAATTTTTCATTGCAACTTGCTGGAAGGAAATTGATATTTGCAATTGATGGAACGTCTACGGAAGCTTCTAGAACATCTGGAACTTTGTCTATGCTTAATTTAGTTGATCCTATGTCAGCTGCTGCTTCTCCAATTGGAGGTCTGTGTTTTCTAAACTTTCATCATTTTCCTACAAATGGGTTAAACAATGTAAATGGGTTCGGGTCGGTTGTTATTATGCATAGGGGTGAGCATTTTGGGCTGAAAACCAACCGAAACTGAAAACTTGTAATCGGTTCGGTTTTGTAATTTCATGATTTTTGGTTTCGATGGGCTTACAATATCGAACCGAAACAAAACTGAAAACATGTAATCGGTTCGGTTTTCTGTTTAGAAAATTCATTATTATCGGTTTCGGTTTCTGGACCATGCTCACCCTATTTATGGATCAACATGGGTTGCATTGGGTTGGGTTGACCCGCAAACATTTTTTGTCTACCTTTTTGTAAAATTCTATTCATTAAATTAATTACGTAAATCATCCCTATGGTTTGTATGAAATTACGGATTTCGTCCCTTGATTTTTTGAGGGACTTTTGATGTTACAAGTCTCAATATTAGGGACTATCCATGTAATAAAGAAAGACGAGCGACAAAATCCATAACTTCATACAAACCATAGGGAGAACTTATGTAATCTACTTTTAATTATTATTATTACAAAAAGATTATAATTAGTAAATTACAATAAAATGATCTTAATCTTTGTATAAAACGATTTATTGGTTGTTTGCATTTAAATAAAGACTTCGCATGACTTTCAACCCGTTTGACCAACTTCTCGGTGAACCTTTTAGCTAAAAAAAATTTAAGTTGAGCTTCCGTAAATAAACGGACTGATTAATACTAATAGGCTTCTAGGTGGTTACCATAAAATACAAAGGAATTTATTTTTATATAAATAAATATTAGCAATATCCTAACAAAATAACTAATTATTCAATAACCATGCAAAAAATTAAACAATGTTCAAAATAAAAATCATAAGTCCATAACAAACTAACTAAATTAATCAATAAAAACCCTAAAATTTATTTATTTAACTAAGTTTGACTGTTGTTGACCTTGACCAATTTTGAACTATAAATTGAACCGATTACTAGTCTTGTATCAAGCGTTGACTTTTGTGATAGTCAATGTTTTGAGTTGACTAATCATTTATTTGCTCAGGTATACCACGTTTTGGTCGGCTTCATGGAGATATATATGTATGTAACCATTCCATAATAGGTGAAACCATGCGACCCATTGGCGGGTTAACCATGGTTCTAGCCCTAGTTGAAGCAGCTGAAACCAAAGAGATGTTACACATGGTGGTCACACTTCTTGCATGTGCACTGCACCAAAATCCACAAAATATTCGCGATATGCAAACGTTTAGAGGATATCATTTACTAGCATTATTATTACACCCAAAAATGTCGTTATTCGACATTTTCTCACTCGAAATATTCTTCCAAATTGCTGCTTGTGAAGCCTCATTTCCCGGCCCAAAAAAAATGGAAAAAAGTAATAATAATCTGCCACCTGTCCTTGAAACGATCCAAGAATCGGCTTACGAAGAGCATAATTTGGAAAAAATTCGTGATGATGGTTCTTCGGGTGAAAATGAAGATGATTTTTCGGTAAATAAAGATGCTTTTAGTCGGATTTCGGAACTCGATAATGTCGAATTACAAACCGAATCATCAAACTGTATTGTTCTTTCTAATCCAGATATGGTTGAACACGTGCTGTTAGATTGGACTTTATGGGTAGAATCGTCAGTTGCAATACAAATGTCACTTCTAGGGTTTCTAGAAAACCTAGTTTCAACACATTGGTACCGAAATCATAATCTCACGGTTTTAAGGAAAATTAACCTAATCCAACATCTATTAGTAACCCTACAAAGGGGCGATGTTGAAGTGCCCGTTTTGGAAAAAATTGTGGTGCTGTTAGGAAGAATCTTGGAGGACGGTTTCGTCATTTCCGAATTAGAACAAGTTGTTAGGTTTGTTATCATGACGTTTGACCCACCAGAACTGACGCCAAAAAGTCAAATACTTCGGGAGTCAATGGGGAAACCTATTATTGTTAGAAACATGATATTAGAGATGCTAATCGATATTTTAGTCACGATTAGTTCAGAAGAATTACTTGAAAATTGGCATAGATTCGTTTCAGCAAAATTAATTACTTGTTTTTTAGATGAATCGGTTCATCCAACTACCATGAGATGGATCATGACATTACTCGGTGTCTGTCTGACATCAGCGGGTAATTTTTCTAACAAATTTCGGGGAAATGGCGGTTATCAAGGGTTAGTTAGAGTTTTACCGAGTTTTTATGACTCACCCGATATTTACTACATATTATTTTGTTTAATTTTTGGGAAGCCCGTTTACCCGAGGCTGCCCGAAGTGAGATTATTGGATTTTCATGCCCTAATTCCAACCGACGGGAGTCAAACCGAGCTAAAGTTTCTAGAACTTTTGGATTCGGTTATTGCAATGGCGAAATCGACATTTGACCGGTTATCTATACATATAATGATTGCGTGTGAAAACGAGGAATTAAATCAAATTGTTGCAGAATTTATTGATGGTGATACTGAGAGTGAGTTGCAAGGTGAAGCTTTGATGCATAAGACTTATGCAGCCCGTTTGATGAGTGGAGATGCTGCTGCTCCTGCTGCTGCAACCTCTGTTCTTAGGTTTATGGTTGATCTTGCTAAAATGTGTGGCGCGTTTTCTGCTGCTGTGTCTAAACGGGCTGAATTTCTTGAGAATTGTGTGGATCTTTATTTCTCGTGTGTCAGGTTTTACTTCTTTACTTCTCTTTTATACTTTATATGTTGAGGTGGTGAAAATGGATGGGTTAGGTAACGGGCCCAAATTGGTTCGGGCCAAAAGTAAGTAGTTTTGGGCCTTTTGGCTTGTGGGTTGGACCGAAGCACTTTTGGTTTAGAATTTTATGGATTTGGCCCCTTGCCTTTTTTCACGCTTATTTTCATAAAATGGTAATAAATTTTGAAAATGTTTCATAAAATGTTTAACTAATATATAAGGTCACCTGGTATTCTGGTAACCTATAATAGAAGGTAAATTTCACATGATTAGAACACTTTTCAAACTTGGTTACTATTCATGGATAGTCCCAAATTTTGAAACTAGTAACAATAATGATCCCTAAAGCAGAAATTGTAAAGTTCTTAGAGACCGTTGATATTACAAGTTTCAAAATTAGGGTTTGTTGTTAAAAGTTTCAAAATTAGGGTCTATTGGTTAAGTAAAAAAGCGGGGGACAAAATCCATTCATAAAAACACAGGCACAATCTATGTAATTTAATAATTTACTCAACTTTTTATATGTTATGTAAATACTCTCATAATGATTACATATATTTTAGTATTATTTAAATTATAATCTAGGTTTTCATGGATACCTTTATAATTATTATGCAATTAACTGAATTTACTTTGTCGTATGTTTGTAGGTCAGCTCATGCTATAAAAATGGCAAAAAATTTGGCTGTAAAAACAGAAGACAAAAATCAAAACGATTGTGATGATACGAGTTCCCACAATAGCTTGCCACTTGAGCAAGAACAAGAAAAAACTTCCATAAGTCTTGGAAGCTTCCCGCCAGCTCAGCAAAGTACAGATTCTGAAGATATTCCCGTTATTATTAATCCCACAAACAATTCAGAAGAAATTAATATAATTTCATCATCACCACCTGAATTAAACAAATCAAACGTTGAAGATTGTAGCAATGTTAAAACAATTCCTAAACCCAACCGCCAAACGAGCACATTAAGTTCTTCATCTTCATATATATTCGATTCCCAATTTTCATCAAAACCTAAATTAGCTTTATCTCCTTCAATGGCTTCTTCTGTATCAATGTCTGATTTTGATTATTCAAATTACCCGAATTTGGATTCAAAACGGCCACCTGTCATACCAAACACAACTGACCCGATTTTCACAATAAACCCTATAATGCTTCTAGAAGCAGATTATTCGGGCTATGGTGGCGGCCCGTGTTCAGCTGGAGCAACTGCAATTCTTGATTTCATGGCTGAAGTTTTGTCTGATTTTGTAACTGATCAGATAAAAGTTGCAACTGCCATCGAGAACATTCTAGAAAGTGTACCGTTGTTTGTTGACTCTGAATCGGTTTTGGTTTTTCAAGGTTTGTGTCTTGGAAGACTTATGAACTTTCTAGAAAGACGGATTTTAAGAGACGATGAAGAAGATGATAAGAAACTGGATAAAGCCCGTTGGTCAACAAATTTAGATACATTATGTTGTATGATAGTTGACCGGGTATATATGGGCGGGTTCCCCGAGCCCGTTTCGGTTTTGAAAACTTTGGAGTTTTTGTTGTCCATGTTACAGCTGGCGAATAAAAACGGCCGGGTCGAACAAGCGGCGCCACCTGGCAAAGGACTTTTGTCAATTGGGAGAGCAAAACAGTTAGACGGTTATATCCTTTCAATGTTTAAAAACATGAATCGGGCTATTATGTACTGTTTTTTACCCTCTTTTTTGGTTTCAGTTGGTGAAGACGAACTTTTATCACATGTAGGGTTGCAAAGCAGGTCGATAAAAATACCCGTTATCAACGGGTCACAAGAAGACGGGTCGATCGATATATGCACGGTTTTGCAAGTAATTGTTGCTCATAAACGGATAATATTCTGCCCGAGTAACCTCGATAACGACCTAAATTGTTGTTTGTGTATAAATTTGATTTCTTTATTACATGATCAGAGACAAACTGCACAAAATTTGGCGGTTGAAATCCTAAAATATCTTCTGATGTACCGAAAAAGCGCTTTAGAGGATCTTTTAGTTTCCAAATCAAACCAAGGTCTGGTTTTAGATGCTTTACATGGTGGTTTTGATAAACTTGTAACCGAAAGTTTGCAGTCTTTCCTTAAATGGTTTGATGCATCTGAACTTTTAGTTAATAAAACATTAGAACAATGTGCTTCGGTTATGTGGGCCCAGTATATTTCTAACTCGGGTAAGTTTCTGGGAGCTCGGGTTAAGAATATGGATATTAGACGGAAAAAAGAGGTTTGTAAAAAGTCAAAGGATTCAAGAAAGTTTGACCAAAAACATTGGGAACAGATGAAAGAACGAAGAAATGCATTGGAATTAGTTCGTGATCATATGTCAACTGAAATTAGGGTTATTCGCCAAGATAAATACGGTTGGGTTCTTCATGCAGAAAGTGAATGGCAAACACATCTCCAACAACTTGTTCATGAACGGGCCATTTTCCCGTTACCAAAATCGGTTACAGTTGAAGAACTTAAATGGCAGTTATGCCCGATTGAAGGCCCGTATCGAATGAGGAAGAAAACCGAACGATGTAAATTGAGAATCGACACAATCGAAACGATTTTAAACGTCGAATTTGACGGCCCGCAAAAAAACGAAGTTGATCCCATGAATCCCGATTACGGGCCGGGCTCGTTTTCGGGTCTTGTACCGTATGATGAGTTGTATGATGACCCGGATGGTGTAAAAGACGCGGGCCCCACTCGGGTCGGGTGGAATGATGATAAAGATAGTATCTTTGAAGCAAGTGTTGTATCTTCGGGCTCGTTAATTCCACCAAAACCCGAAAGCATAATCGAAAGCTCAGAAATCGGGTCGTTAAGACGGTTTGCTTCGGTTAAATCCGATATCATCAAAATAACCGAAGAAAAAACCGATTTTAAAGAAATTAGTGATAACGGGGACCACTTAATTAGACCGTATATGGAACGAAACGAAAAAATAAAATTTAAATATAATTGTGAACGGGTAGTTAGTCTCGATAAACATGATGGAATCTTTTTAATTGGAGAACTTTGTTTATATGTTATAGAAAACTTTTACATTGATGATTCGGGCTGCATTTGTGAGAAAAAAAGTGAAGACAGGTTGTCGGTTATTGACCAAGCGTTAGGTGTGACACAAGATGTGTCAATAAGTCAAACAAAGTCAACAACATCATCATTATGTGCGGTTGAATCTAAAAGCTACACTGGGGGTAGAGCATGGGCCCACAATAATGAAAATGCGGTTAATTTTCCTCATTTGTGGAGAATGTGGAAGCTTAATAGTGTTCATGAGTTAATGAAACGGGATTACCAGTTACGGCCCGTTGCGGTTGAGATATTTAGTATGGACGGGTGTAATGATTTGTTGGTCTTTCATAAAAAGGAGAGAGAAGAAATTTTTAGGAATTTGTTGGCTATGAATCTTCCGAGAAACAGCATGTATGTGAAATTTTACTTTTTCTTAGGAATTTACGGGCCGGGTAACGGGTCAATTTTTAATATGAGTAGTAGTTGGGTTGGCCCGAAACACCTTTTTCCATTTTTTTCTTTCTATATATCTTTTTATAGTAAATTACAGAATTTGTCCATGTGGTTTTCTGAATTCTCCGGTTTTGTTCCTATATTTTTTTTTCGTGATTTTTGTCCATGTGGTCTTCGATTTCCCATAAATTTATCCTTCCTTCCAAGTCCGTTTAAATCTGTCTATTAAGTAAGGCATTTTTGTGAAATGACCAAAATGCCCTCACGTGCGTGAGGTGACTTAGCGGACCAGTTTAAACGGACTTGGGCTGAAGGATAAAAAATACAGGAAATCGAAAAGTATTGGGACAAAAATCACGAATAAAAAGTTCATGGACAAAATCAGAGAATTCAGAAAACCACAGGGACAAATTTTGTAATTTACTATATCTTTTATAATTAATTAAGTGTCCCAAGTATAATTATGGAAGTTTATGATATTTCAAAAGTAACTTTATTTAACAATAATACGGATAATGATGTTTTATGCATTAAAACTACACTTTGGGAGCTTTTTGACGTTTGACCTGTTTACCTCTTAGCCATTTTCTGTTTGACCCATGAGAGATGTAACATAACCCGAAAAGGGCCGTAATTGCCCCGTCTAAAATAAATGATCAGAATTATACTTTTTATATGATGTTTTGCTGAGAGAGATTGATTAATATTAGGCTGGACCCGACGATATCTGGATCACTGAAACAAGAAAGCGGTTTCAAGCTGACTGCAAAACCGTTTGCCAAACGGTGGCAAAATGGGGAAATCAGCAATTTCCAATACTTGATGCATCTGAACACACTGGCGGGCCGCGGGTACAGTGATCTGACTCAGTATCCAGTTTTCCCTTGGATTTTGTCAGATTATCAAAGTGACACTTTGGATCTAACAAACCCCCAAACATTTCGTAAGCTTGATAAGCCCATGGGCTGTCAGTCAAAAGAAGGAGAAATGGAGTTTAAGAAAAGGTTGCTAATTTTGCATTTTCTTCTCATTTTTAGTACAGGGGGGGTTGCTAACGGGTCAAAACTGGTTTGGGTTGAAACAAGCCGTGTTTTTTTTTGGTATGGGTCGGTTTGGCTGACCTGCAGACACTCAAATATAGGTTCCAAGATATTTCCGATGGCATAACTCTCAAATATATAACAAAATGCATGTCATGTAAATAATATTATTCAACCATGTTTATAATTGTAATAAGTTGTATTGCAAATATATATTAATCCTACAATCGGAAAAAAAGGCTAACAAAGGCGGTTGTTAAATTAATAAATATAAATAAATAGTGCACTGTTCATGCTGTCACATCCCAACCCGTTCCCCCTTTAGCTAATTCTTTTATTCGACCTGTTTGAGATATAATCAACCCAAATCGAACCATTCAAAAGTAAACGGGTTGAAATTGGCATTCATTCTAATTCCTTTGATTATCTAATTTGGTTCATTTGTCAGGTTTCATGGCTGGGATGATCCAGAAATACCTAAATTTCATTACGGGTCCCACTATTCTAGTGCTGGAATTGTTCTTTTCTATCTTATACGTTTGCCACCATTTAGTGCAGAAAATCAGAAACTGCAGGGAGGCCAGTTTGACCATGCTGACCGACTTTTTTGTAATTTGCGTGACACATGGGCAAGTGCTGCTGGAAAAAGTAACACATCAGATGTAAAAGAACTTGTGCCCGAATTTTTTTATCTGCCCGAATTTTTGGAAAATTGTTTCAATCTTAACCTTGGGGAGAAACAATCAGGAGAGAAGGTATGTTCAAATTCAGTACAGGTGTCAGTTGTCAGGTTTGACAGCTGGCAAAAATTAGAAGTTCTCTTATTCTTTCTATTAAAGAAAGTCATATTTTTATCTTCAAAATGTAGTTATTTTAGTCATGTGTATACATTACTTGCTTATAAAAGTTCCAGAAAAAAGGAACACGGGTCATTCCACGCCCGCTTTGATCCATATTATGACATTACCCATTTTGGCCCGTTACCCAACCCGTCCATATTGCGCACTTAATTTTTATTTGTTTATTTTTTTTAATTTTTTTTAAGGTTGGAGATGTCGGATTGCCTCCTTGGGCCAAAGGTAGTACAAAAGAGTTCATAAAGAAGCATAGGGAAGCTTTGGAATGTGATTATGTTTCAGAAAATTTGCATAATTGGATTGATATGATTTTCGGTTACAAACAACGAGGAAAGGTGTGTGTGTGTGTGTGTGTGTGTGTGTATATATATATATATTCGTTCCTACTCGGTTTAATTTTTGTTATAATTATATATGTATAATGTCAAGTTGTCAACCTAACTAGATAACGCTCATTTCAACACGTACAAAATATTACTTGTTTTGACTTTTGACACGTTACCCGACCCATTTGTTTCTCCATCTCTCATAAGTATCTGTTGCTAATCCTTAAATTTCCCAAAAATTTGAACAGGCGGCTGAAGAAGCTGTAAATGTTTTTTACCATTATACATACGAAGGGAGTGTAGATATAGATGCAGTTGCAGATCCTGGGATGAAAGCCGCCATTCTTGCTCAAATTAACCATTTTGGTCAAACTCCAAGACAACTTTTTCTAAGACCACATGCTAAAAGACGAACCGATCGCAAAATCCCGTTAAATCCACTTAAATTTTCGACCCGTTTGACCCCGCATGAAATCCGGAAAATTCCATCATCTGTTGCACAAATCATCACCTTTAATGACAAGATCTTGACCGTTGGATCAAACAACATGATCAAACCAAGAACGTTTGCAAAATACGTGGCGTGGGGTTTTCCCGATAGGAGTTTAAGGTTTATGAGCTATGATCAAGATCGTCTTTTATCGACCCATGAGAATTTACATGGCGGGAATCAGATTCAGTGTGCGGGTGCTAGTCAAGATGGTCAACTCTTGGTCACGGGTGCAGATGATGGTATGGTGTGTGTGTGGCGCATCGGAAGCTACGGTGGGCCCCGCGCGCCACGAAAGTTGAATTTGAAAAAAACACTGTGTGCACACACGGATAAGATTACAAAACTTTATGTTTGTCAACCATATATGGTGATTGTAAGTGGTTCAGATGATTGTACAGTTATATTATGGGATTTGAGCTCGTTGGTTTTCGTGAGACAACTTCCCGAATTCCCGTTTCCAATTTCAGCTATTTTGATGAACGATTTGAATGGTGAGATTGTGACGGCTGCTGGTGTTTTGCTGGCGGTTTGGAGTGTGAATGGTGATTGTTTGGCGGTTGTTAATACTTCTCAACTGCCGTCTGATTGTATTTTATCGGTTTCGAGTTGTATGTTTTCTGATTGGTTGGAGACAAATTGGTATGTTTCGGGCCATCAAAGTGGGGCAATTAAGGTTTGGCAAATGGTCCACGGGTCTTCTGAAATTGGTCAAACTTATAAAAATCCTTCGGGTAATGTGAATTGCGGGTTAGGGTTAGGTGGGAAAGTGCCCGAGTATACTTTGGTGTTACATAAGGTGCTTAAGGGCCATAAACATGCGGTTACTGCACTTCATGTGTCTAGTGATTTGAAGGTATTGTTGAGTGGTGATTCGGGCGGGCATTTGTTTTCTTGGGCGCTGCCCGATGAAACTTTGAGAAATTCGATTAAACGGGGGTGAGTTAGTTTTGATGGTGATGTGAAGTTGAGTTTTCGTGAATGGATTATGTGTTCATCCTTGAAAGTGAGGACACGGGACTGCTTTATGACAAGTCAAAGTCAACACAAAAGTCAAAGTCAATCTAGCACGAAAAGGGTTGGTCAAGGACTGGGAAAGGGATGGACAAGGGAGAAGAAAGGGGGCCGAGATAGGTTCAGGCGGGTGAGATCTTTATTGCTAAAACTAAAAGTGTTATATTGGGCGAGGTTTGACTTCAGAAAGTCAAAATTGTGGCAATTGATAGAGATGTAGAACAATTTTGTATATAGAGGGTATGATGTGATAGTAGGTTTAGTTTGTAAATTTTGGGGTGGTATTGCCGATGATTGATGCATGCTGTTAAGCACCGTGTTTGGCTCGGGGTGTACAGTTCGATTTCTGTGTTATGTTATGCTTTCTTGTGCTAAAATCCAAATTTAAAATTTGATTAATTGAGTTTAGTGTTTTAGAGGATTAGTTTGTATTTTTGCAAATATTCTAGTTCATTTTACACTTGTTTAGAGTTGGTAATTTCAACCTATATACTAATATACTTGTAAATTAACTCGATTTGGGTTGTTATCAAAATTCAATTTCAAATATGTAGATTTTAAAGAAGGATATTCCCGTTTATAACGGATTCTCTTGGGTGACCAAATTTTGATTGGGATATATACGACATAATCGTTACCAAATTTTGATTGGGATACATACGACATAATCGTTGTCGTATCTGTTTCCGAATCTTCTCCGGACCATGTTTTCCAAAGGAAGAGATTAAGAGCTCATTTTGAGTGCTCTTACTGCTAGGCATTTAAATGGTTGTCAAATAGGTAGACATGATATTTATATAGTATTATAGTACTTGTAATCGTATTTACATCAGTTATGTAGAAAATTTTGAAAATATTCATTCCGGCTTTTAATAAAAGAGAAATGATATTTAGTCTTATCATTCTGTCATACTCATAGTCCTACCCACTTGATAGGTTGACATGTGTAGTCCACTAATTATCTCTTTTAATGTTTCATCTAATGAGTGAGTAGGACCAAATGATAGAATTAAATATCATTACTCTTAATAAAAATAAAAGTATGAAAGTTATTACGTAGTAAAAAGAAAGTAAGTCAACGTTATTTTTTCGGAAATTTTAGTATTTCTTAACCTCACAAATATCACTCGTAAAAAATAAAAATAAGAGGATTCAACCCAGATACACGACGATGTATACACCACTTTAAAAAGTTAATTAAAACCAAAAAAACTACCCAAAAAAAAACTATTAAGGGTAAAATCGTTAAAATGAAAGCAAGACTAGAGTTGGTTTGCAACAAAAAAGGAAAAAGAAAAAAAGGAAGTATAACACTGGTTCCCGAAACTTAACATGCTCCTGAAGTCTTCCCCTAACCAATTTAGCTCAACTGCTAACCACCATCTCCAAAAACATTGGAGAATAATAAATATGAAATCGGATCTCAGACACACTATTCAAAAATTAAGTCTTAAAATTATATAAAATAAATAAAAATAAAGTGAGTGTAAGAAGTGTGAAAATACCAGGCGTTGTTATTATTGTTGAATGGATCGGTGTATTTGAAGAATCCAGTCAGCATAAGTGGTCATACCAGCAGCTTGGTCTTCAACCAGATTAGAAAGCAAAAAGAAGCCTTCTCTGGGCTGTTCACCTTGTCTCACTAGATGACAAAGTGGATAATATGACGCATCACTCCCTCTTAATTTCTTTAATACCCCCATTAATTTTCTCGACATCTCATTCTCACCTTCAACAAGACTTGCCTAAAAATAAAAAAATCAGTTAGTTCCTTCCACACAAAGTAACTGTGCAATAAAATGATACATACCCTTGAAAAATCAGAAGCAAAATCTTCCCCAACTAAATTCCTGGAAATATCAGGTGAAAGCATTTGTCCAAACCACAAAACCAAACGGAAACCATCATCATATATATAAATCCCTCTAGAATCTAAACTCTCTGCAGCCAATGGCAACCTTTTACAAACATTCTCAAAATCCTCAATCTTCAAATTCGACTGCAAATATACCAAAATCATAATATTCACATAACTCCCCAATATATATGTATATATAGAAGTGAGATCGGGAATATTTCTTTGATTATAATCCAAAGTTTCCTGATCCAATTTCTCCTGATGAAGAAAAAATGAAGATCTAATATTTTCTATAATGATCCAATATTAATGGTTGTCCTCACCGGATCCTAACCCTATATATATAGGTGAGGATTGCGTAGACTAGTCATTTAAGAAATATTAGATCATTATCAGAAATTTTGGATCTTTACTTTTTCTTCATCCGGAGAATTTGGATCATTATCGTGAAATATTGGATCATAATCAGAAAATATTGAATCACTATCAATCCTCACAGTCCTCACCCAATTTGCAGTCCTCACCTGATCCCACTTATACACACACACACACACATACATGTATATATAGTGAATAAAATGAAATTTACCTTAACGAGATATTCGTCTACACGAAACAAACTTGGATACAAAAGTTTCAACATTTTTTTAACAGGTAAAGCCATCATGGTAAAACCAGCTGCACATCTTTCATCAAGCTGTGAGTCAGCATAACCGCCACGAAGTGCTGTTGATTTACATAATGCCAAACCATATAATGGCAGATATTTTAATGATTCTGGATAAATCATTCTTGTTCCTACTCGATGCTGAACCGCATAAAGATTTCGGTATTCTTTTAGAGCTTTTACAATTCGCAATTGAATCGCGTTACGCGCTTCTTCCAGCTTATAGGATAAAGATTTTTCAATCGCTACACATAATTAAAAATAATATATAATATATATTATGCTGAAGAATAAAGAGATTAGAGAATGAGAATTTTTTTTTTTTTGGGAGAGATTTTATTACCTAATCTACCAAGGAGAGAAACAACTGCACCAGTATCAGCTTGACGATACATTTCTCCTAAATCAGCAACTACTGAAGCTGCAGCAGTATGTACTCTAATTCGTCTTTCACCAGACGATGAAGTGTGTCTTTTTTATATAGTTAAGTTTTTTATAAATATTTATCTAAAATCAATTGGATTATTGTACATTTAATTATAGATGAAATGCTAATAAAAAGGGATATTTGATGTTTATTACAAAAATAAAAATAACGACTTAAAAAGGATATCTTTCATAGGAAAAATGTTAAATTTATGTTAAAAAACGTCAGAATTATGTATAAAAAGCTGAAATTTTCATAGGAAAAATGTTAAATTGATGTGTCTACCCAAAGAAAAAGATGTTTAAAATTCTGGTAGCTATAAAAAAGTGGGTATTAATAGAATGAGCAGACCTCGAAAAGACAAAAAACTAAGAAAAATCTGAAAACTTGTATAAAAGATAAAATAAAAAATAATATAAAGGATACAATAATGCAACTTGGAAATAGACAATTTGAGTTGTGAGCAATGTTTCTTCAAGAGCAAATTGCATTGCATAAGCTTTATCACAGTCAACAGCAGGAAGTGCTAATAAATCAGTGGATCTTAACATAAAATTCCCATGATACGAAGTAAAACGCACCCCTACATACAAATTTAATAAAATAAAATTATAATTATAATTAATATTATAATTTTAATTTTAATAATAATAAAGGAAACTAACCTTTTCCACATCTAATACGCATAACAGCTTCCCAAGCAGTTTCTCTAGTGAGATCTCTAGCTAATTCATGTCTCAGTTTGTCTTTGTGGATTGCAGATTGAAAACTTGGATAATAATACACTTGACCACCTGTGTATTTTGCCAAAGTACCTAAATAGAAAAAGAAAATTAAAATAAAATTAAAATTGAAATTGAAAAATGTTTTTTGATAAACGATATATGTAAGACTTGATAAAATGCATGTAATTGAAGTCATGAAATGAACCAAATAAAAGGAATGAAAATATGTTAAAAAAATTAGCAATAAAGTTTATATGGTGGTCTTATTTTTGGTAATCATTAAAAAATGTAAAACAATAATAACCACACAGGACCAAAAAAATCCTTCTTTAATTACGAAATAGGACAGCTAAAAAATTATAATTACCAAAATGGACCACTGGTTTGATAATTTATATTTTCAGTTAAAAAAGGAAAGCAAAAAGGTCAGTTAAAAAAATAAGCATCAAGATATGTATGACAGAATTGATTTGAGTTGACCATGAGTACAACATACCTAATGAAGCTATATCGGTGTATTTGTCACTAAATGCATATACATTAACTGCAACTTGATATTTAGTAAAATCAGCAGCCATTTGTTTATAAAAAGGGTCTTCTGGTATTCTTAAAGCATTTTCTTTATCTGTTCCATATGCACGAATATCATCTCCTCTTAGCCTTAATCGACCCACACCAAGTGATGGAAGGCTACTTTGGAAAATTAACAATTTCCCTCCAAGTTGACTCTGCATAAATCAGCCCGTTTTCAGATTAAATGCATCCAAATCGACCCGTTCATAGGTAAACGGGTCAAAATTGCCATATCTAACAAATATAAATGCAATTCACAACGACCAACATCATAAAAACAGGGCCAAAATGCATTTTAGTACCCTGAACTATTAAAGGTGCAACATGCTGAATCTGACAAAATGGTCAATTTAGTACCTGACTTGTTAATTTGATAGCGTTTTCTAACTTGACTTACTTTTGTCCGAGCTTTTGACAGACTAAAAAAATATAAGTTCATCTTAATATATTGATACAGAAACAAATCACATGAGAAAAGAACACCACATTAGTGAACCAGGTACTAAATCGGCCATTTTGAAAAGTTTAGGGAGAGCGGTAGCAGAGGACCTGGTCAGCTAAGTTCAGGGTACTAAAATGCATTTATGCCTAAAAATAATGTTGCCTTTAGTTAAAGACACTGATGTGAAAGATGCATCTGACCCGTTTGAGAAGAAAAAAACACATCTCAAATTGACCCATTCAGAATTAAACGGGTCAAAAATTAAGGTTTATAGTGGTGTGAAAGAGAATAAACTAACCATAACCATGAAAGCTGCTTTAAGGGCTGGGCCAAAAGCAGATTCAACATTGACATTATCTTGAAACATAGAAGGCAAGCTATCCAAAAATGCATCAACAACTGTTCTAGATTCTGACAGATTCACAAGAAGATCATCTGGCAATGGAATAAATATATCTTCCAAATCAGACACCACCATCATTTGAGGTTGTGTCAAAGATGACTGCAAAAAAAAAAAAAAATTAACATTAGTTGCTAATATATTACAGAAATAACAGAATGTTTTTACAGTCAGTAATTTCTATATTACTTGCCTTCATATTGTAAAAATGAATTGTGCTGTCAAATGTAATGAACCCAATCTGTGTTCTGGTGCTGCCCGGTAATTTATCCAAGCAAGATTTGATAGTTTCTGCAATTACCTAAAAAAATCAAAGGTTATATACTTATATATATAACAAACAGATACATTATATTAATATTAAAATAATTATGGATAATTTGTAAAATATACCTACCTCAAGCATTCCACTTTTAACAGAATATATCGATACATCGATTAGAAAAAAATATAATGGTGGCATTGGAGGCCGAACCATGTATTCAGCTGGAGCAACAAATTCTACACAACCTTTTGTAAGTTCAGGATGTTGATCTAAATCAACTCTTTTTCCAGTTGCATCCAATTGAGCAAAATAATCATTTTGCACTGTAAAAAATTATTAAACTGACTGTAAAATAACTTTTAAATAAAAAAATTAAAAATTAAAAATTAAATATGTTTACCGTCATTAAGCAAAGCACAAATATTGCATCTCCATTTTCTTCCACCATCTGTAAAAGTCACATATGGATTCACATATGTACGGCATCTTCTACAACGCACAATACCAGTTGTGGCAAAATTAACTATTGGTACTTCTTCCTGAAAAAAGCAGTTAAAAAGTAAATCGATATGTTTTTGGGTGAAAAGTGAATATATATTTACATATTTACCCCTTCGGGAGCTTCTGCAAGTGGGCAAACAACTGCTCCAAGGGGCAAATGCCACCTGGACACTAGGGATTGAGAATTTGGTATTGCACTTGTGGTAAGGCGTAAATATCTTGAGTTACAGTTCATGGGATACATTTGAGCAAATGAATTTGGTTCAACATCACCCTCTAATGGTCTAGGTAATATTTTAGTATCGATTCCAGCATCAAAAGAACCTGGGACCGAACCGATAGAAAGTGAGCTGAAATCTTCAATCAATCCTGACATGCTGCCACCTGGCGGTGGTGTGGGCCCGCCTGCGTATGTTCCGAAAGGAGATGCTACAGGTGGAGCTGGCCCATAATTGGTTTGGTGAGAAGAGAACGGGCCAGATGTGGTGGGCTGAGGTGGCGGTGGCCCGTAACCAACAGGTGGTGATGGTGTTGGTGGGGTAGTTTGTACGCCTGGATAGCCGGGCCAAGCGGGTGATGATGTGGCAGCCCGTACAGGAAAAGGATGAGGTGGCCCGAATGAAGGTTGTGGTTGCTGCATATGTGATTGAGGCCCGTTGCTGATAGAAGGCACATGGTTCATGCTCTGTGGTGGAGAGCCCATAGGCATTGGTGGTATTTGTGATTGAAGGTTTTGGAAATTGGGCTGATTTGCAGGAGGAGGTCTCATTGGTGGTGGGCCAAAAGAAGCAACGGGCCTGCCCGTTTGAGCTGGTGAAGGTGGGAACTGTTGAAATGGTCCACTGGTTGGTGGGCCATATGGACCAGTGGGCCTACCTGTTTGCATGGGCCTGAATCCAGTGACCTCAGGTCCAGGAACGGGCCCAGAAGGGAAAGATGGAGGATCAGGGGTTGATGCGGGCCTGAAAGCGGAGGCTTGTGAATTAACCACGGGCCGAGATGATGAAAAAGGTGAGTTGGTTTGAGGGGTAAAAGGAGCAGTTGGTCTTGGGTAGTTATTTGCATTGTTGAGATTTTCAGTCCCCATAGTTTGTAAGTGAACAATAATCAAGTTCTTATTATGCTTTTGTAATTAATCTGCAAGAACAAGAACAAGAAAACAGTCCCAGACTTTAGAAATGTAATTAAATAGATATCAGTACAACTTTTTAGCTATATGAGCTTCAGTTCTAACTCAAACACCATAATTCATGGCCTAACACAGTGATGCTGTTATAGACACCTTATTGTCATCTTTAACAGAAAGTAGTTGTCAATTATAAGTTTATAACCTAATAATCTATATCAGTTAGTAAAAATCGACTCCTGATCAACTTTTATATAATCCAAACAGGCATAAAGTGGTCAAATAGTGGTCAATTCACAATAAACCTAAACCTAATAAGTTCACTTTCTAAAGCAAACAAGAATCAAGTCCGAATAACAAGCAATATTTCATACCAGAAACAAGATGAAGTCGTAATGTAGTAGTCATTAGTTTAGCTTATTGACACACACTTCGTTTGTCAAACTTTGCACCGATTAGCAATTACAAGCAGATTCAATTACAGAACCAGTATTAATTTAAGGACGCATGATGAAAAACTGTGCATAATAAAATCACAATAGGCATGTTACTATAGGTCAATTCCTATAAACCTAAACCTGATGGTCCTGATCTTCAACCGTAAATCCAAATTAAGGAGAATTAAGCGAATTAGCCGTCAATTAGGTTACACGACTCCGGGAAAATATTAAATCTCGTTAGAATTGAGTAAAATAACGAAATCAAACACACATCGATAGTCTCGCCAACAGTTACGTAAAAGATATTACCTGATCGGAGGATCTAGCAGAAGAACGCCGGAGAGAGTTCGCCGGAGAGATGGAGATCGGCGAGTAGGTCGACTGGGAAGTGTTGTCGAATAGTTGACGGTGATTTGGATTTCGGAAGAAGTACCAAAACTCCGTCTTCGTTTCGACTTTTAGGTGCCAAAATTGTTGTTGGTTGTTAACTCGTTGGTAGGGGTGTTCAAAACCGGGTACTCGGATTTTCGGATACCCGAAATTCGGATATCTGGATTTTCGGATAGTGATTTTTACTACCGCATTTGGTACCCGGATTTCGGACACCCGGATTTCGGGTACTGGAATTTCGGGTATCCGAAATCCGGGTATCCGGTATTCGGAAAAAAACATAATATTCAAATTTTTTTCGAATATTTCGAGTATATTTCGGGTATTTTTCGAATATTTCGGGTACCTTTCAAAAGAATTTGAGTATTTTTGGATATTTTGGGTATTTTCTCAAATATTTTGGGTATTTTTTGTATAATTTTTGTATATTTTTCGTATATCTTTTATTTTCGGGTATTTTTTCAGGTATCGGGTATCCGGAAATCTTGAAAAACACTACCCGTATTTGGTACCCGAAATTCGGATACCCGGATTTTCGGATATCCGAAAACCCGGATTTTCGGATACCCGGATTTCGAATATCGGGTAATTTTTCGAATACCCGGTTTTTCGGATATTTTTGAACACCCCTACTAGTTATATCCTAATTATACTAGTTTCATATTATTAGAGTTGGTATGAGATTAAAAGTACTCATTGAACAAAATATGTTATAAACTTACAAAAATATGTTATTAAATACAATTATGATAATATAATTTCAATAACCTTAGGATATCAGTTAAAGAAAAATCAAAGGTTCTAACTGAAAAGCGTGCCAATAGAGCTAGCGACTCCATTAGCACCGCTCTAAAAGCACCTCCAACCATAAATTTTATAAAATTCACTCTATATCTATAATTGGTGGGTCCATTCACTCTAAACATAATCTCAACTTCAACCATAAACTCTATCAATCCCTCTAAAACTAGTGGGACCCATATGAATCATATTTTTAATTAATTTATTTTACATTACAAAAGAGAATTAGTGAAGGATGTGTGAGGTCCATGGATAGAGGCATGGATAGAGGCATGGATAGAAGGGATACCTCTCACTTCAAATATAGAGAGAGCCCTTCTCTCACTCTATATTTAGAGTGAGAGATAGAGGTGGGTTGGAGAAGATAAAACTTCAAATATAGAGATAGAGGGATGGATATAGTATGATTGGAGATGCTCTAAGAGAATATTTATGTGGATTAAAATCAGACTTGTAACGTTTGTATTGCAATTGTGAATATTACGAAGGGATACATCATCCTAATATAGACTATACATATTTACACTTTCTATCCTTCTACAATACAAGAATTATATATGTGTCTAATATTCCCCCACAAGCTAAGGCCGGGCAACGACCTGCAGCTTGGAACGTAGATTCCCAAATCATTGTGACGATAATGGTTTGGTGAAGACATCTGCAATTTGATCATTAGTAGAAATAAACTGAACCGAGAGCTTCTTCTCTGCTACTTTTTCTCTCACAAAGTGAAAATCAACTTCAACATGCTTTGTGCGTGCATGGAAGACGGGATTGGCTGATAGGTACGTGGCTCCAAGGTTATCACACCATAAAACAGGTAATGTAGCCAAGGGAACTCGAAGTTCACGAAGAAGAGATTCAAGCCAAGTAATCTCAGCGACCGTATCAGCTAAGGATTTGTATTCTGATTCTGTTGATGACCGAGATACAGTCTTTTGTTTTCTAGCGGACCATGATACAAGATTAGAGCCAAGGTAGATAGCATATCCCCCGGTGGATCGGCGGTCATCTGGGCAGCCAGCCCAATCGGCATCCGAAAAGGCATTTAAATAGGGAGAATAAGCATCAGAGTAGGCATGTAAGGTGGAACCCGAATTATGTTGAATCAAAAGACCATAATCAGCAGTGCCTTGTAGATACCGAAGATTCCGTTTAACAGTAGACCAGTGATTCTCTGTCGGAGAGTGCATAAATTGGCAGACTTTGTTGACTGCAAAAGTAATATCCGGACGTGACAGGGTGGCGTATTGTAAAGCACCAACAACCTGACGATATCGAACATGATTATCAAAAAGGGGGATGTCACTGAGAGCTAGATTAGCAGAAGTATTGATTGGTGTTGAGACCGGTTTAGCTTGTGAGAGGCCTGCTTTTTGAAGAATTTCCAAAATATATTTCTTATGAGATATAAACAAGTCTGAGCCTCGTGCACTAACTTCAATCCCAAGGAAGTAAGAAAGAGAACCCATATCTTTAATAGCAAAGGTTTGACTCAGATTTTGGATGACCCGATCAATGGCGGTAGGATTGTTACCTGTCAAAATTATGTCATCAACATAAACTAACATATATAATAGTGTACCACGTGAGGAGTAGATAAAAAAGTGAGAGATCTGTAGTAGAGCCTTTAAAACCCAAAGATAACAAAGCCCGAGACAACCGATGAAACCAGGCACGTGGTGCCTGTTTAAGTCCGTACAAGGACTTATGAAGACGACAAACATGATTTGGTTTTTGTGGATCAATGAAACTCGGCGGTTGTCTCAGATAAACTGTCTCAGTCAGGTCACCATGTAGAAATGCATTTTGAACATCCAATTGTCGTAGAGGCCACTTTTGTGAAACTGCAAGAGAGAGAACTACACGAACGGTAGTAAATTTGACTACCGGACTAAAGGTTTCATGATAATCAATTCCTGGTTGCTGATTGAAACCTTTGGCCACAAGACGAGCCTTGTAACGCGTAATTGCACCTGTTTGATCCCTCTTAAGTTTATAGACCCACTTACAATCAACAACATTAGCATTGGAAACAGGTGACATTAAGGATCGAGTGCCATTCTGAATCAACGCAGCATACTCTTCAGCCATGGCTCGACGCCAGTGAGGGTCTTTGTTGGCAACAGAAAAGGTAGTGGGTTCAGTGTCAATGGATGTGTGAAAAGCTGACAGATTAAAGGGAACATGCGGCTTTGGGTTAGGTCGTAGGTTAGGTGGGCAAGTACGAGGTGGAGTAGTTGTTTCGTGATTTGAAGTATGTGATGAGGAAGGTGCTGGTTGGGTGAAACATGTAGGAATAGATGTGTTTGGCGGTGACGATGTCGCCACGGGTTTAGGACGTCTGCTATAAGTTTGGAAAGGAACGGAAGACTGATCAGAGGTGTTGGGAGTCGAGGTAGTGGTAGGAGTAGGTGAATCAGTTGGAAAAATGGTATTAGGTTCAGTTTCAGGTGGAATAAAGATGGACGGATAACTAGAAACAAAAAGATTTGTGGGTGTGGAGGTTGTTGATGTGGATGTAGTAGAGGTGGTTAGTTTGAAAGGGAAGCATTGCTCGTTAAAACGAACATGTCGGGCAATATAAAGGCGATCAATTGTAGGATCGAGACATCGGTAACCATGATGAGAAGTGATGTACCCAAGAAAGACACAAGCTATGGAGCGAAAATCCAT
Source organism: Calendula officinalis (assembly GCA_963853835.1). Taxonomy (NCBI): domain Eukaryota; kingdom Viridiplantae; phylum Streptophyta; class Magnoliopsida; order Asterales; family Asteraceae; genus Calendula; species Calendula officinalis. The sequence continues at coordinate 25,907,064 of OY970825.1, forward strand.
TTTGTGTCTATTATAGGGACGAAGATGTGGGAAGCATTGAGACCCAAAAACTCTCAAAAAAGAGAAGTTAGGTTTGCGTTTGAAGATGTATTCAAAAGGCGACGTAGTGGATGAATTACGAGAGGGCATACGATTGATGAGATAAACCGCTGTGTCGTATGCAAAGTGCCAAAACTTAGAGGGGACCCCTGATTGAGATAAAAGAGTGAGCCCGGTTTCCACCACATGTCGGTGGCGTCTTTCAACCACACCGTTTTGCTCACTCGTATGAGGACATGAAAGACGATGGAGAATACCGAGAGAGGTGAAAAATTGTGACAGGTTTCTAAATTCACCCCCCAATCTGTTTGGACCGATTTGACTTTAGTATTGAATTGTCGTTCAACAACAGTAACAAATTGCTTAAATATATTGTAGACATCAGATTTGTGTTTCAAAGGAAATATCCACATATATTTAGAAAAATCATCAACACAAAGTAAGAAATAATTATGACCATCAGAAGAAGTAACAGGTGATGGACCCCAAACATCACAAAATAATAAATCTAAAAAATGAATACTTTTATAATCAGAAGAAGACAAATGAAGTTTTGACGATTTCCCAATGTGACAGGAAGTACAAAAGGAACTCGAACTTTTATTTAAAACTGGAAGATCATATCTAGATAACATAGTGTGCAAAAGCTGGGGATGTGGGTGACCGAGCCGTTGATGCCAAACTGTAGAGGAAGCACGAACAGTGGTGAAAGCAACTTTAGGGAGAGGCTGAATCGGAGGAAGGCGGATCGAGTAGAGCCCACTGTCACTTGGACCCGTGAGGAGGGTATTGCGTGTATACTTGTCCTTCACATCAAAAAAAGTAGAGTGAAATTCAAAGAAAACATGATTGTCTTGACAAAATTTTTGAACAGAAAGTAAATTTTGTTTGATTTGTGGAACATGAAGAACATTAGAAAGGGAAAAGGTTTTAGAAGGTGAAAAGAAATGAGAGGAACCAATATGAAGAATGGGTAAACCTGTAGCATTACCAACATGTCCTCACCATAGTAGGGCTCATGGCTGCTCAAGCTAGAGACATCCTGAGCAACATGACTATTCGCACGGGAAGCCATGTATTGGATTGTTGGGACCGGTAGTCAGCTGTAGGCTGCTGTTGTCGTGGTCGAATGGTGGAAGGGTCACGATTAGGACATTGAGATGGTATATGTCCAATACCACATCGATTGCATATACTGTGTTCTGATTAGATGCTCAACTAAACTGTTCATTCCTGATTGTTAAACGACCCTCTTCCACGACGGTTTTGGACTCGATTATGTTGAGAACGGGAGGCAAAAAAGGCTTGAGCAGTTGGCTGATTTATTGGTTGAAGTTGAAGGCCAAGTTGAGACACTAGTTGTTGAAGAGCTTGCATTGTATCAGATGGTTGTGAACTAGTTGGTGTAGTGGAGGGACAACCGTGCTTGTGTTGGCGGGACCGTAGGAATTGTTTTCTTAACCATATAATCATGATCAGACAAGAGACCATGTAGTTCAACAAAGGCTGTTGGAGTTTGCCGGGCAAGAATTGTAGACTTCAAGCCATTATACTCTTCACGATATTACCAGCATGACCAAGTCCTTTTCTTTAATCGGTTCACCAATATTACTGAGAGCATCAGCATATTCGAGTAAGATAAGCAAAGGCTGTTTCATCACTTTTCATTTCAATCTTGAGTAGTTGTGTCTTTAAGGTGTATTCTCTAGAGGAGGTATGGGGTGAGAGAGCCAAAGATCTCTAGATGTGGTACCATGGGAAAGATGCTTCTGAGATGATTAGCATTCTTATGTGGGCATCGTTTGATATCCAAGTAGAGTAGTTTGGATTTGGTTGAGAGGTTGATTTGTCTTTGTCAGACAATGATGTAGCAGAATCAATTGTTGGTGCTGGACACGGAATTGTTCCATCAACATAGCCAATCAGATTGTTGGTTATAAGAAACGGTTGTATCATAGTCTTCCAAAAACCATAATTTGTTGGTGATAATGTAAACGCAAACTTATGAGATGTCTTCTCAGTTGTAGTAAAAGCAGTAATCATTGCCATGATAAGATTGTAGCAGAATATGAACGTGATTGAAAATTGATAGGTTGTAAATTGTATCAAAACCTGAATATGAATAAGATAGGTGGCGATTAGAAATTAGGAGCCTTAACTTGATCGGAATTAGATTGAGAAAGCACAGGGGCGCTGCACTCTTTTTTTTTTTGGGGCTAAACCCTAATTCTTCTAGGGCAGATACGAATCGCCGCTGTTGAGGCTATGATACCAAATCAGACTTGTAACGTTTGCAATTGTGAATATTACGAAGGGATACATCATCCTAATATAGACTATACATATTTACGTATTGCAATTGTGAATATTACGAAGGGATACATCATCCTAATATAGACTATACATATTTACACTTTCCATCCTTCTACAATACAAGAATTATATATGTGTCTAATAATTAATATTTTATTTCTCTAAACTAACTTTATATTTTAATAATTAAAATTATTATCAAGAACCTACCACTATTTATCTTTTAAACTTATATAAAATAGAAATAAAATTTTTATTATGGGACGGAGGAGTATTCAATTTAAGAAAACCTTCTATGTACCTTCCTTATAAATATATCTACCACTAAAGAATATCTTAAAAAATCGCAAGCTGATAAATTTTAAACTTTCAAAAGTAAAATAGTAAATGCAAAATAAATCAAATGAATAGATGTCTTTTAAATTTAAACATAACAACTTGAATTTCAGTCATATGATTAATCCCTAAAAGGAATAACCCTAACCGATTAAAAAAATGTATATTAAATTAATCCCTTTATATAATGAAAAGAAGAAACCTAATAATCAATTATACATGCGACCTCCTCCATACGACGACATTATTTGGCAGGATTGAATATTATTATCTATATTGTTTCTAATAATAATGTATTTATATATAAAAACGAGCCTCATAATTTTACATGTAATTTTTATAGGGAAATGTCAGGCATTCACAGCAAAAAGTAATACTGCTATAGCGCATTGTTTCATAATTTCATTGACAAGTTCCACTGCACAACAAAACTAATTGTTTAAGACTGTGAACTTGGCATCAAGGATAAATATGATTTCTCCAACTTGGGCTCAATTGCTTAATATGCTCATTTGGAATTATTCCATGTGATTAGTTATGTTTTATATTCAACTTGATTACAATATATATTGCACATTTTGATCAACCCATTTGACATGTTTAAGCTTTAGCTAAATGAACACTTTAAACTGCTTGGGAAGATTTCAAATGATATGTAAGAAGATTTGTAGTCATATTTTTTCCATCAAATGAAGCTTCCTGATGGAATTCTGGAACATACAAGCCAAAAAACTTAATCTCTAAGCTTCTGTATAACTTTTAAATAAGCTTTTGCGTACCTTCTGATGATTATATAGTCACTCATACCAGAACTGGTTCATAGCAATATAAAAAAATTAGTCAATAAACAAAGAAATAATAAATAATAAAACCATTAACTAATGCAACCTTGCTGTCAATTTGTAGCAGGTTAATCCACATTCATATATGCATCATCAACCATATGCAGTAATTATACAAGGAGAGAAAACTAAGATATCGCAAATAAAAGTGAATTCATTTCAAGCTAGAATGAACAAAAACAGAATAGATTCTTTATTGATAATTAAAATACATCACTGCATCTACTTCCAAACATCTATAATTCTATGATTATTAGTTTATTACATCGATAGGGCAAAAAAAAAAAACTTGAGAAGTTACCCATGAAGAACAATATCATTATCACCAGGAAGATCAGATTGGTCAGTATCATTACGTTGACCAGTTGGTACTGATTCATCAGCACTTGTTCGTTTCTGGACCTACATTTTATGTTTAATTTAAATTAATCAAAATCAGAACCAAAACAGTAATCACGGATCCGAAAATGATATAATATACAAAAGCATAAAACGACAAGCATTTAGCTAAGTTTTGTTAACAGTTAAATAATAAATTAGGCAAACGAGTGGAGATACTAAGTTGTTGAAACGTACACGTGTGGTTAGGGTTTCCTGTTGCCGATGAGTAATGTGGAACTTCCGGCGACAACCGTTAGCTTCCCGCGTCGGTTCAAGTAACGCTTTGAGCATAATTACTTGCTGGATCGCCTGAGATTTGTTCCACGACGGCCATCGCATTCCTGTACCGGCACCAAATAATCCATCTGATAAACAAACACACACTAGAAAACTTCTAAAATACACGAACAAGCAACCGTGACGATGCAAACCTTTTTGTTTAAGATACAATCGGCACTGTTCGCGAGTGATTTGAGAAATGTCGTCTTCGGTGAGTTGATGGAGAGGTTTATCGAGAGGTGACGTGGCGGAAGCGGAGAGCGGTGGTTCCTCCGTCGTCATGGCGGTCGTCGGAGGTCTCTGATTTTGACAGAAAGTCAACAGGAGATCAAATGAGGCTTTTGTAGTGTAATTTTGTGGAAATTGGGGGAAGAGTGGAATCTCTGCGCCAGGGACAATTAAGCCGGCGCGGCGCGTCACTTGTAATCGGCTTTAGCGGCTCCTTTTTCCTATAGGGGGCTCCACGTGGTGCCACACTGCCACGTATTTTTCTTTTCTATAGCATCCGTTAGAGGTGGCTTGGGGTCGGATGTCACCTCCGCGCCACCTATGTCCCACATTATTATTTCACATTCAAAACCTCTAAATACACTCTCTACCATCACTAACCTATAATACTTCTTTAAAAAAATAAAAATCATTAAAATAATAATAACATCTCTCCTCCCATTGGTCCGAAAACACCATCTTTCCTCCTATTGGATCGTGAGCTACGCCACCCATCCGACTTGGGGCCTCACTCACCCAGCTTGCGGTGTGGTGGCTTGGGTCGAAAGCTGAAGTGGCATCCGACTTGAGGTTCCTTTCGTTACCACACCCATTTCTCTTATAGTAACATAAGTTGGAATGTCATCTCTGCGACACATCAATATTTCACATTTCACATTAAAAACACCAAAAACCTCATTTATCATAACTAACCAATAATACTTCTTTGTGATCCGGCGCATAGACTCACTCACGCAGTGTACGGTGCAATAGCGAGCCTATGTGGCAATATTGATCCGGCGGAGGGTGGGTGATTCGTGACGGTGCCCATCTCTCTTAAAAGGAAAACTCAAGCAGACAACTTAACATTAAAAACGATCGTTTTAAAGTTCTCATTGAACCGTCCGGTTAGACCGGTAGAACTGGAAAAAGTGAAGTTAGACGGTCGAAATAACCTAGTTATATAGATGATTGTAGCTCGGTTGCAACCGATCGATTTAACAAAAAATTCCAATCAAATCACCCGGTCGAAAGAAAAAACCAATTTTCAAAAACGAAATGTGTATATAATAAATAGACAAACAAATGACTCAATATATCAAGTTATCAAACAAAAGTGAATGAACATATAAAAACGAATGGATTATCGAACGTTCATGAAGGTATCAAACGAATTAGAGGTGCACAAACTGGATTTTCCGGAAAACCGAACCGGTTTAAAAGCCGGATCGGTTTTGGTCAACTCCGGTCAAAACCGGTTTGGCCAAAACCGGTTCGGTTTTTAAACCGGTTTTAGCATCGGATTACCTAAACCGGTCCAAACCGGTTCGGTTCGGTTTGTAACCGGATCGGATCGGATCGGTTTTCGGATCGGATCGGATCGGATCGGTTTGGCCGGATCGGATCGGTTTGATCGGATCGGATCGGTTTTCGGTTTAAAAACCGGTTTGAACCGGTTTTTCGGAAAACCATATATTTTTTTTTTTTGTATTTTTTATTCACACAATATGTAAAAAGACAATAGAAATCGACTTTTAATTAAAGGAAACCATCCAAATACAAGAGTTTAAATCCAAATACAAGAGTTTTAAACATAAATTTAAACATAAACATAATACAAACCAAACGATAATTAGTCTTCATTCTTCATGTCTTCGTCGTCATTCGCCGCCTCCATTTCTTCATTCTTCATCTCGCATGACATTGTTGCGTAGTTCCATGTGTCTAATGCAAGTTCTTCTTGTGTTAGAGGTACCGACATATGTCCCTCTATTTCCAAGTTATGTAATCGAACTTCCACGTCGCCCAACTCGGTCTCAAGTGATGAAATATGTTGTAAACGTTCTGCTGCATCGAGATGGTCTTTCAAACAAATTATAACTTCAACCGACAAAGGATTGAGCTTCGATCTCCTGTTTGATATAACCCTACCGCTAAAACTAAAAGCGGATTCCGAAGCTACCGTAGAAGCTTGAACACTTAGTAGGTCACGAGTGTAACACCTCACTTTATAAAACACCTTTTAAAACATATTTTTAAATAAAAATATTACAAGTCCAATATCCTGAAATATGGTTTGACAAAAACCTTTTAAAAGATTATCAGAGTTATAAAACACGGTGTTACAAAGATAATATCATAACCATAGGATAAACGGGATCTACCTATAAGCTCCCGAGCTAAACATCTCTAGGCCACCTCTATCGCGACCTTCTAATCTTTCAATCTCGAACCTGAGTACATAGCCAAAACAAAGTAGTACGTGAGACAAAATAGTCTCGTGAGATACATGAGTTTTAGACCCAACATTAATATATAAATAATCACACATAATGAATATATATATAGATATATATTTATATACCTTAGGTACCTCCGCGGTAACCCTAACACATTCATATACATCAATCACCTCCTCGGTAATCCTATCACATTCATTCATAGCCTATTCGACCCGTCAAGTTGTTCGGAATGCCTCCGAATCAACGAGACCCCATTTTTATCCTACTAATCAGAATGCCTCCGATTCAGTAGAACCCCCTTTGTCACCTTGTCCAAGCAAGGTGACCCATCTTATCTTACTAATCAGAATGCCTCCAATCTAGTAAGATACAACATCTTGTTGGATGATCGGAATGCCTCCAATCCACCCGATTTAAAGATACCATGATAACCAGAATGCCTCCGATCTATCACGTACCTGTCCTATATCAGTCTACCCGTTATAACCATTACATGTGACTATATGTCACATCTATCATCAATGCCATAAGGCCATCATACAATCTATCCACATGCTAATCTTAACTAGCATTCACATAATCAAATCAACTAGTCTCATTATTAGTAATCACATATTATAAAAGTATACTCTTTTACATCATATCAATAATTAGTTATTAATTACTTTTCATTATCATGATCTCTTTCAAAATCATCAATCACTTTAGACATACTTAGATAGTCTACTATTTATCACTTTCTCGTCTTTTCAATCATATCTTTATTAAAAATCATTTATTAATAAAGACTCACAAAACATCATATATATTTTCAAAAAAAAACATTTGCTATGTACCCAGTTTTAAAAGTCTCATGTACTCACCTTAACCAAGCTAACTCCAAACCGCGTTTAATAACACGAATCATTGCTTCCAACTTGTGAAATGTCACCAATCTTTAGGTCTTCTTGACCTACCATCAATATCATCACAATAACTAGTTATTATCTATAACTAATCACCAAACAATCCATAACAACACTCCTAACCACCAAGTTCATCCAACTTGGTGAAATCTCAAAACCCTAGTTCAAGATTTCCATCATCAAAACCCAAATCTAACAAGAACACAAGGTTCTTAAGCTTACAAAGAGTGTTCTACACTCATCTTAGTCATCTTCCCCAAAGATAACTTGGTAGGTTACCCAAACCACCATTTTTCCCAAAATAAAGTTCATAACTAGCTAGATAATCATCAAATCCATGTTATGAACACATTTTCCTTGACAATATGTTGTAGATCTAAATTATATAAACCCAATTTCATCACCCATTACAAACCCTCCAACTAGGGTTTGCATACTTCACCATTTTCACCCAAAAACATCATCCATAACTAAAAGGAGTAGAGATTTACCTTAAATTTCAACAATGGAGTGAGAATCTTCAAGATTGAGTGTGAAAATCAGCTCCAATGGCCTCCTTACACTCAAAATTGTATACTCACACTTGGGAGAATGTTTTAGGGTTTGGAAATGAGAGGAATGACAAGAAAACCCGATTTTATGCTGTTCCAGTAAAGTTCGCGCCGTGAACTCATCGTGAACTGATCGTGAACTTCCAAAAATCAAAAACCCAACATTTCGGAGCAAAGTTCACGTTCGTGAACTTTAGTTGGAGGCGTGAACTTTGGCCTGCAGTTTTTGTTGCCCTTTTCGACACGATTTCGTCCATAACTTTCTCATACGATGTCCAAATGACACGAAACCAATTCCTACGTTCTTTAAATGATTTATCCTTATTTATCATATTTATTTCATAATTTATTTAACACAAAAGAAATTCGGGTCGTTACAACTATCTACCCCTTAAAAGGATTCCGTCCTCGGAATCAACTCAAGGATTTCCAATCCCCATTCCGTTCCCATACTCTTGTATCTATTACCATCAGCATTTTCCAATCGTGACCAAATAACAATTATACATTTAAAGGCTCTTAACACCGTTATGCCCAAACGGGTCAAAAATCCATCTTAAGCCCTTAATACCCCAAACGGGTCAAAATTCCATAACTCGAATATAACACTCTCAATCATTTAGCCAAATCCTTTTATTCACATAGGAACGATATAACCCAATCATTACTATTAGAAAATTAATCAAACGATAGTCAATGTCTAACCTCGACCAAATCGCCATATCCCAACTTTGTCAAGTATTTGACTTAAGCACAAAGTCAACCATGCATTGACAATTTCCTTTCTCACTAAAGGTTCTACTAATCATTATTTCCTTTACAATCGGCCTTACCTTCATGATTCATCAATAATCATATGCCCAATTCCCAAATTCAACTCGACACACCCAACGGTCAAAGTCGCACACTATAATTATTTCCATCAATCAATCTACCATTATCATTTACATGTGGGCGATACATTATGTTCTTATCCTCGTCTAACCATTTTAAACCAAAGTCGAAACCCAATTGGACCAAAGTCAACAATTCACCAGTTGACCAACCTTGACTTATGAATAAAGTCAAACTTACTTTGCAAAATTCACATACTCTTTACTAGTGAGACATCACTTCTCAAGCTTTTTGTTTCCAATTCCAATTTCCATACCTCCTTTCTCAATTGTTTCTCTTTTCCTTGATTTCTATTTCCACAATCGATTCACAATTTCCATCTATAGCAATACCAATCTCATTTTTTATTTATTATTATTATTATTATTATTATTATTATTATCATTTTTTTTTCCATTAAAATACTTATACCATTTACAATTTCTTTCAAATATTCTCATACCACACTTGCAATTCTCAATTACCGGCTTTAGGGCCTCATTCACCTCGAATTGCGACCTAACCACTTATCATCCGATTTTCTCCACTCATCGGTTACCATTAAGCTTTGCTTTCTATAAGCATCCCTTTCCATAATTTATAAACTTTTAGGCATCTCTCACACCTACCTATACTTAAACATGACCCGTGTTTTCAACCCAAGTTCTCACTTGCCATAAAAATCATAACAATAACTAACCATACGGTTCTACATACGCCAGATACAAACACCATATCCCTTATATAACAAATTATACTTTAACTATCTTATCGAGATGATCGGAAAGCCTCCAATCCATCACGATTCCAACTGTCACAATGATCAGAAAGCCTCCAATCCATAGTGACTCATCAAATCTCGTTAACCGGAAAGCCTTCGATCTAACAAGATCCATACAATACCATTTTATCTTGCATACAATTCATGTATGCATCATTCACTTAGCATCATGCTATCATTTTCTTTCATAACTAATCACATTCTCTATCCAATTTACATTTCCCCACATTTCACATAATATTACCTTCCTAAAATCATATATATTTTTTTTAATTTTTTTTTTTATCATTACTCCCACTTATCCCTTTATACCACCCGGTATACACATAACATTTCTCATGTTTTCCACCAATTTACTCTTTACCAATCATCTTTAGTCGATTCATTTTCTCATTATTAAAATTCCCAATCCTTCTTTCACCACCTAGGTAACCACCATTTCATTCTATTATCCATATTTTACCGAATCACCCGGTCAACTCGAGTCAACTAATTGACTCCAATCCATAATCCAAACATAACCTATCACATTATTTCTATGTCCTTTTTCCAATAATTAATACCCTTGACTTAGCATACCATTTCTAGTACATTTTACCGTTAATTAACCTTTCACCCTTAGCATCGAATCTATCATCCATGATACAAACTTTTGTCATGACTAATTGTCAATTTTTACTCAACCATTTTCGATTACTAATTTCTGTCATCCCCGATGCTCATCCTTTCCAACATATTTTCTATTCACGAGTTTTGAAACTTCGCTATATTTTTCATCATTCTTCTCTTTACCGTTATCATATGGTAATACCACATCACTCATCCTTATTCCCACCAAGTGCTACAAATTTTACTGAACTTTTTCCTTACATGGTTTCACATCCATATAAACCATTCTCACTAAGTCTTAGTACTTCCGCGTACTACCATCCTTTCATTGAAATCATTTATTTTTCTCGTGATAATATTTCTTTTAATATCCTAATTACCCGCGACATACCAATCGCTCATTCACTCACGCATATCATACCTTTACACATAACGAACCGGGGAAACCGTCCCCGAGTGTATTTCCACACCAAACGATTCACCCATACTCATACATGTCATTTTGCCTTAGCACCAAATCGTGCGACGATTCACCAATAAAACACGAACCTCACACCATCAATTTAACAATTAAGGAAAACTCACCACACCTTTGCACCTTTCATATCAACATGATTCGACGAACTTTGAACGAGATTTTCTTTCTTTGTTGACTCCAAGCTACCATCGAACTTCCTTTTCTCTTCATTTGATGACGATTCATTGACCTTTCGTTGAATAATCTTCTTCACATCTCTAGCAATAAGTTTTCTTTAAAAAAAAAATTCCAAGTACACTTTAGGGACAAAACTTCCCTAACAATCTGCCCGCGAACTTCTTCCATGACATCTCGTACCACACTCCCTTTTCCAATGCTTCGAACATCGCATTCCACCGCGACCACACATCACTCTCCCAGTAGACGAGCTGTAGAAGTCACATTATCTTCCTCCTAACACTTGCTAATCTTTAGCACTTGCTCAGTTTCACGAATCCACCGAATCACGGCCCCCGGTTTGGTACTTCCCAATTACACATCCAACTTACACGCCATCAATGTCTTGAATGAACATCATTCCTTTTCATCCGATTCAAAATCACTACCATCATCACCGCGACATGACAAAACTCAATTATAATTTCTCTTCTTGTCTTAGAGGAGCTTGTCCTCTTCTCGAGTTCACCCTTTTGTTATACCAATATTTTCACAATCAAGATTTAAACGATGACTCAACAGTCGAATAAAACACATTTATACCAAATCATTACATTTCTCTTAGGGATCGACCCTATCATACTCGCACTTTATGGTCTCAAAATACTACTCATGGACATCCTATGGAAACATATGGTCCTACTTAGCATAGCTTAAGACTAGGGAGGTCAAACCTACCTAATTCACTTAAACTACAGCTCTGATACCAAGTTGTAACACCTCACTTTATAAAACACCTTTTAAAACATATTTTTAAATAAAAATATTACAAGTCCAATATCCTGAAATATGGTTTGACAAAAACCTTTTAAAAGATTATCAGAGTTATAAAACACGGTGTTACAAAGATAATATCATAACCATAGGATAAACGGGATCTACCTATAAGCTCCCGAGCTAAACATCTCTAGGCCACCTCTATCGCGACCTTCTAATCTTTCAATCTCGAACCTGAGTACATAGCCAAAACAAAGTAGTACGTGAGACAAAATAGTCTCGTGAGATACATGAGTTTTAGACCCAACATTAATATATAAATAATCACACATAATGAATATATATATAGATATATATTTATATACCTTAGGTACCTCCGCGGTAACCCTAACACATTCATATACATCAATCACCTCCTCGGTAATCCTATCACATTCATTCATAGCCTATTCGACCCGTCAAGTTGTTCGGAATGCCTCCGAATCAACGAGACCCCATTTTTATCCTACTAATCAGAATGCCTCCGATTCAGTAGAACCCCCTTTGTCACCTTGTCCAAGCAAGGTGACCCATCTTATCTTACTAATCAGAATGCCTCCAATCTAGTAAGATACAACATCTTGTTGGATGATCGGAATGCCTCCAATCCACCCGATTTAAAGATACCATGATAACCAGAATGCCTCCGATCTATCACGTACCTGTCCTATATCAGTCTACCCGTTATAACCATTACATGTGACTATATGTCACATCTATCATCAATGCCATAAGGCCATCATACAATCTATCCACATGCTAATCTTAACTAGCATTCACATAATCAAATCAACTAGTCTCATTATTAGTAATCACATATTATAAAAGTATACTCTTTTACATCATATCAATAATTAGTTATTAATTACTTTTCATTATCATGATCTCTTTCAAAATCATCAATCACTTTAGACATACTTAGATAGTCTACTATTTATCACTTTCTCGTCTTTTCAATCATATCTTTATTAAAAATCATTTATTAATAAAGACTCACAAAACATCATATATATTTTCAAAAAAAAACATTTGCTATGTACCCAGTTTTAAAAGTCTCATGTACTCACCTTAACCAAGCTAACTCCAAACCGCGTTTAATAACACGAATCATTGCTTCCAACTTGTGAAATGTCACCAATCTTTAGGTCTTCTTGACCTACCATCAATATCATCACAATAACTAGTTATTTTCTATAACTAATCACCAAACAATCCATAACAACACTCCTAACCACCAAGTTCATCCAACTTGGTGAAATCTCAAAACCCTAGTTCAAGATTTCCATCATCAAAACCCAAATCTAACAAGAACACAAGGTTCTTAAGCTTACAAAGAGTGTTCTACACTCATCTTAGTCATCTTCCCCAAAGATAACTTGGTAGGTTACCCAAACCACCATTTTTCCCAAAATAAAGTTCATAACTAGCTAGATAATCATCAAATCCATGTTATGAACACATTTTTCTTGACAATATGTTGTAGATCTAAGTTATATAAACCCAATTTCATCACCCATTACAAACCCTCCAACTAGGGTTTGCATACTTCACCATTTTCACCCAAAAACATCATCCATAACTAAAAGGAGTAGAGATTTACCTTAAATTTCAACAATGGAGTGAGAATCTTCAAGATTGAGTGTGAAAATCAGCTCCAATGGCCTCCTTACACTCAAAATTGTATACTCACACTTGGGAGAATGTTTTAGGGTTTGGAAATGAGAGGAATGACAAGAAAACCCGATTTTATGCTGTTCCAGTAAAGTTCGCGCCGTGAACTCATCGTGAACTGATCGTGAACTTCCAAAAATCAAAAACCCAACATTTCGGAGCAAAGTTCACGTTCGTGAACTTTAGTTGGAGGCGTGAACTTTGGCCTGCAGTTTTTGTTGCCCTTTTCGACACGATTTCGTCCATAACTTTCTCATACGATGTCCAAATGACACGAAACCAATTCCTACGTTCTTTAAATGATTTATCCTTATTTATCATATTTATTTCATAATTTATTTAACACAAAAGAAATTCGGGTCGTTACAACGAGCCATAGCGGAAAGAATTGGAAATTGGATACCCTTTCCTTTCCACCAATCCAAAATATCAAAGTTTGGAAATTCTTCTACACTTATAGTTGACAAGAAATCGGTAAGTGTATACCTCCCAAGCTCGCTACTAGTGGTGTTATCACGAGCTCGTTTGCACCGAGCTTTTTTCGATCCATCCGTCATCAAACATAAGTCGAAATTGCACCAAATGTCCGGATTTCTCTTTGTAGGAAATATCTTCTCAACGGTAACGTCGGTAGAAGATTCACCCATACCAACCGAAGGTTGAGATTCCGAATCCATAGCAAAGATTACTTGCGTTTTTGAGTGTGGTGTGAGTTTTTAAGCTAGAAATGAGAGTGTTTTGAGTGGTGATTGATCCTTAACACCTAAGGGGTATTTATAGGTGAATTGTGGACCCTAAAAGACAAAAAAACGGCTACAAACTCGTCCCAACGTCTCTTTAACGGTAAAAAAACGTCATTTTTTTTCCAGCCCAAAAACCGGTTTAAAAACCGGTTAAAAAACCGGTTTTTTGTCCGGTTTTGAAACCGGTTCGGGGTAACGGATATATTTTTCGTTTGTAACGGCTAGTTTTTTCGAAGGGGTAGTATAACGGCTAGTTTTTCGAATGGTGGTGTAAAAACCGGTTACAAAACCGGTTACAAAACCGGTTTTACATAAAACCGGTAAAAAAACCGGTTAAAAAACCGGTTCAATAAAACCGGTTACAAATCCGATCCGATCGCTAAAAACCGAAACCGGTTGGGAACCGCCAGTTTGAGTCTGAACCGGTATTTTTGACCAAAAAACCGGTTTGAAACCGGTTTTTAAACCGGTCCGGATAAAAATCCGGTTTTTTTGTGCACCCCTAAAACGAATGAGCGTCTGTTATATGTTTTATTAAATAAACACAGAATCTTATTTATGTATATCTGTTTAACTAAACAAACTTCCACCAAACAGTTTATCATTGACCGTTTGTTTCGTTCACATCCCAATCTTAAATTTTTATCTTACTACTATATAAAGCATTTAGGCCTACCCCATTAGGTAAGTTTAAGGAGCTCCTTAAACTTGATTTTAAGGACCTTTCCACTTTTGTTAGTTAGTTCTCTACCTTAAAAAAAAAAAATCGCGGCTAATAAGATTCGAACCCAAGACCTCTCCTAACTTATCACTATGTGTTAACCACTTGCTATACATTACACTTTGGTAACACCACCCACACTTAATAACAAAAGTCTGTTACTCGAAAACCATTTTACTCAATAACATTATATATACGACGCTGTAAATCATCAACTCTTACCAAAATCCACATTTCCGTTTAATTATTTATTTCTAGCAACAATTATTACCGTGTAAACGAACAACACTTGCTCGCCACGAAATATGGTTTCTGGGTAGCCGCCACCGCATTGCGCGGGTACCCTGCTAGTCATAATAAAAGAAGGAAAATGTTAATTAAGGCTGTCATTAAGAAGGTAAAATACATAAAAGACAACTCCTAAATTCTAGAAATATTACTTTTATAATCAATGTATAAGTTTTTATGTATGTTAATAAAACCCATAAAAGAATACCAGTGAAAAGTTGGTATAAAAATAGTTTCCAATGGCGGCGAAATATGCAGAGCAGCCAATAAACTTCCCGCGTCATCCATACCTACCCCTCTTAGAGCATCCCAATGGTTAACCTCACAAAAGCTTATTGCTTTTGCCACATCAACATTTTAATAACCAAAAAACTTTTCATAAATAGCATCTCCAATGGTTAACCTTTGCAAAAGCGTTTTCTTTAAAAAAAATTCTAATTTACCTTTATCTATTTCAAATATTTTATAAATACACCCTATATATAATTCCCCATTTTTTTTAACATATTACTAAATATAATATTTATATAAAATGTCTCATATAAAAATATTATAATAATTGACATTAATATTATATAATTTATTTATTAACTAACAAAAATATAATAAAGAATTTATATATAATATATTTAAGGTTTAAAATGAAAAGTTATTAAATATGAGGGACCAAAAAAGGCAAACATTAAAAGTAGGTTAAAAGGTTAGTAGAAAAAAAGTCTTTACAATAAGCTTTTAGAAAAGCTAATCATTGCAACAGTAATAAGTCATGTAAAAACTTACTTCCTCCGATTCAAAATGAGTGATACACTTTGTGTTTCACGCTTTTTAAGGCAAAAGATTATAATGATGGTTAAATTAGATTAATTGGATGGTTAGTGGGAAATGGGTCCCACACTTTTTGAATAAAGTAGGGTTAATGATGTTTAAAGTAAAAAGTAAGGGTAAAGAGGTCATTTCACTTTGTTAAAGTAGATAGTTAGTGGGTGAGGGTCCCACTTTTTTTTGCCAAATAAGGTAATTTTTCAAAGTGTATCACTTATTTTGAATCACCCAAAAAAAAAAAAAGTGTATCACTTATTTTGAATCGAAGGAAGTATTAAAATAGTAATAAGTTTAAAAAAAAAGCTACCATTGGATTGGAGATGCTCTTATAGTCTTCGTCTTTAAATATATTCGATTTCAGAGCCCTAATTTCCTCAATCCCTTATCATTTTAAGCAAATTGCAGAAATTTCAGGTAGCATTTCATCAAAATGTTTAATCGAACCTTCTCGAAAACCGACGTGGAATCCGGTTCAACTGAACCGCTATATCCGACGATGATGGAGTCGCCGGACCTCCGGTGGTCGTTTATCCGTAAGATATACTCGATTGTCGCTATACAGTTACTCCTCACCGCTGCCGTCGGTGCTGCCGTCGTTTCTTATCATCCGATTGTCACTTTCCTGACAACTACCAGAGGAGGATTTGCTTGTTATATTCTTATCATCATCACTCCATTCATCAGTATGTTGTTCAATTACTCGTTGATTTCATATTTTTTTGAGGGATTTTGTGTTGACGAGCTTTGTGATTTGCAGCTCTGTGCCCGTTGTCTTGCTATTATCAACGTCATCCTGTTAATTATATACTGCTTGGGATCTTCACAATTGCTCTTGCTTTTGCTGTTGGTTTGTCGTGTGCCTTCACTAGCGGTAAGCTGAATATGATTATATGAACAATTTACAGTTATTGATTTGTTTTTACCAGTTTACATGTTCTAGATTCATTTAAAATGATGTACAATTAATTTAATGTCCCATTTTTCATTCTGAATACTTGAGGTTAGGGGTGAGCATAACAGGGTACCCGCCGGTTCCGGTCAACCGGAACCGGAATTGGAACCGCAGGTTCCTGGAATATAGGAACCGGATTTGGAACCTGGAAGACAGGTTCCTAAATTTTCGGAACCGGAACCAGATCCACCGGTTCCAGGGCAGGTTCCGGTTACCCTGTCTCTAAATTCATAAACATTTAACTATTACTAAATAAATAAATAAGACAATAAATTACACAAACTAACGATTACAAATATCATTTAGCGAGTTTAAATATGGTTTAAGGATTACTAACTAAATATTACAAATATCACATACGAGAGAGGCGGAGGTCGGAGAATGGCGGCGGTTGTGCAGCTATGGTCGAGAGAGGCGGAGAGGTAAGTACGAGAGCAGAAGTGGCGACTGGCGAGATAAAATGAAACCCTAAGTGGCTAATTCTAATTTCTAACTCATGTAAATGGTAAATAGGGATAATTTTAGAGCCCCAATTTCTGGCCCAATAAGTGATAAAACAGCCCATATAATTTGGACTGTTAAAAATACAACTATAGTCTGATATATTTGAGTAAAATCATTTATTTTAATGTATTTTATATTATATATTATATATTTAATAAATATATACAGGGTATCCGCCGGTTCCAGGTTCTTTAATTTTGAGAACCGGAACCGGAACCTCTTAGGCCGGTTCCCTGATTTTAGGAACCAGAACCGGAACCTCCTAGCAGGTTCCGGATCCGGAACCTCCGGTTCCCAAGCGGTTCCGATTCCGATTCCGGTTACCCTCTTTTTCTGCTCACCCCTACTTGAGGTAATGGATTAAATACAACTTTTAGGTGATACTGATCTGTAGAAATTTTCGTTAATTTATGGTAGTTATTCCTGATGCAAAGTTCCAATCTGAAATTAGATTTCAACATTAAAAGATCATATTTATTTGAACATATAGTAAGTGGACCATATTTGGTTACCATTTTTTGCAAAGAACCCTAATTTATAGTCCCAACAACTTGTGCAGTAATTTAGATTTTATAACAAATTGCTTACATATGTGGAACTTTTTGCAGGGAAGGTAATATTAGAAGCTGTTATTTTAACTGCAGTGGTGGTTGTGAGTCTGACTTTATTCACATTTTGGGCTGCAAGGAGAGGTTATGACTTCAATTTCTTGGGCCCTTTCTTGTTCGGTGCTCTTATGGTGCTTATCGTCTTCTCCTTCATTCAGGTCTCTTAATCTCCCTCTTATATGTCAGTGTTGGGTTATATTTTTAAAATCAAGAAATCCATTCAAAACTGTCGAAATTCACCGAAGATCATTTTTGCAATCATATATTACAGACAATGTATCTTATACAATTTAGAAAAGGCCAAAATGTATTTTGGTACCATGGATTTGGTTGACTAGGTCTTCTACTACCGTGAACTATTAAAGGTGCAATATGGTATCCTAAACTTGCAAAAATTGTCAATTTAGTACCTGACTCGTTAATCTGAACGCGTTTTCTTACAAAATTTACTTCCTTATAACTTTTGACGAACTAAAAAGTTAACTTCATTTCTATAAATTGAAATTAGAAGTAAATGGCGTGAGAATTCAAGACAAAATTAGTAAGTTAGGGTATTAAATTGACTATTTTTCCAAGTTTAGGGTACCAGGTTGCACATTTAATAGTTTTTGGTAGTATAGGACCCAGTCAATCAAGTTCAGGGTACTAAAATGTATTTTGGCCTTCAGAATATTAAGACAAAAAGGATTTTGGGCCAAACCGAAACCGACCTTTTTTTTTTTTTTTGCAGATATTATTTCCTTTGGGGAAGATTTCGGTGATGATATATGCTGGTATTTCTGCGATAGTATTTTGCGGGTATATTGTATATGACACTGATAATCTGATCAAAAGGTACACGTATGATGAGTATATTTGGGCTGCTGTGGCTTTGTATCTGGATATCATTAACCTTTTCACTACTTTGCTTACCATTTTGAGAGTTGTTGACAGATAAATGGAAACCAATCTGTTCATATGTACATAATTTGTATTTTTATTTAAAAAAATTGGTGTTGAAATGTTGAGATTATTTGAATAAGACTTATTAAACGAGTGTTGTGACATATTATTTTCCACGTTTCTTTAGTGCAGTGTTGCAAATTGCAATCTAGTTATTGTCTTCGCGTAGATACCAAAATGAATGAGAACACTCTGGTTTGCAAGAATAAGCGGTTTTGAACTTGTGAAAATTTACGTGCGAAAAACTATAGACTTCATGTTTTCTTCTAAAGTCAGCTTATTATGGCCAACATTATGTTTTTACGAACCACACTTTTTGAAGGAACCAAATTGTCAGTTGTATCATTTGAAAACGTCTAAAGCTTCCTACAATTACAGCTATCTAACAAGAACAAAAATATGTTGTATAAAACCCATCCATAATGGCTAGGTAAGAATCTCTAAAATGATCCCATGAGTTCAATCACTTTCTAGATAAATATTTAGCATATGGTTTAAATAGCAAGAATTAGGTTGCTTAAGACGGTTATACACAAGAGCACCCTTTCAAAAGAAGAAAGAAAGCCAAGACTTAATAAATACTCTATTTGCTGACTAATCATTGTTTAAAAACGACAATTTTAATTGAGAAATTAAACTCTATTACCGACTAACCATTGTTTGTGATGCAAAATCATTTCAATGAAGTATAAAAGAGAGAAAATATAGTTAACTAACAGGATTTAATTAGCTTATGATAAAAAACCAATTCAACTACTACAAAACCAAGATCATTACACAACCCTATAGTAACTATAATTATAAACTATCCAAACCCGTGGTACAACTAAACCCGACAACCCAAAGTCCTTTACAATACCCGTTAACTTTAACCACCCAAAAGCATAAACTAGTCCATCTTTAAACTTATGGTAGCCGAGCTAGCTTTTTTTCAGCTACAATGGACAAAAGTCTAGAAACACCTTGTGTCCAGGTGTCATATTCTCGTTGGTTCCTACATTCAAACTCCACTACACCGCGAATAGTGGTCCTCAGCCCAAAGTACCGCCGTTGCTCACCGTCTTCAAATAAGTGCCGCCCTGGCCATGCCTGAATATTCTTGCAAACCTCCAAAACCACATCTGAAATATATTCAAATCATTATAGGATGCCTTTTTATAAAAAAATAATAACACTGTAATAATTAAGGGATGCAATTTAAACCGGACTAGTTAACACAATTTTAGTTTAAATAGTAGCAGAAAATCTTAAACCAATTATTCATCTATATATTTTAAAAGGTGTGTGATATCTACACCACAAAAATTACTTCATTTATCACACTATAGAAGTAGTTTTAAAACAGATTGTACAGATACCGAAACATAAGTTGTGTATAAATAGGTTTTTCTTAGTGTAGATATCACCTCCTATTTGAGAAAACTACTGGACTTTTTTGAAACCGTGGTCAAAAGTTTCGATTTTCAGAGTATTTCTTACAAACTTATCTAGAAAAATCACATTTTTACAAAACTAAAAAAAGACTTCACATGACTTACTTTTCTTCTTTTTTGTGATGGTAGAGCCAACATGTTTGCTTTTCATCTTTAGCATCACTTCACCAGACCTGTGGATATAAACCGACACGATTTTCCAATGAAGATCACCTACATTCAGTTCCCATTGTGTTATAAACATGTGGTTTAATTTCAACTTTCAATAACTCCTATTTTAACAAGAGTTAGTATTAAGGACAAAAACGTGACAATGTTTCATATTTAAGGACCATTTGTGTACTTTCTGGTACCAAATCCAAACAAACTACTCTTTCATATAATTTATTAAAAAATAGTTCATGTTTATATTTGTACCATTTCGTGTGCGTTTGAGAAGCTCTCTACCACGAGCGAGAAGCTCCTGATTACAAATGCCGAGAAAATTTTCTTCGGGTAAAAGCTCCTCATTATAACCGCTGCTTTTTCCATTGTTTTTGTTGACTTTGACTCCTCTATCAACTGGAATAACTGCTGCTATATTCCAAACTTCCTTTAATGCCCTCGCCTTTAAAGTAGCTGCTCCACGTAAAGCTACAAAAAAACCACGAGAGTTAAAATAGTTGTTCAATTTTGACCCGTTTTGATACAAACCCGCCCATTTTACCACCTATTTTATCAGGGTGCTGATTTCACCCCCACCAACTTTTATAGAGCAATTTCATGTCAAAGAACAACTATGTGTTTCCTTTATTTTTACCACACTTAGCATTTCACCCATTCTACTAAGGGCATAATTGTCCTTTGACATTGAATTGCTATGTATGGATAAAAATTGCTCTGTAAAATCAAATCTCATTTTGTAAATGTTTACCTGTGGCAGCAGCAGCAGTGAGAGTTAAAATATCTCCATGAGACTTAACATTAACAGCAGAATTAACAGCCGCCACAAGGTGCTCACGTTCAGCTCCCATGGCCTCTGCAGCCTCCACGCATTGGGCGGCAACCAATGTGGCGGCAGAGGCCACCGCCATGTCTGTTTTGGCCATTTGCTCGTCTTTCCTGGCGGATGATGCCGCCGCAGTGGCGGCAGCTATGGTGGCAACAGCTGCCGCCACTCCGGCGACAGAAACTGCTGCGTGGAGTTGGGCATTGTGGGCTCTGGTTTCTTCTTTTTTCTTCTCTCTTCTTTCTTTTAACCACCTTCCAACTGTTTTTCCGGCAGGTGTTGTGCTGCCGCCTGCACCGTAACCGGTGCGTGTGTTGGCGAATAGCGGTTGTAGACTGTTGTTTGCTCGGAGATACTGAAATACAATTCTAGAAGTCAACGTTTGACCTTTGAAAGTCAAAGTTATTAATTTACAAATTCAAAATAGTAATTATTTCTTGGTTAACGGACGTCGATATAAATATGCCAAACTTAATGAAAATAGAAGAGTCCAACACATCTAATAACTATTATAAATACCAATAATATTAATTTTAAATAGTTAAATTTATTTATTTAATTATTTATTCTATGTTACCTTATGAACTCATATGAGTTGTGGCCGAAAGATAATTTTCAAATTGTGTTAAAGCAGGTCAACTTAGTTTCATAGTTTGGCTTGAGTGCTTGACCATCTTTTAAATTTTATATAGTATCATTCATTTACTAAAGATATAATTATAAACTTACACTTATTAGAATAATTCATATTTTAATCGTTTAAGTAGTTCGATTTATAAAATTTCAAACATGTAACATGTTATATTTATATAGATGGAATAGATTCAATAGAATATGAATATTTAATTTGACATTGAAAACTGAATTTGGAGTTTAGTTACAGAACTGTTGAACAGACAGAGAGGACAAGAGACAACTGTGATAGATATAGCAAGCAATTTGATTGGATAACCCACAGACATGGTACATAAACAGAGTTAACTGTAACAACAAGACACACACCATCCCCTAAACAATAAAGCTTTAATGACTTGTACTTCAAGCTGACCAAGAAGTACATTGGACTAAATTTGACTCTTATTTTTTCTTGGTTCGGAGAAATACACTTTCTTACTATAATAACTTCATGGAAATTGCTATAGCCTCTTTCTTTCATCTATCATCTTTGAATTTTTTTCAAAAATGCACCAGATCTTTCACAAATAATGCTGTTTTATTTTGACTTTCAAAAATAATGCACTTGGACTCTTGGAGTCCGGAAATGCCTTCGAATTAGAGTCCCGGAGTCCGGATTTCACTTTATTGGAGTCCCGGAGTCCGGATTTCTGTCACTTTCTGTCCTTTCTGACACCATCATTTCTGTCACTTTCTGTCCTTTCTGACACCATGTACGAGGTAAAAGCCATTTCCGGACTCCAGGAGTACAATTCGAAGGCATTTCCGGACTCCTGGAGTCCAAATGCATTATTTTTGAAAGTCAACAAAAAACATCATTTATGAAAATTCTTGAACAAACAAACCCATTTATGAAAAAAAATCTTTTTTAATAATGATTAAAATATTTTATGAATAAATAAAGATTTTATTTCCTATCAGTCAAATAAGAGTCATCAAGTTAAGAAGGGTACTTGCATTGATGATTACTCCCTCCGTCCCACAAAAAAGTACCCATTTCTCATGGGCACAAGTCTTAAGAAAATAGTTTAGTGGTGGGGTAATTGGTAGTACTTTTAATTAAAATATAAGGTTTGATTGGAGATAGAGAGATAGTTATTGGATAGTTAGTGGTGGGGTCTTTGAAAATTATATTATTTTATTGAGTGGACTCCAATCAATTTGAGAAATGAGAACTTTTTTGTGGGACAAAAGTTTAGGGAGATATGAGTACTTTTTTGTGGGATGAAGGGAGTATATAGTAAGAAAAAAAACCCTATAAAAGGAAATGAAAGCAAATACGAAAAACACTCGAAAGTCCAAATTTGACCCTCACAGTTGTCTAAAATGTCTTTTCAAGCTTTTATTAATCAAGATTCTCAAATCTTCATAGCTTTCATTTATTTTTCTCTCTTTCATTTCTGATTTTATTCATTAAAAGAAGTTATTAAGGCTATCCCTTTACCCAAAAAGCAAAAATAACTAAATCCAATCAACAAATCTCATTTTTACTTTATAAAGGTGTTGCCTTGTTAAGCTCTTGTATTTTTGGCTTATTTTAAGTTTACGAACTTTTTTGAGTTTTTAGTTACCATTAGTCCATTATACCCTCTAGTTACAAACGAAGACAAAAGAATGAAAAGGGTAAAGTTGTATATTGCCTCTGGGATTTTCAAATTTACATGTGAAAAGTTGAAGTTTTGTTTCTTTAGCCGATCAACACTTTACTACTTTAGTAGTTTTAAAATAGACATGTACGTTGTGCATTAAAGTTTATACAAAAATTAATTAGGGAAGGGTCTAAAGCCTTAAAAAAAGGGAGCTGATTCGTACAGATCAATTTTTATCCATGCAGAACAAATTCATCCTAAATGACAATCATGCACTTTCTTTACTTTTAACACATTTTACATTTCACCCCTCCCATTAAGGGCATGATTGTCATTTGGAATGAATTTGCTCTGTATGGATAAAAATTGCTCTGTACGAATCAGCTCCCTTAAAAAAAGTAGCAGAGATTCTTTGATTCTTTAGGTGTATACTACTTTCTATCTTTTACATGAAAAAACTACACATAGATAGATCCCACTAACACCAATCCCTAGATCCTCTTAACTAATCTCCATCTTATATTCATTTGACGGTAAATTAATCCAGTAAAACCAAACTTTACTAGAAGTAAAAAGAGTGTTTAATTTGTTTCTAACTCAGTCCAGGTTTGACTCAATCTAAAAGTCAGGATGTTTGATTTTCG
Organism: Calendula officinalis; assembly: GCA_963853835.1. NCBI lineage: Eukaryota > Viridiplantae > Streptophyta > Magnoliopsida > Asterales > Asteraceae > Calendula > Calendula officinalis. Next base: position 25,931,453 of record OY970825.1, read on the forward strand.
TAATTTCGTTTGATGTCTTCAGATTTGTATAACTCGGTCCGTATATCGGACTTGATTCAAACAATATTACTGATCTGATACGAATGAAGAATAACTAACTCACTTACATGTTTTAAAAAAAACTAACTCATTCAATAACTAACTTAGTTAAAATTAACTAAATCAACAATTATAAAACATTACTAAATAAAACATAGCCATAATTATAGTAAAGTGTTGACTATAAACGAACTCACAAAATGAGCCAAAAATAAAAGCTGATCAAAGGTCCTGTCGACTTCAATGGTAATAAAGTTAAAGATTATTGCCGGCGATCGGAGGTGCCTAAACCTATACGTACAGATGGAGGTTGCTGACGTCATACGGCGCTACTCGCTCTGAACTTTTTAATCAGATTCCAAAAGAAGCTATCAGATCACAATAATTGCATCGTCTTCCAAATATTGCGTTTAATTTAAAAATATATATTTCAATTAATTTTAGGATTTCTAGTCAAAAAGCAAAAAGAGAAAGAGAGAGAGAATTTTACCATTCAAAAAGAGTAAAGCAGACGATGAACAAACAACACATACACACTTTCTCCTAATTTTAATTTCGTTCCCTAAAATTAATAAAATAAAGAAAAAGAGGAATTTACCTTAACGACGTCGTCGTAGTCATCGGAAGGTGAGATCGGTGGACTGTCGGTTTCCTCCGTGAGCGTTGCGTTTAATGGTCCACTGCTGTGTGACAGCCTCCCTGATGCTAACGGTGATATATCCTGTCCTCCCCAATAGACCCCATTCATTTATTTATTTTGTTAAAAATCAATAATAATACAAATTAAATATATATCATGAAGAAATAATATCAATATCATTCTGTTCATAATGTGATTATTAACTAACATAATCGTTAAAATTCAAATTGCTTCACTCGCAATGTTAGAATGAAGATTGAGTAACTAATTACATAGTTTCAAATTTCGCGGGTCTTTTTTTTTTTTTTTTTGTCTATTTGCAATGTAAAACTACATCTTCCCTCCTATACTTTTTTATGAATCAACTAAAAAAATCATGAAAGTAATTTTGCTTCACAGAATTATTTTATTTTATATGAAAGTAATATTTAAAGAGTGAAATCCTTTGTAGCTTTTCAAAAAAATTATTACGTCATTTATTTCCAAAGCTTGAATTTAATCATAGCATTTCACTTCAACAATAATTAAAATCCCCGCGAAAATAAGTTCATCAATAATTGTCTGCAACATTCGAATAGCATGATTTACAAATTATAGTCACACTTTTTTGGAAAACTATGCGATACGATTTCGAATTGTTCACGTAAAAAGTATGATTACAGTTATTACATTATTGAATATTAATAATAGTAGTAAATTACAAGGAAACGAACACTGTTTCATTTTTTATTTTCAGAGAACTTACAGACTGTGACATGATCCGTTCAAGCACAAGTTGTGAAGTAGCTGACGACGCGAACGAGAACGTGTTTCCGGAAAGTAATGCGGCAGCTGCCGATTCCTCCGGCAGCTCAACGCCGGAGAAACGGTTGTTATCCGGCACGGAGACAGAATTTTCGCCGGAATCGGTAGGCAGAGCTGATTTTGGGACCAATGAAGATAGTGGAGAATGTAGAGTTTTTGAGACTTGAAGAGCAGCAGCGCTCCATGATCGCGACAAAAACTCCATCGGCTTCCGTGGACTCTCCGGCAGCTGAAAACCGCCGGCGCCGTGATTCTGTTCCTGCCAAATAGTTTCCATTTTTTTCGGGAAAAGACAAAGGCTTATGAGGGTTTTTTGGTTAATATTTTGATTTTGGGCGTTTTTTACTCTCTTATTTTTAGCGTTTTTATAGAAGGACGGTTTGTGGAAATGAATGGGTCGGGTCGGGTCGGGACAATTGTTTTGGTTTCCACCCGGTCAACAATTTCTGATTTCTCATTTCTCTTTCCGCAACTTGTTTTCATTGGTAAATGAAAAGGGACCCACCAATTTCAAAGATATTCCACGTGTAATTCCTCATGTCTTCTTAGAATTTAGTTTTTAGTTAATAAGAGTTGTCAAGAATTCTAAAGGTTTGCATATTATTAAGGGATAAATCCTAACCACTGGATCAAAATTATCAAGATCAAATTCCTTAGCCACTACCAACTACAGCCACCGCTGGCCGTCGCCTCCGACTGCCACCGCCGGCGCCGCCTCCGACCGCCACCCGCCGACCGCCGCCGTCCGCCGCCAGTGGCCGGCGGCGGTGGTGGTGGCTGACAGTGAAGGTGTTGGTGGTAATGGGGGTGGTGATGGTATTGATGTATTGAAACACATGTGCTTCACTAAAACACAGGTGTTCCAAAATACAAACGAGCATATTACTTCGAAGCACATGTGTTTCAAGTCACATAACACATGTGTTTCAAGTCACAAAACACATGTATTTCAAGTCACTAAAAACATGAGTTTCTAAAACACAAGGGGGCATACGAAGCACATGTGTTTCAAGTCACGAAACACATGTGTTTCACAAAAAACACGAGTTTCTAAAACACAAGGGAGCATACGAATTACGAAGCACATGTGTTTCAAAAGGTGAAACACATGTGTTTGAAACACCTATGTTTCAAGTCACGAAACACATGTGTTTCAAGTCACGAAACACGTGTGTTTCACTAAAAACATGAGTTTCTAAAACACATAGGAGCATACGAACTACGAAGCACATGTGTTTCATGTCACAAAACACATGTGTTTCACTAAAAACATGAGTTTCTATAACACAGGGGAGCATATGAACTACGAAGGTGAAACACATGTGTTTCGAACACATGTGTTTCAAGTCACGACCACCACCGCCCGCGGCCACCTCTGGCTGCCATCGTCCGCCGCCCATCGCCGCCGGCCGCTGTCTCCGACAGCTGGAGGTAGGTGGGGTATTGATGTATTGAAGCAGATGTGTTTGTATGGTTTGAATCTTGATCTTGACCTTTGACTTTTTCTTGATCCAATGATTATTAATTGTCCCTTGGGACTAGGTAAAATCCTTGGACTACCTTGAACATTTACCTAATAACTCAATATAAATATTTTTAAAATAACTTTATAAATGTTACTATTAGTTATACGATTAAAAAAAAGGTTCGGTTAATTAAACTGGAATTTTAAAAAACTTCAGTTCAATTAATTGATAAGTTGGAATGCTTCAGTTAATGAATGATAAGTTCCTAGATGTGTGGCTACCGCGTGACCTCTAACTAATTTTCCTGCTATAAATGAAGATATTATTGAGGGTTTTGATTCCTATATATAATTCGATATTGGTGACGATCTATCATTTTCTTAATAACACTAACATGACCTTATAATGAGCAATCACTTTCCAAAAGAGAATTATTGTCTTTTCTATCAGATAAATAATAACAACATTACTTAAAACATATTCTAACAGCTTTTATTGTTAGAAACTTAGAATAAAGTAAATTTAAATAAAGTCAGAAAACGGAAAATAGATTTAGGAGTGAGAACTGAGAAGGATATGGAACAAGCCCATTGACTAAACGGGGCATAACGTGAAAAAATAAATGGCATATAAAGAAAAAGAGAGGCCTTAATTTATTTGAATCGTTGATATTTAAGCAACAAGCAGTCAAGCAAGTACAGTAGTAGTTTTTATTCGGTTATCTTTGGTTATCTTTGTGAAGTGATATTTTACCATTAGTTTCACTTTTAAACATTATGAGATTTGCACCATTGCCCTTAGGGTAATGATTAAGATTTAAAAATGATTAAAGTGGTTAATATACAACAAAGAAAGCATAATTAATCAAAGTTTGTTAATAAAATGCACGAGGGTGATTTTTTAATAAGTAGTTTATAATTAATTTAGGCCACAAAATTTTCTTAATCATTGCCTTTAGGACACTTGTTAGCATTTCCCAAACATTATTAACATCACTTTATTTAAAAAAAAATATAATTTATCATCAACTAATTATCTATTTTAATACATTATAACCTTAATTATAATCATTTGTCTAAAAAATTATGAAACTAACAATGTATCACTTATTGTGATACGAACATAGGATTTACGACATATATATTATCCCGAATGGATTATACAATGACGATCCCATCTCATGTAGTTGACTCTACCATCTGAATCTAGAGTTGGCTCGACTTGATAATTTACAGCATAATATATGTTGGCTCGTACAGTAAATTTGATAATTACGTTGGCCCGTGTGATTTGCTTCTGAGTCAGTAAGGTTGAGACTAGGTCCGACTCATGATTTTTTATTTCCTCAATTTCATCTAACCCGGTCCACATATGAAACTAAGTTCAACGATTATACTAATTTGATCCAAATAAAAAACAACTAACTTAGTGAGAACATCTTACTTGGTCCTCAACTAATTCAATGAAAGCATGCATATAATATATAAAATTCCTGGCATGTTTTTCATAGTATTGGCGTCCCTTCAAATTGTACAAGTAGATTTTTTTTTTTTTTTTTTTTGAACGGCTAGTTAGTAAGTTAGTGGTTCGAACCTAGACAGTGACATCCACAAGGGGCAGTATGCCTTCCCTCGAACCTTTCACCTTTTAGTCCACGACGGGACTTGAACCCATGACCAATAGGTCATGGGCAACACCTTAAATCCTCCTTGGATACCACTAGGCTACAAGCCTTGGGTAATGCAACGTGTACAAGTCTCTACAGCATGTACAACATTTACGGGTATCAGAATCATTACCCCCTGTTCCCCTGCCTGCAAAAACTACGCCTTTTGTCAATGAAAACGATGCAACACCGATCGGAAACGACGAAGACGACGGAGAATGAGATTCTCGCGGTGGCAGAAACAGTACTGGTACTATCAACATCACCGGCCGACCAATCATTCCGATCGATCCGACATTCTGATCATGTCTCCCTGCAATTACTTTTTGTACCATGATAAATCCAAAACCACAAAATACATGATATGAAGCGTGCCTCTGTTTCATGAAATTGATCGTACTTCTGATCGGAGCAGTTGGATTTTCAGATGAAAAAAAGGAACAGTTATCAGCTTTCACTGTTTTCCATATATAAAAAGGTGTAAAAGTGATCGGCGGTGGACCATTACTTCCGACGATCTAAAGGAAAAATTGGTACTGTGTACGTAACTTTATTCCTTTTTGTCTAGATCCCAAATTGGTCTGAAAATAAATATATTCATATGTTCTTTATTTTAATCATTGTAGTTGAATCACCATAAGAGACTTTTGCATAAGAGTAAGAAGGTGTTAAGACCTGTGCCAACGGTGGCGTCCTCCACCCGTCGTAAGCACGTCGAGCCTCGACGCCGTTGGCACGGAGCCGTCTTGGCTCAAGTCGGTGGGATGGCGTCGTGGTGGAGACGGAGAGAAGGGGGCGTCGTGGGAGTCGTATGAGAGAGAGGGGGGAAGAGAGAGGAAGAGGGTGTTGGGAGTTGTACACCATGCTTTAAAAACTTGTACCATTGTCCATTTTTTAATATAAAATAGGTTTTTCTCTTTATTTTTTTTTACTATTATAATGTTTTTATTTTTATTATAATTGTAATGTTTTTTTTATTATAATGTAGTGGGTTTTTTTTAATTAAAAATGATGATGTGGAAAAGATGGGTTTAGTGATGGGTTAGTGATGGGTAGGGTTGGCACGACCGTGTCAGTAGCGGGTCAGTAAGGATGTGCTGACGTGGCGCTACTGATGGGTTTAGTGATGAGTAAGGATTGGGAGAGGCTTAACATGGATTAAGCGTAATAATTATGGCTCACATGTCATATCAGTTTAAGATTAACCGGATGAAAAAAGAAATATTAAATAAATAACTACATTACTAGAAAATACTGCTACTGTCATTCCAAGTAAAATGATTCCTAATTGCAAAATTTCAAAAGTCCATTTGTTATTTTCTAAATGGCCAACAAGATGTGTGGATTTCATAGTGTTAGATGTCCAAATGTCAAAGTTTCAAATCTCAACCTCAAAGGGGGTAATGAGCATTAAGTATGGTCCTTTCGGGTTAGGTTTTATCAAATATCAATAACTATGCATATCACATTTAGTTTGGTGATATTCACAAATAATGGAATATGATATAATGCACTTATGTCCATATCATGGAATCACTATAATACTTGCCTTGGTGGCCTGGTTAACGACGTTGATTTTTATCCTTAGAGACGATCTATCAAATCAATTATATTTAATGCGACCCTCATTTATCAAAGCTTGGATGTAACTTATGATGCTAAATATCTAATCACACGTCGTTTCATTAATTTAAAAGGAAAAACCGGTTTTAGACCATGCCTCACCCGATCTTAAAACAAACCAAATACCTCGACTTAGCTTGGATTCGCTAACAATAAGTTCGGTCAAAAAACCGAACCGAAACCGATAATGATGATTTTTCAAAATCGAACCGAAACCGATAATGATGGTTTTTCAAAACCAAACCGATTACATGTTTTCGGTTTCGATTCAGTTCAATATTTTTAGCCCAAATGTCCATCCATGTCCGAGGACCAAACTGAACCAAGACCAATAGAACCAAAACTGAAATTGATGAATATTCAAAAACCGAATCCGAAACAATTACATGTTTTTTAGTTCGGTTCCGTTTTGGTTGATTTTCAGTTCGGTTTTTTCGGCCATAATGCTCACCCCTAGGATTCGCCCTTCTATCCAAGTCCGTTCATTTTACTATGTTAAGTCTCCACACGTGCCAAATATATGAGTGTATTTATGTCTTTTTCCTTTTCAACATATCATTTAATAGGGGTGAGTAGGAGGCGGTGTTTAACTAAAAAAACAAACCCCGAACTCAAAACTTTTGGTTTTATTGTTAACCGTAAGCCGTTCAGTTTCGGCTTTCCGTTTTTTACTCTGAGTCACCCACAAAGCGGGTGGCCGCTCTAATATTACCAAAAAAAGAGAGAAAAGAATCCAATCGAACAGCACATGGATTAATAATTTCAAATTACCATTTTTATCAGCCTAAATCAACGTATAACCATCTTTAAAGTTTAAACCATTCATCTCTTAGCCTGCAATCCACTGCTCCCATAATATTGCTTCGTTGTTTCTCTCGAAAATTCTGCAAATGTCATTCCATCTTTCAACCTATCACAAAGTGGCGGTACTAATTTACCAATTTCTAAACCTAATTCTTGACAACAATTCTCCTCATTTCTTGAATTTCTACCATTTAAACTCGAATTTTCCTCTGAAAAGTCATAGACCGAAAGTATCTTATTCCATGCAGGCTGCAAGAACACAACAAACGTTTCCCGACTCATATTTTCCATATTTTCAGGTCTAAAAACAGAGTGAAGTGTTGCACGAAGTTTCCCCTTTGACAATATATCACCCGATTCCCCTACTTGAACAATAAAACTGTCAGTTAATGCTTTCACTCTCACAACACTCTTCTTCTTCGGATCAAATATTTGCAAATAAGTATATTTTTCATCACACGGTTGACAAAAACCATCATCTTCAGAAGCTAACATGAACATCGGTGTTGTCAAAACCGTGAACACACCATAATCATAATGCCATTGTTGCCACAAATCCGAGTGATTACTGCTACTTTTTTTATACGTTTTGGTTTTGGATCGAGTATTGCTTAAATATTGCAGAATTAGGTTATCTAGAATCGAATGATAGTGTATAAGACGCCCTTTAGCTGATTGTGATTCTAGTAAGCTTTGTTCTAGCTCATGTCCACCAATGATTTTGTCACACACGCGTGCTAGTTGAAGACCTAGGTGAATCATACAATTTCCTAGGGTTTTGAATATGTTTCCAAGATTCTTGAATTCATCTACACTCCCAATATCTGATTTATCTTCAACCTCTGAATGATTTAAGTTACAGAGCGTTCTAACATCTGGATCTTGGTTGTATTTTAGTTGCATAGCGAAAGGTGAGACTGTTCTGTTTATGTTCTTAAGTGGAACATCACTACCTAACCCATGATCCTGCAAATGTGCAGCCAATGAATAAGATTTTTGAAAGACAGATAATTGTTAGATAGCGTTTTGGGGATGTTTGAATGTGCTTTTTGCAAATCAAGAAATCAGATCGAATTATATAATTTGGTGTAACAAATTAAGGATAGGCAAATTATTGCTCCGAAATATTCGATAATTTCGAGACTAAGATATGGATATTTTAAAACAGTAATTCTCGTTCAGTATTCAAACATAACTAACTAAACCAAATACACAATTAAATTTATCAGCTAGTTCATTTGGTTCAGGCATTTCATCGAGCACGTTAGCTACAATTTTCGAAACAAAAAATTAACTCACCGGTTTATACTGCATTACCTTGAGTACTAGTTTGCGATCTTCACTATTAAGTAGAGCAAGCTTTCGAGCCATCGGAAGCAGTGTTTGTCGGAGGTCGGAAGCATTAGGGACTCCGGTAATGGCGAGAAGACCTGGACCGGACGGACCTAGGTTTTTCGTGATTGTGCTCATAACTGATTCCAGATATTCGTTGTGTAGAGAAGTTGTTGGTAACTGGTGATTTGAAGAAGATAACGCCGTGAGATCAGAATAATGGAGGTCATATAGTTCTAGGGTTTCAACTTCTTCCGCCATGGTACTGATGTGAGCTGACCGCTGTCACCACACCGTCTCCTTCGCCATCTCGTGGTTGGGTGATTTTTTTTTCCTTTATTTCTTTTTTTGAAAAAGAAAAACTTAGGTTCCGTTTGGTTACGGAAAATGATTTTCGTTTTCTATGAAAAATTTTTTAGGGAAAAGAAATGGTTTTCATTTATAGTTTTCCATGAAATTTTTTGAAAATGCGTTTGGTTCAAAACATTGAGTTTTCATTTTCAATTTTAGAAAATTAGAAAACTTGTTTGGTTGTATATTTTCCACATGTTTTCATTTTCTATTTTTTGTTATTTTAAATAATACAATATACAACATATTTGCTCTTTCATCAACTCACCTTCCACATCCGCATCCACCCACCCCACACCCTACAACCGACACCCCCCTAAACCCATACCACCACCCATAACCACGATATTTAACGTCGGAATACTTTGTTATTTCAACTAAATAAGTATTTCATCAACTAAAATAGACAATCTTTTGTATACTTGCAACACGTTACATGTTTACATTAGCAATTTTAAAGTAAAAAACGTATGCAATAAGATTCGATCGTTTGTTGTCAACTTCATTCCTTAATATGTGTGAACATATCCAACTCATTTGTTTGCATTTGATAGTTTGTTATTTTCAGGAAATGAGCTTGGTGGCGTATATTTGTATCCAATTGCATGACATATTAGTATAATATTTTTGTGTTGGTATATATTATATGAAAGCATCAAAGTAAAAATGTAGATAACCACTTGCAAGTAATTTTGAGTTCATGAAGCCTATTGTATTGGCTATTTTAATTTTGATTGTCTCCTCCCGTCACTATCAAGTGAGACAAATATTTACTAATGTCTATACGTGTGTGTGTGTGTGTGTGTGTGTTAGGGGTGTTCAAAACCGGGTACCCGGATTTTCGGATAGTGATTTTTACTACCCGCATTTGGTATCCAGATTTCGGGTACCCGGAATTTCGGGTATCCGGTATCTGAAAAACAAAATATTCAAATATTTTTTTGAATATTTCCAGTATTTTTTCGGACATTTCGTGTAGTTTTCAGATATTTTGGGTACTTTGCAAATATTTTGGGTATTTTTTCAAATATTTTAGGTATTTTTTGTATATTTTTGATTTTCGAGTAATTTTTCGGATATCGGATATCCGAAAATCTTGAAAAACACTACCCGTATTTGGTACCCGAAATTCGGATACCTGGATTTGCGGATATCCGGGTTTTCGGATACCCGGATTTCGGGTAATTTTTCGAATACCCGGTTTTTCGGATATTTTTGAACACCCGTAGTGTGTGTGTGTGTTTGGGGTGGGTGGAGCGGAGTGGAGAGTGGATATGTATATATTTTAGAGAAGTTTGGAAATGAAAATGTATGGAAACAATAAAAATCACTTTTTAAAATTTTTTTAAATCCTTCACAAATTTGAGAAACAAAAAATTTTCATTTTTTTGGAAAAATTTGGAAAACTAATGGAACCAAACGCGTTTTCCGAACTTTTTGTTTTCTTGAAAAAATTCTCCGGAAAAGTAGAGAATTCTCCGTAACCAAACGGAGCCTTAGGGGTTGTTTGGAAATACTTATTTAGCTTGTAAAATTTATTAAGCTTAGATTTGTAAGTTTACTTAATGATCTTATAAGTCTTTTAGGTAAACTTTCCCAAACAAACCTTAAGGCTCTGTTTGGTTACAGAAAACAGCTTTCGTTTTCTATGAAAAGTTTATAGGAAAAAGAAATTGTTTTCATTTTCAATATTCCATTAAATTTTTTGAAAACGCGTTTGCTTCAAAACATTGAGTTTTCATTTTCCAATTCTGAAAAATTAGAAAACTTGTTTGGTTGTATATTTTTCACATGTTTTTATTTTCTATTTTTAGTTATTTTAAACAATACAACATATTTGCTCTTTCATAACCCACCTTCCACATCTGCATCCACCCACCCCACACCATACAACCGGCACCTACCCACCCACAACCCCCCCCCCCACCCATACCATCACCCCTAACCACCATATTTATCTTCGAGCTACCTGTTTATTAACTAATATAGACAATCTTTTGTATACTTGCAACATGTTACCTGTCTCCATTAGCGATTTTAAAGTAAAAAACGTATGCAATAAGATTCGATTCAAATGAAAGTGAATATATGCCATTATGCAATCTTTTTGTTGTCAACTTCATTCCTTAATATGTTTGAACATATCCAACTCATTTGTTTGCATTTGATAGTTTGTTATTTTTAGGAAACTTTGCATAAGGATGTGAACTAGATTTAGTATTGTAAGGATATACACCGTATAATTCTTAATAATTTACTTTGTCCAAACTAATTGATACGGCATAACCATATAATTGATTTTCTCTTAAATAATTCCGCCATTACAATTATTTAAGTTCAACGAGTGATATGGTAATATTACCTCCGTATCAAAATAAGTGATACATTAAAGAAACACGGTTTTTTAGGCAAAAAAATTAAAAAATAGTTTAAAATAGATTAAAGTGGATCAATTAGTGGAGAATGAGTCTCATTTCGTTTGAATAAAGTGATAATAATGATGTTTAAAAGTAAAAGCAAAAGCAAAAGTAAAAGGGTAATTTCACTTTATTAAAGTAAATAATTAGTGGAGAATGAGTTTAAAATTAAAAAATAGTTTAAAATAGATTAAAGTGGATCAATTAGTGGAGAATGAGTCTCATTTCGTTTGAATAAAGTGATAATAATGATGTTTAAAAGTAAAAGCAAAAGTAAAATGGTAATTTCACTTTATTAAAGTAAATAATTAGTGGAGAAAGGGTCTCACTTTTCTACCAAATAAGGTAAGTTTTAGATATGTATCAATTATTTTGATCTACCCTTAAATAGAAAGTGTATCACTTATTTTGATACGGAAGTAGTATATTTTACTCAAATTTTATTTACTTATTGCAGAACAAAAGAATTTATAATCCTTATAATATGTTGTTAACTGTAACGACCCGAAATTTTAATAAAATAAAATAAGGAAAAAAATATGATAAATAAGGATAATTCATTTCAGAACCGTAGGAATTGGTTTCGTGTCATTTGGACACCGTATGAGAAAGTTATGGACGAAACCGAGTCGAGATAAAAATGAAAAAGTGCAGCCTGGCCTACCTGAGAAGTTCGCGACGCGAACTTCGGTTAACGATCGTGAACCCGAGGCAGGAAATTTGGTGATCGGACGTGAAGAGTTCCCGACCAGTTACCGATCGCGAAGTGCGTATGGGGCGCGAAGTTCGCGACGCGAACTTGAGTTCGCGATCGCGAACTATGGACGAGCAGAATAAAATCGGGTTTGAGCTAGGGTTTGCTCATTTTTCACCCAAGTTGTGGTGCAGCCGATTTTAGAGAGAGAAAGGGCGATTTTGGTGATTCCTTGCTCAAATCTTCATCAATCTTGAAGGATCTAAACATCAAAGGTAAGATTTCTTGATTGTTGATGTTATCTAGCTAGTTATGAACTTTGTATGGGTAGAAATGGTGGTTTGGGGAACCATCCATGTCATCTTTGGGGAAGATGACTAATTATGGGTGTAGAACACTCATTGTAAACTTGTAATCGATGTGTACAAGTTGGATTTGGGATTATTGATGGAAATCTTGAACTAGGGTTTGAGATTCCACCAAGTTGGATGAACTTGGTGGTTAAGAATGTTGTTATGGGTTTATTGGTAGCTAGTTATGGATAATAACTAGATTTTATGATGATATGGATGATAAGTCAAGAAGGCCTAAAGATTGGTGACATTTCACAAGTTGGAAAGCAAGGATTCGTGCTATTAGACACGATTCGGAGTTAGCTTGGCTAAGGTGAGTACATGAGACTTTTGAAACTGGGTACATAGCAAATGGTTCTTTTAAAATATATATGATGTTTTGTGAGTCTTTATTAATAAATGATTTTTAATAAAGATATGATTGAAAAGATGAGAAAGTGATAAATAGTAGACTATCTAAGTATGTCTAAAGTGATTGATGATTTTGAAAGAGATCATGATAATGAAAAGTAATTAATATATAATTATTGATATGACGTAAAAGAGTGTACTTTTATAATATGTGATTACTAATAACGAGACTAGTTGATTCGATTATGTGAATGCTAGTTAAGATTAGCATGTGGATAGATTGTATGATGGCCTTATGGCATTGATGATAGATGTGACATATAGTCACATGTAATAGTTATGACGGGTAGGTTGAGATAAGGCAGGTACATGATAGATTTGGAGGCATTCTGGATTATCATGGTATCTTGAATAAAGCTGATGAGTCGGAGGCATTCCGATCACCCAACAAGATGTTGGATCTTACTGAACTGGAGGCATTCTGGTTAGTAAGATAAAGTTAGGTCACTTTTGTTGAACACTGTGACAATGGGGGTTCTACTGAATCAGAGGCATTCTGGTTAGTAGGACAAAAGTGGGGTCTCGTTGGTTCTGAGGCATTCTGAACAGCTTGACGGGTCGAATAGGCTATGAATGAATGTGATAGAATCACCGAAGAGGTGATTGATGTATATGAATGAGATAGGGTTACCACAGAGGTAACTAAAGTATGTAGATATATATATATATATATATATATATATATATATATATATATATATATATATATATATATATATATATATATATATATATTTATATATATATATTTATATATCTAATAAATGTGATTACTAATGAATGTGATTATTTATAAATACTAACGTTGGGTCTAAAACCCATGTATCTCACGAGACTATTTTGTCTCACGTACTACTTTGTTTTTGGCTATGTACTCAGGTTCAGGATCGTTGGACTAGAGGGTCGCGTTAGAAGTGGCCTAGTGTTGTTTAGCTCGGGAGCTCGTAGGTAGTTTTTGTTTATCCTATGGTTATGATATTGTATTTGTAACACCGGCTTTAATACTCTGATAAACTTTTATTGGTTTTTGTTAAACCGTATTTTGGGAACATTGGACATTGTATTATTTTTATTTAAAAATATGTTTAAAAGGTGTTTTGAAAAAAATGAGGTGTTACATTAACATAGTTGTAACATACGTGATTTCGTTTGCCCTAAAATATATTATTACATTTAAGTAAATTGAATAAATATGATAAGTATAGAATGATTAAGAAGAGCATGCATGAGCGAACGATATGTAAATAAGTGGCAATTGCTTAAATGCTCACAATAAGGTATATAAAAACATCATTTTTGTGGAATTTTTTCTGCAATATTTTTATGGAGGATTATAGATAATTTCGTTACGAACGCGTAGGCGAAAACCTCATCGAAAACAAAGGCCCGAGTGAAAAGTTATGGGGTTTTAAGTATTTAGTTGTCAAAATGGATACCCAACCGGGTCAAACCCGACCCAACTCGGATTTAACCCATTAAACCCACAATTTTTCTCACTTTTCTTCTCCAATTCTTTCCCAAAACCTCTCCCAACTTCTGCAAATTTCAAGTACACAACATGCATGGTAGATTTCACAAGAAATTGGTGAAATCCTTACAAGATTATTGAAGATCGCAAAGGTATACTTCATTCTTGACTTGGATTTTCAGTTGAATTCAAGAATCCACGAATTAGGGTTAAATTTATGCTAAAAACATTCTAATATCTTGATATTATGAATAACTTGTGTTAGATATCAAGTTATTTAGCTAAAATCATGTGTAAATTGTAAGAAATTAGAAAATTTTGAGTTGAAAGTTGTATTGCAGCACTGTTTTTAAAAAATCATAGAGAATTGTAGAAACAACGTTTAGGGGTGAATCCAGTAGCATCTAAACCGTATTGATTTCTTCTTTGTTTCTTATTTTTGTCAAGAAAGTAAATTCTGGCTCTAAGATAGGTGAAAATTACATTTTGTACAGTGCTGCTAAGCTGATTTCTAACATCATGACGTTACTGTATTGTAAAATTCATAGAAGATCATAGAAAAATCATAAAAATATGAGGTCAGGGGCATTGGAAACCTATTAAATAGTACAATGAACGCTCCAAATTTCATCGGGTAACTTTGAGATTAAGTATGTCAGAACTGAGTAAACAGAAGGGTGTAACATGTAAAAACAAATTGTCAATTGGAAAGATCATAGATAGGGTTAATGGTAATATTTGCTTATGAAATTTCGTATGTATACTACAGGGGTTATATAGAACATATTGGGAGCTTGTGACAAGTGTCTACATCTTGGAAACTCAATATTTTGATTAAGGCTTTCGGTTTGAGTTCGCACCCGATTAAACAACACTGTGAGTTCACTATGTGCAATGTGTATACTTTTAATTATATATGTGCAATGTGGTTGATTAGTATTCGTTTCGATTGGATGCCTTGTGTTTTTCCTTGGACATTGAGACTACCTTGTTGAACCGTAACATTGCCTTGACCCGTTTGAGTGGAATGCCTTGAGTGATATTTCGTTTCGTGAGGACCCATGGTGGCTCGAGTATTACTTTGTGTAATATGTTGGGCGTTGGACGCGGGAGTACCTGGTGGAGGAGTGGTATGGACCGTGGTGGTGAAGCTGGATCTTGGACTCATTTAGGGGTGCCTCGATCACCTTCATCGGCCTTACTCCCTAATGGCCTAAGAGGGAATGATGCACTTTGTTGAATCCGGAATTGTACATTGTTCGTTGGTGACCCGATATTGATATGTGATGTTTTGTTATGACATGATTGTGTTAACCCGAAACTTTGACCCGTTGACATTGGTTTGATTATTTATTTTGATTTATATAATTATTTAGTATAACATTATACATTGTGGAACTCACTAAGCTTTTATAGCTTACCCGTTTAGTTGTCACCATTTTCAGGAAAGGATAAAGGCAAAGGGCAAGTTAGTTGATAATTGAAGATTAGTGGTACTTGAAGTTGATCTTGAAGCCTAGAAGTTCTTCTCTTTTGGTATAGATTTGTAGTGTTTTGATACTTATATATTTTGGGTTGGTTTAGTTGGTTTGTATCCAAATTAGTTAGTTGGCATAAAATAAGTATGTATTTTGTAATTATGTCTTTAAAACTTGTATTTTGGTTTAGAAATGGATTTTTATAGTAAATGATGTAAAAATGGTCATTTTCGGAGTTCGGTCCATACAATAGTATATACTTATTCATGTCTAAGTAATATCCAAAATATGCATTAATTAAAAACTTGTTTAAAAAACTAATTTAATTCTAAATATTTTGGTCCACCATTAAAATAATATAGAATAGAATTTTCTATTTGAGGATAGAATTATTTGAGTGTATGTGAGTGTGTGTTTGTGTGCTGGGGATGGGGTGGGTGGAGTGGAGAGTGAGTATGTGTATATTTTTGAAAATTTTAGAAATAGAAAAGTATAGAAAACAATAAAAACCACTTTTTAAAAATTTTCAGAATCCTTCACAAATTTAAAAAACAGAAAAATTTCATTTTCTTGGAAAATTTTGGAAAACATATGGAACCAAACGCGTTTTCTGAACATTTTGTTTTCTTGGAAAATTTCCCAGAAAAGTGGAAAATTTTCCGTTACCAAACAGAGCCTAATATCCCCATAGTCGAAACTAGGAAAGATAAATGATAGTTTATCAAATTCATTTCATGAAGTATGTAAAATTAGAAGTACTAAGGTATGTGCCAATGGGCTTCGTCGTGAGGCAGCAAACTCGTCGTAACATCGTCATGATTGACACGCTCTTCGTCTTGCAACTCGTGTCCATGGGGAAGAGTTCTTGGAACTCATTGTTGGTCGTGGGGAGGGGGATGAAAGGTGGTGTTTAATTTTTTTTAATTAGTGATGAGTTAGAGATAAGTTGTTGTTGGCACGAAATTGACAGTACCTAGTCAATAGGGAAGAGAGTGATGTGGTTTTACTGACGAATTTGAGAACTCATCATTGTTGATAGAGACTTGTCAGTACCTTGTTAGTAAGGAAGAGAGTAATGTGGTTCTACTGACGATTATGAAAACTAGTCACTGTTGGGAGAGGCTTAGTTGAACAAAATATTTATTAATATATTAAAAAATAAATTAAATGAAGTTAATATTTTATAACTGCTAAAAACAATTTTAAATATAAAGAGTATTTATAACTTTAATCAATGCTTTTTATCTAATATCCACTTAGAAGGTGTTTGAGTTATTGACTTATTGGTTTTCTAAGAAGTCAATAAATAAATAAAATGTTTAGATAAATGCTTCAAAAAGGAAAATTTAAAAATCAGAACTCTTACTTCTTAAAATTCAATTCAAAAAGTCATTAAACCGATTAATAATTTTCAAAAAATACATGCAAACATATCCATAAGTTATAAAGAAAAGATAATTTGGATAAAAAGGTGCTAACTTCGAATTTAATTGAACCTTATCTATTCAATACAACACTCATCACTTACTATAAATATACAACATTTTCACTCACTTGTACTCATGCATCCATAGATACTCAAATCCATCTCTCCCAAACGTTTACCTAAGTTTCTCATCTTCATTTGCTTCTTCATAATAGACAATTATCAAGTCAGTAGTTCCAAAAAACAATCAAAGTAGATGGAAGCCACACGTTTGGATGATTTCAGTGCTGGTAGCAAAAGGTTAAACAACTTTGCTGACCTTAATGGTGATAACTTTTCAACCTTTCGGGAACCGGCTAGCCTGATTGGAGTAAGTTCATCTTCTTTGGCAAAAAAAACGTCTTCGTTTTTGAAGGTTTCAAGAAAAGATGAACGATACGCCAATATTCTTAGAAGGATCAACGAGTTACAAGAGATTAAAAGACAAGTTTGCACTTAAACCAAAACAAGAAACAGAGAGAGTCCTCAAGAAGTTGGAATTGTGTTTTACTTATTGTTTCAATCTTTTACTATAATTTTTTATTTTAGTATTTTAACTTTAAGCATAATTAATTATGTAATCCGTATTTCCTTTAAATAAAAGTTTACTATTTGTGTTATTGATAAAATAAAAAATAAACGTATGTAATGGGTGTGGATTATAAGTTCATAACACGGTCAGAATGTGATGCTAAGACCATATGATGTTGGTGAGTGGTCACATGGACCACATATAATGCTATTAAATTTACAATTGTTTAAGTTTCAATAATTACAATAAAATGGAAATTTGCAAAACATGGTTTGTATTATACATGAAATTCTAAATACATACTAGAATCTAGAATTACATATACATAAAGTAATGTTGATAAGGGGTGTTTGAGATTGAGATCTGGAATAGATCATCTGTTTATTGTACTTTGAAAACATAAGTAATTTAAAATATGCGTTTAGTAAAAAATAATATGAAAAATCAATTATTTGCGTTTTACATAATCCAAAACAGAGTATACAAAAGCAGATGAGAAGTTAATAATTGCGTTTTAAAAACTATAATTTGCATCTTAAATATTAGCTAAACAAATAATCAGATTCATAAAACACTAAATAAAATTGATTATTTGATTATTAGAATCTCAAATAAAATAATCAAATTCAAATATTATTTTTCAAAATCACATTTATCAGATATTTTATAACAGTCGGTTGTTTAATTATCAATTTTCAAAACTTATCTAAAACACATCCTTATCAACAATCCTATATAAACCTATTTCCTTTTATTATATTTTAAGTTTATTACCTCCTATCAAACTTCTTAAAATACATCAAAAAAGTTGTTTGCTATTTAAGGCAAATGTCATAATAAATATATCTCCTTTTTTCTCCGCTTTAATAACTACACGTATTAAAACGAGATTGTTAGTTAAAATTTCTCCTTATTTGAAGACAAACATTCTAAAACTATTACTAAATTTATATCATTTTATTCGCAATATGAATTAAATTCATCACAATAAATTAATAGAGAAACATCTTCCAACACCTTATACAGTTATACTGCTATATATATGATATTCTTTTTTTCATATATGATTAATTATTAAACCTCGTAATTTCCCCTTGTTATGAATTGTGATGAGTGAAGTTTTGAAACCGTTAAATGATTTAATCAACTATGGAACAAGTTAAAGAGCAAGAAATGGGACATATACACTCCATTAATAATCTAGTACGACAAAAATGTGGCAAATACTTGATTATTACAAAATTATCGTGCGAAAATGACATTGTTCACTTGTATTTCTTCAGTAAATCCGTATAAAAGTGAATATACAATAATTCAATAAAAGGTGCGCACCGCGACGGATGCGAGTATTTTTGGTTAATCATTATGACATAATTTACGATTCTTCTCTTTTTAACTTATGTGATTGATTTATTTATGTAGGTGACTAATAAAGTAATAATCCAACAAACTTATACGTATATAACATCAGTTTTGACAAATAATCTTTCATATGGACACAATAACATATTACTTTACGTGATGAAATTCACAAATTAAATTCAGTTTAAACAAAACTTTCTATATTTCAAGCAATTCACACATACTTACATTAATATTTGCAAATCATCTGTTGATAATACAGCTATAAGAACATATATATTAAAGGTCACGGGTTTGATCATTTCCTTAGGTAAATATTTACCGGATAACCAAAAGACTGTTCGGAATCGATCACGACAATAATTAGGTCGCATGCAACACGAGCAAAACTCGCCTACCTAGAGAGAGCACGTTTATATGGGTATACCTTTTTTTAAATAAGAAATATATTACATTTACATGTAATACATCCGATCAAACTGAAGATTGACGAAAACCGAACAAATCTGAAACCGAAAACATGTAAATTTCGGTTATGAAAATACATCATTATCGATTTCATTCAATCGATTTTGATTCGGTTCAATTCGATTTTTAGACAGCGATCACCTTATATCACACACTCCAAAAAAAAGCTAAAAATTCCCAACACCACCACCAATTCCCTTAAAACTTTTAGACAACCAAATAGCGGTTTCTCTCGGAGACACTTTTTCGGGGCCAAACGGTTTCAACAAAACCGCCAATTCTTCAATCCGTTCTTGCTGCATCAACTGTGCACTAAACTCCAACAACCCTTCCAACGCCTCAGCTCGTTGCTGGTATGATGACGTGTCAAACCTACGTGGCACTGTTGTGGTACAGTCAGCGTGGGTTGGGTACATGGTTTTGGTTGAGTAACGGTCCATTGCTATTGATTGGTTAGAAGAACCATATTGAGTTGATATTGATGGGGTTTTGGGGGTTGGTAGGATTGATGGGATTTCTGTCATTTTGTCAATATGTGGAGCGTTGACTGATACATCTGGAGACTCGATGCTGGAAAGACACGTGGTGGATTTTGGAAGAGAGATTTTTCGGGTGGTTCGTGATGGCTTGCTATTTGGAGTTTGTGATATTGGCAGCTGAGAATTAAAAATAGAATGATAAATTTACTTAAATACGGGTTGTGTTTTTATCTCAAATGAATCAAATATTAGTTAAAAGGAGGACGGAACAAATGAGTTGAAAGTCATTTTAATTTTAATGCATACAATTTCGTAAAATGTATTAACAGTAGATTACAGAAATTGTACCTTTGGTTTTCCGAATTTTACGATTTTACCCCTAAATTTTTTTCGTGATTTTTACCCTATGGTCTTCGAATTTAATTTTTTTCTCCATTTTAACTTAAAATGACCAAAATAAAAAGAAATTAAAATGGACGAAAAAAAGAAATTAAACAAAAAATAGGGTATTATGGTAATTTTAGGTCAAAATTAAAAGAAAAAATGTAAATTAAATATCATAGGGACAAATATCATGAAAAAAAAAGTGTAGGAACAAAATCATAGAATTCATAAGACTACATGGACAATTTTTGTAAATTACTCATGTTTTATTTAAAGATCTAAATAATATCAACACGCAATCCTATCTTTGCGAGATTACCCCTAAAAAGTTATTTAAAAATAAACAAAAAAAAGAGTGTTTTCATGTCAACGGACGTGACCCATTTCAACCCGTACTAAGACATGACCCGTTTTAACCGACCCATGTTGACCCGTTACCCAACCCACCCATTTTTCCACCCATAATGCAAAGAATAACATATTATGAACATACCAAATCAGGATTCGGGCCCCCTCTAGTTGTCTTAGATGAAACAGTTTGTCTTCTAGAAGTTTTTTGTGGAGTAATTCTTGGTGTTGTAACAGTAACTGGTTTTCTAGTCAAAGATATTGAAAAATCCTCGTGTTCAGATATACTAGGATTTAAAGCACGGTCACTGCTGAAAGATTGTTTCTGTTTTCTGTGAGAATGAATGGTTTTAGGTTCGGGTTTAGGCTCGATAAATGTTGTTTTCTTTTTGTAAATTGGGTATGTATGGCGTCTTGGGTTGTTCAAGTTTAGATGGAGATTATGTATGTATGGTTGAAGATGTGAATGTTTGAGTAAATCTGCAGCCTGAAATTAAAAAAAAAAATCGAATATAAAAAACTTGAGGACTGAATAATGACTACAGGTGGCAAATTCAACCCGTTTAGTTATGAATGGTTCGATTTAGTTAATAACAAAATGTGTCAAAATTTATTGGGGTAAAAAAAAAGATTAGTTTTTGTAATCATATTTGGGACACAAACCCGAACTCGGCCTGCATAAATGGGTCAAACAGGTGGGCAGTTTAACGGGTGGGTTGTAATCTGGTTCCATTTATAAATTACTTTTAAAATTTTAAACGTGCTAGCGGGTCGACCCGTTTATCTATAACTTCATCCTAAACACGACCCGTTTATAAAACAAGTTAGCTATGGTCCGACCCATTTAGACCCAACCCTAACCCGTTTAATGCCATTTTGACCCGTTAATGAGATGCCCGTTTTGCCACCTTTATGTAATGTAATGCAAAATTGGTAGAAGAAGGGAAAAACAAGTTTGCATACACTTGGTCTTGTTTCTGGGTTTTTCCTCAGCATGGTCTTAACAAGCCCACGACTAAAAAAGAAGAAAATTTGTCAAAAAAAGAATAATAAAATGATTAAATAAAAAGATATGAAATTTTAAGAAAATTACAAGACTTACAATGCAGCAGAATACATGGTTGGAAGTGGAGCAACTACAGATTTGTTTATCTTGTTGATTAAAGCTTGCATATCCTGCTAAGCAAACAATTAGTCACATTAAGTTGATATAATGACTACGGATGTATCGTTTCTTGCGATTATTATTATTATTATTATTATTATTATTATTATTATTATTATTATTATTATTATTATTATTATTATTATTATTATTTTGTGTGTATGTGTGTGTGACTATAGATCTTGACAAAGATTCCCATGGTTTTTCATTGATTGAGGGAATTTAAGAACATTTGGTTAATAACTACTAATAGTCAAACTATTTTAGCAGTCAAACAGTGTTATTTAATTTATAAAAAAATTCATAAATACAAAAGATAAACAAACTTACAAAAGCTTTGAAGGCAGGCTTGAAAGACATCATTTCATATATACAACATCCTATACAAGCAAAATGTAACAAATGCAAGCCATTATTGAAGCCCATAACAAAAAAGAAGGCAATATTGAAAAAATTGAGAATTAGGTACCTAAAGACCAAATATCTGATTTAGAACCATAAGGTATATCTGCAAGAAGCTCAGGGCACATGTAGCTAGGAGTTCCAACAACCTGAAACTTAAAAAACACTTGTGAGTAAAACAGTTATCAAATTAGTTGTTTCACCAATATTATACTTTACTTACAGAGGATGCCAGATCATCAGAAGTCAACAATTTAGCAAGACCAAAATCACCTGAAAATGACAAAAGTAACTATGGTTAGGTTAATATACAGCTACAAGATTCAATGTTATTAGTACAAGCAAGAATGATCATTACCAAGTCGGATTTCTTGATCTTTTGTTAGGAATATATTTGAACACTGAAGTGAAAACGGAATTATTAGTACCTTGAACTAGGCTGACTAGGTCCTCTACTACCATTAACATAATACTCTGAACTTGACAAAATGGTCAATTTAGCACCCTGACTCACTAATTTGGTCTTGTTTTCTCACGTGATTTGCTTCTCATATCAATATACAGTATTGAGATGAACGTATATTTTTTGGTTCGTCAAAAGCTCCAAGAAAGTAAATCAAGCAAGAAAATACGATCAAAATAATGAGTCAGGGTACTAAAATGACCATTTTGTCAACTTCAGGGTATTATGTTGCATCTTTAATAGTTCAGGGTAGTAGAAGACCCACTCAGCAAAGTTCAGGGTACAGAATGATGTGATTAACCTTAACGTCTCGATGGAGAATATGATTAGTGTGCAAGTAATCAAGAGCTGTCAGGAGTTGAACAAGCCATTTGCACAGCTTCTGCACATTTAAACAAAATGAAATTTAGCACAAATTTTGTAACTTTTCGTTTCTACACATATAAATAAATAAGTTAGTTAAATTAACCTCTTCTGGAAAATGAACTCCATTTGCTCTTTTAATTGCTTCAGTCCTACACCAACAAATTATTAAAAACTCATAATAATCATATAAAAAATAATTAAATTATTAAAGAATATATCTTACATATCACCCCCTTCACAATGAGCTATAATGATACACACATAGCAACCCTGAAAAAAAATGTTACATTTATGATAATCCAATACTTTTGTCAGGGGTATTTTAGTCTTTAGATAATTGAGGAAACGCTTCACAATCCAACTGACATCATAAACCAAGAGAAAACAAATACTTTTTCTACCCATGAATCTTTGTATTCTACTATAAAAGGATTTTGCACTTTGGAAATAAGCTCCATCTGCGCAAATGGGACCCAAAGACCATATTAATTCTATGGGCCGTGTTTGTTCTATTAAAAAATATAGGTGAAAATACTTTTTAATATCCTAAACTTGACCGACTGGATGTTCTACTACCCTGAACTATTAAAGGTGTATCATGGTACCATGAACTTACAAAATGGTCGACTTAGTACCCTGACTCATTAATTTCATCGCGGTTTCTTATTTGACTTACTTTCATTTGAATTTTGACGGACTAAAAAATATATGTTCATCTCAATATATTTATATTAAAAGTAAATCACATGAGTAAACATGGTCAAATTAATGAGTCAGACTACTAAATCGACCATTTTGTCAAGTTCATAGTAACATGCTGCACCTGTAATAGTTCAGGGTAGTAGAACATCCAGTCGGCCAAGTTCAAGGTATTAAAATGCGTTTTAGCCTTTATAAGAGGGGGTCAAAGTTAAAAACCTCCAAGAGGGCAGATTTGCGGGTCCTATCAGACTGTCGAGCAAGTCGAATTTTCTTCAAAACATACCTGAAAAAGGGTAGAGATTTCATCATTTCATCAATCAAATGAACCTAATGAACATTTGTAGTAACATTTAACAAAAATATGTGAAAAAATAATAATTAACTAAACAACTTATATGGGAATCTTACTTTTTCTTTTCACGTTTATGCTTCACAAGTAGAGCAGAAGCAAAGGAGCCTTTGCCAATTTGCTCTAATACTTCATAGTTATCCATTAGATGCTTTCAAATTCAACCAACAACCACTATAACATGATTCAAAAGTGTTTAAGTTTAGGGTTAATGAGAATAACTCAGATCATGGACATATGTAAAGCACTTATAGAACGAATATGGAGGTTAATCATGCCTATGCAATGCATATATAATTAGACAACACAAAAAACAAATTCAACTTGTAGGCTTGTAGCAAATGCTATTGACAATTAAAGTAGTTTGGTGACATTCTGCTTGCAAATAAATGACAACTTCTAATAGAAAATGACACTTGTTGTTATGGGATCATTATCAACACCAACCAAACATCCAATCAAAGAGGTAAGTAAACTAGCCTTCTCATTCATTCAACAATTTGACAGACAAACAATTGGATATCACCATACATACTGCTAAATATATGATTAATAAATCTCCTAATTTCACATTTGAATGACAATTTAGTGAAGACTATGCAACATTCACACGTCAGCATCAATCAACGTCGTTCATTATTCCCAATTTGTCAATTAGGAAGAGCTTAGCATGAAATTTAGGATGATATATAGAATCACTCCAAATAATAAGATATCATCTCCATAAACAACGGATATGTGTGTATAATCCTCTAAACTCTAAAATAACAGTGCGATCATTGCTAATAATTCCTCGCTTCAATCAATAAAAATAAAATAAATAAATAACTGAACGACGGTATAATTGCTAATTCGATGAACGATCAAAAGAGTGATCGATAAACAACAAATCGAGAAAACCTAAACCGCAATCAGTGAAATCCACACAATAAAACAAGATACTCGATCGATAAACTTACATACAGCAAGTTAGAAGCAAAATTATGAAGAAAATCAAAGCAAATAAAATGATCGGTAAAAAAACAAATTGGCATCAATTAGAGAAAACCTAGAAAACACGATCAATTAAACCCTCACAATAAATGACGTCATCAATAAGCTTACATACAATGAGAAGCAAAAACACGAAACGGAAATGCAAATAAAATGATTTAGTACCTGGTATCGAAGATGAATCAGTTATAAGCATCAAATTTCCATAACAAATGGAGAGATACAGAGAAGTTGGATTAAACAAACAATTTTTCTACATAAATTTACAGAAAATATGAAGGTGTGTAGGGATTTGACTGAACATTTGAAGGAGTCATGGACGGAGGAGAGAAGGGGCGGCAAAACAATTGAAAAGAAAGCAAAGCAAAAGCAGAAAAAAAATACGTGAATTTTAAATTAAGAAACAATATATTTTAGAAGAATACGTGCCCTCAATGTTTCTCTTTTGTGAGGGAAATGAACTTTTTTAGTGACGGAATGTTTGAAAAAGATCAACAAGCTGTTGTTAGACCGGTGTCAATGGTGACGGAAACTGACGCCGTCAGTTTCTGCCAACTCAGCGCCACGTCAGCATACAAACTAACTAACACTAAACTGACGTACTCATGCCAACAGCACTCCGTCACTTCACCAACTTTAATTAATTAACTTTCTTTTTAATTAAAATAAAAATATACAACTAATTAAAACATATAACTAATAAAATTAAATTTCATTAATTTAAAAATACATTACATAAAAAAAAGACATTAATTAAAAAAAAAATTAATTAAAAAAAATAGAAGGTGAATGTGGTGTAAAAATAGACGAAATGAGAGGGTATTTATAGATGTAAAAAGTTTTATTTTTTTTTAATTTTTTTGAATTTTTTTAATAAATTACCATTTAATTTTAAATATTATCATTTAAAAAAAAGAAAAAAAAAAGAAAATCATTTACTTTCTCCGTCTCTTTCTCCGTCTCAATTCCGGCGAGCCAAACCGGCGGACCCAACCGACGGGGCCGTGCCAACAGTCGCCACAACCGGCGGGCCAACCGGCGGGCGTCGGTTGCCCCCGTTGGCACCAGTCTTATTTGGTGTTTGCAAGTGCGTATCATAACCGATTATTTTGATATTTAATTGTAAGAGTTAATTGCAATAATAATGATCTATGTGGTTTTACCAAATTGCGCATTGGGTTATCGTACTTAAGTAAGTGCAGACACAACATGTTTGCAAATTTTACACTTTTTAGTCCCTCCGCACCTAACGTTGTTAAGTGCCCCTCGGTTAAGTAAAGGTATTTTAGTCATTTCCCTCCTTGAGTTAAATAAGGCAAATTAAGTTGTTATTATTAAGTAAATGTTCTAAACTAATTTACTCTATTATGTTAATCTTACTATTTTTTATTTAATAAGGTAAGTTTTTAAAATGTATATTACAAATGAAAAATATATCATTTATTCTTTCATTTTCATAATTGTACTCCTAAACAAACACATCCTTAGACCTTAATGATTATTACTTATGGAAATTTAAAAAAAAAAAGTAATATAAATATATATCGTGTAAATATCAAATCATCGATTTTGCATATTTTGAGACAACATTCTTGGTAAAAAAAAACATTACTGTATTGTTTGCTATAAAAATTAAAGATCAGAGTAATAGTATTTAGTCTTACTCATAGGCCTACTTATTAGATGAAGACACGTGTTAAAATCAAGAGATAATATTAGGAGAGAGAATTAGTGGAATACACATGTCAACCAATCAAATAGGTAGGCTTATGAGTAGGTCTAAATGATAGGATTAAATATCATTTCTCTAAAGGTAAATAACTTTTATTTGAAAATTTTAATGTTATAATCGTGTTTAACATTAATACGGGGAATTGTACGGAATGTTAGACCGGTGCCAATGGTGACGGCAACTGACGCCGTCAGTTGCTGCCAACTCAGCGCCACGTCAGCATACAAACTAACTAACACTAAACTGACGTACCCATGCCAACAGCACTCCGTCACTTCACCAACTTTAATTAAATTACTTTCTTTTTAATTAAAACAAAAATATACAACTAATTAAAACATATAACTAATAAAATTAAATTTCATTAATTTAAAAATACATTACATAAAAAAAAAGACATTAATTAAAAAAAAGACATTAATTAAAAAAAAATAGAAGGTGAATGTGGTGTAAAAATAGACGAAATGAGAGGGTATTTATAGATGTAAAAAGCTTTAATTTTTTTAATTTTTTTTGAATTTTTTTATATTTTTTTGAATTTTTTTAAAATATTACCATTTAATTTTAAATATTACCATTTAAAAAAAAAGAAAATCAAATATTTAATGGCTAGAAAGTACAAGGGGGTCCCACCATTTCCCCACCATTTCCGTCTATTTCTCCGTCTCCATTCCGGCGAACTTCCAACCGGCGGAAAAACCGACGGTCGGTGCCAACGGTGCCACCAAACCGACAGTAAAGTAGCGGTAAAGTGGCGAGACCACTGGCACGAGTCTTATAATCATGTATTCATGTTTAACATTAAAATGATGTTTGCTATAAAAATCAAATTTGCTTTCGTACTGCATGCAATAGTTTTGAGGTGTTGATTATATCTATAATTGGTTAAAGTTTATTAAAGTTTTTATTAGACTTCAAGTTTACTAATTACTAATTATGAAAAAGGTTTGGTTAATTCGTGCCCTAAAGATATGAAGTAAGAAATATTAGTTTTTTTTTTTTGGAAACGGCAAATATTTCCTAACATAATAAAAATGCATTAAATGAATTAGGGATTTTTTAACTCATACCCTAAGGCTAACAGGTATGGGACAACGCATGCCCCGACGCGGTGTCCACCTCACCCCCGACGGCGTGGTGCAAACCTGGAACACCCCCCCCCCCCCGCCCCCCCCCACGGCGTTGGGGGTCGGCGTGGTGAAAGCATTGCTGGACGACGCTCCTCCACGGGCGTGGATGATCGGATTTGAACGAGAAAGAGCCGTTGAACGCTCTTTTGGTAGCCGTTGGGGTTTTTAAAAAAAATAAAATAATTAATTAATTTAATTTATTTATTTCCTATATAAACACACTCAAACATTATCAAAACACTACCAAAACACATCACAACTCTACCAAAATACCCAACTCACAAATAATGAATTATCTTGGTTCATCATCTGACGAGGATGATGCGTTTATGCTAACAATATACGAAGAACTCCTCGATGATTTATCCGACGATGATGAAAGTGAAGTCTTTGACACTAGAACCGCGAAGCAAAATAGAAATCGAGAAGCTGGACACGAACGGCTATATCGAGATTATTTTGCGGATGATTCTGTTTATGACGACAACGATTTCCAACCAAGGTTTCGCCTGACCAGAAATTTATTTATGCGCATATGTAGCGCATTAGAAAACAAGTATCATTTTTTTCAATTGAGATATGATGCTAGAGGTAGGCGGGGATTCACTGCTTTGCAAAAATGTACTGCAGCAATTCGAGCTATGGCTTACAGGTCATCCCATGATTCTCTTGACGAGTACCTACGCATGTCTGAAAGAACTACTAGGGAAAGTATGTATAATTTTTCACAAGGTGTTTTGGAAATATTCGGACCTATTTATTTGCGAAAACCAACAGTTACCGATGTTCAAAAATTATGTGAGGCACACAAAGAGAGACATGATTTTCCTGGAATGCTTGGTAGCATTGATTGTATGCACTGGGATTGGAGGAGCTGTCCACAATCGTGGAGAGGTGGGTACACTGGAGGGCATCATGGAGTACCATCATTGATATTAGAAGTTGTTGCTTCCCAAGATTTATGGTTTTGGCATGCTTACTTTGGGTGTGCGGGTTCTAATAATGATATTAACGTGCTTGATCAATTACCAATATTCAACGACTTGTTATCAGGAAAGGCACCCGATGCTCCTTATACGATGAATGGCACTCCATATAGATTCAGTTATTTCCTTACCGATGGTATATATCCTCGTCATGCGACATTTGTCAAAGCCTATCGACATCCAGTTGATCCAAAAGAGGTCTTGTTTACCAAAAAACAAGAATCCGCGCGTAAGGATGTGGAACGGGCTTTTGGAGTTTTAAAGGCGAAGTGGCACATTGTAACACCGCAAAATTTAGAAAGCGTTTTTTTTAAAGGTGCGGAAGCATAAGATATTAGATAAGTTTTAGGTTTAGGTTTACAAACTAAACGTCCCAAATAAACTCCAAATAATAATATTTAAACGGTGTTAATAAACGACATGGCTCATTTTACAAACATATCCAACTGAGCCTGGTCACTCATTCCGTCCAAAGCACCGATCAACCTGAAAAGAGTCAACGAGGGAGGGATTAACACAAAGCTAAGTGAATTAATTACTCCTACTAACTATGCTAATCACTAAGCACGGAAGTAATTTACATCTCCGACTACTAAGCACAGAAGTAATTTTACATCTCCGACTACTAAGCACGAACGTAATTTTACATCTTCGACTACTATGCACGGAAGTAATTTTACATCTCCGATTTGGGTAACCACTATTTGAGAGGATTTGTGGCCTTGCGAGCCTTAAACCATGGTCGGCCAAAACCACGGTAACCGATAGCGCTATATCCAACACCCCGGGTAAACACCCTTATCCATGCAACGTATACAGGAAAGGTTCGAATACCCTGTTAGTCGATACACTATGCCCAGCCGTTATCCATCCGACACTGACCTCGTCCCGAGTGTGCACATTGTCATGTATACTAATCCTCTATCACAAAGAACAAATTAGTTCGTTTGGGCATGGCCATGCACTTTCCAATTATCTCTTCATGTCAAAGGACCCATAAATATCTCTCCTTAAAAGGAGGTGCAATTACCATCTTGTTATATTTCGATTCAAAATACAACTTCCTCTGTACCCAGTAAAGCCTCGTATGACAAACATATTTCAGAATTGTCTAAGACGAACCAAAGTACATTAGTCATTGTATCCTAAACTGTCACACCTCGCCAAAAGTGGTTTGCGGAAGAACGGACGTGCGACTTCACGAGTATACATAAGCATATGATTATCGTAAACAATAAACGTTTAAATAAAAGTAATGTCACCAAAATTTAACGTAAACAAAGTCGTGAACCAAAACATAGTTTTTAACTAAAATTTGGAGGTGACATCTTTACAAAACGAAAGCTTGACTCCAATGCATGCGACTTAATGCTTTAGCTAAGATACCTGAAAAACATAAGTAAAAGTATCAACAAAATTGTTGAGTGAATTCACAGGTTTTTAATAAGATCAAATAGTTCCATAGTGTTTCGTATGCCTTTCATGGCAAAAATAGTTTAATGATATAAAACGTTTAAAATTAGGCTGCTCAAAAGCAGTAGTAGAAACAATCATTTTCGTATGCCATCGTTGGCAAAATAGTGTGATGATATAAACGTTTAAAAGTGACCTGCTCCAAGAGCAGTAGTACGATTTTACTCGTGATAGTATAAACAATAGTTTTCGTATGCCATTTTCGGCAAAATAGTGTGATGATATAAAATATTAAAATTGGCCTGCTCCGAGAGCAGTAGTACGACATAAGTCGCAAGAGGAAACAAATGACAGTGATCCCCCAAAAGGTTAGCTATACCCTTTTGAGTTAAAATACTGACCCTAAGTCCATAACCAAAACAACAACTCTATACGTGCTAGATATGCACTCCTCGTGGTTCGGTAAACACCGATAAAAATGATCAAAATCGTGGCAGGGTGAGTCTCAGCCAATAGTACTATTTGCATATCCAGGGCCTAGTCGCAACTAGCAAATGATTATGTAGGTAACATATACGCACTTCCACGTGAAGGGTTTCATTGTAACTGATCGACCACTTGGGTCAACCACCTAGTACACTTGGTTCGACCATACTAACCAAGAACATGAACTTGTTCTTGACCGGTTAAAACCAACTAGCTGATTTAATCCCAAAAAGGATTGGGATGTTGGAAATCTAGATTAGATTAACAAGAAAGAAACCTTGTACGAAAAACTCGAACACACACACACATACTGGTGTGTGTTCGTCGAACACTCACCAAGAACCCTAGGGTTCTTGGTGTTCTCGTTCGACGAACAAGAGAAGAGGAAGAAAGTGTGTTCCATGAAACATACCTTAGGTTAATGCTTAAGATAGATCCACTGATGATGAACACGACGAGCGATCTTCTAGTTGATCACTTGCAACGATCTTGTTCTTCAATACTTGAAGAACACGAATAACGAAGAACACAAACTTGTGTTCCAAGTTTCGGCCGATCGAGAGATGGAACAAGGGGGAGGGATTTCGTGTATAGTGATGGTGTAAGGGGTTTTAGGGTTACACTAACCCTCTTATTTATATACAAATAAGTTATGCTTAGAACCCTCTAGTTTAATTAATATTAGATCTTTAATTAAACTTCCTTTTAACACTTCCATCCCTTATAGTTTAACTAGTTTATTATCGTTGCACTTAACTATTAAATGTCTAGTATTAATACACTAATAATTCGGTACACATATACACGAATTATATACTTGTATTTATACTTTTAATAATTAATTATATAATAACCTTTATATAATTTATACAACAATATTATCCAGTTACTATATGATTTAATAGCTTTAAATCATATCATGGATAATCTATAATTAAGAAATTGTATATTTATTCAACTAGTAAACGTGCAAGTACTTGTATAAATTAGTTAGTTAAACTAATCTAGTAATAAGTTAAACTTAACTTAATACTTAACTGATTCATAATGACTATTATGAATCATTCCTCTTCGTAGTATCATTGCATATCTTGCTCGTATTACATGCACTCACCGGTGTGACCCTTAAGTGTTTCTTAATCATCATAGGTTGACTAACTGTGCACATAAAACCTTCACCATGTACCTGTAAACTTAGTCCAAGCATAAGGATTCGTTGTCTAGTTTCTAAAAATAGTTTTCATCACGATATAGTAAACGTTTATAAATATTGTATACATTTATAAATTAGTTGATATGTTTTTCACCCAAAAAGTGAAATAGTTAAAAAGTAGTAAAAGAGAGGTTGTGAATTGAAAGTCACAAATAGAGTTATAAAAGCAGTTGTTATGTTTTCCACCCCAAAGTTATAAAACAGTACATAAAATACGGTAAAAGGTAAGGGTGAGCATTTGGATCGAAAAACCGAACCGAACCGAAACCCGACCGAAACCGAACCGAACCGAAACCGATAACATGTTATCGGTTCGGTTTCGGTTTTAAAAATTCATCGTTATCGGTTATTGGTTCTATCGGTTCGGTTTGGTTCGGTTTTCGGAAAAGCATGAAGATTTGGCCTAAAATAACCGAACCCAACCGAAAACCGACCGAAACGAAACCGATAACATGTTATCGGTTCGCTTTCGGTTTTGAAAATTCATCGTTATCGGTTATCGGTTCTATCGGTTCGGTTCGGTTTTGGCCCGATAATCACCCCTGGTAAAAAGTGGGGCTGTGAACTCACCTGATGCAATGCTTCCAAAAGACTCAAATAATGAGATGATGTTTCCAACCAAACGACTTCTAGTGCCTAAATGTATAGAAGTAAATGAATGAGTGTCGTTCTATATGACTCGCTGACACTAAATGGTGCAAAATGATTCCCTAAAATGGAAATAGACTCGAGTGATACGTTGATGACTCGATTGAATTGGTCTATCATTTTAACAAGTTTTGAAAATAGCTACATCTTAACAGGAAGTAAACGATTTTTGAAACAATAAGTAATTATAGAATAAATTTAATTAAATATTAAATAAATATTTAATAAAATCTGATCTTATATCAAAAGTGAGTTTTGGGTTTGAAAATCAGTTAGGCTACCAAAAGTACGGCCTTTAACAAATGTGTCGTTGTTTAATAAATAGAATATATTTGTTAAATAATAAATCCATAACCATTTTCATTTACTAAATATGTTTTAACTTA
Organism: Calendula officinalis; assembly: GCA_963853835.1. Taxonomy (NCBI): domain Eukaryota; kingdom Viridiplantae; phylum Streptophyta; class Magnoliopsida; order Asterales; family Asteraceae; genus Calendula; species Calendula officinalis. The sequence continues at coordinate 25,964,471 of OY970825.1, forward strand.
GAATAAAAGAAGTAATTGATTCCTCTTTTAAAATGTTTTGTCTTGCTAGGTTGTTTTGCAGGGTTAAATTATTAGTTTGGTCTTTTAATAGATTATGTTGTCGGGTTAGAAAAATTGGGCCTGGAAGTTTATTGGGCCGGCCAACTTGTTGGCCCAGGCCGCCTGCGACGAGAAAGAAGACAACGTCTATTACCGCCGATGACGGAAGTAAGGACAACGCCATAACACAACCACCGTGACCCTGTGTGTGTGAGAGATCGCACATCAAACGGAAAGAAAATAAAACACGACGAAGAGACAACCGATATTTATACCTGCTGTTTGGGGAAGAGACAACGGAAAGAAAATTATAGTTTAATTGTACAAAATTGTAGATAATGACACAAAATTGTAGATAATGACACGTCTAATTAATGATGTGTATTACAACACCAAATGAATTATTCATGCTAGACTTAAATGAAATTATGAAAGTTTATATTAATGAGAAGATTGTAATTAGAGATAATGGGTTGTAATAATTGTCGGTCAAGTACCTGATTTTAAGGGTTGTCACATAAACCAAATACCTCAGGCTTAAGGACAATCCTAGTGAACAATACTTTTGAATTTTTCAACCACGAATTATTGTCACGGAGGTCAATCCAATATTCGTTGAGCCTCCAACAGAATATCACCGATATTTGGTTTACACAAAACTTGTGTAGCTATCTTCGAAGAACTTCGAATCTACCACCAAATATCGCGATGACGTTAACGTCCCATTAAGGTTCCCACCAAAACAAGTAGTCACGGATTTATATCTTTTGAATAAAAATGAATTTTATTCATGGATATTGTAAAACATACAAAGTCTGAATAAAAACGATTCTAACTCAAGTATTATCCCTCACACGACATAGATACCGAATTATTATTGGATCATTATTTATTCCTTTTGTCCGTGTTGATTACTTAATGACTTTTACAACCTTAATTGTAACTTTATCACTAAACCAGTCATTTCTATTAAACTAAAGACATAAGACAAGTATTTGAAAAATATTATTTCTTTTGCCCTTGCTAGATTTTGTTCTTGCAACAATCTAGAACATATTCCAGTATTGCCTTTTATACAATTCGGTAAACATAGAAGGATTGGAAATTAACTCCTCAGTTTCTTGAATTCATAAAATTCTCCTTGTAACTAAAACCTCTTTTAGTTACTTGATTTGTAGATATATCATTACTAGTTAAAGAAATTTCCTTAAATGATTATGTTATCCACTGGAGTGTGAACAACCTATTAGATATGCAATAATTAATCACAAGACTTGTGATCACGCTATTAGGTTTGCAATAGTCGAAATAACGATCATTTATTATTTCTCTTACCTCTTTGGCTAACGACTTGGTAAAACCTTGTTGTTAATGTCTCACTAACTCACTAAATTCATTAATATCTTTAATGAATTATGTTAGTCATAGCTCCCACTATCTTTTATGGAATTTAAGCACCACTTAAAATACTACTTTGACCAAGTCAATAACTTGTAGTTTAATCTTTTAAGAATTCTATCAATAATTAAGATCATCCTTTGGATTTGCGAATATCCACTATTCCTGTTTAGGGAATCATGACCTTTATTGATTACCGTATCTAACAAGTATAAGACACTTGAAACGATACTTTCAATTCTTAAACATATTTGTATTCTTTAAGAATTTCATTTAATGCCAAAGTCATTTCTTGAATTTCTCAGATGTCCATTATTCCTATAAGGGAATTATGACTTGATTAAATAATGTAATTTTTACAAGTATAAAAGACTTGAAATAATACCTTTTAATTCTTAAATACTTTAATATAGTTTGTCCCTTTTAAGATTTCACTTGGATTTTATGAATAGTCAATTATTCCTATTAAGGAATTATGACTTCATCAAATTCTTTATTACAAGTATAAAAGACTTGTAATAATACTCTTAAAGTCTATTTTGATTATATCCAATATAATCATACCATATTAATACTAATACTTTAAAACCTACTATCATAAGTAATGACTATTACTTAAGATGTTTTAACTAAGTTCAATAACTTTTGAGCCTTATGCTTCCATAAAACTCTTAAATACTTTCATTAGAAAAACTTTCTAATTACTAGTATCTAAGTACCTTGAGCTATCAAGACATTATTCATTCATACAACAATCAAACAAGTATATAACATGAAATTTTAAGTAAATCAAAACCTTGACTTACAATCTAGTCATAAACCTTGACTAGTGTAATTATCACACATGCACACAATATAATTCAACCATGGATTCGAAATTACTTAAAACCAAAAACTTTGTTTTTAACATAAAATAAAAATTATCCAAACAATAAAATAAAATTGTTTTACTGAATCCATAAAAGTACTGAATTATGAAATCTTGGTGCTCGTGGGATCATCACCATCTCATGCCGGTCATCATCACTTTCCATCTCCTCCTGCAATAAACGATTGCAAAAGTTAGATTACTCGTAATGTACTTTACAAGTATCTTACAGTGATTAAGAAGTGTGGTTGTGTTACCTGAGGAACTTGCGTTTCCTCCACCACCACTCGCACCCTTTGGACAATTCTTTTTCCAGTGCCCAGCCTCACCACACTTGAAGCACCGATTCTCGGTCCTCGTTGTGTTAGGCTTTACCTTCTTGACCCTTTGTTTGACACCTTTACCATTTGGCACTCCTTCGCTAGGATAGGTTTTACCCTTTCCTTTACCACCATACCCTTTTCTCTTCTTCCCACCGCAAACTACCATTACCGATCATCAGAACATCCTTAGATTTGGTCCCCAAACTCAACTCGGTTGTCTTGAGCATATAAGGTAGCTCAGCAATGGATTTCTCCATATTATGCATGTTGTAGTTGACCACAAAAGACTTGTAGTCATCAGACAACGAGGCAAGCCTATGACATGCCACTTTATCTCATGCCTGGGCACAATGCGAAGATTGCGCTCCCAATTGAGAAAGTTTGACCCAGTCAACTTGTCTTTTTCGAGGATTGAGCGTAGTGAGAGATTGTTGGTACTTGTTGTCGTGGTTGTTGCTGCCATCTACAAATCAAACCCAGTTTAATTAGTAATCATTAATAAACATTTTCTAAAATATATTATAAACCCATAATTAATATTTTAGGCCTAGGATCCATATATCACATTCTCGCCGCAAGGTTTGGGCACTTCCCGACGAGACATGTTGTTTCTGGTAGGTAACATCCTTACCGATCGTATCAAGACTTGACACGATTCCTAGGGGTCGTAGAATCTTTAGACTTTTAATTTAATACAACCTTGTACAATCTAATTGTACATTTCTAAGTTAGTAATAAAGTCTAGTATTTTTATTCTATTCAAGTACTTTTTGGGCCGGGACTCCTGATTATCACCAAAGTAGATCAGACCATCTAAGACAGTGCGATGCTCTGCGCCTGGACTCCCGATTATCATAGAACCTTACGCACCCTGAAACTCGCAATGATTTGAATCCATATCTAAGGTTCTTTATCCTTACAATATGAATATCGTTGAACAAGTGAGGTCTTCCATTAGGTGGATAGTACTTCGATCTAAGATTTTCTTGGGTTTGTTTAAGTCTTAAACTAAACTTAAACCTTTATTCCAATCTTAATCCTTGTTTAAAATGTGTGACTTGTGAATTTAGGAATTCTACAAGACACCTTTTTAAAACTTAAGAACTTTTTCTTTAAAACTTATAGTTTCAAGAATTGCGCGACTTATATGTATACCTAAGACGAGGTATACAAGACGTTTTACTAGGTTTTGTGAAAACATTATCTACAATAAAACTTACTTATTTTATCTTACTTGAAAAAACTTAAAACTTATGTTAAACTTTTAATTCTTTTATGATTCATAAACTTGAAACATAAATCTAGTTTAACACACCTAGTTTTTCACATGTTTAATAATGAAATTAAACATTTGTTTTGACTTATTAGATTCGACCAAAACTTATGTCTTAGCGACACACTTATAAACTTTGAGACTTTCTTGTGTAGCTCCCACTAGCTCCAACAACTATGATGGAACTTAAGCAAACACAATCACCGGTTTATACTTGGTGAAACTAATAAACTTATTATATAAAGACTATATATAATAATTCTTAGTTTGTTTTAAACATTTCTTACATTTAACTTGAACTAGTTAAATATAGGTTATAAAGTTTCCTTGTTATTTATTCCTTGATCATTAATCTAGTATATTACATGACTTGTAAAATACTTATATTATACTTGTATAATTATCTAGTTATAATAACTTATAACTTTATACATCTTATAATAATAATGTATAACTTTGTATATTTCTAGTTAATCATATAATTCCAACTTGTACAATTTCTAGTTATAATGAAATCATAACTTTGTACTTTCTAGTCTTAATTATATAACAACTTTATACAATAACTAGTTATACTATTATCCTTTAAAGATAAAAAATAACATTATTTTTTTAATTGTTCCATTTTATCTTGTATTTAATATATTCGTATATATATATTATTTATAATAAACTTGTAACATTCTAATAAGAATATTACATCTAATTTATACATATGTATTTTAACTTAATCTAACTAAAATACGTATAAACTTATTTTATCTTTTAAAATTCATTTTTCTTTAAATGTTCAAAAAAACGAAAATTTAATATATATATATATACAAGTATATATATATATATATATATATATATATATATATATATATATATATATATATATATATATATATATATAGCGGTTCATGCGAGAACCACTAAAAAGCGAGAACTGCGAGAACTGCGAGAACCATTTCTGACCAATCATTTCAATTAATTAGTTTTTTAACTATAAAGGGCATTATAGTCTTTTGAAAACTATAAAAATATTTTAATTAATATCAAATTCAGTTTCCTTAATTAAATCGTAACTTCCATGCTATTTTCTAGCATAATAATTCTGCAAATTCGTAGATTATTTTTGAAATTCGTATCCATTCATTGATGAACGTTTAACAATAACTACCATTTTAACCATCTTTAATGTGTTTAATGATGAACACAAAATAATCCTTCAATGATGAATGCATTGTGAAACAATAATAATAGTACAAGTAATGAACAAATTACAAAATTATACGTGTTTAATGATGAATACATTTGCAAAATCCTAATTAAATTTATAATTATTAATATATCAACAAATTACAAAATTACAAACCAATAAATTACTAACACAAAAATCCATCATGGTTCATCACTGTCATCAATTTATGTTCATCACTTTCATCACAGTTGTCGGATGCCAAGGTTACACCCCGACTTCGCTGGAAAAGTGATCTGAATAACAACCTTAGATCTATTTATTGGAACCTTAGATCTGAAACCTTAAGTCTCTGAACCGTTCACCACTGTAAGAAATAAATAAATGAATGATCCGTGAAAAAAAACCTTAAATCTCCGAACCGTTCATTATTGATTAATGAACAAAAACCACGTTCATTATGTTCATCATTTGACATATCACCTACAAATTGCAATCCATGTTACACCAAAACACAATTACAAAAATCAAATAATATATGTTAATAATAACCGATTACACAAGCAAAAAGAAAATATAAAAGAAATATGATCGGTCATAAATATTGTAACCTTATACTGAACGTTGATCACTATCGAACAGATATGAAACCTCGTAATGAACTTTGAACAGATAAAATCATACCACAGCATGCGCACATACAGATATGAAAATAAAACCAAACACTAATTAATCGTTCGATCACCACCGTTCAATAACTTAACAAACAAAACGATGAATTGAAACAAACAAAATATGAATCATTCACCAATATTACCTTCCCGATTATATAACACAGAAAGCTTGAATGATTATATAATCTGAATTATAAAACAAAAATTCTAGAATGAATTAAAAATTTTAGTTGCTTTATATGATAAAAGATAATTCCTCTATGTATGGGCCACGTATTATGATCCTAAAATCAAATTCCAGGTATAGTCCACATTCAACTAAGTTTCAGATTCAATTAATCAACTTATAAACGTAAGTAATCGGTATAAAAACGTGATTTCAGATTCAATTAAGTTTCTGTAAATCATGATCCTAAAATCAATTTTTATTAACAAAAAAGTGCTATTACGGAGAGATGACTTACACACGGAGAGAGAGAAACCAGAATCGGTGCTCACAACGGTGGTCACCGAGATAACTTACAAACGGAGAGAGAGAGACCGGAATCGGTGCTCACAACCGGTTGTCGCCATGAAACATATCTGCCCATATACGAATTCGAAAACACAATCATCCTTAACACAATCAAAACCCAATCGGAAGTTATAATCGGTAAAAAACAAATTCGAAAATAAAAACCCTAACCATAAACGTTCATGATGAACCCAATAAATCTAAGCCCTTTTTATTTTCCTGATGAACACAACAAAACCATAAAAAAATTTCTCGAATCAAAACCCTAATACGATATACACCAATTTTTTTAAAGAATTTCAGTTTACAAATCGAATCAGATGCGAGATTTAGGGTATTGAACATACCGTTCGTTCATCAATTTCTCAACACCTTTTTCTGATTTCTTCATTGTCAAGCTTTACTACTTCCGATCGATGCTTCGTAGGGTTCTTTCAACGAGGGTTTTTTTAGCCGGATGGAGAGAGAAAACGGTAGCGAGGAGTGTTTTAGAGAGAAGGAGAGAGAAATCGGTATCTTCAAGAGAGAAGGTGGGATAAACATTTTCTTCAAAATTCCTACTTTTCAGGGATATGTGATATGTATCCCAAATTACACGGGTTTATTTTTAATACCATTAATTACATTAGATGTTCATTTTACTATTATACCCTCCCATACACGTTTATACCCTCCAACTTTATCCATTTAATTAAAATTAAACCCCTTTCAATCTAAACCACTCATCTACATATCCAAGGGCTATAAACATGTTCTCGCGGTTCTCGCAATTTTAGTGGTTCTCGCATGAACCGCTTTCTATATATATATATATATATATATATATATATATATATATATATATATATATATATATATATATATATATATATATATATATATATATATATATATAATAAGGATAAAAAAAGAAGCATCCTTATTTGAAGAAGTTGAAGAAGCAATGCATTTTCGTAAAATATGCATATATGTATACACATACATACATATATGTATATATACATATATATTCATACCATAGATATACATATGTTCATATTTTGTACCCTATATATGTATATATATATATACACATATATATACGGTATGCATATGCATTTTCGTAAATGAAAATGCAAGTTCCGATTGAAAATGTAAGTTACGACTGAAAATGCAAAATATGTAAATTGCATGTGTATATATATGTGTATATATACATATATATGGGGCATGAATATGAACATATGTATATCTATGGTATGAAATGTATATATATATACATATATGTATGTATGTATATGTATACATATATGTGTATTTTACGAAAATGCATTGCTTCTTCAATTTTTTCAAATAAGGACCATTTTCTATTGATCCATACTATATATATATATATATATATATATATATATATATATATATATATATATATATATCTAAATAAATAAATAAATATACCTTGTTAATTTTAGAACTTAAAAATTAACACTTGTTTTAATCTTATTAATTAGTTAAACCCTAATCTTGTTCTTGATCAATCAAAACTAGGGTTTTGACTTTCTTGATCAAAAACATTATTTAAAAGATTAATTCTAATCAATCCTATCTAAACAATAAGCTTTGTTTAAATTCTAAGAAAGATTATAACATTAATAAATTTATTTAAACTTTTTAATTTAAACCTTTTAGACAATAAAACTTTGTCTAAATTTCTAGGTTTAAAGAACTAGTCTTAATGAATCTATCAAAATAATAATTAAACCTATTAAACATGAACTTGTTTAATTAACTAGGTTTTAGATTATCATCCTAATTAATTATTTTAAACAATTAAACTATACTAGTTTAATGTTTTTGGTCCTAGGGTTACTACTAGAGATTTCGAAAAATTACCTTATGCCTAAGAAACTTTTCCACCAATTAAACTAAGCTAGTTTAACAAACTTGGTGTCCAAGTATCTTCCTTGATTTCGAAAATCTAAAGGTAATTATGAAAGAATCCTTTTGACCAATTAAACAAATATTGTTTAACATACTTTGTCCTAGGATTCTTCCTAGGTCACGAAATTTCTAGGGAAAAAGGAAAGAACCCTTTTGATCAATTAAACAAATCTTGTTTAACATACTTGATCCTAGGGTTTTTCCTAGATTTCAAAAATTCTAGGGTTCTTAGAAACCTTTTGACCAATTAAACTAGGCTAGTTTAATATTCTTGGTCCTAGGGTTCTTACCCTTTTCAAAAATTATAGAGAAAAAGAACTTGGAACAAAAAGGAAAACTTTAATTAAAATAAACAAACAAACTTTGTTAATCTAGTTTAGATTTCTAAACCAACGCTCTAATACCACTGAAGGGTTTCATTGACACTGATCGACCACTTGGGTCAACCACCTAGCATGCTTGGTTCGACCATACTGACCAAGAACATGAACTTGTTCTTGACCGGTTAAAACCAACTAGCTGATTTAATCCCGAAAAGCGGAAGTGAGATTAAACCTAATCCTTAAACCCTAAAGGATTTGGAAATCTAGATTAGATTAACAAGAAAGAAACCTTGTACGAAAAACTCGAACACACACACATACTTGTGTGTGTTCATCGAACACTCACCAAGAACCCTAGGGATAGGGTTCTTGGTAAGGGTTCTTGGTGTTCTCGTTCGATCGAACAAAAGGAGAGGAAAAAAGGTGTTCCATGAAATATACCTTAGTTAATGCTTAAGATAGATCCACTGATGATGAACACGAGGAGCGATCTTCTAGTTGATCTAAGCAATGAACTTGTATTTCAATACTTGAAGAACACGAAGAACACAAAGCTTGTGTCTTGGGGTTGTGTTCGGCCGAAGCCAAGAGGGAGGAGGGGGAAGTTTTCGTGAGGTGCTACAAGGGGTTTTAGGGTTACCCTAAGCCTCTTATTTATATACAAATAAGTTACGCTTAGAACCCTTAAGTTTAATTAAGATTAGATCTTTAATTAAACTTTCCATTTATCACTTTCATCCCTTTTAGTTTAACTAGTTTATTATTGTTGCACTTAACTATTAAATGTGTAGTATTAATACACTAATAATTCGGTACCCATATACCGGAATTATATACTTGTATTTATACTTTTAATAATTAATTATATAATAACCTCTATATAATTTATACAACAATATTATCCATTTACTATATGATTTAATAGCTTTAAATCATATCATGGATAATCTATAATTAACACATTGTATATTTACTCAACTAGTAAATGTACAATTACTTGTATTAATTAGTTAGTTAAACTAATCTAGTAATAAGTTAAACTTAACTTAATACTTAACTGATTCATAATGACTATTATGAATCATTCCTCTTCGTAGTATCATTGCATATCTTGCTCGTATTACATGCACTCACAGGTGTGACCCTTAAGTGTTTCGTAGGGATGGATGTATCATAGGTTGACTAACTGTGCACATAAATCCTTCAATACCAAACCGTTTGTAACCAAATACAAGTTGGAGGTTAAATCCACTCACCGTAACCTTCAATCCGTAACTCAGTGAGCTAATATCACTGAGTCTCTTTCTCGGTTCCTGTAACAAGTATACCGCATTAGTAACAAATTCACCGAATTGTCACAATCGTCAAACTTAACAATTAACAATGCAAGACTCCTAAAATACACATTTTATGACATTTACAACTAGTCTAATATTATCAACATTTCATTGGGTCATCTATGACCATCTATCAAGTTATCACAACTAGTTGGCCCAAACTGTCAAAACCCGAACATAACTATACACTTCCAAAACTCCATCATCTAGCACACATTCACTACAACTAACAAGTCATAATCATGTAACAATTCATCAAGTTCATAACTACCAACAATCCAAGCATCTTACTTCCAAATTACTAGTTCAACAATTTTGACCCAAATCATCCAAACACTAGTTAGTTATTCCATCAAAACATACAATACTTGATTTCTCAACATCCAAAACTAACTAAACATGTTTTCTCAACCTAATGAAAAATTCCAACTATTCAAACATCAAGAAATCCATGGTTTGCCAAAACCTACATTCAACATCGACCATTAATGGAGGTTGAAGGTGATTTTCACCAAACCTAGCCTCCTTTCAATAATCAACCATACATTACATGTCAAACCTTGCATAAACACTTAATATAACATCTTCAACAAGAATCACCAACAAAACCTCAAGAATCATAAACCCTAATTTATCAACTTGCAAGAACTAAAAAACAAATACATATAGGTTGAAGCTTACCTCAAGGCCTATTCAAAAACGAGATTAGATTTGTGATTGAGCAAGAAAGAAGCTAGAAATCTCTCTTGGAGCTCAAGAACACCAAGAAAAAGTTATGGGGTTTTTTAGAGAGAGAGGGAGAGATAACGAAGAGAGAGAGGGGGAGATGACGAGAAGAGAGAGGGGGAGATGACAAAAATGAGGAGGAAGGGTTCCCCTTCCCTCCTTTGGATGCCGAAGACCCTCACTTGGGGGGCCCCACTTGACTTTTATCACTTTTAAACAATTCAATATAAAAGTCTCGTTCGTAGTTAATTTATTTAAAATGCCAAACGAGCTCTGTTTTCAAAAATGAATAAATTTCGGAAACGAAATTCAAATAGAATCTAAAAATAAAAATATCATAAAAACATTTAAACATTTCAGAAACCGGATATTTTAATCCCTTGATTAAAATATCACTAAAAGGACAAAAGGTCCAACAAATCATTTACCTTTTAATCAATTTATTCCACATTGGGTCAAATAGATATTTATCAAATATCAATATATACCTAAAACTACTAGGCCGGTTTTAGGATCTTACAACTCTACCCTCCTTAAAAAGGATTCCGTCCTCGGAATCCAACAACAATATTCAAATAAAAAGAAGTAATCACAATAAGTCTACGGCTTTATTCCAATCAATTTCATACATACATGCTCAAATCAAAACTCACATCCAATTTGTCATACACTTCATAGTATACTTACCAATTCCAACTTTTACCTTAATAACATACAATCAATTCATTTCATTTACTCTATACACTAATTCAAAATTATCTCGATACTCAAATAGCAACTACCATTCATGGTTCAGTTAGAATCCTCATGACATAAAAGTGATCCACAAGCATATGTTTAAAAAATTCCTTACACAAGGTCACACAATTATTTCAAGTCTCAAATACCTACTCGTTTTATTTTTTATTCTATCAAAATTTACAATCTTGCACAGTTTAACTCGTTAAACGACCCGCAATTATAAGAATTTCCAATCAAAATTTCCAGTCTTAATCAATTTATTTCAAAAAAAATACACTTTCATGAGACTAAGGTCACATCAATTTTGCATACTAAGCACAAACGGGTCAAAATCGAGCAATTCATCGTGACACTATCAAAATCCTTAGTTAACCATACTTCTAACAATCATATACTATTTCATGCATAGTTGGCCACATTACAAAGATGTCAAAATTTTATAAAGACAAATTGCACGTTTTTACGAAACGAGTCAAAGTTACACAATTCAAGTCTTAGCCACATATCCCTTTATAAACATGCATGGCAATATAAATAACAATATCTTTTATACTCAATTAGTCATACTTATGAGATTTCAACATTTACGAAGGTCAAAGTCACTTATCAATTAGGCATTTATCAATTTCTTAACACTTCATGACCAAACGGATCAAAACAAGTTTTATAGTCCAAAATTGTTTCATTACTTCCATAACATTTTAACTATTTACCAAAACCAACTCATGCAATTATCAAACGATTATCATCATAATCAAGGTCTAGCAACTAAAAATGCATTCAATCAAGTTTTGACACTAATTACCTTTAATGGGTCAAAATTGAGAAATCTATCATAACCATTCTAAACATACAACTAACGATTCATTAAACATGTCAAACTCATGTTATGACTAATAAGCTTTTTCAATTAAACGTCCACTTTACTTAGACTCCAGTCAACTAGTTACAATTCAACTAGTTCTTGACTCTTACCTATTGACATCCAAATAGCATGATAAATTCACTTATTCAATTCACAATTAAGCATAAACAACATTTATCATTCTAACATGTTATTCGATCTGGAAACATATTTCTTAAGGCATAAAAACCTCATGACCTTAATTTGACAACTTTTATTATAATTATCCATACGTTATCATCACTTTGAATAATTTAAAGATTACCAATTTAAACTATGCTCAATTTTATCAACATAAATCGTTTTAATATAATCATCCAATTTCAAAAAATTTCTCAAAAAATTTCATAATCAATGCAATCACTTAACAACCTCTTTTATCTTCAATTATTACTATCACAAGTCAACTCAAAATAAACTACACATACCGTTCATTAGTCACTTTTCAGACTCCAAATTCAACATAGGAAACCAATCAGGATTGCATCATAACATTTCAGGTCATTCAGATATTTAACATTGACTGACGGTCATAATTAATGGCTATAACAAAAGCAAGCATCAATTTATTCACTTTGGACAGGCATTTCCGATTCTCACTATACAAGTCACTACATGTGACCCGACATGTCACAATAAAAGTTCCAACTTTTTCACATAACAAACACTAGTCCTACTTGGATTATTCGATTCACGTCTACGATTACATCTATCATAATTATAAGCCGTACGTTAATGATATTCACGACAATTACTATCATACTCAATTTATCTATGGCCACATATATTGTGACCGAAACCGACATACCACCAATCATCTTCACTTCTCCTGAAGCGAAGGAACAACCAAGACAGTTAATCTCAACTTGTCACAAATTTGCACAACATGAAAACGAGCAACTTTAACCACTGAGACACTATGTGTGTCCCGCCAAACAATAAAAGAAACAATCTTCTATAACATTTATTCATAACTTTGATTCAACTAGAACAATCCACACATCAGATCACACTAACCTAGTCCAGGTTCCAATAATAAAGAGACTAGAAAGCATGCATCATTTATATCTATATAAAATCCTGACACAGATGATGTACCCTAAATCAATAATCAATCAATTATTCCACTTCAAGTGGCATAAAACACCAAAGGCACGCAGTTCAGTTCATCACATCATTTCACAAGTCCTAATTAAGCGACCTACTCAATTACCAATTTTTACATAAACATAAGTATTGAGTTTATAAAAACATACCCGAGCTATCATTGTCGGTCTACAGTTGGTGAAGATTCCCCGGCCGCCCCCGTCCTTGACCTACAACCCACTCTCTCTTCCAAGGACAAATTCCCTCTTTATGTCCCTCATTTTGACGATCCCAACATACACTCCAAGGAAATTCACAATCATGTCCCTTGTGTCCAAATTGACCACATCTGATGTACTTCATTTTCCGACATTGCCATATATGCTTCTCGGTCAGTTTCCGCATTGTTACTTGAAGTACCAACATTTCCTGAGCCACAGGGATCGGTTTTTCTTACCTGCCATATGTACAATCACAACATCTCACGAAAGCTTAGTTTAAACCGTTAGTAACTACATACTAACTACAACTAACTTCATTCACATTTGCTCTAATCCCACTCGTCCGGAATGCATGACCAAACTCGAGCCACGATTTGGGAATGGAACACTTAACCGTGTATCCATTCCCAAACCGAAGCTCTGATACCAAGTTGTAACACCGCAAAATTTAGAAAGCGTTTTTTTAAAGGTGCGGAAGCATAAGATATTAGATAAGTTTTAGGTTTAGGTTTACAAACCAAACGTCCCAAAATAAACTCCAAATAATAATATTTAAACTTGGTTAATAAACGACATGACTCATTTTACAAACATATCCAATCGAGCTTGGTCACTCATTCCGTCCAAAGCACCGATCAACCTGAAAAGAGTCAACGAGGGAGGGATTAGCACAAAGCTAAGTGAATTAATTACTCCTACTAACTATGCTAATCACTAACCACGGAAGTAATTTACATCTCCGACTACTAAGCACAGAAGTAATTTTACATCTCCGACTACTAAGCACAGAAGTAATTTTACATCTCCGACTACTAAGCACGGAAGTAATTTTACATCTCCGATTTGGGTAACCACTATTTGAGAGGATCGGTGGCCTTGCGAGCCTTAAACCATGGTCGGCCAAAACCACGGTAACCGATAGCGCTATATCCAACACCCCGAGTAAACACCCTTATCCATGCAACGTATACAGGAAGGGTTTGAATACCCTGTTAGTCGATACACTATGCCCAGCCGTTATCCATCCGACACTGACCTCGTCCCGAATGTGCACATTGTCATGTATACTAATCCTCTATCACTAAGTATACATATCAAGTAAGCTAGTTACGAATGATCGTGTCGAAAAACCAAGCACGAAGAAACTTCCACCGCGATCCCCAAAGTTTGTGCTGCACGAAGAAAGTTCGTGCTGCACGAAAAACTTCGTGGGCACGAAAACGAGAATCTGTCCGACTTCGTGCCACGAAATTTCTGTTTCGTGCCACGAAGGCTGAAATCCTGCATTTTTCACTACAAGCATGCAAATACCAAACCACGTGTAACCAAACACAAGTTGGAGGTTAAATCCACTCACCATAACCTTCAATCCGTAACTCAGTGAGCTAATATCACTGAGTCTCCTTCTCGGTTCCTGTAACAAGTATACCGAATTAGTAACAAATTCACCGAATTGTCACAATCGTCAAACTTAACAATTAACAATACAAGACTCCTAAAATACACATTTTATGACATTTACAACTAGTCTAATGTTATCAACATTTCATTGGGTAATATATGACCATCTATCAAATTATCACAACTAGTTGGCCCAAACGGGTAAAAACCCGAACATAACTATACACTTCCAAAACTCCACCATCTAGCACACTTTCACTACAACTAACAAGTCATAATCATGTAACAATTCATCAAGTTCATAACTACCAACAATCCAAGCATCTTACTTCCAAATTACTAGTTCAACAATTTTGACCCAAATCATCCAAACACTAGTTAGTTATTCCATCAAAACATACAATACTTGATTTCTCAACATCCATAACTTGCTAAACATGTTTTCTCAACCTAATGAACAATTCCAACCATTCAAACATCAAGAAATCCAAGGTTTGTCAAAACCCACCTTCAACATCCACCATTAATGGAGGTTGAAAGTGATTTTCACCAAACCTTGCCTCCTTTCAACAATCAACCATACATTACATGTCAAACCTTTCATAAACACTTAATATAACATCTTCAACAAGAATCACCAACAAAACCTCAATAATCATAAACCCTAATTTATCAACTTGCAAGAACTCAAAAACAAATACATATAGGTTGAAGCTTACCTCAAGGCCTATTAAAAAACGAGATTAGATTTGTGTTTGAGCAAGAAACAAGCTAGCAATATCTTTTGGAGCTCAAGAACACCAAGAAGAAGTTACGGGGTTTTTTAGAGAGAGAGAGGGAGAGATAACGAAGAGAGAGAGGGGGAGATGACGAAGAGAGAAAGAGAGAGAGGGGGGAGATGACAAAAATGAGGAGGAAGGGTTCCCCTTCCCTCCTTTGGCTGCCGAAGACCCTCACTAGGGTGGCCCCACTTGACTTTTATCACTTTTAAACAATTCAATATAAAAGTCCCGTTCGTAGTTAATTTATTTAAAATGCCAAACGAGCTCTGTTTTCAAAAATGAATACATTTTCGGAAACGAAAATCAAAAGAGAATCTAAAAATATAAATATCATAAAATCATTTAAACATTTCGGAAATGTGCACATTGTCATGTATACTAATCCTCTATCACTAAGTATACATATCAAGTAAGCTAGTTACGAATGATCGTGTCGAAAAACCAAGCACGAAGAAACTTCCACCGCGATCCCCAAAGTTTGTGCTGCACGAAGAAAGTTTGTGCTGCACAAAAAACTTCGTGGGCACGAAAACGAGTTTCTGTCCGACTTCGTGCCACGAAATTTCTGTTTCGTGCCACGAAGGCTGAAATCCTGCATTTTTCACTACAAGCATGCAAATACCAAACCGCGTGTAACCAAACACAAGTTGGAGGTTAAATCCACTCACCATAACCTTCAATCCGTAACTCAGTGAGCTAATATCACTGAGTCTCCTTCTCGGTTCCTGTAACAAGTATACCGAATTAGTAACAAATTCACCGAATTGTCACAATCGTCAAACTTAACAATTAACAATACAAGACTCCTAAAATACACATTTTATGACATTTACAACTAGTCTAATGTTATCAACATTTCATTGGGTAATATATGACCATCTATCAAATTATCACAACTAGTTGGCCCAAACGGGTAAAAACCCGAACATAACTATACACTTCCAAAACTCCACCATCTAGCACACTTTCACTACAACTAACAAGTCATAATCATGTAACAATTCATCAAGTTCATAACTACCAACAATCCAAGCATCTTACTTCCAAATTACTAGTTCAACAATTTTGACCCAAATCATCCAAACACTAGTTAGTTATTCCATCAAAACATACAATACTTGATTTCTCAACATCCATAACTTGCTAAACATGTTTTCTCAACCTAATGAACAATTCCAACCATTCAAACATCAAGAAATCCAAGGTTTGTCAAAACCCACCTTCAACATCCACCATTAATGGAGGTTGAAAGTGATTTTCACCAAACCTTGCCTCCTTTCAACAATCAACCATACATTACATGTCAAACCTTTCATAAACACTTAATATAACATCTTCAACAAGAATCACCAACAAAACCTCAATAATCATAAACCCTAATTTATCAACTTGCAAGAACTCAAAAACAAATACATATAGGTTGAAGCTTACCTCAAGGCCTATTAAAAAACGAGATTAGATTTGTGTTTGAGCAAGAAACAAGCTAGCAATATCTCTTGGAGCTCAAGAACACCAAGAAGAAGTTACGGGGTTTTTTAGAGAGAGAGAGGGGGAGATAACGAAGAGAGAGAGGGGGAGATGACGAAGAGAGAGAGAGAGAGAGAGGGGGAGATGACAAAAATGAGGAGGAAGGGTTCCCCTTCCCTCCTTTGGCTGCCGAAGACCCTCACTAGGGTGGCCCCACTTGACTTTTATCACTTTTAAACAATTCAATATAAAAGTCCCGTTCGTAGTTAATTTATTTAAAATGCCAAACGAGCTCTGTTTTCAAAAATGAATACATTTTCGGAAACGAAAATCAAAAGAGAATCTAAAAATATAAATATCATAAAATCATTTAAACATTTCGGAAATGTGCACATTGTCATGTATACTAATCCTCTATCACTAAGTATACATATCAAGTAAGCTAGTTACGAATGATCGTGTCGAAAAACCAAGCACGAAGAAACTTCCACCGCGATCCCCAAAGTTTGTGCTGCACGAAGAAAGTTCGTGCTGCACAAAAAACTTCGTGGGCACGAAAACGAGTTTCTGTCCGACTTCGTGCCACGAAATTTCTGTTTCGTGCCACGAAGGCTGAAATCCTGCATTTTTCACTACAAGCATGCAAATACCAAACCGCGTGTAACCAAACACAAGTTGGAGGTTAAATCCACTCACCATAACCTTCAATCCGTAACTCAGTGAGCTAATATCACTGAGTCTCCTTCTCGGTTCCTGTAACAAGTATACCGAATTAGTAACAAATTCACCGAATTGTCACAATCGTCAAACTTAACAATTAACAATACAAGACTCCTAAAATACACATTTTATGACATTTACAACTAGTCTAATGTTATCAACATTTCATTGGGTAATATATGACCATCTATCAAATTATCACAACTAGTTGGCCCAAACGGGTAAAAACCCGAACATAACTATACACTTCCAAAACTCCACCATCTAGCACACTTTCACTACAACTAACAAGTCATAATCATGTAACAATTCATCAAGTTCATAACTACCAACAATCCAAGCATCTTACTTCCAAATTACTAGTTCAACAATTTTGACCCAAATCATCCAAACACTAGTTAGTTATTCCATCAAAACATACAATACTTGATTTCTCAACATCCATAACTTGCTAAACATGTTTTCTCAACCTAATGAACAATTCCAACCATTCAAACATCAAGAAATCCAAGGTTTGTCAAAACCCACCTTCAACATCCACCATTAATGGAGGTTGAAAGTGATTTTCACCAAACCTTGCCTCCTTTCAACAATCAACCATACATTACATGTCAAACCTTTCATAAACACTTAATATAACATCTTCAACAAGAATCACCAACAAAACCTCAATAATCATAAACCCTAATTTATCAACTTGCAAGAACTCAAAAACAAATACATATAGGTTGAAGCTTACCTCAAGGCCTATTAAAAAACGAGATTAGATTTGTGTTTGAGCAAGAAACAAGCTAGCAATATCTCTTGGAGCTCAAGAACACCAAGAAGAAGTTACGGGGTTTTTTAGAGAGAGAGAGGGAGAGATAACGAAGAGAGAGAGGGGGGGAGATGACGAAGAGAGAGAGAGAGAGAGGGGGGGAGATGACAAAAATGAGGAGGAAGGGTTCCCCTTCCCTCCTTTGGCTGCCGAAGACCCTCACTAGGGTGGCCCCACTTGACTTTTATCACTTTTAAACAATTCAATATAAAAGTCCCGTTCGTAGTTAATTTATTTAAAATGCCAAACGAGCTCTGTTTTCAAAAATGAATACATTTTCGGAAACGAAAATCAAAAGAGAATCTAAAAATATAAATATCATAAAATCATTTAAACATTTCGGAAATGTGCACATTGTCATGTATACTAATCCTCTATCACTAAGTATACATATCAAGTAAGCTAGTTACGAATGATCGTGTCGAAAAACCAAGCACGAAGAAACTTCCACCGCGATCCCCAAAGTTTGTGCTGCACGAAGAAAGTTCGTGCTGCACGAAAAACTTCGTGGGCACGAAAATGAGTTTCTGTCCGACTTCGTGCCACGAAATTTCTGTTTCGTGCCACGAAGGCTGAAATCCTGCATTTTTCACTACAAGCATGCAAATACCAAACCGCGTGTAACCAAACACAAGTTGGAGGTTAAATCCACTCACCATAACCTTCAATCCGTAACTCAGTGAGCTAATATCACTGAGTCTCCTTCTCGGTTCCTGTAACAAGTATACCGAATTAGTAACAAATTCACCGAATTGTCACAATCGTCAAACTTAACAATTAACAATACAAGACTCCTAAAATACACATTTTATGACATTTACAACTAGTCTAATGTTATCAACATTTCATTGGGTAATATATGACCATCTATCAAATTATCACAACTAGTTGGCCCAAACGGGTAAAAACCCGAACATAACTATACACTTCCAAAACTCCACCATCTAGCACACTTTCACTACAACTAACAAGTCATAATCATGTAACAATTCATCAAGTTCATAACTACCAACAATCCAAGCATCTTACTTCCAAATTACTAGTTCAACAATTTTGACCCAAATCATCCAAACACTAGTTAGTTATTCCATCAAAACATACAATACTTGATTTCTCAACATCCATAACTTGCTAAACATGTTTTCTCAACCTAATGAACAATTCCAACCATTCAAACATCAAGAAATCCAAGGTTTGTCAAAACCCACCTTCAACATCCACCATTAATGGAGGTTGAAAGTGATTTTCACCAAACCTTGCCTCCTTTCAACAATCAACCATACATTACATGTCAAACCTTGCATAAACACTTAATATAACATCTTCAACAAGAATCACCAACAAAACCTCAATAATCATAAACCCTAATTTATCAACTTGCAAGAACTCAAAAACAAATACATATAGGTTGAAGCTTACCTCAAGGCCTATTAAAAAACGAGATTAGATTTGTGTTTGAGCAAGAAACAAGCTAGCAATCTCTCTTGGAGCTCAAGAACACCAAGAAGAAGTTACGGGGTTTTTTAGAGAGAGAGAGGGAGAGATAACGAAGAGAGAGAGGGGGAGATGACGAAGAGAGAGAGAGAGAGAGGGGGAGATGACAAAAATGAGGAGGAACGGTCCCCCTTCCCTCCTTTGGCTGCCGAAGACCCTCACTAGGGTGGCCCCACTTGACTTTTATCACTTTTAAACAATTCAATATAAAAGTCCCGTTCGTAGTTAATTTATTTAAAATGCCAAACGAGCTCTGTTTTCAAAAATGAATACATTTTCGGAAACGAAAATCAAAAGAGAATCTAAAAATATAAATATCATAAAATCATTTAAACATTTCGGAAATGTGCACATTGTCATGTATACTAATCCTCTATCACTAAGTATACATATCAAGTAAGCTAGTTACGAATGATCGTGTCGAAAAACCAAGCACGAAGAAACTTCCACCGCGATCCCCAAAGTTTGTGCTGCACGAAGAAAGTTCGTGCTGCACGAAAAACTTCGTGGGCACGAAAACAAGTTTCTGTCCGACTTCGTGCCACGAAATTTCTGTTTCGTGCCACGAAGGCTGAAATCCTGCATTTTTCACTACAAGCATGCAAATACCAAACCGCGTGTAACCAAACACAAGTTGGAGGTTAAATCCACTCACCATAACCTTCAATCCGTAACTCAGTGAGCTAATATCACTGAGTCTCCTTCGCGGTTCCTGTAACAAGTATACCGAATTAGTAACAAATTCACCGAATTGTCACAATCGTCAAACTTAACAATTAACAATACAAGACTCCTAAAATACACATTTTATGACATTTACAACTAGTCTAATGTTATCAACATTTCATTGGGTAATATATGACCATCTATCAAATTATCACAACTAGTTGGCCCAAACGGGTAAAAACCCGAACATAACTATACACTTCCAAAACTCCACCATCTAGCACACTTTCACTACAACTAACAAGTCATAATCATGTAACAATTCATCCAGTTCATAACTACCAACAATCCAAGCATCTTACTTCCAAATTACTAGTTCAACAATTTTGACCCAAATCATCCAAACACTAGTTAGTTATTCCATCAAAACATACAATACTTGATTTCTCAACATCCATATAAACATGTTTTCTCAACCTAATGAACAATTCCAACCATTCAAACATCAAGAAATCCAAGGTTTGTCAAAACCCACCTTCAACATCCACCATTAATGGAGGTTGAAAGTGATTTTCACCAAACCTTGCCTCCTTTCAACAATCAACCATACATTACATGTCAAACCTTGCATAAACACTTAATATAACATCTTCAACAAGAATCACCAACAAAACCTCAATAATCATAAACCCTAATTTATCAACTTGCAAGAACTCAAAAACAAATACATATAGGTTGAAGCTTACCTCAAGGCCTATTAAAAAACGAGATTAGATTTGTGATTGAGCAAGAAACAAGCTAGCAATCTCTCTTGGAGCTCAAGAACACCAAGAAGAAGTTACGGGGTTTTTTAGAGAGAGAGGGAGAGATAACGAAGAGAGAGAGGGGGAGATGACGAAGAGAGAGAGAGAGAGAGAGGGGGAGATGACAAAAATGAGGAGGAAGGGTTCCCCTTCCCTCCTTTGGCTGCCGAAGACCCTCACTAGGGTGGCCCCACTTGACTTTTATCACTTTTAAACAATTCAATATAAAAGTCCCGTTCGTAGTTAATTTATTTAAAATGCCAAACGAGCTCTGTTTTCAAAAATGAATACATTTTCGGAAACGAAAATCAAAAGAGAATCTAAAAATATAAATATCATAAAATCATTTAAACATTTCGGAAACCGGATATTTTAATCCTTGATTAAAATATCACTAAAAGGACAAAAGGTCCAACAATTCATTTACCATTTAATCAATTTATTCCACAATGGGTCAAATAGATATTTATCAAATATCAATATATACCTAAAACTACTAGGCCGGTTTTAGGATGTTACACACATTGTCAAAAACACGGCCCGTGCATATGACCTTGAAAGATTAAGATATATTTTGTATGCATGTGTGGTAGTGCATAATATGGTTATCAAAGAAAAAGGTCGGATGATTTCTCCATATGTGTCGGACGGTCCCCAGCATGCTTTGTATATACCGAGAACGCCAAAATATTTGCACAGGGTTGTCGACATTCGAGACGAAACAACACACGAACGACTTCGACAAGACTTGGCGGACCAACTCTACAACAACGCACATGCCGACGATGAAGAGTAATAATTTATTTTAATTATTGTAATTTTTAATTTTAATTTTAATTTCAAGTATTGTCATTTTAATTTAAAGTATTGTCATTTTAATTTTATTTAATGTAATGTAATTTTAAATTATATAATATATTAGTTGTGTGTAAAATAAATAGAAATGAAATGATGAGATTGAAAGTAAAATGGTGTGGTGTGGTGTGGTGGGTATTTCCTAGAGATGATGTGGTGTGATTGCTGAGGTGGCGATGATGTGACAGGAAAATTGGTACCCATACCCCATAGTGTAAGGACCTGATCAAGAAATCCCACCAATCAAAACGAACGACCAATCAGAACGAACAACTTTCTAATAACTAACTAATTACAATTAACCATTCTAAACCGATAACGACTATACAAAATACAACAAACGAGCCAAGATCTCACTACCAACAAAGACTATGGATACAAACCAACTAACTACAAAATCGGAATACAAAACTACCCAACTCCCACATACCTAAATATACGCCCGGAGTATAACTTTTAAGCCTCCGATCAACTTCAAGATCCTATATGCTTACTCTTATCTTTTCCTGTAAAAAGTTAGTCCACTAAACGGGTAAGCTACAACGAGCTTAGTGAGTTCATAAAGTACAAAATAATACTAGCATTATATACAAAACAAAGTAATAATAACATATAAATGGTATAAAGCTACTTAAGTAATTCATATTATAGCAAGTACACATCAATACATAACTGACCGAGAAGCTTTACAACTTAACATGAGATTTACCGAGAATCCGTCATAGCCGAGTATCAACACTTATCCGGGACCAACAAGAATCACTGAATGACTGACATTGAGAATACAACGCCAAGAATCAACAAGAGTTTTGCAAGATAATAACCACAATTGAGAACCAATCACCGAATCAACACTACACGAGAATCATCACGTAACCACCGAAACCGATAGACAATACCACATCATGAATCAATGAGATTTCAATACCATACAAACGAATCAAAGTGCGTCATTCCCCCTTAGGCCATTAGGGAATGAGGCCGATGAAGGTGATCATGGCACCCCTAACCGAGTCCATGATCCAGCTTCACCACCACGGTCCATACCACTCCTCCGCCAGGTACTCCCGCGTCCACCGCTCAACATATTACACAAAGTAATACTCAAGCCGCCGTGGGTCCTCACGAAACGAAATCATCTCTCAAGGAATTCGTACGGGTAACTCATATTCGATATCAAACGAAACAATAACAACGATAACTCCACGAGACCGGAGCAAGAGGATTATCACAACCCGAATCAAATAAAATGAATCTCATACTTGGGCAATCCAACCGAGACGTAACACGAGGAATTCATACAACATGAATCGATATCAAGTGAGACACTACATGAATATTCCATCAATCATGACATCTATCAAAAGATTATACACAAGGCATACCACAAATATTCACTATATTCTTACAAGTCAATACACATAGCAAAAGTCTATTAATGAATCAAACTTCATTTAATCATATTACAGTCAATCACTAGAATTACCAATTCAATGTTCTAGGCATCGCATATGTGATAACATTAAACCAAATAACAATTAAACACGTAGCATTTAGATATATATAACTACTAGTATACAGTTGTACATAGATGAACTCACCTGGGATCAAGCAATTGTCAACACGAGCCACGAACTCCTTTAATCACAAATCCAATGTCACCGGTCAATGTAATCACCACAATTTCCCAATTGTTTACCTATCACAATTATACTTATCTCATTCAATATACAAGCTCAAAATCACAACTAGTATGACCCTTAATCACCAATTCCCAAACTTGGTGATTAACCCCAAAACCCTAAACTTCTAACTATACATCAAGTGCATAATCACATGCTAACTTCCAATTTCCTAGTTCAATATCAGTTATACATAGTCTACAATCATCAATTTCAATTCCATAACTCAAACCCTAACTAGGGTTCATGACCTACTAACTCAATACATCAATTTATACATATGCATGGTGATAGGGATGATGTTTTACCTTAATTATCAATACAATAGATGAAAATCCTTTGATTTCTAGCTATAATCTGCCCAAAAGCACCAAATATCGACCAAAATCGCCCAAACACCGAGAAGAGAAAGTTCTAGAGGTTATTTGGGCTGAAATGGGGAAAAATCCCGATTTTATGCCTAATCTGCACAAGATAGCGCCGCTATCTTCAAGATAGCGCCGCTATCTTGCCTCCCCTTGCTTTTTAGCGCCTCTATCTTCAAGATAGAGCCGCTATCTCCCAAATTTTTCGCGTTTCCCCCTTAGCTATTTCGAGTTGCTGTCCCCTTTTACACAAGATAGCGCCGCTATCTTCCAAAATGCTGCAATTTCGTATTTTTCTTCCTTTTTGACCTATGCCACTTATCCAAATACCGAAAATACAGATTTTTGACCAACACTTTCAACCAACGTAACCTAACAACTTGTCATTTACCACCTATGATTAACTTAACAATTAAAATACTCGAAATTAAAACACGTATGTTACAATTACCTCCTCCTTTTGAGAATTTCGTCCCGAAATTAGGTTGACTTGAATGAAATGGAATTCCTTGATTTTATCATCTTTTCTTTCCTCAATTACCATTCCATCTATGAACATTTCATTCTTTTGTTTCCCTCTTGACAAACACTAGCTACATATTCCAATTTCTTAGCACATTTGACCTAGGTCCAAAAGAACCGTTGTGCCAAATATATCTACATTATTAACAATAAACATATGAAATACCTTCAATCAACAAATAGCTTCCATATTACTCGATCACTCAAACAAGCCAAAAATTCATATGAATTGCAATTCTTTAATTCATACCATGGTCAAAATCAGACACTTATTTTATATGTAAAACCAAGACTACCTTCATTGACCAATTCACATTTAACCAAATTATTACTCAAACGGGTCAAAACCATACTATTTCAAAATTTAGTATGTAACGAGTTACATTCTAGCCATACCAATACGCACATAATGACAGATTCATGTTTAACCGTTCCTTCCTTAAAACATGCCAAATTCTTAATATTATCATTAAAAATTTAACAATTAACTTAACAAATATGGTAATCATTAATTACATACCTCTTTCAATTTCTTCATATTCTTAATCATATTGACTTTGACTTCAGTCAATATCAGTCAAAGGAGCCATTTCATCGAGTGTATTCAAACTTCCCTTCCATTCTTTTCAAGGTATAAATCGATCTCCCATGACAATTCCCTAGGACTAATTCCAATTACGCCACCGGTATCCATACTTTTCATTCATTACATGAGATTAGTCGGCATTCCTTTAACTAAATTTCATCACATTATCCTTTGCTTCAGACTCTTACCCTGCATTAAACTCATTTCAATCTTTTGAACATTGTTAAACTATTCATTATTATTACAGCAAACCGCAATCTATAAAGTCAACTCGATTAGTAGTTAACCATTCGTCATGCCTGAATTGATAATTACATTACAAGGCTTAGATACAAAATACAGTTCCTTCATAATTCTTACTTATAAACATATTCATTAACCTTGAATCTTGTGCTATTTCTAGTACATTACCAATTTTAAATATCCATAACTAATTACTACACACTTCCCCACTATCAATAACTTTGTTCCCAAACTATTCCTCGGACCAGATCAAATTTTATGTCATTTAACAAATTCTCAATTCATACTATTCCCAAAGTCAAAGTTGGATCTCATATTAAGATTAATCTTATCATAGTTCCTAGTTCATCCAAGTTCCACGCTTTAACATTCTTTTAGTTTTATTATTCTCGGGTTTCAAGTTTTACTCATAGCCTAACTAACTCGTCGAGGGTATCAATATCATCTCCGCATACAATACCCATTCTACATCACTAATGCATTTATAGGAAAAGAATTACCACTTATAAGAACCAATTTGTTCATTAATTCACCATTCTATTTTCACCCTACACTTACTCAGGTTATTCCCTTTCAACCAAATTTCGGTCCATCTTTTCTAAAACACATAAGGTTGTCTATATACTTCATTACCTAATCCGTTCCAATAATAATGTTTAAACTTGACAAATTCTATGAACCCTAGATCAATATGGAATTAGTGGTCATTAATTTTCCAATACTTAAATCCTCATATCCTTTGTGACCATTAGAGTTTCACTTTTCACAACATCAACATATATATAACAGATTCATTATCGGATAAGAAAACCATATTAAAGATCAAACGAATCCAGTAACACACAATAAATCAGATTCTTCATAATCAAACAATCTACGAACGATTAGAGTATTAACAAGAAATGTACCAATTTTGACGTTAGCATCCTCGTAAGCTTCATCAGAGGTATTTGAACACACAACCTCTTGCCTTAGGAACCTCCTCCTTTCGCTTAGAGTACCCGTCACAAAAGACTGATGAACCAAAGTTTCATTTTCGGCGGCTTGATAAAAAGAGTAGAGTATTGACACTTTCGGTATCCCAACTTTTGGTAAGACTAATAATTGCATCCTTGTACGGACAGCAAAACCTTTTATGTCCGTTTTCACCACAACCCTAACACTTCAAGGTTCTTGATAATTCTTACATCGTCCATTATGATTTCTACTACAATGTCGACATTTACAGGTTGCACCCGACTACAAAATTATCAAAGTTATACACATAATATATTATTTCACATAGACCTTACTTATACCTGTTTCGAAAAGAACTGACACTGAACGGCGGGGGAATAATGAAATGTTTCATTCTATAACGTTTTGGTTCAGGAATCAACATTCTACTTGGATTCAAATCATGCTCACCCTTCCGAGCATATTCAACAACTTTCGCGACAAAGGAATATCATATTTGCTAGCAAAATCATAATTTTCATATCTAAACCTTCCACAAGCATTTTCACTTTCTTTACTCCATTTTGGAATGAATTTTGTGGCAAATTGTGCCTCCAGATTAAACACTGTTTCATATTCGTCTAACAACATTGTTCCTAATCTAATTTCCAAGAATTCCTTCTCAATCCTTGTTCTCATCTCACTAGAACTATATTGATCAAGAAACGAACTATAAACGATTACCAAATCATATGATCCTCTTCTTTCTCGCTTAATATTTTATACGAACTATTCATCAGGTCAACGCCTTTCCTGAAAGCCTAGCGGTCACATAACATTTTTTATCTTCCCTATGGACATGAGATACATAGAATATCTTGTCTGTGTTTTCAATACTCAACAACGCCTCCACAAGATCAGGCACACCCAAAAATTTGATAGCTTCACTACTACGAAAGGTTTTAAAAAAATAGTGCCCCAGATTTCTTACTTAGAGATTCAATCACCACATTAGCCTTCAACTTATTTTTCTCTCATTTTCTAAGTTATTCAAACATAGAACGAACCGTATTAACAATTCTACTCATCAATCTCTCTTCACAACAAACACTTGTTCCTCTTCCATTTAACAAAGTTGTTTCATGCCTCAAGATAAGCATAAAATTCCTCTTATTCAGAAACCCCATGATCACATTTACCACTTATTTGATCCATGATTTACCGAAATTTAAGTCCACACAAGTATATCATTAATCATACCATTTCCTATTGTTAACCCTTTACCCATTTTCTAGACTTAAACCTATGGTTTGTATCCATCCTAAACCCATAATCCATACACTTACACCATCAACACCTAAGTTTGAGTCTAAGCACCGCAATGATACCTAGTTCACTCAAACTAATGCTCTGATACCATATTGTAAGGACCTGATCAAGAAATCCCACCAATCAAAACGAACGACCAATCAGAACGAACAACTTTCTAATAACTAACTAATTACAATTAACCATTCTAAACCGATAACGACTATACAAAATAAAACAAACGAGCCAAGATCTCACTACCAACAAAGACTATGGATACAAACCAACTAACTACAAAATCGGAATACAAAACTACCCAACTCCCACATACCTAAATATACGCCCGGAGTATAACTTTTAAGCCTCCGATCAACTTCAAGATCCTATATGCTTACTCTTATCTTTTCCTGTAAAAAGTTAGTCCACTAAACGGGTAAGCTACAACGAGCTTAGTGAGTTCATAAAGTACAAAATAATACTAGCATTATATACAAAACAAAGTAATAATAACATATAAATGGTATAAAGCTACTTAAGTAATTCATATTATAGCAAGTACACATCAATACATAACTGACCGAGAAGCTTTACAACTTAACATGAGATTTACCGAGAATCCGTCATAGCCGAGTATCAACACTTATCCGGGACCAACAAGAATCACTGAATGACTGACATTGAGAATACAACGCCAAGAATCAACAAGAGTTTTGCAAGATAATAACCACAATTGAGAACCAATCACCGAATCAACACTACACGAGAATCATCACGTAACCACCGAAACCGATAGACAATACCACATCATGAATCAATGAGATTTCAATACCATACAAACGAATCAAAGTGCGTCATTCCCCCTTAGGCCATTAGGGAATGAGGCCGATGAAGGTGATCATGGCACCCCTAACCGAGTCCATGATCCAGCTTCACCACCACGGTCCATACCACTCCTCCGCCAGGTACTCCCGCGTCCACCGCTCAATATATTACACAAAGTAATACTCAAGCCGCCGTGGGTCCTCACGAAATGAAATCATCTCTCAAGGAATTCGTACGGGTAACTCATATTCGATATCAAACGAAACAATAACAACGATAACTCCACGAGACCGGAGCAAGAGGATTATCACAACCCGAATCAAATAAAATGAATCTCATACTAGGGCAATCCAACCGAGACGTAACACGAGGAATTCATACGACATGAATCGATATCAAGTGAGACACTACATGAATATTCCATCAATCATGACATCTATCAAAAGATTATACACAAGGCATACCACAAATATTCACTATATTCTTACAAGTCAATACACATAGCAAAAGTCTATTAATGAATCAAACTTCATTTAATCATATTACAGTCAATCACTAGAATTACCAATTCAATGTTCTAGGCATCGCATATGTGATAACATTAAACCAAATAACAATTAAACACGTAGCATTTAGATATATATAACTACTAGTATACAGTTGTACATAGATGAACTCACCTGGGATCAAGCAATTGTCAACACGAGCCACGAACTCCTTTAATCACAAATCCAATGTCACCGGTCAATGTAATCACCACAATTTCCCAATTGTTTACCTATCACAATTATACTTATCTCATTCAATATACAAGCTCAAAATCACAACTAGTATGACCCTTAATCACCAATTCCCAAACTTGGTGATTAACCCCAAAACCCTAAACTTCTAACTATACATCAAGTGCATAATCACATGCTAACTTCCAATTTCCTAGTTCAATATCAGTTATACATAGTCTACAATCATCAATTTCAGTTCCATAACTCAAACCCTAACTAGGGTTCATGACCTACTAACTCAATACATCAATTTATACATATGCATGGTGATAGGGATGATGTTTTACCTTAATTATCAATACAATAGATGAAAATCCTTTGATTTCTAGCTATAATCTGCCCAAAAGCACCAAATATCGACCAAAATCGCCCAACACCGAGAAGAGAAAGTTCTAGAGGTTATTTGGGCTGAAATGGGGAAAAATCCCGATTTTATGCCTAATCTGCACAAGATAGCGCCGCTATCTTGCCTCCCCTTGCTTTTTAGCGCCTCTATCTTCAAGATAGAGCCGCTATCTCCCAAATTTTTCGCGTTTCCCCCTTAGCTATTTCGAGTTGCTGTCCCCTTTTACACAAGATAGCGCCGCTATCTTCCAAAATGCTGCAATTTCGTATTTTTCTTCCTTTTTGACCTATGCCACTTATCCAAATACCGAAAATACAGATTTTTGACCAACACTTTCAACCAACGTAACCTAACAACTTGTCATTTACCACCTATGATTAACTTAACAATTAAAATACTCGAAATTAAAACACGTATGTTACACATAGCCTAAGGCCATTGGGTATGAGCCAGCGGCGTGGGGGGTGATACGACATGGGGGTGATTTGGCAATGACAACGGCGTGGCCATGGGTGGAACACCATTTCCCCCCAACGCCGTGGGGGTTGGCGTGGTGGAGGAAGCATGCAGACCACGGGAGGCCACGGGGTGTGGGGGTTGCTTTTTGATTGATAGTGGCTTGTGATTGGGTGGTGGGTATTTTCATTTTAAAATTTAATGGAATAAAATGGTGTGGTGTGGTGGGTATATCCTAGAGATGATGTGGTGTGGGGTGGTGTGGTTGCTGAGATGACAGATGATGTGGCAGAAAAAATCGGTGTGGGTGTGGTACCCATACCCCACAGCCTAAGGGCATGATATGAGGCGTTTAATGAATTATAATTTCCCTAAACAATTGAATTTGCATTTAATGAATCTCATAAATTAATAGAAAATGAAGTTTATTAATGATTATTTATATATTTTTAGGAATGTTAAAGATTATTAATTGTCTTTTGCAACATAAATGATAATTTTAATATTAATTAATGCTTTTATCTCATGATCTTAGAAAAAACCTTAAGTACATTAGTTGCGCTAGATAAATCTATTTTCTTCTGTTCTTAAATCTTTCTATATTTTCACTTTTTCAACAAACCTAATTTATCACCAATGTATATGGGCGTGTTTAGCAAATGTATGGGTGTGTTTTGCAAAATTAGTCAGTTTAAGTTCATTTAGTATTTTTTATCTCGTGATGTTAACGACAAACACTTATTATTATTGGTTTTAATAAGACCTACTATAATATGTTTAAGAATAATGTAAAAAAATTAAAAATATATGGAAAACTTTTAAACATATAGAGAAACATTAAAAAAAGTTCCATCATTTTTACGTAGTCCCGATGAATAAGTATCAACCATTGAGCAATAAGATCTAATGGTCAAGATTAATCACATATTTTATACATAAAGGGGGTATTTTGGTCATTTGGCACTTAAAAAAATTAATTTTTTTATTTTCTATTTAATTTTTTTTAATTTCCATTCTTTTTTTTTTAATTTTTTCCGTCAAAAGAAATATTTATTTGATAATTACATGTACTACATAATTACATGTGATTTTAGTGTCAAATCACATGTGATTGTATATTTAATCATATGATTCAGTATGTATTCACATGTAATTTAGTATGCAATCACATTATATGTTATTAATGAAAAAATAATTTAAAAAATAATAACAATAAAAATCAAAAAATAGTTCTAAAATAAAAAATAATGAAATAATAAAAAAATATTTTTTTTAAAATGACTAAAATACTCATCATGTATAATATATGTTATTAATCTTGACCATTACTTATAATTTATCAATGATTGATTTGTCTCTTAGACTTTATAAAAATCGAGGACTTTTTGAACATAATCTTAAACTTATAAGCTGTTTTTTTTAAACTTTTTTCCCACAAGATTTTAAGGACTTTTAGGAAATTATTTAAAACTAGCAGGTACCCGCGCAATGCGGCGGCGAGTACCTTGTGACTATATTTAGCGGCGATCAATTGGTGGGTGATGGTGATAGTAAGATTCAACGATTAATAAAGAAAAATTTGTGTCAACCATTCCAATAATGTCCCATAATGTTAATTTCCATAACTCCTTAAGGATCCCGAGAGAACACCTTGGATCTTTAAATGGTTATAGAGGGGTACCCAAGCAATGCGGCGGCGGGTACCCTGTGTGACTATATTTTGCGGTGAACAAATGTTGTTCGGTTACAAGTGCCTAATCCTTAAAAAAAATCGTCAATTGATTTAAATACCTCCCATGAGTTCCATAGCTAGTGACAATGATGAAATCAAACAGAAAAATTAAAATTACTATTAGATGGACACAAATATGATAAATAAGTAATTTCATTTAAGTAGTAAAAATTAATCATAGAAGCTCAAATCGTTAGAGCGTTTTGTTATTATAATAGCAAGTGTGTTGGTTAAAAATAAAATAAATATAAAACTTCTGTATGTAGAGGTTTAATTTCTAAAAATTTTCAGTTAATTTTTTTTTGAACGGCAAATTCTAAGACTGCTCCCAATGGTGGTGGTCACTGATACCGTCAGTTGTTGCCAAATCAACGCCACGTCAACTCACCCTCCAACCGACACTAAACTGACGTACTCATGCCAACAATACTACTTCCCTTTAATTTTTTGGGACCCACCATTACAAAACACATACGCACAAAATACCCCTTTGGGCCCCACCAGACAACCGGCAGAACCCTCCTCCTCCGTCTCCAAACTGGCGAGGTACCAACTGGCGGAACAACTGACGGAGTCGTGCCAATGGTGACACTCAACTGGCGGAAAAGTGGCGGAAAAGAGACGCAATGGTTGGCAGCAGTCTAATATACACCTAATTTTCAGCTATGTACACGACGGGACTTGCACCCTCAACCACAAGGTTGTAAGGAAAACATCATACTGTTAGACCAAAGACCCTTAAACACAATTAGATAACAATTAATATATACACAAACCACATAATGGAAATCAAACTGAGTTGAATACTTACAATGCAATGAGCATTGAGGAAACACCAAGAAGTTGAAGTCTTTGTTTACAAAGAATGTTTAATGATAAAAATCGATCAACATATGAAACTGTGCAATATAAAATGTATAGAAGAAGTTTGTATTCTTATGCAAACATAAATGATAAACTAACCAATCAACTAATACATTTCTCATATTCACACTTATGTCTTTTTGTAGTTTTTCAATGTAATCGATCAATGGTCTTCTCTTTACCTCCATCTGAATTCAAAATCAAAAATCAAATTCAGATAAACTTAAAATCGAACATATCAATTAAGTGAGAATATAGGCTGTCATCTCCATTGCCCCATTCCCCATATTATTCAGCTTGTACATTAAACGATCGAGAACCATTCAGATCAAATCCATATTTTACAGGCAGTGTAGTCTCATCTACAAAGTAACGCAAGTTATAATTCAGAATCAGTAAATTAAACATAATAACAAAATTTATAGTAACATTAAACAAAATACATCAAGTTCTCAAATCTCATATAGATCATTTCTGCTCACAACTTTACAGCTCCAGCCACCATTATAACAGAAGATGGTAATTGACTGTATGAAGATGGTAATACTTTTTCATCCATTACACATTTAATAACATCAACAACTCACCTGAAATCATCTAAAAATCTTAGTATAATCACATAAACATTAATATTCTTTCATTTGTAAAAAGTTTATGAGTTACAAACATAATATGTACAAAAATCATCCTTTCTCTAGTAACCTATTAAATATATTTGGTGTTGTAGTTGATGGTTCGGTTCCAAAATCTTTGTGAGGTATTGCATCAACATAACCAGCAAATCCTATACATAAACACTTATCAACATAGTTGACTAACTAAATCAATATTCCGTTCATAATTACACATGATTTGCACAAAATTAATTAGTATACCTTGAACAATGGATGATCCAGTTTCGATGGGGAGCTCAAATCGAAGCTTCTTGTACCACTTATTACTTTTATTTGCTGAGTTGTTTGGATGAGTAAAGTTAAAACCCTGAAAAAAAAGAACATATTTCTCATATCAACGGGGAATGAAGACACAAGTTTGCAACGATTTCTTTCCTACCTACACAACAAACAGAATTTTAATCAGATAATAAAGCTTTATATAATTACCAGGTCACCTGAGAAGACAGGGGAGAATGTTGTGGTTTTGGATGTTTATGGAAGAGATGATGGAGGAGGGAGATGTGATGGGGAGAAGAGATGAGAGTCGAAAGGAGAAAGGAGGTTATGAAACGATCTATTTGGGAACCGTAAAGTCGGCGGAAGTGGGTTGAAGGAATCAAAGAGGCTGTCTGGCGAAGTGGGTTGAAGGAATCGAGTAACCGGCGGAAGTGGGTTGAAGGAATCAAGGAGGCTGTCTCAGAACCGTATTTGGGAAATGATTACGCAAAGAATTTAGTTTTGACTCAAAAAGCATGTATATATTATATAGTTATACGAAGGGAAGTAATTAACATCCAAATGGGTAGCTCAGTTGGTTAGTCGTTTACTCTAATGACCCGAAGGTCCGGTGTTCGAATCCCTGTGGTATATTTTTTTGATAAAACTAAATCTCTCCAAAAATAGAAAGAAATTGGCTGAATTTTCAAAATGTTATTTAGAGAAAGATCCTAAATGCTTTATAAGTAGTAAAGATAAAATAAAAACTTAGGCCCTAAAAAGCTTTGTCATCCAAACAAAGTTTTTTTACATAATAAAAAGAACATATTTATGAAAAGAAGCCTTAAAAGGTCTAGTCCAAAAAACTCATTTATCGTTTCGGATTGACAACTAGCAATGCAATAAAATAGGTGAGTATTTTGAGTTAAAAATTCATTATTTTGGATTCACTTTTTGTTTTCAAAATTCATTATTTTCGATTTGTTTTTATTGGTTTTTGTTCAGTTTTCGAATAAGAATGAATATTTGAGTTTAAAAAAACTACACTAAAACCTAATCGAACCAAAATTTTATTCATATTCAAGCAATAGTTCTCTTCAAAAGACGCATCTAATATTTTGCTGAATTTAAAAACCTTTTTTTCTTCACAATAAATTATTGAGGAATTTCATTTATTCACATGTAAATAATTATATTTTCGAGGTAACCCACAAGCAAACTCCCCGATCTCTCTCGTAAAATGTCACTAGTCGTCTTCTTGTTGGGACTCTTGGATAATTTAGTGTCATCCTTCCTTCAATTTTGAGAAAAAAAGTGTTGTTGATAGTTAAAGCACCCCCCCACCCCCACCCCCCCACCCCCTGCACTTTATTCTCAAGAACACCACTTGACACACACACTTACTTTTCTCTACATTGTCCTGTTGTGTGTTTATAAATTATGATATTTTCTTAAGTTTCCCCCTTTTTTCTTTGCCTTGTGCAACAACCGCTCAGAAAACTACCACATTCTTCAATTCGTCAAAAAGATTCAGTTTTTATGACACAATTTCTCTGAATTCAACGTTATGATCATAAACCTGTAAATTAATTAGTGGGTATTTATGTATATCAAGTTTTGGAACAATGAGAAATGAAAACCACAAGAAAAACAAGGTAATTGTTGATCTGTTTCACCAAAAAGTGTAGCTTTTGTTTTAATTCTCATTTTTTTGACTAAATTATGTTCACTTGTGTCTTGAATTGCTTAAAGATTTTAACTTTATGTTTTCTGATGATGAAATGTTTCAGGTTTCATGGTCACAAGCACTCAAGAAATGGTTTAATGTCAAGAATAAAGCTGAAGACTTTCATGCAGATAATTTCAGTCATGAAGGTGATTTCTTGATATCTTAATTTCTTCATAGTTTATATCTATTTTAGGGTTTTGAATTAATTTGGGAATTTTTGTTTTAATCTTTGAATTGACCTCATTCTTGATAAACTGGAGCCCATTAGCAGCCAATAATCTGTTAATTTTTGTTTGTGTATGATCTCTAATAGTATTTTCCTATTTTAATTAATAGTAATAAATTACAATTCCCCTTTTTAAGGGGGATGGCCCACAACAATTTTGTTATATTATTTGTGATCTTGAATTTTGATATATTACAATGGAAATAAAACAGCTTTTAACAATTTACCCTTTTTCAGATGATGATTTTAATGAAACAGAAGTGTGCATCATCAACAAAAACAGAAGAAGAGGTGCAATTTCAGACTTTAAGGACCACATTGTCATTCAGACCCCACTAATATTTT
Organism: Calendula officinalis; assembly: GCA_963853835.1. NCBI lineage: Eukaryota > Viridiplantae > Streptophyta > Magnoliopsida > Asterales > Asteraceae > Calendula > Calendula officinalis. The sequence goes on from OY970825.1 coordinate 26,000,822, forward strand.
ACATTAAAAATAATTTTACCCCTTTTTTGTTTTACTTGTTAACCTTCTTTTACTGGCTAAATTTTTCACCCTTTGTGTTATTAAACAGAGAGATCAGGCAAAAAGTATGCTTCTCAAGTGAGGGACATCAATGATTATAGGTTTGTTTGCTATTGTATTATGATGTATTGTAGTAAAGATTATAGCATGTAGCCGATGACGTGGTGGCTTATATGGCTGCCATGTCAGCAAAAATTCTTAAGAACTACTGATGAAGAGGTCACCAGATACATACAATAGCAAGAACTGAAATGTTACTGCATACGTTAGACTATTTGAAATTACACTACATACAATAATAGTACGCGATAAGTTGGATACATTTATGTACGGTATTTATTTTTATAATATTTATTTATTTGTTTCTTTTTATAATGTTCCAAAAGGATCTTTGTAGCTACATGGAACGTTGCTGGAAAATCACCAACAAATTCTTTAAATCTTGAAGATTGGTTGCATACTTCACCTCCTGCTGACATTTATGTTCTTGGGTGAGTTTAAAGTTTAAACATTATTTTTTGTATTATATATTATGAAATATTGATGTATCAATCATATTAAATTTGACACTTTTTTTTTCAAATTCAGTTTTCAAGAAATTGTCCCTTTAAATGCTGGAAATGTATTGGGCTCAGAAGACAACGGGCCCGCTAAAAAGTGGTTAGCACTCATCCGAAGAACACTAAACAGTCTTCCGGGAACAAACGTTGACCGAAATCTTGAATCAGATTCAGATTTTGAAGAATCAAAAACCGAAAAAAACCAATCTTTTTTAAACCGACGATCGTTTCAGTCATTGAGCCGTAGCATGAGGATAACAAAGAGTGAGTCATCATTGACTCAACCAAGACTCGAACGCAGATTAAGTGGTTCGAGCGGGTTTAGGAACCGGGCTAACGGTTATGGCCCGTATTGTGGTTCTTCAGATGAAGATAACGGGCCAGATGATTCACCACAAACACCGTTTTGTGGATCTTTGAGTGGTAAACAGCCCAAAAACTTTCAGTATTGTTTGGTGGCGAGTAAGCAAATGGTTGGGATTTATCTCACAATTTGGGTTAAGAATGAAGTTAGAGACGATATTCGGGATATGAAAGTTTCGTGTGTTGGTAGAGGATTGATGGGTTATCTTGGAAATAAGGTAAAAAATTGATTTAGTTAAAGGGTTTTGTTAATGACAACCGGTTGTCTTTAAATGCATAAAGAATTGTACATTTACATTAATTTATGGTGGGGTAATTCCTAAAATTCAGGGGTTGGTTATAGATTGATGTATAAGTTTCTGATACATGTCTTAACATTTAATGACAACCTTTAGGGATGTTGTTATCGTTTTCCTTTGTTAAATTTTAAACCTTTGTTTATACCCAAATTATGGATTTGGTCCAAAAGTGTCAATTTGAACCTTTGAATTCCAAAATGCACTTTTTGGTCATTCAATCAACAAAAGAGTTTTAGGGTATTTCAGGGTTTAATGTATGACTTTATAAAAAAGAAACTTTAAACACATGTATGATTACAAATATTTGTGGGGACCAAATCTGCTAGCCCTTCTCTGGTCCCTATCATAAATTCATAATGAACTCCCAAAAAAAGGGTACAATTATAAGAAATATTAATAAAAAAATATTGAAAATTTTCAGGGTTCAATATCAATTAGCATGTCGTTACACAAAACGAATTTTTGCTTCATATGTAGTCACTTGACTTCTGGTCAAAAGGAAGGTGATGAACTGAGAAGAAACGCTGACGTGGCGGAAATATTGAGAAAAACTTGGTTTCCAAGAGTTCAAGGAAAAAGAGATGAGAAATCTCCTCAAAATATTCTCGAGCATGAGTAAGACTGTTCTTACTTTTTAAAAAAATATAATTTATTCAGGATTTTGATGCTAAAAAGCTGTTCATATTTTGCTTAAATGCAGTCGGATAATATGGCTTGGTGACTTAAATTACCGGATAGCCCTCTCGTACCGATCTGCAAAGTCTCTTGTCGAGGCATGCAATTGGAGGGCATTATTGGAAAATGACCAGGTAAGCCATTGGTTATATATACTTATATATGATACTTGTGTTTTATGTGTAATAATATAATTATACAAAAATATTCCTTTTAGTAACATTTTCATGAAATGGTCAATTTATTTATTCGTCCTATAGCTACAGATTGAGCAACAAAATGGACGTGTATTCGAGGGATGGAATGAAGGGAGAATATATTTCCCTCCCACTTATAAATATTCAAATAATTCGGATAGATACGCATGTGACGATATGCACCCTAAAGAAAAGAAACGAACTCCCGCATGGTAATTATTTAATTTTTATTTATTTATTTTTTTGTTATTGTAAGTATTGGAGTTTGAAAATTAGATTTTGACGTAACAAACTTTCAAAACTTAGCTTTTGATGTATATGTACTTCTATTTTTACCATTTCTATGTAACAAACTTACATTATTTTTAACCATTTCATGTAACCAAATTTCATCAAAAGTTTAAGTTTTGAAAGTCCATTATATCAATAGGTAATTTTCATAGCTCGTTACATACAACAACAATACGTGTATTGATGTATATGCATGTACAGTTGAGTATTGACATTTCAAACCATTATTTTTATAAAAAAAATGTAATGGTTATTAATATTTGTGTTTATAAAGGTGTGATCGTATCTTGTGGTATGGTAGAGGACTCCATCAAATGTCTTATGTTCGTGGGGAATCAAGATTTTCGGATCATAGACCCGTGTATAGCATATTTATAGCAGAAGTTGAGTCTATAAATCGTTGTAAAATCAAGAAAAACACAAATTGTTCTTCAAGAATTGAGGTTGAAGAGTTACTACCATATTTACAAAGATATTGATTTTTTAGCATTGTAAGCTTTTGCTCTCTTGCATTAAACACATTAATTGGATTATTTGTACTTTTTGTTCTTATTTATATATACTTCAAAAAATGGTTGAATTATCACTTTCATGAATTTTGCAGACTGAGATCAAGTGTGCATGGGAGCGTGAAGATGGTCTCTTTTGTAGGATATGATGAACTAGACATGTTTACCCTTTGTAAATTGATAGAGAAATAGGGTATGAGATATTGAGGCTCATGAATTTAAGTTTGTAGGGGTAATAAAGTCATTTGGCATGGTATAAAGGATTTGAAAGCTAACTATATTTGCTATAAATATTTGTACATTGTGCATCGAAAATTGTTTTATATAAGGAAATAGTTAAAAGAATGTTTATTGTGTTTATACTTCAGTTTAGTTTGATTTTGTTTCGGGTGAGGACATAAAAATTTAAAAGTCCCAGTTTCTACTTTATTTGCCTTTTTGGGAATTTTTTTTCAAAAATACTCCTTATTTTTCAAGATCTTTCACAAATAATGCTGTTTTATTTTGACTTTCAAAAATAATGTACTTGGACTCCTGGAGTCCGGAAATGCCTTCGAATTGGAGTCCCGGAGTCCGGATTTCACTTTATTGGAGTCCCGGAGTCCGGATTTCTGTCACTTTCTGTCCTTTCTGACACCAGCATTTTCATTTCTGTCACTTTCTGTCCTTTCTGACACCAGGTACGAGGTAAAAGCCATTTCCGGACTCCAGGAGTACAATTCGAAGGCATTTCCGGACTCCTGGAGTCCAAATGCATTATTTTTGAAAGTCAACAAAAAACAGCATCATTTATAAAATTTTTTGAAAAAACAAACCCATTTATGAAAAAAATTCACTTCTTTGTGCAACTATCAATGCATAAAGTACAACTGCTAATGTACATAGTAATAGCAGCCAAACTTATTGTCCGGTTGTCTTTTTCTATGTAAAAAGAAACCTTAATTAATTTATATTAACGAAAAGTCTTTATATAAAAAATTACTAATCAAATTCTGAAATAGATTAAAGTCTTAAAATTCGTTAAACTTAAATAAATTTTACAGTATAACTCTTAAACCGTTAGATAAACCTTTTTTTTTCCTTCTTTACAGTATAGTTTCAAATAAATACAGTATTTGTATTTCATATATATTGAAATTAACCATAAGAAGTTTCTTCAAAAATCACAGGAAAACTTTATTAATAGCACCTAGAGTTGGGATGGTGATGTTTCTGCGTTACTTTAGTTTGCTTCACATGGTCTGCCATCTCAAAGTGGCAAAGAAAACCCTCGTGCTTCAAAAGTGACTGATGACATGTGTCGACGTGTCATAGACTGATGACCCTGTCTGTCATTATCTGACATCGTACGTCATCACTCATACCAAAATGAAGAAAGAGTAAATCTGACGTCACCTGGGGCATGCTTTTTACCTAAGGTTTTATCATGGCTGAAAAAAAAAATTAAAGCCACCCTCGTTTATTGAATTAAACAATTGTTAGCCCATGCCAAGTTGCCAACAGTTTTCGAGAGTGTCACTTTTCTAATACTATTAAGACCCCTTCTTAATGGTCTTGTTGGTAACTCATTGCCAGTCAAATCGTTAGTTTTCTCACTGATAGCACAAACACGTCGGTTTCTTCCCTTCTCCAAATGTGTCGGTTATCCAACAAGTTCAAGAAGAGAGAGGGGGAAAGGAATAAAGAGGGGGGGGTGGGGGGGGGGTGGGGTTGAAGAGATTTGAGAGAGTACGTATGAAAGGAAGATATGTTGTGTGAATTAACGTGTCAGTTTCATGTAAGAATAGGTGGTGTTTATATAACAAAACTAATGAGTTAGATCAGAAACACACTAGGAGGCCTTAGTGCCGTCTTTTCTTTTGTTCTTCAGTTGTTTTTGTGGTTGGTTTACCAAAGAAAACGAAGAAAATAGAAAGTGTGTGAGATTTCTGGCATATATTCGAGATTTGTAAATTTTGAATCATATTTTTGTTGAGTAATGTCCTACATTGGACAAATATCGAACATGTAATGTGCTTATAGATGTCATGGTCTACTCCTCTTATAACCAATTGGTTTTAAGATGGAACCTAACAAACTGATGCGAAGGCGATGAAAGAAATGAGGAGATCATGTTAGTAAGAGTATATGATAGTCGGTTGTCAATTTAAAAGTGATGATATGCCGATATTTTGACAAAACTGTGAAGAATGAAAAGAAAAAACCAATTATTAGAACAAACCCTAATTACTTGATTTACTTTAAAACATATCCTCGATTTCAAGTTCTAAATTTTTGTCTAAAAAAAGTACACAGAAAAAAAGTTAATATTTGTTTTAAGTTGATCAAATGATCGAGTGATAGTTATATTTGCATTTTATTCTTGAAGAAGGAGATGGCACATCTTTTCAGATGGTCACTTCATATTTTTCTCCCGGTTATATTTGCATTTTATAATGGGTGACCGCCGGACTTTGTGTCAGAGAGGAAAACTGAAGTGTTTGGTCTACCTTACTTTTCGTTTGATAATACATTTGGTTACCAATACAAAGATTTGGTCACTTGTATGGTCTTAGAGAGAAAAACTGAAATAAATTATTACTACTAACTTCAAAATGAATGATTATACTTCATTTCATTTTAGTTAGACCAATACGTAAAGGTGAGGTTTGACTATATTCGACACGTATAAAAGCAAAAGAAAAGCATTAAAAGATACCATATAAGGAAAGAGTAAATAACATAAGGAAAATATGAAGAGTGTTCAGCAGGCAAGAGTCCAAATTAACGGATGGGAAACGTGCGGTACTGTAGACCGTCATATGACAGACAGATATGATGTGAAAATTGATGAGATACGTCTGCAAACTGCAACATTTTTCTTCTTTCTGGGATGCAGTACACCTTCATGTAGACCAACCTTGTGGTTTTCTCTACATTTGTCCACCTATTATTTTTTTTAACGGCAAATTAGTTAGTGGTTCGAGCCTAGACAGTGACGTCTACAAGGGGCAGCATACCTTCCCTCGAACCTTCCACCTATGAGGAATAAACCTCATGTCCACGACGGGACTTGAACCCAAGACCAATAGGTCATGACAACACCTTATCTTTTCCACCAATACCACTAGGCTAGAAGCCTTGAGTTTGTCCACCTATTATTTAATGTAAAGGTTTTATTACGAGTTGTAAATTAAAATTTTAGGATTTTGTAAGTTTTTAACAAGAGGTGATTATTAAAAAAGATTACCTTTCTTAAAATAATTTGTGTTACTTGAATTTATCAAAATAGATCGGGTGAATTGACATTTTTTGTGCGACTGTGCAACTCCATATGGTATGTAGATGTTTTTTGTGCAACCTTGATGTTTTTTTGACGAACAGACTATTTTTTATTTGATTAATGTAAGATCATATCATATTTTTCTGCAACTAGATCATACAGAAAATGATGAATTTTCAAAATCAAAATTGAAATAGAACCGGTTATGTTTTTTTAGTTTTGGTTCGGTTCGGTTTCAGTTCAGTTTTTCTTTGCACAAATACTCATACTCATCCGAAAAACGAACCGAAACCAATAGAGCCAAAACCGAAAATGATGAATTTTCATAACCGAAAGCGAACCGATTACATGTTTTCGGTTTTGGTTCGGCTTCAGTTCAATTTTTTAGCCCGAATACTCATCTTATCTGAAAATCAAATCGAAACGGATACAACTGAAACTGATAATGATGAATTTTCAAAACCAAACCGATTACATACTTCAGTTTTGGTTCGGTTTGGGTCGGTTTCGTTTAAATTTTGTTAACCCAAATACTCATTGTTATCCGAAAACCATACCAAAATCGATAGAATTGAAACCGAAAATGATGAATTTTTAAAAAAAACGAATCAATTACATGTTTTAATGCCATGGCGTTTGTAATTTATTAAACTTCCGTGCGTAATTTTAACGACAATACGAACCTTGAGGGTCCAAACTTAAAGTTTGTGCAAAGTTGTTTTCTCTCCTATGAATCCGCGAAACTTTGGCGCCCTGCTTTTTGTCGTTGTCCAAGTACTCAACATCTCCGGCAGCCGCGGCCTACTAACAGTTGAATTTGGCCTGTAAGTTTCATCAATTCTGCAATATTATTGTGATCGATTAGTATTAATTAACTCTGATATGATCCGATTCAGAAATCAATTAAGAAATGAGAATCGAACAAACTAACACAGGGAATTCTTACAATAGAAGAGAATTCCGAATGATTCGTCAAACGATCGAATGATTGTATTCATTTAGACAACGATTACAATGAGAGAGGATTGAAAGAGGGAAATCATTTATTGTTCAAAAGCTAGCTAATACTTCACGCATGTTTACCTTTTATACTAAGAATACAAAATAACAACTAACTAAATTCAGTTAATTTGGTTAAGTGTGTGGCATGTGCCTCTCACGTGATATTCATTAAAAGGATCGTATCAATCCATTCCTCTTGAAATGATCCTTGTCCTCAAGGATCGTTTAAGGTAAGAATTCATGGGCACCATCAGCTCAATCAGCTCAATTCACAGTAAGTCATTAGCACCTTCAGTACACGGTATGACTAACTCAGCACATGACCCATTTGTTTAAACAACTCAACTAACTTTTATGCTCTTCACAAGACATTATTTAGACCATACTATCCATTCCCCTTAAGAGATTCTTGTCCTCAAGAATCGGGGTTTGATATAAGACCTTGACTATGTTTTCATGCAACTTGATAGTAGTATTTCCATTTTAGGAACCCACGAATGTGAAAGTGTCATGAGCAGCAACGAGTCCCACAATCTAATAAAAAAAATTGACACCACAATGGATGGTCATCACCAGATTGCAATCTGGTAAGACCTAGCCACTCCAACACCATATTACCATAAACTATCCATTTGTGAAATCGATACTTGCATGCCTCCTTTCCGAGCCAGAATACAGTGTTGGCGTAAACAATTGGAACACTAACTTCAACATCTTTAAGTGACTGATGAAATGAACAAAAGTGAAGTAAGCATATACCTTCCCGATGTGAATATTGAAAAAAATGTCTTTTTCCTCATCGACCACTTCCATATATCAAATTTTACTCTTTGTGGTTTTGCATTTTGGTAAATCAATTGCCACACTTTCACCAACAAGAATTGCCAACCCGGCTTCCATTCAAATGTATCATTAACTGTTAAGTGATAATCAAGATACCAAATTCTTTTATTTTTTCTAAAATATCCATTAACTAGGAAGTTTTCATATATGGTGAACCTTCCAAAATCTTCACCAAGTTCAGCATCTTCACCCAAAACCTTATATGAAGTTCTTTCAATTGTTTTAAAGTCATATTCAACAACAATTATTTTATCCGCATTATCAATATTTAGCATTTCTTCTTCAGTTAATTTCCTTGTGACAGAATGAGGACTTGTGACATAAGTTTCAAATGCTTTCGTCGAGTTAATACCATCCATAAAATTTGTTGTTTCATCCAATTCATTACAGGAAAAGTCATCCAATTGTTCCATATAATATGCATTTTTATCATCTTTTTGCAAAGATGAATCAAATTCCATCAAATTACTCTTATTTCCCAAACCACTTGCACCATTTACTTCAACTTCATTAGTTTGGACTTCATCTTTAACAAGCTTATCAATGACCACCAATTCATTATTTTTGTCTTCCACATTATTTGAATCTTTTGGCTCCATTTTATTATCTATATCATCTTCTTTGCAAACTTCATCAAGAATCATAGAACCAATATTATTATTATTCACTTCACTTGAATCTTTAAACTTGATAAAATGATGGATTTTTCAGCCTCTTCATGAGCAAGGCCGTCTCAAGCCGATTAGGGGCCCAGGACGAAATATAAAATGGGGCCCTTAACATGCTCCAAACCATGCTCCGAACCATAATACATAAAAATAACAACTAAATAAACCTCTAAATAAACTTGCATTTTCGAAATATAAAAAGGGGCATTCCCTAATATCAATAAAGTTTTATTTTGGGCTAAGTTTGCGTCTTTTCGAAATATATAGAGAACTACTAAAATAGGGGGCCCTTTGGCATTTGGGGGCCCGGGGCGTGTAACGACCCGAAATTGTAAATAAATAAAATATGTAAAAATATGATAAATAAGGATAAATCGTTTAAAAGACGTGGGAATTGGTTTCGTGTCATTTGGACACCGTATGAGGAAGTTATGAACGAAACCGGGTCGAGACAATGGTCAAAAAGTGCAGCCTGCTGTCCGGAAGGAGATAGCGGCGCTATCTCAAAGATAGCGGCGCTATCTTGTGCAAACTCGGACAGCGACCCGAAATAGCGTTATGAGGAAAACGCGAAGTAGATCGCGTGGGAAGATAGCGGCGCGAAGTAGCGACGCGATTTATGGCGGGGTGGAGATCGCGACGCGATCTCCACAATAGCGGCGCGATTTCTTGTCTGTGCAACATTAAAGTCGGGTTTTGGTCATTTATTGCAAAGAAAAACCCTAGTTTTCTCCCAACTCGAGTGTGTGGACGATTTTGAGTGCAAATCATCATTTGGGTTGATTTCTTCACAAATCCTTGGTGGATTTCACTCCTAGTGGAAGATTAAAGGTAAATCTTCACTCCTTCATCTTTATAGCTCAAGATCTATGGATCTTGAAGCTAGGGTTTGAAACCCTAATTCTTGGGTTGGTGATTTATGGGGAAACAAATGTTGTATACACTTAATAGATGGTATATTAACAAGGGAATCAAGCGTATGGTTAAGATTTGTAAGAATCTTAAGGGTTGGTTAAACCTAGGGTTTGGTAATCACCATATTTGGGGAAAATGGATTGTTGGGTGTTATCTAGAGGTAGATGAACGCATTGGTAGTAGTAATTGATGTTGATCGTATTGTGATAATTGTATTAGGCTTTTGGTGAAGTCTTGGAAAGTTGATTGGATTGAGAAGCAAGAGATTGGGTGTCAAGAACACGGTTTGAGCATCTTATTGCTAAGGTGAGTACGTGTGGAATTTACTGAGTACATAGCCCTTTTAAATAATTTCATTACTTGTGATATGGTCTATTTGCTTGATTGTGTAGACTAGTAGTAGATAGTTAGTTATACGGATGATAGTATTGAACTAACTTGTTTGATGATGAAAGTGATAGCCGAGAGCTAGATTGGCATAACCATAGGGTTATGATGGGATTGAGATGATGTGATGATACGGGAGACTCCCCGGTCATGAGGTGTGGATTGAGGTGCAGTTGGGATGATTTCCCATCGACTCTTCCACGTTAGTAGTCTTACTCATTGGACGTATTCCGGTGGGCAAGGCAGGTATCGGTAGCGTGGGCGATCCTTTTGCCGGTACCTTGTTTCTAGTTAGCTCGGGGGCGTCCCGATAACTAGATATGTATGTGATTCTAGCTAGTTCGGGGGCAACCCGATAGTTAGAAGTGATTGCTAGGTAGGCAAGGTTGATAGGGTCACACCGAAGTGACTAGACTGAATAGTTGGATATATATATGTATATTGATTGGTTATATGAATCTTGACATTTCATTTTATTACCGGGTCTAAACCCATGTAGCTCACGAGACGTTTTTGTCTCACATACTCCTTGTTTGTTTTGCTATGTACTCAGGTTCGGGATCGAAGGTTTAGGTACGCATGGATAGAGATGCGGGACCTAGAATAGAAGAACACTAGATTGGATTTAGTCTTAGCTTGGTGATGATCTATTTTGTAACACCTACTTTTATACTCTGATTTCATACCAAGGTTTTTGTAAATCTAAATTGGGGATGTTCTTCTATTTATAAAAATGTTTTATTTTGGCCAGTATTTGGCATTAAATTTGAGGTGTTACAACTTGGTATCAGAGCTATAGTTTAAGTGAATTAGGTTGGATGACCACCCTAGTCTTAGACTGTAGCATTAGGAATATAAGATTCCTTAAGATCATAGGTTGACCTTGAGACTTTATATTAAGTTTAGGGTTGAACCTAGGGGACCGAAGAATTTGATATGATTTTGGGTATTGAGTCTTATGAGACTAATGGGTTGTACACAAGGTACTAAATGTTTAATGTCTTTCGTATAGTCTTGATCGAAAGAAATGGTGAACACTCGTAGAAGTGGGAAAGCCCCGGAGAACCGGGAGGAGGAAGTGCCTCCTGTCGAGAGGGTGGATGAGCAAGAAAGTCAACCATCAATGCATCGGGTTGATGAATCGGAGGTCGGAGCTAATAGAACTCCGGTGACCATGGCGGATCTCCAAACTATTATCGACCAAATCAAGGGAACGGTGGCCGAGGAAGTGCACCGAATTATTGGAGACCGTGAAAGGTCGGGTGGAGACCGTGAATCCGAAGCTAAATCGGAAGAGAGAACCGGGGGTAGTGGCACCGGGGAAGGAAAGTCCTCCACGGGTGGCCAAAGTGATGCTAGGGCTAGGCCCGTTGTGAAAGAAGGTTGTTCATTTAAATCCTTCATGGCTTGTAAGCCAAATGTGTACACGGGTAGTTCGGACCCGAAAGTAACGATGAGGTGGATCCGAGAAACCGAGAGGGTTATCGGAAGTAGTAAGTGTAAGGATGTTGATATGGTGACGTATGCGTCACAATTGTTGAAGGAAGATGCCATGGTTTGGTGGGATATTGTGTATGAGACCCTCGGGAAGGAGGTGGTTGAAAAGATGTCGTGGGAGGAGTTCACCACGAGATTGAAAAAGAAATTTTGTCCTGAAAGGGATTTGGAAAAGATGCACGAGAAATTCTTGACCCTTAAGAAGGGTGATATGTCGATCGAAGAGTATTCGAGGGAGTTCGCGGGATTGCTCCCGTTTGTTGCTAAAACCTACTCGGATGAGAGGTTGAGAGTGGTTCGGTATGCAAGTGGGCTACCGTGGGATTATCAGTTGGAGGTTAAGAGGGCGGTCTCACTCGATGAGGCTATTAGTGCCGCACGGGGTGTTGAGGAGGTTAATGAGGCACGGGTTGCCGAGAGGGCCCAAGTGGGTGAGAAAAGGAAGGCGGAGAGCGGCTCTAGTTCGTTCAAAAAGGGGAAGTTCACTTCGAGCTTCTCCAAACAAGGAAGTGTAAGTTCTTGCAAGAAATGCGGGAAGAATCATACCGGCATATGCCGAGGAGAGCCGAAATCTTGTTTTAGTTGTGGGAGGGCGGGGCACATAGCCCGAGATTGTAGGGCCAAGTCAATGGCCGATGTTGAGTGCTTCTCGTGTCACGAGAAGGGGCACTATAGCAATGCGTGCCCGAAGAAGGGAATCGAGTCGATGGTGTCCACGGCTCAAAAGAAAGTGGAACCGGCAAAGGTGAAGGGGCGGTCCTTCCAACTCACTCGGGAGGAGGCAAAGGAGGCACACGATGTGGTGTCAGGTACTCTATTCATTAACTCCTTGCCAACTCATATTTTGTTTGATTCGGGTTCTAATTATTCGTTTGTGTCTTATGAGTTCGGTTGTAAATTGAATGTGCCGTCCGAGATGTTAGACGAGGTTTATGAAATAGAAGTAGCCGACGGGAAAACGTCTATGGTTGAATGTATTTATAGAAATTGTGAAATAGAGATAGACGGTAGAAAGTTTAAGGTGGATTTGTTGCCCATGGGAATTAGGGCGTTTGATGTGGTTATCGGTATGGATTGGTTGGGTATGCACCAAGCCAAGATTTTGTGTGGAAAGAAGATAGTGTCGATTAGGACACCCGAGAATGAGAAAGTGTATGTGTATGGGGAGAAACGACATCACATGCCTAATGTGATTACCGCCATTAAGGCGAGGAAGAGTATATCGAAAGGTTGTGCATCGTTTATTGCATATGTATTAGATGGCCGAAAAGAAAAGAAGACAATGGATAGTGTAAAAATTATTCGGGAATTCCCCGAGGTATTTCCCGATAACTTACCCGGTTTGACACCGGAGAGACAAGTCGAGTTTAAAATTGATTTAGTGCCGGGAGCGACGCCGATTGCTCGTGCTCCATATCGTTTAGCTCCCACCGAGATGCGGGAATTGATGACCCAATTGCAAGAATTGTTAGATAAAGGTTTTATTCGTCCGAGTTCGTCACCGTGGGGTGCACCGGTGTTATTTGTTAAAAAGAAAGACGGTTCGATGAGAATGTGTATCGACTACCGAGAGTTGAACAAGGTAACTATTAAGAACCGTTACCCGTTGCCGAGAATTGACGACTTATTCGACCAATTGCAAGGTGCTAGTTATTTCTCAAAGATCGATTTGAGGTCGGGTTATCACCAAGTTCGGGTGAAAGAAGGCGATACCGAGAAGACGGCTTTCCGTACACGTTATGGTCATTATGAATTTCTAATGATGCCGTTTGGTCTTACCAACGCACCGGCTATTTTTATGGATTTGATGAATCGGGTTTGCAAACCGTTTCTTGATAAGTTTTTGATCGTGTTTATTGACGACATTTTGATTTATTCAAAAACCGAAGAAGAACACGAAGGTCATTTGAGGCTCGTTCTAGACGTGTTGAGACGGGAGAAGTTGTATGCAAAATTTTCAAAGTGTGAATTTTGGTTGCGGGAAGTACAATTCTTGGGTCACGTGGTGACGTGTGATGGTATTAAGGTTGATCCGTCCAAGATTGAAGCGGTGTCAAATTGGGAGCCTCCGAGGACTCCTACCGAGGTTAGAAGTTTTCTTGGATTAGCCGGTTATTACCGAAGATTTATACAAGATTTCTCGAGAATCGCGATTCCACTCACGAAGTTAACGAGAAAAAGTGAGAAGTTTGTGTGGGAGAAGAAGCAAGAAGAGGCGTTTAAGTTGTTAAAAGAAAAGTTATGTAACGCGCCGATCCTTACGTTACCGGATGGTATGGAAGATTTTGTGGTTTATAGTGATGCTTCGAATCAAGGGCTCGGTTGTGTGTTGATGCAAAGAGGTAAAGTGATCGCGTATGCCTCGCGACAATTGAAGAATGCGGAATTAAGGTACACGACACACGACTTGGAATTGGCGGCGATTATTTTTGCCTTGAAGTTGTGGAGGCATTATTTGTATGGTACTCGGTGTACACTGTACACGGATCACAAAAGTCTACAATACGTGTTTACTCAAAAAGATCTTAATATGCGACAGAGAAGGTGGATCGAGTTGATAGCCGATTATGATTGTGAAATTGTGTATCACGCGGGTAAGGCGAATGTGGTGGCCGATGCCTTGAGCCGAAAGGTATATGAAAACCCGAACCGGGGAATTTTAACACGTATAGAAGTCGTCTCGAGCATCATTGAAAGAATCAAGAATGCCCAACGAGAGGTTATGGGAAAAGACGAGTTAAGACAAGAACGGTTAGGTAAGAACCAACATTTTCTCGAAAATGCACAAGGGTTGAAGACCGTAGGCGGTCGTATTTGGGTTCCTAAGTTCGGTGGCATTCGAAAAGAGTTGTTGTATGATGTGCACAAATCGAAGTATTCGATTCACCCGGGGAGTACAAAGACGTATCAAGATATGAAACGGGTTTATTGGTGGCCCGGAATGAAGGCGAGAGTGGCCAAGTATATCTCTAAGTGTGCCACGTGTGCACAAGTGAAAGCCGAGCATCAAGTACCGTATGGGGTAGCTCAATCATTGGTTGTGCCGGCCGGGAAGTGGGAAGATATAACTATGGATTTCATAGTAGGGTTACCGAAGACGAGTAGAGGTCACGATGCCATTTGGGTCATAGTTGACCGGTTGACCAAGAGTGCGTTATTTTTAGCAATTCGGGAAACGTTGCCACTTGAGAAATTGGCTAAGTTGTATGTTGATGAGGTGGTTCGACTCCACGGGGTTCCGTTATCGATTGTATCCGATAGGGATGCGAGGTTTACCTCGAGATTTTGGCGATCTTTACAAGAAGAATTGGGTACAAAGTTGCGGTTGAGCACGGCTTATCACCCGCAAACCGACGGTCAAAGTGAAAGAACAATTCAAACGGTCGAAGATATGTTGAGATCGTGCGTGCTAGATTTCGGTGGTAAATGGGATGAACATTTACCGTTAGTCGAGTTCTCGTATAATAATAGTTATCACTCGACTATCAAGATGCCGCCTTATGAGGCGTTGTATGGGAGAAAATGTAGAACTCCATCTTGTTGGTTGGAAGCGGGAGAGACGAAACTCACGGGTCCCGAGATCGTGAGAGTGACAAATGAAAAGATCGGTATTATTCAAACCAACATGAAAGTCGCCCAAGATAGACAACGAAGTTATTCGGGTTTGAAGAAAAGGCCATACGACTTGGATGTCGGTGATATGGTCATGTTGAAAGTGTCACCCTGGAAAGGTGTGATGCGGTTTGGTAAAAAGGGAAAGTTAAGCCCAAGGTATGTTGGACCGTTTAAAATATTGAAACGGGTCGGGCTTCAAGCTTTTAAGTTGGAACTTCCACCCGAGCTTCAAGGTGTGCATGACACCTTTCACGTGAGTTATTTGAAGAAGTTTATCGGGGAAGTTGAAAACATTATTCCATTGCAAGCGTTGCGGGTTGACGGCCCGAACCGGTTGATTGAGGAGCCCGAGGCTATACTAGAAACGAAAACAAAGAAGCTTCGGAATAAGGAGATCGAGTTGGTGTTGGTCAAGTGGAAGCATTCACTTGGGCCAAATTTGACTTGGGAAGTCAAGGACGAGATTCGGAAGAGGTACCCGGATTTCGTGAACTATGATGAGATTCCGAGGACGGAATCTTCTTAAGGGGTAGATAGTTGTAACGACCCGAAATTGTAAATAAATAAAATATGTAAAAATATGATAAATAAGGATAAATCGTTTAAAAGACGTGGGAATTGGTTTCGTGTCATTTGGACACCGTATGAGGAAGTTATGAACGAAACCGGGTCGAGACAATGGTCAAAAAGTGCAGCCTGCTGTCCGGAAGGAGATAGCGGCGCTATCTCAAAGATAGCGGCGCTATCTTGTGCAAACTCGGACAGCGACCCGAAATAGCGTTATGAGGAAAACGCGAAGTAGATCGCGTGGGAAGATAGCGGCGCGAAGTAGCGACGCGATTTATGGCGGGGTGGAGATCGCGACGCGATCTCCACAATAGCGGCGCGATTTCTTGTCTGTGCAACATTAAAGTCGGGTTTTGGTCATTTATTGCAAAGAAAAACCCTAGTTTTCTCCCAACTCGAGTGTGTGGACGATTTTGAGTGCAAATCATCATTTGGGTTGATTTCTTCACAAATCCTTGGTGGATTTCACTCCTAGTGGAAGATTAAAGGTAAATCTTCACTCCTTCATCTTTATAGCTCAAGATCTATGGATCTTGAAGCTAGGGTTTGAAACCCTAATTCTTGGGTTGGTGATTTATGGGGAAACAAATGTTGTATACACTTAATAGATGGTATATTAACAAGGGAATCAAGCGTATGGTTAAGATTTGTAAGAATCTTAAGGGTTGGTTAAACCTAGGGTTTGGTAATCACCATATTTGGGGAAAATGGATTGTTGGGTGTTATCTAGAGGTAGATGAACGCATTGGTAGTAGTAATTGATGTTGATCGTATTGTGATAATTGTATTAGGCTTTTGGTGAAGTCTTGGAAAGTTGATTGGATTGAGAAGCAAGAGATTGGGTGTCAAGAACACGGTTTGAGCATCTTATTGCTAAGGTGAGTACGTGTGGAATTTACTGAGTACATAGCCCTTTTAAATAATTTCATTACTTGTGATATGGTCTATTTGCTTGATTGTGTAGACTAGTAGTAGATAGTTAGTTATACGGATGATAGTATTGAACTAACTTGTTTGATGATGAAAGTGATAGCCGAGAGCTAGATTGGCATAACCATAGGGTTATGATGGGATTGAGATGATGTGATGATACGGGAGACTCCCCGGTCATGAGGTGTGGATTGAGGTGCAGTTGGGATGATTTCCCATCGACTCTTCCACGTTAGTAGTCTTACTCATTGGACGTATTCCGGTGGGCAAGGCAGGTATCGGTAGCGTGGGCGATCCTTTTGCCGGTACCTTGTTTCTAGTTAGCTCGGGGGCGTCCCGATAACTAGATATGTATGTGATTCTAGCTAGTTCGGGGGCAACCCGATAGTTAGAAGTGATTGCTAGGTAGGCAAGGTTGATAGGGTCACACCGAAGTGACTAGACTGAATAGTTGGATATATATATATGTATATTGATTGGTTATATGAATCTTGACATTTCATTTTATTACCGGGTCTAAACCCATGTAGCTCACGAGACGTTTTTGTCTCACGTACTCCTTGTTTGTTTTGCTATGTACTCAGGTTCGGGATCGAAGGTTTAGGTACGCATGGATAGAGATGCGGGACCTAGAATAGAAGAACACTAGATTGGATTTAGTCTTAGCTTGGTGATGATCTATTTTGTAACACCTACTTTTATACTCTGATTTCATACCAAGGTTTTTGTAAATCTAAATTGGGGATGTTCTTCTATTTATAAAAATGTTTTATTTTGGCCAGTATTTGGCATTAAATTTGAGGTGTTACAGGGCGGTCGCCCAGCTTGCCCAACCCATTGAGCCGGCCCTGTTCATGAGATCATTAGTAGCTTCTTGCACCATAGCCAAACAATAGGCATCATGAAGACTTTTAGGTTCAAACCTTGCAACACCTTCCTTAATTTCGGGTTGCAACCCCCAAATGAAGAGACTAATGTCAAAAGATTCAAATAAATTTGTATTACCAAATAAAGAACTGAATTCTGCATAGTATTCTTCAACCGTGCCTTCTTGTTTCAATATCTTGACTGATGGCATTTCATCGAACACCTTATGTGCATCATATTTTTTCTCTGATTTTACTTCAATATTACTATCACTGACCATTGTATTTCTTAAACCATCAACAAAATATGTAGAAAAACTTGAATCTTTAACTTCAAAACTCGAGAATTGAAGAGTATGATTGTTACCTTGATTTTTTCGTTCCAATTATGCAGCTGATGAGAACAATGATCGTGGTTGTTCTTGATCTCGGTTAGAGTGTTATTCATCTCTGCCAATGGAGATACCACAACCGAATTAATATCTTCTTTGATTAACTGACTTAATTATTCATTCATTGAAATCAACACTGGTGGAATCAATTTTGAATTTGATCAACTCAAATCACTATCGTGCCCAAAAAGTTGAAATCGCCCAGAAACATTCTCTGCTACTGTTTCACACATCGGACCATCAACTCCAGCCATGCGAGAAGTAATCATCATTATTAACTTCAATCTCAGCTCAAATCAAAGATAATATCGATTTCAATCTTGGCCAAGAAAGTTGCTCTGATACCAATTGATATGATCCGATTCAGAAATCAATTAAGAAATGAGAATCGAACAAACTAACACAGGGAATTCTTACAATAGAAGAGAATTCCGAATGATTCGTCAAACGATCGAATGATTGTATTCATTTAGACAACGATTACAATGAGAGAGGATTGAAAGAGGGAAATCAGTTATTGTTCAAAAGCTAGCTAATACTTCACGCATGTTTACCTTTTATACTAAGAATACAAAATAACAACTAACTAAATTCAGTTAATTTGGTTAAGTGCGTGGCATGTGCCTCTCACGTGATATTCATTAAAAGGATCGTATCAAACTCTCAATTGGTTTTAAATTGCTGATATTATATTTGATAATCCGCATGATTGAACGAAGTGTATGTTCAATCGGCGTCTTTGATTCTAAAATTCCTCAAGGAATCAAGCATGGCGTACTGTGTGTTGTTATTTTTTATTCTTATTTTATGTATTTTGTTTCAAGTATTGAAGCTATATATATATGATTATATGCATTGGTGGTGATGTCAAGGGTTTGTATTTGCGACTTAAGTTTTCTGTAGATATTTGAGTATATTTTAGAACGTAGCCCCTTACAGATCTAAACGAAGGAGATACATATTGTATTCCTTATATTACAATAATTGCAACAAATTTGTATTATAATGGTTTACACGGTGGCCGAGCTTGTGATGTACTATTGTATTGTCCTTTCTGATCCTCCTGACAATCTGGTAAATGTTTAGCCAGTGATCCTGACAATCTAGTAAATGTTTAGCCGGTGAGTGATCAAACTCGTGATCTTTAGTTCAATGGAATATATAACATAATAATAGTAAAACTGTTTGGCCATAAGATTTGGACATACCCTAAAGTACAACTTAATTGGTTTTTCTCTAGTAAATTACAAACTATAGGTTAATAAGCATATAACAAACGTTTTACCCTTCTCGGATGAAGTAATTTGATCATTAATTGCATGTTTCATACAAGTAATAACTATACGGTTCCTGCAAGACTCTGAACAGCAGATTAAGATATGACCAGGTGCACAACTCCCATCCAATTTAAGTGACATTGGTAAAATGTTTGGAGACATTTATCAGAAAATTAATGTATTAATTATCACTGCATTTGTGGGTGATTTATGTTAGGGTATATATTTCATATATAATCGATTATTGTATATTCGGTATAGTAGCTAACACAGTTTGACCGTTACTCAAAATTCCCTTACTACTGTACCCCGAAAGATAACTTGCAAGATCACCCCAATGCTGTGTAGCTCCTCCTACAATATCAAAATCAATTCCATCCAATACAGCACCGCCAAGTGGACGGTTGGATGATGTTCCAACTAAGAAGTTGTTCCAGAGATAAGTAGCAACTTGTTTGGCGTCTGTAGTAGAGGTTAGGCAGTAGCTTCCTTGTGAGCATTACTTTTATTCCTGGTTTATATCCAATTGTAAACCATGTTCTAAGTTAATGAATAAAAGTCAGATTGATGGAAATGTAGGATACTAAAAAACTAATCTATATAAAAGTTATGTAGCTTATATTCAATTAGATATTTTATTAGAGCCAACTATACATAAACACCAATTCTACTAGTTCATCACAACTGCTACACCTAAGTTTTGTTCACCTTAACCTTATTTAATTCCTTTGTTCATTTTTTTAAATCATCTGAGAAAACAAGATCAAATTAGTGAGTCATGGTACTAATTGATTATTTTGTTAATGTGAAAGTACACTTTATTAATGTGTATGCTCCGCAAGATGTGGAGGCCCGTCATTTGTTATGGACTGATTTACAACACTATATTGCTGAGAATGAAGGGAAGTTTATAGTGTTTGGAGATTTCAATGAGGTTCGGGAGGAATCTGAAAGATTTGGGTCTAATTTTAACGCAAACGGGGCGGCATATTTTAATCAATTTATTGATGACTCGGGTTTGCTTGATTTAAATGTTGGAGGTAGAAAGTTTACCTGGATGAATAAAAGAGGGACGAAAATGAGTAAATTAGATAGGTTTCTCATCTCGGAAAATGTGTTAAATGACAATTTTTATTTGGCGGTAGAAGCGTTAGACAGAAAGTATTCGGATCATGCCCCGATTGTACTTGCTTCAAAAAAAATTGATTATGGTCCTACTCCGTTTCGGGTTTTCCATTCATGGCTTGAAGATGATTCTTATGTGACATGTATCAAAGAAGGTTGTGCAGCATTTGTGTCTAGTAGACCCTCGTATATGGAAAATCTTAAAGATAAGCTGAAGTCCCTTAAAAATGTTTCTAAACAATGGAAGAACCAAGAGAGAGATAATAAGGAGTCTAAAGGCCTGCTCTTGAAAAAGAATATCATCAAAATTGAAAGGAAGATGGATGATGGAATAGCTACGGAAGTTGAGGTTGACCAGCGGATTGTGTAGCAAAAAGAGCTTCATGAGTTAGAAAGACTACAAGCTATGGATTCCATGCAAAAGATTAAAGTTAAATGGCATGTCGAGGGTGACGAAAACTCGACCTTTTTTCACGGCTTACTAAAACAAAGGAGGAAAATACAAATGGTTCAAGGTATATTACATGAGGGGCAGTGGTTCACGGATCCAGTTGATGTAAAAAGGGTATTTTTTGATTATTACAAGTCCAAATTTGAGTCTATCCCGACTTCAAATTCTGATTTCAGCTCTTTTAATTTTAAAAAATTAACTGAGATTCAAGCTTCGTGTTTGGAGCAGCCGTGTACGTTAGACGAAGTCAAAGATGTGGTGTGGAGCTGTGGGAGTGAAAAAACGCCGGGTCCGGATGGATTTTCATTTAAATTCATAAAAAAATTTTGGGAACTGCTAAAATTTGATATTTTTCATGCGGTGGAGGAGTTTTTTTCTTCATGTATTATGCCGAGAGGTTGTAATGCATCGTTTATTACTTTGATACCGAAAGTGACGAACCCCTCTTGTGTTAAGGACTATCGCCCTATTTCGTTGTTAGGAGTTACGTATAAGATTATTGCTAAATTGCTAGCTACTCGATTGACTAAAGTTATTGATAATCTTATTAGTGAAGAACAATCCGCCTTTATAAAAGGAAGACAAATTTTAGAAGGTCCTTTGATGGTTGGAGAAATTATTAATTGGTACAAGAAAAAGAAGAAAAAGTTATTAATTTTCAAGGTGGATTTCGAGAAGGCGTTTGACTCCGTTAGTTGGGAATATTTAGATGTTATTTTAGCAGAGATGAGGTTCGGGCATTTGTGGCGTAGATGGATACATGAATGTATTTCTTCGGCTTCTTTGTCCGTTTTAGTAAATGGAAGTCCAACCCAAGAGTTCTCAATGAAACGTGGCTTAAGACAAGGAGATCCATTGTCGCCTTTTCTATTCATTATCGCCATGGAGGGTCTTCATCTCTCTCTTCAACAAGCGGTGCATGATAAAATAATAGCCGGTGCAAGTATTGGTAACATTAATCTTAAGATATCTCATTTTTTTTATGCCGATGATGTTATTATAATGTCGGAATGGAATGATAATGATTTAGTTTCAATTATTGATATTTTGAACGATTTTTATGCTAAATCGGGGTTGAAAATTAATGTGGATAAATCTAATTTGTATGGTGTGGGGGTTGATCAAAATGAGGTGGCGGAGTTAGCAAGTCGGACGGGGTGTGAACCCGGAAATTGGCCTTTAATATATCTTGGTATTTCTACAGGGGATGATAAGTCCAAAAGTTCGAGTTGGGATCGAATTATTCAAAGATGTAAAAAAAGATTATCTTCATGGAAGGTAAAAATGTTATCAATCGGTGGTAGATTAACGCTAATTAAATCGGTATTGGGGAGCTTAGGCATCTATTGGATGTCAATTTTTAAAATGCCTAAAACTGTTATCTCTCAAATAGAAAAATTGCGAGCGAATTTTTTTTGGGGCGGTAGTGATGTTGAAAGAAAAATGGCATGGGTAAGTTGGAAAGCCATTTTACCGCCAAAAAATAAGGGGGGTCTTGATATTCTTAGCATTGAGGCGTTAAATTGTGCCTTGCTCGTCAAGTGGCGATGGCTTTTTTTGCAATCCGGGAATGCTATATGGTGCAAAGTGATAAAAGCAATTTATGGAGATGATGGTGATATCAAATATTCAAATAATTCAAGACGTAATAAAGGGATTTGGAATCAAATTATTGAAGTAAATAATAATTTGCATGACCGAAATATTATTCATTATGATTCTATGGCTTTTAGGGTGGTAAGCGGTGACAAAGTAAAATTTTGGTTGGACAAATGGATTGGTGATAGTCCCCTGAATCTCCGGTTTAACAGATTGTTCCGTTTAGATCCTAATAACTCGTGTTTGGTAAAAGATAAGTGGCTAAATGGGGAGTGGAGATGGAATTGGAGAAGGGTTGTAAGAGGTGGTTTAGAATCGCAACAATTTCAAGAGTTATCCGGTTTGTTAACTGAAGTGCATTTGGAAGCAGGTTCCGATAAGCTTTCATGGTTTATTGGGCCTGACGTCGAGTTTTCGGTGGCACAAGCTCGTAAACATATTGATGATTGTTTATTTCCGGGTAATGATTCAATCTCTTATTGGTGTAAGGAAGTTCCAATAAAAGTTAATGTTTTTTGTTGGAGGTTGATCTTGGATCGGTTGCCTACTCGTCAGAAATTGTCTCAAAGGGGAATAGAAATCATGTCGATTGCATGTCCATGCTGTGGATATGGGATTGAGTCTTTATCTCATATTTTTTTCGAATGCTCTACTGCAAGAGATGTGTGGATATCGATCAAGAGGTGGTGTGATAATAATATTGACAATGTAAACTCTTTTGAAGATTGGTGGGCAGATTGTGATCGTCTTCCGGTTGCAAATTGTAGAAGATTGCGTCGTCAAGTAATAGGTATTACGGCTTGTTGGTGGATTTGGCGATATCGGAACTCTCTTATTTTTGATATAGGGAGTGTTAGGAAACGAGATATTTTTGATTTTATTGTCTTGTTTTCGTTTTTATGGGTGACCCACAGAAATCCAAAATGTGTGATTTCTTGGGTCGATTGGTTAAAAAACCCGTTATTGTAATTGCTAGTTTCTTGCTAGCTTTTTTATGTTAATATATTTCCGTGGGGGTCTCCGGGAGGGTGATGGCAATGCCGAAGCTCGACCCGTTGCCTCCTTTTTGCTGGTAAAAAAAAAATTGATTATTTTGTTAAGTTCAGGGTATCATGTTGCATGATTGCATCTTTAATAGTTCATGGTAGTAGATGAACTAGTTAGCCAAATTTAGAATACTAAAATGCATTTTAACCTTCATTAATTGAGTACTAAATGTTAGAAAACGACAGAGTCCGTCAAAGCTCATTCACTTTGAGTTATAGATGCAGTCTTAATTTGTATGCAATATTTTCTTTGTAAACATAATTCTATAATCTTATTAGATGAAACGATATTTCTATGTACTACTATAATTTTACGTGGATTTATAGTGTTAATGATGCGATAGAAGATGATGTCGGAAATTATGTTAACTCAAGCTCCACCCGATACTTGTCTTAAGCTTTTCTTTTTAGCTCATGTTTGATAAAAACTCGACTACGACGAATTAATTTTATTTTTAAATTTAAGTAATTTAGAAAAACCTGATACCGTTTCCTAGGGTTCACAGCAAAGTTAACAAAATCACTCGATATTCACGTGAGTAATGAAAGACAAAAAGCCATTTTCCAATTATTAACGTCTTGAAATGAATCTGAGATGTTGGGTCTAGTTGACCTTTCTTTTTAGCCATTTTCCAATTTTATTTTTACATGACTACCACCATGTGGACCTTTCCACAAAGACTAATCTACACCCCCTTGGTCCACTCATATAGTCATATTATTGTATTTATGAGAAATATAATATACTCATTTTTAACAAATTTATACAGAAATTATCATTCTAATGTCATATGACATGCATTGATTTGTGTTAGCAAATGACCCCTTATTCACAAACTAATTGTATGTATGCTATGTTACATTAAATTAATTATTAGGTTATTATCTCATTTTTTTATCTTTTATTAAATTATCGTTAAGTTTCCGGTAGAAGGTTAAAATAGATATAGAATTGTCCGGTTATTATTGTTCTTAAGTTTGTTTACTTACTTTTGATTTTATTTGAGCAATTTACCGTCCATAAAAATCATCGATGATTAATTTTATAAAAGAATGTAACATATTAGGTTTCAACATAAATAGAATGATTTCTATAGTTGTTCTAGAGTAAGTGTAATGTTTTTCTTTATAAAGTTTCCCTTTTTCGGATTCAAATTAATTTGTTTAAAGAATATCTTTAAATAAACCCAAGGTGAAAGTTGGAAAATTACCCCGTAAACGTTATCAAAGCATGTGAAGGAATATACTTTTTGTTATTTTATTAGAAAAATAAATTGCATTTTAATTAATGAAAATAAATAAATTAATTTAATGTAAAAACTCTTTTTCAACATTTCACAGTTCACACACGATCTTTCTCTCCCCCTCTCGTTATGTCTCCCTTTTACGAATCCAATTCATAAAACATCTCGTCTGTAACACTAAGGGCATGTTTGTCAATATTTTGGAAAAGCTACTTATTGATTTATTGGCTTTTTGAGAAGTCAAAATCAAAAAGTAAGAGACTTCTTAGTTCTTGATTTTGACTTCTCAAGAAGTCAATAAGACAATAAACACTTTTAAAAAACTTATCCAAACATAAACATGCCCTAACCAAACACTACCCTTCTCTTTCATTTACAACAACACCCCTTTTTCGCACCCATTTCTTAATCAATTATTGGAGAATTTAGGGCCAAATCTGAGTTTCAAGGTAAAATTACTGTATCCTTTTGATTTATGAATTATTATTACTTGCTATTTCACTTGTAATTAACTTGAATTGGGAAGCAGTCACATAATCAGCGTGTTGCAATTGCGGAAATTGGTCATTGATTTTGATTAATTTAGTGTTTTTCGTTCAATTAGGCGTTTGCGTGTCTCGATCTCCCTTGATTTTGAAAGCTTCGTGTTCTATGATTGCAATTGAATTGAAATTTAATAAAATGTGATTTGATTGTAACAATATTACGGCAACATACCGACCTGTTCTCCTTTTACTGATTTTTTTTTTTAGTTTTAACCATTTGAGATTAAACATAACATGAATCACCTCATTTCTAATTGTTTTTGTTGCAATTGCTAATTTCTAGTTATTATGATTTGCAAGCGACAATATTTTCGTTTTTTTGTAGGCTGTTAAATAAACTGACTGTGTGAATGGCTGCTTTGATAGACGGGCTCCCTGATGCAGTTGCACTCAGGTGTCTAGCCCGGGTCCCGTTCTACCTTCACCCGACACTAACCCTCGTTTCCCGTTCATGGCGAGATACGGTTCACAGCACCGAGCTTTACAAAGCCCGTGAAGAAGTCAAATCAACCGAAAATTTCTTATGCGTCTGTGCATTTGACCCTGAAAATACATGGCAGCTTTATGACCCGAACCAAGATATCTGGCTGACCCTGCCCGTACTCCCTTCACGGGTCAGAAACCTGGCCCATTTCGGTGTCGTTTCCACATCCGGGAAGCTGTTCGTTCTGGGTGGCGGTAGTGACGCGGTTGACCCGTTGACCGGTGACCAAGACGGAAGCTTTGCTACAAACGAGGTTTGGGCTTACGACCCGATTGTCAGAAAGTGGGCCCCACGGGCTCCAATGATTGTCCCACGGGCCATGTTTGCATGTTGCGTGTTGGATGGGAAGATAGTGGTGGCGGGCGGGTTCACTACGTGCCGGAAATCGATTTCGAAAGCCGAAATTTACAACCCAGAAAAAGACGCGTGGGTTTCGATCCCTGATCTAAACCACACGCATAATTCCGCGTGTTCGGGTTTGGTGATTGGTGGTAAGATGCACGTGGTTCACAAGGGTCTAACCACAGTTCAGGTTTTGGATAATGTGAAACACGGGTGGGCCGTTCACGAGCATTCATGGGCTCAGGGTCCCATGACTGTGGTTAACGATTCGTTGTTTGTAATGAGTCACGGGCTTATTTATAGGCAAGAGAAGGAGGTTAGGAAAGTGGTGATTTCGGCTTTTGAGTTCAAGAAACGGATCGGGTTTGCTATGGTGGGTTTTCGGGATGATATTTATGTGATTGGTGGGGTGATCGGGCCCGAAAGATGGAATTGTGATATTCAGAAAATGTCGGATGTCGATGTTTTGACACTCGGGAGTGAGCGTCCCGTGTGGCGGCAGGCGGCGGCAATGACACGGTGTCGGGGAACCATTCTCGGGTGTGCCGTGCTGAAAATTTAGTTGTTGGTTCTTCCTTGTTTTGTTTTTGTTTTTATATACGTTAATGAAATCTATATGGAGTTATGTTAATAAATTTATTATATGGTAATATCGTATGCCTTTTGGATACACATGATTCTTTTTTTACTGCAACGTTGCAGTGTGGATGTCTACAAACCAAAAAAAAAAAAAAAAGTTTAGAGAGTTAAATTAGTCGATTTATTATTCAGATTTCAGAGGCAATCATTCAGCTGTTCGAACAACAATTTATCATTCAAATATAGATTTAAACAGAGTCTCTGCACTATTTAAATCATTCAGATATTATTCATCTACATAATCTGAATTCAAATAGTTGTAAAATTTCTCAAATGTGCCTTCAAGCTAGTTGGGCTTTAAAAGATAAAAAATATAAGTTTTTATGTTAAAGCCCATTAAGCTTTTGATTAATGGGCTATAAACGGCCCAAAGGAGTAATTAAAAAATCAATATACCAAAATATTAAATAAAGTCGTTTTATTTGTATTTAATTAATAGATGTAAAAGCCCTCATTTTCTTTTTTACACGCCAATTTTACCTCTAAATAAGGAAAAACACCCTAACTACATCGTCGCTACTCTCCGATGCCATAGCACGCCGGTCGACGGCAGTCCGTCACCGGACTCAGCTCTTCGCCGGGATCTCCTCTGTCTGCACATGAGGTATGTTTCTCAACCTGAATTGGTTCATTTTCTTCCGTGATGCTCAAATTCTGTTCGATTTTGATGCTGGTTCCATTGGTTCAAATCTGTTGCCTGTTCGTTCGATTTGCCTTTAAATTGTTTCTCAAATTTCGCTTAAACTTGCCAACATATCCGAACCTACTATGTGTGTTGTTTGGTGAATTTGTATCTTCTCTTTGGTGAGGAATAAGATCGAGATTAGGTCATATGCTTTGAGCTAAAAAGTTAAACAGATGGCTCTCGATATAAGAACATTTACAATTTAGTTCAAATTTATGCAACTTGCTCATAATAATTTAATAAATAAATACCTAAAAACTTATCTATTGAGAAACTATTTGATTTGATTTTTTGCAGCTTGCTATTTTGGATGTAGCCCATCGTCTGTTTTTATTCGAATGGTATTGGTGGTGTAACTGTAGATTGATTTTGGTGTTTTGTTTATTATTCCTTCAATTTGATATAAGACTTTTAGTTATTGGAACATTGTTTGAAGAAATGGCAACAATTTCAGAATACGTAACTGCCAACGAGAGAGTTTTTTGGGGAGGATTTTTCATCATATTTGGCTCCACTTTCTTTGGCGGTTTTGTTTATACTGCAGTGATATCAAAGCTACTTCCTCATTCAGATAATGCTATCATTTCTGCAATACAAAACGACAGGTATGCGTATGAACAATGAACTCTAAACTCTAAAACGTTCGATTTGTTTTGGTCATTTTTTAATGTTTTTGATTTATGTTTGCAACAGGTATTATTGCTTCCTGGTGCCATTAACACTACCAGTGCTGGTGGTTGCTGTATATTTCTACTGGCTTAGCATGAAAATGTTTAAGCATGCTTGATCTTTTATTTAGGTGTCCAGGAGACCAACCGAGGTCGCGTATACTGTATAATGGTCACTTGTACATTATGCATGGTGAGTAGTACATGTATTGATAAAATTAATTTTAAAATTTAGTCGTGAGTTTTTTCACCACTACGAGGTTTAATCATGTGTTTGGTGATATTTTACAATAATGTGTGAAGACCAAGTTTCTTGACATGGGCCATGCCTCATTGTAGAGGTTACATTTTATAATAGTGTTAAAGCATATAAAACTTATAAAACATACAAATATTTTTATAACATGTGGAGTATGTATGCATATATGGCATGTGAAGCAAGTACCAATATATATATGAACATGTAAGAATGAAATATAAAAAGAAAAAGAAAAAAACTCATTTCCTAGAAAGAATCCGTTGGGAGCTTTGAAGCAAAAGAAAATCCTGCAGGGGCGACCTGAGAACACGTGACAAAGCACAAAGTACAACATGTCATTGCATATTTCACATGTGTTCTCATGTCACACCTGCTGGATGCCTTTGCGATATTGTGACATGCTCTGTTGGTTAATTATGTATTAGTTGTAGCAATAGTATGGAGAATATATAGTGATTATGTACTGCAAATTGGATGGTACTACATTCGTAATTATCAGTACAACTTGGTGTTGTACACTTGTACTACTTTTAATTCTATTGTACTTACAATTTTCTAGCCTACTCAATAGCAAATTCATGGATTTGAAATACGTCCCTACCAGTGGTTTATACTTTATACAAACTAGCAGGGTACCCGCGCAATGCGGCGGCGGGTACCCGTAACTATATTTCAAAGTGACGATAGTAACGGTGGTGGTGGCAATAGCGATGGTGATGAGTGGTGGTGCGTAGTGATGGTAGGTGCCGACATTAGTGATGGTCAAATGTAGTGATGGTAGGTCCCGACATTGGTAAGAGTTGATGATTTACACCATCGTATATTTAATGTTTTTGGGATGAATGATTATAATAACAGCCTAATGTATTAAGTGTGAGTGGTTTGAAATAAAGTGTAATGTATAGCATGTGGTTAACACATAGTGATAACTTAGGAGAGGTCTTGGGTTCGAATCTTATAAGTCGTGATTTATTATCTTTTAAGGTAAAGAACTAACTAACAAAAGTGGAAAGGTCCTTTAAATTAAGTTTAAGGAGCTCCTTAAACTTGCCTAATGTGGTAGGCCTAAATGCTTTATATAGTAGTAAGATAAGATAAGCTATGATGAAAAGAAGAAAAAAAATCATGACTAGATAAAAAGAGGTGATTTATATACACTATTAAAAGTTTAAAATCATAGATGATGACTACATCAACAATAACTTCCAAACTAATACTTTACTTGTAAAAGGCTATTAAGTGTGCAATGGTATAATCATCAAAAGCAAAAATTTAATGGTGTATACTTACCATTTTGATTGAATAATCAAACACGTTATGTTAGGCTAAAGGATATTTTAAAAGTTAGTATTTTATCATGGGATTTTCGAATATGTGTCTTAAAAGATATCATTGAAATCTTAAGTGTCTTTTATGCCTCAACATTTAATTCATCAAATTTTTTTATTTTCATAAGGGTAAAATCGATATAACACAAAGGTACTAATGACTCGTAATATTATTATACTTCAATTTAGGAAATTTTAGTTTATTAAACATTTATTATCGTATGCGGTACGTATTAGTAAAACCCTTTTATAATTGAGTTGTTAGTGAATTATTTGATTTTGGGATTTAATTAATTAACTTCTCAAAGTGTTACAAACCTGAAATTTGTGATGACTGAGTATTATTATTTTCATTTTTATTGTGTAAAATAGGAAAGAGTAATATTTAAATAATACATAAAAATACAAATAATAATACTTACCATCACCATATTGAGGCTATCTTTAAACTCATTTAAGTAGTCTTATTTAACATATTTCCTAATAAAAATACTTATAACCTTCCCATTATTTGTCATATAATAATCATCAGCATTACATATAATAATCATCAGCATTATTATTCAATTAAAAAGTATTTAATATCATTTTAGATGGTTTTTGGCCGTATCGAAATAAATGGCATTGATTTAAAAGTTAAAACCCACTTGACCACTTTGAAATGTTTGTAGTTGATTGAACTTTATTTGACATGCTTGATATAATTAGGTGACCTACATGTACATTGTAAAATGATATGCAAAAAAATTTGGGTTGCATTTTCTTTATTTATTCTGCAATTTTTTATAGGAAATGTATTCTTGTTGTAACGGTGTTCTAAGATTGCCGAGTTTTGCTCTTATTGGACGTGAACTAATCATTGTTATGATCATTTTCGAAAAATCTCCTATCTATTTGATAAATGTTTATCTAGGATGTAATCAAATCTATAGTTTCTAGAAAATCATTCGTAAGCGTTTACCACTGTAATATCAGGAAATGGTCTGTCAATTCGATTTAGTACTAGGGGGTTATTTTTACCCCATAATTTGTATGACATGTACATCTGTACAGTTAGCTGTAAAATTTAAATTGTATGATGATGCATTCAAAGTTGTGGTATTGAAATTAATTCTCTTTAGTAATTGTTGGAAGATTGGGAAACGGGCTTAACTTTATGCTCCCATTTTACGTTGTAACCCGTCATTCTTAATTTTTTTCCATTCATGTATTTATTATATTTCTGTAATTCAAATAATATTAAATTATATACCCTATTAAAATTTCATTAGGGAATTATCGGACATTGTAAAAATAATTTAATTTTAACTAGTATTATTGATCTTAAATTTATATATTACCTCCGTATCATAAGTGATACACTTCTCAAATACGGTTTTTTAGGCAAAACATTTAAATGAATATTAAGATTGATTAAAGTGTATTAGTGGATAATGAATCCTACTTCTTTGAATAAAGTGATATTAATGATTTTCAAAAATAAAAGTAAAGGTAATATAGTAATTTCACTTTATTAAAGTAGATTGTTAATGAAGGGGTCCTACTATTTTACCAAATAAAATAAGTTTTAAAAATCTATCACTTATTTTGTTTCACCCATGAATAAGAAGTATATCACTTTTAATACGGAGGTAGTAATAATTTTATAGAATACATCACATCAAAGAGGTGTGTGAGAAAAGTCACGCCATGAAACTTTAAAACGATTGTGTCCCACCTGCTTTAACACGATTCGAGCGTTCATGAATCCCGTTGGTCCCTCTTCCGCATTAGTTTGCTTATGTCATTACTTGGGTCCTACCTACTTTACTTTCCTCCCTTTTTAAAAAAATATAGTTATTTATTAAAAAAATGCGAACCCAAACAAAAGGAGCGCAAGCAAACAAAATATTACAAATCAAGTATTTTAACGCTTATTATCCTAGATTTAAAATAATTTGCTAGATGTACAGACGTTTGTGGTTAATAATTTTAATTAATATATATTGAAACCTATTTATAAGTAATTGATCATGTATTTGGAGTTGTATATTATTTTCTCATCCAAATGAAACATTCGGTATGATAAAACTTCATTTTAAATGCTAAAATTAAAAATACCATGTAATTTGGTCTTTTAGAATTTAGAGCATTCTCAGTGGTTAAGTTCTTAATAGCTTATTATTTTTAGCCAATCAACATTTCATTAAACATAGGGGATTAAAAAATACAAACATTAAAAGTAGATTAAAAGATGATTATTTTTACCACATCAACAATCAACCAACCAAAAACATTTTCATAAATTACATCTCCAATTGTTAACTTTTTCAAAAGCTTTTTCTTTTACAATATTTATAATATACATTTATCTATCTCAAATGTTTTATAATTCTCATACATATTGTTTGACATTTTTTTGACATCTTACTAAATATGATATTTTTTAAAATGTCTTATACAAAAAATATTATAATAATTGACATTAAAATATTATATAATTTATTTATTAATTAATAAAAATATAATAAACATTCTATATATAATATATCTAAGATTTATAATAAAAACTTATTAAACACAGGGGATTATAAAGGACAAACATTAAAATTTGGTTAAAATGTTAGTAGAAAAAAACTCATTGCAATAAGCTTTTGAAAAGCTAACTATTCTAATGGTAAAAAATCTTTCAAAGACTTATTGAAATAGTAAAAAGCTTTTAAAAAAGCTTCCATTAGAGATGCTCTTAGTAGAAAAAAAAATCTTTCTAATAAGCTTATAAAAAACTTGTTATTCCAATTGTAAAAAGTCATTAAAAGACTTATTATAATAATTATAAGCTATTGAAAAAGCTATCATTACATAGATTAGATGCTTTATGAAATACTTCAGTTTTGATATATTTATAATTTTAATTCATATTTATGAAATATAATTACTTAAAGTATTTAACATTTATAGGTCAATTTCACATTTTTCATAAAAGCTGATAGGTCCAAACCAGTCTTCTTTCATGCTTAAATTTATCCCATGTTTTCTTTCCCTTTTGTAACTTTTTGAAGCTTGAAAAAAGTGAGGCTTTTGATCAATCATTGCATAAAACCATAAACCACTTTCTTCCCATTTTCACGAATTAATTTCTACTTGTTCACAAATTCATGATCACTCTCTTTCTGTAATTGAATTCAAGTGAGCTTCAATGGCTGCTACCCAAAATCCCACCAAAGCAGTTTCATCTTTTCTTATTTCTCCAAGGTTCTTCAATAGCTTCTTCATGGCAAAAAATTCTTATGAAGCAGAATCATCACCAACCTCAGTTCTTGACAATAAACAATTTTTTACAAAATTTGGAACTAACCCATTTGGATTCAATCAAAACCCAGTAAAACCCAGAAAAATCTCTGAAGAAATCAAAAACCCATCTGAGAAATTTGAATCTGAAAACGGAATTGCTCTTGCTTTACTTCAAGAAAATCCTAACGATTGTATTTGTAAACCTAATGCTGTCAGCCGAAAGGTTTTGTTTGCATCAAACTTAAAGATTCAAATTCCATCGCACCCACCATCCGACCCGTTTCCAAACGGTTCATTAGAAGATTCTTATGATTTTGGAATCAATACCCGACATTTGCAGTTTCCGGGTCATTTGACTCCAAGTGGATCCGGGTCTTCTCGAGCTTCAACGGAAGGTTTGTCTTTAAGTGAGATGGAGCTCTCAGAGGAGTACACAAGAGTAATCTCATACGGGTATAACCCGAAAACGACCCATATTTATGATAATTGTGTTGTGAAGTGTTGTTGTGAAGTTGTTCAATCGGATCCTGACCCGAAATCACCATGGCAGAGCTTTCTTAGTTTCTGCCATACTTGCAAGAAGAATCTTAAAGATGATTGTGACATTTTTATGTACAGGTTCGTCTTAAATTTGATGTTTTTTGTTCAATTTACAGAAAAAAGTTTTGTGCTTGATGATGATGATGATGAAGAAAAATGTTAATTTATTTATGTGATTGAATGATGATTTCAGGGGTGAGAAAGCTTTTTGCAGTGAAGAATGCAGATGTAAAGAAATGATTTTGGATGGGTTTATGAGCTCAGAGTAATTGTGTCAATGACTACCTAACCCTTTGCAACTTTCTACATGAAGTTGGATTCAATAATCTAGTTTATTTGACCATGATAAGAGCTCATCTAGTTAAACTTTCTTTTGTTAGTGTTCTTGAAGTGTAAATTAGTTTTCATGAATTCAATAAAAAGTGAAAAAGTATTTAAAGGTTAGTTGGTGTACTTGATGATTTCCTTAACAACAGAACTATATGTTTCCATCTACTTTTCACAATCATAAACAAGTACTCCCTCCGTCCCACAAAAAACTTCTCATTTGAGATGGGCACAAGTTTTAAGGTGATAGTTAGTGGTGGGGTCATTGACAATAATTTTAATTAAAATATAAGATTTATTTGGAGAGAGAAAGATAGTTAGTGGATAGTTAGTGGTATGGTCCTTAGTAATAATAGTATTTTATTGAAATGAGAAGTTTTTTGTGGGACAAAAATTTAGGGTGAAATGGGAATTTTTTTGTGGGACGGAGGGAGTATTAATCAGCAATCATAATATCCATGGTTATTATCAAATATTTATACAGAAGAATTTACCTATATACAATTTTACCATAGTAATAATTAGTACTTCAAAATAAGTGATACACTTTAGATTTCACGATTTTTGAGGTAAAAGTTTATAATTATGATTAAATTAGATTAATTGGATGGTTAGTGAGAAATGGGCCCCACACATTTTGAATAAAGTGTAGTTAATGATGTTTAAAGTAAAAAGTAAGGGTAAAGAGGTCATTTCACCTTTTAAAGTAGATAGTTAGTGGGTGTGGGCCCTACTATTTTTTGTCAAATAAGGAAATTTTTCAAAGTGTATCACTTATTTTGATACACCCAAAAAAGGAAAGTGTATCACTTATTTTGAATCGGATGAAGTATATGGTACTGTTCATTAGAGCTACAAACGGAACGGCGGAAGGAAAGAACGGGGTTTACCATAGTATATTATAGTATCAATAAAAAATGGGTTTTAGTTGTATGTGGGAACATCTGTATGATTGCTCTGGAATGTACTTCCTCCGATTCAAAATAAGTGCTACACTTTTCATAAATGGGTGATTCAAAATAAGTGCTACACTTTCCATAAATGACAAAAAATAATAGAACCCACACCAACTAACTATCTACTTTAACAAAGTGAAATGACTCATTTATCCTTACTTTTTACTTTTAAACATCATTAACCCCACTTTATTCAAAGAGTGTGGGACCCATTATCCACTAATCATTCAATTAATCTAATTTAACAATCATTATATTATTTTACTTCAAAAACTGTGAAAGTAAAGTATATTATTTTGAATCGGAGGAAGTAGATTCTTTAAAACCATTTTCAACTTTAATATTAAAAAGAATTATCAAACATTGTCAACCATCAAATAGCAAACACATTGCTAGAGTGATGCTTAGAGTCATTTGCTTAAAAAATGGGTCAAAAAACAGCATTATTTGTGCATTTCTGATGCATTTGGCATCATTTAAGCAAATGACTCTGCTTAGAGTCATTTGCTTAAATGATATCAAATGCATCAGAATTGCACAAATAATGCTGTTTTTTGATCCATTTCAAAAATAGTGCTATCCCACTTTTGGAAACCCGGATCCCCCATAATCCCCTACTTGAAAACCCGGATCCTACAATTTTCTGTTTTTTGTACTGATTTTTGGTACTTTTTGTACTTGTCCGATACAGGGTACATTCCCACACCCCAAAACCTGGATCCCATAGTAACCCACACCACAAAACCCGGATCCTCTAGGGGTATCCCACATTTGTAATCCCGGATCCCCTAGGGGTATCCCCTAGTGATGATCGTTTACTATTTCCAAATACCACGATCAGAGTCTACTTTCCAGAAATTAGAGTTAACAAGGATACATGTAATTGTGCGTATTAAATAAGCAGAAATTTAGTTACGTAAGTTAATGTATATGATCATATTGTAAACTAATCATCTGCGCTGCTGAATTTGACAGATTCTTTTATGTTAAGAAGTACTACTTTTGTTGTTGAATATGCTGCAAAACTAGATTAATTGTATTATCTTAAATACTCGGTAATGATCTCCAAAAAAAAACTTACTATACCTGTTTTGCTATCACATTCGGAATTATAGCAAAGGTATAATTGGTAGAACATACAAAAACTAATAGATCAATAATAAATGGAAATTACAAAAATCATTATCACTATTACGTTTGTTCTTAACCGATTATGTTGTGGTGTACAGAACGAGTTAAAGGTTGCTTTACATGGAAGGATTAGGGGGTGATGCTGCCATCCAATTGGCACCATTAACAAAGTGGAAAACCGAATTCTCAAGAAAATTTCAGTTTTATTTGGATAAATCAACACCTCTTCCTGTTCATAGGTGGTTGGGGACACTTGCTGTTGCATCGGTTTATGTGTTACGAGTTTATTGTGTTGAAGGATTTTATATCATATCTTATGGTCTTGAATTTATATCTTGAATCTGCTGATTGGATTTCTCTCACCAAAAGTCGATCCTGAACCGGAAGCTTTAGATGGTGCTTCTTTGCCTACTAAAGAATCTGATGAATTTAGGCCTTTTATTCGCCGACTTCCTGAATTCAAGTTTTGGTCAGTACAAAATTTCATAATATATAAGTTTAAAATTTAAATAACTAATTTTATTCATAATATCAGGTATGCAATCACAAAAGCTTTCATTGTAGCTTTCTTGATGACATTCTTTTCTCTATTTGATGTTCCTGTTTTCTGGCCAATTATTCTCTGCTATTGGATTGTCCTTTTTGCCCTCACAATGAAGCGCCAAATCATGCACATGATTAAACACAAATATGTCCCATTCAACATCGGAAAACAGGTCACAAATCTTAATTTCCAATAAATTAAATGCCAACAATATATTAACTCATATTTTATGCTAATTTTTTATAAAATTTGACAGAAATATGGCGGAAGGAAGTCACCTGCAGATGGTGGATCACCAATTCACCGAAGTTGAAAGTAAAATTCAAGATAGCATTTGTTGTATTTTTTTGCTATCAATGGTTTGTTAAGGCATTGTGTTTGTTTTATAAGCTGGCGACAGGAGCAAAGGGGATCCGAGTTTCCGGGTATGGGATACCCCTAGGGTATCCGGGATTCCAAGTGTGGGATACCCCTAGGGGACCGGGATTACAAATGTGGGATACCCCTAGGGGATCCGGGTTTTGTGGTGTGGGTCCGGGTTTTAGGGTGTGGGAATGTACCCTGTGTCGGACAAGTACAGAAAATACTAAAAACCAGTACAAAAAATAGAAAATTGTGGGATCCGGGTTTTCAAGTAGGGGATTATGGGGGATCCGGGTTTCCAAAGGTGGGATAGCATTATTTTTGAAATGGGTCAAAAAACAGCATTATTTGTGCATTTCTGATGCATTTGACATCATTTAAGCAAATGACTCTGCTTAATTCTGCGTTGTCTAACTTACGCTTAAAGTACAATCTTAGTGATGTTATGTTACTATAAAATTATAAATTTGCTTCTGCTAGCTAATTACTTCTTCCGTTTCAAAATAAATGATACATTTTCCATTTTAAGATGTTTCAAAATAAATGATTTATTTTAAAAACTTACTATATTTAATAAAAAATAGTAGGACTCACAACCCACTAACTATCTCATTTAATATAGTAAAATGAGTAAATGACACATTACCCTTACTTTTATTTTTGAACATTAACTTCACTTAAATCAAAATATGTGAGACTCATTCTTCACAAACTATCTACTTTAATCTAAGTAAGTGAAGTTACTTATTCCCCACGTGAAAGGCAAATTACATTACTTAATTTTGAACGGAGGAAGTATAAATAAATGGTCATATAATGTCATTAGTGAGCTTGAAACAAGCCCTAATTATGAATGTCATCCAAACAACCATTTATAAAATCATACCGATTATCAACCAAACACGGGCTCAGAATCGCAAGCTAAAAAAAGATAATACACAATTGGCATTAACCAGAAAGTACTTGAAACCAAAGTCATTTCATGAAACAAAACAAAACAACACAAAAGACAAACATAACCTTCAAACAGAGTCTTGCTCAGAAAGTAAAAAAACAAAAAAAACAAAGTGTTTTGCACCTGAAGATGCTTTGTCTCCAATTGGCTACTTCCACTGCAATGGATCCATCATATAATATATGTTAGGTTATGTATAATTACATTTCATCAGATCAAATTATGAAAAACTTAACCAACCTTAACGGAAGTTTTGCTCAATGAGTTCAAATCTACAACTGACCAACTTTGTAACAACAGCTTTTCATGAAGAGTGAAGATGTTTTACCTGCCATATGACCAACTATAAGTTAGAATAAACAATTATAATATATATTTTATATTAATATTAATATTAAGAATTTCAAAAAACCTCACCTTCAAGTAGCTTGGCAAGATCTTGACCAAAAGAACAGTGGCATTGACCTTCTTCCTAAAAAGCAGCAAACCCGTACACAACAACAACCGACCTATTTTACTTTTACTTTGAAACCTTCCCACTTTTCTCTCTTAAAAACCAGAAAAGATGGTGAAGAGTTAACCCTAAACAACACTTTTGAGAATTCTATTTCTATCTTATACAAAATAAATTAGAAAAAGAAAACGTGAAAACCGAAAAAGATTACGACAAGAAACTATTGGAAACGAAACAGATCATTAGCCACTGCCTCAACAATACATGTCCCACTGATCTCCCAAGAAACTTTAACTAACTTCAACAACCACACAACCCGATTTACAACCAACATATGATCCTGCCAAAATGTCACAGAAATCCCAACTTCCATATCCAAGAAAACTTAAACAAGTACTAAACAGCCAAACCCTTTTTACATCCATGGCTGCTTAAGTGGCACACGATCCACCATTAAAATGTACCATAAACCCCATTCCCACCTTTGATTCCAAATAAACTTCCAAATACTGATCAACGGCTACCAAATAGCATCATTCTCAATTCCCACCTTTAATTCCCAACAAACTTCAAGAAGTTATGAATATGTATCGAATTTCAGAATGTTATTCTACCACTAAGTGACCAAACAGCCACCAGTATCCGATCCCAAAGTAAACAACTGACTTATTCATTCTATATACAACCTAAAACTAAAAATACTGAAAGAAAGTAGATATTTTTATTTACAGGAGTGATTGACCACTCCTAAAATGTCACTCATCGAGATTTAGAATGCGACGAAGAGTCTTGGTCGCAAACTCATCGTCACTGTTGTTAAAAAAGTCTCTATGAGAAGACTTATGGTGCACCCTTGTAGGTGAAGGTGGAGCAGATTTGGCAACAGGGGTTAACAGATCAATTTCAGAAGCTGAAACTGAAGGCAGTTCAAGAGAAACAGTCCTTTTTGGCTTGATTGAGAATTTAGGTATAGGTAAAGAGATTGGAGGTGGTGAATTTGAATAAGCAGGTCCAGCCCAAAGCTCAGAGTAAAAGAAATTATCATAAGAAGGCTTTCTGTTATCCTTAAGAGAATAATCAACATGTTTGATATCAAGCGGGATTGGAACAGAGTTACTTTTTGTAATTCGCTTTGTGTGTTTGGGGTTTTGGTCAGAATGGAAGTGTTTTTTCACATTAGATGTGGTTACAGGTGGTGTTTTAGGTGAAGTAGGTGAGGACTGTTTGGTAACAGGTGTAGAACGAGACTTCTGCGGGTTTGGAACTGGAAGTATACCTGAACCGGATTGAAATGTACGGCAATTGATTTCTCTGTAAAAATTCTTTGAGGGATACGAACCAAACGAACCATGATTTCGGCCTCTACTTCTGCTATGAAATTGTTCCTGCTGCGAAAAAATCACAAGCGTCTCCATTTCTGAGTCTATCCACCGAGTAACTAACTCAAATTACAAACACTAGTACGCGATTAGCCTTGAAAGGTAAATTGAAAACCAGATCTAAACAAACGGTTGGTTTTTTAGATCTTCTCCACAGCCAACCGAACTTTAGCAGAACGTCGTTAATTTTAGTGAAACCAAACCAAACAGAGAACATATACGTGTATAAATCGTCGATCAAACAACAAGATCTATACAAAATCGAACATGTACACCGAATAAATACATACTTAAAATAACGAAAAAATTGCAAAAACTTCAAATTAATAGATCGATTTACCTGAAGAGAGACGACAAGATTCAGATCTATCACTTTGTATCACTAATCTGTGAGTTTTGGTATGTTATGTTAGCAGCAAATCTCAATAATTTTGAGTTAGAATGCCTTTGATGCCCGTGAGAGCTTTGGGAAATATGAGAGAGAAATATATCAGACAAAAACGGATCTGAAATTACTCAGAGTCTTAATTAAGGGGGTTCGATACGTCCGCCTATTATTTACTCACTGGTGGCTCCCTTGATGGCCCACACGTCCTGTCCCCCTGTAAACCTGTATGACGTGTCTGCTACCAAATTACCAAAATGACCCACCTTTAAATTTGAAAAACAAGCAACCGTCGGCTAGCTCTTTTTAAATTAAAGCTAAATTTTTTCAGGGATGAGCATAGAACGGTTTGAGGGGTTTTAATTAAAATCAAACTCCGGCCCAAAAGTTCGGGTTTTAAAATTTACATCCCGGTCGGTTTCGGTTTTGTTTTTCGGTTTTTTCGATTCGGTTACGGGTTTTGTTTCGGTTTTTTGTTTTCCTGTAAAACTTACCAATATGTTACCTTAAAAACTATTATTATTATTCAAACTCCCAAACCTTCACACATTTTGTTATAAATAAAAAACCACTAGTAAATTTAATATAATATAATAATAAATTTAACTAAATAAGATTAATAATAGAAATATTTTTATTTAAATAATAATTATATGTCAAATCTTTTTTAAATATAATAATATATTTATAAAATTTGACGATATATATTGGCGGGGCGTGGCAGGGTTTTCGGTCGGGTTTTATCATGTGCCCCGAAACCCGCCCCAAACATTTGGGTTTTTCCAAATATCAAAACCGTTGACATCAGTTTTTCATATGGTTCGGTTTTTTCGTGGCGGTTTTTTCGGGATTTTCGGTTTCGATTCGGTTTTTCGGTTTTTATGCTCACCCCTAATTTTTTTAAGGAAAATCCAAAACAATATTTTTGGTCAATGTTTAAGAACAAATTTTATATTTAAAAAAATTATTAAATAACTAATAAAAATCATCCTCATTAATTTTATTAACCACTCATGCTTGCTTAATTGTACATTAACCATTTAAGCTTCCCTTTCAGGCAATGCTTAGCGAAACCTTTTTAAAAAAATAATATAGTGGATTTATGTGTCACATTAATATACATAACTTGTTGGATTATGTTGAGTAGTTTCACCACCTCAGTTGCAGAAAAACCAAATGTATCATACCTAAAAGGAATAAGTATGTGTTGATTGCATGATTTCTCAGGTTTCATTACTTTGCATGAGGGGCCTTTCAAAATAGTTTTTTTTTTCTTAATGTAATACTTTGATCACTAAAACTCACGAGAGGAGAAACTCTTGTTAGATCAACTCCTTCCAACTTATCCAAAAACTAAAATGTCAATCTGTCTAAGTGTGAATTCTCTAACCAACGGGTCAGTTAAAAAACTCACAGATACTTCTTTTCCAAAAACTAAAATATGAATATTCTTATTAAAAAACTATAATAAGAAAATTTAGTATTTTTCAATAACACTTGAAATTGAATTATTGTTAATAGTTTTCTAAAGGTCCATTTAAAATTCTTTTCATGTGTAAACCTATCTTTAAGCTTTTATTACTCCTTTGATATTTTCATTATGTCGACCTGGAAACCAACCAAATACTCTACGTGTTGAACAAATCTTTTAAAATCTTTTACGTCCAAGTTTTCCAAATATTTTACTCCTATAATTTTTCTCACTAGTCAATAGTCATATAATTGAACGCGTATACTAATAATTTATTTTAAGTTACTTTAATTTAATTTATTTCAAGTATTTCATTTCCATATGTATTAGGTGTTATAAAACAAACCATTAAAGAGAACAAGTTTGAGTTAATTGGGACATTAAAAACTACAAGTTGTAACACCTCAAAATTTGAACCATTTTTTTTCAACACATGTGGAAGCGTTTCAAAATTACACATATATAACTTGTTACTAGCTACATAACCCGCCCGATGGGCGGGTATGCTTCAAAATTTAGTATGTAGAAAAATCCCAACAAATATTAATAATTTTACAAATGACATAATAATGTTGTAGCTGTAATGATGAATTTGTGGAAAAAATCGATACATTAAGAAATGTTACATAAAAAAAATCATAAAGGTTTAGTAACAATATATTAATTACCGCCAAAAATCATACATTTTTTTTGTGCGGAATTGCTGTGTTAAAATAGTTTATACATTTTAATTAGTATAATATACAAATGGCCTCATCTAAAATGGTTTATAATTTTATTAATAAATTGGACATCTTTTTCACCATTACCCCGATTGGGACAAGGTGGGCCCTTCAGCCTGTTTATTTGATCCGAATACCCCTTTACATTTTAGCCCATTAGCTTCAAAGAGGTGTGATTTGGTTTTGTGTGAAAATAGCGAAAGAAAAAGGGAAATGGAAAGGAAGAGTAACCGAACCACAATCAGTTGCAGAATCAGGCTCCGGCGACTTCCATTTTGACAGATTTATTTCTTAATTCGATTCAAGAAACTATTATCTGAATGGTTCAACGATTTACAGTCTTCGCTAGGGTTATTGCAGAAAGAATCCAAATCTGTTCGTCGTTAGATCTGAACAATAATAGGCCTTTGATTCAACTGCTGAAAGACAAGGTTAGTTTTAATATTTTCATTCAACCAAAACAAACGGTATTTGTTAAAATTGTAAAAATTAAGTGGTGGCATGTATTCGATTTGCTATTTCGATCTGCCGTGTGCAAGTTCGATCTGTCGTGTGCAAGTTAAAATCGTTAAAATTTCTAATTGTTAGTGTTGGGTTAAAATACAATGATGACTTTTATTTATCCACAATTCCAGATTACTCAAATTTAAGATAAAAAACTTAAAATATAAAAAACTTCAAAAATAACAAATCATAAATAAAATAACAAATTAGCAAATTTGGCCAAGTTATGGTACGACCTTAGGATTATGGTTTGTGTTTCAGTTATGTAGGTAATTTTGATGAAACATAAATGGATCATGTACCATCTTTGACTATTTTAGTCAAAGTTTTAAAAAATTTGTTAAAATTTTAAAAAAAAATAAATTTTTAGGGGTTATGGTTTAATGTAAGGATTGCTCTGAGGGTTTATGCCTAAATATTGACTACACATGTTGACTATAAAAAGTCAAACACTTTGAATTATCTGGCATTGTTGACTTGCTGAAAAGTCAAAGCTACTTAAAATTGGTAAAAACAAAATCAGATGTAACCCTAAAAATTAAGGGTTAAGGTTAACCCTAATTTTTACCCATATGAAAAATTGAAAAAATAAAAAGCACTGATACAATTTAACCAGGTTACATCAATATGCAGTATTAGGGGTTACATTTGATATGAATACATTTTTTTTTATGTACCCACCACTGCATTATTAGGGTCGACCATAACTGCTGATTATTTGAAAATGCTGCAAAAAAATTTATCAAATTTTGGAAAATTTTAAAAAAACAGATTTACATTGCCCAAATGTGAAAGTCTTTAAATTATTGCAGTTTTTTGCAGTGTAATATACTGGAAAAAAGTTATGAGCTTTTTTTCAGAATGAACCGGTATTAAAAAAAATTATTTGCTGTTACAAATACTACAGTTTAAGAAAATTTTAAAAATATCCAGTTTTAAACCGTGACTACTGCAAATAGTATTTAAATCTGTGAGATACAGCAGCATTTTATTGTATTTGTAGTATAACACAGATTTAATCAGAACATAACATTAAGTTTTAAAAGTATTGTCTAGAAACTGACCTTGAGTGCTTTGTTTTTGCAGAGAATAATGGTGTGAATCCTTGTAGACGCTAAAATAACATCGGGTAAGGTGATTAATATTATTTAAACAGGTCGATGAATTAGTAAACTGCATTTACCGTGATTCAAGGATTTATTTTAGGATATGATCAAATATTTAAAAACAGTATATTCCTTTTGGAAAAGGAGATAATACATCGAAATCATCTTTTAAAAACTAATTGCCTTTTATTCGATTTGTTGTTGAAATTAAGCCAAATGACAGGCTGCATTCCTCAACCATACCATATTTGGACGCCTTAAATTCCGGTTTAGCATTAACTGATTAATCCTGCCCTATTGACTTGTCGTTGAGGAATGGTTGTATGGTTGGACCAATGAGAGATTTACAGGTGGCATTTTCGGCCAATCAGGATCGAGCATTGTGCTGAGGTGTCGTACAATAATGGGGTGTAGCTAGCTTTTTTTAATTTGACCCATATGGATTAAACATAACCCGGATTGACCCGTTTGTACCAATATACTTCAAAATTGCCACCTCTGTCATCCACTAACTTATCTTATTTCGCCCATTTAAAACATAACTCGTCCTGACAGGTTTGGGTACGTAGAATTATATAACGATCCCTAAATTCAACTAAATATTTCATGAAAAAGTTGAGTTCTTATACTCACCATATCCATGTTAATGTAACGTTCAATTTGTG
This sequence comes from Calendula officinalis, assembly GCA_963853835.1. NCBI lineage: Eukaryota > Viridiplantae > Streptophyta > Magnoliopsida > Asterales > Asteraceae > Calendula > Calendula officinalis. The sequence continues at coordinate 26,045,166 of OY970825.1, forward strand.
TGTCTTCGTATAACCTGTTCACGTAAATCCAATTAAAAATTAATAACTATTTCATAACACATGTGGAGCAAGTTGGTGGCAAAACAACCAGGTCGGACATGTTCGGGTTAAAAAAAAGAGAAATACATACGACAAGATAAGGACAATCATCTTGCTTGTACATAATCCAAGCGACACTAGTATCCAACCCTAATGCCGTTTTAGCTGCCCATGTTAAGTAAGCATGAACACCTGCTCCAAACGATGCTTGACTGTTTGCCCCATATTCATTCTCTAACTGCCCCATTTACCAAATTCTATATAAGAACCATGACTATTTGTATTTTGTACATTTTTTAATCTTTATATCCCTAACATAATAGATATTGGTAAATGGTATAAATGAAAGAAATCTTGCTTTAAAAAAATCACAAAACCAAAGAGATGGTGATTTTCACAGAACCAATGAAGTTTTGACTCTGGATAATTTTCAACTGTTACAAATAACAATTAAGTTTTTGTCAATATGACTCACCACGAATTACTATCATGAAATACTTTCACATTCGTTGCTAAAAATTCCAAATTCTATAGTCATGTATTAATCAACTAAAGACACGTCAAAATCAACGATGAGAAATACAGGCAAATATAGGCATTAAACATGGTTGAACCAAAACTCGCTGATTTCCTTGAAAGGCAACTATAAGACTTCAAATTATCATCTTATGTGCGAATATAGGCATTAAACTCAACTCTACGGACCAGATCAATATGTTCATCAGGTCATGGCCCAATAACGAAATTGTGGTATAATCTGTAAATGGAAGTAACACACAATTTATGTGTTCAGTTCACCGATAAACAAAGTTAGTTTGACTAAAAGTTTAATTTACATATTAGTTTCTTACTGACCTCGCCAAACAGAAGAATTATTGTGAATGAAATTAGAATAACAGCCGCAAGATGTGACCAGATGTATCAATATCAAATTTAAACTGTTTTTGTAACAACTTTCTAGAACAAAATTACAGCAAAATATAAAAATGAAAACTACATCCATTTCAACAGCATTACAAATAAAATGTTGTCTTCTAACCACTGGAAAATTGGAAAACAATCAAGATTAGTTACATTAGAAGCATCTATTAAATAACTTATTGTAAGCATCAAGTTTGAGTTGAAATAACATAAACACTAATATGTTTGAATTTCATAACGATCCAAAGTTTGTATCATCTAACCTAAATTCTGTTCCATTTAGGCTTCATATACAATAATATCAGTTTGAATACATGTGTACCATCTACATCATAAGTGGAATAACTTATTCTCTCTATTTCACCCAATGTGTACCATTTACATCACGAAAAATTGAAAGTCCATACGAAATTACAAAATTAAAACCTAGAATTAACGATTGAAACCTAATAACTCAAGTATAAAATTCTAAAGCAATAATCAGAACATAGAAGATTCATGAACTAAAAAGAGAGTTCCAAACATTTATCAAAATAATAAGATGAATTTTACCTATTTAACTGTAGGAAACGATGGGAGGAAGAGAGCGCGGAGGAGGCAGGCTATAGCGCTATACAATTTAATAATAATAATATAATTAAACAAAAAAAATTAATCAAAACCTACCTTAATTTGATGCATTCTCAGGAGATTTGCTAAAGGAGAAAAAACTGTAGTGTTTCCACTGCAATGCGAGACTGTACTAACGTAAGATTTTAATTAACACAATAAAAAACAAAAAACCTATAGTGAAGTTTCAAGTAGATAGCATCTACAACTTCGACAGGGGTTCAATGATTTTGATGAGTAAGGTTTCGTAAATTGATCGAAAACAAAGAAGGACATCTGATTATTAGGGTCTCGTGATTGTTGGTAGACGAAGATGATAGCGATGTATAAAGAAACATAGAGTTTCCAGAGATAAGATGGAGAGAATACTAAAGAATCGGGTGTTTCAAATTTGAAGTATATCTTGCTCAAGAAGATATGCAAATAATCGTGCCCTATTGAATTATCGTTGAGGAATGGTTGTATGGTTGGACCAATGAGAGATTTACAGGTGGCATTTTCGGCCAGTCAGGATCGAGCATTGTGCTGAGGTGTCGTACAATAATGGGGTGTAGTCTCATATATAGGTTAAGATTCACAAGTTATAAAAAAAACATAAGATGTATAATTTTACAAAAGTTAACTTTCTAAAACAGTGTTACTTAACATTACGGCTCGACATCAAAATAATTTCTTCAAGTCTTGGTCAATCATTCCTAAACTTAATCTCCAAAAGACCCGTCCAACTACAACCTGTAAAAGATTCAACATAGTGGGGGATTAGCACGAAGCTAAGTGAATGAAAATATAACATTTTATATTGTCTAAGTACAACAATCTCGTTTCACAACCTTCGCAGATTCACAATCTTTACAGATTCACAATCTTTATAGATTCACAATCTTTACAGATTCACAAATAACGAGAGGTACGGCGGTTTTGCAGAACCTTACAACTGTTGTGGGCCTAACAACAGTTTACCATAGCCCTTTTACTCATTAGCAATGGTAAAGCTTCCTTAAGACACAACGAATATGCCAAGGTACAATTACCGTTATCTAACAGTAAACGAAAGCCCAGCCACCCAGTCAAGCTGCCTCTATACTTTTTCATGTGCACATATCGATTAATTAACACATAGCCAGTTAATTAACATATACCATTAATACCGGTCCTGAAATAACGAAGCAGTTTAATGAATCAGCACTAACTGATCAGCATTACTGAATCAGCACTAACTGATCAGCACTAACGGGGTCAGCACTAACGGGATCAGCACTAACGGGATCAGCACTAACTGATCAGCACTAACTGATCAGCACTAACGGGGTCAGAACTAACTGATCAGCACTAACGGGGTCAGCACTAACTGATCAGCACTAACGGAGTCAGCACTAACGGGGTCAGCACTAACGGAATCAGCATTAAACACTTTCAATTGCAACCAAAACCATTGCAATTTAAACAATACAAAGATTATAAATCCACTCACCTTTGTCAAGTCTCTTTCCACTCAGTTGTCTAATATCACTGAGCCTCTTTCCTTTTCCTGATAATTAAAACAATACCCGAATTAGTACCAATTTGACCCGAAAATACCAACTAACATTTCATGGTATTAATAACAAGTTTTGTGCTATTACTTGCAACAATTACCACTTTAACTTCATTGAAATCAAAGTTCAACTAACAATCTTGCTTGTTGTTCATACTTCATTACCATTTTGACCATTTAACTTATTTGACTTTTTTGACATATTTAAAGTTAAAGTCAAGCATCAATGTTTAACTAACTCACTTTCTAGCCATTGTTACAAATAAGTCAAAATACATATTTCAAGTTAGAACACAACTTACAGTTTTTTAACATGCCACATTATCTACAACGATTATTTACATGCTCATCTAATTATTCCAATAATCATATAATATTTTATAATATCAAATACATAATTTAATATTTTAACAATTTCATGAAAATACTAAGATTGTCTCAATACTAAGCAGTTTGTGACTAAACCACAAATTCCATGTTGTACTTAATTTCCACCTAATAGCCATTATCTTAACACAACAATTAACTTAGAACAATCACGCCAAGCATAAAACTTCATCCTTCAAAATTAATGTTTATACCAATTTCTCCAAAAATCACTCTTAAATTGACTGCTAGACAAATCATCAAACTAAAATGACATTTAACAAGGTATTCATAAAATATATCAATAACCATTAGCAACTAACAAAAGAGATACCAATTTAATCATTTTATAAGAATTTCATCATACACCCAAAATCTAGGTTAAGCTTCTAATAAGAAATCAAGAACACTAATTAAAGAGAAAATTCTTACTTTAATCAAGCTTCAATTATAGATTATAATCGGGATCTCTAGCTTTTCTTCGTCATTTACAACAAGAATTTACGTACATACACTAAAAGATGGAGAATAATTAAAAATGTATATATTTGGGTTTTCTTTTGGATGGAACACGTACAAGAAAAAGAGGGGGACAACACATCCTCAACTTCTCATACACACACACGTGTATAGTTGAAAAAGGAGGTAGGTTTCATTAAACTTATAGTACAAATACTTGTTATCTTATTTACATTTAATTTATTTAAAATACCTAGTTAACTCTGTTTCCAATAATGAAGATATATTTAGTTAGTTGGTTAAAAAATGAATCTAATGATATAAAAATCATTAAAATACCTAAATATTATAATTTCAACTATTTTTAACCCTTTGATTAAAATATCAATTAATTCAAATATATTATTTAATATTATTATCACTTACCGAAAGTGATAAAACACTATGCTGGGTTTCAGAGTGTTACACAAGTAATACTTAATATTAGGTGAAAGTTTGAGCTGAAAAAATAAAATGTTAATGAAAATCAACTAAAATCAAATTAAACTGAACTGAAAATTTGTAATCAGTTCAGTTTTGATTTTGAAAATTTATCTTTTTCAGTTTCAGTTTTACGGTTTTAGTTCTATCCTCAATAGAGATGAATATTTAGGTTAAATACTGAACTAACTAAAACCGAAAAAGTATAGTGATTCGTTTTCAATTTGAAATTCTTTACTTTCAGTTCCACTTCTATTAATTTTAATTCGATCTGATTAAATTCGGTTCGATTTCTACACCGTGTTTCCGATGTAAATATCCCTGCTTATCCGATAGATTTGTGTGCAACACAAAACTATCCACGTCTATTGGATTACTGACACGTGTTTGACCACTAGTCTTATGTGGCAAACCTCAAACTGATGTGCCAATCCAAATCACCCTCCACGTGTCAATTCCGGCTCACAATTTCCAACAACAATCCATCCACTTCATATATACACCATTTCGTTCCCACTTAACGACAACACGGATCAACTCTCAGTTTTCTAATTTCTACGACGACAATGAGTCAAGAACAACCACGACGACGTCAAGCTGATCAACAGCAGGAGCCCATCAAATACGGCGACGTTTTCCATGTCTCCGGAGACTTGGCCAAGAAACTGATCACTCCACAAGATGCTGCCACCATGCAAGCCGCCGAGAACATGCTTCTTGGTAAGACCAAAAAAAGCGGACCTGCTGCGGTCATGCAGTCTGCTGCTTCCGTCAATGAAAACCGCGGCGTTGTAGGCCATTATGACGTCAAAGATCAAGATGTCACCGTCTCACACACCGAAATCGACGGCCGTCACATCATAACTGAATCCGTCGGCGGCCAGGCAACAAAATAAAAAATTTCATAATTTATCGTCTTTACGACGGAGTTCATACCTAATACGAAATTTAATTTGAAATTTGATTTTGACGTCAGGTGGTGGGACAGTATGTACGGACAGATCCAACATCAGCTCCGGTAGGAGATGAGCAGGTTACTATCGGAGAAGCATTGGAGGCAGCTGCTATATCTGCCGGAGAGAAACCGGTAGAGCAGAGTGATGCCGCCGCGATACAAGCGGCGGAAGTTCGTGCAACGGGTCGTATGCAGGTGATGCCAGATGGGGTGGCGGCGAAAGCTCAGGCGGCGGCGTCACAAAATGCTCGAACTATGCGTGATGAGGATAAAACAAAACTCGGAGATGTGTTGGCGGCGAGTGTTATTTATAAATTAATATAGATTTTTGTAATATATTAATTAATCGTTGTAGTAATTATCGTAGGAATAAAATATGCAGGATGCGAGTACACTGTTGGCCGGAGACAAACCGGTGACGAGGGAGGATGCGGAGGGAGTGATAGGGGCGGAGATAAGGAACAAACTGGAGCTTTCCCCGTACCCAGGTGGGGTAGCTGCAACAATGGCTGCAACAGCTACGCTCAACCAGAGCAAGTGACCGAATTGAACATTTGATGTTTGTTGGTATATCTATGTGGTCTGATCATAGTATTAAATGCAGTTTTTGTGGAGGGTGTGTGTGTATATATATAGCAATTAGTAACGTACGTTAAGTATGTGGTTAACGGTAACGGTGTATGTTGGTTTACTGGTTGTAATATATAGTTGTGCGTTTTGTAAATGGTGTTTATCGATCTGTATTTAACGGTTTTTATATGCGCATATTTACATTATGACGTTTACTAACAAAGTTTAGGCTCATTAAAGACACTAGGAGCAAACAATAACTGATGCATTCTGCAAATGATGCAAACTCCTAATTTACCCCTAAATTATACTTGGATTGAAAATAAGAACACCGCTGCGCTGCCCCAAAAGTATTAACACAAACAAAACCTCATGTGTCCAAAAATTCGCTGCAAAGACGGACGGTGAACTTCAAAAATTACAGAACGTAAGCATCATTAAGAAGGTAAACTCTAATAATTAATCGTCCATTCTTCAATTATAGAACATTCCACCTGTAACATATAAAGTCCAGTCAATACATGATTTTAAATCGCAAACATTTATTAAAAAAAACATGATTTACAATTTACATACCACCAAACAAAGATCAAACTAGTACTAGAGGCTGACTCCCATTGTCGAATGCATCTTTGCATACTTGTGGGTCCCGTGAGATTGACTCGTCATCAGTGGCAGCAGGTTGAATATTCAAGTCAAGGCTAATTCTTGGGGAAGTCAAAGGCGAGGTTTTGACCACAGTAATTGCACTAGGTAATTTGGTTTTTGAGCGAAGGGCGCCATCGTCATTCATCACCGTGTGTTCCACAGTTTTATCATCTGAAATCACACAATTAAAATCAAACCCGGTTTGACCCATTACCAAGTGGACTGACCCGTGACCCACCCGTATGAAACTCACCAGGGACTGGAACTCGGTTGTTAAGAAGCGGTTTCTGAAGCATATCAGTACCAGGAAATACAACCATACTCATGCATCTCATTTCCCGCCTTTTTGATTCTTTGAGAGGTTTGAATCCAAACACTTTGGTCCATGTTTTAAAAAGTTCAGGGATTGCAGGAATCACCAGCTCTCCAACACCAATACAGCTCAGAGCCTGAAAAAAAAATAACAATGATCAAAATATGAATTATTAATAACTCCAAAAATTAAATAAAAAAACCTACATTTTCAATTGCATCTAAAAGGCGACGACACATTCCTTGACGCCTGTACATGTTACGAGTACCGATAAAAGGCATTTCCGCTAACCGCTGCCCATGGATCCTGTGAAAATTAAAAGGCCAAAATACGTTTTACTACCTTGAACTTGGCTAAGTGGGTCTTCTACTACCCTGAACTATTAAAGGTGCAACATCGTACCCTAAACTTGACAAAGTTGTCAATTTGGTACAATGACTCATTAATTTGATTGTGTTTTCTTACTTGACTTGTTTTTGTTGGAGCTTTTGACGGATTAAAATATATACGTTCATCTCAATATATTGATATTAGTGAGCTAGGGTATTATATTGACCATTTTGTCAAGTTTCAGGGCACCATATTGCAACTCTAATAGTTAAGGGTAGTAGAGGACCTAGTCGGCCAAATTCAGGTACTAAAATTCAGTTAATAAAAGAATCTAACACATTTATCATTTTTTCCAATAAATAAATAAACAAAAACAGGAAAAAAATTAAATGAAATTAGAAAAAGCAACCTTATGGAAGCAGCAGAGATCAATTCACCACCCCTCTCCAAGATTGCTGTAAAGAAGCCAGAATAATCCAACCTCCTAATGTTTGACCTGACAATAATTTTTAAAAAATTTATGACTGATAACAAAAAATGATAAAAATGTAACAAAAATTTGGAAAATAAAAAACTTACCCGCAATTGTAAACAACATTGTGAATGACATTAACTCCACTTCTCTCATCCATAATTGGCACAAAACATTCATCCATTACAGAGAATGCAACTGCCAATTTGGAATTGCATTCAATTTTCAGTTCATCATCAGTAACTGCAACAACTTGACTAATATCACAACGCTTAACTAAACTCCATGAAAATCCATCTTCAAGTTCAAATTTAACCCCGTGATATTTTTGAACTTGCTCGTGTATCTATCACAAAACAGTACGTTAGATACAAATAATACACACACACACATGTAGATATGTATATATAAGAGATTCAGCTTAACACCATACCTCCTGACATTTCTTCCCACAGAATGATAGGCTACTAGAATCAACTTCTTCTTGTAAGCACAAGTTATGAACTGTAAAAGAAATTGTTAGTAGGATTAAATTATTTTTTTAATAATTAAATTTTGATTTTTTCATACATTTTTCTTCACACAAACAGCATGTTAGCATTTCTGCAGTATCCTCAACTAGACCACAGAATTTGCAGCAGCAGTATATGCATCGCCAATCACCAGAAGGAAAATCCTACAATCCCGAAACATAATAATAAATAAAATAAAATAAAAAAGAAGATAAAAGAAAAGGGAAATAATGATTACTTGTATATCAAGGCAACTCTGATGAAATGTAGAAGGACAACCATCACAACAAATCAAATCACCACCATCTCCACAAATATTACACGTGTCATCATTAGGATCATCACCCGAAATATCAACATCATTAAACCTGATGTTACCAGAATTCTCTTCTTTCCTCCAAGATTCCAACAAACATTTCAAAAAACTCGATCCAGATTCTAAATATATATTTTCAAATCCCTCATTACATTTCCCGCCACAATGTTTTACAAAACTTGAAATATCCATAATTTTATTACAACAATCACAATTAATTCCATCCCGAGTAATTTTACCCTCATTATGTTTCCTTTCACCGTACTGCAATTTGCCACCTGGCATTATAGCACCTGTATCTATCATCCATGATAAAAGATTACGTTTTCCATCAAACAATGTACAGTCAGCATTTTCTTGATCTGGTACCTTATTGGTGGTACGAGCTACCAATCGTGGTTTGACTTTTGGTCCTCTTTGGTTTGACTTTTTGATACATTTCCTTTTATGTTCCTTAAGTTGTTCTACTCCGGTGATGATGATTTCAGCTTTATTTTTGCCCTTTATTATTTTCTCTTTTTTCATATTTTTATCGCTTCGTATCTTTGAAACTGACCTAAATAGTATGCTCAGTTCTTCATTAGGTATTGGAGTAAATGCAGAAATTTCTTTATCATTTGCGACACCTTTTTCGATTTTCTTTAAAAGAGAAAAATAAGCTTTTGTGACAGACCAGTTTGTTTTCCCTTTTTGGTCGACATATACTGCATCTAAATATTCCTTATTTTGTCTTTTTCTGAGCTCGATTACCCACCCTGCTTTCATTATCATACTACTTATTTTGTCTCTAACCAACTGTTTTGTAGTTTGACTTTTTTCAGTTTCTTCAACAGTTGTTTGACTTTGATCATCAAAAGTATTGATCTTTGGTTTGTTGTCATCCTCAGGTGATTCAGCTTCTTTTTGCACATTGTGAATCTTGGGAGAATCTTTGACATTTTTACCCTTCAACTGGTTGGTTTTCTGCTTTTTTTCATTGGTAATAAGTGTTGACAAATTACCTTCTTGCCCTTTTGCTGGTCTACCACGACGTTTGGAATTATCTATCACCGGAACTTTATGCAACACAAGTTTTTGTTTCTTCTCCTGTTTTTCATCAGCTTCTTTCTGAAGGGCATTTTCGTCCAAACATGCAGATTGTAGTACAATCTTCCTTTTGGAACCAGTTTCACCCTGTATCTTAGGTGGTCTTCCACGACGTTTTTGTTTCTTCTCTGGTCTACCAGTCGGTTGACTTTTTTCATTGACTTTTTTCTTGATCTCGGTTTGACCTAAGCATTCAGCTTCCATCTGTTTCTTGAAACCAACAACACTCTCATTAAGTCTGCTTTCATCCACCTTAACACCATCATTAACTGTCGTACTGTTTGACCGCAACACCCTGCGGTTGACTTTGACTCCAACTTCCTCCTTTACTGGCATTACATCTCCAGAACTTTCTAAAACTTTCCTCTTCCTCCCCCTTTTACCCTTTTTAACCTCAAGAACACCTTTAACATTCTCATTGGCCTCTTTAATCTCCTCAATCTTCATTTTCTCCTTTAAAATATCAAAATCCCTACTGGTTTCACTATCATCCAGTGATGGTTTCTCATCTTCATCGCCATTAACAATCTTTATGTCAGCATCTTCATCAAAGATGATTTTAGTTTCTACATCATCAGACCGATTTTCACATTCCACTACTAATTTATTTGGTGAATTGGGAACTGATGATTTTAATTCCTCTTTAATACCAACGGTAACACATTCAACGGCATCGTGGTTCTCCATACAGTAATCAGATTCTGGTTTCTCCGATTTTGATCGCTCGCTTGACCTTAATCGCATCGCTACAAACCCTAAACACAGTCACGTAACATCAATGTATTGCAATAACACACAAATCGCACACACGCAATGACGCGAGTAACAATAACTTTACAATAAAACTAAAAACGATCGAATTACTCAAACATTAAATAGCATTAATGAAGTTTCTAACTCGTTCAAACAAAAATCAAACATTCGAGTAACGGAAACGGTAAGAGTTAAATCCAAAATCAGCTAGAATGTGAGTATTTTACCTGAAGACGAGGTGAAAATCAGATAAAAGTTGAAACGAAGCTGGATTTCAGACCATCGATAAGCTGAAACAGTAAATTAGGGGAATATGAAGCAGCGATTAATGTGATAGTAGAGAGAGAAGATTTAGGGGTTTTTGTTTCGTGTTGATTCGAATATCTTTTTGTGGATTGAGCCACACCTGTAAGAAAAATAGGCGGGATTTTGTGAATTCTCGTGATTTGATTTCCCTCCACATGACTTTCCATCTCCAAAACTCAAATATTTAGAAAAAAAATCCACGCTTGTATTTTTTCTTTATTTTTATGCAGACATATTTTTCTGATTTTATGTAAAGGGAATTGGTTAAGTTTGGATGTGGTTATTTAGCTCTAAAAGTACTTTTTAAGTTTATTAACTTTTTAATTTTGAAAAATAATTTTAAAAATAATGTTTGATTTGGCTTTATTAACTTATTGACTTATTTATACTAAAAAGTTAATAACTAAGGGGAGTCTTACTTTTCAAAAACTACTTTTCAATCTTTTACAAAAAGTTATTTAAAAAGTTTTTATTTTCTTACACAAATAACTTATTAACTTATTAACTTATTCGACAAGTTAATAAGTTAATAAAGACTTTCCAAAAGGTTTTCCAAAAACCCTCTAAATCTTCCATCTTTTGATTATATCACGATTTACTGTTTTTAATGAATACACACACGTTATAAATTATTCCTGAATATACATCATCTTGTTCAAAGCGAGGCTCGAAAACATCAACATGTTTGCATGATGGTTTCGATTGATACGTCGGTTGACTTTCTTCCGTTTAGAAAGGGGAATATTTTTTGATTTAAAATTTGTACAAGTGTTTTATATAAAAGTATTAAGACGGGTGCCATCGGGAGGCCGGTTGGCCACCGACGGAACCGGCGCCGTTGGCACGGTCCGCCGGTTGGCCGCCGGTTGGACCGCCAGTCGGGAAAGCGGCGAGGGAAGAAACGGAGGAGGAGAGGAGCGAGAGAGAGAGAGGGGAAGAGAGAGAGCGTAATATTCTTTTTTTATTTTTTTTTTATTTTTTTTTAAGTTTTTAAAAAAGGTAATATTTAAAAAAAGCTAAAAAAAATTCTAAAAAATTCAAAAAAAATCTAAAAAATTCAATTTTTTTTTTAAAAAATAAACTTTTTATATAATGTCTTTTTTTAATTAATGTAATTTATTTTTATTAGTTATATGTTTTAATTAGTTGTATATTTTATTAGAAAAAGAAAAGTGGTGGGGCCCAAAGTTGGTGAAGTGACGGAGTGCTGTTGGCATGGTACGTCAGTTTAGTGTTAGTTAGTTTGTATGCTGACGTGGCGCTGAGTTGGCGGAAACTGACGGCGTCAGTTCCCGTCACCATTGGCACCGGTCTAAGTGAACATGTTAAAATGTTAGCTCGTATTGAAAAAAAGTTGAGTACTCCAAGCATTTCTCAAATATCCTTAGGTTGAAAAATTGTTCCACTCAAACCTCCTTGTGTAGAAAAACTGATTCATAAATCATCTTTACTACTTTATAAAGCAAATTAAACTTTTCTGAAAAATAGGTTACATCTTTCAAGCTTTACAATCTCAACTACAAGGATTATTGATACTCTTTCATTTTAATTATAAATAAACACATTTGTGGTTATCCTAAATGCATTTCGTAACAGACCTTTAAACATAAGTTGACTTCATTGCCTTTGACATGCGTTTGATTTTGTTGACCCATTCAAATTAAAAAATGCTAAATCTTTTTTGTTAAATTTAATACTTTTCTTAACAAAAATTATTTAATCTAACTATTTTTTCTTTTCATTTCAGCCTACTTATATTTCTTTTTTTCTTTGCGTTTATTAGAATAAAAATTAACTAACTTGTCCTTAAATTTATCGAAAATTTATATACACTCTTTGGCTTCCTCAAATTCCTGTACTTGTAAGCTAACTTAATATAAATCAAGTCCAGATACGTAATAGTTAATATTATAGATTAAAGACAAAATCAATGCATACCTTTGACTTATTTGATCAACCACGATAATTTGGAAAACCCAAAAAGCTAAAAATCAACATGAACAATATTTAAAATCTAAAGAAAACTTTAGTCAGTAGATGATTTTTTTGTCAAAAATCATAGATAAAAAAGGCCTAAAGTCAAATTGGGATTTTTGTTTGACTTTGAATTAGTAGTAGGCTTTATTTAATCTTTGATATTTTGAAATTACATGTATTACTTTGAACATATATTTCGACATGTTAATTTATTTTTGCAGTTTGTTAGGGGTTGAAACGAGTGTATTTAGAAATTACATCCAAGCCTTCATCAACAATTGAAAGTGAATAAATATATAACCAATGATTGAAATTCTCGCCATAAAATATAGTCACGGGTACCCTGCTAGTAACATTAAGAAAGCCTTGGCTTTCAAAACTAAGTCAACAACAGATTATTGGCCAAACAATCAAAATATTACATCGATAAATTGGCCAAACAATCAAACATCAACACAAGGCTACAATTCTCAATTCTTTTAATTTAAAAATTCTAAAACAAAAACCCGATTCATCTCAGGCAACCGTCAGTCAATACAGAAGTTTAAAATTAATGACCAAAAACAAGTTGCACAGTAAGACAACACAAAACACGACATGAGAAAGAAAGCAAGTAGTACGAATTTCATTGCTCACTTCTTCTTCTTGGCAGCATCCCCAGCCTTTGTCTGCAAAATCAACAAAAATAATGTGAAAATATTCCAATAAAAATTTAGGTAATTGTTTTCCTTTTGTAAATAATATTCTTCACAAGATGAAAATCATGGTTAAGTAATTTAATTACCTTTTTTACACCACGGATCTTCTTGGCTCTGTTCTTCCTTTCCTTCAACTGTTTCCTTGATTTCTCAACCTTGGTATCAAGTCCATTCTGCATGCATTCATACATATTTTAGTAAAATAAATATATAAAATAAGAATAAAAAGAGCATTTATCAAAGAGAGTTTAGTATGTTACCCTGACAAGTCTATATTTTGGTTCGTATTTTTTTGCATTCTCAACGGAATCATAAATCAAACCAAAACCAGTTGATTTACCACCACCGAAATGAGTCCTAAACTTGAATACAAATATAGCGTTTGAATCTTTCACCTCATACATCCTACCCAATTTCTCCTTCAATTCAGCCTTAAGAGAATAATTGAAAAACCAATTTAGGAAAATTTAAATGCATGGATTTTTAGATAGATATGAAAATTTATGAAGAGATTATAAGAAGGTGCAAACCTTGGAGACATTTGGCCTGCCTGGATGCAGCACATCAATGACCTAAAATAACAAAATATAACACAACTGTAAGTATTAAAAAACTACCGATATAAACTATAATTAGACATGAAAAGCAATAGTAGATGTACAGAACTCACAAATTGTTTCCTGGAAAGAAGCCTGTTTGTCATGAACTTCCTAGTACGAATTGTCACTGCCTTGGTGTCCGCCATTGTCACTATAAGATGAGAAAACAAGTTAACATCAAAAAAATATAATCAATCATGAAATTTGCCGATATGATATATAGCAAATATTATTAGGCCTTTGATCTTACAACTCATTGCATATGGTAAAACAACACTTTATGCATACATAGATGCAGACAAATTGGATCTACCAAAAACCGTAACATTCAAAAGCCACATTTCACACTAAATGAAGGTCACACACTCATGAAAATCGATCAGAGATGTTATTTACTAATACGCAGTCAGTTAACAATTACAGAGCTACAATTGCAGCAAGCAGCAAATGAATTGAAAATAATACGCTAATTTGTAACAGAAATTAACGCATACGAGCTGATTACTAAAAATTCACCTCGCATCGATTACGCCATTAGAATTCAAAATTTTTGGAGAACATAAGTGATTAGATCGAGTGAAATACAGTATTACAGGGAGATTTATTGTCGCACCTGCTGCAATTAGGGTGTGAAGCAAAACAATCACGAGGAATGCATACCTGAGGTTAGTTACTCCGATTGACCGACGGCTGTTGCTGATTTCGCTCCGTTGAGTAGTCGGCAAAGTCAGATTAGAAACCCTACGATCAAATTGCAAATGTGTATATAGTCCGATGACTATTAAGCCTCTCCACTTCATTGGGCCGGTCCGATTTGTAAGATATAATAAGCCTTCTCGTTCAATTGGTGGGCCGGCCGGATTTTTAAAAGACAAACTTAACCTCAAAATTATTAGAGGTGTTCAAACCGAACTAAAAGAAAAACCCGAATTGGATTCAAAATTAGATCGGATTAGGTCAAACTTGGTGAAAACCGGATTTGGATTTGAACAGGATTCGGGTCGAAAACTAAGAAACCGGTATAACTCGGATTGAAACAGGATTTATTGAATTAGATTGTTTATTTGTATATTTGACACATCAAATCACTTATAAATACTCCAAGCAACGACCCCTATACCCAACTCATCGTGGGTAGGGGACACCTTTGTTGCTTCCTTCTCAGATCAATCAAGGACGGGTTTGATGACCCGGTGTTCTTACATGATATCTAAAACCATAAACAAGTTCGAAATTTAAGACTATTTATCCACCCTTAAAAACTTTAGGAAAATGATAATGACAGTCCTTAAGGGCTGTCACCAAGAAGTAAAGACACGCAAAAAAAACTTGTACAATAATCAATAACCGCCCCCTGCATTTTAGGAATCAACCCCCACCACTGAAAGTACAAACGATTTATGCACGTAATCACCTCTTAATGACAGCCCTAAGGGCTGTCATTAACAAAACCCAAAACTTTATAAGGCTAGACATTATTTAGGAATATATAAAGCATGATCCTTGCATGGACCCAATAACAAAAACTGACTATATTGTTTCCTAGTAAATTTTCCTACTTACATTGTTACTTATCTAATTAATATAAGTGTCAAAATTAAATCATTAAACTAGGAATGCAAATTAATGGATTCCTCATGTCAACCATTTTATAGGTAACAAGATAACAATATAAATATTTAATAGTAAATAAATATAAGTTTTCTCGACTAATTGTACATGAATCACATTAATGAAAGCATCATTTTCTCACATAATAAAAGAGAAGTGAATGGCGTTTTACATAAAAATTTATCGATCTCATACTTTCATACAACTTTAATCCAAGTAATCGATGTGAGTTATCAATTTGAGATAAAAAGACGAGAACTTGTTTTCTTAACGGTAATATTAACATGTCAATCATAACTTAATTAACAGAATGAGATAATTTATACGGTTAAAAGTGTATGGTATCTATCTGGGATATTTTGTGTCATTAAATTATAGATAACGGTGGCTTTAACCACCTAAAGTTACGGTTCTAAATGCTAAAAAGCAGTACCCATAACCAATAATACCCCATTTGTAGATGTCCCCTCTTTACATGAGCAAAATGATAGCTTTTAAGCATGAGTCATTTCATAACCAAAACATATTCATAAACACCATTTATGACTAAAAAAAGATCTAAAGAGTATTCTCGTTTATAATAGATTCGTCCGGGAAGACCGAGCTTATGTTAGGGATGTACGCGATCTAACCGTTGTCGTGGTTGTTTCCGAACTTTTCCCTAACCATCTGATAAATGGTTACCTAAATACGGATCAAACATGTGATATTTAGGAAGTTATTCAGAATCACTTAACACTAACACTATTGTTACTATAAATTGCCAATCATAAAAAGAGACCCAAAGCATGAAAACCCACACTCATTTTGATGGTGCCATTGTGTGTTTGTGTGTGAGGAAAATTGAGTGAATAAAATAACCATGATTCATCTATAGCTTTTAACTTCAACAATGGCATAAGCTTGAATCTTTTTTTTTCAGACTTCAAGAAATCTTGAATTTGGGTGTTTTTGTAGATCACCCACAAATTCTTATATGAATTGGAGGTAAGAAATTATATTGTTTCTTATAGTAAAGATTATATCTACCATAAATTGTTATAATTTTTAGTATAATATTTGGTTTTGAGGATATAAATGAAGGACTTCCCTTCTTGTTTTGGTGAAAATGGTGTTCAAGTTGGTGAAGCTTCTTCTTCATCAGAATCTCAAATCACTAATAAAATATCCCAAAATCTTGTAAGTTGTGTTTACCAATGCCGAATGCGTAATTTTTCATACTTCATTATCACTCTCACATGGACTAAAAACTTAATGGGCCAAAGTCTTTCGGTCGAAATCGATGATCCAAACACTCATAGTTTATGTAAACTCGACATCAAACCATGGTTATTCTCCAAACGACGAGGCTTTAGAAGTCTCGAAGTGGAGTTTAAATTAATCCACATCTATTGGGATTTATCGTACGCGAAATTCGGTTCATCACCCGAACCAATTGATGGGTTCTATTTTGCAATTGCTATAAACCGAGAAATGATATTGATATTAGGGGATATGGAGAAGGAAGTTCATAAGAAGATAGATGCAACTAGTTTGACTACAAATGTTGTTTTTGTTTCAAAAAGAGCACACATTTTCGGGAAAAAATCTTATTCGACACGGGCTCAATTTTGTGGTAAAGGTCAAGTTCATGATATAATGATCGAATGTGACACAACGGGCATGAGTGATTCGTATTTATTGATACGAATTGATGGTAATCCCGTTATGCAAGTGAAATGTTTAAGATGGAAATTTAGAGGGAATTACACTATTTTGGTTGATGGTTTACCCGTTGAAGTTTATTGGGATGTTTATAATTGGTTGTTTGAAAAATTAGCGGGGAATGCGGTTTTTTTGTTTAAAACTTGTCTTTCGGCCGAGAAATTGTGGGCGAGCGAAGATGATGGTTCGTGGTCGAATATGTTAAGTAAAGATCGACATTCGCAAGCTTTGGGGTTTTCTTTGGTGTTGTGTGTGTGGAAGAATGATTAGAAGTGTGTGTTTTTGGTACCTTAATTTCTGATTATTTTGACACTAATAGGATTATGTGTTGTTTTATATTGTTTATCGAGTAATTATAAGAGTTTATAATTTAATAAGTCTATGAAAAAAAGACTTTATTGTCGTGTGATATGCAAAGTGTTTGTTTGCATAGATTTTGTATATTTACCTTGATGGATTGATGACAAGTTTGAAATCTCTCTTTTATGTTATTGTTTTCTAATTGTTTTTACCCATTTATAAATAGACGGGTTGAAATTGACCCGTTTAGAAGAAAGGATGAACCACGGAGTAATTAATAATCTATGGCGCCACTCATCTTCAGTTGCTATACCATCCATCTATGTCCGATTGAAAAGAAATACTACAAATAATTAGGATTTAATTATGATTTGTAGAAACAGAAAAATTGGTAATAAAAAAATTTCGGCAATTAGTATTCAGAAAAGTGATGTTTTGTGGAACCTTGAAGGGGGTTAAGTGTAAAATACTACCTCCGTATCAAAATAAGTGATACATTTGGAAAATTATGGTTTTTGAGGCAAAAGATTGAAAAATGATTTAAAATAGTATAAAGGGGATAGTTAGTGGATAATGAGACCCACTTCTTTTGGATGTAGTGAAATTAATGATGTTTAAAAGTAAAAGTAGAGGTAAAAGAGTAATTTTACTTTATTAAAGTAGATAGTTAGTAGACAGGGGTCCCACTTTTTTACCAAATAAAAAAAGATTTTAAAGTATATCACTTATTTTGTTCACCCCTGAAGTGTAAGTTTTTTGTTTGGCACAAATCCACAACCAGTTTCATTTCTTCCAGTTCCACCGTCGCATAGAAGAAGAAAAAAACGAGAAAGATGACGACAATCCGAAGATTTTGCTGTGATGATCTTCTACGATTCTCTTCTGTGAATCTCGACCACCTCACGGAGACTGTAAGTTTTCCCCCCAAATTCATCTGATTAAAAGTTAAAACCTAATGCTAATTCCAAAATCAAATCAAATAACTGAAAAACTCAGTCGATTTTGATGCATTTTGGTTAATACTTATGATCATTTATCGTTTTCGTTATTATACGAGGAGATAATGATTTTGATCTAATTGCAGTTTAATATGTCGTTCTATATGACCTATTTGGCACGCTGGCCTGATTATTTCCATGTCGCTGAAGCTCCAGGCAACCGAGTTATGGGATACAGTAAATTACTTCTTATTCCTATATCTTAATTAGTTATTTTCTTTCCAATTATGTTTCATTTGTATTCTGCCATGAAATCGAGTGCTCACTTGGAATTCATTTTATTAATTAGGGTTTTGTTTTAATGGGATTCAAATGTGGAACATAAGCTAAATTATGTTATATAAATAATCACATTTCAATCTGTACAGATAACTTATGGTGTATAGTAATTGTTATATTGATATTGTAGACTATAGATACATGATTGATTTATGTAAGAATGTTTGAAATTGTAGTTATGGGTAAAGTTGAAGGGCAAGGTGAGTCATGGCATGGTCATGTGACAGCTGTCACAGTAGCTCCTGAATTTCGCAGGCAGCAATTAGCTAAGAAACTAATGGTCTTACTTGAAGACATAAGTGACAAGATGTAAGTTGATATTTATATATTAAGCTGAATATGTTTTACATCTGCCTAAAATTATGTTTTGCTAGTTTATGGCAACTTGAGTTTAACTATTATGTTGTTGAGGAATAATTTATAAGAATTAGATTATTAGAGTCACTGAGTAACCAGTACCCTCTTTTCATCATTCATCTGATTTTTTGTTTTTTTTCTAATATTTTTTTCGGTTGGCAGTTACAAGGCGTACTTTGTCGACCTTTTTGTAAGAGCATCAAATACACCAGCTATAAAGATGTATGAAAAGGTAATGCTTGGTGGTCTTTAAAAAATGACCATTTACCTTAGATAGAGAATAATATTATGATTTTAATTAGTATCATAATCAAAATTTATATTGGACCTCTTTTTTTGCAGCTTGAGTACGTAATTTATAGACGTGTATTACGTTACTATTCTGGGGAAGAAGATGGGTTAGGTAAGCCGCCATTTGTTTATCCTAATTCTGGTACATAACATAATATTATTATTTTTGGAATATTATTCAGATATGAGGAAAGCGTTATCTCGGGATGTAGAAAAGAAGTCTATAATCCCGCTCAAAAGGCCAGTTACTCCTGATGAACTCGAGTATGACTAGGTCAAAACACATGTTTCATCTCTGCTAACCAGAGCCAGTGTAGACCTTGATTCTTTTGTTCATCGACTTTTTGTGCATGTTTGTATGGAAGAAAACCATGTTCTTAGGGATTCTGGGCTAATTTATACTTTACCAACAGAAGAAACAAATAGCCTCTATGTTACTAAATTGAAACACTTCCATTTTTTCATAGATTTATGACAGTTTTTTTGTATTTTATAATTTTACTCTTAAAATATTGTGTTATGAAAATGCAAATATTAAGATGTTTCATGATAGAAGGGTTAGGATGTGGTGAGGA
Source organism: Calendula officinalis (assembly GCA_963853835.1). Lineage (NCBI taxonomy): Eukaryota > Viridiplantae > Streptophyta > Magnoliopsida > Asterales > Asteraceae > Calendula > Calendula officinalis. The sequence goes on from OY970825.1 coordinate 26,065,224, forward strand.
CTCAAAAATTGGTGAGGACTGCAAGGACAATTCTCAACCAATCATTTTTTTAAAAATGGATCATTGTTAGAATTTTAGGATCTTTATGAGGATGACAATGATCCAAAATTCTGAAAATGATCATAATTCTTAAAAATGATTGGTTAAGAATTATCCTTATAGTTCTCACTAAAATTTGAGTCTCACTTGATAGAATATATTGACTTGAGATTTGTAGAGCAAGATCATAGGCTAGCTATTGGTATTGTATGATATATCAAAATTTTAAATGGTCTAGTGAATTCTTTACACACAAAATGTGTCTGGTTTACGTAAATGAAGCATTTTACATCTAACATGATATTCTAGAAAGGCCTAATAAAAATGCCCATACCGATAAAATTATAAGTACAATAGTGAACAGTAGGATAAAGAAATTTAATGAATTGAAACTTGTAAAATAAGAATTGCATTTTCAATGGAAATATGAGAAAAATGTTTGATTTTTTGTACCTGAAGAATGCTACTCACTATCAGTACGAGATATGAATATGCTCGGTTCTGGAACTACATTGGAACGGAAAATTTTGAAATTGAAAAATCCAAAAATATAAACAGTAACCAAATCGAAATAATAGTTCCGTTTCTATTTTCGGTTCGTTCAAGTTATTTCAGGTTTACAACATGTTACAATAGAAACTATATCCATCAACTTAAAATCATAAGCTATATGTGATTTAGACTTAAATTATCAAATTTGGATTTAGAACAAAGAATACTGGAACCGAAAAAACCGAGAAATATGTAAGACAAAAAAAGGTTGAGAATTATCCCGAAAACTAAAAATCAGATCCAAATTATTCCAGTTTAGATTTTGTTTGGATTTCGGCTAAAACGCTATTCCTTGGAGCATCCAAAATGATTAACCTCACAATAGCTTATTTCTTTTGCCACATAAACATTCCGCTAACCAAAAAATTCTTTATAAATAACAATTCCAATTGTTAACCTTTCCAAAATGTTTTTCTTTTACAATATTTTTAATTTACCTTTATCTATCTCAAATATTTTATAAATACCTCTTATATGTAATTTGACAATTTTTTGACATCTTAGTAGATATAATATTTTTCAAAAAATTTCATATAAAAATATTATAATAATTAACATTAAGTATTATATAATTTATTTATTACCTAATAAAAATATTATAAATTTTTTATGTATAATATATTTAAGATTTAAATGAAAAGTTATTAAATAAAAGAGACTAAAAAAGTTAAACATTGAATAGGCTTCTAAAAAATTGATTATTCCAACTATTTAAAAACTTGTTGAAATAAGGGTTTTCCTTAATCAAATCTCAATAAACTTTTAAAATTTACATTTTCAAGTGATGTATTAAATATATTTTTTTGTTTTTTGGAAAATTTAAGTTAGTTAATGTACCTTAACATATGCCTAAGGCTAGGGCATATGTTAAAACATCCTCAATGGTTAGCCTCACAAAAGCTTATTACTTTTGCCACATCAACCTTCCATTAACCAAAAAGCTATTACTAAATAACATCTCCAAATCTCCAATGGTTAACCTTTCTAAAAACTTTTTCTTTAATAATATTTTTAATTTAACTTTATCTATCTTAAATATTTCATAAATACCCCCTATATATAAATTGACAATTTTTTTGACATCTTATAAAACTTAATATTTTTTTAGAAATATTTCATATAAAAATATTATAATAATTGACAATAATATTTAGATAGATAGAAACATTACATTGCAAATATTAAAAAAAGTAAAGAACTTATATATAATAATATATCTAAGGTTTAATATGAAAAGATATTAAACATTGAAGGACTAAAAAAATCGAACATAAATAGTTCATTAAAAGGTTAGTAGAAAAAAAATAATTGCAAAAAGCTTTTAAAAAAGTTACATATTCTAATGGTAAAAGTCTTTCAAAAGTTTATTTGAATAGTAAAAAGTTTTTAAAAAAAGTTACCATTGGAGATGCTCTTAGAAAACCCTTCGAAATAATAATAATAATCTTTTAAAAGAAACTCTCATCGGAGATGCTTAGACGGGTGCCAACCAGCGGTCCGTTGGCACCATCAGTGGTCCGCTGATTGTGCCACCGTTGGCACGCCCCGTCACTTTGTCCGCCGGTTTCAACCTCGCCAGTTTGGAGACAGGAGGGAAGGAGTGCGCCGGTTTGGTGGGTGGGTCCATAGGGGTATTTTGTGTGTGTGTTTTGTAATGACGAGTCTTAAAAAATTAAAGAGAAGTAGTATTGTTGACATGTGTATGTCAGTTTAGTGTCGGTTGGAAGTTTAGCAAACCGTCGGCACCGGTCTAAGTATACACTATCTCTTTCAGAGTAAAAAGAATAAACGAAAGAGGATAACATTTTCCGGTGGTTGGATCTCACACCAGAAGATAAACCCCCCTAATCCCCGCCGGCAACAATGGCCATTAACCTGTCTAGTTTATTTTACAACAAACATTTAATCTCAGCACCTGTTTTTCAACACCAAAGGAGACCGCCGTTAACGATGGTTGCAGCCGCTTCTGCCGCCCCTCCTCCTTCGTCTCCACCCACTATTCAGGCAAGTCTTCTCTACTCTCTATGCTTCTAGAAACTTCTTTTGACTTCCGTTTTCCCTTAATCTCTGAAATTTGATCTTATTGTCAGCTATTTCATACATTATTGCGATTTTAAGGGTTTTGTGACGTAAATCAAGGAACAATTAAACGTAATACAATTGCGGATAGCTTTTAGCATGATTAGGTTTAACAATCGGGTAGTTTGAGATGAATAGAGCTTAATTTTGCCTTGTTTTGTTTTCTCAACATCATGCACCAACAATTAGCTTACTTTTGATGTTACAAATGTGAAATTATACCAAATTTCTTAGGAATTCGAGGTCATATTCATAATTCGTGCTCAGAAAGAAACGAATTTGATATCATTTTTGTTGAGTAATGTCCCACATTGGACAAATATCGAACCTGTAATGTGCTTATAAGGGTCCTGGGCTACTCCTCTTATAATCAATTGGTTTTAAGATGGAACCCCACAAACTGACATGGTATCAGAGCAAGGTTCACTCGTAGTTGGTCAAACGGCCACACGGACCACACGTAACCCATAAAGTATCCACGTGTTAGGCGCGAAAAAAAAAATGACGCCACACGTGAGGGGGCGTGTTGAGTAATGTCCCACATTGGACAAATATCGAACCTGTAATGTGCTTATAAGGGTCCTGGGCTACTCCTCTTATAACCAATTGGTTTTAAGATGGAACCCCACAAACTGACAATTTTGTTCCTGGTGCTTGCTTTTACATTGCATCGAGTTGGAATTGTTCATAAAAAAATGTTTAAAATCCATCTCAATTCTGTAATTAACTAATAAAACCTGTTTTTAACATATAAAATCAACCACTCTTATGCTTTGTAATTACAGTGAACCAAAATTATTGCAGATTGTTGGTGGGAATACTGCAAGTTGGTATGAAAACAATAACATGAATTCTAATAGTGCAATTGGTTCTTTCGAAGATGAATACGATTGGGCTGATCTTGAGACCGATCTTTACCACTGGACAAAGACATTGCGACCCGTTCAGGTTACAATTTTAAATTGGTGGAAAATTAATAAGTGTAGTTTTTTAAATTAACATATTATTTATGAAATTCATCAGTGGTACCCTGGCCATATTGCAAAAACCGAAAGAGAACTGAAAGAACAACTGAAATTGATGGATGTTGTCATAGAAGTAAGAGATGCTAGAATTCCAATGTCCACAAGTCACCCACAGGTATTTCTTTTATATTTATTAGTTAAAATAAATTACAGAAATTGTCCTTGTGGTCTTTCAAATTCTACGATTTTGCCTCTATACTTTTTTTTTTCTTTCATTTTTCTAACCTCACATGCTTGGCATGTGAGGGTATTATAGACACAAGGACAAAAACAGGGGAAATTGATAAGTACAGGAACAAAAAATATAGGGACAAAATCGTGGAATTTAAAAAAACCAAAGGGACAATTTCTGTAATTTATTGTATTAGTTATAACTGTTTGTTGCAAACCTTAATCTTAATCAGATGGATTCATGGATGGGTAATAGAAAGAGAATCTTGGTATTGAACAGAGAAGATATGATATCAACTGCAGATCGAAATGCTTGGGCAGATTATTATGGCAGACAAGGAGTAAAAGTTGTTTTCTCCAATGGGAAGCTTGGAATGGTATGTTGTCGAGCCAAATTATCTTTATTAAATAAAATATACTCCCTCCGTCCCTAAATAAAGTTCCCATTTGTGTTGGGCACAACATTTTAGGAGATAGTTAGTGGTGGGGTATTTGGTATTACTTTTGAATAAAATATAAGGTTTGATTGGAGAGAGAAAGTGTTTTAAGAGATAGTTAGTGGTGAAAGTATTGGTAATAATATTATTATATTAAGTGGGTCCCTTAAGTTTGTGAAATGGGAACTTTATTTAGGGATAAAACTTGAAGGTGAAATGGGAACTTTATTTAGGGACGGAGGGAGTATTAAGAATAACGTCTTTTTTATTTTTATTTTTAATGATTAAATGTAGGGTTCTATGAAGTTGGGAAGATTAGCAAAATCAGTAGCTTCAGAAGTAAATATAAAACGGAGAGCTAGAGGGCTGCTTCCTCGTCCAGTGAGTTTTCAAATACAATTATAACGTGTTTGATTAATTTATGAACGGGTTCATATGGGTTATATTGTATCTGTAACAGATCAAATGGGTAAAATGCATTTTTAATACCATGAACTTGGCTGACTAGGTTTTTTTACTACCCTGACTTGACAAAATGGTCGATTTAGTACCCTGACTCACTAATTTGGTTTTGTTTTCTCACGCGATTTGCTTCTAATTGCAGTATACTGAGATGAACGTATATCTTTTAATCCGTCAAAAACTCAAACGTAAGTAAGTCGATTGGCAAAATTAGCGAGTCAAGGTACTAAACCGACCATTTTGTCAAGTTCAGGGTTCCATGTTGATTCTTTAATAGTTCAGGATAGTTAAAGACCTAGTCAGATAAGTGCAGGGTACTAAAATGCATTTTGCCTTAAAGTAACAGGTAAATTTGTAAAATTACAGGTACGGGCTGGAATAGTTGGTTATCCAAATGTCGGGAAATCCTCTTTGATCAATCGTTTACTGAAACGCCGTATGTGCCCAGCAGCTCCAAGACCAGGGGTAACAAGAGTATTAAAGTAAGCGACTTTAATAATTAATGCATTATTATTATTAAAATAATATAATATCTATTAAATAAAAGTGGTTTAATTTTGATGATTTTCTTACATACCATTTATAGGTAATTTTAATTGTTTATTTTTTTGATGATTTTGGTAAAAAAAAAAGGTGGGTTCGTTTCGGGAGTGATCTAGAGTTACTAGATTCACCTGGAATAATCCCGATGAGGATGAGTGATCAAGCAGCAGCAATAAAGCTTGCAATTTGTGATGATATTGGGGAGAGATCCTATAATTTTACTGATGTTGCAGGTGTTCTTGTGCAAATGCTTTCAAGGCTTCCACAAGCAAGTATGATCCCGATCCCGATTCTCAACATGGATTTTTTTATAATTTAATATACATATAATAATGGCCAATGCACATTTTAGAACCTAAACTTGGCTGACTAGGTCTTCTATTACCTTTAATTATTAAATGTGCAACATGATACCCTAAACTTGATAAAATGGTCAATTTAGTTACCTGGCTCACTAATTTGATCGCGCATTCTCACGTGATTTGCTTCTAATAATAATTATTCTAGCCTATAATATGTGATAAATCACGGGTTGCTTATAAAAAATTTCATAATGTTTTACTTTTACTTTTTATTAATGACATAATCAGTGCCTCATTAATCTTTTGTGATTCAGCTTTTGACTTGATTTGTGTTGTACATTGAGATGAACTTATATTTTTTTTGTCCGTCAAAAGCACCAACGAAAGTAAGCGAAGTCAAAAAACGTGATCAAATTAATGAGTTTGGGTACTAAATCGACCATTTTGTCAGGTTTAGGGTATCATATTGCGCCTTTAATAGTTCAGGGTTATAGAAAGCCTAGTCAGCTAAGTTCGGAGTACTAAAATGTAATTTGGCCTAAAATAATTAAATTTTGTTCTTGTTTGTGGTAGATAAGAATGTTCTCTGGGAGCGTTACAAGATTGATACTGATGGCCGGTGTGGTAAAACGTACGTCTCTTTCTCCTTTTTTTTATCTTTTGACTTTCGAGGTCAAACGGACTAAAATTAATTCTGAAAAGTCAAAATTGGTCCTTTGACACAAATGATGTAAATGTAATGAACAGATTTGTCCACAAGCTTGCAGTCCAGTTGTTCAATGGAGATGAACATCAAGCGGCATTTAGGGTTTTGTCAGATTTTCGAAAAGGGCGATTAGGTATGATTGCACTCGAGAGACCACCCGTTCAATCTCATGATATATAAAATAATAAATTCACATCAAATATTAGTTTTTAGATGTTTGTAGAATTACTCAAATTAAGAAATAATGATCATGTTTATACCAATATAGTTTGCTGAAACTGTTGTATTTTGTAGCTTATATGCAAGTTAACCAATGAGATGTATATATAACTACATTCACATTAATTTCAGTTACTTTCTTGACGCTGCTTGATTTCTAGATTTTGGTGTATTGTGAGTGAAGGGTATTTTGGTCATTTGGTGGGTCAAAAAAAGTTTGTAATCACTTGAGAGATAAGTAAATGAGTATATGTGATGTAAATATAGATATTAAAATGACAAAATAGCTCAAGCCAACATACATGATACTCTTACACCTAGGGATGGTACCGAGTCTAGAACCGACCCGGATCCAACCTGAAATAACCAAGACTCGATTACTAAAGATTAGTAAACCCGAGAATCGAGCTGTTTTACGGAATATGATTCAGTCGGTTTGGGTAAATCGGGTGTAAACCCGATTGGAACCGAATAGTATATTGAGTCAGTTTCGGGTTCGGTTCGGGTAAATCGGGTGTAAACCCGATTGGAACCGAAAAGTATATTGAGTCAGTTTCGGGTGTTTGTAACTTTCTATCATATTTGTTAGTTTATTTTTATACATGTAATATTATAATGATCTACAAACATTTGTGTAATAACACATGAGGGGAAAATATCAAAACAAATTCCAAACACATAGTTAATTAGATTTTGATTTACAGGACTCGGATCCGATTTGATCTACACTTGATGTACCCGGACCCAAAAGACCTGATACCATTTGATTTCATCAAAAAGTTGAATCTGATACGCGAATCAATATTTAATAATCCGGTCCAATCGATTCCCCTTTGGTAGGGTTCAACTTTGCGTTTGTATATTCTATATCCCTACTTACACCATCATCCAAATTTAAAATTCAACAAAAATACTCCCTCCGTCCCACAAAAAACTTCCCATTTGACTTTTGCACATGTTTTTAGGTAATAGTTAGTAGTGGGGTAATTGATAATACTTTTGATTAAAATATAAGGTTATATTGGAGAGAGAAAGATAGTTAGTGAATATTAGTAGTGAGGTTTTTAATAATAATAGTTTTTTATTGGGTGGAGCCCACCAAATATGGGAAATAGAAAGTTTTTTGTGGGACGGAGGGAGTATGTGGTAGTTTATTTTTTAATTTGGGAGGGAAATTAAATTTTCGCTCGTTGTTTCAGTTTTGAAAACACCGGGGGGAATAATTAAAGTAAGATGCCCTGCCCTACCCACGTACCCTAATCATAACCCTCCCCCCACTCTCATATACTTTTCCGGCCGAAACCCCAAAAACCTTCCAATCGCCAATCGGAAAACTTCATCCGTCGCATCAGACCACCGGTAAGTTTCCGCCGTTCCTTATTCTTCAGTTTTCGTTAATACCTCCAACTTTCAATGTATCGCCGTTATCTAAGATCCTTTATGTGTATTCAATGAGTTTAAGCATCGATTTCTACAAATCTAGGGTTTTTGTTGTTGGGAATTAGATCATTTGGTTACAGATGCGATTTCGTTACATTCCCCCAAAATAAGTTGCTTAACCGACTTATACGACAAATTTAGCGGTTGATTCTCAGATTATATATGATTGCTTTGATAGATTTTACTTGTTATGGATGAAGTTGAAGTTTTAAGAGATTGTTCTGGACTTGTTTTAACTTAAAATAAGACTAATCGAAATAATGTTGCAATTGATGCGTTACATATTACTATCAAACTTCGGGTTTTTTTACTACTTTGTTAGGGCTTCACTTTACAAGCTAAAGTATGGGTGTTTATTTTTTTTTTTTTTAAATTTTAGTGACTGAACTTTGAAGGATCTAACATGTAGTATAATTTTGGACCTCAGGTAGTGTTGTTTTATCATTGTAATGTGTTTAGGGTTTCAATTCTTAAAAATGTGTATGCTTTTTTTAGTTTTTTTGAGTGAATCTCATAATATATACATTGCATTCAAATGAATTTGTGGTTCGAACATATGAACTTGAAACAAAAACTAAACTTCATCTTCATTTTTCTACCCGATTACACTTTCCACCAAGGTGAAGTACTAATATCAACCGTACAAAACTATATAAAAGTTGAAATGGACAATGAATTAAAGGTTAGGTATAAATTAACATAGTTAATTTATAAAAATGTTTAGGTATGAGACCACAGTTTTATAGTATATGTATATATTTTCATTACTTAACTGAAATCTAACCTAAATATACACACACTAAACCATGTTCACAGGGCATTTGATATGGACCCCACTGCACAAACTCATCTGCACTCAATCAAACTATGGCCACCAAGTCAAAACACAAGACAAGTAGTCATTGACCGAATAATAAAAAACCTCACAACTCCATCAATTTTATCAAGAAAATACGGCCTTTTATCCAAATCAGAAGCCGAAGAACATGCAACACAAATCGAATCTGCATCTTTCATCACTGCAAACCAACATTTTGAAAAAGAACCAGATGGTGATGGTGGTTCTGCAGTACAACTTTATGCTAAAGAATCAAGCACACTCCTGCTTGAAGCCATTAAAAAAGGCCCCAAAACAATTCAAGAACCCGAACCCGTTTTTGAATCGGTTACTTCAAAACAGAACACCTTTTTTGATATCTCAGGTGGAACCCGAGCTTTCATTGAAGCAGATGAGGCTATAGAATTATTAAAACCGTTACAAGAGCCTGGAAATAAGTTCACAAGACTCTGTTTTAGTAACAGAAGTTTCGGGCTGAATGCAGCCCGTGTGGTGGTCCCAATTTTGACTTCTGTAAAAAGTCAGTTGACCGAAGTTGACTTATCTGATTTTGTTGCGGGCAGGCCCGAAGAAGAAGCACTTGAAGTTATGAATTTGTTCTCATCAGCACTCAAAGGTGCTAATTTGAGGTATTTAAACCTGTCGGATAACGCATTAGGTGAAAAAGGCGTTAGGGCTTTTTCCGAGCTGTTAAAATCGCAAAATAATCTGGAGGAATTATATTTAATTAATAACGGGATTTCAGAAGAAGCTGCAAAAGCCGTTTGTGAGTTAATTCCGTCAACCGATAAATTAAAAATTCTTCATTTTCATAATAATATGTCGGGAGACGAAGGCGGGATTGCAATTTCAAAACTTTTGAAAAAAACACCGAATTTGGAGGATTTTCGGTGTTCTTCTACGCGGGTCATGTCTGAAGGCGGGATTGCACTTTCTGAATCACTTGCTAGCTGTCCAAATTTGAAAAAAATTGATCTTCGGGATAATATGTTTAATATCGAAGCTGGAATTGCTTTAAGTAAAGTTTTATCTTTATTTAGTAATCTCACTGAGATTTACTTAAGTTATTTGAATTTGGAAAATGAAGGATTTTTAGAGGTTGTTAACGCATTAAAAGACTCAACGTGTTCGCTAGAAGTTCTAGAAGCTTCCGGAAACGAGATCACTTCCGAAGCAGCTTCTGTGTTAGCCGATTTCATAACTGCAAAGAAAGAATCTTTAATCAAGATTATATTATCTGAAAACGAGTTGAAAGATGAAGGTGTGATAGTGATTGCTAAAGCACTGGATGAGGAATTCCCACAGTTGACCGAAGTTGACTTGAGTCAGAATATGGTTAGACGGGCTGGAGCTCGGGTTTTGGCCCAAACCGTTGTGCGCAAACCCGGGTTTAAGTTGTTGAATATTAATGGTAATTTTATATCTGATGAAGGGGTTGAAGACGTTAAAGCAATTTTTAAAAATTCACCTGATTTGCTTGGTTCTTTGGAGGATAATGATCCTGATGGTGAAGAATATGATGACGAGGATGCTGACGAGGATGAGGATGGTGATGTGGATGATGAGCTGGAATCAAGGCTCAAGGGGCTTGAAATTAAGCAGGATGAATAGAGGATGGTTTTCTTTAGTGTTATGAATTATGTGTTTTTGTTTAATTTAACAAGAGATTTAGAAGGTAATCAGAAATCCTTTTTCTAGAAGGATGGATTTTGTTATGGTTATGGTACTTTTAGATTATGGCACTTGATGATAGTGCTTTTTTAATTATCCTTTCTATTATCAACTTAATTACATATTATATATGCTGGCATTTTTACAAGTTTTTACACATTGTAAAATATGATTGGTTGAATATATTATTATGATTCCAAAGGAATATTATACTTCTTCCGATTCAAATTAAATAATATATTGGTTATATGGTTTTAAGGTGAAAAATTATAATGGAGTTAGATAGTTATTAAGGTGAGTTTCACATCTTTTGAATAAAATGAGGTTAATAATGTTTAAAAATAAAAAAATAGTAAATAAGATATTTTATTATATTAACAAAGATAGTTGCTGTGTGTATGTCTTATTTTTTTATATAAATAAGATAAATTTATCTAAGTGTATTAATTTGTGTTGGGTACCTTACTACCAGGTAGATACATATTTGGAGGAAATAAAATAAATGAATAAGCAAATATACAGAAATAAACAGGGAACCATTTTAGTGCAAAAATATTGTGACAAAACGTGAATGGGGGAATAAACTTTTTAACTTTGACCATCAGATTAAAATATTTAATTTTGATGCTTTTATTTTTTATCATCATTTTGACATTCCAAATTAAACAGTTATATATTTTACATACTTTTGAGTTTTTAGGTCTTCTATTTTATTGACCATTGACGTTAGGACTCTTTCCCCCACAAAATTTAAAACAAATGTGATGTTTTTAATGATAAACTGGTGTTTTTAGTTTTCCCCCACCATGATCATAAGCTATTTTAATCATCACATGATTGGTTGTGTTTTGTTTGGAATTCAATTAACTAGATGTCAATCTCCGGTATTAATGAGATTTGAGCGAAAAATAGAGCAAATGCGCACATTTTTCGACTGAATCTTACGACGGGATGTGGCGGCCCATTTGGGGCAATTAAACTTGGGGGTTTCTCGTAATCCAAATACCTATATAATGGTATTTAAAACGCTTTTGTACCCTAAGCGCGTTTATACAATTAAGATTGGATCATAAAATAAACTTAAATTATAGTATTATGTAAGAGTTGGATTGGATTTATCGATGCTTGGGTTATCAGACTTGGTTTCAAGGAAAATTTACTCACAAGTGAAATAAATTATTTTAAGAGAAAATATTAGCAGTTTTAATCCGTAGTGAAATTTTTCATCAACTTAAGTCTTACGACATGCTAGGCTGTTAAACTTAACCTACCACTGATTTTGTGCTAAAAAAAAGTAACTATAAATTTGTTGGACATTGCTCGAGGGGGGCCAAGGACCCGATATCCCAACTATGTCTCAAAATTGTGCTAAAAAGTAACTTTAAATTTGTTACCAATTGCTCTTGAGGAGGACCAAGGGGCCGATATCCCGATGATGTCTACACAAATATTCGATGAATGTCGAAACGTTTCTTTTTATATACAAAGATAGCTAAACAAAGATAAAAGTTTACTTTTAAGTGGTTCGGAGTGGACAATTGACACCAATTTTAAACTACTACATTGTTTGTCTACTTGATTATACTTTAACGATACCTTTGATGTAAAAGATTCAGTGGCAACCGACCTTCGGTAATATTGTATAGAAAAACAACTCTTTAAACTGTAACACACCAAAATATTCTTCCTTTAAGCCGGTCATCAACTTGTAGCCATCGATCCGTTGTTGGTTTATTTTATCATAACATATAGTATTGATGTCATGTTTGATGCATCAATTCCCTAAAGTTAATATATATTTAAGTTAGGTTTTGACATCAGTACATTGGGTTTAATATAAAAACACAATTATGGAAAAAGGGGACTTAAAAAAGGCACAAATTTTAGAGGAGGATGGGAAAGTGATGAGTAAAAAATAACACTAAGAGGGGGAATCCTCTATGAGTCCATTGCTGGCACACTTTTGCATACTAACTAGTGGTGTGACTAAAAAAGATTGAAATTATATTGGATATCTCAAAAATAATTATGCTACTTTCTTTTGTAACCAATCAAACTAAAGCTTCCCATTTGCATTATTCATCACAAGCTATTATTTACATAATCTTGCGCGTTTTTAGGTTATTAGTCATATTTATATAATTATGAGATGAGATTTATTAGTATTATATATTCCCTCCGTCCCACAAAAAAGTTTACATTTCTCATTAAAATTTTGTCCCACAAAAAAATTTACATTCCTCAAATTTGGGGGACCCACCTACTAAAATTATATTATTACCAATCATTCTACCAATAAAATATTTTCTCCATCTAAACTAACCTTATATTTTAATCAAAAATATTACAAAGACCTTACCACTAACTATCTCCTAAAAGACTGTTCCCAAATGAAATGTAAACTTTTTTATGGGACCGAGGGAATATTAGTCATCTAGTAATGACCTAGAGGTAGGAACTTTCAAGTTTAAAGTGATTTTCTATATGTTACAAGTTCAATCAATTCCTAAGTAAACATTTACTAGTGGTCAGAGAAAGATTTGAAAATAGTCACATCGGCTACCCCGGATGAGTCATGAATAAACGACACAATGAGCATGCCAGAAAAATTAGGCGATGTGTTAAAACTTACTTTGATCTACATGTATAAATTTTAAATTTTTTTGCTGTTAAAAAAATAATTAAATTTATGTCCGTCAAATGGCATGATATATCAACCTACCACCACGTTCTCCACCAAGTTCTTTAAGTTTTCACAACCAACAAATATATATTATCATAATATATATTAAAAAACAAAAAAATATTATCAAAAAAAAATCTCAAAAAATATATATAAACATTGCTAAAATGTTGTGGTGACCGTTTTCAAACTTTACACTGATTATTCGATAAATGTTTATACAAGAAGTTATTAAATTCATACCCTCTAGAAAATTATTTGAAAGTCCTTATCACCATATATTAAGAGATGATGATATATATACCATCAATATCTTTAGTATATTGTTACAAATAACATATTTATAATAGACTCTTAATTTTGGTTTTCTTTATCTAGATTTTAATGACAATAAACTTTTTAACTTTTGTATTAAATATTGAATACAATGATTCGAAAATATTGAATAAATTCTAGTGGCATCTCTTTGAAGAAAAGATATCTATCATGTTGTAATCTCTATAAATACAACTTAACCCCTTCGCTTCTCTTCTCATGCTTTCCCATTTCTTTCCATTCCATAACCCAAAACACCACTTAATATACTCCTTAAAAAATCTTGGGTTTTCCTCAATTCATCATAAAGATTCAATCTTTTGATCACCCACAAGTTTTCTTTACCATTTTCTTGCAAAAAAACAAACAAACACTGTGATCATAATATAATGGCCTCAGTTGATCAGAGTGTTAACAAGAACAATGGGTGGAGTAGTTTCTTCAATGTTCTTGAAAACCCATCATCAAATCATGTTAAAAGTGAGGAAGTTTATGTCCATCCAATGGTGAAGCGTTCTTCTTCTGCATTAAGTACCATTAGCTTAGAAATGTGTACGGAGAGTTTGGGGACAGAAACTGGTAGTGATGTGAGTGAAAGCAGTGACGAGTTTAATTGGGATGAGAGAGAGAAGTTTAGCGGTTTACAACGGTCAAAGGCTCGGAATTTTGACCGGAAAATGGTGAGCCATCGTAGAGGCGGCGGATTCCCGCCTCCGCTGACTTCCATTAGTGGGTCAGATGGTGTCGTGAAAGTAAAACCTCACAGGGAAGGTGGGAGGTTGGTTATCAAAGCGGTGAGTGTTTCTGATTGTGGCACTAAATTTGAAGCAGAGCGTACAAACGGTAGACTTAAGCTTTCTTTGTTGAAGGACTATTCTGTCAATGTTGAAACTAAAAGGGTTGGAATGAAAAATCAAGGTACCAAAGAAGAATGTTGTGATGGTGACGTGGAGGAGGAGGGTGGGCGGGATGCAAATAAAAGAAAAGTTAGGGTCAAAACCGGAATTCGATCACCAAAACATCTCCAAAAGTTGCCAAATTCGTTTGAAAAATCGACTGATTTTGAGTTAACCAATTGCAAATTTGGCGGGAATAGGAACAAAGTAATGGGAAACTTGAGTTTGCTTCGAGTTGTCATTTCTTGAAGAAAAAAAACCTAATTAATGCCGGTGATTATTTTCACAAATTTGGTTACTTAAAATATAAAATATATCAGTTTATCTAAAGTTCATGATGATATGGTTTGGTGGAGCTAAATTTTCACGAGCGAGTAAAATAATACGCACGTGTGTCATGCGGATTTAAGTTTAATTTGTCGGTTGTATTTATTTTGTGGATTAATTATAACAGAATTGGTAGCTATTATATGGTGGAATTAATAAAATTGTATTTTTTTTTTATCTTAATTGATGTGCATTGATGTTTGGTTTTCTCTCTCCTGTATTACCCATACGCTTGTTACTCGTTAGTACATCTAACATGCAATTAATCAGTTAAAATATGTATAATTGTGGTATTTGATATTTTTAAATTAAGACATTTATCTTTTATGAAAATTCCTGAAAATCAATACTTACCCTACATGGAAATGTTGGTCCAATTTATGTGAGGTGCGACGTTTATGGTATAAAAAAACTTAACTCGAGTATTTAGTAGAATGTTATGTTTGACAAGTGTTATATACGTATAAGTTTATAGAGAAATGATATTTAGTTCTATCATTTAGATCTATTCATGAATCTACCCACCAGATAGGATGACATGTGTATTCCACTAATTCTCTCTTCTAATATTATCGCATGATTTTGACACGTGTCTTCATCTAGTGAGTACCTATGAGTAGGTCTAAATATCATTAAACTCAAGTTTATAATATTTGGGTTTTTGTTGTGTTGTCTTTAAACAATTATTACATGTATTAATAACTTTTATTTTCAGCAATGAAATAAGAATCATTTAAATGCATACGACGTTTATTAATTATGTATAATTTTTTTATGTAATTCTGAACATTTTATTAATAGACCTAAAGGTTGTTATTATCATTTCCCTTAATATTTTATGACGATTATAAGTATAGAACTAAATCATTTGAAATAAAATAAAGGAAACGAAATAAAAGGGTAGAAAATGACACACGCATGCATACAAATAACATACTACCTCCGTATCAAAATAAGTGATACATTTGAGAAATTACGGTTTTTGAGGCAAAAGATTGGAAAGTGATTTAAAATAGTATAAAGTGGATAGTTAGTGGATAATGGGACCCACTTCTTTTGGATGTAGTGAAATTAATGATGTTTAAAAGTAAAAGTAAGGGTAAAAGAGTAATTTTACTTTATTAAAGTAGATAATTAGTGGAGAAGGGGTCCCACTTTTTTGCCAAATAAGGAAAGATTTTGAAGTGTATCACTTATTTTATTCCACCCCTTTTAGGAAAGTGTATCACTTATTTTGATACGGAGGTAGTATTTATTTTCATATATGAGATAAAAGGGTAGAAAGTGATAAATGCATGCAAATGACATGAGTTCATTTTCATCTATTAGTCATATTTTAAAAATGACTGACATTCAAATGCAATAAGCCCATAAAGGAGTTACTTGGAGACAATGTGAAATATTTTTCTTTCCTTTGGATTAATAGTCGAGATAAGGAATTTAGGTTGAATTTGTTAGGTTGGAGTAGTAATCCGTACAATATGTAATTTTAATTTTGTTTCTCTTTGTTTCTTTAGCTCCTTGCTAGTTTAATATAAACACCGTTCAAAAAAAATATTTTAAAAACAAACACTTTAGACTAGTAATGGTGGCCAAACATAACCATGGTCATTATCATCATCTAAATGTGACCTTAATTTTTTTTTTCCTTGACTAAACATATGAACACAAAATGCACTTAGTGATAACCACATTCTGTACCAAATAAAAAAGGAGGAGAACCACAACAAAATTATCAATTTCTGTCATATTGTTGTGAAGCACCTAAATTTATGATGTAATAATGTATGTTTATACCATAAAAACAATTGTATTTACATAAAAGAGAAATGATTTGATTTTAGTTATAGGTAAGCTTGTGTGCTATAAGAGTAAATGAAGGGTGATTATACCTATGTAAAAACTTACATGCTTGAAAATGTAGAGAAGTTAATTTATTTTCTATATTATATATATGTAAATGGCAGCTTAAAAATCTTTTTAATAAATATTTCATACCTTAATTTCAAAAGATAAACGTAGGAATTTTGTTGGTGGTTGAGGTGATAGCATGAGTGCACGACTATGCACAATCATCATTAAAATGCGAACTAAACTAGTGTCGAGTGTTTTTAGTCATATTGCAATCAAACTCCTTGTACTTTTACCAAGTTGCACTTTGCCTCCCTTAGCTTCATATTTCACATGGGTGTCTTTGAGGAGGTGCAATCGCACAAGACCCACATTTTATAGGGGTCCAATTTTTATATATATCTTACTAGCTTCATAGCCCGCCCGACTGGGCGGGCATGTTTCAAGATTTATATTATAGAAAAATACCAACAAATATTAATAATTTTAAAAATGACATAAGAATCGATAATTCGGTAATGATGAGTTTGTACAAAGTTTGATACATGAACAAATGTTACATAAAATTTATAGACGAAATAAGACTTCTTTGTAAACGACATTTGTTGTTGAATTAGTGTAATTGCCATCTCTGTCACAACAAATGACCTTCAATCCGTTCTTGTTCTTAACTCGTGATACATCTACATAAAGTTGGCCATGTGTTGCTCGCGTAGTTCATCTTTGTTGTACGATTCCTCGTCATATATTAATCGGTTGTAATTTTCCATCGTGTATTCTTCATCCGGACATGGCATGTTTGAAAAAGACTTCAAACTCTTGTTATTACAAAGCAGCATGTGTTCAATATATGTAAGACATATATTCATCCTTTGTGTGTCCGAAAGTTGTAATTCTGCATTAATAAACGATAAGTTTATGAAAGAAAAAAATAAAATATCATACAGAAAGTATTGATTAAATGGAATGAATTGTTTAAATATATTACCTGGATCGTTACGTTTCCTTCGTTCAACGTTTAACACATCTTCTGTCAGAACATGTCAAGTACTTTGTTTGCATTAAATTTTGCATTAATAAAATATCATACAAAAATAAAATATGTTTTAGTTCAACTACTTTGTTTGCATTAAATTTTGGTGACATTACTTTTTATCAAACAATTATTGTTTACGATAATCATATGCTATGTTTACTAATGATAGTCGCACGCCCGTTCTTCCCGAAACCACTTTTGGCGGGGTGTGACATAAACAGATTATAGTCGATGAATATAAAATAGATTTTTGAATTACAATTGACCTTCACAACTAAGTTTCCGAAAAAAAAACTTGACTACAAAAGGAAAATCTTCAAAAAAAGGATTTATGGAACAAAATAATGCATGTAATTTTCGTTAAAATTGGTATGACTAATTCTTTATTTAAAACATGTGTATTCAGTTATGGAATAT
This sequence comes from Calendula officinalis, assembly GCA_963853835.1. Classification (NCBI taxonomy): domain Eukaryota; kingdom Viridiplantae; phylum Streptophyta; class Magnoliopsida; order Asterales; family Asteraceae; genus Calendula; species Calendula officinalis. The sequence continues at coordinate 26,083,233 of OY970825.1, forward strand.
ATATTCAAACTATTTGTTAGTTACATAATACATTAATGGGTGCAATAGTTAACAATGTTAGGGGTATTAAATGTTTTGAATTAATTCAGTATATTGACTTGTTAAATCAGAATTATTGGTTTTGGTGGTTATGATATATCCGAAATGTATAGATGTTTGAAATTAAAAATCCCAGGATTTTTGCTATTCTTCGTTGCTGAGTAATTCTAATTTCCAGTTTTATATGGAGTAATTCGAAATTCCGGATTTATATGGAGGGGTTATTGGTATTGTGGTTTTTGAAGAAAAAATAAAGGGAGATGATCCTTGTAGAGCATTTTTTTAGTTTTTTAGAGCATTTTGTGTGAAAAGACAACTATACCCTTACTTTTATAATTCATCTTCTACCTATTTGTTTCTCTCTCTCTTCAAACGTATCCTACAATTCTCTCTCTCTCTCTCTCTCTCTCTCTCTCTCTCTCTCTCTCTCTCTCTCTCTCTCTCTCTTCTTGTTAAAAATCACTATCAAGTTTTACTCGCAATTTCGGCTACCTTTCGGGCCGAATCAGGTAGCAAAAAATAAACCATTGAAATCAGATGCTTTTTCCGATCACTGTGGTACTCGCTCTTCCGGAATCGGCGCCAAATCGCGCCGCCAGACAATCGCCGGAGTTATAAAGTTAGCCGGAATTTGTGTTTTCCAGCGCTCATCGCGCTCAGCGGTCTGCCTTATAAAAGTACTCCAGAGACTATTGAGAAATTACCATATTACAATAACATCAGTTGAGCCGGAAGGAATAACCTCAAACCAAAATATGTCATCTGGGAAGACATTTGAGAATCTTGATTGACTTAAATAAGAAAAGAAGGTAATTTAATTATCAAACAATTAATTAAAGAGAAATAAAGCCTTGCGTACTAAGATTTAAGCTTTTTTATTCATCAAATGGTGACATTTTGAGAAGAGGTGCGGCTAACTTTTATTACTCCGGCGAGTGTCCGGCGACGCGGCAGAGATTCCGGCAGAGAAAAGTACCATAATGATCGGAAAAAGGAGCTGGGTTTAATGGTTAATTTTGCGTTCCTTGGTTCGGCCTAAAAGATAGCTAAAATAGAGGTTAAAATTTGGAGGTGGGTTTTGATTTGAAGAGAGAGAAAGTAATGGTAGGAGAGAAGTTTGATAACGTGAAAGAGAAAGGAATTGGTAGAAGAAGAGTTATTATATATTAAGTCTTAGGAAGATTGTGAGGAATTCGTTGACCAATGTGTGAATTACACGTGATATAATCAACCAATCAGAGAGCTGCAAACGGGTGAGTTGTCAAAGCTATAACAAATGTAGGTGCATATATAGGAGAAGATGTATATAATCTTAAAATTTTAGGTAAACATAATAATTTAATAGAAAAAAATTATAATGTGCACTTTTTTATATAAATTTTATATTTAAGGGGTCCATTTTCATCTATTTGCATAGGGCATTCGGAATTTTGAAGACCCCTTGAAATTTCATAAAGGTCCTTGTAACTACCGACCAAAATAGAAGTAGGTTAAATTGCATTTCAAATCTTCCTATTTAACCATTTGTTTTTAACCATACTTTTTAGTAGCTAAATCTCGATGGCCAAATTAAATATAAGTGGAAATGCATACTAGTTACTGTAATTTCTTAATAGCTATAGGTATGATTAGGGGTGCCCAACGGGTTAACCCGACCCGACCCAGCTCTTATCGGGTCGGGTCTATTGGGTTTGAGGTAAAAAAATTCTAACTCGAAACCCGACCTGATAAGGAATCGGGTTAGTCGGGTCCGGGTTGGTCGGGTTTTGGGTTTTTCGGGTTGACCCGATTGGGTTGGTCGAGTTAGCCATTTATAAAGTTTTTTTTTTTACAAGAACACTTAAAAACACTAATCAAAACACTGATTTTTAATTAGGAACAATAAAAAGAATACTTCAAAAACAATCCTTTAATTTTGATTACCTTAAAGTACTAATTACGAACGTCACTACAAAAACAATCCTTTTTTTTAATCAAACTACAAGTTGTATACAATCCTCTCGATTGATACATGCTTTTTAAGTAGCATGGAATGAGTGCGGTATGTCAGTCGTTAGCATTGAAAACAACTTGTATAATCTAACAATCAACTACACAATTTTATAAACAATACTTCAAAAAATGCTTTATAAAACAAACAATGCTTTTAACCCTAATCCTAATCGGGCCAACCCGAAATTTTAAAAAATTATAACCCGAAACCCGACCCGATAAGGAATTGGGTTAATCAGGTCGGGTTTCAAAAACCCGATAAGATCACAAGACCCGAATAAACCCGACCCGTCTAGCATAATCTAATTATCTCTTTAATATGAGTTTAACATCATGTTATTTGAACCATTACCGGTGTTAAAACCAGAGAAAGTGTTAAAACTTTATGTTCGGGGTGTTAGGATAGTTGTTAACTCCCACGTCTTCTTCGTCTTTGGGTTTTAACGGTCCCCATATTGATGGTATGGTATGACGACTGCTAAAGGCTATTGATGAGCCTTTTTGCGGATCATACTGAGAGTCGAGAGCCCTAACTATAGCTTTACTTTCATAGGGACTAAAAATGATATGATAAAAATAAGGTGGGTAAGGTGTATATATTGATTAAAGTAAATCCCTTTCATTTAGTGTCTCCTTCCATCACACCAAAATTGAAAATAAAAACTCCAAAGCAAAAACGCACATGGCAGTATGGCACATTGAAAGGGAACACAAACCACTACCAAAGTACCAAGTACCAACCTTATATTATCATGATAAGTAGGTATGAGTTGCGTTCAAGGAGGTCCATGATTTTTACATAGTCCCGAGGAACAAATCTCAACCATTGATCAATATAATCTAATGGTCAAGATTAATCACATACTTTATACATGGAGGAGTATTTTGATCATTTGGCACTAAAAAAATTTTTATTTTATTTTATTTTTTATTTTTTATTTTTTTTATTTTTTCAATTTTTTAATTTTTTAATTTTTAATTGAGAGGTATTTTGGTCATTTTGAAAAAATTATTTTATTTTTATTTTTTATTTTAAAATTTTAGTTTTTTTTTATTTTTTTAAAAAAATATTATTTATTTATTATTATTTTTTTAAAAATATTATTTTTTCATTAATAACACATAATGTTATTGCATAGTGAATCACATGTGATTGCATTCTGAATCACATGTGATTTAACTAAAACCTGATTTTACACTAAATTCACATGTGATTTATACTAAAATTACATGTGATTTTACACTAAAATCACATGTGATTTACACTAAAATTACATGTGATTTTACACTAAAATTACATGTGATTTTACACTAAAATCACATGTGATTAAGTTATACACGTAATTATCAAATAAATATTATTTTTTAATTAAAAAAATTAATAAAAAAAATAAAAAAAAATTTAAAATAAAAAATTAAAAAAAATTTGAAATTTTTTTAAGTGCCAAATGACCAAAATACCCCTTCATAATAAAAAATAAAAAAAATAAAAAAATAAAAAAATAAAAATTTTAAAATAAAAAATAAAAAATAATAATTTTTTTATTTTTTAAAAAATGACCAAAATACCCCTCAATATATAAAATATGTGATTAATCTTGACCATTAGATCCTATTGATCAATGGTTGAGATTTGTTCATTGGGACTTCTTAAAGATGATGGACCTCCTTGAACGTTTCTCAAATAGGTATTAGAGGGGATCAAAGCGGGTATGTGGAAATTCAGATACCCTCATTTTGGATATTTAAAATTTCAGATATTGGAATTTTAATATTTGATCGAATATCCGAATTTTATGGGTATCCGGAAAAAAAAAAATCCTATTATCCATATATTTTTTAAATAGTTCGGATATATTCGTATATTTTTTGAATAATAGTAAAAATATATGTTTCAGATATGCGATATGCATGAAATTATGAAAATCACTATCTAAATCTATTCCGCAAACCACTTTTAACAAAGACTTTTATACATTTGACCACTACAACTACAAATCCATCTCATGAACCCTTGATATTTGATAAATGTAAGACCTAAATATAAGATCCTAATCCTTAGTAAACAATTCTATAATTTTAATTTTTATTATTAGTTTAGGTTTAGTCACAATTAAAAGGAGGAATCAAATCAAGTAAAAGATTGAGTAATTCCTTATCTCTTAAGGCAGAGGCACATACCAATGGATGCATAAATTAGCTTTTGGATGAACCAATTCTTTTGTAGCTTGTGTTTCAAGAAGGTGACATCATGTTGGAGATAAGAATTAGCCTAAGCCAAGTATAACACTTGCTCACAATTGCACCACATAAGGTCTTCAGTGGATGAGAATGGCACCCAACCCAACTACGCATAAATAAAGTGATCGAACCATGGGTCCGATACATTTTGTGGGTTGGTTGCTTGGATTAGTCATGTTCCAATTCAACATATATGCGATTCTTGTATATATGCACTTTGTATTTGTATTCATCCATGTTTTTTAGATCTTTTGAAAACGACAAATTATACAACGAAAGCCTACTTGCAATAATATTCCAGCGAGCATCCCGAGTTCGAGCTTTTACATGGTAAACTCAGCCCCCATAGGGATCTCCTAGGAAAAATCTCTCATATTTGGCACCACAAAAAGATGCTTACAGGATTCGAACTACAGACTTGACACCTCATATGATAGTACAACTCATGCATCAATCCAGCTGAGTTAGACATCATTTGCCACTTACCACTTACCAACATATAAAAACGCATTTAATATTAGAGATTATAATGGAATTATGAATTCTCGGGATACTTTTACGTATATCATAAAATTTACCAACCCATAATCTGGTGTAACTACCTAGTTTGTATGGTTTAATTATACCAAAAGATTTTGCTGGGAAGAAAGACATGGAGGAACACACAAAATATTTGACATACACTTTAAATACCCGTTCTCTCAAAATTATCAAAACGTGAACTTGAAATATTATCTGATTTCAAATTTGATTTTTCAAGAATTATCCTAATATTTAACATTTTCGTGATAACAATATGGTCAAGATATTTTAATTCAAATAATGTAAACGATCCTTGATTGATATTACTTACAGACCGTATCATGTTAGATTATATACACTAAAAATTAAATCATTAGCAATTTTTTGAATTCAGAATCTTTTATAGAAAGATGGTGATTGGTCATTGTCTTTCCAACAAAGTGTTCTTTATTGTTGGTACATATTTAAATAGTTATACTTAGATTTTATGGTGAAAAAATGTTTTGCAAAATGCAAAAACCATTATCAAATTTATCTTTTAGTGATGTGCAAATATGTTTTTGAAATTGCTTATTTTTTTTAAAGATTATAGCCTTTTGCATACTAAGGGAGAGGGGTATGGTAACGAGGGGGTGGCTTCGCCGGATGCCACGTCGGCTCGCCGGCCTCGCCACCACACCCCTCGTTATGTGAGCGAGGGGCACTGCCGGACGATCGACGAACCCAACGAGCGAATCAGGACGCGCCACGTGGACTAGCCGTTGCCCAACGACATTAATTCGAAAAAATTAATTATTTTTTTTAAATAAACATTTAACCCTTATAAATACCACCCTTTTTTATACAATATTTTCACACAACATTTCTCACCATTTCTCAAACTAAACCTTTTCACACAATATTTTCTACACAACTCTTTGACCAAAATGCGTTGAAATTTGATGGATCCCGGAAGTTATTCATCTGATATCGACGATGAGACAGATATTTTTTTTATGACTCAAGCGCATCAGTACATGCAACGCCAACAAGCTCAACCAACCCGGACTCGAGTGCCAGTCTATCGAGATCGTGAAGCTGCCGAGCAACGTTTATCTGACGACTACTTTCGTGAGAATCCTAAGTACCCTGAGACGGTTTTTCGGTGTCGATTTCGTATGAGTAGGAAATTATTTTTAGAAATAGTTGAAGGTATTTCTAACTATACTGCTGAACCTCTTCCCTACCATTTTGAATTTTTTAAAGTACGACCGGATGCCACCGGTCTAATGAGTTTTAGTGTTATAATGAAATGCACGTCTGCCATACGTCAATTGGCGTATGGCATAACACCTGATTCACTTGATGAATATTTACAAATTGGTGAACAATGTGCACATGATTGTCTAAATCATTTTACAAAGTGTATTATAGACTTATATACCGCTGAGTATTTAAGGAAACCCGACATCCATTGTAACACCGCATTTTTTTTAAAAAAAATATCTAATTTAGCATTAACTAAGGTTACGGAAGCATTTAGTCCAATTCCTAATTACGTTAGTTTTACAAACCATGGTCCCACAAAATATTACAAACCAAGAGTTAGTTAAAAGACGGTATCACTAAACACGGCTCATTTAACAAAACATAAATTTAAGCATGGTCAAACTTCCCGTCCGAGCCCGACCCGTTCAAGCCTTCCAACCTGAAATGTGTCAAAGAGGGAGGGATTAGCACAAAAACTAAGTGAATGAATTCCTAACACTAGCAACTACACTAATCACTTAAACACGGAAGTTATAAAAACATCTCCGGTTGGGTAGTCACTTAAACGCGGAAGTTATAAAACATCTCCGGTTGGGTAATCACTTAGAGGATCGGCGGCTTTGCGGACCTTAAACCATGGTCGACCAAAACCACGCCATCTATATCAATACTAGCCCCGGACACGGATGTCGTGACCGGAACCATTTCACCATCGGCCACCTCTACATCTAGAGGTGTCGCGATCAAGGAAATAGGCAATTTCAATTTGTCACAAAAACTCTTTGAGGAAAACGAACTATTTGCACCCGAATCAAATAACACACGAGCGGGTATCGAGTTTATTAGAAACATACCGGTGATGACATCGTCGGTGGTGGTGGCATCCTCCACCGTCATCTTGAATGCCCGACCCGTAGGTGGCGGATGACTCTTCCTCTTTTGACTTCCCGACGAAGCCGATCCCCCGCCCGAACCCGAACCCTTCTTCGTTGGGCAATGCATGGCCCGATGACCCTCTTTCTGACACGTCCAACATACGCTATTTTCTAGCTTGCATTCCGAAGACTCATGCCCGTTTTGTCCACACTTAATACACCTTCGAGTTTGTGCCGTACACCGACCGGCATGGGAGGACTTACACGGTATGCACAACGGGTTCCTTTGGTTGGAACCTTGAAGAATTTGCTTTCGACGATCATTGTTGACTTATAGTTTCCTTGAGATTTCTTATGGTTGCTCGAGTTTGATTGCTCATACTTTCCCTTATGAAACGGGGCCCTCTCCCAACTCGCGGCTTTTTGTGCCAAAATATCACTTTCGGCCGATTTGGCAAGATCATAGGCTTGCAAGAGAGTTCCCGCAAGCCTCGTCACATTCCGATACTCGGGCAACAACGCCCCAACAAAGTGTTTGATTTGGGTGGACTCATCGGGCACCCATTGTGTCACAAACCGGAGCTTACCATTAAATTGGAGGATAAGCTCATCCACCATCATTCGATCGGTCATCTTCAACATCATGAATTCATTCCGGATTTTATCCAATTCAAACGGGCTACAATACCGAGCCTCCACTTGATCCATAAATTGCTTCCACGTGATTGCATCCATCATCTCATTACTAAAATTCGCGGTCAACCCATCCCACCAATCCATAGCCGGTCCCCCCAACATCCGGGACGCATACCGGACCTTCAAGTGGTCTTCACAATTACACGCAATAAGTGCCTTTTCGGTGGCCCGAAGCCATGTTAGAGTTTCCGCCGGGTCGGAACTACCACGGTACTCGGTTGGCTTACAATCGAGAAAATTCTTGTAAGTGCACGGTATCCTTTCTATCGGGAAAGGTTGATAGAAGAATTGTTGATGTTGGGCATTGGCAATGGGTACGGTGTGGGTGAGAGGTGGTTGCGGTATGCTTGCATTGGGAGATGAGGAGTCATTTCGGGGAAAAACGGGAATGCGAGTAGTTTGAGTGAATTGTGGGGGTGGGTTTGCTTGGGTGATAGGGGGTACGGTAGACCGAGCCTCGGGTCGTGGATCGGTCGATTGGCTTTGGCGGAGAGCCCTTATGGTGTCCTCAAGTTCCATGTTTCGGGTTTCCAATAACACAATATATTCTTCGTTCGGTATCTCATCACCCCCCGAGCCCGTTGCTCCGTCATTCTCAAGGTTCGTGTTCGGTGGGACATTCTCCAACGTGTTTCCATCCCTAGCCATTCCTGCTTTCAAAACACAACATCTCACCAAGGCTTAGTTCAATTCGTTAGTACACATCTACTAACTACTAAACCCAATTCACACTTGCTCTAATCCCTCTTGACCGGAAGGTTTGACCAAAACACGAGCCACGATTTGGGAATGGAACACCAACCCCGTGTATCCATCGCCAAACCGAAGCTCTGATACCAAGTTGTAACACCGCATTTTGTTTTTTAAAAAAATATCTAATTTAGCATTAACTAAGGTTACGGAAGCATTTAGTCCAATTCCTAATTACGTTAGTTTTACAAACCATGGTCCCACAAAATATTACAAACCAAGAGTTAGTTAAAAGACGGTATTACTAAACACGGCTCATTTAACAAAACATAAATTTAAGCATGGTCAAACTTCCCGTCCGAGCCCGACCCGTTCAAGCCTTCCAACCTGAAATGTGTCAAAGAGGGAGGGATTAGCACAAAAGCTAAGTGAATGAATTCCTAACACTAGCAACTACACTAATCACTTAAACACAGAAGTTATAAAAACATCTCCGGTTGGGTAGTCACTTAAACGCAAAAGTTATAAAACATCTCCGGTTGGGTAATCACTTAGAGGATCGGCGGCTTTGCGGGCCTTAAACCATGGTCGGCCAAAACCACGGTAACCGATAGCGTTTCGTATCCAACACCCGGGAAACTCCCTCCCCTTAACCATGTAACAAATACAGGTAAGGTCGGATACCCTATTAGTCGATACCCTGTGCCCAGCCGTTCTCCTTCCGACACTGACCTCATCCTGAATGTGCACATAGTCATGTATGGTATTCCCTAACACTAGGCATACATAACAAGTAGACTAGCTACGAAAAACACCGCGAAAAACGTCACAACAGAGTTCCCAATCGCGAACTACAGTTCACGATCGCGAACTATAGTTCGCGTCGGGAACTCCGATCGTGAACTACTTCGCGATGAATCAACAACTTAGCTGGATCGACTTCACGATCGCGAAGAGAAGTTCACGCCATGAACTTCCCTTGTCTGGTAATTTCCTGCGATTTTTACAAACATGCCAATACCAAATGAAAAAACCGAAACCCGAGTTGTAGGTCGAATCCACTCACCTTTCAACCTTCGGTTCCTTGACTCAGTGAGCTAGTATCACTGAGTATCCTTCCCGATTCCTGTCAACCAATGTACCGAGTTAGTGATCGATCTATTAAATTGTTAAAACCGTCAATTTAGCAATTTACCAACTCAATATCTCCAAGGCACATTCAATGACCTTAACAACATATCATCATCAACAACAAGTCAATTGACCGATTATGACCATCTAGCAATTCCCTACAACTAGTTGACCCAAACGGGCCAAAAACCCGAAAATTGCTACAACACTTCTAAGGCTATAAAAACTAGCACACATTCCATAGACTAAGAGTTCATCATAAACTAGCAATTCACAATCATTTAACAATTCCAAGTATGACACTTCCAAGATCACTAGATAATCAATTTGACCCAAACACCAACTAGATCAATTCACACAATCAACTATACTAGGTTCTCACCATCCATAACTTACCAAACATGATTTCTCAACCTAATAAACAATTCTATCCAACCAAAACTCAAGAAATCCAAGATTCATCAAAACCCACCTTCAACTTCCACCATTAATGGAGGTTGAAGGTGATTTTCACTAAATCTTGTTTTCTTCCTACAAACAACCATACATATGGTGTAAAAGCTTGCATAAACACATAATAAAGCATCCATATCAAGATTCATCCATAAAACATCAAACATCAAACATCACAAACCCTAGTTCATACTATGGTTCAAGAACTTCAAGAACAAGTAAAAGAGAAGATGTTACTTACTTCTAAGCTTCTACTACACAAACCTATGTAAGAATTTCGGACTCTAGCACCAAGAATCAACAAGATTGAGCTCAAGAACAAGTATGGAGTTTTAGAGAGAAAATGAGCAATGGAATAGTGGATAAGGTTTTCAAAAGGGGAAAGTGAAGAGGGAATTGCCCTCCTCTCTCTTGGCCGGCCAAACAAGGGTGGTGGGACCCCCTTGTTGTCTTTTATTTTAATTAACAGTATACGTCTGAAAAGTCCCTTTCGAAATTAATTTATTTAAAATAGCAAACGGACTCCAATTTTAAAAACGAAAGCATTTCCGGAAACGATATTTAACAAGGAATCCAAAAATATAAAAATCACATTTTCATTCCAAATATTCCACAAGTCGGGTATTTTAACCCCTTGGTTAAAATACCGCAAAAGACAGCAGGCTAATTAAATTAACTAAGCATTTAATCAGATAATCATTTAATAAGATACCTTAAGGTCAATAAACTACTAGGCCGGGTTTTGGGATGTTACATCCATGACGTTCAAAACTTATATACAAAACATGAGAACGCTCATGGGTTTCCTGGAATGCTTGGTAGTATAGATTGTATGCATTGGGAGTGGACCAACTGTCCAAAAGCATGGCACGGCCAATATGGTAGGGGTGATAAAAAATACCCAACTACAATACTAGAGGTTGTCGCCTCGCAATATTTGTGGATTTGACACGCATTTTTGGGGTTGCGGGATCCAATAACGACCTCACTGTGTTAAATAACTCACCCTTGTTTGATAACCTTCTTGACGGTATTGCTCCTTCGGTCCCTTTTGTTGTAAATGGAGTGACTTATCTGAATGGGTATTACCTAGCTGATGGTATTTACCCACAATAGGAAATCTGTGTCAAATCATTTACGGTTGCACGAGACGAAAAACGTGCTTACTTCAAACGAACACAGAAAGGTGCTAGAAAAGACGTAGAACGTGCATTTGGTGTCTTACAGGGGCGTTGGGGGATTATTCGCCAACCGGCTCGTTCGTGGACTGTCTACAAGCTACGTAGAACCATGTACACATGCATCATATTGCATAACATGATTGTAAAAGATCAAAACTTTGCCATATGCGATATGAACGAGTTGTATGTTACTCCACAACTTAATTTACAACGTACTTGGATCAAGAGAGCCGAAATGCAACGACCGAGATCTAGGGTATTACAAGATAAACGTACACACGAATCACTCCAACGAAATATTATGGACCATATTTGGCAACGATATCAAGAAAATCGTATGTAATTTTAAGAAATTTTTTTAAAAAAATCGGTTAATTTTTTTTTTCGGTTTTATTTATTTATTTTGTATTTGTATTTTTTCAATTTGTAGTTTGTATTTGTTGTTTTAATGAAATATTAAGTTGTTTGAAAAAAAGAAAAAGAAAAAAAAGGAGGTGAGGCCCAAATGGCTTGAGTGATGGTAGATGAGGTATTTGGGAGTTTTGAATGTGAAATGTGAAATAGTGACGTGGCGTATAGGTGACGCAGATGTGACATTCGACTTAAGGTGACCAAACCTTATGCTCTAATCTATAAGAATGATATTTAGATTAGGGGTGGCAATCAGGTCGGGACTTGTGTTAGACGACAAGGACATATTGATGATTGATGATGCAAACTCAGTTGTGCTTGCTAAGGTTAGAGAAGTGGCATTGTTAATTAACCTTTATATGCATCTGGAGAATGAAGGTTTTGAAGATATAGATATTCATCATGTTGGAGGGCTTTGGGTTTGGATCGAGTTCAAGTCCCAGAAATCTTGTGTTCGTTTCAAAAATCATGACCTCAAGTCTATTTTTTCTGAAGTTAAACAGGTCCTTAAAAATTTTGTGGTTAGTGAACGGCTCGTTTGGATTGAAATTGAAGGTTTACCATTATGTGCTTGGAACTCCGAGGTCTATAAGAAAGTTGGAGGTTTTTGGGGTACTTTCATGTTCTTTGATGAAGATTCTGCTGAGGAGCCAAGTTGTGGTAAACTATGTATTAGCACTTCAGTATCGAGCTTAATTAACGAATGCATCCATGTGGTAGTGGCGGGGCAAACTTATACAGTACGGGTAAAAGAAAAAGATAGCTGGAAAGCGAAAATAGTGAAACAGACTAATGATTCGGAAGAAGATTTAAATGAAGATGATGAAGCTGATTCTCTAATTGGTTATTCAAGTTATGAAGAAGAGGAAGTGGTAAAACCTGAAGCAGAAGTGGGAAAACCCGTTGAGGAATTGATTAAAAACCCGGTTCAAATTATAGATGATGATAATGTTGAGGAAAAATCTAATGCTACTGAGCCAAAGGAAAAAATGGGTTCGGGTTCTCAAGATACTGAAACGTCGGTTGAAATTAAATCTCCTCTTAATGTTGTAAGAGAAGATTCCTCGAGTTCCTTGAGCAGGCCCCCGGGCTTTGAGCAAGATCCTTTTATATTAAACAATACGATAGATAGTGGCACTTTTAGTGATAAGACAGTGTCGGGATCGGGAACTCATGATTCAGAACCAAAAGTAAAAGGTGTTGACCTCGTTAATGATGAATGTTCTTTCTCTTAATGCTCGAGGTATTGGTTCCAGAAAGAAGCGAAAATGGATTAAAGATATATGTTTCCAACACTGTGTATCGTTTCTAGGTGTTCAAGAAACAATGATGACTCGCGTAAATTTATTTTATGTTAAGGCGATGTGGGGTAACTACAACTTTGATTTTGCAAGCAGCTCTGCTAGGGGTCACTCTGGAGGTATTATTTCTATCTGGGATACGGCTGTTTTTGTAAAAGTTTCTATAGTTTGTGGTCGCAATTTTGTTATTGTTGAAGGAAATTGGGTTGGGGTAAATGATCGAGTTCATCTTATTAACGTATATGCTCCTCAAGATGTTGATTTGAGAAATCTTCTTTGGCTTGACATTACCGAATATATTGGGGCCAATTCTGGTAAATTTATAGTTTTTGGGGACTTTAATGAGGTCCGGGATGCTACGGAGAGATATGGCTCGGTTCTAAACATTCAAGGTACTGAGAACTTTAACCATTTTATAGAAAATGCGGGTTTGCTTGATCTAAACATTGGCGGAAAGAAGTTTACTTGGATGAATAAAAAAGGCACAAAAATGAGTAAACTAGATAGATTCCTTATTTCTGAAAATGTGTTATTAGAAGACTCGTTTTTAAATGTTATGGCTCTTGACAGAAAATTATCGGATCATGTTCCTATTTTTTTATCTTCTAAAAAAGTTGATTACGGTCCCACTCCTTTTCGGGTTTTTCATTCATGGCTTGAAGAGGAGTCTTTTAATTCAATGATCTCGGAATCTTGTGGAAACTTCTCTTCTTCTCATTATTCCATGATTGTTAAGTTGAAAGACAAACTAAAGCATCTTAAATCTAATTCCCGGTCTTGGTATTCCTCATTTAAATATCAAAAAGACGCTTGTGGTTCTAATTTGAAAAAAAAGGTGCTTGAAATTGATTCCAAAATGGATGCTGCATGTGCTACTAGCGAGGAAATTGAACAAAGAATTTTGTGGATCAAAGAAATTCACGAATTGGATAGAGCTCAAAATATGGATTCCATTCAAAAGTTAAAAATTAAATGGAATATTGAGGGGGATGAGAATTCCTCTTTTTTTCACGGCCTATTGAAGCAAAGAAGGAAGAATCAAATGGTTCAAGGTATATTAGAAGACGGTGAATGGCATTCCGATCCGGTCAAAGTTAAAAAGGTCTTTTTTGATTATTATAAAGCTAAATTCGACATCTTTCCTACTTCTGAGGTAAATTATAGTCAATTTAATTTTAAAAAGTTGGATGTTTTTGACATCGTTGAGCTCGAGAAAACGTGTTGCTTGGAAGAAATTAAAAAAGTGGTTTGGAGCTGTGATAGCGAAAAAACTCCGGGTCCGGATGGTTTTAGTTTTAAATTCATTAAAAACTATTGGGACCTTTTACAAAATGATATTTATTTGGCTGTGGTTGAATTCATGAACACGGGTATAATGCCGAGAGGTTGCAATACCTCCTTTATCACTTTGATCCCTAAAATTATCAATCCTTTGCTTGTTAAAGATTACCGTCCGATTTCACTTATCGGAGTGATTTATAAAATTATTGCAAAATTACTGGCTTCTAGATTGGCGAAAGTAGTAGACAAAATTATAAGTGGTGAACAATCGGCTTTTATCAAAGGTAGACAAATTCTCGATGGCCCATTAATGGTCAACGAAGTTATCGATTGGTACAAAAAGAAGAGGAAAAAATTGCTTTTGTTTAAAGTGGATTTTGAGAAAGCTTTTGACTCGGTTAGTTGGGAATACCTTGACTCTATTTTTGTCTACATGGGTTTTGGAAGTAAATGGAGAAACTGGATTAGGGAATGTCTTTCGTCGGCTTCATTGTCAATTTTAGTCAATGGAAGTCCTACGGAAGAATTTTTCATGAAACGTGGGTTTAGACAGGGAGATCCGCTCTCTCCCTTTCTTTTTATAATTGTTATGGAGGGGTTGCATTTGTCTCTTAAAAACGCCATTGATAACAACTTTATTTCTGGCGCTAAAATCGGTGTTTCTAATTTTAATATTAGTCACTTTTTCTACGCGGATGATGTTATCATCGCCTCCGATTGGAACTCTAATGACCTCGACGCTATCATTAGAGTTTTAAGTGATTTCTATAGAAAATCTGGATTGAAGATTAATGTGGCGAAATCCAATTTATATGGCATTGGGGTAACTTCTGAAGATATTTCTTCCCTTGCAAGCAGATCCGGTTGTTCTCCGGGCTCTTGGCCTTTCACTTATCTTGGAGTCACTATGGGTGATGACAAGACCAAGGCCAAAAGTTGGGACCCTATTATTGATCGTGTAAAGAAGAGACTTTCCTCTTGGAAAGTCAAGATGTTATCCATTGGGGGACGCTTAACACTCATAAAATCGGTGCTTGGAAGTTTAGGTATCTATTGGATGTCGTTATTCAAGATGCCTAAAAGTGTCACTGCAAAAATGGAGAAATTAAGAGCCATGTTCTTTTGGGGCGGAAGTGAAAACGAGAAGAAAATGGCTTGGTTAGCTTGGAAAAACGTTCTTTCTTCTAAAGAAAGAGGAGGTCTTGAAATCGCTAGCATGGAGGCCCTTAATCTTGCTCTTTTATTGAAGTGGAGATGGCGTTTCTTTAAAGAATATGACACCTTGTGGTGTAAAGTTATTAAGGCTATTTATGGTGAAGATGGGAATATTAAAAACCGAGGCATTGTTAGACGTGTTAAAGGTATATGGCCAAAAATTATTGAAGTTTGTAATGTTCTTCACGATAAGAATATTATAGACTACAATTGCATTGGGTATAAAGTCGGAAATGGAGATAAGGTCAAATTTTGGTTAGATTCTTGGATTATAGATCAACCTCTTCGTAATAAATTCAATCGGTTATTTCGTCTCGATTCAAATAACTCATGTTTGGTAAAAGATAGAAGGAGTGACACGGGTTGGTCTTGGCATTGGAGAAGAAGTCTTCGAGGAGGTATTGAGAATTCTCAATTTCAAGAGCTTCTTTCGCTTCTTGATCAATTTCATTTAGGTGATGGCGATGACCAGCCTCGTTGGCTTCTCGGGAATGATTCTGATTTCATGGTGGCGCAAGCAAGAGCCCACATCGATAGTATTTTGCATCCGGGTTCTGAGAAGACTTCTCTTTGGTGCAAATCGGTCCCGATCAAAGTTAATGTATTCTTGTGGAGGCTTAACTGGGACCGCCTTCCCACCCGCTTAAATCTGTCCCGACGAGGTATGGAAATAGAATCTATTGAATGCCCGACTTGTAATCATGGAGTAGAGTCCCTAGACCATGTCATGTTTAGCTGCCCATTAGCTCGCCAACTATGGATACGGGTTCAACAATGGTGTGATCAATCGGTTATGGAGGTAAACTCGTTTCAAGATTGGTTGACTACTTGCAATCTGCTTCCTGTTGCTCACTTTAAAAGATTAAAACGCCAAGTAATCGGTATTACAACTTGTTGGTGGATCTGGAGATTCAGGAATGCTAATTTGTTCGATGTTGGTAGTTTACGGAAAAGTGACTTATTCGATAATATTGTTTTGTTCTCTTTCTTTTGGCTACATCACAGAAATCATAAAATTATGATTTCTTGGGATGATTGGCTTTTGAACCCTTTGTATTAGTCTAGCTTTTTGCTAGACTCAAGTTTATTTATTTGTTTTGAAGGTATTCGGGAGGGTGATGGCATTGCCGAAGCTCGACCCGTTGCCTTCTTTTTTGCTGTTCAAAAAAAAAAAAAAAAAAAAGGTCGGGTTGGGTCATAAACGGGTTGAACTATTTGGGTTCGCGGGTTGAAGTCCCAACCCAACCTAACCTTTTTATCTAAACGGGTTGAGATCTTCAACCTAACCTGTTTACTAAGCGGGTTGGATCATAAATGGGTTGACCCAATAAAACATCATTTTATAAAAAATAGGAAAAAACAACACACACAATTAAAGACTAAAATAACAAAATAAGTCGATTAAACGCAAAATACAAACAAAAGTTAACACTACTAAAAGTTGTTCAAAATACAAAACAAACGCCGAAAGATAAGCAACCCGACCATCGTCTTCCATGACTCAACTTTAACTTCCAAGGAAATTGATATATGTGACTCATGTATGTGTATGCTAAATTTTACATTGTAATAATACATTATATTATGTATTTAAGATACATAAATAAATAGGGATATATTATATTATATTATGTAATTAAGATATATATAATATTTAAACGTGTTGACGGGTCGTAAGTGGATTGTAAATCTAAACCCAACCCGACTTGTTTATATGCGGGTTGTAAACGAGTTGACCCGTTTACGACCCACGGGTTGAAAGTTATAACCCAACCCTCTAATTTTGGGTTCTAAACGGATTGGGTTGACAGGTCGGGTTTGATTTTGCCAGCCTAATTTAAATTGCAAAAATTCCCAACTAAGAAAGGGAAAACTTTGAAAAAGAAAACACGGCTGGTTTATATTTTTCGTGTTGAATCACATGGTAACAGTGAAATGTGACCCTTTCTCTTACCAATTAACTCTGTTTTGTAAATTTGCAAATCCAATTTGCTTTTTCCAACATAATGAAACGTTACTTTAAATATTTCAAAGGGTTTGTCTATGGATGTATCAATGAATTGGGACATATATGCTTTAGGGTATAAGACAGGTCAAAGATTAATGGCTAAGATATACCATAATGGTCGTAATGTCGTATATTCGTATAAATCTTAAAAAAACATTTCATATTCTAACTTGCAGTTTTGATAGTTATTCCATTTGTTAAATCGGTACTTTTGTTTATCTTGGATTTCTCTAACATATGCTTTAAGTTAATATACTAAGGTGTATCAAATAAATTCAAGTTCCATATTACTACACATTAATTAAGTTTACATAGTAAAAGTGAAATATTATAAATTATATATATATAAGTGATTCATGATTTATTAGGAGTTATTATTATTATTATTATTATTATTATTATTATTATTATTATTATTATTATTATTATTATTATTATTATTATTATTATTCAATATATAAGAAGGTTTTTAAGCTTATTTAATACAATTTGTTAGAAAATCCATGGTTTTCTCAAAAACACATACATAATATATATGAATTAAAATAACATTTAAGATTTTTTTATAAATGTAACACTATCTATGAAGAATTATATACATATAACTTTATCTTTTAATAGTTAACTCTTCTTTCACTCTTTAGTTTCGATACATCATTACTTTGTTACGGTCAAACTAACTGACACCTTAATATCAATAACATTTTTTTATTCTTTTTGTCAGTTTTGCAATATTAGTGATACATAATATTTTTAACTAAAAAATAATAATT
This sequence comes from Calendula officinalis, assembly GCA_963853835.1. Lineage (NCBI taxonomy): Eukaryota > Viridiplantae > Streptophyta > Magnoliopsida > Asterales > Asteraceae > Calendula > Calendula officinalis. The sequence continues at coordinate 26,101,290 of OY970825.1, forward strand.
ATAAAATAAGTGCATTACATTAATTAAATAATATTACGTTAATTATAAAAATTTACATTAATGAAAAATATTACATGAAGAAATAAACATTACATTAATTAAAGAATATTATATTAATTTTTTAAAATTATATTAATAAAAAATAAAATTACATTATTTAAAATAAGAAAAATAATTTTCCTATTATTAATAATAAAAATTTAATATATTTAATATTAAAAAATATATATTCTTCTAAAACCCAACTCCAACGCTATCAGAACCCTTCCTTGCGTTGAGTTTCCCCCACACTCCTCCATTCAACGAGTTTCAACCGATGAGATCGTGCAAATAACGTCTATAAATAGACAAAAGAGATGATAAAACCAGCCGAACCGATCTAATATTTATTTTGCAAACTAAAGTATTTATGGTTGTCATACACGTTTAATTGCCGACAAGATAATGTAGAATAACGAAACCTTTAATAATTATGAAATTTTTAAAAAGGTTTCTTGTTTAAGATGGTGACCAAATTAGAATCAAGAAGATATTCCTCTAGCTTTAAGGTAACCATCCCCCCACCTTCTAATCTTTTGTCCCTAGACAGTGCCCAAAAAGTTTCAACACATGTTTCAACGTTTCATCTAAATAGACTAGGGGTGATTATCGGGTTAAAACCGTGTTAGAAATTATTGGTTAGATTTCGGTAACTTGAAAAATTCTAAAGTCGTGAAACACTTTCAGATCAAAGTATTTCGTCGGTACTACGGAATCTTCGATCGGATAAAATCACAATTGCAAAGAACAGAGAATTTGTGTGTTTTTGAGAATTTTCGTACCAGAGAGATTATGACCAAATCGCTGCTAAAATCATGCAAGTTCTAAACCACCGAAAACTGCCAAATGCAGTTCCGAAAACTGTCCAAAACCGCCCAAATATGGGTCGGATTCGGGTCGAATATCACGGGTCAAAAAACCGGGTTCAAATCAAGAATTCGAATATCGACCCCAGCTAGGGGCTCTGCCCCTTGGACCCCGCCAGGGGCGCTGCCCCTTGGACCCCGACCAGGGCGCTGCCCCTTGGAACCCCGTTATCGGGGGCGCTGCCCCCGAACCCCCGTTAAGTCAGTGCATTTTAATCATAACAAATTTAAACAAGCGTGCACTCCGCACCACTCTTACTTGTTCAATATTTATTAGGATTACATTTGGTCAACAAGTTTATCCCATTACACTTAAATAATATTGGTGTTACAAATCACCAACAAACCGAACCGAACCGATAGAACCGATAACCTATAACGATGAATTTTCAAACCCGAAGCCGAACCGAAAACATGTTATCGGTTTCGATTCGTTCGGTTTCGGTTTCGGTTTTTTAGGCCAAATGTTCATCCTTTTCCGAAAACCAAACCGAACCGATAGAACCGATAACCGATAACGATGAATTTTCAAAACTGAAACCGAACCGATAACATGTTATCGATTTCGGTTCGGTTCGGTTTCGGTCGGTTTTCGGTTCGGTTCGTTTTTTCGGTCCAAATGCTCACCCCTATTATAGACCGGTTGAAATCATCATGTTTATCAAAGTAACCTGAAACAAATCCATCCTACATTACCGTATAGCGGTAATTGTTGATAGATAAAAAAATGTAGAACATGGGTCGTATCTAGTCCATCTAATATCGGATTATTGGATCCATAACACGGATTGACATGAATCCTCTTATAATCATGTTATTAAGAATCACCATTAAACAAAATTTCAAAGGGTAGTTTAGGTTCAACACTGAAATAATAAAAGGAGGATAAAAAGGGATCTAAAAAAGAAGAAGAAAACCACGATAGTGAAGAATCGCACCCACATATGCACAAAGTTATGATCAAGTCAAAAAAGAGGGAGTGTGGTGGAAAAGGAGAAGATCTAGTGACATAGTAGCCTCAAAATATCATCTCATTGCTTCCATTTGCAATTTTGCATTGTTTAAAATCGTTCTATTAGTTTTTTTGCTTAACTTTGTATTTATTAGTTTACTATTTTAAAATCCGTATGACATACGGATATCATAATAACTTTTTGTTTTAGGTTTTTTTTTTTTTTTTTTTTTTTTTTTTGTAATATTTTTGTTTGTATTTGATATGTTAAAAAAAAATACATTGTTTATGTATGAACTTTATCTATAATCATCATAATTTTTTTGTTATAAATTGAACATTGGAAAATCCAGTTTCACTAAAATAGAGATCTACTTTTATCCGTACAATTAGTGTCTGCGATGCAGTCACTGGCTGGAATCTTTGTAAATACTATTAACATTTTAACATTTGGACACTTTCTTTCTGTTTTTTTCCTCCCACTTTTCAACTTAAAATATTGTATTCTTAAACTTTCAACTTTTAAGTAACGTCATAGTATGACTATTGGTGACGTGTTGACAAAATAATAATAATAAAAAGGGGATAATAATTGATAAATATGATTCTTGGGCCAACAAAAATAAAATGCACCATAGAGAGATAGACAGAGAGATGATGTACTTATTTTTTTCATCCCCCACTTGTTGAGAATCACTGTCATTTTTCAAGTGTTGATGACTAAAAATCCCTCAAATCTGGACAACTTTGAAGCTTTTGTTCTTCGTACACTTTGTACAGTAACAGAATACTTCATCAACTCATGGAGCACTCCAGAAAATAGATAAAACTGTCAACTCAATATTTTTGGTACTATACTAAATTCTCAATAATTAATTTTGAATGTAATGGATGATCGTTTTGCGGCATTGGGTACATTAAACGTTTGTGAGCGATGCGTTTGGTTGGCCTTCGGTTTACCTTAGTTAAGTGACATCATTGGCATCGGGTCTTCATTTTTGGTAGTTAGTTTGTTTCTTAGGTAGCTGGCATTCTGGCAACATGCGAGTTCTTTCAGGGTAGTTTAAAGTTTAATTTATTAAAAGTTGTAGCAAATAGGGAAAAATGTCCTTTTTAGCTCTTAGGGCACACAACCCGGGTAGGAAACTACGACCATTGTGGCCTCCATGGTTGTGCGGTGCCACAATGGCAACACCTCTGCTCTCGTGGTGTGTTGTTGTGAAGGATTTCCAACCGCCAACCACCGGCATAAGAGATTGACTAGTTGTATGTTTTTTCTTTATTTAGTTAATAAATTGAGTAGAAGTGGTGAGGTGGTGTGTTTCATAAAATGATATTTGTGATGATTAGTGATGTTGAATAGAAATCTGACATGACACTGATGTGACACTCTGTGATGGTTGTGGTGGCCTTCACCACATCATGTTCTATTATATATCTCATGGTAAAATGATGTTACACCATCTTGAAGGGAATTAATTCTTGCACCCATATCTTTTGATTCATATGTCACTGTGTATAAGTAATATTGTAAACTGTACAAACATGTAAAATGAAGATCGTAGTATATGCATTAAAAATGTGGTGTATAAATCACCCATCATCTTAAAGGTATAAGAGATAATAAAATTAGAAGACTTAGATTTGTTTTTCAACTAAAATTTCTTTTGTATAAAACTTGTATGCTACCAAGTACCAACAGCATATATAACTTTCCCATATATTTCCTATATCTGGTACCAACTCATTATTCACTTTTGTTGTACATAACTAGGTGTTGTTTGCTGCATGAATAATTTTCCTTTATTAATTTATTTTTGAGGTTTTATTCAAGATTATTATTAGTAATGCAGTATTGATCAAAGTCGGGCCAGATGTGACATAGTGCCATAACTTATGCAAGAGGCCCACTTATACAAACAATTGGGCTTACTAATTATAACGAGGGTGTAAACCCCCTAACAAATGATAGTCTTAGTGTTCACGTGTTGTTTCGTTCTTCAAAATTATTGCACTATTAATATACAAACTAAAACAACGATTAACATAATTAATCTCAGCCTTTGACCCTTTTTTTTTTAAACTATATATACGACTTAACTAAACTGCATAAGTTAAATATTGGTTCCAAAATATTGGTTATTTATTGAACCTTATCCTTAACCTGATAACTAAATAATTAAATGGTTTAGAGATGTCTCTAACGTGCATAAGATGATTGTACATCCATTGACGGGGTAGTGTACCTAAAATTCAGGGGCGATTTTTACCTTATTTTTATCTTCTTATTGACAGCCCTTAGGGCTGTCATTATCATTTTCCATAATGGGTACAAAAACATACAAAATCAATCTATTAAGTACATACAAAATCATTTTCCATAATTAAATCATACAAAAACATACAAAAAAAAATGTAAGAAGAGAAATTGTAAAGATATCGTTAAACTAAAAATCAATCTATTAAGTACAAAATCAAATGTAAATATGTAAAACGGGAGAACCTTTTGAGGATATGTAAAATTTTGAAAGAACTATATCGATTATTTTTTTTTCATTTCTATAGGAGACATGGAAATACTCAAGGAGCTATGAGAAAACACTTGACTATTAGTCCTTTAAGAAACGACCACAACAACGTCAGATTGTGTATATCACGAGAAAAGTCGGCCTACCACAGAAAACCAGTTATAAACGTGAAAACCGTTTTAAATATAAATTTATTTAAGCACAAATAGTAGGACTAACAAAAGCAAGTGATGATAGGTAGGGTTTTGGACATAAAGGGGGTAAAACTCATCTTCCACCATGCATCCTATTTTCATATCCCTAACATCAACAAATGGCAAATATTTTGTAGTGGACTCTCCAATACGAAGTATTAATTATGTGATATGGTGAATACTGAATAGATAGGTGGGTTTTGCTTTTGCAACAAAGGTTCATATCTTACTCCTTCTTAGGGGTGATTATCGGGCCGAACCGAACCGAACCGATAGAACCGATAACCGATAACAATGAATTTTCAAAACCGAAACCGAACCGATAACATGTTATCGGTTTCGGTTCGGTTTGGTTTCGGTTCGGTTTCGGTTCGGTTATTTTAGGCCAAATGTTCATCCTTTTCCAAAAAAACGAACCGAACCGGACCGAACCGATAGAACCGATAACCGATAACGATGAATTTTCAAAACCGAAACCGAACCGATAACATGTTATTGGTTTCGGTTCGATTCGGTTTCGGTCGGTTTTCGGTTCGGTTCGGTTTTTTCGGCCAAAATGCTCACCCTTACTCCTTTTTAAAGCATTTTGGTCTTCTAAGTAAGGTCTTAATCTTAAACTTAATATTAAATTTCTATTTTGGGAATCATCTTAAACACCACAAAATAAAAAAATATTGTTTAGGGGATTCAAACTGAAGACTTTTTGCGAGTACGAACTGTGTGTTGACCAATTGATCTACTTGATACTTTATTTTATCCAAAAAAAAACATCCAACATAACGCATAAACTTAAAACGCTTAGTCAACCAGCAGCCACTAACAGCAGCCACTATCCGCACGACCAAAACCAGCAGCCACTATCACTACTGTCTCCACTACCTACTACTTGATCGCCGTCAAATTAGTCACAGGGTACCCGCCGCCGCATTGCGCGGGTAACCTGCTAGTTATCCTTCATTGAACAACTAGTTGCATAAAACTAGGCTAATGAAGGGTTCGGCTAGAAATAAGAAAACTAGGCTATCGAGTCAAAACATGTATTTTTTTCGACACGAGTCAATACAAGTTAGGGTAGTGGGACTCGTGGTTGACAACATGCATGATTTGTCATCTTTGCCATCTTTGCCTATCTTTGATCCATTACCCAACTTGCCTATCTTTGCCATCTTTCATACAACAATAACGATATTCAATCTCTTCAAAGGAGTGATATGAAGGAGATAATGTGTAGACAGTTATACTTCCACCTACATGTAAAGAGATTGGTTTCAGAATGAACTCCGGCCAAAATGGGTGATGAGGACTCATTATGTCGATATTTAGGTCACACCAGACATATACCAATTTTTGAGTCATGTGATTTGATAACATCATAGCTCTAATATTCCTAAGAAAAGCATCTTTATATTATCTTTTCCAAAATGGGTAATAATTACTCATGTAAACTCATTGTTTTCTAACATCATCTCCTGAACCGAGTTTTGAAACAGGGTCATCATGGGGCCCACATTCAGGTCAGTTTTTAGTTGATGATTTATAGTCATGAACTGAAACAAAAAGGGCAAACAGTTTTTCCGCGTTATTGCACATAACCGAATACTTATATTATTTGGTTTTCTTCTTCTAGAGGCGAAACAAAAAGTTTTTGTGGGTCAGCCCAACATACACGGGATGCATGCCCAAATGTAGAGAAAACGGGCCATTTTATTTCTTGAAGCTCATTCGTGTAAAGAAAGAGGCTCTACCGAAAAGGGCATAACTTTTGTCTCGGGTCTCGGTTCAGGCATATGAGTAACCAAATCGAAGCTTGCATCCCAAATTTTGGATACTTATTTGCATTTTTATGTTTTTTTTTTCTTATTATATTGGACTTTGTTTTGGCTCATTCGAAATGTTGGGGCTTAATTAAGGTTTGTTTAAGACTTTGGAATAGGTCGTTGAAGTTTTTATGAAATATGATTTACACCTAAAATGGTGTTTTTGAGTCGAACAGGTTTTGAAAACCCAAATTCACAGTATTCTTGAATCAAATGGTTTTTGGATAGATTGTACCGGTATTCGTAGAGTCAACGGGTCCATTTTGTATTATCATTACTGAGTCTACATCACACGGCTGGCCCGTTTTGACCCGTAAACCCACTCTGCCCACGCTTAAACCATCTAATTTAGGTAGTCAAAGCAAACTCCATGTCCTTGTTCGAACATTTTTAACGGGCAGGATTCACGTTTCGACCCATAACTATGACTATAAAAGTTAGGTAAAGATGAACCACCAATAAGTTTTTTGTTTTGTTCACTAAGCAATGAACGAGTATTATTAATTCCAATAAATAATTATATCACTTTTAAATCTTTTGACTGTAATCGGAAAAGATGATTTAGTGCAAAAAGCCACCATGATGGCATGATGTTGGTACAACCAATCATCATAAGAGAATGACAGTAACCAATTGCTTCTGTCTCTCTTTCAATGTTGTCTCTATTTTCACCCTTTAAGCTACCAAACGGGCCTGCAGGTTGAGTAATGGGTTAAAATGAGTCAATTTTTAGTGCGGGTTGGCCCAGAAACACTTTCGTCCATTTTGTTAAATAATGTGTTAAACTAGTAAGTTTCACCCTGCGCGACGTCGTGAGAGATTTTAATATGATACCCAAAAGGCCAAAATATAATTTACGATTAAAAAATATCGAAGATTTAATTCTTAATCGGCAGTAGCAAAATGCATATCCTCATGAAGTGCTACGGACATTTAGCGGATAATATTCTATAACTAACGAAAACAACCCAACCAAGATAAACACCGAAGATAAGAAGGTCAACAAAAACAACACTAAAGAAGAAAAAAAAAAATTAAACTGCTTATCTGCCACTATATAATATTCATCATGTCACATCAAGTTATTAAATGTAATGTATACAAAATATATAATATGCTTGCACTAATATGATTACAATAATAATCAAAATCTTTGAATATAACACTTCAAGTAACTTTAAACCCCGGTTGACATGTTCGGACCATCTGACATGTTTTGTTTGAGCTATGAAAATGTACGTTGGCCCGTTAGACATTGGCATCCTTTTGCATAAAGGTGTCTAGTCTAATGTTTAAATAAGATAGGAAATAACATGGGAATGTTTACAAATGCAGCACACGTTTTCAGTTAGTGCATGAAAGCATCATGAAAGGTACAGATTTTGGTACAATTCTTAAAATATATAAAATAAAATAAAAATTAAAATTTCCCATTACCTGTGGAACTTAAGGCACGCCAGAATGCCAGATCTCCTTGTGTCAGCAACACTATAAAAAATGTGGGTCATTTTTTAGATTACTTAATTTGCTATCTTAATATTGCTTTATTTTTGTTCTCTTAATTTGTTTTTGCCAGATTTCACGTTTCGTCTCTAACTTTTCGAAATTACAAAAACCAGCTCTAATATGAAACCTTGTTTCACATTTTCCCCCTAACACTGAGTTAACTTGTCCGTTAAATCAGGTCGCATAACTTGCACATTATGTGACCTAATTTAAATTCTTGTTATTAATATAATTATGCTAAATTAGGTAATGGTTATTAATATAATTATGCTAAATTAGGTCACTATCGTACACTTTTATCTTTGACGAATCATTATGGGTTGGTAATTTTCAGTACGACAATAGTACTTGTTTATAATATTATTAATTCGTCACACAAATGCATGTCTAGTCACATATTCTACCATATTTGTGAAAACACTTGAGGGAATTAACGGAGGAAATTATATCCAACAATTAGGGTAATTTGGTTTTGTCGATCTTATTGTAATTCTTAAACATGGAAAACGATAATTTAAGTATGTGGTTTCTTCTTGTCCCTCGTATCACTTTCAGATAATTAAATTTCATGCAGGTTGTTGGGTGTAATAGGATGGTTTCCGTAATATGGATTTAACAAAGTAATCGTGAATATCACTTTCCGAATTAGATATTTCGATCCTATGCCTGGGTATCACTAAATTCTAATTATTGGGATAATTCCTAAGAATCAAATTAGAAATTAGGCACAATTTCTAATTCACAGTAATGGATGATTTGAGAGAATTCATCTTCAACAGTATGTCAAGAGAGAATATTTTTTTGTGTTGTGTTCTGCTCAATAATACGTATGTTGTATTATTAAAATCAAAGTTCAAAGTGGTTCTCAAAATTTAGGAACAGATCCATTAATTTAGGAGCGGTTATACACGGTATTCTGCAGTTAAGAAACTGCCCGTCGCAACAGCTAGCCACTAAAGTCCGTCGCAGCAGCTTAGTGTCGGTCGCAGCAGCTAGTCGTTGTTGGTCGCTATCAGCTGCTGATCGTATCAGCCTGCTGATTGCATCAGCTTTCTGGTCGCTAAAGCTGGTCGCTGAATCTGGTCGCAGCAGCAGCTAGTCACTGATCAGCAGATTCTGGTCGCTGAATCTGGTCACAACAGCAGCATCTGGTCGCTGCAGCATCAGCTGGTCGCTAATTAGCAAATTCTGGTCGCTGTAGCTGATAACTTGAACTATAACCAAACCAGTATCATCTTGGACTTATACAAGTGTGCTCTCCGCACCTCCTAACTTGTACTAGAACCAAAGTATGAAACCCATGACATACACATTATTTCCATTATACTAAAATTGGAATAGGTAACACTAAAATTACCAACATTCCTTCCCATTTTAGTGTAACCATGAAATAATACAAAACTTGAATAGAATACACCAAATTTATGCATAAATGAAAATGTCGAATCGATTGAACTTTCATGTTAGTACATTACACATTCCAAATATTCGAGAATCAGGGTGTTCTAAGAATTGAACCCATCAACCCATTTGAATACCTGAAGATAATATACACATAAATTTCAAAACCATCTAAAACAAAAAATACATAACACTATTGTCAAGCCGAGTGTTCCAATCCATTCTTGATCGTATGAAGGCCAAGTCCTAAGCCTTATGAAGTACGACTATACTTCACGATCATATAGGTAATTCCTCTATTCATGTACCTGCTTACATTTTATCAAAGGAATTATTAAGAAGTTAATTCATCCTAGACAACTACAGGTCCGAACACACTAACCTTGGGATGATATAATAATGTGTGTTCCGATCCAAACGTGTGAGCTTTCCGCATTGAATTCAACCTCTAACATTGTATTAGAGGGGAATTGAGTGTCTCACAAATAAGGATTATACAGAATTTAATCCCATCCCGATCGCCGACTTGTGCACTAAGTCCCGAGCCAATCCTTTAGTAAGATGGTCCGCTAAGTTTTGTTGCGATCTTACAAACTCCACCGATATTACACCATCCAAGATTAATTCTCTAATCTTGCTATGTCTAACACCTAAGTGTCTACACTTGCCATTATATATTTGACTATAAGCTCTAGCCAATGTGGCAGCACTATCACAATGGATAGAAATCGATGCTATCGGCCTTTTACACAATGGAATTTCATAAACCAAATCCTTTAGCCATTCTGCTTCCTTATCATCCGCGGCTAATGCAATAAACTCAGATTCCATTGTTGAGTTCGTGATGCATGTTTGCTTTTTGGATGCCCAAGGTATTGCACCACCTCCTAGCAAAAATACCCAACCACTTGTAGAAGAATGATCTTCCATATTGGATATCTAACTTGCATCTGAATATCCTTCTAAAACCGAAGGATATCCAAGATAACACAAACCATAATCCATGGTTCCTTTTAAGTATTTGAATACTCTTTGAATCGCTTGCCAATGTTGAGGACTAGGATTACTAGTGTATCTACGCAATCTTCCAACGGCATAAGCTATATCAGGCCTAGTGCTCGTCATAGCATACATCAAAGAACCTATAGCTTGCGAGTATTCAAGTTGTGATACTGCATTGACTTTATTAGGCATTAACTTTATACTAGGATCTATAGGAGTACTAACTGGTAAACAATCACTATAATTAAATCTTTTCAAGATTTTCTCAATATAGTGAGATTGCGTTATAGCAATTCCCTTGTCCAACCGTTTAATTCTTATTCCAAGAATTACATCCGCCTCCCCCATATCCTTTGTCAGGATCGAATAACCAAACAAGTTATTATAAACCCAGATCTACTAACACAAGAAGTTACAGCGGATTAACACTTATGTTATTAGATTAAGAACAATGTAAACTGGAATCGAATAAGAATAAAACGAAGAACACATTTTATCACAAAAAGCTTCAATGTATTAATTCGTTCGATCAATACACGTATGTTTACAATTCATAAGGAACTATATATAATAGTCCTTGAAGCCTAAGTTATTAACCTAGTTATTCTAGGAATCGATTACAATTGAATTACATAAAGATATACATTCCATAACTAACTCTACTCGAATCTCGGACTTGATCTTGTTCAGATACGCTCATCAGTAGTAAATTAGATCGTCAGTAGTAATTGCCTTTAGCAGTAGTAAACCGAGATCAGTAGTAACTTCAATGTATTTCACAGTAGTAATTCAAGATCAGTATTAGATACTTTATATTCCAACAATCTCCCCCTAAACTTGTTAATTCCTTTTAGAATTACTCAAGTTTCTTTTGTTCTTCTTCTTCCCTCTTTCTTTTCTCTAATGTTCTTTCATTCTGTTTCTTTCGTTGAGCAATAATGTATTTGCTGTTTCTTTTGGTGAAATAGTTAAGTCTGTTTTGAAACATTACAGCATCATACGGTTTCATCATGGTGTTTGTGAATATCTGATACATGGTTTCTTCAGAGTGTGGATATTCTTTTTCATATAAATATAGCTCACAATTCTTGCTTGATCTTTCAAAGAAGTACATATTTACTGTGGGGAGTACATTCCAAGCATACACATTTTCTGTGTTTGTAAATATTTCGGGGTAGTTATCTGGATAAAATGCAGCATCAATCATTTTAGTAATGTATCCAGCTCCAGAATTCTTCCATGATTTCTTTGTCATTCTAGGTTTTCCAATGATCAGAAGTTTGATTATATCACTTCTTGAACAGGATCTAATCATCGGTAACCATCCAGTAAATCTGTGAACAGTTTTGTCTTCCCTTATAATTTCTATAACATTATTAATCATAACTCTCCAATTGATGATTGGATTGTTTTCAAGGGGAGCAACTGGAACTTCAAGAGCAGGAATGAGTTGTTCTGTTTTTAATTTCTTTTTAATACTCTGTTCTTGTTGAATAATTTTTCTTTTCTTTGAGAGGGGTTTGGAAGATTCACCAGCAGTTGATGTACTACCAGTTTGAATTAATTTTGGTTTTATTGGGATTAAAGCTTTTGCTTTTGCTTTTTCTTTTTCCTCTTCAGCTTGTGTTTCAGCTAATTCTCTCTTTTTGGCAGTACAATATTTGTCAACTATTGTAATCATCTTCATTCTGCCAAAAGATTTAGCACTTTGCCCTTTTGAAATTAAGAAGTCAATCATCTTCTTTTTCTGTTCAAATATCTCCTCTGGTAGGTCAGCTTTTTCCTTTTTGCATTCAGCAGCAAGATCTTCAAGGCAATTGAGATGTTCTTCTTCAATCTTTCTTTGTTTTTCAAACTCTGCCTTTTGATCCTCTACCAGGATTCCTTCAATTTGAGGAATGGGTACTTCAGCTTCTTGAGTTCTTTGGATTTTCAATTTTTCTTTTTCTGCCTTTTTCTTTTCTTCAAGAGCTTGATACATAGCTACCTTCTTTAAGTACCGCATATGTTTCACCTTCCATCTGGATTGTTTTTCAGATCTGACATGATTAATTTTGTTTACCATGTGGTGACCTAATGCTCTGTTGGGATAATCATCATCATAGATCTCTTTTCCTTTTCCAATACAAGCTGGAAGAACAGATGGAGGTGGAGTATATTTCATATCTGGGATACCAGGAATTTCAAACTTTAGATAAAACAGTTTAAGTTGGTCTTCTGGTAGTATCTTGGGATGTGGAGGACGTGTGCATTCATCTACTTCAAACCAGTTCACATTATCATCAGTGTCAGGTATGATAAGTGGTTGATCAGGAGTTGGTGGTCTTGAGATGATGACATAACGTTCTCTTTCAATGAGCTCAGGAATTTCTTCTTCCTCCTCTTCAGTAGTAACCAATGGTTTCTACTGGTACATGTGCTACCGGTACAATTTGTCTTTCTTTGTTTACTACTGGTAAGGTTGCTTCAGTAGTTACTACTGCTAGGGCATCCGTAGTAACCATAATGTTTTCTTCTGTAGTGTTTACTACTGGTGTATCTACCTTTTCACCAAGACCAGTAGTAACAACCTCTTGATCCTTTTCCTCAGTAACAATCATAGGATCAGTAGTATCTAGCACCTCAGTAGCAACTCGAGAGTTTAGTTGTTCTGCAGTTTGTGATTGATTTGCAGACATAAAAATATCCTCATCCATATCTTTGTACAAGTCTTCACCAGCATTTTGACTTGTTTCACCATGAGCCTCTTTCAAATTCAGGAGGGCTGCTGCTGCAATGGATTGATCAATCATCCCTTGAATTTGATCTTTCTCCCCCTTAGTGATCTCAACTTGTTGAGCCTCACTATCAGCAACCTTTCTTTGCAATTTTCTGATCAATTTAGATTGCCTTTGAAGCCTTTGCTCAAACCTCTTCTGTCTTTTGTTCAAGGTGTTGATATAATGCTTCATGTAGGTCATGGTTTTTCCTTGATTATTGAGTAACTCCGGACAATGTTGTACAGTGGTTTTAAGGTTTTCCTTCCTAGCCGTCAATCTAGTTTGTTTAATATTGCCCTCAGCCCATTTGGGTGGATCATTGGGCTCATTAGGTACATTGGCTTTAAGGTTTTCCATCCTATCCGTCAATTCAAGTGGTTCTGGTCTACCCTCATCACTTCTTGGTGATGAAATGGGTTGTTTGGACATACTCTTCTTCCTAGAAGAAGCAGTAATGCCCCCTCCTTGTGGTTTCTTGGCACCGGGGTCCTCTCAGTAATTCCTCAAATTCTGAGTCATCACTAAGAGTTGCCGAGGTCTGGGTCCTAAAGATGTTCTCACTATCCTGTGCACCCACCTTTGGGGCATCAGTAGTGAGAGCCCTTTCCTCATGACCTCTCTCCTCCTGTGAGGTCAGCTCTTGGAGCCTGGGGTGTGACTCAATGGGTCCCCTGGTGTCCTTTAAGGAAGTTTTCTTCCTTTTATAAATGATGGATATGTTTTGGGCTATTGGTAGGTCTTCCACAGAGTGAAGAGTAGCACTCTGAGGATTTATTTCATGTTCTTGGGACACATTCAGGACATTTGATGGTTTATCTATTTGAGTGGACTGCATGATTTCTGTTTGGGCTACATTTGGGGGTGATGGAGTGGGTTGGGGTTCAATTGGGTGAGTTGAACCTTCTCCAGTAGGTGGTTGATCATTGATCATGTTTGGGAACAGTGGAGTGACTTTACCAGAAAATTTGAATTGTTTTCTCATGTTTGCAAAAACCTTTTTGTTTAATTCAGGAGTTACAAATCTGTTTTTAGGAGTGGAAAGGTTTTGTAATTCACAATTTATAATATGAGTTAGGAATCTTGGATACATTAAAAATGTAGATGAAGAAAGATTTCCAAGCATTCCTTCAAAGATCATGTTTGAAAAATTGAATACTTGTCCTGTACTCAGACAAACAACAGCAGATGCTATTGACTTGTTGAATTCATTCCAAGTACTCCTTTTAGGAGAGATGCAATGTTGAATAGTGTGTATTAAAAACTTTCATTGGGGTGAAAAAAGACCTTTTTGAAATGTGACTATATCTAGTCTTCCTTCATACCCCATTTTTTGTAAATTTTCAACAAGATCCTCCTTTGGCAAAGAGAACATACCTGACTCATCATGGAGTTGAAGATGTTGTCTAATGGATTGTTCAGTGATGGTGATGGACTTTCCTTCCACAGATGATTTGATCATAGACATTGTTGATCCTTCAGTTCTTTCAGCATTTGTCCAGAAATCAACCAAGTGTTGTTGATAAGCTGTTGGGTTGATGGAGAGTGCAAACTTAATGTAGGAGTTCTTTAGGAACATTACAATGGGACGAAAGTCTTTTGTACCGTCTGGATTCCTCAAGAAAGCACACATATTGTGGAATTCGGAATATTTAAGATCAGTTGGGATTGCAAGAGATTTTAGGGTTGCCATGGTGATTGATTTTGATCTTTTGAGATGAGTTTCTTTCAGAGAGAGTGATCGTCTTGTTAGGAATTTCAGGTTTGTGAAAGAAATTGAGTTGTTACTGATGAAAGGTTTTGATCGGATTTGCAGAAGATTAGGGTTTAGCGTAGGGTTTATCGAATCGAGGAGAAGATAATGCTAAACTAATCTCAAACAGCTATTTATATTTTTCGATTAAACCTGCAAACTGACCGAAATATCCTTCGAATAATAGCTTAACGGCTATTTTCATGAGGGTCAGTAATGTAATTGTCGTATTTTACAGATAACGGCCGATCAGTTGTAACTAAGTATCAGTAGTAAAAACATCAGTAGTAACCTTTGTTTTTATACTTAACCTAATTCCTACTGAGAAACCCTATCAGTACTAAAGTATAGTAAAAGCATACCATCAGTAGTAATAAATAACCAGTAGTAAAACAAAATTTAAAATTAAAATTTGTACAAAACTCTTGACACATGATTTTCTTTTGAGATTTAATTGATTAAAATCATTCCAATACTGTTAACCAAGAAGTTGAATCTTCCTACATCAAAAGCTTTTGTAAAAAGATCTGCCAATTGATTATCAGTATGAATTTTCTCTACTTTAATTAATTTCTTTTCATTGCAATCTCTTATAAAGTGAAATCTAATTTCAATGTGTTTTGTTTTAGAGTGTTTTACTGGATTATTTACAATACTAATAGCACTTTGATTATCTATAAAAATAGGAGTTTTGAGAATAGATATACCAAAGTCTAGAAGTTGATTTTGAATCCACAGAACTTGTGCACAGCAAGCAGATGCAGCTACATACTCTGCTTCAGCAGTTGAAGTTGAAACATTGGTTTGTTTCTTGCATTGCCATGACACCAACCTTGACCCAAAGAATTGACATCCACCAGTAGTAGATTTCCTATCTTGACATTCACCACCATAGTCACTATCTGTGTACGCTATAAGTTCAAATGGTGATTCATGTGGATACCAAAGACCAAGTGAAGGTTTTCCTTTCAAGTATCTGAAGATTCTTTTGACTGCTTGTAAGTGTATCTCCTTAGGTTCTGCTTGATATCTGGCACACACACAAACACTATACATAATGTCAGGTCATGATGCAGTTAAATACATCAAAGATCCTATCATTGATCTGTAAAGGTGTTCATCTACATCCTCCCCCTCAACATCAGGATGTAGGTGTTTGTGAGTTTCCATTGGAGTGCTTGCACTTTTGCAATCTTTCATTGAAAACTTTTCTAAGATGTCTCTGACATATTTTGACTGATTAATCAAAATACCATCTGGTTTCTGATTGATTTGGAGTCCAAGAAAGAAATTCATTAGACCCATTGAACTCATCTCGAACTTGATCTGCATCAGTTCTTCAAATTCTTTGCACAATTTATCATTTGTTGATCCAAAGATGATATCATCTACATATATTTGGACAAGTAGTATATCATCTTTGACCTTCCTTGTGAATAATGTCTTGTCAATGGCACCTCTCTTGAAATTGTTCTTTAATAGGTAAGAGGACAGACAATGTATCATACCAAGCTCTAGGTGCCTGATGAAGGCCATATAGAGCTTTATCTAGTTTGAATACATAGTCATCATGTTCTGGATCTTCAAAGCCTGGAGGTTGACATACATATACTTCTTCTTCTATTTTCCAATACAAGAAGACACTTTTTACATCCATTTGGTAGACTTTGATTCTTTTGTATGAAGCATATGCTAGAAATATTCTGATTGCTTCAATTCTGGCAACTGGTGCATATACTTCATCATAATCAATCCCTTCTTCTTGTGTATAACCTTGTGCTACAAGCCTTGCTTTGTTTTTTATCACTATACCTCTTTCATCTTTCTTGTTTCTGAAGATGCATCTGGTTCCAATGGGTCTTTTTCCTTTTGGAAGAGGGACAAGTGTCCATACAGCTTGTAGTTTAAATTGAAGAAGTTCTTCATGCATTGCTATGATCCAGTTTGAATCTTTCATAGCTTGTTGAATCTTCTTAGGTTCTTCCTGTGACAGAAAACATTCATACATGCATTCATTAGATATTAGACTGATATTACAAATATTAGAATTAAATTTGCTTCTTGTCTGCATGGATGAATTGACATAACTCAGGACTTGGTCCAAGGGATGATTCTTTTCAGTTCTGATTCCAGGGATTTTGTCAACAGTTAGTTGAGAATCTAAGTTTGACTCATTTGATTCAGTAATTTGTGCATCTATCCCCGATTCTTCTTGATTGTTTGCATTTTGATGAGGTTCATCATTACTACTGGTGTCATTAGTAACATTCTCTTCAGTAACTTCCGTAGTATCATTGTTGTTACTGGCATCAGTATTACTGGTGTCAGTAGTGAGTAAATCATCATCACAATTCTGAGGTTCAGAGTTACTACTGGGATCAGTAGTATCTTCAGAATTTGAGTTGTTACTGGTATCATTAAAATTAGGGTTACCAGAGTTACTACTGTCCTCAGTATTAACTGTGGGAGCAGTATCAACTAAGATATATTTCATGATTTCTTGCCTTCCACTTGATGATGGTCCTACTTGTTGGCTTTGATTGTTTGAATTTCCTATATTAAGTTCATAACTGACATCAAAAGATTTGGTTAGATTATCAATATTAAACAGCCAATATGGACCATTTCTTTGTTCATTCATAAGATTTTCATTAAAGGATACATTCACACTTTCTTCAATGATCCTCAGCCTTTTGTTGAATACTCTGTAAGATTTGGTTTGAGTTGAATATTCTACAAATATTCCATCATCTGCTTTACAATCAAATTTACCAATTTGTTCTCTTGTAATTAAAATAGTACAAGGACAACCAAATGATTTTAAGAAACTTATTGAAGGTTTTCTTTTATTAAAAAGTTCATATGGTGTTTTAAAGTGAGGCTTAACTATTAATAATATGTTCTGAACATAACAGGCAGTATTAACAACTTCAGTCCAAAAAGTTATTGGTAATTTTGAATCTGCAAGCATAGATCTGGCTGCTTCAATGATAGTTCTATTTCTTCTTTCAGCTACACCATTTTGTTGTGGAGTTCTTGGTGAGCTGTACTGCCTGTCAATACCCTTAAGATCAAAAAAGTCAATTAGGTTAGTATTTTTAAATTCAGTTCCATTATCACATCTAATTGCTTTCACTTTGAGATCTCTTGTATTTTCCAGCTATACAATCAGATTCTTGATTATTTCACTTGTTTCATCTTTGGTCCTGAGAAATAATACCCAAGTGTATCTGGAAAAGTCATCAGTGATAACAAGGCAATATTGTTTCTTTCCAATACTCATTACATTTGTAGGTCCAAAAAGGTCCATATGTAAGAGCTGCAAAGGATTAGAAATAGAATTAATTGCTTTGGTCTTATGAGAAGTCTTGTGTTGTTTACCTTTTAGGCAGGCAACATAATGATGATCACACATAAATTCTTTTTGTGGTAGACCAACTACCAAATCCTTTTTAACTAAATTGTTCATATTTTTAAAATTTTTGTGACACATCCTTCTATGCCAAAGTTCTGATTCATTTGTGTTTGCCTTAGATATAAAACAGTTGATCTCATTTGATGAAATGAGTTCTCCCCCTATATCCAGGCAATACACATTATTTCTCCTTGGTGTTCTTAGAACAACATATTTTTCATCTAAAATAAAATCAGGAGAAAGAATGATGCACTCAACATCTGTAAAAAGAATTTTATTCTTCTTATCACAGACTTGAGACACACTAACCAGATTGTATTTAAGCTCGGCAACATAAAAGACATCATCAAAAGTAATTTTGCCATTTGATACTATACCTTTACCTGTAATCTTACCTCCCCTAGGATTTTCTCCAAAAGCAACATACCCTCCTTCAAAGGACTTGAAATCTCTAAGAATTTGAAGATTTCCAGTCATGTGTCTAGAGCATCCACTATCAATATGCCATGTTCTACCTTCTTCAGGGATCTGGATACTCTGCATATAAAGTAAAAGGATTAGTTAATTTTGGGAACCCAAGCTTGTTTTGTCTTGGGTTCATCCTTTGAAGAATAAGACTTCTTAACTAAATGCTTCTTAGATGCAGTTTTGTATTTAGTACTGATGTGTTGATTCACTACTGATCTAGGTTTATACCCGTAGTTTTTAGCTTTTGAAAATTTCACTACTGATGGACCAGTAGTGTTTGGGTAATATGAATTTTGAGCATGATCAGTAGTGTTTCTGTAGTTATACCAGACAGCATTGTAATTAGGGTTTTTACCAGTAGTAAACCTGGAATAGTTTCTACTGATGTTTGAAAACTTTGAAAATTGAGGAAAATGATTTTGAGTTCCATTGTTTTTAAAATAATTACTTCTGCTTGGAATGTTATACCTGGTATTTTGAACAAATCTTGGTGCAGTTCTTCCAAATTTATGAGTGTTAGCATATGTTTTATTGAATTTCTTTTGTTCTGGTGTTTTAGATTCCTTTGCTTTTGATTCTTTAGTTTGTTTTAACTTTAAGGCTTTTTCTTTTTCTTTGTTGATTTTAAAATCTTTAAATTCTTGATTGTTAATAGGATTGAAGTGACAGTTTTTAGCTATGTGATTAACTTTGTTACAAATTAAGCATGATAATTTTGTTGATTTAGAATTTTCAGGTTTTCTTTGTTCTTTTAATTGGTTTAAATTCCTTTGATTTCCCCTTCTTAAGATTGTAGGTATATTTTCTGAGGTATATTTTGGGGATTCAATATGACTTTGTGTGGTGTGAAAACTTGTTTCATCTGATTCCATTGTTTGATCATCATCAGAAGATTCATTTGATTCATTACTGGTTTCAGATTCAGTTTTATTTTCAATTTTTAAATCATTTAAAATTCTTTCTGTACTAGACTTTAATGGAGGAATAAAATTTGTTGGAGGTGGGACTGCATGATATCCCACTCCATGAATAACTTTTTCTGTAGTTTGATTACTAGTTAATTCATTGACAATTTTAGAACTTCTTTCAAACTTTTTAATGGTTAGTTTATTCTGCTCTAATTCCATTTGACATTCTTCAAGTTTGATCAAAGTTTCTTTTAATTTTAATTCAATATGTTCTTTTTCGTAAGTGGTTTGTAGCAATTCATCTTTTATCTTTTGATCAGTTATTTTATAGATTTTAATTTGGTTCTCTAAATCAGCTATACAACCATTATATTCAATTCTTCTATTTCTATTTAAAATCATCTCTTCTAATGTTTCTTTATTTAGTTTTTCTAATTCTTTGTATGATTTAATGCATTCAGGAGTACAAGATTTAGAATGTACCTTAGTAGTAGAAGGATCAGTAGTAAAGGCCATGAGAGCTAGATTCTGTGCATGTTCTTCTGCTTGGAAGCTCCAGTCATACCCTTGTCCTTCTTGAGATACTAATGCAGTTGAGTTGGAGGTGCTATTTTTGTTGTAGTTTGATCTTTGATCTTTGTTTGGACATTCTCTGGCAAAGTGACCTAGATTGCTACAGTTGTAGCACTTAACCTTGGTTTTGTCAAAGCCAGCTCTATCACCTTTGTTGTAAGACAGATTTTGCCTTCCAGTTCTTTTAAGAAACCTCTTTGTCCTTAAGCTTAGCATGGCCATCTGCCATTTAATATCCATCTCTTCTAAATCATCAGGATTGAGTTGTTCTAAATCCTCACTAATCAATGCAGTATGCACATGTCTGGTGAAGAAAGATTCTCTGGCTAAATCTTCTGTTCCTGCATTCTTCATAGCTTCCTGACCTGTTCCTGTATTTGACACAAAAGCAGCATTGTTTGAAGGTAGATTTGGAGTTTTAGTACTTACCTCAGATTCAAACACTCTCAGTTCATTGTAGAGTTCATCAAGTTCTTTTTCTTCTAGTGCATCTCCTTGTCTATATATCACAGTGTACATAGACCATTCTTCACCTAGAGATCTGAGAAACTTTCTGTTAACATCATCATTGTCTGGTTTATAACCAACTTGATTGAGTTCACCAATAAGCTTGTTGAACCTATCAAAGACCTGTGATAATGTTTCATTCTTCTGGCCTTTGAAGTTTTCAAAGTCCTGTTTCAGAACAGACTTCATGTTTCTTTTGGTGCTCTTAGTACCAACAAACCTCTTTTCAAGTGCCTGCCACAGCTTCTTTGCATCATCATATTCAACAAAGAGATGTTGATAATCATTGGGAATAGCAAGCAAAAGAGTGCTTAGAGCTTTGAGTTCGATTCCTCTGTCTTTCTTCTCTTTTTCACACTTAAGTTTGTCTGCTTCAGTCAATGAACTTGATGCTTGAATCTGAATGGTTTTGTTGCCTTCAACAACAACTTCCCACATAGAATAATCAGTAATAAGCATATACTGCTTAATTCTGTTTTTCCACATCCCAAAGTTATTGGGAGTGAGAATGGGAATTTTGTTTGCTTGAGTACTTTCATTGTTATCAGACATGATTAACAATTTTAAGATCGAAAGTATGAAACTTTTTGCTGTTCTTAATTCGTAGATCTAGAAGCGTAAAGCTCTGATACCACTTGTCAGGATCGATTAACCAAACAAGTTATTATAAACCCAGATCTACTAACACAAGAAGTTACAGCGGATTAACACTTATGTTATTAGATTAAGAACAATGTAAACTGGAATCGAATAAGAATAAAACGAAGAACACAGTTTATCACAAAAAGCTTCAATGTATTAATTCGTTCGATCAATACACGTATGTTTACAATTCATAAGGAACTATATATAATAGACCTTGAAGCCTAAATTATTAACCTAGTTATTCTAGGAATCGATTACAATTGAATTACATAAAGATATACATTCCATAACTAAATCTACTCGAATCTCGGACTTGATCTTGTTCAGATACGCTCATCAGTAGTAAATTAGATCGTCAGTAGTAATTGCCTTTAGCAGTAGTAAACCGAGATCAGTAGTAACTTCAATGTATTTCACAGTAGTAATTCAAGATCAGTATTAGATACTTTATATTCCAACATCCTTCAAGGAAAAACTTGATGATAATAAATTCTTGGTTTCATCAACTTGATGTTGATCCGTACCGAATATAAGCATATCATCAACATATAAGCAAATTATCACACCCGAGCCGGTTGTATCAAATCGGCTATAAACACATTTGTCGGATTGGTTTAAAGCAAAACCATTTGACAAAATAACTTCATCAAACTTTTGATGCCATTGCTTAGGAGCTTGTTTTAGTCCATACAACAATTTCACAAGTCTACACACCTTATGCTCATTACCCGGCATAACAAAACCTTCGGGTTGTTTCATGTAGACTTCCTCGTCAAGATCGCCATTCAAGAAGGCTGTTTTGACATCCATTTGATGAATAATCAGATTGTGAATAGCCGACAAAGCAATTAACAATCTAATGGTTGAGATACGTGCTACCGGTGCATACGTGTCGAAATAATCGATCTCGGGTTGTTGCCTAAACCCTTGTATGACAAACCTAGCCTTGAACTTGTCAATAGTTCCATCAACCTTCATTTTCTTTTTGAAAAACCATTTACATCCCAATGGTTTAGAACCCGGTGGTAAATCAGTCAACACCCAAGTGTTGTTCTCCAAAATAGCGACATTTCGTCATCTATCGCTTCTTTCCAAAAGGCAACATCTCGAGACTCCATGGCCTATTTAAAGGTCCTTGGATCTGTCTCAACTTGATAGGAATAAGGATATTGTGTCTTCACTTTATCCCTAGATCCTTCCACCAAAAATAATTGGAAATCGTCACCAAAATTTTTCGATTTTCGACCACTTTTACTTTTCCAAACCTCTTGGGTTTCGGGGTTTGAAACATCATAAAAACCTAATGAGTTTTGAGTTTCATTAGTGTTAGTAATCAGGTCCTTAGGCCTTTGAATCGATGAGAATTGCATCTCATCGAAAATCGCATCCCGCGACTCAATTACGGTATTAATCGATACTGAATCATTAGGTTCAATGACATAGAACCTATAAGCTTTGGAATTTTCAGCATATCCAATGAATATACAATCTATTCTTCTTTCTCCCAAAGTTTTCTTTTTGGGTTCGGGCAATCTCACAACGGCTCGACAACCCCAAACTTGAAAATAGATTAAATTCGGAGCCTTTTTGTACCAAAGCTCGTATGGGGTTGTTTTGTTCCTTTTATTTGGAACCCGATTCAAGACATAACATGCGGTAAGCATTGCCTCTCCCCAAAATCCGTCACTCAAACCCGAGTAAGAAAGCAGCGAGTTAACCATCTCTTTCAAGATTCGATTCTTTCGTTCGGCAACACCATTTTGTTGTGGTGTATAAGGAGCCGTGGTTTCATGAATGAATACCAACCGATTGGAAATAATGGGGATCCATATATTCCCCTCCCCGATCTGTCCTAAGACATTTAATTGAATTACCCAATTGCAATTCCACTTCGGTTTTAAAGATTTTAAATTTGTCTAAAGCTTCATCTTTAGAATGTAACAAGTATACATAACAAAACCTACTTGAATCATCAATAAAAGTGACAAAATACTTTTTGTTGCCTAATGAAGGAGTCGAATGAAGATCACATAAGTCACTATGAATTAAGTCTAGTATTGATGAATTTCTATTAACATTTGGAAAAGGTTGTTTTGTTATTTTCGTAAGCATACAAGTCTTACATTTTTCGGAATTAACATCAAATGCGGGAATTAATCCAACTTTAGACATTTCTTGCATTCTTTTAAAATTAACGTGACCTAATCTAGCATGCCATAACATTGAATTATCTAATTTATCATTAGAAGCCATAAAAACAGAATTGTCACAAGGTGCAAATTTATTAACCACATTTAAACGAAACATACGTTCGGAATAGCACCCGAATCCAACAAAAACACCAAACTTGGATAGTACATATCTATCCGACTCGATTACTTGTTTACCCTAATCGATTAACCAAACCACTAGACACAGGATTCTTTCGAACCTTAGGAATATACAATACATCAAACAAAGAAATTGTTTTTCCCGAAGTAAACATTAAATTAACAACACCACTTCTTACAATAGGCTTAACTCATTCATCCGCCATGCGTAATTCCGATCCATCATCAACCGGTTTCATCTTCTCGAACCATTTTGAATCATTACACACATGACTAGTAGCACAAGTGTCAAGCCACCAAGAGTCACTTTTATCCTCATGTACATAGGAAATTTCAGGGGTTAGTGAAACATTATTAGAATGATAAAGATCAACAAAAATCTGACCTTTTGGTGGACCATGGTCCTTAGACCCGCCTTGTCCACCCTTGCTAGTACTAGCACCATCATTACCAAGTTTCACACGACAATCACGTTTCAAATGTCCCACTTTTTGACATCTCCAACAAACCAATTCATTTGGTTTCTTTTTGAACTTAGACGAATCATCAAACTTTCATTTCTTTCCTTTCCCCTTGTTGTTAATTTTTTTTTTCTTGTCTTCAACCATTTGAACAGAAGGCTGCCCAACATTAGTTTTGTCTTTGGATTTGTCACCATCTTGAACCCGGAGTAATTCCTCAATCCGAATGTGACTACCAAGTTGTACCATTGACAACTCCTCTTTTTGGTGTTTAAGAGTATGTTTAAAGTCCTTCCATGATAGTGGAAGTTTATCAATCACGCTAGAAACAGCGATAGATTCATCCATGTTCAATTTGTGTAAAGCAAATTGACCAAGGATCCGGAGCAATTCATTATATTGTTCCATAACTGACCGTGAATCAACCATCATGTAACCGTTGAAATCACTAACCAAGAACTTCTTACTAGAAGCATCTTTCGCAATATACTTGGATTAAAGAGAATCCCACAATTGCCTTGTACTTTCAACATTCTGATAAATATCAAACAGAGCATCAAACATACCGTTCAAAATATGACCGCGACAAATGTAGTCATCATTTTCCCACTTGCTACGTCTCCTGGTTTGTTCCACAGTTTCATCTTCCACCGATTCCGGTTGAGGGGTACTCAACACATAGACCACCTCCAATTTTCCGAACTTGCTTGTCATCTCTTTCACCTTATCGTTCCCACTCATGATTACAGAAACAGTAAAAATTATCTAATTCGATTGTTGGGTGTAATAGGGTGATTTCTGTAATATGGATTTAACAAAGGAATCGTGAATATCACTTTCCGAATTAGATATTTCGACCCTATGCCTGGTATCACGAAATTCTAACTATTGGGATAATTCCTAAGAATCAAATTAGAAATTAGGCACAATTTCTAATTCACAGTAATGGATGATTTGAGAGAATTCATCTTCAACAGTATGTCAAGAGAGAATATTCTTTTGTGTTGTGTTCTGCTCAATAATACGTATGTTGTATTATTAAAATCAAAGTTCAAAGTGGTTCCAAAAATTTAGGAACAGATCCATTAATTTAGGAGCGGTTATACACGGTTTTCTGCAGTTAAGAAACTGCTCGTCGTAACAGCTAGCCACTAAAGTTCGTCGCAGCAGTTGATCGTCAGTCGCAGCAGCCAGTCGCTGCTGGTCGCTATCAGCTGATCGCATCAGCTGCTGATCGCATCAGCTGCTGATCGTATCAGCCTGCTGATTGCATCAGCTTGCTGGTCGCTAAAGCTGGTCGCAGCAGCAGCTAGTCGCTGATCAGCAGATTCCCGTCGGCTACCTCTATCTCATAAACCCCATCTAACATCTCGGACGGCACATTCAACTTACAACCGAACTCATAAGACACAAACGAATAATTGGAACCCGAATCAAACAAAATATGAGTTGGCAAGGAGTTAATGAATAAAGTACCTGACACCACATCGTGTGCCTCCTTCGCCTCCTCCCGGGTGAGTTGGAAGGATCGCCCCTTCACCTTAGCCGGCTCCACTTTCTTTTGAGTCGTGGATACCATTGACTCGGTCCCCTTCTTCGGGCACACATTGCTATAATGTCCTTTTTCATGGCATGAGTAGCACTCCACATCGGCCGACAACTTGGCCTTACAATCCCGGGCTATATGCCCCATCTTGCCACAACTATAGCAAGCTTTGGACTCTCCTCGGCATACGTCGGTATGATTTTTACCGCACTTCTTGCACGAGCCAAGACTTCCTTGTTTAGAGAAGCTCGAAGTGAACTTCCCTTTCTTGAACGAACTAGAGCCGCTCTCGGCTTTCCTCTTCTCGCCCACATGGGCCCTCTCGGCAACCCTTGCCTCATTAACCTCCTCAACACCCCGGGCGGCACTAATGGCCTCATCAAGTGTGGCCGCCCTCTTAACCTCCAATTGGTAGTCCCACGGTAACCCACTAGCATACCGGACCACCCTCAACCTCTCATCCGAGTAGGTTTTAGCAACAAATGGGAGCAATCCCGTGAACTCCCTCGAGTATTTCTCAACCGACATATCACCCTTCTTAAGGGTCACAAACTTCTCATGCATCTTTTCTAAATCCCTCTCGGGACAAAATTTCTTTTTCAATCTTGTGGT
This sequence comes from Calendula officinalis, assembly GCA_963853835.1. NCBI lineage: Eukaryota > Viridiplantae > Streptophyta > Magnoliopsida > Asterales > Asteraceae > Calendula > Calendula officinalis. The sequence goes on from OY970825.1 coordinate 26,127,569, forward strand.
AAACTCATCCCACGACATTTTCTCAACCACCTCCCTCCCGAGGGTCTCATACACAATATCCCACCAAACCATAGCATCTTCTTTCAACAATTGTGACGCATACGTCACCATATCGGCTTCCTCACACTTGCTACTACCGATAATGTAACACCTCAATTTTTAATACAAAACATTTGCCCAAAATAAATCATTTTCATAAATAGAAGACCAGTTCCAAAATACGGATTTACAAAACCTTTGATATGAAAATCAGAGTATGAGGTTTGGTGTTACAAAATATATCAAAACCAAAGTTAAGCACAAATCCGCTCTAGTGATCTTCTACTCTAGGCCCCGCATATCTCAATCCATGCGCACCTAAATCCTTGATCCAGAACCTAAGTACATAGCAAACAAACAAGGAGTACGTGAGACACAAAAATGTCTCGTGAGCTACATGGGTTTAGACCCCAATAATATCAAGTATCACAACGTATTTAAATACATATTTATATTTTACCAACACATCTTAGTCACTCTATGGTGACTCTATCGGTCCTGCTTTCCTAGCATACATATTTAGTACATAAACATATATGTACTAGAACACAGTCATATCTAATACATAAACATATATGTATTAGAACACAAGCGAACCTAACACATAAACATATATGCATTAGATTCCTAGATCACCTAGTACGCAAACATATGCGAACTAGAAGCACCCGTGTGCTTAGTGTACAAACATATGTACACTCGTCTCAGTGACTGGGATCTCCCCCGTGTCACCACCACCTATCTCTAATCATAACTCTATCAGTTATGCCAGTCAAAGCCTTCGGCTATCACATCAGTCATCAAAAAAGTTAGTTAAATATTATCAATAATATATACTAACTCAACACATAATAAGTCTAGACAAACATTAAATAGACCGTTCATAAGTAATCAAAATACTTCATATAGCTATATACTCAGTATAGTCCACACGTACTCACCTTAGCAATAAAATGCTCCAACCGTATTCCTTACGTCAGTTTCCTTGCTTCATAATTCGGTCAACCTTCCAAGACCTCACCAAATGCCTAATACAATAATCACAAGATTATCAACATCACATACTACTACCAATGTGTCCATTTATCTCTAGATAACACTTACTAATTCATTTCCCCCAATTATGGTGATTTACCAAACCCTAGGTTAAACCAACCCTTAAGATTCTTACAATTCATAATCATACACTTGCTCCCTTTGTTAAGATACCATTCATTAAATGTATACATCACTTATATCACCATAACCCATAACCCCAAGAACTAGGGTTTCAAACCCATACATCAAAATACATAGATCTTAAGCTACAAAGATCGAAGAGTGAAGATATACCTTTAATCTTCAACTAGGAGTGAAATCTACCAAAGATTTGTGAAGGATTCGACCTCAATCAGTCCTCAAGCTCGAAAATCACCAAAGGAGAAACAAGGGTTTTGATATGGCATCAAATGAGCCAAAACCCGATTTAATGCTGTTCGATCAAAGTTCACGGCGTGATCTTTACTTCGCGTCGCTAACTTTCCCTACTCGCAAACTTCGCGATCGCTAACTGGTCGTGAACTACTTCACGCACAAAAGCCCAACCTTCGGTAGACAGTTCCCGATCGGGAACCCCCCTTCGCGGCGTGAACTCCCTAGTGCAGCAGGGCTGCATTTTTCGGTTGTTGTCCCGACCCGGTTTCGCCCATAACTTTCTCATACGGTGTCCAAATGACACGAAACCAATTCCTACGTTCTCTAAACGATTTATCCTTATTTATCATAATTTTTATAAATTTATTTATTTACAAATTTCGGGTCGTTACAGATAATCCTCTCGGTTTCTCGGATCCACCTCATAGTTACTTTTGGGTCCGAACTACCCGTATACACATTTGGCTTACAAGCCATGAAGGATTTAAACGAACAACCTTCTTTCACATCGGGTTTTGCCCTAGCATCACTTTGACCACCCGTGGAGGATTTCCCTTCACCGGTGCCACTACCCCCGGTTCTCTCATCCGTTCTAGCCTCGGATTCACGGTCTCCACCCGACCTCTCAAGGTTCTCAATAATTCGGTGCACTTCTTCGGCCACCATTCCCTTGATTTGATCAAGAAAAGTTTGGAGATCCGCATGGTTACCGGAGTTCTATTAGCTCCAACTTCCGATTCATCATCCCGATGCATTGACGGTTGACTTCCTTGTTCAACCACCACCTCAACATGAGGTATCTCCTCCTCCCGGCCCTCCGGGGCTTTACCACTTCTATGCGTGGTCACCATTTCTTTTGATCAAGACTATACGAAAGACATTAAACATTTAGTACCTTGTGTACACACCATTAGTCGCATAAGACTCAATACCCATAATCATATCAAATTTCATAGGTCCCCCTAGGTTCAACCCTAAACTTAACATAAAGTCTCAAGGTCAACCTATAACTCAAGGAATCTTACATTCTTAATGCTACAGTCTAAGACTAGGATGGTCATCCCACCTAATTCACTTAAACAGTAGCTCTGATACCAAGTTGTAACACCTCAAATTTTAATACAAAACATTTGCCCAAAATATATCATTTTCATAAATAGAAGAACTGTTCCAAAATATGGATTTACAAAAACCTTTGGTATAAAAATCAGAGTATAAAGTTTGGTGTTACAAAATAGATCAAAACCAAAGCTAAGCATAAATCCAATCTAATGTTCTTCTACTCTAGGCCCCGCATCTCTATCCATGCGTACCTAAACCTTCGATCCTGAACCTGAGTACATAGCAAAACAAACAAGGAGTACGTGAGACAAAACGTCTCGTGAGCTACATGGGTTTAGAACCCGATAATAACAATAATCGTAAGACATATAACAAACATAAGTAAATCGTCCATCTATCTAGTCACCATATTGTGACTCTAATACCTTGCTTTCCTAGCAATCATATCTAGTTATCGGGTTGCCCCCGAACTAACTAGAACCACCTTGACTTATTAACCGAAATCCATCGCCATTAATAAGCCTCAAGATACCGGCAAGAGGGATTCGCCCAATCTACAGATACCTGCCTTACTCACCGGACTACCTCCAGTTAACAAGACTATTACCGTGGTTGAGTCGATAGGAAGCCACCCAACTGCCCCTCACACCACACCTCATGACCGAGAGTCCCCCGCATCATCACATCATCTCAACATATCATAACTCAATGGTTGTGTCAATCTAGCTCTCGGCTATCACGTCTATCATCAAACAAGTTAGTTCAATACTATCATCGGTATAACTAACTATCAACTACTAATCTACACAATTAAGCAAATAGACCATAACACAAGCAATAAAAATGTATTTCATAAGCTATGTACTCAATAAATTTCCACACGTACTCACCTTAGCAAATAATGCTCCAACCATATTCTTTCCGTCGGTTCCTTTGTTCCAACAATTCGGTCAATCTTCCAAGACCTCACCAAATGCCTAATACAATAATCACAAGATGATCAACATCACATACAACTACCAATGTGTCCATCTACCTCTAGATAACACTTACTAATACAATTCCCCCAATTATGGTGAATTACCAAACCCTAGGTTTAACCAATCTTAAGATTCTCATAAATCTTAACCATACACTTGTTTTCTTTGTTAAAATACCATCTACTAAGCGTATACAACATTTACTTAACCATTAATCACCAACCCAAGAACTAGGGTTTCAAACCCAAGCTTCTAAATCCATAGATCTAAAACTACAACTACAAAGGATTGAAGATATACCTTAAATCTTCAACTATGAGTGAAGAATCACGAGATTTGATGAAGAAATCGGCTCCAAATGATGGTTTGCACTCAAAATCGTCCACAAACTCGAGTGGGAGAGAAACTAGGGTTTTGTATGCAATAAATGACCCAAGCCCCGACTTTAATGCCTGTCAGCGACGAAGTTCGCGTCGCTATTCGTCAAATAGCGTCGCTATTTAACCCCCGCCCTTTTTCGCGTCGACAGATAGCGACGCTATCTCCGTCGCTATCTCTAAATCGCGACCAAAACCCAAACGCGATTTTGGGTCTCTGTCCGAACCGGCGCTAATCGCGTCGCGAATGCCCAGATAGCGTCGCTATCTGGGTCTTGGCAGCCCAGGCTGCAACTTTTGTTGACCTCTTCGACACAGTTTCGTCCATAACTTTCTCGTACGGTGTCCAAATGACACGAAACCAATTCCTACGTTCCTTAAATGATTTATCCCTATTTATCATATTTTTATACATTTTATTTATTCACAAATTTCGGGTCGTTACAGGTATCACGAAATTCTAACTATTGGGATAATTCCTAAGAATCAAATTAGAAATTAGGCACAATTTCTAATTCACAGTATTCGATGATTTGAGAGAATTCATCTTCAACAGTATGTCAAGAGAGAATATTCTTTTGTGTTGTGTTCTGCTCAATAATACGTATGTTGTGTTATTAAAATCAAAGTTCAAAGTGGTTCCAAAAATTTAGGAAAAGATCCATTAATTTAGGAGCGGTTATACACGGTTTTCTGCAGTTAAGAAACTGCTCGTCGCAACAGCTAGCCACTAAAGTCCGTCGCAGCAGTTGATCGTCAGTCGCAGCAGCTAGTCGCAGCTGGTCGCTATCAGCTGATCGCATCAGCTGCTGATCGCATCAGCTGCTGATCGCATCAGCCTGCTGATCGCATCAGCCTGCTGATCGCATCAGCTTGCTGGTCGCTAAAGCTGGTCGCAGCAGCAGCTAGTCGCTGATCAGCAGATTCTAGTCGCTGAATCTGGTCACAGCAGCAGCATCTGGTCGTTGCAGCATCAGCTGGTCGCTAATCAGCAGATTCTGGTCGCTGCAGCTAGTCGCTGCAGCTGATAACTTGAACTATAACCAAACCGGTATCATCTTGGACTTATACAACTGTGCTCTCCGCACCTCCTAACTTGTACTAGAACCAAAGTATGAAACTCATGACATACACATTATTTCTATTATACTAAAATTGGAATAGGTAACACTAAAATTACCAATACAGATTGGTGTAAAACCATTAAATAGACAAATGTGGCATTTCTAAGCTACTCAGATAATATACTTTATCCGATTCAAAGTGATACAATTTACTTTTTTGGTTGATTCAAAATAAGTGATAAACTTTAAAAAATTATCTTATTTGACAAAAATAATGTGACTCACATCCACTAACTATCTACTTTAAAAAAAAAGAAATGACTCATTTACCCATACTTTTTACTTTTAAACATCATTAACCTCTCACTTGATTCAAAAGGTGGGGGACCCATTCCTCATTAATCATTCGTTAATCTGATTTAATCATTATTATAATGTTGTGCCTAAAAAACCGTGAAATCCAAATTGTATCATTTATTTTGAATCAGAGGAAGTATAAGATATTGTATCATGAAAAAAATTTAAGTAAATAAGGAAAAACAGGCTTAGGGGATGTTTGAGAAAACTTATTTAGAGCCTTAAAGGGGCTTATGGCTTATAAGGTTATATAAACCCTTTTTTAAAAAGATTATTAAAGCTTATATAAGTTTATAAGCTATAATCCCTCTAAATAAGCTTTTCCAACTGCATGGAAATGTATCCAACTAATCACATATTATTATATGTAGTGTACTTTGGTATGATCTTATGTGTACATAACACTTTCCCAAATCTTGATATTGTATATTTGTATGTATTGGGTGCCCTCCTCATCTTCCATGCTATCTTCCACGTCATCGGTTTACATGTAATTATAGGACTTCGAATACTTTAAATAACAAGAATTATAATTAGTTTATTACATGTATATGAGACCTAAATTTAAGTTTGTTTTGCCATATGTCCAAATGAAGAATTCTCATTGATAGTTAATGTTGACGTGTAATTATGTAAAATGCCACTTGTCAGTCAAAACCAAAACGTGAGATTCCTTAGCAAACCCAAAAACAATTTATAAATTTTATCATTTGGAAAGATACAATTCAGAAACCTCCAAAACCAAAATCATTGTTTTCTTTTGTTATTTTTTTTCTCACTTTTCACGTTATTTTTAAAAATCTACCGGCACCACCATTTTAATCAACTATTTTACAACAACATACTGAAATTTCAAAATTATTAATAATCTATAATATCTTTATCAAAATACATACTTCGTATGTGTTAATATTAGAAACAAACTGAGCATTTAGAAAGATATCATTCGGATTTTCAAAATAAGATGGGTAGATATGCAAACCGATTTTATTTCCCAAATCTGGCGGAGCTGATAAAAGCCATTTTGAGAGTCTATAAGAGTATTGGTTGATTATGCATTCATGTTCAATAACGTTGTGGTTTATCATTATTCTACCAAAACAATTTTGTATGTCTCCTCTAACAGAATAACCCTATTTTCGCAAATTCTCATTATCATAATGTTTTGTCATTAAATTATTGAAATCAACATAAACAATCTTACCCGATTATTACTTTCTTTTAAAAGAAGTCTTATTTCGACTCTAAATTTTCTGTAACATTTATTCATTTATCAAAATTTGTACCAACTTATCATTACAATTATGAATTGTTATGTCATTTAAACTGTATAATATCTACATATCTCTTGAAGTATGTACGCCCAGTCGGACGGGCTTTGAAGCTAGTAAGACTATATGGAAGCACACAAGATACAATTAATTAACAATACTCAATAAGTTGGATACATTTATGTTCACTTAGCTCTATGAAAATACCTAACTTTGGTATATATGTGTTAGTGATGAATACACAAGATGCACATAAATGCATAATGCAAATTATCTTATCATTATTGATCAACCGAAGGTACAATATTTTTTTTTGAAAAGGCAAATGATATATGAAAACCAATCTTAGCAAGAAGCTAAGAAAGAAACAAGTACAATACGATTACAAAGATAAAAAAGGCGAAACACCCCAATCAAACCAACTACAAGAGACTTTGCCCCTATATTTCAACCATAAAAATGACAAAGAGATGATATCTCCCGCAACCACCGTGTAAGACTTGTTAATGTTATTAAACGCCGCATCGTTTCTTGCCTTCCATACACACCAAATCAAACATTGAATGATCATTGTTACTAGCTTCTTTTTCTTATCGTCAAGCATCGAAGGTACAATATATGACTAATAAATCAAGTTCCACTTAGTTCACTCGTTAATCAAGTTCCTAATAAATTACCAAATTAATACAACTATATTAACTTTGATTTATCTTCACTAATTATGAGACAAAATGTCCACTTCGACACTCACAAATAAATTATTCGTATATAAGGAAGCATGACTCAACCTGAATGAAAGAACGTAAAATAAAACATGAGTACCACAATAAACATTTCTAACGAAAATGAAGCTTCTCATAACCATGAGAAGCAAAACAAACTCGTTTTCCTTTCAAATATTCGGTATTTTATAACCAAACATCGTCCAAAACATGCAAAAAACATTATTCATAGTATCAAAGTCGGAACTGCTTTAGTTTTGGTTTCACTTCTATATCTTCTTGATCCAATCTTTGAGCAAGTTGGAGAAAGTGCCATGTGGGCTATCATGACAGTTGTGGTTGTCTATGATTTCTTTGCTGGTAATTATTCGTCAATATTAACAAATTTAATTTAATTAAAGTGATATTTATTAACATATTTGATGATAAATATAACAGGTGCAACATTAAGCAAAGGGTTACTTCGTGGATTTGGAACCATACTTGGAGGTGGATTAGGATGTTTCGTCGCAGTTTTAGCGGAAAATTTTGGAAAGATGGGAAACACGGTCGTTGTTGGAACTTCGGTCTTTATTTTCGGTAACAATATAAATACAACTTTTTTCACAAATAATACAAATTTTAAGAAAATTAAACGTTTATATGGTGCTTTTGTTTCCGCTTTCAAAACTATGCTATCCGGTATTTAGAAACACGGAATTGTGTACCCAATTATGTCATATGCCGCCCCTGTCAGAAGTCTTTTTCAGAATTCATTATCCGGGATTTAGAATCCTCAAATATACTGGTTCTGAAAAAAAAAAACTTCTGGTGAGGCGACACGTGGGACAACCGGGTACACAATCTGGTTTTCTAAAACATGGATACCATAGTTATTTAAAGAGAAAACAAAATCACCATACAAGTGTTAATTTTCTTAGAATTTGTATTATTTGTGAAAAAAGTTCCAATAAATATACAATGTATTGATTAATTGTGCATGTTTATAAAAAGAGTATCATACAATCTTTAATTAGGTGCTGCTGCAACATATTGTCGAATGATTCCAACAATAAAAAGGAAATATGATTATGGGGTTATGATTTTCGTTCTTACGTTTAATCTAGTTGCGGTTTCTGGTTTGCGGGCTGATAAAATACTGGAATTGGCCCGTTCACGTCTTACTACGATTGGTATGGGCTTTGCTGTATGCATATTGACCAGTTTGCTCATATTTCCCATGTGGGCTGGTGATGAACTTCATAACTTGACATCCTTAAAGTTCAAGAAACTAGCTTGTTGCATTGAAGGTACAAAAAAGTTTGTGAATTTGTGACAATTTATAGGACATTTCATTTTTTCCAAATTTTAAAAAGGGTATTCCTGTTATAATGAGCTTCTGGGGGTGACTGAGTTTTGCTCCTTATGTACACGACCTAACTGTTGTCATGACTAATTCTAATATGGTAAATGTTTATCCAGTGAAAGATCGAACTCGTGACCTTTAGAAATTTATTCGTAAGCCTTTACCATGTGGTTTTAGGACATTATTGTAAAAACATTTGAATGATAAATTGCTGAATTTCAGAATCCGTGGAAGCATATTTTAGTGTTGGAGAAAAGGAAGGACGTATGAGCATTAACATAAGCAGTTGCAAATCATTGTTGCATTCTAAGTCAAGTGATGAGTCGTTGGTAATATATCTATATTATGTCTATTTTTATGGAATTATATAAATAATGTAAGAGATGTATTAAAATTTTGTTATATTTTTAGGCAAATTTCGCAAGGTGGGAACCCTGGCATGGAAAATTTAGATTTAATTATCCTTGGGGAAAATATGTACAAATAGGAGAGCTACTCACAGAACTTGCTTCTATCATCTTGTCACTGCAAACATGCATCGAGTCACCAATACAAGTACCACTACTCTTTACCAAACAAATCTTTTGAAACTAAAAATATTTTTTTTACATAAATCGTCCCTATAGTTTGCATGAAAATTTAGATTTTGTCCTCGATTACGCAGATATTCTCTAATTTTGAAACTTGTAAGACCACCGGTTCTTAAATCAAAGAATGTCATTCTATTTTAAAAAACAGTTTGATGCTACAAAATTCAAAATTAAGAACCGTTGACGTTACAAAATTCAAAATTAGAGATAATTTATGATACAAGTTCCAAAAATAAGGTCCAATGAGGCAATGATAAAATTCATGATTTCATGCAAATTAGTAGGATGTTTATGTAATTTACTCCAACAATAAAATGAAAAGATTATGTTAACTTTTTTTTTTTGTGTGTGTTATTAGCCCTCAACAGCATTAAAACAGGCGATCAAAGAGACATGCAAAAACGCAGGGTTATCACTTGGAGTTAGCATGCGTGAGTTAGGAGAAAGTATAACGAAAATGAGAAAGGGTAAAAAGGTCATAATAGTTCCAGAATTGCAGTCAAATACCATACTTTTGAATCCAGAGTTAGGAGCAATTGAAAATATTGAAGCTTTTGCAGTAGCGAATTTCTTGTTTTTATTAATGGAGATAGTTGATAAAGTGAAAGTTTTGGCCAAAGAAGTGGAAGAGCTTGGAGAGGTTGCTGGTTTTAAATCTAAATAGCTTACACGAGGATTATGTATAATTGTATATGCGAATATGAGTAATTAGAAAAAGAAAATGATAACCCAAAACAAAATAACCTACAAATTTTATATGAAAAACAGAGATTTCTATACAATTGTTGCCCAATATTGTTGGTCCGGTTTCTTTGTGCACTAGAGAGTTATTGTTTGTTTATCGGGCTTTCAGCCTGATTTGAAGCTCATACTTGCAAGCTGCAGCATTTCATATATAGCCTATAAATTGGGCCCCGATTTGAAGCCCATAAGACCATTATTCCAGCTGGAATTTGAAGCCCATAGTTTAGAACAAAATATACTACTTCCTCCGATTCAAAATAAGTGTTACACTTGGGATTTCACGATTTTTGATGCAAAAGATTATAATGATGGTTAAATTAGATTAATTGGATGGTTAGTGGAGAATGGGTCCCACACCTTTTGAATAAAGTAAGGTTAATGATGTTTAAAAGTAAAAAGTAAGGGTAAATGGGTAATTTCACTTTGTTAAAGTAGATAGTTAGTGGGTGTGAGTCCCATTTTTCATGCCAAATAAGGAAATTTTTCAAAGTGTATCACTTATTTTGAATCACCCCAAAAAGGAAAGTGTATCACTTATTTTGAATCAGAGGAAGTACTATATTTTTCTACTCTAACTAGACTTGCCCGTAAGTAACTTTAAATTATATTATTATTAATTTTTAGGTAATATTTAATCATGCATTAAGATTTTTTTGTCGTTATATACTTAGTATTTTACTAACTAGAAATAATAGGTCCCGAGGGTCGGACACTTTTAGGAAATCAAAAAGCAAGGTAATAAACTAAAATAGATAATAAGAAAACTATAATAGGTAATAAGGCCGAAGGCCTAAGGCCGCCTTAATTTAATATAACTCAGGCCAAGAGCCGCCTTTAGAAGATGAACAGGATCTAAATCAAACTAGTATTTTACTATCCTTGTGGATTATAAATAATTAATCAGTTTTTCTTTGGGGAGGGTTCCTTTGAAAATTGAAAAAATCGTAAGAATGTGAGAATTAGTGTAATCATCGATGATTAAACAGGGCACATGTGCCCCCTCGCGCCGTACGGCAGATTTTGCCGTGAGCCCCAAATCCAACGGCTGAGATCTATTATCACATTTTTCACCCAATATATTAATTCTTAAAGGAAGTCATTCAGTTTTTCTATTTTACATAAGTAATCAAACGATGTACCAAAAGTTATCGAGAGTTCGAAGTAAACAGATTAGCATCTTTTATTGATATTTAATAATGACTTCTTTATATATCTTTATCTTTAAGTTTTTAACATATATAAAGCACGAATTTTGACTTTTTGTCAAAATCCACATATTCTATTCTGCAACAAAATTCAATGTCTGTTCTTCAATTTGCTCTCTTCATCTTCTTCTGCTTCATCTACCATTTCAATATCGTCGATTCATCTACAGCTTTTGTAGCTCCGATCGACAGAGACGAATCAACCGAACTCTACACCATCTCTATTTCCGTCAAAACACCTCTACAATCCGCCGACTTACTCCTGGATCTCGGTGGCAAATTCAGCTGGATCGATTGCACTCCAGGTTTCTACATATCCACAAGTCATAGTTACATCCCCTGCGGCACAAGCCGGTGTGATTCACTCGCGTCACTCGCTTGTTCAAATTGTTTCCGGCCGACGGGTCCTGGTTGCCATAACAACTCGTGTGCGTTGTTCCCGGAGAATCCGGTGATCCGGAATAGTATTCTCGCACAAGCATTGGTTGATTCGCTCGCTTTGACCACCACCGACGGCCGTAGCTCCGGTCAACTCGGCGTCGTTCCGAATTTTGTGTTTTCGTGCTCCGATGCCTCCTTGCTTATTGGTTTACCCGACGGAGTATCCGGTTTGGCCGGTTTAGGACGGTCTAATTTCTCGCTCCCGGCGCAGGTTAGTTAACTGGTAAAACCCTATCCTTTTCCCGTATCCCCCCATTCAAGTTCAAATTTATTGGTAAAGTTGCCAATTTAGCTTAGGTCCTTATACTTCTATAGATTTGCACTACCTTCGTTATTTATAAAATTACATTACACAAATACTCCTTGTGGGTTAACAGAAAATTGCAATAGTTGTTCTCAAGCATCAAAAGTTACACTAATGGTATCTAATAGTATTAAAATATGCAACACATTTTGTCCACTAAACTAACGGACACTGAGAGATGAGACTTGATAAAAATGAATCATTTCTGTCAAGCTTATGTTATTTTTAATGGCAAGTGATATCTAAACTACATTGTTGTCCGATGGATTGTCGGTTGGGTTGGGCTTTCATAGGGTCGGGTCAATCGGGATTGAGGTAAAAATTTCCTCACCGCACCCAATAAGGAATTGGGGTGTTCGGGTTTCGTGTTGGTCGGGTTGACCCATCAGGTTGGTTGAGTTATACCTAAGTTAGGTTTTGAAGTTATAAGTTTTAATTTAATACTTATAATTAATAATCAATTTGGATTGAATGATTTATAGTTATCAATATGCTAATTCTATTGATTTAATGATAAAAATATCTTAAATTTTAAAGGACAAAAACCTTTGAAATTATAATCGGGTCTAATCACGTCAAACCAGAAACCCGATAAAGTTAAGCAATCATAACCCGATATCCGACCCGATAAGGAATCGGGTTGGTAGGGTCAGGTTAAAAAATCTAATATCAATATAAGACCCAAATACACCTGTGTAGACTATCATAATCAAGTGCGGGCTTGTCTTTCGGTCAGATCGGGTTGACCCTTTGGGAACTCATAGTCCTAACCACATATTTTACTTAATACATCCAAGTATCTAAAAAACGCGCCATGGCGGCGCCAAGGCGTGAGGCGCGACTCCGCTGTTACGAAGCAGTCCATGGCGGCAGTATAAGGCGTGGCGGAAAAAAAACGTGATAAGGCGGCGTAAGGCGCGCCTTATGGCGAGTTTTTTTGAAAATTCTTGTAAAAATTTGAATTTTTTTTTTAAAAAATGATATTTTTTTCAAAAAAAATGATAGCATGTAATTATAAATTTAGATTTAACATTTTTATTATAAACTTCACATATAAAAATCATGTAAATCAATACGGATATAATTATTTTTGAATTTGATATACATATATATAAAAATTATATTAAAATTTGCCGCATTAAGTCACACTTTGAAAAACGTCATAGCTCGCCACGACTCGCCATGCTCAAGGTTTGATGGTGCCACCACGACGCGCCTTGCGTCTTTTAGAACCTTGAATACAGGGGCGGACCCGAGTGGTGCCCAGAGGGTCCCGTGCTACCCCTTAATTTTCGACTAGAAGTATAATATTTTCACACTAAAATAAACTATATGTCCGTATTACCCATAAAAAAACGTTCGGCTACCCTTCACTTATAGTTTCAGCAAAAAAGTAGCCAAAACTTGAAACTACTAAATTGGTTTACATTAAGTATCTCAAATTTCAATTTAATATAATAAATAAAGTTTACTTTCAAACTTTATGATAATTTGAACAAAAAAACTCAATACTCTTTTTGTCTCTCTATTGGAATCATCAAAAATACATGTCGAACAATAGAAACAAACTGATTTGTAGTGTAAAAAAGAAACAACTTATGGTTGTTACGGATGTAAACGTAATGACTCGTTTTTGGAAAACATGTCAACGAAGAAGACAACATTAAAATGTAGTATCTAGTTTGTCGTTTTGTAATGTTTAATTAACATGTGTTTTAATATTTACGTTGAAAAAATTATGCTACCCCTAAATATTCGGTCTGGATCCGCCACTGCTTGAATACATCACAATTATTACTGTAGTATGTGTAGTTATTTAAATGCTGTACACAAATCAGCTCTCATATTTAATCTCTTTTAGTGCAGGTTAGTAGCGTCTATGCTTCACCAAACATATTTGCCCTCTGCCTTCCCGGTCCATCAAGTACATCATCCGGTTCAGCCTTCTTCAACACAGGTGGTCCGTATTATTTTTCTCCCGAAATTGACCTTTCAAGTCACCTTATCTACACTCCACTCATCTTAAACCAAATCGGATTCACCGTCATAACCTACTACCGTCATCCTTCCGACGAGTACTTCATCGGAGTCACCTCAATCAACGTCAACGGCAAACCAGTGGAATTCAACAAATCGCTATTAAAAATCAACGGCCACGGTTTCGGTGGAACCAGATTGAGCACCGTTACTCCTTACACCGTCTTAGAGACCTCAATTTACACCGCAGTCACTGAAGCATTTGTAAACGAATCGGCTGCGCTCAACCTCACCGTTACGGATCCCGTGAGTCCGTTTGATTTGTGTTATGCAGCGAGTGATGTTTACGTTACACCGTTAGGGCCTGCGTTTCCGGTAATCGATCTTGTGATGCATAGTGAAGATGTGTTTTGGAGGATTTTTGGAGCGAATTCGATGGTGAGAGTTTTGAATGGAGATCGAGATTTGTGGTGTTTAGGGTTTGTTGATGGTGGTGATAGCCCGCGGAGTTCTGTGGTGATCGGAGGACGTCAGATGGAGGATAATTTGTTGCAATTTGATTTGGTGTCGGAGAGATTTGGGTTTAGCTCTTCGGTTTTCGCATATAAGACTGATTGTGGTAGCTTCAATTTTACTGGAGAGTATGGTATGTGACGGTTATGATCTTAAATGTGCCTGAGAAATTGTTCTCCAAACTTTTAACTGTGATCTAATTCTCTCAATTGTAGTTTATCAATTTGGTCATAATTTATTTTAAAATTTTGTATTTTGGAAAATTCAGTCTTAATATATACTGGGGACCAGCATTTAGCCCAGAAAATCGAACCGAAACTGAAAACATCTAAGAGCATCTCCAATCATACTCTATTCATCCTTCTGTCTCTATATTTGAAGTTTTATCTTCTCCAACCCACCTCTATCCCTTACTCTAAATATAGAGTGAGAGAAAAACTCCCTGATATTTGAAATGAGAGGATATCCCCTCTATCCATGCCTCTATTCATGGACCTCACACATCCTTCACTAATTTTGCTTTGTAATGTAAAATAAATTAATTTAAAATATGATTTCTATGGGTCCCACTAGTTTTAGAGGAATTAATAGAGTTTATAGTTAGAGTTGTGGTTATGTTTAGAGTGAATGGACCCACTAATTATAGAGATAGAGTGAGTTTTATAGAGTTTATGGTTGGAGATGCTCTAATCGGTTTGATTTCTCCATGATTTTCGTTTCAGTTCTATTGGTTTCACTTCGGTTCGGTCCTCAGATAAGGATAATCGTTTGAGCTATAAAAACCGAACTGAAACCGAAAAACTAAACATTTAATCGGTTCAGTTTCGGTTTTAAAAATTCATCCTTTCATGTTTTTGGTTCGATTCGGTATCTGGACCAAGCTCACCCTTAATTCATACATGTGAGACCTTTTGAAAAATTATTAATTTTTGGCCAACTTGCTACCAATTACAACCACCACCATTGCTATTACGAACACAAAATATAATTATATAGTCTCTATCGCATTACGTGAATATCTTGATAGTCTTATTAATCAACAAGTTACTTAGATTAAAAAAACAAAAATTTTGAATCACGTGTGATCTAAATCTCTAATACACATGAGAGGTGGTGGTGGTTGGCGGTGTACAATCACATGTAATTTAGTATATATGAGGTGGTGATGGTGTTGATGTGTTGAATCACATGTGATTCTGATGGTGGTGATAATTTTGAGGTTGATTGATCTAAGAGTTTGAAATTTATTTCTCCGAATTTTATAAAAAATGTTGAACCTAAGTTGTCGAGGAAAACAATTTTTAAGATGTGAGAGTGGAATACATCTGCCAATGCCGAAAATAGAAATGTTTTCTCATGACATCAGAAAAAAATAACATAAATAGTTAAAAGGTGAGCGCAATAAATTTGAAAATACCGGCACCCTGACGGTGGTTCCCCGGAAAACTCATACCACAGCTGGAATCTGCCGTCATCATCATCTTTTATGTTCCTTCCACCGCTTATTCCATTCATTTAATCTCAACAGTTAGCCTCCATCCACTTTATTACTTTTAGCCGCCGTGCATCCACCGTGAGCTTATTATATAATTGACCGGAGCTCATTTTGCAGAAACCAAACGCCCTTCAATGTCGCTCTCAATTTTCTTACTTTTTCTATACATAACTCCTTCGTTTTCAGCTTTTGTGGCCCCGATTACTAAACACCATGTCCAAACAACCCCTTTTTACACCCTAAAAGTTTACCTCAAAACGCCTCTGCAACCCACCGATTTACTACTCCACGTCGGAGCTACCTTCACCGCCGTCGATTGTACCCGGAACTACACCTCCACCACCTCCCGCCCCGTTCCCTGCAACTCCTCCCTTTGCCACTCCCTCCAATCCGTACAATTCAACTCCACAAATTGCGATATCGGAGAAAAAGCTGCCGTTCCCGGCGGCTGTGTAATTTCAAGTCGTAAATCATTCGCCCTGGTTGACTCACTCGCATTACACAAAACCAACGGACGTAACCCGGGTCAACTCAATGAGTTCCCGGAACATGTGTTGACTTGTTCCGACGAGGCGTCCCGGTTACTACGCGGCCATGCAAAGAAAGAGATTACCGGTTTAGCCGGTTTGGGGTTTTCTAAATATTCACTCCCGGTGCAAGTTAGCACCAAGTCAACGGTTTTCTCAATTTGTCTCTCGGGCTCGCCCTCGGCTCCTGGTGTTGCGTTTTTTGACCTCGTGAAGCCGTACTATTTCTTACCCGGAATTGACGTATCCGATCGTCTTTACTACACACCAATCACCACCGGAAAAACCAACACCAAACACCCTGAAGATGCTTATTTCATCGGTGTCAAATCAATCAACATTAACGAGAAACTGACAGTAATAAACCAAACATTCGGGACGAGAATCAGCACCACAACCCCATACACTGTGTTAGATCGATCAATTTTCAAAGATCTCATCAAAGCGTTCAAAAACGAATCGATAAACATGAAGCTGAAATTAACTAAACCGATTAAACCGTTTAAGATATGTTATGAAGCGGACGATGTTGTAGAAACCAATTTGGGACCAAATGTACCTCGGATTGATCTTGCGATGCAAAATGATGTGATTTGGAGAGTTTTCGGGAAGAATTCGATGGTGAGGATGGTTGATGAGGGTTTAGATGTATGGTGTTTAGCGATCGTTGATGGTGGTGTTGGGTCGAGCTCGGGGATGGTGATCGGAGGGCATCAATTGGAGGATAATTTGCTTCAATTTGATTTAGGGAGAAAAAGATTAGGGTTTAGTTCTTCACTTTTGCAATACAAGACAATGTGTGCTAATTTCAATTTTAGCACCAATAGTAACATCAAGATGTTTTAGCCTTTTTTAAAAAAATAAGCAATTTTATTTTCATCTTTTACAAGTTTTGCAAGGACCCATTATCATTTGACCCATCAACAATTTGGCCCGGAGCCAACCCAACTCCTTTATGAATCATCATTATTATGGGTTTGAATTTATGCCCATTTACTTTCATCAACCTGTAGTATATTTGGGCTTCTATCACATGGGATGTAAACCGTAATTGGGCTTCTATGGGTTCGTCACTGATTTTAATATTGGTTCATAGAGGGAGTTGACACGAACCTCTTAATATGATTATGTAAGTCGGATCAATTGTATCTTGGTCTTATATTGATTTCAGGTTTTTTGTTAACCCCAGCTTCCACCTAACACCCTAACCCATGCCGGACGAGTACCGAGAATCATACTAGATGCTCTTCTATATCTTTATCATCAAAATTAAAAAAAAAAATAAAGAGATTTTTTTAAACATTAACACAACTCTTTAAACTAGTTATAAATCCACATCATTTTGTCTATAGGATGATTTGAACCCATCACCAAAGACGAATAATAAGTACTATCTTCCAACATCTTATATTCTTAGAGAAATGTTCAGGGTAGTCAAAGAATTTTACCTAGTCCTAAGGGACAATTAATAGTCCCTGGATCAAGAAAAAGTCAAAGGTCAAGATCAAAATTCAAAGCACACAAGCACATGTGCTTCAATACATCAATCCCCCACCCACCTCCGGTCGGAGACGGCGGCCGGCGGCCGGAGGTGGCCGCCGGCGGTGGTGACCGGTGGTGGTGGTGGTCGTGACTGGAAGCCCATGTGTTTGAAACACATGTGTTTTGAAAATAAAGGAGTGTATACGTACAGTCAAACACATGTGTTTCAGGTAATGAAGCACATGTGTTTCATAACGTTAACCACATGTGCTTTGTGATTTAAAGACAAATGAATTGCTTGTA
This sequence comes from Calendula officinalis, assembly GCA_963853835.1. NCBI lineage: Eukaryota > Viridiplantae > Streptophyta > Magnoliopsida > Asterales > Asteraceae > Calendula > Calendula officinalis. The sequence goes on from OY970825.1 coordinate 26,145,780, forward strand.
AGTTACATGTGTTCAGGTGCAAAAACACATGTGTTTGGCTTTATGAAGCACATGTGCTTCATAATGATACGTTCGTCACTTGTTTTGATTTTTTTTCTTGAGTACTGAAGCACATGTGTTTCATAACGTCAAGCATATGTGCTTCGTGATTCAAACACAAATGACTTGCTTGTAAATTACATGTGTTCTGGAACAAAAACACATGTGTTTGGCTTTATGAAGCACATGTGCTTCATAATGATATGTTCGCCACTTGTTTTGATTTTTTTTCTTGTGTACTGAAGCACATGTGTTTCATAACGTCAAGAACATGTGCTTCGTGATTCAAACACAAATGACTTGCTTGTAAATTACATGTGTTCAGGAACAAAAACACATGTGCTTAGCTTTATGAAGCACATGTGCTTCATAATGATATGTTCGTCACTTGTTTTGATTTTTTTTTCTTGTGTACTGAAGCACATGTGTTTCATAACGTCAAGAACATGTGCTTCGTGATTCAAACACAAATGACTTGCTTGTAAGTTACATGTGTTCAGGAACAAAAACACATGTGCTTGGCTTTATGAAGCACATGTGCTTCATAATGATATGTTCGTCACTTGTTTTGATTTTTTTTCTTGTGTACTGAAGCACATGTGTTTCATAACGTTAAGCACATGTGCTTCGTGATTTAAAGACAAATGAATTGCTTGTAAGTTACATGTATTCAGGAACAAAAACACATGTGTTTGGCTTTATGAAGCACATGTGCTTCATAATGATATGTTCGTCACTTGTTTTGATTTTTTTTCTTGTGCACTGAAGCACATTTGTTTCATAACGTCAGGCACATGTGCTTCGTATGCTCCCTTGTGTGTTTAGAAACTCATGTTTTTAGTGACTTGAAGCACATGTGCTTCGTGACCTGAAGCACATGTGCTCCGAAGTTATATGTTGTGTTATAGTGAATCAAATGTGTTTCACTACATCAATACCACCACCACTCCCATGACCACCAGCACCTTCATTGTCAGCCACCACCACCGCCGGCCGCCGCCGCCGGCCACCGGCGGCGAACGATGGCCGAAAGTGGCCGGAGGAGGCGGCCGGCGGTGGCTGTAGGTGAAGGATTTGATCTTGATCATCTTGATCCAATTGCTAGGATTTGTCTCTTGAGACTATGCAAAACTGTTGGACTTCCTAAAATAAAACTCTATATTCTTATCAAACTAATAAATAATTATTAAAAGAAAAAGGCAAACTAATGCATTCGCACGCCTCCCTTGCTACATGCAAACGCTCCACTAATCTTTTTGTTATTGCTCGTGGTTCTCTTTTCCCATTTGTGAATAATAATTCGTTTTTGCTTATATAGAACTAGTTCAAGGGCCCACTTAACATACGAATATATAAATAAAAATTATTGAATGAATACATAATAATAAGATTAGCTTATATAAACTAATAATATAAGACATTTATTTGAAAACTTACGAAATTCCTATCAACCTAAAAACAATTTAGGCCTATCCAAGGTGCATAAATTAAGTAGCTTCCTTTCAAGTCGCCTTAATTTTTTTTTCAAAATGTGCAATTACCAATGTTTTAAAACTCGGATTTTGAATCGGACCGGCCAATGCCTTCAAAACGGTCGAACCGGTCGGACCGGTTGAACCGGATGGTCGAACCGGATTACAATTTCATTCTATATTTATAATGATATGTTAATGATTTAAGAAGAATCATCTAATATTGTCTCAAGGTTTCAGCTAGTTGAGTTGGATAACACCTTGTTCCTTATTCGCAAGGTTATAAGTTCGAAACTTTGTTGCTACATTTATATAGTATGACTTTCTTTTACTTCTTTTTCTGCTGGAGTGGGTTTATGAGTTTATCCCACATCGCCATAAGGACTTATTCTCACCAAACTCACCATTGTATAAATAAAACCACTAACAGAGTTGAGTTGTCATTAGTGCGTATGGCTTTCACGTGTATGAATATGAAAGCCGGGCCGCCGGTTTAACCCGAGTTTGACAGGGAACCGACCGGTTCAGTCCGGTTCAGATTTACCTATTGAACCGCTTGTAGTTGGACCGGGCTTAGCACAAAAATCCGGTTCAACCGGGCGGTTGAACCCGGTTGTGAAAACACTGGCAATTACGATGAATAAATCTCGTCTCTTCTTTGCTTCGACCACTTCCAATGGTAAATAAAATTGACGCCATCAGTTGTTGCCAAATCAACGTCACGTCAGCTCATCCTCCAACCGACACTAAACTGATGTACTCATGCCAACAATACCACTTCCCTTTAATTTTTTGGGACCCATCATTACAAAACACACACACAAAATACGCCTTTGGACCCACCCACCAAACTGGTGAGTCCCTCCATCCCCATCTCCAAAGCGGCGTGTGTAAAATGGCGGTACCACTGGCGGAATGGTGCCAACGGTACCACCAAACTGACGACAAACTGGGGGCAAAAGGACGGTGCCTTTGACACCCGTCTAAGTAACATAACATGAAGTGTACATATTCAATTTCCGAGCCTGTCAAATTATTAACAAATACACATATTTCTCGGGCATAATCTGACAATTGATAATTACGAAGAAAAAGTGACTGATTCTGTAGTAGATAGTATGAAGTACTGAGAATTGGAGATTGGTCACTTTTGGGGTGTCACTTCTCCTTTTTTTTTATATATATTAATTTATAATATATATGGATTTGACTGATCAAAAATTGACATGAAATCACTCAAATTTTTTTGATTAGGGGGAGATAAAAGAAACAACCCCCTGCCAACCCTAACCATAAAACAAATGATTACATCAAATCAACCTTTATAATTATTCAACAAAATTTCCATATCAATATACAAAGCACAAATTTGTAATGAATTCATTATCTCCCGATCTAATCTTGTATGAGTCACTAGTTTATATCCCATGAAATTCACGGGGTGTTATATTTTTACTAAGAAATTATATAATATTTGTATAAGGTAATTATGTTATTGAATTATCAATAATATTATATACATGATGATATAAAATTACAAAATCTTAATATTAAAAAAACATATTAGAAGATATGAAAATTTTAAAACTCAATAAATTATCATGAAATATTGTTAAACAAAAATAAAGGTAACTAAATAATAATTTAGATAAGTTAAAGTAAATTTCTAAAGCCCCCTTTAAAAACAACGTTGAATATTTAATTTGTTATATTGCCGTCCTTATCTTTTATTAATTTTTTTTAAAAACAATGAAGTATAATTACAACATTGAAATCATTATATGAAAAGCCGGTTGAATTAGAACAATGGATGGTCCACTATCTTGATCAACTGTCTTGTTACATGTCATCTTAATATAATTTGTAATTTTACTCAAATTTCAAAGTGTTAACATGTGATTTTGACTTTTAAGGTCAAACATTTCAATTATGCACTTTTTTGTTTAACCTTTCTCTTATTTTCCCCTATAACGATGTAAGTAGTTTTAACGGGTTATAATTATATAGAAAGCATATTAGTTTTTTGTTTAAACTTTCTCTTATTTTCCCCTATAACGATGTAAGTAGTTTTAACGGGTTATAATTATATAGAAAACATATTAAGATTTGCATTGGAAGTATGATTTGAATTATTAATAACATATGAGTATAAACTACTCCCTCCGTCCCTAAATAAAGTTCCCATTTCACCTTCAAATTTTGTCCCTAAATAAAGTTCTCATTTCTAAAACTTAAGGGACCCACTTAATATAATAATATTATTACCAATACTTTCATCACTAACTATCTCTTAAAACACTTTCTCTCTCCAATCAAACCTTATATTTTATTCAAAAGTAATACCAAATACCCCACCACTAACTATCTCCTAAAATGTTGTGCCCAACACAAATGAGAACTTTATTTAGGGACGGAGGGAGTATATCATAAAACTTTAAGGGGGTGAATTGTAATTACTTCCATAGATATGCGCATATGGGGAAAAAAGAAAGCATGTGTGATGGGGAAAAAAGAAAGCATGTGTGCCAGAGATTAAGTTCGATCTCAGGACTTCCCGCATGTCAACAAAACTTTTTACCACTCTGACATTTTAACTTTATAGACTCCATAATCACTTGTTACTATATATAAATTATATTTTCAGCCAACCTTATGAACAATGGATCTTGAATGATAATTGTATTATAAAGAGAATATTACGAGTTATTTGTATTAATTTAAATTAGTATTGCGAATTTATTAACACTTTGAATTAATTAATGTAAATAAGTAAGAGATAACAAACATGGTTATATTACATCCGATCAATTAATTTAAATTAGTATTATCAATTTATTCAAAATATTAATTAATTATATTAAATTAGGCAAAGATTATAATCTAATATTAAATTCAAGAAATTTCTAAAAATGCTATGTGGCATTGAGGGGCTTAAAAATTGACATGTGGCCATATAGACTTTGTTTTATTATAATAGTAGATTATAAGCACATTATTACTTGTTTTGAAAGATTGAAATGTTTGATGTTACATGTTACATGCTCAATAATACAGAGATTGGATTTCACATAGTGATCAAATCTGATTTTTATTTCTTCATGTTTCAACCGATATATTTAGTGTTCGTTACTATTAAATTGTAGTGTCCGCTCTTCTCATGCCTGTCTAAATCCATTTAGGCATCGGGATTTACTAGTTGGATAACGTTGAAAATAACGTTTACCTTTAAAGAAATCCGTATAACTCCGATTTCTTATGTTGTCGTTACGGTATTTGTCAAGTCCATGCTTAGGTTAAGAAATTTATCAATTTGAAAAGCTTATTGACAATTTAAATAGTGAAGTGTGATCAATATGAAAAGCTTATGGAACTTTAGTGAATGATTTGATAAGAAAGCATTAAATCCAAATGGTTAAAAATCCACATGCCAAAGCTTAGAAAAGACAAAATAGCTTTTTGCCAAAATTGTAAATGATAAAATGTGCAATATCGTTTTCTATTTTTGCACTTATAACCTACATAAGTACAAACACGAAGTAATGATAATGACCGTGGAAAGAGTCTCCTAAGACTTTATTCTATTGAAAGTTCATTTTATTTATACTAAATCTTCTAACTTTCTCATTTTATTAAAATGATAATTAATACTTTATAATCTTATTATTGAATTTGAACACTCACTTACTTTAGACATTTATAATATGAAATATAAGTAGTCAGATTTAGTGGTACACAATATTATCTCTTTAATTTATTTATTTTCCTTAATATCAACTAACACCTCATTCTTTATCGTTAGTTTTTTTTTGTTATATTAACATAAATTCCATACCATAAATGTTTTAAACAAATGACAATATCTTATCCATTAAAAATATTAAGAACGTGTGTTTTCATAGTGAAATGACAATGGAAAATCTAACAATTCCCATAAATAACCATTAGTGAAGTTTTGATAATTAGGTTTTTCTTTTATGCATATATAAAACGAGCCCCTAAAAAGTTACAAAGAAAACGTGTTTTAATATATTGGGTGTTCATTTACTACTTATATTTTTGAAATTATAATAAGCAAATGAGATTTATGTTTTAGAAAAATGATAACGATATCTCAAAATGTTATGGTTAAAATGCTAAGATATGTATTAGAAAATTATATATTTCATTCGTTTCAAAATAAGTGATACACTTTTCATTTTGGTGTGTTTCAAAATAAGTGATACACTTTGAAATTTTTCTTATTTGGTAAAATATAGTGGGACTCATATCCACTAATTATCCCCTTTAATAAAGTTAAATGACCCATTTACCCTTACTTTTACTTTTAAACATTATTAAACTCACTTTAATCATAACATGTAGGACCCATCACTCAGTAACTATCCAATTTAATCTAATTTAACCTAATTACAATCTTTTGCCTCAAAAACGTGAAAACTAATTTGTATCACTTATTTTGAAACGGAGGAAGTATCAATAAACAATCACCACCCAAAAAAACCGAACCGAAAACTGGCTGAAAACAAACCGAACCGAAACCTATAACATGTTATTGGTTCGGTTGTGGTTTTAATTCATCGTGTTTGGTCCGGTTCGGTTCGGTCTTCGGATAAGTATGAGCATTTGGCCTAAAAACTCGAACTGAAACCGAACTGGACCGAAACCGAACCGAACCAAAACCGAAAACATGTTATCTGTTCGGTTTCGGTTTTGAAAATTCATCGTTATCATTTTCAGTTCTATCGGTTTCGGTTTGGTGCAGTTCGGTTTTCGGACCATGCTCACCGCTAATTTTATGTATCATCTTTTCGTTTTGAATACGAATAGCTAAATACAACTTTTTTTTTCCTTTTTATAATTTTGATATGTAATACTTCCTGCGTCCCGAATTTATTGTCCACTACAAAAAAAACACACAGTTGAAGAAAAATACATTAATTATACTATGTTACCAATCAAATTTTATGTATTCCACTTAAATGTTTTTTGTTTGGTTGAATTTAGGAAAGACAATCTTTGTGTGACAAACAAAAATAATATACTAGACAATAAAAATGGGACGGAGGGAGTATATATTTGAGGAAAAAATATTGTTTCCGTAAAGTAGAGATCCAGAAACAGGTTCACGAATACCATCAATATCTACTGGAGGAGCAACAATAAAGACGATAATAGATACAGAAGTTGCGGTCAATAAAGTAGGGATCATCAAAACACCAAACCATCAAATGTAAAGATGGTTTATTTAACTTATCCAGATTACACTTGATACGTTATTCTTGATTCTCAACGCTAACTAAAATAAAAGTAAAAATACTAAAATATGTATATTAAATAGGGGGAAAAAGATCTGCAGGTTCACAAAAATAAAATAAATAAGTCAATGAATGGCACTAGAAAATATTCCAAATTTCCAATGACACCTTTTGGCTTAGAAGTGACTTAAGTGTGCATTGGAATAACATTATCTTGTGATTAATGGGCCACCTAATTTAAAATATTTAGTGAATTGAAGCTACATCAATATTTCATCATCACTAGTGTACGTCAATCATAATTTCCAAAAGAAACAAACTTCCTTCTCTTTTCTCCAAATAATCATATGGGTGCATGATCGAGCTTTGAAACTAAGTACATCTATAAAAGGTATAAAACATTTTTGTTAGGTATTTGGTCTAGCGGTATGATGTTTCTCACAACTTTTAGGTTGAGGGTTCAAGTCCCGTTGTAGATATATGTGGAAATTAGGTGTATATTAGGATTTGTCGTTCCAACTAAAAAATAAAAATTTTTGTTAACGATATTCATAAGAGTTAGTTTTTAAAAAATATTACATGAATAAAAAATATGCAATTTCACTATAATGGAGGGTAATTCTTAAAATGCAGGAGTTGATTACTGATTAGTATATAAGTTCATGATCCATACTTAACATTTTAATAACGGCTCTTAAGACTGTCGTTATCATATTTCAAAATATATTAATAATTGGGTTTATCTATAATTTATTTTAATGTTACTTTGATGAGAGAACATGTATCCAAATGATTGATAATGAAAGCTAATTGATGGGTAAGGATTAAACACAAAATGTTCAAGTAGTGTTGTTCTAATTTTGGGTTTGATGTAGAATTTAGTATCTTTGCATATAGTCTTTTCCCCATTTTATAGCAAGTGTCACGTTGGAAATTTGGATCAGGTGTTTGGTTAGTAAGTTAAATTTCATTGTCATGCATAATCATAGATCTAAAATTTCTAAATAATGATACTATATATAAACAAGTAATTAAGCACGTTTTAATTACTCGATTGTGATTATACTCCCTCCGTCCCACAAAAAAGTTCCCATTTCATCTTGGCACAAGTTTTTAGGTGGTAGTTAGTGGTGGGGTCATTGGTATTAATTTTGATTAAAATATAAGGTTTGATTGGAGAGAGAATGATAGTTAGTGGATATTAGTAGTGGGGTCCTTAAGAATAATAATATTTTATTATGTGGAGCCCATCAAATATGAGAAATGGGAACTTTTTTGTGGGACAAAAGTTTTGTTAGAAATGGGAACTTTTTTGTGGGACGGAGGGAGTATTTGGTATTTCGATATCACTAATTTATGTCTTCACATGGAGGCAACACATGTTATAAAAAGTCAAGTACATAACTTAATAAGGTATGTAGATTCTACTAAGTGACATTTGTTTGATTTGTTGATTAAAGTATTTTTTAACAATTTTTTGCTAAGAAATGATGTCTTTCTATTATTTTGTGCGTATTTCATCTTGCACGCTACTTACCATGAAATAATATAATGTCTAATTTATTAATTCTTTTTCTTATCATCTCTTAATTTTAACACTTATATTAATTAAGTAGTTAGAAAGATAAGTATATAAATAGTAATAAGATATACCATTTCTCTTTTTGCTGCAGGGATGCATAATATTAATCTAAAATTACACAACAGAAAGTGTTTGATTTTTTACATGTTTTTTCTGTTAACTTAAGTAAGGGTTGCTCAAAACTACAATTTGTTGGGTCTGCTGATATGTTTATAGTAATTAATGAAATGATACATGTATAAGGTTAGTGCCAACGGTACGTTACTGCACCCGTCCTTGGCAACTTTTAACCCGTCAACGGAGGAAGCTATTGGCACGACGGCGTCGTGGGGCGCGTCAGTAGAAAGGCGTCGGGGTGGGGACGGATTGGGGGATGGCGTCGTGAGGCTTGTGAGGGGGAGAGGGTGTTTGGGTAATATTTTAATAATTTTTTAAGTGGGGATGAGTTAGTGATGGGTTAGTGATGTGTTGTTGTTGGCACGACCTCGTCAGTAACCCGTCAGTAGGGATGTGTTTAGTATGTGTTTAGTGACGCGTCACGATTGGGAGAGGCCTAAGCTAAAAGTAAGCTTATCAAAGTGTAAGGGGTGTTTGGTTCGTTGGAATTCCATGGAATTAGTGGGAATTAGAATCTAATTCCAGAGATTCCTGTGTTTGGTTCAACATTTTCAGGATAGGTGGTTGTGGACCGAGCTCACCCCTAATAATTTTAATACATCAAAACCAAACCCGACCTAACTGACCTGAAACCCAAATAACTCGACCGAAAAACACCCCTAGGTGGTTGTGGAGTGATGAAACTACATTTAAATTCCAATTTCTAATGACACAAACCAAACACAAAAGGCAAGGTATTAGATTTAAATTCAAATTCCTTCGGATTCTAATTCCATCCTAGATTCCAATTCCACTGGATAACATTCTGCGAACCAAACCCTCCCTAAATATAAATGGTACATATGAATATGAAAACGAATATGAATATGAATATAACCATAATATATGAAAATCTGTTGCTTTTGAAGTTCGCATCTTTGTCAATCAGAAGGAATAAAGAGATATCACTAATGACAAGTTTAATGAAAATGTAATCTAAAAGATTTTTTATACATGGGAATTCAAATGTACATGTCATATAAATCTAGCTGAAAGTTTTCATTTTTGCCAGGCCAAATTTTGAAAGTCCTTTTATGTATATTGGATAGTTAAACATGCGACGTAAAGACACATGTTAAAACCGGGTTCAATAAATTTAGTTTCTTTAATATATAGCAAGCTAGAAAGAGTAGCATTGAGTTGGAAAAGTTCACATGTCTTGTCTTTTTGAAAGATAACCGCGCAATATAAATTTTAAGAGTAATGATATTTAGGCTTATCATTTAGATCTATTTATAAGTTTACTTATTAGATGAAAACACGTGTTAAAATCAAGGGTTAATATTAGAAGAGAAAATTAGTAGAATACACATGTCATCCTATCAAGTGGGTAGACCTATAAATAAGTCTAAATAGTATAACTAAATACCATTTCTCTGAATTTAATTTATCAATAACATTCAATCTCATAAGTAATTTATAATGTGTGTCATTTTTTGAAAAGAATATTTCACATTATAAGTATTGTACTATTGAAGATAACGAGCATTATCTCTTAAATTAATTATGCGCATTTGATACAATTAATAATCTAATAAATACAGCAAACAATAACTATACATAGTTCTTTCAAATAAGAGGTAAGATACTTAAGGTTTGTAGCCTAGTGGTATCAGTGTATATAGTGTTGCCCAATAACCTAAAGGTTATGGGTTCAAGCCCCGATAGGAGCAAATGGAGTAGATTAAGTGTCGTTAAAGAAAAGTAAGATGTCGACAATCTTACCTAGTTATCTTATCTGAAGATAGAGCGACTGCTTCTAGGAAGATCGACCTTCGGCAGAAACGCAAAATGAGGGAAGATGAGAGTATATGAGATGTGAAGAGGTTTAGAGCATATCATTTTATATGAAGAGCTAGCTCCTTAGATCACTATCAACTGTGACACTTGAACATTTGTTATTGTCAAATCAACGTCACATCAACTGACACTCAACTGACATACTCGTGCCAACAATACCTAATGAGGTATATCGAATACCATCCTGACCTACGAAGGCTCCAGAACGCAGGAAGGGCGAACGGGTGCAGGACGCGAATCCCTATGATGATAATCTAGGGCAAAGCGGATATTACGGTAAAGGCGGTTTCGAGTCCCGAGAGCATTTAATGCGAACAAGTCCCCAAGGCGGCGGTAGCGTGGTATCGTGCCATGACACAACGGGTAGAGGCTTTAGGCTTTACCTTTTAACCGACGGACCTCCCGTAAGACCGGTCCGAGGAAGGCCTCCCTCCGTCCCCAGGCCTTCCGGCTTGGTTATAAATACTCGCGCATAAGCAAGGAACGAACAAGAGACATTCGGTACATTTATTACTTACTCTTTGCATTCAATACAATCCTTTAATATCATACATTGAATGCCCGATAGACCGCACGTCGACAAACACTAACTTGATCGTTGGAGTGTTCTCACGAGGATCACCCTCGGGGAGCATCTAACGCAAGATTTTCGGTTGGTTTCAGGTCCTCTCGCAAGGTTCTAGGCAAAGACGGCCTTCCGTTCGGACTTAGGGAGAATCGGTTTCAACATTTGGCGCCATCCGTGGGACCACGAGAAAAATGATCCAAGAAGCAGCGTTGAATGATCGTCACCTTACGACGTCGGTCCGACCCACGGAGCCGGTAGGTGGAGTACTGACCCCTGCATCGGCCTCCACATGCCCACCACCGGAAAATAGAGGAAACGAGCACACGGAAGAAGAGTTGGAGGACTACAACCTCTTCTGCAGATTCCGAAAGATGAGACAGATGGAGAAAACTAGAGCGAAAGCCAAGGGGGAGACGCTCGGTGTGGAGAGAAACTTGACGTATTCCAGTGATGACGAATCTGTGGAAGTGGTGTACAAAGATCTTACCCCTCCGAGGAGAATCCAGAAGGAGGAGGCCCTCCGACTTGAAAAGCAAGAGGAAGATAGGCATCCCACACAAAGGAGGGAAACGAAGGGTCGTGGTCACCAAAAGTCATCGGAAGAAAGGGGGTTTCGTTCTCCGTTCACGGATGATATCAACGAGATGCCCATACCGCCAGGTTTGAAAGGACCCCGAGTTAAATCATATGATGGAACGGTGGACCCGGACGACCACGTAGCCAGCTTCCGTTGGGCTGTGAAGGTGATCCCTATGGACCCAAAGGTATGGTGTTTATACTTCGCGGGGACCCTTGAAGGGTCCGCACGGTACTGGTTGTCAAGCCTCCCTCAGAGAAGCATCTCTAACTTCGAGGATCTGGTGACACAGTTCAGTCACAGCTTCATACAACAGAAGAAGTACCAACAACGATCCCAGTCGATAATGGCCTGCAGACAGCGAGAGGGAGAGTCCAACCAGTCATATTTCAAGAGGTTCAACGAACAAGCCGAAAGATGCTCGTGCAGGAAGACTCCCTCATCATTGCTGCGTTCACGTACGGATTAAGAGACGGCGAACTATTCAGGGAGCTGTCGAAAAAAGACGTCTATAAAGCCGATGATATGATCAATGTCGTCAACAAGGTGCTAAAGCAAGAGGAGGAGAGTGCGGAGAAGTTACGTTTCGAGGCGCAAGAAAGAAAGGGGACTTTCGGCTTTGCCCCGCACCGGAATCTTGAAAGATCCAAAAATTCTTACCAGTCGCCACTTCCAGGAAGGACGACCTTCCGGGGAAGGGCGCCCGGGGGAAGATCCCAAGTTGAAAGGTATGAATCATACCGTCAGGAAACGTTCGTGACAAATGAATCAAAGGAAGACAAGGAAGGAAGGTCCCTCCGAAAGAGGTACCCAAGAGACCCTAACGCTTATTGTGAATTTCACAAAATAATGGGTCACGCCACGGCCACTTGTGAAAGTTAGCGGGAGAAGGAAGCTCAGAGGAAAGGAAAGGGGAAGGAGGCTCAGACGGAAGCCCCGAAGGCTAAGGAGACCGTTTACGATACGGAAATCCTTGCAATAGAAGGGGCAGGACCTTCCAGCATCCCTTTGAGGAAAAGGAAAGAAGTAACTGTAGAGTTTGGAAGGGACGAGCCGATCCCGGAAGGGTATGTAGGGATGGAGCCACTCGTAATCTGCGGGGCTATCGCTCGAGCGATGGTTCGTCGCATTTACGTTGACGGAGGAAGTTCGGCAAACATCATGTACGATCATTGCTTCGATAAGTTCCCTCCAGATATTAAGGCGTTCCTCAAACCCGCTACCTCTTCGGTAATTGGATTCTCCGGAAGGTCTGTATGGCCGCGAGGAAAGATCCACCGCCCCCTGGTGTTGACTGATTGGAACACGTGCCACAACAAAACTATTGTCACAGAGTTCATTGTCATAGAGGCTCCATCCCGGTACAACGTCATATTAGGGCGAACCAGAATGTGGGAGTTACAAGCCATCGCTTCCACCGTCCATGGCTTGCTTAAGTTCCCCTCAGATCATGGGATACTCACCATTCAGAGTATGCCCATGCCGGTGACGGAGTGCAGGGCATTGTACACCAGGATAGCTAGACAGAACAGGAAGAGGTTCAAGTGGTCATAAATCCGGATTTTCCGGAGGCGACCGTCCGGATGGGTAGTGATCTGCCGCGTGGGGTAAAGAAAGAGTTGGAGGCTTTGCTGAAGGAAAACAAACATGTGTTCGCATGGGAACCTAAGGATATGACAGGTGTAACAAGAAACGTCACGGAACACAGATTGAATATCAATCCAACGTTCGCACCCGTTAAGCAGTCAAAAAGAGGAATGGCGGCCGATCGAAACAAGATAGTTAACAAAGAAGTAGACGACCTGGTATCAGCAGGTGTCCTGCGTAGTACTCAGTACCCGGAGTGGGTAGCCAACCCCGTATTGGTCAAGAAGGGGGATGGGTCCATGCGGATGTGTGTGGACTTTAAGGATCTTAATAAGGCGTGTCCCAAAGATAGCTACCCCCTTCCTGAAATTGAACAGAAGGTAGAAGCGTTGGGAGGATACAAATGGAAGTCCTTTCTGGACGCCTACAAGGGTTACCACCAAGTCCAGCTGGCCAAGGAAGATGAGGAGAAGACAACCTTCCACACGGCCAGAGGTACATATTGCTACGTCAAGATGCCATTCGAGTTGCGGAATGGCGGTGATACGTACCAACGTTTGGTTGATAGAGCTTTCGAGAAATAGATAGGGCGTAACCTGGAGGTATACGTGGATGACATGGTAATGAAGAGTAAGGAGGACGGGGACCTAGTCAAAGATGTGGAAGAAACCTTCCGGCAACTACGAAAGATTAACATGAAGTTAAACCCAAAAAAGTGTTCGTTTGGGGTGAGTAGGGGAAATTCCTGGGTCACATTGTCACCCCGTCCGGGATTCAAGTTAACCCAGAAAAGATAGAAAATCTGTTAAAATCGAAGACCCCGCGGACGGTGAAGGACGTACAGGCCTTAAACGGAAAGCTGGCCGCGCTCGGACGGTTCCTGGCCAAATCTGCAGAGAAATCCATTCCTTTCTTCAAGGCACTGCACGGATGTACCAAGAAAGGAGAGGTAGAATGGACCGAGAAGGCCGAAAAGGCGTTCGGGGAACTCAAACAACATCTACGAACCATCCCAACGATGGCTAGCCCAAAGGAGGGAGAGTCCCTCGTCATGTACCTCTCCACGAGCGAAGAAGCGATCAGTTCGGTTCTTCTTGCTGAGAGAGAAAGGAAGCAGATCCCGGTTTACTTTGTCAGTCGAGTATTGTAAGGGGCGGAGTTGAAGTACTCTCTCATCGAAAAACTAATCTTGAGCCTCATATACTCAGTCAGACGCCTGAAGAGGTACTTCCAAGCTCACTCGGTAACGGTCTTGACCAACCAACCAATCAAGAATATATTACTCCAACCCGAACGGTCGGGGCGTATGACCAAATGGGCGATCGAATTAGAAGAATACGATATGTTATTCAAACCTAGACCCAGCATCAAGGGTCAAGCCTTAGTAGATTTTCTACTCGAAATGCCAGACGAAGGAAAGTCACCCGTGGAAAGTATGCAAGCGGAGTTGAATGGTACAAGGGAGGTACCCGTAAGGGGAACCCACACCCTGTGGCGAATGTACACAGATGGAGCGGCAGGGGCGGACGGATGTGGAGCGGGAGTCGTCCTGTCAGGGCCAGAAGAAGAAAAAATAACGTATGCCCTAAGGTTTAATTTTGCTTGCTCAAACAATGAAGCCGAATACGAGGCATTACTGGCAGGTTTAAACCTAGCCCAGAGCATGGAGATAAGTGAGCTGGAAGCGTTCGCAGATTCAATGCTAGTGGTAAACCAAGTCAACGGATCCTATGAAGCTAAAGAAAGCCACATGAAGCGATATCTGGAACAGGTGAAAATAAGGGTGGCAAAATTCAAAAAATTCAGGATAACACAGGTACCTCGCACCCAAAACAAAGAAGCGGACGCACTCAGCAAACTCGCTTCTATGTTGTATCATCACCTCACAAAGGAGGTTCTGGTCGAAGTTCTTCCGAAAAGAAGTATTGAGCAGGGAATGAACAAGGAAACAATAGAGATAGTGAAGGAATTATGTGCACAGTCAGTCAACCTATGATGATACATCCATACCTACGAAACACTTAAGGGTCACACCGGTGAGTACATGTAATACGAACAAGTTATGCAACGATACTACGAAGAGGAATGATTCATAATAGTCATTATGAATCAGTTAAGTATTAAGTTAAGTTTAACTTATTACTAGATTAGTTTAACTAACTAATTAATACAAGTAGTTGTACATGTACTAGTTGAGTAAATATACAATGTGTTAATTAAAGGTTATCCATGATATGATTTAAAGCTATTAAATCATATAGTAATTGGATAATATTATTGTGTAAATTATATAAAGGTTATTATATAATTAACTATTAAAAGTATAAATACAAGTCTATATATTTCGTGTATATGGGTACCGAAATTATAGTGTGTTAATACTAGACATTTGATAGTTAAGTGCAATAATAATAAACTAGTAAAACTATACGGTTTTAAAGTGTAAAGGATAAGTTTAATTAAGAGATTAATCTTAATTAAACTAGGAGGGCCCTAAGTGTAAGTCTTTCTATTATAAATAGAAGGCTTAAGGTTCCCTTATTCCTTTGATCATAATCTCGAAACCCTAGCCTCCTCCTCCTTTGGGTTTCGGCCGAACACACCAAGAACACCACACTTGGTGTTCTTCGTTCTTCGTGTTCTTCGTTCGTTCTTCGTGTTCTTCGAGTTTCGAAGATCCAAGTTCGTTGCAAGTGATCATCTAGAGGATCGTTCGTCGTGTTCATCATCAGTGGATTTATCTTAAGCCTTAACCTAAGGTATGATTCATGGAACACTCTTTCTTCCTCTCCTCTTGTTCGAAGTCAAACCAAGAACCCTAGGGTTCTTGGTAGTAGTCGACGAACACACAAGTATGTGTGTGTTCGAGTTCTTCGAACAAGGTTTCTTTCTTGTTAACCTAATCTAGTTCTCCAACATCCCAATCCTTTAGGGTTTAAGGATTAGGTTTAATCCCAGTTCCGCATTTAGGGATTAAATCAGCTAGTTGGTTTTAACCGGCCAAGAACAAGTTCATGTTCTTGGTCACTATGGTCGAACCAAGTAACTAGGTGGTTGACCCAAGTGGTCGATCAGTGTTATATGAAACCCTACAGATAGAAGAAGACGAAGGTTGCTGGATGAGGCCAAAGATACGGTATTTGACGGTAGGATCGCTTCCGGACAACCCGGGCCAGGCAAGAAAGGTAAGGATGAACGCAGGAAGATACACAATGAAGAACGGGGTGCTCTACCGGAAAGGTTATTTAACCCCTTGGTTGCGATGTTTGGGGAAGGTAGAATCCCAAAGAGCCATGGAGGAAGTGCATAAAGGCTTGTGTGGGGCACATACGGGGTCAAGGGCTTTGACGCAGAAAGTCTTCCGGATGGGATACTTTTGGCCTCAGATGTCGAAGGACGTCCAAGAATACGTCAAAAAGTGTCAGAAATGTCAAGCATACTCCAACATCCCGAGCCAAGCACCTACCCATCTCACGAGCATTCACAGCCCGTGGCCGTTCTGCCAGTGGGGCATTGACATAGTGGGACCTTTCCCGAAAGCTCCTGGCGGTCTGAAGTTCTTGGTAGTTGCAATAGATTATTTCACAAAATGGGTCGAGGCGAAACCATTATCTTGCATCTCAGGGGCGAATATCATCAAGTTTGTATGGAAACAGATCGTCTGTCGGTTCGGCCTCCCGCATACCATCATCAGCGACAATGGAAAACGGTTTGCTAGAAATCCTTTTAAAGAATGGTGTGCAGGGTTATGCATTCGGGAAAATTTACTTCTATCGCTCATCCCCAACCCAACGGTCAAACCGAGGTAACTAACAGAACCATCTTGAAAGGAATTAAAACTCGTTTAATACGTGCTAGAAACGGTAGGTGGGTCGACTGTTCCCCGAACTTGGAACATGAGGAACCTACGCAAATTCCATTTTTAAGCAGGACTCTCGATCACTCGTGCGACACGAAAGGGGTGTTTTTGTTTTAATAGCTATGTATCTTATCTTTTGTTATTTAAGATTAACAATGTACCCAACGATGCGTGCGAGTTAATTAAAAACCTTTCGACAAAGGAATTTTTGCGATGACATTTGATGTTGCAAGTCAACGTTGATTAACTAATTTAAAATTATGGCCACGAACAGAACGTTCTGATCCCGGAAGGGGTCGGACGATCTAATTCCGGAACGAATGACGAACCGAATTGACGAGTAACAAACATACGAATTACGCGAAGTTTATAAAAGGGGGACGCCTCTATATAAATGAAAAAGAAATACTTCATAAAAACTATTGCGAAAGTACAATGTTCAAAAAAACACACAAAAGGTCGAATAACAAACAAGCATAAAGCATCCAAAGTACGACATAAGATTATAATTCAAGATGCGGGGGAATCGCCCCCCCCCCCCCCCCCCCCGGCGAGAACTCTCGCCAACATCCTCCGGTCCTGTAGGAGACTTCTCTGCAATCTTCTTCAACTCTTCCAGAGGAATTGCACCGGATCGAACAGACCGCAGAAGGGAATAATCCGGAGTCACCAACTGACCAAACAAACTCATTATGTTGGTATGAGCTTCCGGATACTCGTGGATAGGGGGGGCACCCTTCAACAAATCAGCATACTCCTTGTGGGTGTCCATGCAACCCTTATGCTGCCCAAACTTAACACACTCCATCTGAAGTTTAGAGTTTCTACCAACAAATTGCCCCCAAATGATGAGATTGCACAGCGAATTCTTCTTTAAGTTTATCATTTTGAGCATCCAGCTCAGCATGGCAGCGAACAACCTCATTCAACTGAGAATCTTTCTCCACTAGGGACATTTCCAGTTCAGCAATACGGGAAGAAAGGGAGTTGTGCTCTGCATTTAGCTCAATAATACGGGCGTCCTTATCAACCGAGGCACGCCTCATATCCTCTATACCAGCATAAAGGTCTTGGTTCTCTTCCGTTAAGCGCTCATTTTGCCCTACTAAACGTTTTTTCTCTCCGACCTCGCGTTGGTGCAAGATCTTGAGTTTACTCATCACCTCCTCCATCCGCCTGAATTCCTCGTGATGATAGGATGCGTCCTGCCTATTCCGGATTCCTCGCGCCTGCAGCTCTGACAGTAATTCCACAGCGTTCAACAGATCCGTCCGGGCACGTAAAAAAACTCCCTCGTCGGATGTATCAGCAATATTCGGAGCAGACGACGGGAACGCTACGGAAGCATGCACGATCGGGGGGTAGAGGTAGCCGCTGCTTGTAAACCTCGCCCCAAAGATTCGGATGCCCGAATTAAGCTTGCACCGGAAGGAAAGCTTGCAGCAGATAGCCCCTTGGTAGACTCCGAAATAGTAGCACGAACTTGTCGGGCTACAAAAAAGAAAATTTAATTCCATAAGTACGAAGGAAGGAAAGAATAGATAGTTTTAAAAAGAAAAAAAGAAAAAAGAAAAAGAAAAACTTACATCGAAAGGGAATGTTGGGCAGCGAAGACTGCGGTTTAGCGGGATGAACGGGGGGAACGTTTCTTCCAACAGAAGGAGTTTGTAGCCCAGAGCTGAAGAGGAGGCTGCTAAACAAAGCTATTGCTGACGGATGGGGCGGAGCTTGCGTAGATTCAGAAACAGTCGAAGGCACGGTGACACTTGCAGTGGTAACAGTTGGGATGATCAGCGACGATGGGGTAAATGAAACGGTTATAGGAACCTCTTCAGACTCTGAAGCAGTAACAGAAACGTCCGACGTGTTTTCTGCGACAAAAATCAAACACTTATTAGCAAAAAAATAGAAGTATAAAAAGAAAAGAAAAAGTATAGCTCGATTTATACCTTCAATTCTTGGCCGCTTGGCTGGGGAGGAAGTCGTTCTCTCACGAATTCGCTTAGAAAGGGATTTGACGGACCCTACCTTTCGGGGTTCTGAAAGATCCAATTGAGAGTCATGAACCATAGTATCCTGCGTCCTGAAGACCGGGGACTCCACGATAGGTATCGCTACCCCAGAAGTGACCTCGGTTTCATGCCCCGGAGCGTCCGGTGTCCCCTCGGAACTGAGGACATCTTCGGAGGGGGGAAATGAAGGGAGTTATGGCTCCTTCAATAAAGGACGCGTCCCCTTGTATCGGTTTTGGCATCCCTAGGCGGCGGAGTAAAGAAACAGCTTTTCCATCAATTTGCCAGACTGGTCGGACTTGGCGAATAAAATAGTAGGGACTCAGGTCGGCCATCCCTAGGAAGACCTCGTCGGGATCCTCCCATGCAACCTCCGAAGCAGATAAACGGTTGACATAACCAATTTCATCATCGGTCGGGTCAGGAGCCGGTTCGAATGTACTGCCGGTTATTTTACCCCAAGGAAGAGAAACTTCGTTGAAAGCCAAACGGTCAACGTAAAAGAAAGCATACTTCCAATCTCGAATAGAATCCTTTAACCCAGTAATGTGTTCACTCCGACCTGGGCGAAGGGTGAAGACGGCCCAATCTCCCCTTCCGGTTACAACATACAAATGGCGAAATACCTTGGTAGACAGAGGAATTCCAAGAGAGCGGCTAAGCATCATAAAGATGATAATCTTGCGAAATGAATTTGGAGCAAGTTGGGCAAGGTGAAGCCCAAGGTGAAGCCCAAGATCTTGAAGGAGCGCAAGAATGAAATCATCAATGGGAAACCTTAACCCTCCTAAAACATATTGCACGTACACCGGTTCAAACCCATCGGGTGCGGAAAGAATGGTATCAGACGGACCAGGAAGAAGAAGACGGTAACATCGATCGATGTGAAAATCATCATAAATTGCAGAGATATCGGGAGGAGTTAGGTTGGTGTGGGTGTTCGCAGCAGTTCGTTGAACAGATTTCTCACTCTTGTCTTTCGATGCTTTGTCTTTCTTTGTCATGGTTTGAAAATGGGAGAAAGAAAGAAGAGGTGAGGAAATTGAGAAGGCGGAAGTGATGAATTAAACAGAAAGGGGGGTATATATAGGAAAGGAATTCAAAGGGTCCTTATAAACCGCTGAGATGACGGTAAAATCTAACGGTCACAAAGCCACAACGGTCATTTTTTCGATGATAAGACAGCTGAGCGTCGTCACAAGTAAAAACGAGTCTTCTCACGCATAAGCCTCCTTTTAACTTAAGGGACTTAATGAGGTATATCGAATACCATCCTGACCTACGAAGGCTCCCGAACGCAGGAAGGGCGAACGGGTGTAGGACGCGAATCCCTATGATGATAATTTGGGGCAAAGCGGATATTACGGTAAAGGCGGTTTCGAGTCCCGAGAGCATTTAATGCGAACAAGTCCCCAAGGCGGCGGTAGCATGGTATCGTGCTATGACACAACGGGTAGAGGCTTTAGGCTTTACCTTTTAACCGACGGACCTCCCGTAAGACCGGTCCGAAGGAAGGCCTCCCTCCGTCCCCAGGCCTTCCGGCTTGGTTATAAATACTCGCGCATAAGCAAGGAACGAACAAGAGACATTCGGTACATTTATTACTTACTCTTTGCATTCAATACAATCCTTTAATATCATACATTGAATGCCCGATAGACCTCACGTCGACAAACACTAACTTGAGCGTTGGTGTGTTCTCACGAGGATCACCCTCGGGGAGCATCTAACGCAAGGTTTTCGGTTGATTTCAGGTCCTCTCGCAAGGTTCTAGGCAAAGACGGCCTTCCGTTCGGACTTAGGGAGAATCGGTTTCAACAATACCCATTTACTTAATATCTTTATATATATAATAAAAGAAAGCAGTTTTGAATTCTCGCCACGTCACTCTTTCCACGTCATAATGACGTCATAATTCCACCGCCACCTAGGATGCCACCTCATTACTACGTATCCTTAACTTCACCTTATTCAGTTTCCTTAACTTCATGCTCATTATAATTACAATATCATTAGAAAATTATTCAGTTTCCTTAACTTTGTCCCTGCAAATCTCGCGTATAAATCAGCCCTATAATTTCGCATAGTTTTTGTTACAAAATTAATTATTTACGTTTTCTGTTATAATATTTTAGAACATTTTGATATTTTGAGAATTATTCTCAATTTAATATGGAAACACAATCAAGGCTAAATTAATATAATTGGTCAACTGAGACCTACATAACATTGTGCTTGGCATCTTATTGATAACATAAAATTTTTATCAACGTATGGTTAGGTAAGTGGTTAATTGATTGTAGAATGACCTGGTTCATGGATGAGAATTGATATGAAACTGAGCTATTTTGCACGAGTAAGTTTTTCATTTCATCCAAAAATAAGTGAAAATTCTTATTGAACCAGGGCAAATTTACATCCTAAAAGTTCTTGATGTGAGAGTAATCTTTTTTCTCTGTGTGCATATTTCACGGGTTGAGAAATATGGGAATTGTTGATAGTGATTAGTGAATGCGTTTTATATCAACAACTACTTAATTATATACTCATCAAGAACTATTGGGTCAAAATCTGAATGAAATCAAGGTCTTCCATCTTCCTCATCTCATTTAATATTTCTTCTAAGCATCACATAAAATTTACATTTATACAAAACTAGGTTATAACCCGTGAAAAATCACGGAATGTTAATAATTTTATTGAAGGCAATCTTTATAGAATATAAAATTTTACGGTTAATCGTATGATTATTACATATATAATAAGAAAATATATAATGATTCTAAAACTTTAGATTGCATAATAATAAATTGATAACCATAAAATACCAAATAATATAAAAAGTTAAAATAAAACATTGCTAAGTAAATGTTCATCAATAATGAAACAATGTTTTATTAAAGGATGGATAGATGAAAATCCATAAATGTTATTTTCAAAAGAATCCATTTTGCAATTCAAATAGGGATAGCGGCACAACTTGTTACTCGTTTGCCTTCTTTCTCTATATAAAAAAATGATCTTTGTCAATGAATATACAAAAGGTGGGCAGGTCTGATTGTTTTAAAGGATGGGCGGGTCATGTCCGATGGAAATAAACTTAGCTTCAAATAATGAAGTGTTCATCAGTAAAAGATTATGAAAATTTCTATAAGTCACCCGTGATTTATCACGGGTTATAGGCTAGTTTTATACATAAAATATAGACACAAAATATTAATACTCATAAAACTTACTGTAAGCCTTTGATTTTTCAACGAAGGAATAATTGGAAGCAGTCTTATGTATTACATATATGTGTCTTATTCGCAAGAGGCAAACCCATGGTAGTATACACGAGTCGGGTGTTAGCCATGCACGGAGAACAAATTCGATTTTCGACAATAAATGGGGTTAATTGCCATCGAAAATCTTCGAGGTTTGACGCACTTTTTACAGCATATGTGCTCTAATAGTAACTAATAATTTTATTGGACCCATGGATTACATAACATATCGACATGAACATATAGATTTCCGTCGAATGAAGATGCAAATATAAAATTTTCATCTATCTATTTACGTAGGTAAGCTGACATGCATACATACTTTTAATTTGATGTGATCGAATTCTCGATCATTTTCATGCTATAAATACTCCCATTTGTGCTCCACCATGCATATTCAATTCAACTCATATATCTTAATTTCCTTCAATTAATTCAACTGATTCATAGGCAGCAACCACCACCAATTACCACCGTCTCTCACATACGTTCCAATTTTCAAGATTGAATTGCATTGCCCAACTTTAAGTTTCAGAATATAAATAACAACAAAAATGATGATGATGTGCAAACTAGCTCAACCACCAGTTATGGAAATACCCACCGGAGGAATTGACTTGTCAGTACTCGGGCGCCATTCGCAAAAGGAAAAGGTGGTGGTTGTGATGGGTGCCACCGGCACCGGAAAATCAAAACTTTCCATCGACCTTGCCGCCCGTTTTCCAGCCGAGATAATAAATTCCGACAAAATGCAAGTCTACGACGGACTGGAGATCGTTACTAATAAAATCAGCGACGAAGAATGCCGCGGAGTGCCGCACCACCTCGTCGGAATCGTTGATCCTGAGGCGGATTTCACCGCCGGAAACTTCGTCAGCGCAGCTTCACTTGCGATGAAATCAATCGTCGGGAGAGGAAAGCTGCCGGTGATCGCCGGTGGATCGAATTCATTCATTGAAGCGTTGGTCGACGACGAGAATTACGAGTTTCGATCGCGGTATATTTCAATTGATGCGTGTCACACTAACTTTAAAATAAGACCTCATACTTTTTATTATTTACTAAATGGTCCCTAAAGATTATCTCATTTGCATAAACAGGTACGATGTTTGCTTCTTGTGGGTTGACGTGTCAATGCTGGTGCTCAACGAATTCGTATCTCACCGCGTTGACCGGATGGTGGCCGCCGGAATGGTGGAAGAAGCGAGAAACATGTTCAAACCTAACGCCGACTACTCAAAAGGGATCCGGAGAGCCATCGGAGTGCCGGAATTCGAATCGTATTTCCGTTCAGAATATTCATCTTCCACTGACCGAAAAACTCGCGCCATTTTATTAGAATCAGCCATTGATGAAATAAAGATAAATACAAGCAAGCTTGCACGAAAGCAACTGGGAAAAATTCACCGGTTAAGAAACGTTAAAGGGTGGCAAATTCACCGGCTAGATGCCACCAAAGTGTTTCAGTTAAAGGGGCGAGAAGGCGATGTGGCGTGGCGGGAGGTGGTGGCCGGACCTGCGGCGGTGATCGTAAACGAATTTCTTTACAACTTTGATTATTCTCGGGGTTTTGCCGGTACGGTTGACGGCGGTGGCCGAGGGATTAGAGAGGTTGAAATGGGGGCGGCAATGGCGGCCGCAACGTACTAGGAAAAGATAATAAGATAATTTTGGCATATACTAAATTTTGACTATAACTCTATAAGCAAAAAATAAGTTAAGCTATGTGATTTTACGTTTTTACCCTTTGACCCTGTTTTTGACATGCATTCGTGTTGCATTTTTAAGGGTTTTTGAGGAATAAAATATGATGTATGGTACGGACAAGTATTTCTTTAGTTCCTTAACTTATATTTTATTTATTATTTTCTTTGTGTAACAAATAATTCTGGGTATAAAAGAAAAATATTTTACTATATTTTACTGAGGGGTAGTTTAGCAATACAATGAATTTTATTTCGCTTTTTAATGATATCAAATTGATAACTAAAAATAATATTAATAATTCATAATTAAATTAGTTAAATTATAAAACCATCAAATGATAATTAAAATCTATGTAAATTATAAAATTGCGTTTTAGACCGGTGAGTATGGGGATGACTGACCACTAGTATGTCATATTTGCCCGTGATAAAAATGAGTAATTTACTTAACTTATGCATTAAATAATTCAAACTAGCTTAACAATCATCATCATTTCTCATTTCCTAAATAACTAGATATAAAATTTATACTATTATTAGACAACTGCTAAAAGGTGTGGTCATTCACGTCGGTTGGGGTGTTTTTCTCCCTCCACCGTTGACACCATAAGATCAGTTGGAGGCGTCGATTGGTTTGCGCCGGTTTGGGGACAGGAGTGAGGGAGGGATCGGCGGGTGATGGTGGGTCCAAATGGGTATTTTTTGTGTGTGTAATTGGTAATGGTGGGTCCCCAAAAACTGAAAGGAAGAGGTATTGTTAGTATGAGTACGTCAGTTTAATGTCGGTCGGGGGTTGAGCTGATGTGGCGCTGATTTGGGAGTGGTCTTAATTCACAATTTAGTTTATAGTGTGTTCAAAAGTCAACTCATTTGATTCACCATTTAACCCGAGATTAATAAATAAAAGTATAATTCAGTTTGATACATTTTGTTTTAATGATTCTCGCCCCTTAATAGTTAATACCCACTAACATTAACATACAGTATACCCTAAGCAAGAGTCCAAAAAATCAACCAAAAAATGTCCGTACTTGCCATATAATATTCAAGATTCTAATTTACCTTTACAAAATTGATGCTAGAATCATTTTCTTGCAAAGGTTATGGATGTGGTGGTATCAACCTATTAAATCTTGTGGAGGACCAACTAGGGGTGAATATGGTTCGATTTGAGATGGTTTTTGTCAAAAATCGAAATCTAAACCAAAAGTTTGGTTTTCAGAATAGTCAAATCATTCGATTCCCCATTATTGATCTATTGGTTCGGTTTTTGGATTTTGGTTTATATCGGATTTTTTTAATTTTAGTTTTAAAGAGGTTGCGTTCCACTGTATTCCAAACATATCCATAAGAAACTATATTTAATTACTGCAAAATCATAAAAAACAATGTATCATAACAATAGCATAAAATCAAATGTGAAATGTCTAACCAGCTAATACGACAAAACTCACTAGTTCAGTTTTCTCGTTTGGGGTTGGTTTCGGGTCAAATTACTTTTTCTTTGTTGATTTTTGGTTTTTCAGTTCGGTTTTACTCACTACTAGGACCAAGGATTCATTGTGTTAGGACCTAACATGCTAACAATCTCAATTCGGTTACCAAAAGGTCAAAAACTCATCAAAAACCTTGAAGAACCAATGCTAACAAACTATGATTACGCGCGAGAGAGAAGTTATTAAAAACAATCTTCTTATAGGTTTCTCGCGCGAGAGAGAAGTTATTAAAAATAATGTCTTTGTTTTAGTGTCACATGAGAAACCTATTAACCAAGAAGTAGAAGGTTTACGTCTCGTTAGAAGCATTACATTATTTTTCAGGTTATATAGGTGTGTGAATATTTGATGTTCTAAAATGAAAAAACTTGTCAAACCCGGCAATATTCCCTTATTCCATTAAGCAATGTGTCTGATCAACCGGATCATAGTCGATATTCGCATTAGTTTTTCAAAACAATTTTTAAAATCAATTCTTCCATTTTTACCTATCAATGCATAATCAAGATTCCTATTTATCTACACCAAGAGGATGCTAGGATTCGTACTCGCGTAGGTTGTGCGGGTTAACGGTTTTGACCCATCAATTCCAGCCACGAACCAATGATCACTTTTTAGTTATAACCTTAACCACCCTCGTTTTCAAGAACAACGTGTGTGTATTCTTGAAAACGACTCTTGCATCCATTTTAACAAACAAACCACAAATTGCTAACATAAAAGATCAATCCTATCAGTCTCTAAAAGTGGACTCGTGGTCCATCGGGTCACGATCTTGACATCCACTCTAAAAGCTAGTACATTTTAATAGTTTATCATTGTCAAAATGGATGCCGGAATCCATTTTGACAAAGGTTGCAGGTGATGGTTTTGGCCTGTCAATTCAAACGCGGACCAATTATGATCCTCAAAATAGATTCTTACGCTCATTTTTACAGCTCGAATAAAAACGACATTCAAAAGCTATGAGCTTTGAATCGATTCTATTTCATCTTTGATGTTAAAAATGTACATATTCCTTAACAAGACGGAAATAGGCAATTGTATGCAACATATACATTTGGATTTTGCAACGAGCTAAGGATAAACTCGCGAAACTAATAAAGAGAGAGAAACTATAGAAACATGAAAATTATAAGATATTCAAATGCATTACAATGAGAGGGAACAACATATATAGGATCAATAAGAGAATTCATTTCTACACCATAACTGGTTGTGTCTGAAGATTCAGTTGATCTTTCCTCTGCTTATATCCTTCAGCTAATAATTCAACAAAATTATCATTAATTTCTAGTAATGGATCTCGGTCAATTAACTCATCGCCCTTATAAGCTTCTCTCAACATTGCTGTCTTAATCCCACCTTTTAATGACATATAAAAAATTCCTGAATGCCTTGTGAACACACTCGAAAAAGCATTTGAAAATCTATATTCTTCAGTAAATTTCCCCAAAATCGGGACTGGAATTCTTTTATATAATGATAATGATAATAACTCGTGAAAAACAGCCACAGTTCTCTTTTCCATTTCTTGAGATGATTGGTCCAAATTTGATGCATCATCATATGGTGATATATAAGGTCGTTCCATCCAATCCCTAATCCATTCTCTCATCTCTTTCTTAATTAAAAAACCTGATGGAAGCTTCCAATTGAAAGATGGCCTGATTTTGATACCGGTTAATTCCGATTCCTCATCAGCCCTTTTTTCGATTACTGATTTTGCAAAATTAGGGTTCCAGGAAACCAATTCCAGAAAAGAATTTCCTTCCCCAATTACTCTAAAGTATTCAGGGTATCTAGGAACTAGATTCACCAACAAATCATTAGGAAAGCCGAATTCTCTCTTCACATGCAGCAATTTATCTGCACTAACTACATTGTTTTTCGACATCATCAATAACTTACATAATTTAGCAACAATTAACGGTTCGTTTACTAAATAAATCCTTTTCTGTTCATCTAAAACACGTTGAAGGCGATCATTAACCTTTAGAAACTTAACAGGTTGAGTTTTCGGTTTAATTCGATCATAATACACATCAAAGAGCAAAGGATTTCGAGATAAAAACGTTTCGATTTTAATTGGAAGTCGTAATCGTTCACGACGTTTTTCTAAATACCTAAGAGGAATTACTTGATTAGGTTCGTTTAGTACCTCTTTGACAACTTTTGCACACAATTTCCATGATTTATCGTTCTCGATTGCTTGATCAAGCTTTTGATCTTTGCGCCAAATTACTTTCAGACTTGAAATTGATGCTGTGAACTGAATCCAAACGCTATTTGTAGTTGGTTTCTTAGATGCGCTTAAATAAGAAGAGACAGTGTTTGCGCGAATGAACATAGCTTAATTTGAATCTTGTATCGCATTACAATTTCTGAAATCGGTGAACAGAAGCTAAAATCTAGGGTTTGGAATGCTCGGTGATTTTGGGGGAATTTGGGGATGTGAAGCGCGCTAAAAGTGCCTCAAAGAGTAAAAGAAAATGAAAATCAGATTACTTTCTATAAGTTTATATTAATTTTACGATTAATTTATAAAAGTTATTGTATTAATTTAATATACATTTTATTATACAATAATATTATTTATACTAAATCTTTCTAATTATTTTCTTACTTATAAAATGATTGACAGAATAGTTACGTAAAATTCATAAGCAAATCATCCATGAAGTAATAAATTTAAAAGTAAGAGAACCTCATAAAGCTATAAAAACCTGACACTACACATAAAAATACATGCAATGAAACGATATTGGTATGAAATTGAAATTTGAATTCATGTTTGTGTCGTGTAAAACAAACACAAATATGTGTCGTGTCATGTCATGTTTGAGTTAACACGAATTTGACACGATAGTTATCATTTTTGGAACATTTAGTAATACTTTATGTCTTGTCTGTCGTGTTTGTTGTTTTTAAGAATTTGCTAAATAAAAAATCTGGTATTTTTGTTTATCTCGTATTGTGATGTTTATAATTTGATCTTGTTCGTGTTAGCAAAAAAGAAAAAAGAAATATGACTTCGTGTCATATTCTGATTGAAAAAAAAAATTATTGTCATGTTATATTACAAAAGAAAAACATGAAACGATAATATTATTTGGAGTAAATTACACGAATGGTCCCTGTGGTTTACACTTGTTTTGGATTTGATCCCTAAGTCTCAGTAATTACACCCGTGGTCACTGTGGTTTACACTTCGTATTGTTTTTGGTCCCTAAGCAAGACAGACGTTTATTTCTACCGTTATACCCCCGCACATGCCCTCCACGTGAGGGTGTTTTTGTCATTTCGTTTTAAACCCTTCTCTCACCTGACCCCACCAACCCCCTTAAAACCCCAATTTCTCTTTCAGTCCTTAACTTCTACGTCGTCTTCTTCCTTCGTACGCTCACAGAAAACCCTCTCCGGTGAATACGCTACAATGTACAACATACGTCATAACGCTGACAACAATGATCACGCTATCAATATTAATGAGATATATGGTACATGATGTTGCTTGTTTTTTTGAACTTCCGTAATCTTTGAAAACCCTAACTTTTTGTGTTTCAGGTGGACAACAGAGTATGTTTTCACTTAAAATTTTTCATGGTGGATCGTTTACGAAGTTTCCTAGTAGAAGGTATGTCAATGGTACGCTGAATTTCGTTGATCTCCTAGACATTGATGCATTCTCTGTTCATGAGTTGGACCACATTATGCAACAACTAGGCTATAAAGATGGGTTACCTCTGTATTACCATTTTAAAATACCTGGAAGTGATTTAGATTTTGGACTCAGAGCTTTAGGTAATGATGGAGATGTTCTTAATTTTGCTAAATATATTACTGAAAATAAGCTGATGCTAGTGTATATTGAGCATGGTACTACAAAATTAACAACATATTTCACATCTCCAAATTCTATAAGAGTTGTGATAGAGGAAATTGATAATTCTACTACAAACAATCAAATTTGTACTACAAACAATCAAATTTGTACTACAAACAATCAAATTCCTAATTTGAAAAAGGCCTGCTTCTAGGGTGTTATTTTTAGAAGCACCTCCTAGTGATCCTATTGAACCTAGTGAAAGTAGTTCTAGTGTTCAAAAACAGATTGAGTACAACCAGTTTGACTTCCAATATGAATTTGATCCCTTATTTAATGAAGTTAGACAAGGTATGCCACCTATTAACTTACAAACAGAATGTGTTCCAAACATCATACAAACAGAAGTTCAACCAGAGATACAAACAGAGGTTGAACCTCAGATACAAGTTGAACCTGAGATACATACAGAAGTTGAAGCTGAATTGGATGATGATGATAGTGAAGATAGTGAATACATAGTTGATGTGGATAATGAGGTAGATGAAGTTGAGGTAGACATGAACGACTTCTATGCAAACACAGTTGAAAATGAAGATGAGGTAGATCATGAAGCACCAACAGTGGAGTCTAGTGATGATGAGTCAGATGAAGCATATGAACCTGTGTTGGAACATGAATCCTTAGACAGTGCAACAAATTCAGACATAGAAGGAATCGAAAGAATCAGAAGATTGAAACTTAAATAACATAGAAAAGCAAATGATGGTGATGGTGTACCCAGAATATTTTATGCAGGTCAGGTATTTAAGAGTGCTAAAGAAGTAAAGGAAAGAATTAAGAAGCATGCAATTGATACAAGGAGGGATATAAAAATTGTTAAAAATGATAAACAACTAATTATGGCTGTTTGTGTTGGTAAGAATCCATAACTAGGTAAAGAGAAGGAAACTGCCAAAGAGGGCCCATCTGCCAAAGAGGGCCCATCAGACCAAGAAAGCCCGACAGGGAAAGAAAAGGAATCTTCCAAAGAGGGCCCATCAAAGGAAAAGTCCAAAACCCCTACTAAGGTAGGGGCAGAAAGTCAAAAAAGAAAAAGTATTGTGAGTGGGTCCTGCATGTGTCCAAGATTGAAAATAATGAAACGTGGATGGTCAAAACATATGATGCCGTGCATAATTGTCTACAATCAAGGAATATTAAATACTTTACAGCTGGGTGGATATCTCAAGAAGTGTCCCACCAAATTCAATCCAATCCACAAATTCCTCTTAAAGCTATTCAAGAACAGTTTCAAAAAAAAATATTTACTTGGAGTTTCTAAGATGAAAGCATTTAGAGCAAAGTCACAAGCTACAAGTCGGGTTAAAGGAGATTACACTCAACAGTATCTCATGTTGAGAGATTATCTACTTGAATTGCAGAATCAAAATCCAGATACAAATGTGAAGCTAAAAGTTGGTCCAAATCCAGAAACCACTGGTCTTGATCCTGAATCAAGAGTAAAAGATGATATGAGGGTTTTCAAGAGACTGTACATTTGCTTGGGTGCTCTAAAATTAGGATTTAGGGCTTGCAAAAGACAGTTGTTGGAGTTAGATGGGGCATTTATGAGTGGTCCTTTTCCTGGGCAAGTGTTAACAGCTGTAGGGGTAGACCCTAATAATGGTATTTATCCTGTGGCTTATGCTATTGTAGAAATAAAGAGCTTGGATTCTTGGACTTGGTTTCTAAAAAATCTTGGTGAAGATCTTGGGCTTTCTACTGCTTCAAGTTTCACTTTTATTTCTGACAGACAAAAGGGATTGGTACCAGCAATTGAAAAATGTTTCCCGTATGTTGAACATAGGTATTGCTTAAGACATTTACATGAGAACATGAAACATAACTGGAGGGGCTTAGCATACAAGGATCTTTTGTGGAAATGTGCAACGGCTACAACAATTCCCCATTTTCAACACGCAATGGAGGACCTTACAGGACTTCCATGCAAACATGTTGTGGCTACAAATTGGGACATGGCACTTAATGGCCAAGAAGTTGGTATTCCTGAAACTTGGGTTCATAGATGTTATTGGCTTGAAACATGGAGGAGAGTTTACTCACATCATATTGGACCTATTAATGGTATGAATATGTGGCCTAAGTCTAACTGTCCAACCAAACTTGCACCACCGGAGTATAAAAAGCCTTCTGGAAGACCAAAAAAGAAGAGAAGGAAGAGTGCACATGAATTGGATGAGGGAATAGTTAATGGTGTTAAAGTGTCAAGAAAGTGGAAAACTGTCACACGTGCTAAGTGTTTCAAGCTTGGTCACAATTCAAGAGGATGTAAAGGACAAGAGGATGATCAAGGTGGGTCTTCAAGCAATGTTGCAACAAACAAAACAAGGGGATCCACAAGCAATGCTGCAACCAATGTACCTGCAACAAACAAAAAAAGAGGATCCACAAGCAATCCTGCAACCACCGGACCAGTTAGAAACAAAAAAAGATTTGCTGCAGAACCTCCAATACCAGTTAGAAGGAGCCTAAGAAACAAAGGTGGAGCAACAAGGAATGCAACTTAGTTTGTTTTGTTTCAAGTAGTCTTTTTTTATATGTAATCTTTTGTTGAATGTTTTGTTGACTGCAACCTATGTAATATTACATTATCTACTCTATTATTATGATGGCAAAGAGCCGATTTTTATGAATGTTTGGTGTTATCAAAACTGCACTTGCATACCATATATCATAAAGAACATTAGCTTACATTACAACCAAAAACTGTCCAACAAAATACAACAAAAGCTCTAAAAACTAAAGTTTAAGCTAAGCCATCAACATCCAAACAACAATTGCAAATGCAACCCAACTAAAAAACAGAATCTTGTTTTTCTTCTTAAGCTCATCTTCCACAGTCCTGAGTTTGTCATCCACTCTATTTTTTGATCTTAATAATCCGGGTATGACTTCCACAGAACGAGGGCACATGGGAGGATCCACCCAAACAAAGAATTGACACTGTGATCTCTACAAAAAAAAAATTGGGTTTAGAAGAATATTAGGTCAAAATAACATGAATGAAATTCAAAAATCACCGTTTGGGGGCATGAGTAGAAGCGACGCCCAGGGTTCAAATCGGTCCAAGAAGTTCGTATGGTGGCATTTCTTCCACAATCACAAATCACCATACCTTCAATTTTCTGGATTAGGTTTAGTAGAAGTTAAGGACTGAAAGAGAAATTAGGGTTTTAAGGGGGTTGGTGGGGTCAGGTGAGAGAAGGGTTTAAAAGGAAATGACAAAAACACCCTCACGTGGAGGGCATGTGCGGGGGTATAACGGTAGAAATAAACGTCCGTCTTGCTTAAGGACCAAAAACAATACGAAGTGTAAACCACAGTGACCACGGGTGTAATTACTGAGATTTAGGGACCAAATCCAAAACAACATGTAAACCACAGGGACCATTCGTGTAATTTACTCTATCATTTGACAATTCTACTCATAGGCAAGGAAGGAAATTTGAAGGCCTAATTTTTAGCCACTTAGGACAAACAAGTAACAAATTAGGATTTATTAAACTGTATTTCAGTGGTAGAGAGGGATAGTTCTTAAAATGTGGGCAAGGAGAAGAGAACTGATCCATGTATTTATGGGTTTGGGCCAAGTGAAACGAACCAGGTGGCGTTGTGCCAAAATCCTAGGCTCGAGTGTAGTTTGACTTTTTCCGTCAAATATTTATTTGGGTAATTACAGAACTTGTCCATGAGGTATTTCAGATTATGAATTTCTCTTCCTAAACTTTTTT
The DNA here is from genome assembly GCA_963853835.1 of Calendula officinalis. Taxonomy (NCBI): domain Eukaryota; kingdom Viridiplantae; phylum Streptophyta; class Magnoliopsida; order Asterales; family Asteraceae; genus Calendula; species Calendula officinalis. The sequence continues at coordinate 26,178,775 of OY970825.1, forward strand.
TTTTTTTGATTTTTTGTCCTTGGCATTTTTAAGATTCCATTTTTTCTGTCCCTCCATCCAATTTTGGCCGTTAAGTGACCTCAAATGCAAAAGATATAAGGACATTTTAGTCTTTTTTCTCTTTCCCTTTTCTTTTTCTCTTTTAATTTTTTTCTTTTTCATCTTCTTCCCCAACACCCACAAACCCTAAACCCCTAACACCACCACCTTCGTTAATCAAGATGATGAATTCAACAGATTTTAGCAATTAAAAATCCAAACAAAATCAATGATGGAGGAAACCTCCAAGAAAACGACTGCTAAAACCTAATGTAGATGATGGTGGGTTTAATGATGAACAAACGATTTTGAAAACGATTTTTGGAAATCCAAACAAACGATTAAAAACCTAAGGTGCTGAAACAAACCTTAGGTGCTGAAACAAATGATTTTGAGCAATTAAAAATCCAAACAAAATCATCTTTTTCTGTTTGTTTTATTCTCGATATTGAAGAACAAATGATTTGTTCGTCACCATCTCCAAATTAAAAATGTAACAGATTGCAGGTTTAATGATGATGATGGTGGTGAAAACGATTGTTCAAATTCTCCATCTCCATCTCCGAACAAATAGATTATTTAATGATGTTGATGGTGAAAACCCCCAAATCCATTTGCAGATTCTATCATCTCCAACAACTGGTTCGTTTCAAAAAAGCGATGGTGACGAGCGGCAGTAGGTGCGATGGTGGTGACGGTTCGGCCGGAGAAGACGACTGGAGGTGTCGTCGGAGATGGAGGTGTCGTCGGTGATGTTATGATTATTGATTGGTGCTTTGGGGAAATGTAAAAATAATTGAAAAATAAAAATGTACAAAAAGAGTTAAAATAGGGGTAATTTGGAGAAATTGACGAAAATATCGTTAGTTAACAGGCAATTTGGTTGGAAGGACAGAAACCCAGAATCTGGAATACCTCAGGGACAAAAAAAACTGAATATAAAAAAATTTAGGGACAGAAACCCATAATCTAGAATATCACAGGAACAATTTCTGTAATTTACCCTATTCATTTAGTTGTAAGCTCAATATAAATGTGCAAATAAAAAAATGTGTTTGGGAAATAAAATTAGTAGATTCTATATATGAATCATTGTATTATGATGAAGTATGAATATTTTGTAGAAACTAATAAATTTTCTTATGCGAATGTAAAGAACGAGTGATTTGCTTGCCGCGCGTTGCTGCGGATTTTAAGCTACATTTTTTTATTACGTTCAGATTCAGAATCGTTATTTGTAAAGAAAATAAAATGAAACTTAGTTCAAATTTTTTTTAGAAAAAATAATGAATAAACTATTTGGTAATATAAAAGCTTAGGGGTTAAAAGTATGAATTATAAAAGTTTAAATGTTAAAAGTATTAATTATAAAAGTTTAAGGAGTGCTTTACTTTTTAGTAACAAAAATGAATGAACTACACAAAATATTGTAGACATTGTAAATAATAAAAGCTTAGTGTTAAGATAAAGAAGTTGTATTACTCAAAGGGTGAAAGTGGAAATTTGTTATGTTCACAAAAAAATAACATGAGTTAATGACTTAATGCCAATGGTGAGATTTGAACTTGGGTTTTTGAGTTAAAAGGCAAACACCTTTGCCAGCCAACCATCTTCACATTTTGAAAAATCTACCACATATTTTTTTATATACCCTCTTTATGAACAGTAACTATGTATGATAAATGTATATATATAGAAATATAATGCCACGAATAATACTTACATAAAATATTTGAAGTTTTTGTCACATTATACTTTTTTCTTAAGTTGACCACCGGTAAATCCCACCTTCCAACTCTTTCAAGTCTTTATAATAAGAGGATGTCAACCAAGTGTATGTTTTTGCATGACAAGATATTAAATTGGGTTTTGATATCGATAAACGAAATACAAACTTATTAATCGCCCGTTAATCCGTATATTCATAAGGATAACACGTTACGTTCTATTTATTTGTATAGCATGTCGAAGAAGAACACACATAACAAACGCTCTGACTTTGTTTGACTAGTTTTGATTATCTTTCCGTTTATAGTTCTCAATATACGGGCCGATTATGAACATAAAAAGATGACCAATAAAATGAAAATATAAATAGAGCAAGATAAGCCAAAATGTACTAAGAGTTCATACTCCAAGAGGATGCAAAAGCCTGAAATTCCTTCAAATCTTAGTTTCTGACACATAAACATTTATTTCTAAAACCATTGATATGGAAGCACCTTGATGTTATAAGTAGCTGTTAATCATGTGAGCAAATAAGAAACTTGGTACACCTCCATATGATATAAAGTCGCGCCTTTTTCTCCCGAATTTGCTTCGAAGTGCATCTCACGAGTGACCGTTGTTTTAATGTCTTGAAAATCGATGAATTTTTGGATGCCATGAGAATTTGATGAACAAGAGAACTTGACCTCTATGCATGCACCTACATATATGTGTCTATATATAGAAGGCAACAAAAGCAACTTCTGTAGACAATTCCAAAAAATGTACAACTTTCATACAAAAGTTATATGACATATCAGCATGTATGTTTTTTTTATAGTGGTCATTCTTGATTTCACTTTAGGATAATAAGGGAAGAAAGTCAGAAAATGTCTGATACGAACATTAATCGGGCCACACATGTTAATGGGCTAACTCAGTTAAGTCCAGAAAGTGTTACCAGGCCTCAAAGTGTGATTAAAGTCCCTGCAAGGCTTACGTCTATTGATCTCAACCGAATTCCCATTTCTTCCGTAATTCATGCATGCATTTCATTCAGTTAGGAGTACTTGAGTAGTGGTAAGTAGTTCCAGTAGTCCACGTTTCCTTTGTTTAGTTCATCTATTTAAGTAATGTAAACTTTCATTTGAGAAATAGAAAAAGAAAATTGCTCTAGTTTATTTTTGTAATTTAATTTAGTTGTTGGAGGTTGATCACCTCGAATCGATCGCTATCAATGTCATTCATGGGAATACTGATTTGGTTGCGTACATCAAATTCAAATACTCGACTATATATCCCTTCTCCCTATAGGGTCTGAACATGGATTTGTCTCCGATTATTATGGATTTCAGAATATTATTTACCTTATTAATATGTGGTATGTGTGCATAGCCACAACTCTACAAACCATATCTTTTGTGGGGTCTCGTTTGGCCAATGGCCAAACTATCTCGAAAGTGACACATCATCAACCTACTTAGCATGTACAAAAACAGTAATGATCAATCCCCCTTTCTCGTTAATAACGACACGATTAATACACTTAAACAAAATTTAAGCATTTTTAACTAGTTACTAATTTCAATTCTTTCACATGATTTTCTCATGTGCCATCATAGATTCATAGTCAGTGATTATTAATCGTACAATATATGTCACAAAAACAACAATTCAAGTTCATATCATCAAAATAGTACCAGCAACTAAGATTCGATCATAAGCACATGTTTTTCGGGAAATAAAGATATTATAGATTTTTACTAATTTTTTTTATCTATATCAACACAGGTGTCTAAATTTAAGGATAAAATTAGAAAAATAAATTAGTAAATTTTATATGTTAATCATTTTATGATTAAAAAGATTTTATAAGAATTAATACACTTTTTGGACAATGTCATAGTAAACAATCCTTGAGTATAGCATTGCATTGCATAATGAACGAGATTTATGCATTTTAAAGATATTATAGATTTTTACTAATTTTTTTTATCTATCTGATCAACACATGTGTCCAAAATTTAAGGATAAAATTAGAAAAATAAATTAGTAGATTTTATATGTTAATCTTAAAAAGATTTTATAAGAATTAATACACTTTTTTAATATAGTTTACAATGTAAAAGATGCCATTTTGAAAGGATACAACAATCATTATGATTTATGAATATAAATACAATATATTACGTCTAATAGTTAGGTATAAGTCAAAACCATCGTCTAGACAACAAATATATAGAAGACAATGTAAAATTTGTGGTCACCTTTTGTTTATAGACTAATCATAGGTGTCATTTCTCTTGAGATACCTAATAAACGTCATATGTAGATGAGTTTTCACATGACAAAAGTAAACTAGATACATTGTAATAAACTAGTAAAAATTACCCCGCGCGATGCCGCGGGAAATTGTATACAATACTCAAAAGATTGTTTACCTTAGTAGAGATTCTGTTTTTTTTTTTTTTTTTGGTTGTTCCATCCTCCTCCTGGAAAAATGAAAAAAACTGTCAGCAATTTTTTATTGTTTCGGAGAAATCTTTTTAATGCAAGTAATTTATATATACATGGTGATTTAAATGCTTGTCATTTTATAGTTTGATGGTGTGTTTAAAGTACTAATTTTGTAAACAATGCAAGAGAATGTGTATCATACTATTATGATATATAAATGACATAGCATAGATAATATGATGAATGCAACACAGAAATACTTATTAGTAAAGCAATATATTATGAGATCTAAGTTAATATAAATGACAAAGCGTATATTCAAAGTCCAACAGAATACCTATGCGTTTTAGCTTGTTGACAGAAAATCACTAACCTGCAATGAAAGTAATAAAGCACAACATGATTCTGCAAGTGAAGTTAATGAAAGAACCCATTAATGAAAGAATCTGCAAGTGAAGTTAAATTTTAAGATGATTAATATTGGTAAAACAATATTAGGTTGAATTCCAACCGAATAATTAGTACTAAGGCTTTAATTCTACCCAAAACATGATTCTTGAAAAGTTCGAAAAGGTAAATTCAGAAAGCGACTTAAAATGAAGGTCAATTCGATTCGATAAAATAGTATTAGACCGAATTCCATCCCAAAATTGATGCTTGTACAGTTTCAAAATTATAACACATTAATGAAAAATTTAATAACTCATTCAATGGGATACGTCCTAAAAAGTGAAGTACATGAGTTAGTTAATTATATAATCCATCATGAAGGATTCTACGTTTTATTGTAGCCTATGATACAAAATTTGGTTTTCTTATAAAAAGGTAAACTTATCGTACATATCAGCTCTGCCTCCTCGGTCTTGCTTATCAGCTTTTGCAAATACGTTTGAGGCAAATCCTCCGGGTGGAGATGGTCATCGGGCCCCAATTGCAATGACTTCTTATCTTGTATACAAACAAATAATCAAGAAAATGGACACAAAACAATAATATATTCACCTAATACCTACAAATTACATTACTTTATGTTAGTAACAAAAATAATCAGTAGGTACTGCAGATAAATGCTAAAGTGCAGATGTTTCATCATTTTAGTTGCAATAGGATCTCAAAAACATTATAGGAACATTAACCATAAATTTAGCATGGAAATTCTGAATGGATATGTCACAGATGGTTTTGAGAAAATCAAATCACAATAAATAGAGTATAAATGAATTATATTAATCGCGATTAATTAAAAGGGATTTAAAGAAAAAGAAAATTAGAAATATCAAATCAAACACGCAACAGTCAATTTTAATCAAACAACAAATATCAAATCTTTCTTTAAGTGATTTAAGGGGGATTTTTAAAAGACTTCCTCATGCCCCTCTCTGTTACAGTCAATTCCAATCAAACAATATCAAATATTTCTTACTGCTGGTAAAACCTAAAATCATAAATAAACCTCAAATTTCTCAAATAAGTCGATGAATTGACCTTGAATCAGCAACAAATCCCACAAAAAACTTGACACCTAGCTTTGTTTCCACAAATTAAGTTGCTTAAATCGAAAAAAAAAGAAGTAGAGGAGTAATAGGTCAGTAAAAGTTACCTAAAGATGACGATTTGGGAACGCTGAAATAGAGAGAAAACGGATGTATTGCGAAACCTAATTTGAAATTGGCGGTAAGTAGCAACTTCAGGAAAGTCGGTGGGATGAGGCGACACAAAAGTGGTCAATCATTAAGAAGGAGGTGGGTTTTGTAGGTAGACACGTGGCAAAGGTGGGTTTCTTACGTAGACTCAGTTGGCGTCAACAACAGTTGGGCTTGATGGATGAAGAAGACACGTAAGAGTTTATTGAAGCATGATGTGGAATATGGCTTGATGGATAAAGAAGAGGCGTGAGACTTTACTGAAGCAGGACGTGGAAGAAATGTATTCGAATAGTTACTATTCATGTAGTTGTAAAATGTAAGATATATAATAAGGTATGATATGCCTGGCTTCGGCCGGGTTGGAATTTTTATTTTTTAATAATGATTATTTATTTTTAAGCTTTATAAATGATATTTTTATACTATATGTGATGTTATAATATTTACTTTTATTCTACATATTATATAAGGAAACAAAAACTTAGTATTTATAATATTTATGGTCGATTATTTTTATGTCATTAGTTTTTGTTAAATCAATGTTCACGTTAACTCATACTTCAGTCTTCAACTAACATAATCATGTCATCAATACCAAATCTCTTTAATTTTTGGTTCATACCATTATAAAACATGCATACACATACAATACCAAATACTTAATTAAAAAACATTAAAATAATATAAATTTAAGGTGTCAATTAGCTTTTTCAAGAAAATATGGTTTCAAAAAAGAATTTGTGATATATTTTTTGTTTTATTTTGATCACCTTAATTTCGGAAAATGGCTCTTCGTTAAATTGGCATGGTCCATGGATAATTCAACGGAGTTTTGTAATATGACGTTTAAAAGATTAATGAACAATAAATTCCCTATAGTTATTGTATTATAGATACAATACAATGATAGGAAATATGTACCACAAAGCGGAAAATAGTATGTATTCATGACTATCGGCGCATTATGATTTTTTAATGATTATTTTAAGGGTATTGATAAGGGCTCATGTTTTATACACTTGAACATTAATGTATATAACAAACTCCTTAATTTTAGGAATGACTTTTTTTACAATTTTTTATACGTTTAATGACAGCCCCAAGCGCTGTCATTATCAAAACTCTTATTTTAATAATATTATAAAATTTATTTCATTTTATTAAATTTATTTTCATTTTTTAATAATATATAAAGAATTGTATTAAAATAAAAAACAGTGAGGTGAAAATTAAATAGGAAAAACTGAATATGAAACGAAGAGATTTTATTGTCATGAATTTAATTATTTCTTGTCAATAAATAAACATAAAAGAAATTATTAAGTGGAAAAATGGTTTCAAAATAAAAATACATTTAACTTCAGGGGTCTAACTTGACACATAGGCGAACTTTGAAATTAGAGGAAACCAGAATCCGTGATTCATGTTATTATAAACCGACTAAAACTCAAATTTATTGTTTATCGTATCTTGCTTATATATATATATACGTTGGTTAACATCCCAAACAATAAACCCTAATTTCTTATAAAATTTCGTACATCGTTTTATAATTAGTTCGTAGTTTTCGTTTTGTTGAGCAAATTGAAGGTAAGTTTCGACTTTAAACTCAAAATCATTATCTCATTACGTATTATAATTAATTAGATGCCTTGCAACTTGGAAGTGCTTTGTTTTTTAATTTAATTGATTATAAACGAAGCAGTTCTATTTAAAGTTCATAAGCAAAATCATGAAATAATTACATACAGGAAAATGATAATGACAATAAAAAGCTAAAACTAAAGTAAAAACCACCCCTTGAATTTTAGGATCACTACTCCATCAATGAATTTACAACCATTATATGCATGTTAGAGACAACCCTAAATGAAAAAGTAAATGGTTTGATTCTACGGATGGTGGGCTAGTTTCTTGATTGGTTTCTTGATTATTATTCAGATGGTTATTAAAAGAGTTAATCTTTTGTACGATTCAGAAAAAATGGTCAACGGTTCAGGTCAAGTGTTTAGCACAGATATGCTTGACCATGCTATTGAAGATGCTAGGAATACAAAGGTAATTCCAATCTAAACTTTATGCTTGTGCAAACTTTTTTTTTACTATATAAGTTTTTTGCACAAACAATAAATGTAAATAATTAACATCATCATTAATTGACTTTTCAGTCAAACAATAAATAATTTAGACAGTGATTTGTTTTGGTAATTATAATTTTGTTCTTATAATGCAATATGCATGGCTATTGATTTTTATTAGCTAGTATTAGTAAAAAAGTTCAAATCTATGGCTTTTGAAAGCATATTTATAGAATGTTATTTGTATGTGATAGTTTTATTATCTTAATTAATTTTTTACAGAAAACCATGGACTCGAAAATGGATTCGATTATGAGGCTTATGAGAGAAGTGGAATGTAAGGAGAAAGCTGCTGAAGATGCAAAAGAGGAAGCTGATCTGTGTAGCCTAAATATACTTCCACAATTGGATGAACTTAAACAAGCACAACAACTTGCAAAGGAAAAAAATGACATGGTTGTTCAATATTATCTATCTTCATTTTGTATTTCTACACAAATGTAGAAAATTATATAAATTCTATGTTTTTATAAGCTCCAAAGTTCTTACACTTTGCATTTATAAATGTGCAACACTTTTTACAAGTCCACAAGTGTGAAGAACTTAACAAAAATTCCCACAATTTTTTTAAAATTACATAAATGTTGTAATTGTAATATAGGTTTTCTGATTAGGTTACTTATTCTTGGTTTATGCAGCATGCTAGAGAAGTATATGCACAAAAGGCTGCTTTGGAGAGTGAAATGAAGGAGCTTCAAATTCGTGCATCGGGTATGTTGAATGAAGGAGATGAATCTATTGCAACTCTTGATGAGGTACTAATTTATTTATTTTTACAACTATGGATTAACTAATTAATACTTGTATTGAGGTTGTTGGATTCGATTAATTAGCGTCGTGTTTTTCTTAATATAGATGTGCAAATCTCTGGAGGAACGATTAGCGTCGGCTTTGATGAAAAAGGAAGCAGCAAATAAAGAAAAGCTAGAGAAAGAAGTGTCGCTTGCTTACCAAAAAATGATGATGGAAAAGATGGTAGAAGAGTCAAAGAGATTAAAACAAGAAGAAATGGAGAATTCAAAGGTATAGTAGTAATCTAACATAACATTTGCTAATTAATGCCCCACTAATCTTGGTACAAGTTTCATCATTAAGGCGTGTTTGGAACTTTGGATTAGCAACTTTTAAGCCAATGAGTTGTTGCTTAATCTAAAACGTTTGTTCCTATAAACACTTTCGAAATATGCAATCCCAAACACCCCTTAAGCACTCTAAAATAAGAAACATTTCCATCACCCCTAAATGATAGATAATCTGGTTCATACTTTCATCTAATGTTGTAAAACTCGGTCAGCGATTTCTAATCGGTCGACCCCCTTCACGTTTAAAAAAATTATAAACGAATTTATTTAAAAATAAATAAATGTTAATAAATCCTAGTAAAATCATACAAACTACCATCGTAATTCGACGATTTTCTCTATATATATACACCTAAAAATGATTTTTTTATATAATCAATTTTGACTTTAGTTGACCTTGGCCAATTTTGATCATTTGTACTCATTTTGACCGAGCCCAATAAATTCTCTGATAAAGAAATTTATCACTATGTTGGCAGAAATTAATCCCCTAATGACAAAATTAATACACATTATCAATCTCTTTCTCTGTTTACAGATGCTGGAGTTCCTCAAGGATCGCGGTCATATAGTCGATATGTTACAGTAAGTTGTAGTATACATACACAACAATTATATATACCCGAAAGTTGAAATTAAGTCGAAATAACTCGCTTTACATATATAACATAACTTGCTTTTTGCAGAGAAGATATGTATTGTAAATCCGTGGATGTAAAACTACTAAACTCCGAGCTTGAAGATAAACAACACGAAAATCAAATTTTGGATGTCATAGAACATATGGTGAAGCCACTATTTCAAGAAGTGACGTGGCAAAAGCCCGAAGAATCTTTGAGTCCAAATAATCAACAATTATCCACGTGTCAAAGGCAGGGATGTGAGTGTTATCAGTGCAAATTAAACGGGGAGTTTGAAGATTATCGAGACCATGAAAATGAAACTTTGTTTACGACACAAAATTTGAATCCAACGATTTATGAAGTGACGGTGCCTGAATACGTGATATGCAATTGTTTTAAATGCAATTATGTAATGAAAGGGTATAATGGAAGACTTGTACCTAACAAAGAAATGAAGAAAACAAAAAGGGTTTGCAGGTCTATGGTGCAGAATTCCAAGAATAAGGAGACGAAGAAATGGATCGATGGAGCGATTAAAGAAGCGATTACGGATTATGAACAAGATGAGTTAGAAACATGTTGATGCTAATTAAAGATGCTTAATTCTCATGTGGATGAAGTTACAACCACTACAAGTTAGCTATTATGTACACACTTTTCTTTTCTTTCATTTTTAGCGCGACTAATAATTGGTTCATAAACTTTTGTTAACTTTTTTTTTTTTGGTTCGAGTGTAAGCGCGGATTTTTTTATTTTATTTTATGAATTTGTTTATGCGCAGGTATTTTATTTACGTGTTTACAAGTGTGAAAATATTAGCACAAATATGCATGTTTTGTTGAATGTATATCTAGTAGGGATTGACATTAGGAACAATATGATTTTGGTTATATAAACATAAATTAAACCGAACCCCAACATGACACCTTCCAATGCATTGACATTGTTACTCTAAGGCACCACAATTTTCAATATTTAAAAAATACGGAGTAATTCTTTTCTAGTAAGTAGTAAGATATAAGTGTATATTATTACTCTGTCCCAAAATTGCAAAAAAACTAACACAATTTAAAAAAATTGTATTTATCACACTGATCAATCAATATAGTATTATCTTTACCATCTAACAATTTTTTAATATGCGAAATTTTCAAGTGAAAATAAATTTAAAATGAATCTTGTTGGGTTAATCGTTTATACCTTGGTAACATGTCAAATCTTACCGTTTGGTTTGGTATTCTAATTATTTCATCTAGTGGTTAAAATAACTAACGTATTGAAAATACTAGTAGTAATTAGTCAATATTTGACCGAGTCTTGTGAAATGCACGTATGAAGACTATGTGAATCACTTAGTTAGTATGTGGCGCAATTTTAGGAGTTTAGTTAAGTGTGGCTTTTTTGTGTTTAAATACTTTGTTATCTTCAGTATTGTAAAAGGGAATCAAGTTGAAATACACACAGAAACGTTTTTGTTTCTTAGTTTTTTGTTTTGTTCATCTTTGATTTCCAACAAATTTAACCAATTCAATTTTGAATTTTAGTCATTTTCTCTCTTTTCATATCCAATTTTGACCTTGTAGGAAACATGACGCCGTTCTGATCGGCGAACGCTTCATTAGTTTTGGTGATTTCCAATACGATTGCTCACTTCCTCCTACAATTATTCCATAGTATTTGCTTTCTCAAATTATATTTCATCCTTTTTGGGTCTATATTCAGATAAGCGTCAATACAGATTGAAGAATATGAGCAATACGCCAGACCAAATTTGCAGTACCGAACTTCTTGAAGCTTCGATTGAAGATGCTACAAATAAAAAGGTAAACTTTAGATTAAAATAATACAATATCCATAACCACGTGTTTTTCTTTTTAAAGTTAAAATTTAGGTTTATGTGAGAACTTTGAATGTTTGCAGACAACACTGGTTTCAACAATGAATTCAGTAATTATGCTCATGAAAGAAGTGGAATCTGAAGAAAAAGCAGCTCAACAAGCAAAAAAGGAAGCTGCAAAGACTAGTTTACATATACTTGCAAAGGTGGACGAACATAAACAGGCGATGCAACATGCAGAGGATATAAATGACATGGTGTAAATTTTGTTTTATATAACTTTCTTTTCCATTTTTTGTTATATAAGTTGAGTTAGGAGTGAACGCTGTCCAATAAAGAATTTTTAAAACCGAACCGATTACATGTTTTCGGTTCCGTTTTTCAGCCCAAATGCTCATCCTTATCCAAAGACCGAACTAAAACCGGAAACAAAAAATGATGGATTTTCAAAACCGAAAACCAAACCGATTATATGGTTTCGGTTCAGTTTTCGCTCCGGTCTTTTGGGCCTAAATACTCACCGCTAAGTTGAGTTAACCACAAGGTGGTGTCTTGGTGGACATAACCAAAAAGAACAAAATATACCCCTTGTGGCCAACGAGGTTCACCTGTAAAGAGGATGGTCACACGGGCCAATCCAGATTACAAAAAACAAAAAGTTGGACTAGAGTTGACTGACTAAGTTATCATTTGTTTTGCAGCTTGCTAGAAAATTGTATGAACATAAGGCTGTTTTGGCTACTGAAATGGAGGGACTTCAGTTTCGTGTGGGACAACTATTGGATGATGGAGATAAATCTCTTCTGATTCTTGATGAGGTACGATTGTACGGCTTTTGTTACTTCACATTTTATCGATTAAAATTTGCATGGATCATGTCATTTGGTGCTAATTATTGATAAGTTTTTTTGTTTAGATGCATAGAGCCTTAGAGATGAGACTGAATTCAGGTTTAAGGAAAAAGAAGTTTGCTAAACGTACCAAGAAAGTGAAGATTAAAGGTCTTCAATTGGTATCGAAAAGGATTGCAACTGCAGATTACAGAAAGGATAGTTCTGATGATTTCCAATTAGAAATGTTTAATGTTGTTTTGATTATGATCATCATTTTTTATGTTTTGGATTTGTCTATGTATTTTGTAGTTGAGAAGTTACAATGGTAAATGGTTGTTTATAAGTTTTAGAAGTGGTTAATTTCAAAGAATAATACTCCCTCCGTCCCATTTTTATTGTCTAGTATACTATTTTAGTTTGTCTCACAAAGGCTGTCTTTCTTAAATTTCAACCAATCAAAAAATATTTAGTGGGAAAGAGAAAATTTGTATTGGTGACAGAGTATAATTAATATAATTTTTTTAAACTATGTGTTTTTTTGTAATGTACAATAAATTTGGGACGAAGGGAGTAACAAGTGTCAAAAATATTACATCTAGGTTAGTTACACTTTATTTTCACTTTTAAATAATAACTATGTTTCAAAAATATTTTAATAATGTGAAATTTGACTATCTGATGAAGCATAGTAAATGATACTTCATCAGATGGTCATTACCAACAGATAGTCTAGGACAAAGTTTGACTATCTGAAATCATTCGACTATCTGAATTACCTAGCCGTGGAGATGTATCTGAAGTATGTGATAGCTGAAGAGTTTTTTTTTTTTAAATGTCTTATATCTGAATATAATGAGATACGAAGATATGGCTGATAAATCAGGTAATATCTTGGTATGTCAATAAAGACTGTAACACACCGATTTTTCAACCCAATTTAAAACTTTTGAAAATATAAAATATATGTCTTTACAAACCGAATGTCTAAAAATATGGTTTAAATGAAACATTTGGAATAATTAGAAAATGTCAAAACCGGTGTTACAATAATATCAAAAACAATAGTCTAGGGAACTAAATATGTACACCGAGTTAATCCTTCCAAATGCTAACTACGGGCCACCTAATCTTTCGCTCCCGAACCTGAGTACATAGTTAAAATAAACGTAGTACGTGAGACAAATATTGTCTCGTGAGAAACATGGGTTTTAGACCCGGTTAGAAATAATTTTATAATAAAATAATAATAAAATAATTATCAAATTGCACATAGTCAATCAATCTCTAAGGCTTGCCATAAGCCAAATACATACGTAACGGGCCTCCCCGAAACAACTCCCCCGATATGGGTTATCTAGGTAAACTCCCCCGTTTCCGGGTTATCTATTTGCTCCCCCGATTTCCGGGTTATCTCAAACTCCCCCGTTTTCCGGGTTATCTATTTCTCGACACACTACCCTTGCGCAGGGTGGTACCGCCCCAAGTAGGTGTCACTAACTCCCCCAACTTGTGTGGGTTATCTAGGATCCAATCGATTAGCTACCACATAACAAATCATCAACTTGGGTCAAAGCCCATATCAAAACTCAATCATACTAGTGGTAACTAAGCAATAAATTCACAATTCAATTCAATTAAATTAAATTCATACTCTATCAATTCAATATTTTCTTTATTAAAAATATTTATCTAATAAAGACTCTAAAATCATTTCAATTCATAAAACATGGTTTACTATGTACTCAGAAAGATCACATGTACTCACCTTAGCAAAGCTATCCAATACTTGTGTAAATCAACACAATCTCTACTTCCCAAACAAGGAAGTACTTCCAATCTCAACTCCTTCTTGACCTATTATCAAAATCATCACAAATCTAGTCATAAACCATAACTAACTACTAGTTAATCCATCTTAACATTCCCAACCACCAAGTTCATACCACTTGGTGGAAATCTCAAACCCTAGTTCAAGATTTCTATCCATAAAACCGAAATCCAACTTTTACACATTGATTACAAGCTTACCATGAGTGTTTTACACCCATGATAGATCATCTTCCCCATAGATGGTGTGGTTGGTTCCCAAAACCACCATTAATACCCAAATAGAGCTCAAGATACCAAAGAGATGCATAAACTAACAAGGATTCTTACCTTAGATCAATAATCTCCAAGAAATATGAAGATTTGAGCTCAAGAACAGCAACAATCGTGCACTTCTTCCAAAATAACGGCTGGTAGGGTTCTAGGGGTGTAGGTGTCAAAACCCTAGCCTCAACCCGTTTTTATACAGACTTCAGGAGTTCACGATCGCGAACTTAAGTTCGCGGCGTGAACTATGCGTGTCGTGAACATCGCGATCGGTAACTAGTTGGGAAGTAGTTCGCGCCAACTTGTTCAAATCCCTGTTGCTAGTTCACGATCCGTGAACAAAAGTTCACGCCGTGAACTTCCCCATTACAGCAGGGCTGCACTTTTCGGTCCTTGTCTCGACCTGGTTTCGTCCATAACTTTCTCATACGGTGTCCAAATGACACGAAACCAATTCCTACGGTTCTGAAATGAATTATCCTTATTTATCATATTTTTGTACAATTTATTTATTTACAAAAATCTCGGTCGTTACAACTATCTACCCCTTAAGAGGATTTCGTCCTCGGAATCGCATCATAATCAACAAAGTTCGGGTAGCGTTTCTTAATCTCGTCTTTGACATCCCAAGTCAAATTTGGCCCAAGGGAATGTTTCCACTTGACCAACACCAACTCAATTTCTTTGTTCCTTAATTTCTTTGTTTGGGCCTCCAATATGGCCCCGGGCTCTTCAATCAATCGGTTGGGCGCATCGACCCGCAAATCTTGAAGTGGGATAATATTCTCCACTTCACCCAAGAATTTCTTCAAATTACTAACATGGAAGGTGTCATGGACACCTTGCAACTCGGGTGGAAGTTCTAACTTAAATGCTTGCAAACCGACCCGTTTCAAAATCTTAAATGGGCCAACATATCTTGGGCTCAATTTGCCCTTCTTACCAAACCTCATCACGCCTTTCCAAGGCGACACCTTTAACATCACCATATCACCGACATTTAAATCATAAGGTCGCTTCTTCAAACCCGAATAACTCTTTTGGCGATCTTGTGCCACTTTCATATTCCTTTGAATTATTCCAATTTTCTCATTTGTTATTTTTACAATCTCGGGACCCGTGAGTCTCGTCTCACCCGCCTCTAACCAACAAGAAGGCGTCCTACATTTTCTCCCATATAAAGCCTCAAACGGTGGCATCTTAATGGTCGAGTGATAACTATTGTTATATGAAAATTCAACTAACGGTGAATGTTCATCCCGTTTACCACCAAAATCCAAAACACACGACCTCAACATATCTTCGACCGTTTAGATCGTTCTTTCACTTTGACCATCGGTTCGCGGATGGTAAGTCGTGCTCAATCTCAACTTCGTCCCCAACTCTTCTTGGAGTGATCTCCAAAATCTCGAAGTAAACCTTGCATCCCGATCGGACACAATTGACAATGGTACCCCGTGCAAACGAACAACTTCATCAACATACAATTTTGCCAATTTCTCAAGTGGCATGGTCTCCCGAATAGCTAGGAATAACGCACTTTTCGTTAATCTATCCACAATCACCCAAATGGCGTCATGCTTCCTACTCGTCCTTGGGAGACCAACAATGAAATCCATTGTGATGTCATTCCATTTCCCGGTCGGCACTTGTAATGATTGTGCAACACCATAAGGAACTTGGTGCTCGGCTTTCACTTGTGCACACGTGGCACATTTTGATATGAACTTTGCTACCCTCGACTTCATCCCGGGCCACCAATAAATTTTCTTCAAGTCTTGATAAGTTATGTACTTCCGGGATGAATCGAATATTTAGATTTGTGAGCATCATTCAACAACACTTTTCGGTTTCCACCGAATTTCGGGACCCAAATTCGGCCATTCACGGTTTTCAACCCTTGACCATTTTCTTCAAATACTTGGTTCTTTCCCAATCTCTCTTGTCTATACTCGTCTTTTCCCATCACTTCCATTTGTGCGGTCTTTATACTTTCAATAAAGCTAGATACTACATCAATCCGCATTAACTTAGCCTTAACCGGTTTTTCATAAACTTTTCTACTCAAGGCGTCGGCTACCACATTGGCCTTCCCCTCGTGATAGACGATTTCACAATCATAGTCACTAATCAATTCAATCCACCTTCTTTGCCTCATATTCAAGTCTTTTTGTGTAAACACATACTTGAGACTTTTGTGATCCGTGTACAAGATACACCTTGTACCATACAAGTAATGCCTCCAAATCTTTAAGGCAAAAATAATCGCCGCCAACTCCAAATCATGTGTTGTATACCTTTCTTCCGAATTCTTTAATTGTCTTGAAGCATAAGCTATCACCTTTCCCCTTTGCATCAAAACGCAACCGAGACCTTTATTCGAGGCGTCACTATACACCACGAAATCTTCCATACCATCGGGTAGAGTGAGGATCGGTGCATTGCACAACTTCTCTTTCAACAAGGCAAAAGCGTCCTCTTGCGTTTTCCCCCATTCGAACTTTACATCTTTTCTCGTTAGGCTAGTGAGTGGGAGCGCCTCTCGGGAAAAATCTTCAATAAACCTTCGGTAGTAACCGGCTAACCCAAGAAAACTCCTAACTTCGGTCGGGGTCTTCGGTGCTTCCCAATTCTTCACCGCCTCGATCTTAGACGGGTCAACTTTTATCCCGCTTCGAGATACCAAGAGACCTAAGAATTGAACTTCCCGCAACCAAAATTCACACTTTGAGAATTTAGCATACAATTTTTTCTCGTTTCAAGACTTCCAAAGTTTGCCTCAAATGTTCTTCATGTTCTTCTTCGGTTTTGGAGAAAATAAGAATATCATCGATGAATATGATGAGGAATTTATCGAGGAATGGTTTACAAACCCTATTCATGAGATCCATAAAAATTGCCGGGGCATTCGTCAAACCGAATGGCATAACTAAAATTTCATAATGACCATAATGGGTCCTAAAGGCCGTCTTCTCGGTATCACCTTCTTTGACACGAACTTGATGGTAACCCGATCTCAAATCAATCTTGGAGAAATAATCGGCTCCTTGAAGTTGATCAAATAAATCATCTATCCTTGGCAAAGGTTATCGGTTCTTAATCGTCATCTTGTTTAGTTCTCGGTAATCGATACACATTCTCATCGAACCATCCTTCTTCTTCACAAATAAAACCGGTGCACCCCATGGTGACGAACTAGGACGGATAAAACCCTTATCGAGCAAATCTTGAAGTTGAGCCATCAACTCTCTCATTTCGGTGGGAGCTAGACGATACGGGGCTCGGGCAATTGGCGTCGCCCCCGGGACTAAATCAATACGAAACTCGACTTGTCTCTCCGGTGGCAAACCGGGAAAGTCATCGGGAAAAACTTCGGGAAAATCTCGAATAATCTTCACATTCTCAACCGTCTTCTTTTCTTTTCTTCCATCTAGGACATAGGCTATAAATGATGCACAACCTTTCGCTAAACATTTTCTTGCCTTGATTGCGGTTAACAAGTTTGGCATACGATGTCTCTTTTCCCCATAGATGTACACCTTTTCATTTTCGGGAGATTTAATCGACACTAATTTCCTTCCACATAAAATCTTGGCTTGGTGGATTCCCAACCAATCCATCCCAATAATTACATCAAAAGCCTTAATTCCCATAGGCATCAAATCAACCTTAAACTTCTTTTTATCGATTTCTAACTCACAATTTCTATAGACATGTTGAACCATAGAGGTTTTCCCACTTCTATTTCATACAATTCATCAAGTAACTCTAGTGGAACCTTAAACTTAGCACCAAGTTCATGAGACACGAAAGAATAAGTAGAACCCGAATCAATCAACACATAAGTGGGTATGGAGTTTATGAATAAGGTACCTGAGATGACATCATGAGTCTCTTTGGCTTCTTCACGCGTGAGTTGGAAGGCACGCCCTTTGACTTTCAACGGCTCCGGTTTCTTGTGAGCGGTTGACACCAACGTTTCGGTGCCCTTCTTTGGGCATACATTGCTATAGTGCCCCTTCTCGTGACATGAGAAACATTCAACTTCATCAAGGCTTTTAACCTTGCAATCTCTAGCTTTGTGGCCAAAACGACCACATTTGAAACAACCATTAGAGTCCGCCTTGCATTCTCCTTTGTGGTCCCTACCACACTTCCTACATCCCCCAACACTTCCTTGTTTTGACTCGCTCGGGGCAAACTTGCTCTTTTTGGATGGCCCCGAAAAGCTTTCAAACTTCCTCTTCTCATTACCAACCGATCTCTCTTGCACTCTTCTCTTGCTAACTTTTTCGACACTTCGGGCGACATTGATCGCCTCATCAAGAGTGGTTGCCCTCTTCACTTCGAGCTCATACTCCCATGGTAACCCATTGGCAAACCGAACCACACGACTACGTTCGGTTGGGTAAGTACTTGACACGAACGGGAGGTATCCCGTGAACTTCTTGGTATACTCATCCAAGGTCAAATTGCCTTTCTTGAAGTGCAAGAATTCTTCCAACAACTCCTCCAACTCCCTTTCGGGACAATACTTCTCTTTGAGTCTCCTAGTGAACTCATCCCACGACATCTTGTAAATGGCTTTCTTCCCCAAGGTTTCATACACGGTGTCCCACCATGTAAGAGCATCATCTTTGAACAAACGTGAGGCATAAGTCACCATGTCTTCCTCTTTGCACTTGCTACTCTCAAGCACACGTTCCGTTTCTCGAATCCATTGAACCGTCACTTTCGGTTCCGTACTCCCGAGATAGAAGTCGGGACGGCAAGCAAGGAATGTCTTGTAAGAACATCCTTCACGTTCAATCTTTCTCTCTTCACCACTTTCCCCATTGGAGGATTTCTCGGTCGGGTTGGTGTTCCCCGTTGACTTGGTCTTAGTGAGTTGAGGGGAATCTTCACCTTCCTCCATCTCCTCCTCAAAAAGACGTTCCTCTTCCTCCCTTTCCTCATCATCATCTCTTAAGTTCAACCGATCATTTATGATCCGGTTAACATCTTGTTGCATCACATTTCACATATTAGTGAGCATGGATTGAATGGCCTCCATTGTTACCGGAGTATGGTTATTCCCGATACCCAAATTGGCCAATCCATTCCCATCTTGATTCAAATTCGAAGCTTGTTCTCCATCCAACAATCGACCACTTCTCGTTCTAGCCATCTTACTATAATAAGATGTCAACTCAATTAGAACCCAACAAGTTGACTAAAAAGTCAAAATTAAACATAAGAATAGCTCGATTTAAAACAATTCCCTCAATGGTCACCCTAGTTCTTAAAGGTCAACCTAACTTCCTATAGAATATAATGTCCTAAAAGCAAAGTCTAAGTCTAGGGTGGGTAACCAACCTAATTCACTTAGACTAATGCTCTGATACCAAGTTGTAACACACCGATTTTTCAACCCAATTTAAAACTTTTGAAAATATAAAATATATGTCTTTACAAACCGAATGTCTAAAAATATGGTTTAAATGAAACATTTGGAATAATTAGAAAATGCCAAAACCGGTGTTACAATAATATCAAAAACAATAGTCTAGGGAACTAAATAAGTACACCGAGCTAATCCTTCCAAATGCTAACTACGGGCCGCCTAATCTTTCGCTCCCGAACCTGAGTACATAGTCAAAATAAACGTAGTACGTGAGACAAATATTGTCTCGTGAGAAACATGGGTTTTAGACCCGGTTAGAAATAATTTTGCAATAAAATAATAATTAAATAATTATCAAATTGCACATAGTCAATCAATCTCTAAGGCTTGCCATAAGCCAAACACATACGTAACGGGCCTCCCCGAAACAACTCCCCCGATATGGGTTATCTAGGTAAACTCCCCCGTTTCTGGGTTATCTATTTGCTCCCCCGATTTCCGGGTTATCTCAAACTCCCCCGTTTTCCGGGTTATCTATTTCTCGACACACTACCCTTGCGCAGGGTGGTACCGCCCCATGTAGGTGTCACTAACTCCCCCAACTTGTGTGGGTTATCTAGGATCCAATCGATTAGCTACCACATAACAAATCATCAACTTGGGTCAAAGCCCATATCACAACTCAATCATACTAGTGGTAACTAAGCAATAAATTCACAATTCAATTCAATTAAATTCAATTCATACTCTATCAATTCAATCTTTTCTTTATTAAAAATATTTATCTAATAAAGACTCTAAAATCATTTCAATTCATAAAACATGGTTTACTATGTACTCAGAAAGATCACATGTACTCACCTTAGCAAAGCTATCCAATACTTGTGTAAATCAACACAATCTCTACTTCCCAAACAAGGAAGTACTTCCAATCTCAACTCCTTCTTGACCTATTATCAAAATCATCTCAAATCTAGTCATAAACCATAACTAACTACTAGTTAATCCATCTTAACATTCCCAACCACCAAGTTCATACCACTTGGTGGAAATCTCAAACCCTAGTTCAAGATTTCTATCCATAAAACCGAAATCCAACTTTTACACATTGATTACAAGCTTACCATGAGTGTTTTACACCCATGATAGATCATCTTCCCCATAGATGGTGTGGTTGGTTCCCAAAACCACCATTAATACCCAAATAGAGCTCAAAATACCAAAGAGATGCATAAACTAACAAGGATTCTTACCTTAGATCAATAATCTCCAAGAAATATGAAGATTTGAGCTCAAGAACAGCAACAATCGTGCACTTCTTCCAAAATAACGGTTGGTAGGGTTCTAGGGGTGTAGGTGTCAAAACCCTAGCCTCAACCTGTTTTTATACAGACTTCAGGAGTTCACGATCGCGAACTTAAGTTCGTGGCGTGAACTATGCGTGTCGTGAACATCGCGATCGGTAACTAGTCGGGAAGTAGTTCGCGCCAACTTGTTCGAATCCCTGTTGCTAGTTCACGATCCGTGAACAAAAGTTCGCGCCGTGAACTTCCCCATTACAGCAGGGCTGCACTTTTCGGTCCTTGTCTCGACCCGGTTTCGTCCATAACTTTCTCATACGGTGTCCAAATGACACGAAACCAATTCCTACGGTTCTGAAATGAATTATCCTTATTTATCATATTTTTGTACAATTTATTTATTTACAAAAATCTCGGTCGTTACAAAGACAGACTCAGGCAATCGTAAAATTAAAACATTAAACTGGTCATTTAAGAACAGAGTCTTGTATGAAAATGAAAATGACTAGCTGAACATGATGAAAATTGAAATAACGTGTAGTCCTCAGACTTGGTAAGAGAAGATAAAAAAGCATCTTCATACGAGAATAAAAATAGCTGCAACAGTGGTTGGCGATAGGTAGGATCTGATGGGAAGACTTTCACTTTGCCTTATTGATGATGTGGTGGAGTCGCAGGGGCTTACAACATATCATATATCAGATGCCATTGTGTTGCCAAATAAATCGTGTGGCTTGATTTTTGTTTTTGACTGAAGTTGGATATTAATCCAAGTAAGTAGCATATTATGTTGTTTCCCTTCAAATCGATGTAAGATTGTCTGATAATCGATGTTATTTGGCTTCACTTGTATTTGACCAAGAATTTTCTTTAACATATCAATTCCAAGAACTTACGCTTTTGTAACTAATTTTAGGGTTCTGTAAGATTAAGTTAAGGTTTACATCGATAGAGGTTTACATAAATAATCTTCACCGGAAATAGAATTGAGACAGGCAAAGTCGTGTATTTGTATGTGTGTATAGAATTGAGACAGTAAATTGTAGTTGTACTTGGTATGTATTAACTTCTTTGGAGCAACGAATCGAAAATTTAATCTCTCCCATCTTCTTCTTCTTCAGGGAGTATTTAGGATATTGTGTGCCGGAGTTCTCCATTGATTGAAGCTTTCGCATCCGTCGACATGTAAGTCTCTGTTTCTCCCTTCCCGATCACACACATTTTGATATTAATTGAATTCTGAGTAATATATCAATTGGTTAATTATATCGTTTGGTTAATTATCACATGGCTCATTTCTATATCGTTTGGTTAATTATCACAGGGCTCTTTTCTACATCGTTTGGTTAATTATCACAGGGTTTTCAACTGATACTTTTAATTTCATTTGGGTGGGAAGCTAAACATTTTAGGGGTTTAGCAATTTGATTGGTTTTATGCATTATTCTTATTGTGAATAAGTAAAGGATCTTACAATGGAGCTTATTGAATCAAGAAAAAAGTTGAAAGCTGTAGAACTTGAAGCAAAAAAGATAAAAATGTGTCTTTATGTACAACCAGCAACTAATTTAAAGGCAATCTCAGACAATTTCACTGGAAAGGTTGGTTTTTAGTATCTTATCTTTCCCCTTTTCATTATCTATCTATATAATAAGGGTAATGATCCATAGAAAAGAGTCCTTATTTGAATAAGTTGAAGAAGCAATGCATTTTCGTAAAATATACATATATGTAAAATATACATACATATATGTATATATACATATATATATATATATATATATATATTCATACAATAGATATATATGTGCATATTCATTCCCGATATATATGTATATATACACATATATATACATATGCATTTTACGTAACTTGCATTTTCAGTCGTAACTTGCATTTTCAATCGGAACTTGCATTTTCATTTACGAAAATGCATATGCATACCGTATATATATGTGTATATATATACATATATACGGTATAAATATGAACATATGTATATCTATGGTATGAATATATATGTATATATACATATATGTATGTATATGTATATTTTACGAAAATGCATTGCTTTTTCAACTTCTTCAAATAAGGATGCTTCTTTCTTGATCCTTATTCATATAATAAAGGAGAGTTTTTTTTTTTATTGAATTGTTAACACATGAATAAAGCCACTTGGCACAACCTCATTAAAGCCAGCCTGGAAGTCCACGTCACTGTGCTCATATTCTACGTAATAAACACAGCTTTTTTATAACGTTCGCATCTTCAGCGTTTTCTTACGTTTTGTGTAAACCCTATTCATTTCACATTCCACAAACAACTGCTATAGGAACTTTCTCTCTTCAGATCATCCTTAATTCCTGCCGTGATTTTTGCTTTCCATTTTGAAGTACACCTGCAATTGCTTCCCATTTTTGCTTCCCGCTGTGTTCATCCCTACACCCCTTGATTACAGCCGTGATTTCAGAAAACGGTTATTTCCAACTTCAATTTCGAGGCATTGATTCTCCAAAACGCCACAGCCTTCAATCACATCATTAGTTGATAATTTCTCCATTGCTTGTGAAGCATTTTCTGAAAACCGTTATATCGTATTTCAGGTTTGTAATTGTTAAAGAAATTAGATACCTTTATCAAACCTGATTAGAGATTATACTATTCAGTTTTAATTCTGATGGAATTTGAATGGATATATGACAGTCGGTATTCATGCACACCACCTATATGATGAAAATCCTGAATGAAATTCAATTATGTAAATTAGTAATTTTGTTATGCATATAAAAAAGCATCATGTTTGATGATTTTATTATGTATCATTGTAGGTATGCGAAAGAAGTGTGTGATGCAATTGTTTCAAAATGCCTAACCAGGTCATCGTGGGACTCTGGAAAAGGCACAAATTGTGTTTATGCTATGGGTGGAATTGGAAGATGTGGATACATTTTCTGGTTTGCTTCATGTATTACTATCATTTATTTTTCAATGTTAAAGATAGCTTTAATCCCTAATCAGTAGTCACAAAAAGTTTATTCGTTTTAAGTTTTGCTCAAAGAAATCAGTTACCAATTTAATTTCCAAAATCATATGCTTCAAAAAATGCGTACGTTAAAGGGCGATTTGTATATTGAATTTGGTTCTGCTTAATTTTAGGAATTTTGGGGGAAAATCAAATCTTTTTTATGGTTGAAATTTTCTGTATCTTGTGGTTTAATGCCTTTACCAATTATGTTTATCATGTTGTTTAAAGCAGACATTTGTGACTGAATTCGGTTTTTAATCAATTTTAGGTATATAGATTAGCATCACGGAGGAATATGTGGTGTGGTGAGTCTTTTGAGCCATACTAACTAGAAATCTAATTGTTCAAAATACGAACTTCGATTTCGATCACATAATTAAGGTACATGTTTTTACCTCAACTTAATTATGGCTAATTTATGAAATTACTTTGATATTTTATTGATTTTGTATGAATATAATGTGCAGCATCCAAATTGTAACTTTTAAAAGTTACAAATTGTGCAGGCTCAAAATACTCAAATAACACAGGTAATTTTTGAAACTTGGCGGTTATTATGTATATTATTTTTGAAACATGAACATTATGATTTCATGTACATGTTTGTATACTCTTTCGTGGCGGTTTGATTTAAAAAATAAAATAAGTTTTTCCTTACAGTCACACACATTACTCTTCCCAATTGATTTATGTTGTATTTTAGATTGTACAAAATGTGTTAGGGTTAATTTATTTTTTGTTTGCAGGTGTTGAATTCAGAAAATTTAAGGTTTGGTGTGTAAAAGTAGACGTCAATGACTCTTCTCAATCTTTTAAGGGGATTTTTTTGTTGCTATCGACTTGAATTCAGTTATCAGTCATATCAGAGAACTGGAATGTGAAGATAAATCTGCAGAACAAGCAAAATTTGAAGCTGATTTACAGGTGATGTCACAGCTTGCTTGATTAGGGTCAGTTCGGTTGATTTACAAGTGATTTCGTAGCTTCATTGAGTCAGTGAGCACATTCAGTTAAATGTATTTAAAACACAAATTTGGGTTAGAATTATTAATCTTAATAACTGAATCACAAAATAATTGTATAACGTTTATTGATATTTGAAGCAATCGTTGGATTAGTAACACATCTTTTTATATTGAAATTTGAAGGAATACTTTACATGTTTGGGAAAAAATAAATTAATTAAAATAGATATAGTTGGTAGGTTAACAAATTTCGATATTTCTATCACTTTTACATTTTACTAACACTGAAATCTTTTGATACTAGGAGTAGGAAAACAATGAGGAAAAATTGACGTTCATGTGCCAATTTCATGATAAACTTCCGTTTGAGGAAAAATAATGTGTTTAAAAGAAAAAGGTGTTTAAGCATGCAGTTTAATGAAACGTACCCTAAAACCACATTCTTATTTTCCTCGAGTTCTTCAACGCTTGAATTATTCGATGGTTTTTCGCCTAACGGGATTGCCTGATCAAGCTCCCCTTTTAACATGTTCACATCTTGAATTTTGTCGATTATCTCTCCACTACATAAAATCAAATAATGTGTTTAAAAGAAAAAGGTGTTTAAGCCAACAAATTAATGGAATTACTCATTTAAATATTATAACTTACCCTAACATCTCAACTACATTATCATGACCTTTAAGCTTCCCCTGCAACTATAAGAAATTAAGAAAAAAAAAAACATAATGTTGATTAATTAACTTCTTATAATAATAGTTATAACAAAACAAAAGGCATTAATCAATTATATACTAGATTGTCTAGTGGTAAGGATTTCCGAATTACTTCTTAGTGGTTACGGGCTCGATTGGGTAAATATTTACTAGATTTCCAGATAGTCAGGAAAAGGTTCGAAAAACAGTAAGGTCGCGTAACATAAATATCTTTAAAAACTAAAGTTAAATTACCACCTTGGAATTTTCCAATGTTTGTTGTGTCAGTCTGTTATATTCCTCTACCGCCTTTTTAATCTCGGCTTCTTTATATGCAAATACTGCTGATTCATTTTCTTGCATTTTCTTCTTTGCCAACTCGTTTTTCATTGTAGCCGAAGATAATCTCTTCGCGAGGGCGTTATGCATCTAACGAAAAATAAAATAAAAAAGGAAGACCGATAAAGATTAATTAGAAAGTTTTACTAAAAATTTGTTAAACTAATTTAGTACCTCATTAAGAACATCAAGAGATCTATCTCCAACATCCAAAGAACGTGCCACACGGCGGTGAAGCAACTCGGTTTTAATAGCTAAAACATCCTTTTCTATATTCAGTTTTCTAGCAATCTGCATATATAAAAAAGAGTAATTAATTAGTAAACTGAATCACCTATGAATTTTGATTAAAATTAACCATAAAATATAACGAATTTATAACCATAATATTTGTTTCTTCTGCTTGTAGTAGTGCCTGTTTACGTTCTTCCAATTTTACAATCATATCTAAGCTACTCTGAGCAGCTTCCTCTTTTGCTTCTTCTGCTGATTTCTCTGCACATTCTACCTCTTTAATAAACTTGGTTAGTTCACCCATTTTTAACACCAAGGTTTCCTGCAAAAAATAAATAAATAGCTCCAATATATGGTAAAAGCTCTCGCATAAAGCAATACAAGAAACTTTTAAAATTTTCAGATAGTTACACATAAGGTCTTACACTATGATGTATATACACTTTGTTACACTCAAGGTCCTTTTGGCAAATGGCTAACCAAATCAAGCATGTTAGGTTTAACGTTTGAACGGAGTTTTCCAGAAGGACCTTGCGTTTTCCAGAAGGACCTTGAGTGCAACAAAGTGTATACACTAATGACTGAACTTGAACTTAATTAAATGATTATAAGTGACATACAACATGGACCTTCCATGTACTTTTCTCTAAAAATTTCCTATCTCACCTATTATTGATTAAGAAAATGAATTGACTAAAGTAACCTTTTAAAAGTGATACAAAATAACTTCACAAACTAATCACAAATAATAAAATAATAATAATAATATTTGGCCTAGCGGATAAGTTGTGATCGATCGAAATTTTTGTTTCGATTCAGTTACATTCCTTATGGTAATACGAACATAAGATATGCAGGATATTTGTACTAAACAAACGCAAAACTACAAATTAAGCAATATTTGTTAAGAAATTAAATATTGAATTCATCAAGGAAAGTAGTAATATTGCAATTCAAAAAGCCAAACGACACAACTTGTTAGTATTTACCTTCATCGTTTATGTAAAAGAAATCTTTTATGAATGAAATTAATATAATATAGAGTTTAATTAAAAAAATTAACGCAACAACCACCATATGAAGTTTAGATTGGAATTACCTTTGTATTCCTAGCATCTTCAATAGCATGGTCAAGAATATCTGTGCTAAACACTTGACCTGAACCGTTGACCATTTTTTCTGAACCGTACAAAAGATTAACCATCTGAATAATCAAGAAACCAATCAAGAAACTAGCCCACCATCCGTAGAATCAAACCATTTACTTTTTGCTACCATTTAAATAATATAAATTTGAGAATAAAATATGAGGATTAAGAGATGAATAATAAATGCTTCTTAAACCGTAGGTTGAAGTAAACCCTACAAAAGAAATCAAATTTCACAAGGTTTAACATAACGGATCATTTATGTTTATGGGTCTAAGTTTGGACTTTTAAAATTGGGTAAAAATGCCCAACAATTTAATGTGAGCCAACAATCTGTTTCTAACCTTTAATCGTTCAAGAAAATTCAGAGCGTGCCCTAACTAAAGAATTAATGTATATGCAGATTGACTTTCATAATCTAGAAAATTTTAAAAAATAACCAAAACACTAAGACCTTGAAATTTTATCCTTCAAACAGAAAAATAAAAATTAACTGTATGTATGACGTATGAAATAAAAAAATTTAAAACTCCTGCAAAGGCATGTTTATAGTTCTGTTTATTATCAGAACAAAGGATTATTCAAAACACGATATTGAAGACTGATTACATTATTTGATTTTGCAGGATCGTATTTACCTGGAACCAAGTTGTAGAGTTGTGAAAACACGGGAGATAGTCTTGTTCTGAATATTCTCTTCAATGACGAAAAGCTCGGTATAAATAAGAGGAACACACGTAATTAATTTAATTTTCCTTATTATCGAAATCTTAAAATTGTAAACATCCATATTTTTTGGAATGTTAGTTAATGAATCGTATAAGGCTGCCCATAATATTCGGTATATTTGATTATATTTCTAAAATTATATTGTTTAATTTGAATCAATTTTTATAATTAAAATAAAATTCGTAAAAATAGTTACAATATCGGATATTGGCGAGGAACAAATTTTCTGGCTGCTTATTTAGATGCCACGTGGCAATTTGGTGTTTTAAAAAGAGGACAAGTGGACATATATACTTTGATTTATTATATTGCAAATATTAAAAAAAAACACAAGTCTAAAACTATAGTCCATATCTAAGGTTTAAAATGAAAAGTTATTAAACATAGGGGACTAAAAAGACAAACATAGAAAGTTCATTAAAAGGTTAGTAAAAAAAAAGTCATTGCAATAAGTTTTTAAAAAAGCTAGTTATTCCAATGGTAAAAAGTCTTTCAAAATTATTGAAATAGTAATAAGCTTTTAAAAAAAACTACCATTGGAGATGCTCTTATATTTTAATCAATTATCGTGAATTTGTGATTGTAATATGAGACATAATACTACGAGAGATATTAATTCTTTTAGTGACTGGTGGCAACAGTGTGAAGCTTTTCCAAATACAAAGTATAAGAGATTAAAATGACAGGTGATCGGGATTACTACTTGCTGGTGGATTTGGAGATTCAGAAGCTCGGTTCTATTTGATGTTGGTAGCCTTCGAAAATTAGATATAGTTAATTATACTATTTTGTATTCATATTTATGGCTAAACCACATGAAGAACACAATTTTATGATTTCTTAGGTGGATTGTCTTAAGAACCATTTGTTTTGATTGTTTAGCACATTGCTAAACTCTAATAAAAAATCTGTTGTTAAAAAAAATGATATATAATATGTTTGTAAAAGTTGGGAAATAGAAATTAAAAAAAAAACAATAAAAAAACCCAAAAGATGGAAAAATGGTATAAAAGCTACAAAAACACCTATTAGATAAATATTTTTCAAATCACACCTATTTAATAAAAATTATTTTTAGAACCTCAATTTAGTAAAAAGAACTCGGATAAAACTTGTCTGATCACAAAAATTTAGTAATAAAAGGTTCATAATTTAATTTATTAAAGAGTAAATGATATTGGTATTTATTATTTGTGTTTATCTATGTGTTTACCAAATATTAGTGGGTGATACATGTCAAGTTCAAAAGTTGATACACATATAGATAGACAAAAATAATAGACACAAATATTACTTCTCTTTATTAATAAGTTAATAAATCTCCTTAGGAAATTATCACAAACAACCCCTTAATACGGTCGTGACACATGAAATTAAACTTTACGTGTCAATATTATATCATTATATGTATGTAGCAAGGTACAAAACGAGGAAAAAAACCAGTAAAGGAACGATTTATATAAAATATGTGATTAATTTTGACATTAAATTTTATTGATCAATGGTTGAGATTTGTTCAATGGGACTTTGTAAAAATAATGGATCCCCTTGAACGAATTTCGTATCTTATAACTATCATTATCAAAACGCATAAATAAACTATGACGTAGTAGTATATCTAACCTTTTTAAATCACTAGGTTAAAACCCGCGCGATGCGGCGGACTGCGAACTACATATTTCTGGCGATTAAAAGTCCATTGGTTACATATTTTTATAACGAACACAGTACATACGCATGAAAACTGTGTATAAAATAGAAGAAAAAGTCAATAATTAGCATTGGCGTTGAAATGTTGTTCGATTACATGTTTTGATATATAGTAGGGTACCAACGCAATGAGGCGGCGGGTACACTGATACATCTTTTTCGCGACGATGTTGATGGTGTTCGTTTACATGTTATTTTATAACGATTATTATACAAATGACTGATAGTTGGGAATGAAATATGTATAAAGGCTACATTGAATATTATCCAACGTCAATACAAATGTTTTTAAAAACTAACGTTTAAAGGATTGTAAGTATGGTAATTCCGGTTTTAATGACCGGATATTACCCAACAACATTATTGAGATTTTAGAAAAAAATTGTCGGTCAAACCAGTATTCCCCAAATTAACAATATATAAACGTTAATATAAATTCAAATTAATTGTCTTCTTAAAACTCCTTAATATATTTACAAAAAACATATAAGTGTGCAAGTTGCCATTATAAACGTAATTACAAATATTGTAAGTCAAACCATTAAATAATTTTTTGTATATATATATATATATATATATATATATATATATATATATATATATATATATATATATATATATATATAGAAACACTTTCATTATTCGAATCTTCCAATTAATTAACGGTATTTATCTTTTCTATTACATATATGAAAAACCCGCGTAATTGCAGCCGTATTATAAGTGCGATGTAATTCCGTCATTATTTTTTTCCACATTTGCTAAACAGTTGATGAAAAACGAGTCAACCTTTTTAAATAGGAAGGATTTCAAATAACCGGTAGTCATTATTTTCATTCCATAACTAAATAACGAGCCAAACAGTGTTAACACAGTATGTGACAAATATTAATTGTTATATTAACAAGTATATAGTAAGCGATATTAATTGTCATATTAGGACCTATTCGTTGTGATCTCATCTACAAATTATGGAATGAAAGCATTATTTGACTTAAAATCGGAAATTGCGTGCAACACGAATAATCGCATTGCGAAATACACCCATATGCGTATAATGGAAATTCAGACAATTTATATATAACCAAAGCCTAAATTGGGAAATTGACGTTTATTTAATAAAAGGAAACAGAAAATGAAAATCATTATTCGCAATAAAGGAATGCAATATTGGTGAAAAAAAGCTTCACAACGAATAGGTCCTACCGGCCGAATTTTGACGTTGGAACGGTAGGTACTCATACGTTTATAGTCAAACAAAGAAGTTCTTAGGCGTTTGAAATAACTTCTAGGCTGAGCAGGCGCGGGAGCAAAATGATCTTCATTACCCATAACGACATCATCATCATTTTGCTGGATTGGATGAATTAGTTGAATATTAACCGCTTCTGTAATATTTGGGTAGAATTCAAGCGTTGTCAGATCGGTTGAAACAAGAAAATTTGCTGACATGCACCCAATAAAGAAACGTTATTAAATTTATTTCTGTAATTAAGTGTTAATTGCTATTTGTTGCGAATTTCAACAAATTTTAAAAATTATTCGCAAATATGGGATATATCAGTTTTGCCACATATGGTTTCCTTAAATGTAATATGGTAATTTAAGGTTTTAGTATAAATACAGTGTTTGGCATTTATGGCGTTTTGATATAACATTTTTTTCATTTATGGTGATATAAATGAATTTTATGTTGTAAGGAAAAAGTTAAAAAATTAATAAGACGTGACAATTTATGGGACTGCCTTTACTGTTATAAAATACTTATACATGTGTATTAGTTTAAAAAAAATTAACATGGAACAACAAAATTAGTTTAAAATTAATACTAAATGGAACAATGAAATTTACCTCATTGTGTTTTAATAAGTTTAACTCGCGTTGCATAACCAGTAACAATTTCAGAAGCAGCTCTTCCGATCATTGTGGCAGTGATAGCTGGTATATGATACAAGATTATCTTTATGCATTTTTGCCTGCAGTTTAGAAAATTTACATTTTATGTTATGAAAATTTTCGTCTGGAGCTCATCCATGTAACAATATATTATATATGTATTAAAAAAGACTTATCGGAATTCATGTATTAGAAATTCACACTTGATTCGCTCATTCATAAAAAAAAAAAAAAAACAACCGTTTGACAAATTCCTAGCAACATCTATGACATATTAATTCAATTAAAGAATTGTAACATAATAAAGTGATATTTAAGGTTCTTAAAAAAAGAAATGTAACTCCAACAAATTTTAATAGTATTAATATTATTTTTGTACCAATCAACATGTTGCGACGAGTGTTATCCCACAAGAGGCTTGTGGCAGAAGAAACCATTGGATACCTTGGAAACCACTCATCTTCTCCTGAATTAATATATTTGAGCTCGATTTTTTTGTTGAATATAATTGCTCAATCATTGCCAACAAATGTATATCCTTCAAATCGCGGATAGTCTTCGAGATCGTTGTAATCAATCTTGAAGTAGTTCAAAGAAAACACGCAGCCCTGTAAATTTCGGCTTTCATAGGCGGAGATTAAATTGTGGGGGATAATCGCTGCAAATTTGTGTCTCTGCAAAATCCATTTATTAAATATTCATGTTTTATTGTATTGTAATATATGAATTTAAACGTAAACATAGTTACTTACGAATTTGTCCAGCAGGAAAAAGTATAGTTTGTTATGCTCGCGGTCCATCCAAAGATACTCCACGCGCACGACTTTGCATTTATACCAGATTTGGGGCGTTTGAAGCTCTTCAAAGTTTGCAATTGTAACATATGGATCGAATACCTGCACAATCAAACAAGGAATCATCAATTTTTTTTATAGAAAATTACTATTGATGGTTTGACTTTAAGAAAACACATTCAATGCTTGCAAGGACGAATTAAAACTTATAAGCATTAAAATGATAGTAGAATTTGTTGATAATAAAATAGAACTTAATGAATACGAAACACACAATTTTAAAAACTTTACCTCTTCTGTTAAAAAAACGTTACCTCTTTTTACAAAATAAAATTTAATAAAATCTTAACATATTTTTTATAAATTAAAAAAATACATTAAAACAACATCTTGCTGACGGTGAACACAACAGCCCTTCCAAACAGAACCGAATTACATAATAAAAAATAATCAATAGTACCTCTCTTTGATGTGGAATATGAGGTGAGCCTCCATCAATTGTAAGACCTGTCAAGTTTTCCATAATCGAAGATTACAATCAATAATATCACGAACCTTGTTGGGGAGAAAACGCAACCACCAAATTACAATCCGGGAATGGAATTACCAGTTATGGTGTTATAAAAAAACGTAACTTACGAGCTTTGATGTGGCGTTGCAGATCATGGAGTGTAACGATGCTTGTGATTGTTTTGTGTTTGGAAATGAAGGTATCTTGGGGCGGGATTGAGGGGCGGTAAGTTACGGTCTTCGGAATTCATGTTTGATTTTGTAGAAAGGACCCAAAAAAAGATTTAGGGTTTGAGGATGTCTGGGAAGATTGGGCGTCGGTGGGGAAAATGGTTTGTAACCGATCCACATTGAATACTGAAAAACCCCTAAAAGGGTGGATTGAAAAACGTCTAAAAGTATAACAACAAATATTAAAAGGATACGGAAGTTATGCACTTGCATTTCTTGATGGATTAAGTCAAAATTTTAAATTGGCATATATTTAATTTAGAACCAAAGATTTCGTTCTCCTTTAAATGATCTTTATATAAAAAACGCAGCAGATGACAGCTAGTAGTGGTATGTTACGAAACATTGTCACCAAAGTTGCTTATTGGTTAGTGGTAAGCTATCTGCCTAGGGAACCTGCCCACCCGGGTTCGAATCCTGGTAGCAATGATTTTAACATTTTTTCAGTTACGTGGGTTTGGAAATTTCCAAAAACGGAAGGGTTGAATTCAGACTTCCGTAATTAGAAATGTTTAATCTGCATTATAAATTAGTATAGATATCAGACGTTAGCATAAAAATCTAATGTAAAAAAAGTAATAACTTTACTGAAATAAATATAAAAATAACTTTTGTTAAATAAAATTCCAAAAATTCGGAGAGGTTAAATTAAAAATCCTGAAATTAAGAAGTTAAAAAGAGAAATTGAACGGAAGTTTGAAGCTCGGAATCATAATCGACGAACAGTTATTTAGGTTTTGCTCATTTCCAATTGGAGGGACTATTGAACACCAGTCGTATAAAATTAAAATCACCTCAACCTTCTAAATTACTCAAAATTTCATTGATTAGAGGACTATTGAACGATTTTGTTTCCAATCTGAGCAAGAAGGACGTTGATTTTGAACACAATTCTACAGAGAACAACATGCCTGCCAATTCAGGCCAAAATTGTAGCCGTGAAGTTATTTTCACTTCAATTGAAGATGTTATAACTAAGAAGGTATATTCAATTTTGAACTGTATAATATATTTTGCAATTTTGCTTAATGATTTCTAGCAACTGAACTTCTTAAGGCAATGTCTTTGCATGTTGATAAATGTGTTTTTACCAGTCGAAAGTTGAAAACTACGTCTTTTAATCAATGTTTTAAAAACCTAGTCGAACTGGGGTCGAATTGGAAAAAAACTGATTTTTTTCTAAATAAAAAAGTTTGAGAAACAAAATAGAAATGAATTCTTTATATAATTTTGGAACTCAACAATGATAAGCTTAGTTAAAAATTTGGTTTATAGAATATTTTTGATTTTTTATGTCATTTCTTTTGTAATTTTCTAGCTTCTTTGATATTTGTATACCTTTTACATATATATATTTAAACAATGCCATCATTCGGTCAACCGACTGGCTAATCTGGTCCGACTAAAGCAACAGTATTTTTGGACAATGGCTGGTTCAATGCAAAATCTTCCTTTTTAAAACTGCCCTTAAAATGTTATATTACTATTTTATGATGACATCTGGCAGACTTGTTTCTACAGAAAACCTTGGTTTCAAAAATGGATTCAGTTTTGAGGCTAAGGAAAGAAGTGGAATGTGAAGAAAAGTCTGCAGAAGAAGCTAAAGAGGAAGCTGTTAAGATTTGCTCAAATATTTTTACTAAAATGGATGAATGTAGAAAGGCGTTGCTACTTGTAGAAAAAACAAAGGACATGGTACCTTTTTATCAACATAATTTTAATTTATTGGTTTTGTTAATGACAGTTTTTAGGGCTAATAAGAGTCGATGGTTTGTTTAAAAACTATTAATTAATTAGATAATATTATCATTAAACAACATTTATCTATTGTTTCGTCTTTACTTCTAGCAACATCTCCTGCAACCTAACTACTCTTATTTCTAAGCAAAAGTTTACTTGTTGTTTGGTATGTGCAGCATGTTAAAGACGCTTGCTTGCAAAATGATCTTTTAGCTTCTAAATCGGATGAGTTTAAGCTTCATTTAGCAAGTATATTGGATAATGCAGATAAGTCCCTCAAAGTTCTTGATGAGGTAATACTTTTGCTAACAGCATTTAATCAATCAAACATTAATTGATGTTAATTGTGCTAATTACTATTAAGTCTCTTCTGTTAGACACATAAATCACTAGAGATTAGGTTGACTTCTGCTCTAAAGTCAAAGGAGTTAGCGGTGAATGCAAAGAAAACGCATGAAACATTTATCAGATGTGTTATTATTTGTTCAGAAAGCAAGATGCAAAAGATTGTAGAAGAGACAAACAAACTGAAACAAGAAGCAGTTGAGACTTGTAAGGTATTAATGTCATAGTATTTTGATTATCTTTTACAAACATTTGTTCGGGAGCTGATTCCTACAAATCATTGTTTTATCTGTACAGAGCAATTACAAATCAAAGGTCAATTATGCCCTTAGTAGGAGGGATGAAATGCGAAATGTGGTAAAGGAAAAGAATGACACAATTGTCCTTTGACATGAAATTGCTTAGTACGGATACAAATTAAAGTGTACGAATCAACTCCCTTATTTTGAGAAGAAAATTAATCTACGTTAATTTTTTATTGTTATAGTTGATCGACTTGCTTGTAGATAGTGGCGATTTGGTTGATATATTAGAGTGAGTTAATTAATTTTACTGTTTTATTATTCACATAAGAAACTAGATCTATTGTATGTTAACTAACAAAATATTGCATGCGTGATTTTGTGCAGTCGGGAAATATCTAGTAAATGTCAGGATGTGAACCTTTTAAAAGAGGAGCTCGGCCTGGTGGACCTGGGATCAATGTCGAATGTGGATGATCATGTAAAGGATGTTGACCAAGTCAACAATCAAGAAGCAGTTATGTTAAATGAGGAGTCAGTGTTTGTAGAGGTTCTGACGGGAAATTATAACGGGTCAAATGGTATAAAACAAATGCGGAATTGAAACCTTCGTTTGACAATACTTTCCCAACCCGTTTGAACCTATTAGGATGCAAACAATTAGGGCAAACCGAATACACTTGTTGCAGCCCCAAATCAGTAGTAAATCAGCCCTAAAATCAGTAGTAAAGTAAATAACAAGCACACAATAAGAACACCGATTTTCAGCGTGGAAAACCCCAAAATCGGGTAAAAACCACGGGACAACTAGTGCCGCTTAAATCCACTAACCACAAAAGAGCAATACAAAGTCTTCTCTAGATAATACTAGAGGAATACAATAAACATCATAATCTTGGAATCAAACATCAAGATCTATGGCAACAATCAAAGAACAAGAAAGGGAAAAACATCACCAAATCTGCAGGATCTGTTCGGGTATGAAAACAGGACTTCCGAACCTCAGAGTGAAGATCCCAACGGTCAAAACCTTCCTTTATATGCGAGGAAGCTTCTGTCCAAAAATGGTGACGATCCGACGGTGCAAACTCCAGAAATCGTCAAAACAGTAGGCTGCTCTGATGAAGAAATAAAGCTGCGAAAGTTCACCTTTCTTTTCTGATTTCTCTCTCACTTTTCTCTCTTGTGTGTTACTGAAATTAACCCTAAAAACTGAAATATATAGCAAGGCAATGGGCCAAGAAAATTGGGCCCTAAATAAGATGTTGGGCTAAACCTAATAGGCTAAGAAAACCCAACAAATCTCCCCCGTTTTCTGCCTATGAGGATGAGTTCGCCATCCCGGCAATCGAGCAACATACCTTCAACTTTTCTCTTGCTAGAGCCTTTGTCAACGTATCGGAAGCATTATCATCAGTATGAACTTTATCAAGTTCAAACATACCGTCTTCAATGTGATCTCTAATCCAATGAAAACGAACATTAATATGTTTTGTTCTTTTATGATACATTGAATTCTTAGCAAGGTGAATAGCACTTTGATTGTCACAAAGAACCGCATAACGTTGTTGCTTGAAACCAATTTCTTGCAAAAACGTTTTTAACCATAATAGTTCTTTGCACGCTTCCGTTGCCGCCATATACTCAGCCTCTGTTGTAGACAAGGCCACACACTTTTGCAATCTAGATTGCTATGAAACAGCTCCCCCTGCAAAAGTCATCAAATATCCAGAAGTGGATTTCATGTTGTCTTTATTTCCAGCCATATCTGAGTCTGTGTAACCAACAAGCATTGCCCGATCATTCCCAAATGTGATACCCAATTTGGAAGTACCTCGTAGATATCTAAATATCCATTTAACAGCTTCCCAATGCTTCTTACCAGGATTTGACAGAAACCGACTGACAACACCAACTGCATGAGCTAAATCTGGCCTTGTACACACCATAGCATACATCAAGCTACCAACCGCTGAGGCATATGGAACTCTATCCATCTCTTCAATCTCATTCTTTGAAGTAGGGCAATCTCTATCAGTTAGCTTAAAGTTGGTAGTAAGAGGGGAACTAACCACTTTAGCTTTATCCATGTTGAACCTGCTAAGCACCTTCTCAATGTATTGCTCTTGTGATATATGCAGCTTCTTGGCACTTCTATCTCGAGTAATTCGTATGCCAAGGATTTGTTTTGTTGGCCCCAAGTCTTTCATAGCAAAAGACTTGCTCAAATCTTGCTTCAATTTAGCAATTCTTTCAATGTTCTTGCCAACAATCAGCATATCATCAACATATAGCAACAAAATGATGAAATCATCATCACCAAACCTCTGAAAGAAAGCACAGTGATCTGAAGAGGTCTTCCGGTAGCCTTGCTTCCCTATGACCGACTCAAACTTCTTATACCACTGTCTCGGTGCTTGCTTCAACCCATACAAACTTTTCTGAAGTCTACAAACGTAGTCTTCCTTCCCCTTAACCTGAAAACCTTCAGGTTGCTCCATGTAGATTTCTTTATTCAGTTCACCATGCAGGAAAGTTGTCTTAACATCCATTTGCTCAACCTCAAGATCAAGGCTAGCCGCTAAACCAAGAACAACTCGAATGGATCCCATCTTCACAACTGGAGAGAAAATCTCATCAAAATCAATACCCTTTTTCTGACTGAAGCCTTTAACCACTAATCTGGCCTTGTATCTAGGTCTAGAAGTATGTTCTTCAGTCTTCAACTTAAAAACCCACTTGTTTTTCAAAGCTTTCTTGCCCTTAGGCAACTTCACCAACTCAAAGGTATTGTTATCATGCAAGGAAGTCATCTCATCTTGCATAGCTTCAAACCATTCTTTCTTGTGTTCATCTTCCATAGCTTCTGCATA
The DNA here is from genome assembly GCA_963853835.1 of Calendula officinalis. Lineage (NCBI taxonomy): Eukaryota > Viridiplantae > Streptophyta > Magnoliopsida > Asterales > Asteraceae > Calendula > Calendula officinalis. The sequence goes on from OY970825.1 coordinate 26,217,391, forward strand.
ACACTCCGGTTCTCCCCCATCAGTGAGTAAAACATACTCATTTGCAGAATAACGTATGGAAGGATGATGATCTCTAGTAGACCGCCTAAGCGGAACAAATGGTGGTACATCTGGTACTGGTAACTCAGGATGAACGTCTTCCTCTAAATCTGGTTGATCTTGAGCATCAACTTCAACATTATCAGTACCATGTTCTTCATCATTCTGAACATCATCTCCTAACTGTGAGTCAACATGTTTAGGAGGAATTGGATCCAAATCAGTAAGATCATCATTATGTTGAGGAATTTTTTTCATTATCAGCCTTCTCAACATCTTTTAATGTTTGATCTTCCTCAAACACTACATCTCGGCTTCGAACAAGTTTCTTTTGAACCGGGTCATACAATCTGTACCCAAATTCATTTTCACCATACCCGAGGAATACACATGGCTTAGTCTTCACATCAAGCTTTGATCTTTCATCTCTGGGAATATGCACAAATGCCTTGCATCCAAAGACTCGTAAGTGGCGGTATGAAATATCTTTGCCGCTCCAAACCCTGTCAGGAACATCAAAATTCAAAGGAACACAAGGGGTTAGATTAATAACATGAACCGCCGTATTTAAAGCTTCACCCCAAAAAGAACCGGTCAAGCCTGCATGTGAAAGCAAGCATCTGACTCTCTCAACCAAAGTTCTATTCATCCGCTCTGCTAAGCCATTCAACTGCGGTGTCTTTGGTGGAGTCTTTTGATGCTGAATTCCATGCTCTCTACAATAAGCATCAAACGGGCCAATGTATTCACCTCCATTATCAGTATGAATACATTTAAGTTTCTTCCCCGTCTGCCTCTCAACCAAAGCATGAAACTGCTTAAACACATCTAACACTTGATCTTTAGCCTTCAAGGTATATACCCAAACCTTTCTTGAATGATCATCGATGAAAGTGACAAAATAAGAACACCCACCAAGTGTTCTAGTCTTCATGGGACTACAAACATCAGAATGTACAAGATCAAGTATGTTCTCCATTCTGAAAGAAGAACGACTCTTAAAAGCAACTCTGGTTTGCTTTCCTGCCAAACAGTGAGAACATTTCTTCAAGTTAATATCATGCACACCGGATAACACATTCTTCTTTGAAAGAATAGACATCCCTTTTTCACTCATGTGACCAAGTCTCTTATGCCATAACTCAGCCATATCATCATTTTCTACAGCATTGACAATGCTCTTTGAGATCTTTGGATGTGCCACATATAACTTTGATTCCCTTTTAGCTCTTGCTACAATCAAGGATCCGAGAGTCACTTTCCACAAACCATTACCAGAACTGTTGTAGTAACCGTCTTCATCAAGTAGACCTGTGGAGATAACATTAAGTCTCATATCTGGGACATGCTTTACATTATGCAAAACCAATTCCATCCCAGTGTCAAACTTCAAACAAATCTCTCCAATACCAACAATCTTTGATAACCCTGTATTACCCATCCTAACAACCCCATAATCACCTGGAGTGTAAGATGAATAATAATCTTTTCGTGTTGCAACATGACACGAAGCTCCACTGTCAAAGACTCAACTCGAATCATCATGAGCAAGATTAACCATATCATAATCACAACAAACAAAGAACTCATCTGTGGTGGCATTTACTTCAACTTTATCATCACCATTATCATCTTTCTTGTGATTGTTCTTCTGGTTGTTGTAATTTTTCTTCTTGTTCTCCCTTTTCAACTGTCTGCAATATCGAACAGTGTGTCCTTTTCTACCACAGTTATAACATTCATAATCAGCAACTTTCCCTTTGCTGGAACTACTGCGGTGATTACCTCTATTACTTGGGCCTTTACTTTGACTTCTCCCCCGCCTTTCTGTGACTAAGACTTCTGAATGTGAAGAAGAGGAACCTTGGGTCTTTCTTCTCATTTCTTCATTTAGAATACTGCCTTTAGCCAATTCCATAGTAATAATACCATCTGGTGCAGAGTTGGACAAAGACGTCCTAAAAGTCTCCCACGTATCTTGTAGTGTGCAAAGAAGCCATAAACCTTGTATCTCATCTTCAAACTTAATACCCATACCTAAAAGCTGATTTATAATACCCTGAAAAGCATTTAAGTGATCAGTAAGAGGAGACCCATCATTATACTTTAATCTCATCATTTGCTTGATTAAGAATAACTTGTTATTTCCAGTTTTTCGAGCATATAACTGTTCAAGTTTGTTCCAAAGAGTACGTGCATGTGTCTCCTCACAAATATGGTTCAAAACATTATCATCAACTCATTGCCTAATATACCCGCAAACCTGTCTATGCAAAATAGTCCATTCTGCATCTGTTTTATTCTCAGGTTTGTCGGTAGAAAACACAGGCAAGTAGTAATCTTTAACATAAAGGAGATCTTCCATTTTCCTTTCCAAATATGATAATTAGAACCATTAAAATTAATCATCCAGCTTGTATTAGCTTCCATTGTTCAAATAGGTTAAATCCCAAATCAATGGCCTAAAGCTCTGATACCAATTTGACGGGAAATTATAACGGGTCAAACGGTATAAAACAAATGCGGAATTGAAACCTTCGTTTGACAATACTTTCCCAACCCGTTTGAACCTATTAGGATGCAAACAATTAGGGCAAACCGAATACACTTGTTGCAACCCCAAATCAGTAGTAAATCAGCCCTAAAATCAGTAGTAAAGTAAATAACAAGCACACAATAAGAACACCGATTTTCAGCGTGGAAAACCCCATAATCGGGTAAAAACCACTGGACAACTAGTGCCGCTTAAATCCACTAACCACAAAAGAGCAATACAAAGTCTTCTCTAGATAATACTAGAGGAATACAATAAACATCATAATCTTGGAATCAAACATCAAGATCTATGGCAACAATCAAAGAACAAGAAAGGGAAAAACATCACCAAATCTGCAGGATCTGTTCGGGTATGAAAACAGGACTTCCGAACCTCAGAATGAAGATCCCAACGTTCAAAACCCTAAAAACTGAAATATATAGCAAGGCAATGGGCCAATAAAATTGGGCCCTAAATAAGATGTTGGGCTAAACCTAATAGGCTAAGAAAACCCAACAGGTTCTGCACCCAAAACAGGTATGAAACATGACAATGACAGTGAGAATGGCGATGATGGAATGGGAAAAAAGTATTCTAGAGACTTCCTGCTGAAATTATCGGATCTCGGACCAAAGTACTGATCTTCCGGAAGATTTTAAAGTTACAGTTGATATAGTTGAAGCGTTATTTCGAGAGAATTCTAAAACTAAACCTGAAAATGTTGAAGTGTTGAATGTATCGAGTGTCAATGTGGGTCGTGAACCATACTTGAGCCCGTGGGCGGGTGGTGGTTATAGGTCGGTAGCAGTGCTAGACCGCCAACCGAGTAATGTAGGTCTTGATGACAAATGGAGTAAAGGGTCAGCATCCGTGGGTCCATGGTCGGAGACCCACGGTTTGTTATGTGTTCAACCACCCGGTCAACACACTGGTGGAATTTTGTCTGGTGGTCCTATGCAACAAGTTAACATCTGACGCATGCCAAACGGAATCGGAAGGTATTCTGAGTAAGAGCCAAATACGCAGATCAAGATATCGAAAGGGCAGAGTTGTAGTATTTAATGTGCATTTGCATTTTACTAATTTTGGCTCTCTTTTTTTCTATAAAAAACTATCTTGATTTTATGCATGATGGTTGACTGGTGAAACTGTTAATTGGAATATCTTGTTATATTGTAATATTTGTTAATAAATTAAGGCTTGTTTCGGTGCTAATTTTATTCTGTTGTAATTTTTGTAATTCATTAGGGCTTGCTTTAGGTGATTATTTTATAATATTAGAGTCTATGCATCATCAATGTTCTTATTTGATTAGTAAATAACTACTGCTTGCAATATCTTATTGCATTGTAGTCGAGGGTGATTATTTTTATTTTTATTATTTTTCTTACATGGTTTGTTCACCTTTTGTTCAAACTGTAAACATTTTTTTTTTTTGCAAAAAAAGTCAAGCCAGAAGCCAGGGAAGAGCTTCTAACTGTAAACATTTAAATATACTTCGTATGTATTTTTGCTTTATAACCACAATTGATGATGATTGTATTAGGTGTACGGATTTTTTTAACTGTTAGTAACTAGTAAATATTTAAATTTAAGTAGTCAGCAAGTGAATACAGGCTTAATTACAGAAGCAGTTAAAGACCACATGAATAAACTTTGTTCGTTACTCCAAAACAAGAATTACGGTTATCGTTATCACATTTTGCATATGATGAAATCTAATAAACACAAAAACTAGTTCTTATCTTTTTATCACCTGTTCCTTGAAAATTCTTTTTATCAGTCATTTTCATTTGTTGGGCAAACGATGAAATTTCTTACTAGTGATTCGTCTATTTTTTTTCCTAAAGGTTGATTGTAAAGCTACCCCCTCAGCGTTACTTTTTGCAGAAAAAACCATAACTGCTTTTTGTATAATCTGTTCTTTATTAACAAACTGAATATCTTCATCAGCACACTCCTTTGGGGTCTCATTTAATTCAACTTTCTTCATCGACAAAACGGCTTGATCAATCGACTCTTTTAGCACCTTCACATCTTTACATTTATCAGATATTTCTCTACTGCAAAAATCAAGTAAAAAAGATGTTACAGTCAACATATAGCTATAACTAATATGGATATATAATAAAACTTACTCTAGGATATCAGCAATATGACCACGATCCGCGAGAAACTTCTGCAACTGTAACAGAATAGAGAAAATAAAGAATTAAAATAAAAAAGTTTAGTTTGTAACAACTAACAAATATTTTGTTATAGTTCTACCTCAGAATTCTTAATTGCTTCTTGTTTTAATCTCTCTGATTCTTCTACCACATTTTTTATTTGGCTTTCTTCGTGTGCAAGTGCTTTACGGGCTGATATTTCTTTTTCTACCTTTTGTTTCTCTGCTAACTCCTTTTCTCTTAATGCTGAAGTTAATCGCGTCTCTAAGGCTTTACGCATCTAATTAACAAAAAACATAATTATGATTAGCACCTAATAAGTATTAATCAGAAAAGTAATTAATACCTCATGAAGAACTCCAAGAGATTTATCTCCCTTATCCAACACTCCCGACGCATGTAATTGAAGTTCCTCCATTTCAGTAGCTAAAACCGCCTTATGTGTATACACTTTTTTAGCATACTGCAAAGTTAAAAAGGAAAATATCATCGGTTATCGCTAGATATAATAAAATAATTAGGATTACACGAATTCAAAATTCTATAACCATTTCATTTATTTCCTTTGCATGCTGTTGTGCCTGTTTAAGTTCATCCACCTTTACAAAAATATCTAAGCTACTGTTAGATGCTTCCTCTTTTGCTTGTTCTGCAGCTTTCTCATTACACTCTACTTCTTTCATCAATTTGATAACTGAGTCCATTGTTGAATCCAGGGTTTCCTGCATAAACTCAGATTATTTTGTAATTAAATAATCATCTGAAGCAATTAGCCCTAATTTATGACAAAATACTACAATCAAGTAAGATATTACATCAGCAGCTTTAAAAATCAAATGAAATTAGCGATCATGTAGTTAAACTTAGGTTTACCTTGTTAGTTGTAGCATCTTCAATAGTAGCATCAAGAAGTTGACATGAATCGGTGATCGTATTGTTGAATGTAGAATCGTTAACCATTGATATTGCATCGAAAGCTTTTCTAATCATGGCCTTGCAGAAATCCATCTGGATAGAGCGAGAACACACACACAGTCGCTCAATAATCACACTAATCGATGAAATTTAATTCGCCAGAACACATATTTATGGAAGTTTGCTCGATTAAATGGAAGTATACCTGCTAAACTGGTGTGAATGGAGTCTGGTTAAGCAATGATGAAGGTGCAATTGATTAATGCTGTGCGTCAATTCTATAATTTAAAATTCAAATGAACAAAACTAACCCTTTTCGTTCCTAATTTTGAGTAGGCTTGTAAACGAAGCAAATGTTCACGCCTAAACCTTTTAGCGGGAGTTGGTTTATGTGATGTTGTTTAGCTAAACAAACGAACATATTGAAAATTTTATATTCGTTTAGTTAAAAAACAAACACAGACAAATGTCGCGTTTGTTTGTGAACACCGGGCTGTGTTTATTCATTAACATTCGTTGTAAAGTTTTTTTTGTTATTCCATTCAAGTTTTGTGATTATGTTCTATATTTAAATTATTCATTTAATTCATTTCCAATAATGATTAGAGATTGTAAAAATCTTATAGGATTCTTGACATAACTGTTAATGTTCGTTCACTCATTTACATTTGTGAAATTTCGTTAAGTCTCATTCGTTCATTTACGTTCGTAAACATTCGTTAAACCTTTTGTTGAGGTTCTTTTGTCAATGCTCGTTCATGTTCATTTATAATAATTGAAATGAACACTTAATTTTCTTAACAAACAAACACAAACAAAAAGGTTCGTTCGCTTAAGTGTTCGTGAACCGTTCGGGAACACCTTTTTTCCTAACAAACAAACACGAACGAGGTTCGTTCTTGTTCGGTTCATTTACATGGCTAATTTTGAGTATATTTTTTAAAGTACATGTTAACGGCATTAAGAATCCCTTGAAATTCGAAAAAAACATTAAATGTTAGTTAAAGAATCTTTACATTTTTATAATGACAGATGTATTATTATTATTATTTTTTTTTGTGTGTTCTTAGGAATGTTTTAAACTCAAGTAAAAAATTAATTGGTTTAAAATGTTGTTTATTAATTGCTTTGAATCGGCGGATTAATTTTGAAGTGGATTGGAACATGATGATTTTTAGAATCTCAAATTTTTTATTTATCAAATTGAATATTTTGTACAGTATCATTTTTATACATTTGTAGCTTTTTTTATTTTATATGTTTAAAATTGAAATACCAACTTCCTAATTAAATGTTAATTGTTTGATATTATTTTTTATAATTTAAGGAATTTTTGGTTTCGCTGTGATATTTGCTTTATAGTTATTGGATTGTATTGACGTTTATTTAACTTTTACATAATTAATTATTATAAATATTTAATATTATTGCAATTCAATTTAAATTACTCAAATTGTTTACCGTTTCTTACTACACAAACATTTGGCGCCAAATATAACTTTTTAAAATCCTGCTCGGTCAACAGTTTATTTATTAGGGTTTTGTTCATTTCCCAATGAGATTGGCGAATTGAGGTAACTCGTATTAAACCACCTCAACCTTCTAAATTACTCAAATTATATCCTTACATTAAGGTTCAATATCGATTTCAGGTTAGTCATTGCTTCGATTACAACAAATTTACAGGTATGAGTCTCGATTCCACGAATCGCACAATTATCTACAACTATATGCTTCGCAAAATTAAATTTTACTGATTAGAGGGATTATTGAGCGATTGTGTTTCTGGATCTGTTCAGAAGGAATCCGCCATTCAGATTGAACAATATGACTGTCATTTCCGGCCAAATAGGTAGCACTCAGGTTATTGACGCTTCAATTGAAGATGTTAGAAATAAGAAGGTAAAGTAAATCCAATTTTAAGCTATATCTTCTGCAATTTTGATAATCGTCTGCATAAAACCCTAAAATGTGATATGACAGCAGACTTTCCTCAATTAAATCAAAGTTAAGTCCTTTAACTAATACTGCTTTGGATAATACAATATTAAGACTACTCCCATTGGTATTTTATGGGGTTGGGTCACCCAATAAAATATTAGTAAAAAGAGATAGAGGGTCACCAAAAGAGGTGACCTAGGTTGGTGGGGGAGACCAAGGTCACATGAGGGTCACCAATTATTTTATTGTTTCTTTTTGTTTTTTATGTGAGGTGGAATTTTATGATTGGTTGCTTTGATTTTAATAAGTAATAAAAATTTAGGTTGGGTTGGGTTGGGTTGTTAATGTGTGTAAAAAATAAGGTTGGGTTGTGTTGTGTAAGTGGAAGAGAGAGATATTATTTTTTAATAAAAATTTAGGTTGGGTTGCATTGTTAATGTGTGTAAAAAACAACAGATTTTGATCTTTTGTGAAAGATAAAACCCTTGCTGTATGTGAGAGCTTTAAATGTGTGTGTGTGTGTGTGTGTTTTGCAGAACAACATGGCCTCAACAATGGATTCTGTTATTAGTCTTGTGAGAGAAGTGGAATGTGAAGAGAAATCTGCAGAAGAAGCAAAATTGGAAGCTGCTTACAGTACATATGATGTACTTATAAAGGTGGATCAACTTCAACGTAAGCAGAAAGATGTAAAGAACACAAATGAAATGGTACTTTTTAACCTACAAACATTTAAATAACCCGAATTTGTAGAATTTGGCGTCAGATTTACGTGTGATTTTAATTTTATTTTTGGTTTTTTGCAGCTTGCTAGAGAAGCTAATGTACAGAAAGAACTTTTAGCTTCTAAAATTGAGGTACTTGAGCTTCGTGTGGGAAGTTTAATGGAAAAAGGAGATAGATCTCTTGAACTCCTTGATGAGGTATTATTTTCGTTTATAATTGTTGATCAAAACTTGCATTATCATTTATGTTTGTTATATTAGATGCATAATGCTCTAAAGAAGAGATTAAGTTCAGCTTTAATGGAAAAGGAATTAGCAAAGAAAAGAAAGCAAGAAAATGAAACATTTGCTCGAATAACAGTTACACACGAAGAACTCCAGCTGGCAAAAGTGGAAGAAGAATCTAAGAGATTGAAACGAGAAGCTGTAGAGATTTCCAAGGTAGTAATATTACAAATACGGGGGTGTTTGGGATTGTGTTTTGAAGTCTTATAGTGTTTGGTTACAGTTGCAGGAATTCCTCATCGATCGTGACAATGTAATCCAAATGTTACAGTAAGTTTTAACATCATTTTAATCTTAAAATATCTTGTTTTACATAACAATATGTGATGTTTGCAGTGAAGAAATATCTGATAAATGCCAGAATGTGAAACTACTAAAAGCTGAGCTGGACAAGGTGGTCCCGCCAGGTGGAATCATGTCTTCCAACCAATCTTTAACATCTTTCAAACCATCTGACTCTAATTTGTTTGTTAGAAAGAGCTTAGTCAATGATTCTGTTGATAAACATGTTGAAACTGCCAATAATAAACAGATAAAAAGTGGAGAATTAAGTCAACTGGTCAACGAGAAGGTTATTTCTGACATTAAAAACTCTGATTTTGGAGAAAATTCAAGAGATGTGAACAAACTGCATGGAAATGAAATGTTTGGCAGAAATATTAAAAAGGTGAAGATAAGAGGCAAACTAAATGGAAATAAAATGTTTGCTAAAATTACCAAGAAAGTGAAGATAAAAGGCATGAAAAAGTGTGCTAAAAATATCATGAAAGTGAAGATAAAAGGCATACAACATGGAATTCAAATGGTTGCTAAAACTAAAAGTGTCGGGAAAACTAAGATAAAGGGCAGATATCATGGAAATCTAATGGTTGCTAAAAATATCAAGAAAGTGAAGATAAAAAAACAAACTTTGTGGAAATCAAATGTCCGCAAAACGTATCAATAAAGTGGAATATTTATGGTAATCATTTCATCCCCCTGAATTCTTGAACCCTTTTTTGAGATTTTCTCTGTTTTTGAGTTAAGAATTATCGGTTGATTTCAGTGAATAAATGCTTAATCTGTTATTCAAAACATGTTGGGTCGGGTCACCCCTGTTTTCAAAAAAGGGCTGGATAAATGACATGCATATTCCAACAAAAATATGGTATATATGTTCACATTAATGATGAAACAAGCATGTTGTGGACATATAACCCGCATAAAATCGACAGTTACATAATCATATGTTACAGATTTTTAGGTACGAAATAAAGAATTTGTCACGCCCTTTTTGTCTTGTATAATTAATTGAGAATTAGGTACTTTTGCCCACCCTTTGTATGGTCATGGCTGTTTTTAGATTTCTACTCACAAATGCATGTCAATATGTATTGACTAAAAAGATAGACACTTGATTTAAAAAATATCACTGTTCAACTCAAAAATACAAATTTTGGAAGAAAACAATCTTTCATAAAAAGTTAATACTAAAACTCACATCATCTCAAAGAAACCCTAAAATAGGCCTGGATATTTCGAATGGGCCTAAAAACACAAACAGGCTGATAATTTAGTTTTCATTTAGTTGGCCGCATTATACATGATTAAAACAGGAGACACCATGAGCAAAACACGAACACTACAAGAAAATTTTCGTTTAGTAACACATGGAATAAGTGTCACTAAAATTGAAAAACACAGTTACAAAGTGTCCAAATGTGTTTTCCAAACATAAAAAACTAAGTGTCCTGCAAGTAAGACATATAGTGACACATAACGAGCGTGGTAATAGATTTTTGACTTAGTTATAGCATATTTATTTCAATAAAGTGTCTGTAAAACCCAAACTAATAACTCTTGTCACTAAAATTCAGCTAAAGTGACACTTCTCATTGTGTCACTAAACAAGACTTACTCACTGTAGTATAATTGCAAGGAGCTTCAAAACCGAATTGTGTCAGTAAATCAAGACTCTGAAGTAGTTTTGAAGCTTAATTTCTCATTAAATATAAAACACTTTACAAACATTTCTTTATATTTACATACAAAGATCGTAAACATCTCAAAGTTACACCTTCCTAGAGCTAATTGATGTAATTTGAACCACCTTCATACTACTTGTTAATCATGTGAGCAAATAAGAAACTTGGTACACCTCCAAATGATATAAAGTCGCGCCTTTTGCTCCCGAATTTGCCTTGAAGTACATCTCATGAGTGACCGTTGTTTTAATGTCTTGAAAATCGATGAATTTGTTGATGCCATGATCAAGAAGTTGATATAAGAGAGCTACCTTGATGAAAGCTTAAAAAGAGTAGATATATAAACATGTACTTACATGTCTGTATATATAGGCCAACTTAAAGCAACTTGGAAATCGACATATTCATAGAAAGTTACAACTTTTTCTACAAAAGGTACATGATTTATTAGTGCTATTGTCCTAATTTTAGTCATTTTTGCCTTGGAAATATGATATTTGTTAGTATGTGGTATATTTGGCTATTTGCATACCCCCCAAGCCCCTTTAAGTCTTCTGTTTCTGGGGTCCATAGGATGAGGATAAAACTAGTGGCTTGTGACCTTGTCTCCTTGGACCAATGGCAAAAAAAAAATAAAAAAAAAATAATGACATGTCATCAAGCTTGTATCTTATTGGTCCAAATGGGCCATCAAATGTCTTCATAAGAGCTGTGCCAACGGCACGTCGGGGGGGACGCGTCGGGGGCGTCGAGCCACGACGGCGTTGGCACCGAGCCGTCGTGGTGGGTTCGTCGACCAGAGGACGGACGGGGGAAGGCGTCGAGGGGAAGAAGAGAAGAAAGGGGGGAGAGAGAGGAAAGGGGAAGAGAGAGGGGGTGCTTCTAGGACTTGTACATTGTGCTGTAAAATTTGTACATATTATGTTTTTTTTATAAAAAATAGTTTTTTTCTGTTTTTTTTTTTAATTTAATTTTTTTTATATATATTTGTTTTAATAATTATTTATTTTATAATTATTTAATTTAAATTAAAAATGATGATGTGGAAAGGATGGGTTTAGTGATGGGTTAGTGATGGGTAGGGTTGGCACGACCGTGTCGGTAGCGTGTCAGTAAGGATGTGATGACGTGGCGCTAGTGATGGGTTTAGTGATGGGTAAGGGTTGGGAGAGGATGGGTTTAGTGATGGGTTAAATTACTTGTTAAGATGAACTTAAACAATTAAATATGCATGCATGTTTCATTTGCACATGGTGTGTCAGCATGAATGATTGGTCAAACGACCAAAATGGTTTCTTATTCATAATTAATGCAATATGGAAGCCATACACTTGAGGAAAGCGTGTAACCTAAGGGGCGTTTGGTTCGTTAGAATTCCCTAGAATTAGTGAGAATTAGAATCTAATTCCAGAGATTTCTGTGTTTGGTTCACCATTTTCTGGATGGAATTGGAATCCATGACACCAAAACTTTCCTTCAGTTGAGGGAATTCAGATTCCTTCCCACACCCTAAGGAATTCAGATTCCTTCCAACTACCAGACCTCTCATTTACCTGATCGGGTGTTAATTGGATTTCCGATTTATAGGGTCGGGTTATAACAGAACCCGAATAACTCAACCAACCCGATTCAATTCGGGTTAATCGGGTATCTTATTTGGGTTTCAGGTGTATTGTTCGGGTTACCTGATTGTGTGATTTGATCGAAATTCTGATTTTACAGAGGATCAAAACGGAGATCTTTCAGACAGTTGAAAAACGGTCTCTGCGGTCGAGTTATATTTATATCATTCGGTCCGGTTGACGGGAGAAAAAAAATCGAATTTTTTTAACTTGAAACACGAACCATATTCGGTTATCGGGTATCATTTTTTGGTGTGAGCATTTGGATCGAAAAAACCGAACCGAACCGACCGACCGAAACCGAACCCGATAACATGTTATCGGTTTGGTTTCGGTTTTGAATATTCATCGTTTTCGGTTTCGGTTCGGTCTTCGGAAAAGGATGAACATTTGGCCTAAAAAATCCAAACCGAAACCGAACCAAAACCAATAACATGTTATCGGTTCGGTTTTGAAAAATCATTGTTTTCGTTTACGGTTCTATTGGTTCATTTTTTGGACCGAGCTCACCCCTAATAATTTTAATACATCAAAACCAAACCCGACCTAACTGACCCGAAACCCAAATAACTCGACCGAACAACACCCCTAGGTGGTTGTGGAGTGATGGAACTACATTTAAATTCCAATTCCTAATGACACAAACCAAACACAAAAGGCAAGGAATTGGATTCATATTCAAATTCCTTCGGATTCCAATTCCATTGGAAAACATTCCGCGAACCAAACGCCCCTAAGAGAAGGGGGTGTAGTGGCAAGGGATCCCCTCCGTCGGATGCCACGCGGACTCGCCGGCTCCGCCACTGCACCGCCCGCTACGCGAGCGAGCGGGTGCGCCGGACGACCGACGTAGGCAGTGACCCAATCCCAAGCCGCCACGTGTCACTAGCCGTTGGGCAACGGCTATTTTTGAAAAAATTAATTTTTTTTTATTTTTTTTAAATAAACCTTTAACCCTTATAAATACCAACCCTTTTATACAATATTTCCACACAACATTTCTCACCATTTCTCAAACTAAACCCTTTCACACAATATTTTCTACACAATCTTTGATCAAGATGCGTCGAAATTTGATGGATCACGGAAGTTATTCGTCCGATGTCGACGATGAGACGGATATTTTTTTTATGACTCAAGCGCATCAATACATGCAACGCCAACAAGCTCAACCAACCCGGAGTCGCGTGCCAGTCTATCGAGATCGTGAAGCTGCCGAGCAACGTTTATTGGACGACTACTTTGGTGATAATCCAAAGTACCCTGAGACGGTTTTCCGGCGTCGATTTCGTATGAACAGGCGATTATTCTTAGAAATAGTCGAAGGTATTTCTAACTATACTGTTGAACCTCTTCCCAAGCATTTTGAATTTTTTAAAGTACGACCGGATGCCACTGGTCTAATGGGTTTTAGTGTTATAATGAAATGCACGTCTGCCATTCGCCAATTAGCGTATGGCATAATACCTGATTCACTTGATGAATATTTACAAATTGGTGAACATTGTGCACGTGATTGTCTAAATCATTTTACCAAGTGTATTATCGACTTATATACCGCTGAGTATTTAAGGAAACCCGACATCCATGACGTTCAAAACCTATATACAAAACACGAGAACGCTCATGGCTTTCCTGGAATGCTTGGTAGTATAGATTGTATGCATTGGGAGTGGACCAACTGTCCAAAAGCATGGCACGGCCAATATGGTAGGGGTGATAAAAAATACCCAACTATAATACTAGAGGTTGTCGCCTCTCAAGATTTGTGGATTTGGCACGCATTTTTTGGGGTTGCGGGTGCCAATAACGACCTCACTGTGTTAAATAACTCACCCTTGTTTGATAACCTTCTTGACGATATTGCTCCTTCGGTCCCTTTTGTTGTAAATGGAGTGACTTATCCGAACGGGTATTACCTAGCTGATGGTATTTACCCACAATGGGCAAGCTTTGTCAAATCATTTACTGTTGCGCGAGACGAAAAACGTGCTTACTTCAAACGAAGACAAGAAAGTGCAAGAAAATACGTAGAACGTGCATTTGGTGTCTTACAGGGCGTTGGGGGATTATTCGACAACCGGCTCGTTCGTGGAGTGTCAACAAGCTACGTAGAACCATGTACGCATGCATCATATTGCATAACATGATTGTAAAAGATCAAAACTTTGCCATAAGCGATATGAACGAGTTGTATGTTACTCCACAACTTAATTTAGAACGTAATTGGGTCGAGAGAGCCGAAATACAACGACTGAGATCAAGGGAATTACGTGATAAACGTACACACGAATCGCTCCAACGAAATATTATGGACCATATTTGGCAACGATATCAAGAAAATCGTGTGTAATTTTCGGGAATTTTTTTTAAAAAAATTCGCCAAATTTTTTTTTCGGTTTTTTTTTTAATTCGGTATTTGTATTTTTTAATTTGTAGTTTGTATTTGTTGTTTTAATGACATTTTAAGTTGTTTGAAAAAAGGAAAAATTAAAAAAAAAAGGAGGTGGGGCCCAAATGGCTTAAGTGATGGTAGAGAAGGTATTTGGGAGTTTTGAATGTGAAATGTGAAATGGTGATGTGGCGCATAGGTGGCGAAGTGGCTTAAGTCACCACACCTAATGCTCTAAGAACATCTATGAAACATCTATGAAACTTATTTCGTTATGAAATTTTTTATTTAGGCCATTAAAGTTTCATAATGTTTCATTGTGAAATTTTCACTAGTAGTTACATTGAGCGACTTAAATCATCACTAGATATTAACCTTTTAGCGACGATGAAAGTCGTCGCTAAAAGGGTAAAAGTCTACCCAAAAATATCGTCGCCGAATCTGAAAAATAAAAAATTTAACTTATTAAATTGGTATTTATATTCTGCGACGACATGTCATCGCTAATTTTGTTTTGTTTTCTCCTAATTTTTATGAATTTCAATTTTTTCAGAGTAAAAATTTATAAATTCCACAAATCACATAGTATTTCTATGAAACTTAAATATTGCTAGTATTATGTAGCAGAAACACGCTATAACTAATAAACCCCAATTTAAATATATGTACACATGTAATTTTACAAATTAGAGGTTTTTGCATTCACTTGCATGAAAACAATAACTCTAAAACTAACATCTAGTTATGCTATATCTTGTCAATAATACATGAATGTACATATTCGCCCATACATGCATCAATTTGTTGTTTGTTTCATACTGTTCTCTAGGTATATGATTATGTGTCTCAGAGTTGTTGAAGTTGAGAGTCTTGGTTATGAATCAGACAATTTGTAAATTAGGCACAATCACAAATTGACCTATCCCCAACCATGTCTTCAATGGAACTTATATATAAAAATTAGGTAGCTATAATTAGTAAATTATTTCAAAACATCATTTTTATTATTTCAAAACATGATTTTATACCAATGTTATAAATTAACATAACCTTTTGTGTATTAGTTGTGTTTTAGGGCACGGAATTTAACGTTATCGTCACCTTTTTCTTGTGATTTGATTGTGTCTGGTTTGACATGAACTCGAAAGTGGTCCCTCGTGTGTTGGTTCGTTTCAAGACTCATGTGTCGGGTTTACATGATCACCATGGGGTTCAAATCCACATGCCAAACCTTTGTCTTGGTGTTGTTGGTGAAGTATAGCCATAGAAATGTCATCATAACCTTATCTCCAATTTTTTTATTAGAAAATGACAAGTTTTGGCCAACAAGATTCTTTGACTTTTTGGTTTTTTTGTTGCAATTATGCATGTAGATGATTGATATGATACAGTTACATACGCTTTCGACTCGTTTTTGTGGTAGGGAAACGAACTGATTACAAGGTAGTCATGAGTTGGATTTTCGCTTGAAGCAACTCGCTTTAAAACTCGATAAAATGTGCCTAGCTCGAGTCCAGTTTGAGGTCGAATAACTCGATGAAAATTAGACTAATCAAACATAAGGATACGATCAAACTTTGATAAATCTCGATTAGGTTTCTAAGTTATTACAACAGATTAAACATCTTTTGATCTACTTGATTCTTTATTTACTATGAGTATAATCCATTATTTTAAATGTCAGTTATTGGTAGTAGCAACGTTGGACCCGAACCCAATTCCCAACAAGACAAATAAAGGCTGGGCAAAATGAAGAATTATCGGCCCAAGAGATGCACAAAGGCCTGCCTGCATGAACTCGGACTAAGAATATCCGGCCCAACTTCAAACATGCAAAAAGTTGGCCTAATCTTCTAATCCGATATAATTATCCCCTATGGACCAATTGGTGATCCTGAAATAGAGATGCAAACGGGTACGGGTAATAGCGGGTACTGCAAAACCCGTACCCGTATCCGACCCGCTATTTTTATACCCGTACCCGCCCCGTACTCGGTCAAATACCCTTCGGGTTCGGGTAGAAAAATACCCGCCGGGTACGGGTACCCGTTCAATAAAAAAATTAAACAAAATAGGTAAAACATTTAAAACTCTTAGTTCGTTCAGGCTTATTCCGTTCAATACGTAATGGATTAACGGGAGACGAGCCAAATTTTAACCATTATTAAATTGGACTAATGAGAGATTAAGTGTTGGGTTAAGTTTGAGTAATGACTCGTGGGCTAAACATGTACTAAAAAATTAACACATTAATATATATATTCGGGTCGGGTATAAACGGTGCGGGTATTATAAAACCCGTACCCGACCCGCTCTCGGATATGAAATTTAAACCCATCCCCGACCCATTACCCGTTTAGACGGGTAATACCCGCCCCGTAAGACTCGGGTACTCGCGGGTACCCAAACCCGCGGGTTAAATTTGCATCCCTATCCTGAAACGCTTGTATATTCAATAACAAAAGGCCCAAGAGAGACATCATAGCAAAACAAATAATTAACTTTTTTTTAAGGATATCTAATCGGTCAAATGGACAAACCATCAAATGTCATTCATATTTTGTTCAAAGGCTTTCACAATTCACATATCAGGTTAGCAATAAAATATTTTAATCTCTTTTATAACATTATATGATTTGTAGATCACTAGAGTTAATTGCTAATGTATGTGTGACACTTTATGATTTTAATCTTGATTTTGTGACAAAAAAAAACGACAATTTTAATGATAACTTTTGTTGATAAAAAATAAAATTCGTACACGGTTTTCGTCTTTGAAAATTTGAGATATAATTAAAAAATAAATAATTTGTCAATTATGTGTTTATTTAACCGTGTGAGGAGCGCGTTGCATAACGTCCCGGTGACCTTGCTTAATGGGCCTACTCTCACTCTCGAACTTTCTTTTCGTTTGGTCGAATGGTTTTGTATTGTTGCCAAAAGTTAAAATCTAAAAAAGAATGATAATTGTTTGGTCACTAAAAAACAGATTATGAAAAGTATCATTACAACTGCAAGTATATAATAAAATTTTATTGTCGTTATTCTTATTGGATAGTGAGTGAACTCATGTAAAGACAGCAATCAGTTAATCAAATCTAGTAACTACTAAACGTCCACTTGATATTATCTGGATTAGTTAAATGGAATATTATATTTTAACCATCTTCATATTCATCTTCCTATCTACTTCTAAACTTAACATATAAAATTCAGTAATTCTTTTACCTCATATCATCCATTATTTTAACACTTGTCTTAGTCATATGGGTAGGAAGATGAGTAGTAACAAATAGTACGAAACAATACCACTTCTCTACTCAAATACACAAATGTGACAATTTCATTTGTTAGTTTAAAAATAATATCTATTAAGATTATACACGACATGTTTTATGTAAAATATTTTTAACATCTTTTTTTCTTAACACAAAGGTATTTTGCTGACAAGATATGAAATCATGATTTCAAAAGTTAAACCTAGTATAAATCCAAATTCAAAAAAGATTCCACTTTAAAATATTTTCAAAATAGACCGTGTCATCGTGCGACTCCACTTTACATTTAATTAATCTTATTAGGTCACACAAAAAATGATCTAGTCGTATATCAATCGCACAAAAAATTGTCTGCCACACATTCTAGAGTCGCACAAGTAAACATCAAGTCTTATAGTCTATTTTAAGAAGATTTGAGTTGATAAGTTATTTTTGGAAATATATGTGTGTTTTCTTTTTTTTCTTTCTATCTTGGTGATTATCTCAAAGAGTCATGCTTAATATCTCTTAGCTGGAAACTCAACTGACATTAGATATATAAGAATATTTAAGTCTGAGTTTTGTTATGAACAAAATAGTGTAACTTTAGTAGAATGTATATGCTTTATGTTTTAGTATAAAAAAATTAAGAGTATATTACATGGATCAGGTTTATAGTATATTTCACCAATGGTCCTTTAGTTTTAAAAATTACACCAATGGTCCTTATTTTTTAAAGGTTTTCACCGATGATCATTTACCAGAATGTCCGTTTATTTTCCAAGTTAACTAACATCACATGTGATGCACTTGGGTGTATTTTGGTATATTTTTGAAACTAAAGGACCATTGGTGAAATTTGCTATAAACCTAAAGGACCATCCGTGTAATTTAAATGAGAAGGGGAAAGACAAATTGACCAAAATATCCCCAAAGTGCATCACATGTGATGTTAGTTAACTTGAAAAATAAACTGACATTTTGGTAAAGGACCATCGGTGAAAAACCTTTCAAAAATAAGGATAATCGGTGTAATTTTTGAAACTAAAGGACCATTGGTGAAATTTGCTATAAACCTAAAGGACTATTCATGTAATTAACTCAAAAATTAATTGAAAAATATGAAGGTGAGTACTTTTATGTTTATTGCAAACAGAGATGTGTATTAATGAAACAGCATGTGTTATATTAATGAGCAGCATGTCTGAGGATTTGGAGGTATGGTCTCAATCTCGGTCAAATATACATACAATATTGTGAAATTAAGTATGATAAATATGATATATTTTAAGTTCAATATGAATATATATGAAATCCACCTTTAAATAAAATACAATAATTCATTTCAAATGAACTTAGGTATTCAGCCGACATTTTGATTAAAAAAATCCCGACTAGTTTCTGCATTTTGCCAATCTAATTCTATAAACCGTTTTTCTTGTTCATCAATTAATAATTACTAATTAGTTTTAAAAATGTTTCATTTTAATTAAAAAAAATACAATTATTAGAATCGGACTTGGTGTGTTCCCTATAGATTGCCGCAGGAGTTGGCCATGCCAACTACGTACAAAGTTGACCTCCTTAAAGAAAGCAACACCATTTTACCGCACAATGCGACATGTGGGAACATATTGCAATCCACTAAAATAAATCATTATCAAGTGGAACAAATATATTAAAAAATATACGAAAGTTACATAAACAAAACAAAAAAACCAAGGAGAATATGTATTAAAAACTTGCTTATGCTTATGAGTTTTATTCAATGTATATATCCAATGAGCATGTGATTGTGTTTCGTTTTTGCAACAATACACATCATATTTATATATAAAAAATATATTATTTACGTACTTTACATTTCCACGGATAAATATTATTGAAGTAATTTCTAGATTAATAGTAAAAGATAAACTATCTATATTCCTCAACTGACAAATTCGATAAAACAATTTAACATCTAAAAGTTGATATGATCAAAATAAACTTCTTAACGTACATCATGTAGGAAAACTAAACAAAACATTATTTTCTGTAATTTAAAAGGGTTTGTGATTTTTTATTACGAAATAATATTTGGGGTTTGTGCATTTGCTTATAATTTAAAATCGAGTAATGATATTAATTAGTCTTACTATTTAGTCATACCCATAGTCCAAACACTTGATAAGATGACATGTGTACTTCACTAAATTTCTAAACATGTCTTCATCTAATGAGTAGGACTATGAGTAGGATCAAATGATAGAACTAAATACAAATACTCTTTAAAATCAATTGATTTTGCACGTCATGTGAGATTCAATGCATGAAAACGTACACCATGTTGAAGAATTATTGTTTCGTGCTACAAATAATAAAGGGTAAATTACGGTTTTTGTCCTGACCTATGGCCGATTCGGGGTTTTGTCCCTAATGTTTTTTTGTCGGTTTTTTTGTCCCTTAAGTTTTTCAAATTCTGGAAATTTGTCCTTCCATCCAAAATCTTCCGTTAAGTGACTAAAAATGCAAAAACATTAAGGGTATTTTCGTCCAAAATCACCCGTCATTCTCTTTCTTTCTCCGGCGAGATTAACAACTGTAGATCCATTCAAACCCTAATTCCCTTCGACTCCTTCAAGATTCTTGGAGCAATTTGACCCCAAAATCCCATTCCAATGTTTTTTCTTTTATTTGATTTGATCCCAATACTCACAAAAACCCAGATGTTTGTTCCTAATTTCGATTTTTTTCTCTTGCTTTAGGTTAATGTAGGCATGAAATCCTCATACTTGATCTTGGCCGCCGCCTCCACCAACACCTGCAACCCCATCTCCGCCGCCGCCTCCACCTGCAACCCCATCTCCGCCGCCTCCTCCACCTGCAACCCCATCTCCGCCGCCTCCTCCACCTGCAACCCCATCTCCGCCGCCACCTCCACTCCCGCGACCGCCACCTACACTCCCACCACCGCCACCTCCTCCGAGATCTCATCCGCCGCCACACCGTACACCATCAAAATCACAACACATGAAACACCACCGTCCCCGCCGCCGCCACCGGAAAATCTCAACATTGGAAAGAAACTCGGGTTTACATTCGAAGCAACTCAAGTTGGGTTTTAAGCTAGATAATGGGAGAAACGATCTGGAAATTGTTGATTTAGTATTTAGGGTTCATCAATTTGGGGATTAGGGTTCATTGAAGGAAGAAGAAGGATAAAATATGGGTAATTTTGTAAAATGGACAAAAAAACCATCAGTTAACGGCCAAAATTAGACGGAAGGACAAATTTCCAGAATTTGAAAAACATACGGGACAAAAAAAAACCAACAAAAAAACATTAGGGACAAAAACCCCGAATCGGCCATAGGTCAGGGACAAAAACTGTAATTTACCTAATAATAAATTAGAATTTAGCCCACTATTTTATCATTAAAAATATTATACAAGTTTTGTATAAATTAACGTATGTAAATATAATAATCAATCAATATATATAATCTTTACCAAATTATCAATGGTTTAAATGTCAAATAATATGTGAGTAATTGCATTAAAAACAAAAAAAATTATCAACCACATCATAAACGTGTGAGTTATATCACTTTCAATTGATTATTACATTAATTAACAAACTAAATTTTGTGTCATCAAAATCTGACATGCTAACTATTTAACAGTGCGACAATTCATGTTTTATATAAGTTTTTTTTTTTTTTTTTTTTGAACAGCAAAACAAAGGGACGACGGAAACGAGCTTCGGCATTGTCATCACCCGCGCCGACGACCCCGAAAATTATATAAAAACTATCACGAAAATTACAAGACAATAAGGGTTTTCTCAACCATCACCTATGCCTAGATAATACAACAAGGCCACCAAATACTCCCACCCAAACATTTACACAAAATTTACATATATGATAACTAAAATCTAAACAAACTCCCAAACCAAATAGATGTTCAAATCCTTCAGATCGATGTCGGGTTGTATATAAGTTGGTAGTTTAACAGGTTCGTACTCAGTGACGAATTCAGAACCGAAGTTAACCAAGACTTTCACAAAACTTTGAGCGGAGACCATATACAAATTTTCTACTAATTTTCTTTTATCAAAAAATTTTCCACATGAAAGTGACCCACCAAGTGGGGGCCATGCACCCCCTTGGTTGGTAATGGATCCGTCAGTGTTCGTACTCGATTTAAACCCTGCTTAGTTAGATAATTACGCCGAAAAGTTAGTTTTCCTAATAATCAAAACACATTCATTAGACATATCGATCGACTCCATTTTACGGCTATAACTAGTTTTCACTGATATTATAAAATTAAATCAACAACTAATATAATCAGTAACTATATGACATCTGTATAAAATACACTTGTTGATTGGAAGCTCCGTGAGTTTGTGGTTATTTCTGATCTTTTAGGTCAAATATAACGATTTTTTGAAATTTTAGTTATTTGGTTTGGTTACTTTATCTGTTTTAGTATATATCTAGAGCTAGTTTTCGTATTTATGACATATCATAAACATAGTTAATTAATTTACAATATGTTAGCTTGAGGTGAATGTGGTAATTCTGTCAAATTTCTATGTATTATATAGGGCAAATTGCATATAATAACAACATATTATTAAGTGATTCTTAATTCTAGCAACCAACTATTAAAATTTTCAAAAATAGTAACGAACTTTTAATTTTTTGCAATTTGGAAAACATTTTACCCGGAATGACGTTGGTCAGTATTTTATAGAAGCGGAAGAAGGGCTCAGCATGGAGGAAAAGTATAAGAGTTATCGCTCAACTCAGTTTAGGACTAACTGGAATAAGATTAGAAAAATTAAATAACCAGCTACGTCACTAGAAAATATCGTTTACCGTTATTTCGGGTAAAATGTTTCCTAAATTGAAATAATTTAAAAGTTCGTTGCTATTTTTGAAAATTTTGATAGTTCATTGCTAGAATTAGGAATCACTTGATAGTATGTTGCTATTTTATGCGATTTACCTTATTATATATGTTTGTGATTATAATATTTTATTGGTGTAATTTTTTTTACCAAACGATCACACTTTTAGAATGAGCAAGCACAAGCCGCATTTGATATTGCTATCAGTTACACATTAATTTATTTTTGTTAACATTTTCGTTAAGTATTTATAACACAAGGGGATATATTAAAGTTATCTAGTATTAATATCAAAAAAATCAAATTTTAATCTTGATTTCACATATATATATATATATATTTTTAAAATAAAAAGATAATTGTATATATATTATTAATTACTACGTATACAGAAAATATACTTTCAATTAAAAAAATTACAATAAAATTAAAACTGATCACAAGAATTAATATTTAAAATTAAATGTTATAATGGGTCGACAAATAGAATAAAAAATAAAAAAATCGATTGCCAAACCGACCATTATAGAACCAACAAATATGTGATTTATAGACAGATAAGAAGTTGAAAAATCTATTTCTATTTTCCATTTCTATGTAATAACTACGCAACGGTTAAACTAACATCATTCGCTGGTGGCACACTCGTCGTTATATTTCGCGCCGGTGGCTGCTGCCCTTCCTCCGCCGTACGCAGTCTTTCACTCCGACCACCAATCAAATCAACTGAAACTACTCTGTTTTATTGAATTCATCCTGCTGTTTTATTGCGCAAAAAAGGTAATTTATACTCTTGATCTTTTTTCTATCAATAATTTGATTATTCGGAAACCCAAAATCTTACTTACGGTACCAATTAACACTGAATTTTAATTCGATTTGAGTTTTTTTATCAATGTAACACATGCTTTTAGGGTTTTTTAGGATTATTATTAAACTTTGCTTTTGAGGTTTTCTCGTGATTTGATTGGTGGGTTTGGTGTCATTTTTTGAGTTTATGGAGTTGATTTCTATCTTGTCTCTTAATTGCTATGATTAATTTATTCATTTAATCCAATTGATGGGTGAATATGGTTTTTAAAGATATTATAATATTGGGACTCTTCGTTTCTGGTATTGGTTAGTGTTTGCAATCCACTTTCTGGGCATAGTTTGATACTGTAGGATTATTAAAATACCAATAAAAACTGGAACTTTTTAGAATCTTGTTCTAAAAATAAATAAAAATTGGATCTTTTTCAAGTTTTGAGCATTTGTTCTTCAAAGCAAGATGAATATGAGTCTTTTGATACATGGGTATGCTTTTATCCTATGTAATTGTCAAGTTGTTCTTCATTTTACATGTTTCTTGATTGATGAATATATTATTAAAGAAAATATACTATCAGGTAGAGGTATGACTGTCTACATCTCACCTCCCAGATACCCTGCCTTTGACAGGATTGGGTATCGTTGCTGTTGATTTAGACAGTTAAAGTGATTTCAAGAATCAAGAATATGATATCTTCTTCCTTAATGTTTGTGGTCCAAAATATAATTGATTATGCTTTAATTTTCAAAAAGCTATCTGACTTTTCCGGCCATGTGCTTACTTTTATATTTCAAGAAACAAGAATATGGTTAGCTTGCAGTAACTGCCCAACTATTTTGGGAAATTCTGAAAAAATAAAGATGCAGAAAAACAATTGTTTGTTCACATTTTAGCAAATATATTAATCAACAGATTAAATTGCAGGTGACATTTGATCTTCAAGAAACAAAAAATGGCTACACTTTCAGATATAACTGTTTCTGCAGCCATAAACAGTTTATCTGCATTACTATTTCTTATTGCATTTGCTATTTTTCGTCTCCAACCGATGAACGATCGGGTTTATTTTCCAAAATGGTATTTAAAAGGCATTCGTGAAAACCCGAGTACTTCTGGCCCACTTGTAAAGCATTTTTTCAATTTAGATTTAAGAATGTATTTAAGATTCTTGAATTGGATACCTGCTGCCCTAAAAATGCCCGAACCCGAACTTATAGAGCATGCGGGCCTTGATTCTGCTGTATATATCCGAATCTATCTTCTCGGGTTAGTAATTTTCTTGGCCCGTTTTCACTTTTCCACCTGTTTAGCTAGAAGGATTGTTTATATTTAGAGTAATTTTACATAAATAGTCCTTGTGGTTTACATAAAATTACGAAAATCATTCCTCCATTTTTTTACTACACGGATGGTCCCTTACATAAGGTTAACTGATGCTGTTAGCTTTGTACGAATGACAATTTTACCCTTTTAATAAATTATATTTTTGGTAATTTAAAACTTAAAAAAACAATATTTTTTAGGGATCATTAATGTAATTGATTAAAAGGGTAAAATGATGCTGTTAGGTTAAGGTTAACTGATGCTGTTAGCTTTCTACAAATGACAATTTTACCCTTTTAATAAATTGCATCTTGGGTCCCTAAATATCTTTAATCAATGCAAAACTAAAAACAATATTTTTTAGGGATCATAAAAATAATTTACTAAAAAGGTAAAATGGTCATTTTTTACAAAGATAACAACTACCAGTTAACTTTAACACAGTGATGGACCATCGGAGTGCAAAATTTTAAATATATTTATTCTTATATTTGTTAATATTTATTTATTATATGCAGGTTGAAAATATTTTTTCCTATATGTTTACTTGCGTTTGCTGTGCTGTTACCTGTTAATTATACTGGTGGAAATTTCAAGACGATGAGTGTTAGTATGAAAGATTTAACGTTTGGTGAGATTGATAAGTTTTCAATATCTAATGTCCCGCCTGCATCAGAAAGGTTTAAACTTTTTCAATACCCATTATTTATTTTTTGTATTTATTAAATTATACTCCCTCCGTCCCACAAAGAAGTTTACATTTCTCTTGGGCACAAGATTTTAAGTGATAGTTAGTGGTGGGGACACTGGTAATACTTTTGATTAAAATATAAGGTTGGATTTGAGAGAGAAAGATAGTTAGTGAATATTAATGGTGGGAAACTTAGTAATAATAATATTTTATTATGTGGGGCCCATCAAATGTAAACTTTTTTGTGGGACAAAAGTTTAGTGAGAAATGTAAACTTTTTTGTGGGACGGAGGGAGTAACATTTATTATTATTTATCAGGTTATTTGCACATATAATAATGGCATATATGTTCACAATCTGGACATGTTGTTGTCTTTACAAGGAACATAGACATGTAACCGATATGAGGTTACGTTTTCTTGCTTCTCAAAGTCGTCGACCCGATCAATTTACTGTAAGCTTTTATTTAATAAAATATAAAATAATGGTTTTTTTAATTAATATTTTTTTTAAATTATTTGTGTAGGTTCTTGTGAGAAATGTCCCACCGGATCCCGATGAATCTGTTAGTGAACATGTTGAACATTTCTTTCGTGTTAATCATCCTGATCAATATCTTGTACATAAGGTTATATAATTATTATCTTTATATAATTCTGATTTATTTATTAATCTAGTCACTGGACTTTGGAGTTGATTATTATTATTTTTTATATGATTTTGACCAAAAAACATGTAACATGCTGATGAAGTAGAATGGTTTTTTTTAATCAACTTTTTAAGAACAGAAAAAATATCAAAGTTTAAAAAAATGATTTTTGAGGTAACCAACTTCCAAATATTTTGATTTAAAGTAATTTGACGTGTAATTGTTCAATTGATGACGTGGCACTTGAAAACCGGTTATCTTAGGTGGTGTACAATGCAAATAAGCTTGCAACAATGGTTGAGCAGAAAAAGGACTTAAAAAACAGACTTATTTACTACACCAATAAGTTTGAGAGAAAACCGACTAAAAGACCAACTACAAAGGTACGTGGCTAGACATTATTATTTAATTTTTGTTTTAATTTTGTATATAGTTCTTGAATTTTATTATTTAATTTTATTTGTATAGTCAGGTTTTTGGGGTCTTTGGGGACAGAAAATCGATGCAATAGATTATTATACCGAAGAAATCGACAAGTTGAGCAAAGACGTAAGTGTGTATTATCAAATATTTATAAGTTTTATTTTATTGATTGTTAAGTATATTTTGATAGGCAATTAATTTAGTTTATTTTCCTATATTCAGGAATTTTGACCCTTTTATTATTAATATATCGATCTGGGTTGTGTTTTATTTCAAATGAGTCAACTTTAAAAAATAGGTAAAAGGGAACGGGCCAAATGGGTTGAACGGATCAAACTGGCTGAAATTCCCCTAAAGTTTATTTTTTTAATACAAAGATTTGCATTATTATTGTAATGGTATTGTTTTAGTAATCATAATTAATGCATCAATTTTTTATGCACATATTATCTTGCCACCTCTATATTTACCTAAAAACGGGTCGATTTATGTTATATATATATTATTATAACGAGTCAAAACTCATCCGAAGTGAATTTTCTTGAACCGAATCAAGAAAATACCCGTTTTCACCTTAACCTGTGTACCCGACCCACAAATTTGATCAGTTCCAACTGTTTTTACATAAAATATTTTTTTGTAAAATAGGAAATAGCAGAAAGAGAGAGAGTAATTGATGACCCGAATGCAGTGGTCCCCGCTGCATTTGTGTCATTCAGATCAAGATGGGGTGCAGCTGTTTGTGCCCAAACCCAACAAACAAAAAACCCGACCCGTTGGATCACAAATTGGGCCCCCGAACCACGAGATGTTTACTGGAACAATTTAGCCATACCTTTCTTGGAACTCAATATCAGAAAACTAATCATGGCTGGTGCATTTTTCGGGCTTACTTTCTGTTACATTTTCCCAATTGCATTTGTCCAAACTTTGGCCAACATCGAATCGATTGAAAAAGTTCTTCCTTTTTTGAAACCCCTTATCAATAGGTAAGTTAAAGATTCGCGGGTCGAAGTTTTTTTTCATAAAAATCGAATATTTTTTTGTGAATCTTGAAAATTTTAGTTGATCTTGCAGGGGGTCTGTTAAATCTTTTATCCAAGGGTTTCTTCCTGGGATCTTTTTGAAGCTTTTTCTTATAGTTCTTCCAATTATTTTAATGGAAATGTCTAAAATCGAGGGGTATGTTGCGATTTCGGCTTTGGAAGCAAGATCGGCTGCAAAATATCATCTTTTTTTGCTTGTGAATGTGTTTCTTGGAAGTATTGTTACAGGAACTGCTTTACAGCAACTTAAAGAGTTCTTGAATCAATCGCCATCTGAGTATGTGGTTCCAAGTTTCAGTTTTTATGGTTATTTTTGTAGTTGAGGTGGTAAAATGGGCGGGTTGGGTAATGGGTCAAAATGGGTTTGGGTCAAAACGGGTGATTTATAAGCGGGCCGGTCAGTTGGGTCGACCCACCAACTTCATTGAATTTTAACTAAATGATTAAATTTAACAAGAAAGTCTAAACGGGTTTGGGTCATAAACGGATGTGTTCTATTTGGGGCCCGTTTGGATTCTAACATTGTTTGACCCGTTTGGTGCAGGATGCCAAGAACCATTGGTGTATCAATCCCGATGAAAGCAACGTTTTTTATTACATATATTATGGTTGACGGTTGGGCTGGTGTTGCTGCAGAAATCTTTAGAATGGTTCCATTAATTATGTATCATTTGAAGAATGTTTTTTTGGTGAAAACTGAAAAAGATAGAGAAGAGGCTATGGACCCGGGTTCATTGCTTTGGCCCATAACCGAGCCCCGTTTACAGTTGTACTTTCTGCTTGGACTTGTGTACTCTACTGTCACGCCTATTCTTCTCCCGTTTATAATCGTTTTCTTTGCTTTTGGCTATCTTGTTTTTCGGCATCAGGTATTGTAATGGTGGCCCGTTTACTTATAAACGGGTCGATTTGGGTTATGGGGTATCTCTAACGGATCAAATGGGTTGAACGCGCCAAACGGGTTGAAAATTTTAATTTTTTATTTTTTTTATGGTGCCAGGTCATCAATGTGTACAACCAAAAGTACGAGAGTGCAGCATCTTTTTGGCCCGATGTTCATCGACGTCTTATTATTGGTTTAATGATTTCACAGATTACATTGTTAGGGTTGTTAAGCACAAAACAGGCTTCAAATTCAACAGCTTTTCTACTTGTACTCCCTATTTTAACCTTCTGTTTCCATAAATTTACCAAGAATCGGTTCAAATCTGCATTCCGAAGATTCCCGTTACAGGTTAGAAATATTTTAACGGGTCAAAAGCTAACGAAAACTGAAAATTAATAAAAATTAACAGAATAAAATACAAACTTGTGGTTTTCTGATTTTGATAAGTATAAGAGTAAATTATAGAAATGATCCCTGTGGTTTGTCGAATTCTACGATTTTGTCCCTAAATTTTCTTTTTCCGTGTTTTTGTCCATGTACTTCTTAATTTCCCTATTTTTGTCCTTCCGTCTAAATTGCTCCGTTAAGTAACCGCACATGCCAAAAATGTGAGGGTATTTTGGTTATTTTCATTTTTCTTTTTTCCTCACTTTCTTCTTAGCCATCTCCCTTGCAGGTCTGATTTTTAGGTTTGTTAGGAATTTTGTTATTTAGGATTGGTGTTCATCAAATGGGGGATTAGGGTTTGTGGATGAAGAACAGAGAAGAAGGATGGAAAATGACCAAAATGCCCCCACAAGCATGTGAGGTTATTTAACGGAGCAATTTAGAGGGAAGGACAAAAATAGAGGAAATTAAAAAGTACAGGGACAAAAAAAAACGAAAAAAAAAATATAAGTACAAAATCATAGAATTCCGAAAGACCACATGGACAATTTATTTAATTTATTTATGTATTTTACTCTAAATATAAATGTACAAAAAAATGGCAATAACATTTCGACTAATCTTGATTACAGGATGCAATGATCAAAGATACATTAGAACGGGCGACAGAACCGCAACTGGACTTAAAAGAGTATTTAAAAGATGCGTATATGCATCCCGTGTTTAAAGGGGGTGAAGTTGAATTAATGGAAATTGATGATGAAGATAGTGATGAATATCATGTGGTTGCTACAAAAAGGACTTCAAGAAGAGGGAGTCAAACTACCACCCGAGATGGTAGTCCCGATAGTAGGACGGGTATTTTTGCTGTTTAAGAAACCGAACGATTATTTATCTCATTCTTTGTACAAATAAGTAGACTTTTAAGGGCTAAAATTAGTCAAGTTTTGTGTTGTCTTAGCATTGTAAGAATTATGTTCGGAATTAAAAACGAAAAGAATCGTTTTTAGTCAACAAGTTGATGTTTTGTTGAGTTATTTGTGCTCGAATCAAGCTCGTTAGAATCAATTTCCATTGAGTTTGAAGTACAAAAAAAAAGCTAGATTTCAAATCGGTCCGGTTTGAAAAACCGGTTTGCAACCGGTTCCGGACTGAGGTTAGGGGGATGAACCGGTTTGAAAATCGGTTTTTTTGTTAACCTAGCTGAATCGGTTTGAAAACGAAATATTGACCAAGGACCGGTTTCAACCATACATATCTCACTTCCTGAAACCCAGGTTAAAATCGAACCGGTTTTACACAAACCTGTGTTGGACCAAGTTTTATTCAATCCAAACTGGTTTTGAAATCGGTTTGTGCATCTCTAATTCAAGCTCTAGACTCGAGAATGAATATTTCTCAAACCAAGCTCAAGGTTGCATCATGGAGGCTTGTTAGACTATGAAATAGTGTTCAAGCTCTAGTTTAGTCACTAACAATATAAAATTTAACATAAAAAGAAGAAAAATTCAAAATCAATAAAAATAGTCTAAAATGTATGCTAAGTGTATGCAAGGATGAACGTTACATTTTTTAAAATCGTTTTCGTTAGAAAAAATTAATGAGAAGTTAGAAACTTTACAAAAAAATTAAGGATTTTTTTAACCAATCTACCGAACTAACTTAAAATTTATTTCTATCATTACGAATCCAAGAAAAAACACAATCTTTAATATAATCAACTAATACTTTTTTCCGCATTTCTTGATTGTTAGAAAATACTTTATATATACACAAAAATGTGATAGGTTATATTTAATTTTTAATTAGAACATTGATAGTATATGCTTCATATTAAACAATATTGTACTTTAATTGTCTCATTAGAATTTAACATTTTAAACATGAATTGAATTTCTCGTAGATTATAAAAGATTAGGTAGAATATTATCAAACCTTAATATACCACCATGTGCTTAATTAGCAATATCAAAATACTAATTAAGCTCCTATTGCCAATGTGGACGTCCCTTTAAATAGGCGTACGTTCTTTCAATATCTTTCATCATCACACTAATATCCTCTCTTGATCACTAGTTCAATCTTATGGCAAAAAATACGTCAATCGAGCGCCCTGCTAGTAGTTATTGTGAGAAGATATACAAAGCTACATTTGGTAGATTTAACCGCAGTCCGCGCTCTTTAAAGCGAAAAGACGTTCCTACCCCTTCATTATCGACCGCCTATTATGTTCCTCACGAGGTAAAGCCGTTTAAAAAGTTTGTGCAATTTTCTTCAAATAATGTGGAGAATAATGGAAACGGTGAGTATTATAGTGAGGAGAAGTACACGAGTTATATTGACGATATGAAGATGAAGATGAGAGTTCCTTCGGATATTGGTGGCGAGGGAATCAACGTATCGAGGTGTGATAGTTTTGAAGATACGGTTTCTAGTTTTATTAGTCGTGCAAAGCTTAACTTGATTGCTACACCAAGTAGGGGTGCATAGTGGTTCGGTGATTACGGGGGTGTTTGGGAAAGCTTATTTAAACTTTAGAGGGTTTATTAGCTTATACTATAAGCTTAGATAAGTCATCTTTTGTAAGCTTATATGGGCTATAAGCTTATAAGCGTTTTAAATAAGCTTAAAATGAAAATAAGCTAGCCTAGCCTAGGGAGCATATACGAGGTTGCTGCGAGTATAAACTTATGGTCGGTTTTTTGTGTTTGAAATTGGTCTGTTTGTGTTAATGTTCAAGTTCTTTTTCATCTTGCATTGTGTCAAAAATCATGAATAACAAGGCTTTTATAATCATATGGAATAATCCCAATTTAGAAATATCTAATTTTCATTTTACTCAACTGACATCCTAGGGACTCGAACATATGATCTTCATGTTATTAGTAAGAGGCTTTAACTAACTAAGCTACTAAGATATATGTTGATATTTAATTGCATTCATTTATGTTTCATATATTTCTTTTTATGTAGCCTATTTATATTCGATCCGATTTTGCATGTATTGAATTAGTAAATTACTAAAGCTAGAATAATCTAATTTTGTTCAAAACAAATAATGGGATAATTGAAAATGTGAAACATCTGTGTATGATCCTTGCAAATGTGAATGTAATTTATTTAATCCAAAAGGCGGGAAAAGTGAAACATAGGAGTATATAATTACAAAAAATAAAATACATGGGCATGAATTTGCTTTCTGTAATTGTGAATAGAATTTTGTGTCAGATTCTGAAAAATTGGTGCAGATATTGAAATATAAACAATTCCTCGTGCTTAAAAGGCTACTAAAATACTCATTAATTAAGTTTTTTTTAGCATATTAGTTATTGTTCCCGTCCCTTTATTACCACTCTAACAGAAGGGGGTGTGATGGCGAAGGGGTGCCCATGCCGGACACCACGTCGGTTCGCCGGGCTCGCCACCACACCGTGCGTTACGTGAGCGAGCCCCGGCGCCGGACCATCGACGAGCCCAGCGAGCGAATGGGGAGATGTCACGTGGACTAGCCGTTGGCAACGGCTAGTTTGACCGAAAATTCAATTTATTTATTTATTTATTTTAAATAAAGCCTATTATAAATAATCCTTTTAACCATAACCTTTTTTCACATCATCTTCTACACACTCTCTACAATTTCTTACACTTTCACTCTCAAAAACTCACAAAAATGTCTCAACCACCACATCCCGATTGGATGAACGGTATTCTTGGATTTGGAAGTTCCGGCTCACTGGCGCCAATCCGTCAACACCTTCGTCCCAACAATCGGTATCGTCCACCCAAAATACCGAAATGCCGGCGTCCAATCCCTATGGTACCCAATATGTGATGCCGACATTTTCCCAAGAGCATTTCAACCAATTTATGCTTCAACAACAATTTCAAAACCTTCAACAACACCCCCCTCAAATGTGGTCACAAACACAATGGTCACAACCACAATCTTCACAACCACAACCTTCTCAACCTCAAGACCCCGCGGCCGTTGAAAAGGCGAGAAGAAAGGGGGAAAAGTTGTCGTCAACTTAAGTCGGACGGTCATGCGGTGGGACGCCGCACAAGAAGTGTTATTGGCCGAGTGTTGGGTTAGCGTTTCCGAGGACCGCGAAAAGGGCGCCGACCAATCCGATGAATGTTTTTGGAACAAAATCCTTGTTGAGTTCAACAAGGATGTTGATACGCCGCGTACCAAAGACATGTTGATGGGGAATTGAGGCGGGGTGGGCATCGGATTAGCAGGTATATAATTGTCGGGATGCCCCAAAACATTAGGAGCATAAAAAATAAAAATGGAAGAAAAGATAGCAAAAGCTACCCAACCTACTAGATCCTTTACATAAAAATAAGGGTAAGAAGCAATTTTATCCATCTCTGAATGTACACCCAATGGATTATTTGATCCATATTGATGCAATGCGGCCAGATGAAGAAGACTGGCGCCTACTAAAAGAAAGGGGAGTAAATGATGAAGACTAAAAAAACGATTTAAGGTGGCATTGTCCACGGAGAAACCACCCCAAAGCCAAGTCACTATGGTATCTCCTACTACAGGTATGGCGCTAGCTAAGCTTGTAATTACTGTAGCCCCCCAAAAGCTCATCTGACCCCAAGGTGGTACGTATCCTATAAAAGCTGTCACAATCATTAATAGTAAGATTACAACTCCGAGACACCGAACAAATTCCCTAGGACTGCTATAACTCGCATGATATAGACCACGAAAAAGATGAAGGTGAACCACAATGAGAAACATACTTGCCCCATTAGCATGCATATAACGGAGCAACCAGCCCCCTTCAACATCTCTCAGCGGAAAAGCAGCCCGGGCTAGAGCCTCAAAGAGCTGATCTTCCTTCTTGGCCTATATATATGATGGATGCAGCTACTCAGCAAAGAAAGAGGGTGTAGCTAAAGCTGGTCTTGCTCGTGGGTGCTAGCCTGTGAAAGCGGCCGAGCGAGGGTTTTGCGGTGGACGACTTTAAACGGTAATTGTCAAAAATTCAACGATATCTACAAACGTTTACAACGTACAAGCCGAAGCGGTGAAAATGAGGTCGACTTTTTGGCCCGTGTCCGACAAGCGTACCGTAACGAGTCGTCGTCAAAAAAAAAACAATTTAACAACGAAGGTGCGTGAGAAGTTTTGAGAAAATGCCCGAAATGGGACGCCCTCGCGCCCATTTTGCTCTCCGATAACGAAGAACTTTACGAGGAAGATACGAGATCACGTCTGGCGGGAAAGTCTCGTAAGGCAAAAAAAAGTAGATCAGAAAGTTCATCCGACACTAACATCGCCGGAAGTGCCGCACCGCCGGACCTTGGCGAGGCTATGATGGCCGAGTTTAGGCGGAAAAATGAAGCCGCTCAATCGGCTTACGAAAGGTCAAAGGCGTGGGATGACATTTTCGTGCGGTTGGAAGAATTGCGATTCCGAAGCACTAACACCCACGGGTTGGGGCGCCAGGATAAGGCGAGAATCGTCAAGGAAAAAAAGGCGATCCGCGAAAAATACCCCGTCGACGAAAATGAACTTGACGTGGACGATGACGATGAGTAGTTTTTTTTAGTTTATTTTTTCGGTATTTTTTTCTTATTTTTCGGTATTTTTTTTATAATTTTCGGTAAAAAAAAAATCGGTAATTTTTTTATCTTATTTAGGTATTTTAATTTGTATTATGTAATTTTTATTTTAATGAAGTATTATGTTTTTTAAAAAAAGAAAAAGAAAAAAAGGGGGTGTGACCCAAATGGCTTAAGTGATGGTAGATGGGGTATTTGGGGGTTTTGAATGTGAAATGTGAAATGGTGATGTGGCGCATATGTGGCTTCCGACCCCAAGTGACCACACCCATTGCTCTAATTGCATGTTAATTGCATGAAACTTACATTAATGTGATAGATTATATTTTTAAGACTGATAAACGTATGAAATATTACCAAACAGGGTCGGCATGGAGTGTTCAAAATGTACATGTGACCATGGCTTATCAAAATAAAGGCCCCAATATTTTTCTTGCATGTGTATTAGCATATGTTTTTTTACTGACCCAAGTAATATTATGTTATACTGTTAATTGCTAGATTAACAGTCGCAAACAACTACAAGTGAAATTTTATAATTTTTTTTATTTAGAATTTTGGATCGGAGTTGTAGGGCCTATTTTTTCAGAAAATGTATCGGGCCTCCAAAAGCTTTGGACCGACCATGTTACCAAGATATGTAACACGTTAAAAGACAATTCTAAAACACTAACATACTAAAGGGTTTAAAGGGTTTGTAATCTAGCCATATATGATTTTAGAAAGTGTTTCCTATTCACTTATGATCATGAGTTTGAATCTTGTTATCTATAATATGATATATATTTAGAAGTATTTTAGAGAGTGTCTGTTAATACATGTTTTAAGTTACGCACTAATGATTTTATCTAACCCGTTTCGTCTATCGCTAATTTAGGGCATGCTTGGTTAGATGTATTGAAGGATAGGTAATGGTATTGATTACCATTGAAGATGCTTGCTTTGTTACTAAGTAATCAATCATTACTCAAAACTAGATAATACATCATTACCCACCAAATTGAGGGTAATGAACTAGGTAATGCTTAAACATACTACTACTACTTATTATTATTATTATTATTATTATTATTATTATTATTATTATTATTATTATTATTATTATTATTATTATTATTATTATTATTATTATTATTATTATTATTACTATTATTATTATTATTATTATTATTATTATATATATATATACGTTTATATTTATATATTGTTATTATATAATAATATATTATTATTATTATTATATATTATTATTATATTATATATTATTATATTATATATATTAATAATATATTATAAACAAATAATATTATTATATTATTATATTATACATAATATTTTATATATTATTATTATATTATAAATAAATAAATAATATTATTATATTATTATTTATATATTATATATTCCAGATATTATTATTATACTATATATTATTAATAATATAATAATATTATTATATATTATTATTATTATATATTATATATATTATTATTATTATATTATATATCATATATTATTATTATTTATATATTATAAATAAATAATATTATTATTATATTATTATTATATATTATTATTATTATATTACAAATAAATAAATAATATTATTATTT
The DNA here is from genome assembly GCA_963853835.1 of Calendula officinalis. Lineage (NCBI taxonomy): Eukaryota > Viridiplantae > Streptophyta > Magnoliopsida > Asterales > Asteraceae > Calendula > Calendula officinalis. The sequence continues at coordinate 26,253,548 of OY970825.1, forward strand.
ATATATTATATATAATATTAGTTATTCATGCTCATATAAAATCTTTACTAAACCAAACAACATTAATGATCAAAGGAATACTAAGGAATGCTCATTGTATTCCTTAGTATTCCCATTATCATTCCCTTTCCCATTACCCACTTTGAACCAAGCGCACCCCTAGTTTATCCTTTAATTACAACATTAGGCCTTGGCATTTTGGCAAGAATTAAACTACCAGCCCAATGTAGGTGAAGGAGCAGGAGCCCAAAATGATAACGAAAGGCCCAAATGTAATAGGGTCAGGCCAGGCCCTTAGCAAGACTAAACTCGGCCCAGTGCTCAAATGAAATTTAGTATGGGATATTTTTTATTTTATTTTTTGAATGACAAATCCAAATATACAATTAAATATGACATATGTCCATGATGAGACTTAATATTCGACTATAAAGATGGAGGGTAAATATCATGTTGCTAAGCTAAAAGTCCTCTGAAATGGAATATTTTAATTAGCTGCATATTTTCAATTCATATTTCATTTCATTCCTAAGGTCCATCACTTTAGCCGAGTTATAATTGCCACAAATGTAGCCTAGTGTTAGATGTGACAACATGCTAATATTAGTTCTTGAGTTCAAATCTTATTGGATACAAATTTTGGCGTAGCCAGATAAATATATTCGAAAATGGCTACAAATATACTTGGTAGTACAGTTAGGTTGAGTACATTTTAGATGAAAATCTAGGCCTAGTTTATGGTTTCTTTGAGACACTGGAACATTTAGTTTAAATTTTTATAAAATTTTTATTTTTCTCCTAAAATTTGTGTTCTTAGGTTGAACCGATTTTAAACACTAAATGTATGACATTCTTTGAATCAAAGTGGTTTTAAAATAAATTGTCACAGGACCAATATGTACTCATGTTTATGAATCTACATCATATTGTTATTCATTTAGATCAATGTTGTAGAACTCGCTAATCGTTACCCGTTCGTTCGACGACCTTGTAGCGAGTACTCGGTTACTCGGCGAGTACTCGGCGAGTACTCGAATCGCAAAATTCTATGTATAAAGTTATAAAAGTATATAATATACATGTAATTTACCTAATTTTTAAAGTAAATACGTCTTAAATTATAAAATTTAAGTTAAATTATGCTTCATATATAAGATTAGTAGCATAGTGCAAGTAACATAGCTCCATTTCCTTGTGAGCCTAACATTACATTCCCTTTAAATCAATGAACTTAAAATTTTAGGACCCAATTGGGCCTAAATCTCCGTTGTTGACTGATTTTGATCGCCTAAATCGATTTTTACCACCGTTGATCACTGTTAACTGCCGTTGACCGAGTAATTAACCGGTTCGGACCAACCCGGCTCAGTAGAACACCGAGTAGCAATTACCAGGCGAGTACCCGGCCGGATAGATCGAGTTTTACAACACTGATTTAAATCATTGCATTTTCTCGTGTAGCTTATCTTTATTAGTAATTTTCTTTTTACATTTATTTGTTTGTGATAGCAATCCTAGAATCCAATTCCACCTAAACCTTGCTAGAAAATCAATCATACCTCTTTTTAATCTTATATTATCACCCCAATCCACGTGCAATGCAATAGTTACTTGGGACCTATCAAAATATGAGATAACTCATACACACAAAATTTTGTAAAAACATCACGCCGCACAAAAAGCTTGGAAAATGGCGCAGGAGAGGGGTGGGGGTGTGGTGGTAATGGGTAACGTCGCTGTTATGGCGCCAAAGAACCTTTCACATATATTAGTTGGCTGCCTTCTTATAAGACCAACCTGACAATCGCGTTATGGTCAACCCAGCCATCAAAATACGACATATCCGATTTCTTATAGGGTTTGTTCGTTGGTTATTTATCTTTTAAAAAATCTGATAAACCTGGCCATATAAGTCTCCTAACTCGACCAACAATCTGATTAACACTCTATATGTGTGCTTGTTTGATAGAATTAGATACACAAAAAGGATTAGTTGCTTACGCAAGAATTACCACTTTTTGACACCATCTAAACATCTAAAAATGCAAGTGGTTAGTAAAATCTTTAACTAAATACCATTTTTCGTTAAAATAAAACATACAATTCTAAGAAATATACAGTGAAGTCAAAGTTGATGGGTGAAAGAGATCTCTTCAAAGGTCATGGGAAGTTGGTGACTAAAAAAGCGCCGCCAACTCATTCCTCTCCCGTGGCAGCACCTTTGTTAATAAACAAACCGACTTAAACTGTTACAATCTGTTTTAAGTTTTAACCAATATAACGAAATTACCCTACGGGGTTTAACCACTAAACAATGTTCAACAGTTATACAATTATTTAAAGAAAAATGCTAACCATAGTTTGACTCATTTAAGGTTTAGTATGTTGTTAAAGTATTAGTTTAATTTTTATAGCATAGCTATTCTAAGATAATTATTTATTTTGTTTTCGGTAGATTGATAATATATACAACACCAGCGATACTTAATTCTTTCAAATAATGCATCTACCGCAGGTAAAGATACCGTTTTCAAAGATAATGTCTTTAAAGAAATCTCCGACGAAAGTGTTGGTGTAAGCATATGAGTGCATATGTGATGTGTAAGTTAATAGAAAACTTTCAAAATTAAGTAATCGGTACCAGTGTACTTCTTTGAAATAAAAGATCATAAGTAAAATATGAGATAAACCATGCAACCATGTATATAAATTTCTCTAAATATGTTAACTCTTCAACCCAAACAAAAAATATTTAAAAAGTTATTTTTCAAAAAAAAAAGTTCAAATATGCAAATGTATCGTCAAGCTTACCGTTAATAAGAGTGGCCCGTTTATTTTATTTATTTTTTTCTTAATTGTTCAATATTATCGATATGAGAGGTAGAAGCATCTCATGCCAATTTAGATCGTTACTCATTGCTAGGCAATGGTTGCGTGGTTGGTCTAGATCTCGTGACTCTGGCACATTTTAAGCCCCATATAAAGTAGGTTTATATCAACTCAGATTCATTAACCTAGAACATTAAAAAAATGTACGCGACATAGTTACGGATCAAATTATATGGAGATTTATAAATTCAATTTTGTTTGATAATAGGAAAATGCGTAAAGAAGATGTAGTAGATAATATTATTTTATTTTCATTTACGTGGTTAACCCATCGAAATAAAAGATGTAAGATTTCATGGTAAATTGAATTAAATTTCCTTTGTAATTTTTTTAGTCTAACACTTTACTAAACTTTAGTTATAAAAATTGCCGTTAAAAAAATTAAATAAATATTTATAGTTTATAGCTAATATTGTATTTTTTTATATTTTAGTTCAATCCTAATCAACTTAACAATAAATAATCAATTATAAAATGTGACAGTAGTATTCAATATTTTAGATTATTAAACAAATGTATTTCTTCCTACTAATTTTGCTATTTTACCATTTTTATCTATAATATAATTAACATGTAAAATCTAATAATTCTCTTTGCTAATTTAATTATTTGATTTGGACACTAATAGTGATCAAATAAATACGAAGATCAGTGAAAAGATTTAGTATCAAAGAGTCTTTAGTCTAGTGGTGTATATTATGTTTATCCCTCATCTTTGTGGTCGGTAGTTCAAGTTCCGTTATAAACATACGTGATATTTAAGAATAGATTAAAATTTCCCGTTAGAAAAAACTAATACTAAAAATTAGTAAAAAACGACGTCACCTATCTTCTTTTAATTTCTCTTTTTCTACTCTCAAGTTAACTATGAAACTAAATTTATCCGACATAATCAATAAAACAAAATATTAATTTATGTGTGTAATTGGCCACTAAGGGTTGCCTTGGGGAGTTTGTCTTCGAGAGGTCTTGGGTTCAAGACTTGTTGGAAGCATTCTTTAGGAGAATAAAAGGTGGTGGGGTTTATTCCCCAAAAAAAGGAGATATGTTCGTATAATGCATAATGTCCACTTGGATGTCATTGCATATATCGAACCACTAACTTACTAACTTGCTGTTATAAAAAAAATAAAAATTAGTATGTGTGTATATCATTAGTATTAATGTACAAATCTTCTGTTCTTCTATTGAGATACAATCATATATAAATACAAATATTAAGGCCTATCCTTCCTACATATATGGAAGGGATTTGCTAGAATAATGCCAATACATATATACAATATTATTCCTAATATATCGGCTAACAGTCCCCCTCAGTTTGGAGCTGGAGGAGGACGAATGCTCAAACTGTCTCGAAAGTCAAGGAATAAGTGACGTGGAAGGCCATTGGTGAAGATATCTGCATACTGGAATGTAGATGGAACATGGGGTACTCGAATGTGGCCCAAAGCAACTTTCTCACGAACAAAGTGTATATCAATTTCAATGTGTTTCGTTCGTTGATGTTGCACGGGGTTACCGGAGAGGTAAACTGCGGATACATTGTCGCAGTACACAAGAGTGGATCGTTTAATCGGTGTATGCAGTTCAAGAAGAAGATTACGCAACCAACAGGATTCGGCAACGAAATTAGCAACGCCTCGATATTCAGCTTCAGCGCTAGACCGGGACAGTGTTGGTTGACGTTTTGCGGACCAGGAAATCAGATTATCACCCAAGAAGACACACTAACCGGAAGTATAAATGCAGACCCAAGTGAAGTGTGCCCATGAGGTAACGAAGAATGCGCTTAAGAGCATTGAAGTGTGGTTCCCGTGGGGCATGCATAAACAAGCAGATCTGCTGAACCGCGTATGCTATGTCAGGACGAGTAAACGTGAGATACTGAAGTGCACCCGCTAAGCTTCTATAATGCGTGGGATCGTCCAGCAAAGGACCGTCAGTGGCACTTAATTTCGAATTAGTATCTGCTGGAGTAGTAACGGATTTGCAGTTTGCCATTTTAGCTCGTTTGATGATAGACTCGACGTATTTTTGTTGAGATAGAAACATGCCGTTTTGTGAATGAGTAACGGCGATGCCCAAAAAATACGATAATATGCCCAGGTGTGTCATTTCAAATTCCATCTTGAGATCTGCAATAATTTGAGTCTGGAGCGAGGTAGATGAAGATGTAAGAACAATGTCATCGACATACAATAATAAGTAAGCCATGTCACCGTTGTGGTGATATACAAAGAGCGAATTATCACTTTTACTGCATGTGAAACCCATAGTGATAAGATGCTTCGCGAACCGTTGATACCATGCCCGAGGAGCCTGTTTTAAGCCATATAAAGATTTTCGTAACCTGCATACATAATTAGGTAAAGACTTATGAGTAAAACCGGGCGGTTGATGCATATAAACTGTTTCATGGAGGTCCCCGTGTAAGAATGCATTTTTAACATCGAGTTGATGAATGGGCCATTTTCGACTTAGCGATAACGAGAGAACCGTCCGTATAGTGGCCGGTTTAACAACCGGGCTAAAAGTCTCGTCACAGTCAATACCAACTTCCTGCGATTTGCCATTGACGACAAGCCACGCTTTGTATCGCTCCAAAGAACCATCTGCATGAAATTTATGACGAAATATCCAATGGCATCTAATAATATTCGCGTCATGTTGACGGGGAACTAACTCCCACGTATTTTGTTTAAGTAATGCATTAAATTCAGTAGACATGGCAATATTCCAGTTTGGGTCTAGAAGAGCAAGTTTAGGGTTAGATGGGATTGGAGAGATGGATTGTGTGTGGAGAGATATAGGATTGTTAGGTTTAAAAATGCCACTCTTAGATCGAGTTTGCATAGGATGAGTTGGGGGTGGTGGCGCCTGATGTGGCGACGGTGGGGAGGCAGGAGGGGTGGGTGGTGGTGACGGGTCAATTTGATCCGTATGGTTATGGGAGGGAGGCTCGGGAATGATGTTGGGTTGGGCCGTCGTGGCAGAAGGCGCCGGAGCAGGTGTAGGCGCCGGGTTAGTGGACGGATAATCGTATGTAGAATGGTAAGTGTAATAGGGAGATGCTGGAGTGTCTGTAAGAAAATCGTATGAGGGAAGGAGGTTTGGCGAAGATGCGGAGAATGGGAACACGTCTTCAACAAAAGTGACGTGTCGAGAAATAAAGATTTGTTTGGAGGAGATATCGTGACAAAGGTAGCCGCGATGGTGAAGTGGATATCCGAGAAAAACGCACGGAGTGGATCTAGGGGTTAATTTGTCATGAGTAGTGGCGGTGGTATTTGGATAACAGAGGCATCCAAATGTACGAAGATGAGTGTAGGATGGAAATCGTTGGTATAAGATGGTGGTGGGAATGTGGTTTTTAATAGCGGAAGAGGGTAAGATGTTCAGAAGATAGGTGGCAAAATGAAGAGCATATGACCAATAGGTGGGAGGAAGGGAAGCGTGGATGAGGTTGGTACGTATGATGTTGTTGAGAGTGCGGATGAGTCTTTCGGCTTTGCCGTTTTGAGGTGAGGTGTAGGGACATGAGAAACGGATGTGCATACCATTATTGGCACAAAAGGTATGGAATTGATTATTGTTAAATTCACGGCCATTGTCACATTGTAAAGTCTTAATTTTCTTTTCAAATTGTGTGTGAATATATGTGTAGAAATTGGAGAAGATGGAGTAGACTTGGGATTTATATTTTAGGGGAAATGTCCATGTGAAATGGGTGTGGTCATCAAGTAAAACAAGATAAAATTTGTGGCCAAGAGTGGAAGGGACGGGAGATGTCCATAAGTCGGCATGCATTAAATCAAATGGACTAAAAGTAAAAGAAGAAGATGATGTAAAATATAAACGACAATGTTTGCCTAAAGAACACGAATTACAAGAACTATGATCACTAAGTTTAAAAGGTAAACAATTATTATTCCTAAGTAAAGTAAAGATAGATGCGCCCGGATGACCGAGACGATTATGCCAAGTGGATGATGTGGTGGTGTGGAGAGCAATGGGGACGGACGAAGTGGAGTTGTTTCCGGGAAACGGGTATAAGTCACCGGTACTGTTGCATCTTGTTATGTGCTTCCCCATTTTGAGATCCTTCAAAGAAAAACCGAAAGGGTCAAATTCAATAGAGACTTTATTATCACGGGAGAATTTACGAACATAAATTAAATTTTTAATTAGTTGAGGGACATGAAAAATATTGTTTAAAAAATAAGATCGGGTAGAGTGAGGTAGGGTTGCGGAGCCTAGACCTTTAACGGGAATACTATTGCCATTACCTACTAAAATAAAATGCGGTTTACTTAAGCGTAATAAGTGTGAGAAGTTACCGGCCGTGCTAGCAACATGTGAGGTAGAGCCCGTGTCCATGTACCAAGAATTGTGCGGCATGTTTAGGTGCATGGTGTTGAACGCAACGTCTAATTCAGTCGACGTCATCGGGTTACCATTCATAGGGTATGGTGGTCCGGTGTAAAAAGCTTGTTGCTGTGGTGGTCGCGGTCCGGGTCCAAGAATACCGGACTGAGGAGTGCCCGGGGCAGTGGGGTACGGGCACGGCGGCGGAGACCAATTATTTCCGGAATACCAAGATGATTGCAGCCAAGGTTGCGGTTGTTGAGAGTATTGCTGCTGGTTGTAGGATTGGCGTCCCCCTCGGCCACGACCTCGACCACGGCCGCGGCCTCGACCGCGATAGCCACCGCGTCCACCACGCTCGTTGGAGTAGGAGGAGTCGCGAGCAGAGTTATCGTCGGAAACCGGGTTGCTAGTTGTGTCCGATTTCTGCGTTAACAGTGCTTGAGAAGTATGTGACTCCTATTTCGAGCGTCTTGTCTCTTCGAGGGTGAGTTGCGAGCAAGCTTTGATGAAACTGGGTAAGGGCTCGGTTTGTTGGATAAAGGTTGCAATAGTATCATATTCCTTTGGTAGACCGGCGACTAGTTGAAGCACCATCTTTGCGTCGGAAACCGGTTGACCCACGTTGGCGAGTTGGTCCGATAAACTTTTGATACGGTTGCAGTAGAGTGTGACGCTAGAGAAAGCATCCATACGGGTGCTGTTGAGTTGTTCTTCAAGATAAACCGCGCGGGTGGCCCGGTTATCCTGAAAAATTTCCGCAAGTCGGTTCCACAATTCTTGAGCCGATGCTCCGGGTTTCATTATGGATTGGAGGAGATCAGTGGATATTGTAGCTAAAATCCACTGTTTTACGATGGCATCAAGACGGGTCCATGTGGGGTTGTCAACACCGGCTGGTCTCGGTGTGTTGGGATCGATATGATCGAGAACATCGTATGCACAAGCATGGATGTGAAACAGTTCGACCCATGAGGCGTATCGATCGTCGGTTTGATTTAGGGACAAGGGAATAGCATTCTTGATGTTATTCACACCAAAAGCAGGATGAAAAAGGGGTTTGTTCGGAGCAGTAGGAGATGCGGAAGAGGTGGAGTCGTCGCCCATGTCGCCGGAGAAGAAAGGTTACACGGCGGCGCTCGGGGAGAAAGAAAAAAAAAGAAAATTAGGGCCGGCTAGGGTGTGCTTGGCTCTGATACCATATTAATGTATCAATCTTCTGTTCTTCTATTGAGATACAATCATATATAAATACAAATATTATGGCATATCCTTCCTACATATATGGGAGGGATTTGCTAGAATAATGCCAATACATATATAAAATATTATTCCTAATATATAGACTAACAATTAGCAATAAATGTAAATAGAGACCAGATCCTATTTCGACCACAAAAGTCACACACTTTCTATTACTTATTTTAGTTGGATACTTAACGTTCTATTAGTTGTTTCATTTTAATTTTTATGTTTACTTACTGAAATTAAAATTTTTGTTTATTCATCTGTAGTACTAATATATTTCCTTCGATTCAAAATAAGTGTTACACTTTGAATTTCATGATTTTTGAAACAAAAGATTATAATAATGGTTAAATTAGATTAATTGAATGGTTAGTGGATAATAGGTCCCATATTTTTTGAATAAAGTGAGGTTAATGATGTTTAAAAATAAAAAGTAAGGGTAAATGAGTCATTTTACTTTGTTAAAGTAGACAGTTAGTGGGTGTGTATCCTACTATTTTTTTGCCAAATAAGGTAATTTTTCAAAGTGTAGTACTTATTTTAAATCACCCATATAAGAAAAGTGTAACACATATTTTGAATCGAGGTATAAGTTTATTACCTTAATCTTTTTATGTAATTACTACCTTCTCCTACAAGTTTAATACTTAATTACCTACTATATACATAATGAAAATGGTTGGTTTAATAATGATTAAAATTAATATTCAAAAACAAATATAAATATTGAAAGAATTGATAAGTACTTGTATAAATCTCTCATTATTTAAGATGCAAAGTTCAATTTGAAATGCCTCTCTGAATTTTGGTACTTAGATGTTACATAACTACATTTGGAAAATCAAGAAAGCAAAAAGCTTCCTTTAGTTTTCTATTAATTGTCTTCCTTTCTTTTGATAATAATAATTTATGTATACGTTTCTTATAATTTAATAAAAATTACAAATTTAATACCTTTTATATCAAAATTCATATGTATATTTTTTTGTTTGAAGACTTGTAACACAGTTGTTCTTGGATGAACATCTATTAATTTTCTTGGTAGTTACGCTGCACATAACGGCAAATTAGTCATTACTCGTTATAACTAAACTATATTTCTACAAGAAAGATATATAATAACAATTAGACTAAGTTACACAAATAGTATATGTAGTTTGCTAAAATTTGCGATTTTGATTCCTTTCTTCGAAATCTTTTGCTATTTTGGTACTTACGCATTCGATTTTGGTACGTCCTTGGTCCCTCCTTTAAAATGGTGTTAGATATTACTCCCTCCGTCCCATTTTTATTGTCCAGTATATTATTTTAATTTGTCCCAAAAAGACTGTCATTTCCTAAATTTCAACCAATCAAAAAACATTTAAGTGAGAAAGAGAAAAATTGATTGGTGATATAGTATAATTAATGTACCTTTCTTAAACTATGTGCTTTTTTGTAGTGGACAATAAAAATGGGACGGAGGGAGTATGTGTTTTTTTTCCTCGATTTTGCCTACCAAAGATTACAATAAACTCAAGTTTAAATTACATTTGGATTGCGCGGAGTTAGATTCTTGGGATGGTCCATATTTGCATTTGCATGTGTTGTGTTGCCACCCATACAAAATGTTCCATTTGCATTTCCATTTACTCGAACAATTCTCATCACCTTTTGGACCACGCACCTTATAAAACTAACTTTTATTGCGACATTTTATAATACATAACTAAGAGCTATATTTTATAATAGGCTTTTTCTAATTTTTTTCTTAGAAGTATACATTAAGAATTTTAATTTTATTATAAGTTTTTCTAACCTATGCACATTAGAAAAACTTTTATAGTAAAGTTTATATGTCATGTTCAAGTAATAGAAAAACGTTTAAGGGGTCCATCATTTTTACGAATTCTTGAGGAACAAATCTCAACCATTGATCAATAAGATCTAATGGTTAAGATTAATCACATACTTTATACATAAAGGGGTATTTTGGTCATTTGGCACTTAAAATTTCCGGTTTTTTTAATTTATTTTATTTAATTTTTTTTTCGTTAAAAAATAATATTTATTTGATAATTACGTGTAGTACTTAATCACATGTGATTTTAGTGTAAAATCACATGTGATTGTATATTTAATCATATTTGATGTTTTAGTTGTATCACATGTGATTCAATATTCAGTCATATGTGATTCAGTATGCAATCGCATTATGTGTTACTAATGAAAAAATATTTTTTCTAAAAAAATTCTAAAAAAAATTAAAAATTTTAAAAATATTTTTTTAAATGACCAAAATACCCTCGAGGTATAAAATATGTGATTAATCTTGACCATTAGATCTTATTGATCAATGATTAAAATTTATTTCTCGAAACTTCGTAAAAATGACGGACATCCTTAAATACATATCATACTTTCATAAAACAAAAGGTTAAAAGTATTTAGATGTAGGGGTGTTCACTATTCGGATAAATCCGGATTGTCCAAATGGACAATTTGGATTGGATCGTTTGGATTGGTTTTTTTGGTTTTTTGGATCGGTTTGGACTTGATCCAAATTAATAATTTGGTTTTCGGATTGGATTTGGTTTTCATTGTAAAATCCGGATTGTCCAAGTAATCCAAATAGTATAAATATATAAAATATAAATATATAAAACAATTCTAGCCCATTTCTAGTAAAAACTAAATATAGTGACTATGGAAATTAACGAAATATCATATGGTCCAAAATAATTCTAAAGCTATTAACTTCTTAATTGGCCCTTTCTAAATCTAATTCCAAAAAACAAAATACATGACTTGTGATCTCATCGACTGTCCAGTTTCCATACACAATCTTAACCCTGCCAATTATGACTTTAATCCCAATTCGTCCCTTCCCATTTGATACGTGAATCGCCCACAACCCACTCGTATCAAACAACAACGATTCGATGACATATGTGATTTTGCCCGCATGTATAACACCCTACTTGTTCATTTACATTGTATTAGTTGGCAATGGAGCAATCTTTTTGGAGCTTTAGAGAAAGTTGATGTCAAGACTTTTGCATATATAATTTTAAATGTCACAAGCTATGAATTAGACTTGCTTTTATGTGTAAAGTAGTTTATCATTTTGAAATTATATATATTAAACTTAATATTAGTTATGTTATATATTTTTGTAGTCTTGTGAATATATATTAAGAAAGAAAAAAAACGGTTTGGTTCGGACAAATCCAAACCATCCAAATTGTAATTTGGTTCGGATCGGTTTGGATTTAAATTAGTTTGGACGGTTTGGTTTGAACATTTGAAATCCAAAATCCATTTGGATTCACCTATTTGGTTCGGATATATCCGGATTATCCAAACGAACACCCCTATTTAGATGTTTATTATACTTTTAAAGTTTGACATTATATATTTAGGTAAATGTTCAAGGTAGTCCAAAGATTTTAGCTAGTCCCAAGGGATAATTAATAGCCATTGGATCAAGAAAAACTTAAAGGTTAAGATCAGGATTCAAACCATACAAACACATGTGCTTCAATACAGCAATACCCCACCCACCTCCGGCGGCTGGCGGCGGCGGACGACGGCGGACAACGACGGCCGGAGTTGGCCGCCGACGGTGGTGGTCGTGACTTGAAACACATGTGTTTCACCTTTTAAAACACATGTGTTTCACCTTTTGAAACAAATGTGTTTTGATAATAAAGGAGTGTATATGTATAGCCAAGCAAATGTGTTTCATGACTTGAAACACATGTGTTTCGTTACTAGAAGCACATGTGTTTCACTAATAACAGTTGTTTTGAAAATAAAGTAGTGTATATGTACACCCAAGCACATGTGTTTCAAGTAATGAAGCACATGTGTTTGTAAGCTAGAAGCACGTATGCTTCACTAATAGCAGTTCTTTTGAAAATAAAGGAGCGTATATGTACAGCCAAGCACATGTGTTTCGTGACTTGAAACACATGTGCTTCATATACTCCCTTGTGTTTTAAACTCATGTTTTTAGTGACTTGAAACGCATGTGTTACGTGACTTGAAACACGTGCGTTTCGTGACTTGAAACACATGTGCTTCGAAGTAATATGCTCGTTTGTATTCTGGAACACCTGTGTTTTAGTGAAGCACATGTGTTTCAATACATCCACCACCCCCATTACCACCAGCACCTTCACTGTCAGCCACCACCACCGCCCCCGGCGCCGGACGGCGGTGGTCGGCGGCGGCAGGCGGTGGCCGGGGTGGTGACCGGTGGTGGTGGTCGTGACTGGAAGCACATGTGTTTGAAACACATGTGCTTGAAACACTGTGATTTGGTTTTGACCATTTTGATCCAATGGCTAGGATTTGTCCCTTGAGACTATGCAAAATCTTTAGACTTCTTTGAAGACAACTCTATATACTTATATAGTTTATAGTTAATGACATTTTCTTAAAAGCGCGTAAACCTGTATAAACAATCTCTCTGAGGTGTCTGCTTTTTGTTCATGATGTGCACGACATAATCTTCCATTACTATCAGGTAAATATTTACATATTGTAGTGATCGAACTCGAAACCCTCTAGAAGATCATTTTGGATCCTTACCACTAGTTTATGACACTTCGAATTCTTACCACTAAATTATCACTAGACAGGTAACTAATAAGTAATAACATTAAGGTATTGAATGATTATTGTGATTCTAATAACCTTAATCACATATTGTTTAATAAAAGTTATTATTAAATTGTGTTATTCGTTCTTCTTTAATGTTTACGTAAAACTGCCTATGATAACCTTATTATGACTTCAAGTTGTAATACCTAGTTTTTTAACATATCCAAAAAGATTGTTCCCTCAAATATTTGAGGTATTATAGCGAGGAAAAGTACATTTATAACACTTTTAGAAAAGCAAAGATACTTAAAAATAAGCTTGTAATACAAGCAGTGTATGTTGTAACATGGAGGGCACCCAAAGGAATATGATTTTGATCTTAAAATTGAAATGTTCGTTTTCTTTCTACGTGAAAAGGCAACTTTTAATAACTAAATTAAAGGGTTTTGTAGTTGAGTATATTTGAAGGGCCACCCTTCACTTTGTGCACTTTAAGGGGTACCCCTTCAACAAGTGCTCTCATGTGCACCATTGACTTCTTTTCTATTTTATAATTCTATTTATAGTCTATACTAATGAAAATAACACAAATAATCATAATATGAACATTTTCATCAAGTGAAGATTACAAAACAATTTTAATTGCAATGATTTCGTCGAATTAAGTAAAGAAAGGTGTAATACATGCTGTTTTTTTTTTAATTTATGAAGTTGAAAAACAATTATATTAAAATGTATATAAAAGATAATACTTATCAAATAAGCTTATATTTTTGTATATCTATTAAGATTTTTGGTCCTTTGATAGTGGAATATATTGAAGATGGTGGCTTTACCTACAGAACAAGTTCATTCCAATTTTCCAAGCACAAAAGGATGACTATGTTGCCTTTATTTTGCAGATAAAGATTCTACCATTTCCTTTTGTACTTTTCAAAATCGATAACATAAATAAACAATAACATAGTATAGATTTTAAACATGTCAATAATGTTACAGTAAGTTATTACGGAGCCCACAATATAAAAAATTACTATTCCATTCATCCTAATTTTAATATCAATCTTTCTGTTTTAACATATCTTAAAATTATTGTTAACTTGGAAAATTCGTCCTATCAAAAAATAGTTATGTGGTAAAGACAAAAAAAATTTGGTTATATAATGAAATAAATGTATTTTTTTAAAATTGTGTAATTCTTGTTTATAGATAATAATTTTAAGACAGTGTGTGTATATGTTAACTTTTATATGAAAGGAAATATTTCCACGTTGAATTGAAACTTCATCTCAGTCGTCCTAGGTTTAGGTAGAGATTGATTTGTTGTAGCTTCACTAATAAGTCATAATTGTACACTTGATGTGAAATGTAACAAACGACTGTGGATGATTTGCAAATGTATTGTTAGTAATACAGAAATACTAAGATCCTTTTATTAATCTTAAATTCTTAATTATTGATCCGTGGCATTTGTATTGGTCAATTACATAATTTAATTTTAAAAAAAGTGACATGCATTGCATGTTCCATGATTTGGTTCCCAATTATTGGCAAAAAATTTCTTTTCTTTATTATTTTAAAAACTAACTATAAATAATTATTTTAATTATCAAAATTTCACTTATTTTGATATATCAAAAAATAAAAAGCGTATGATTTAATTTGAATCGGAGGAAGTTCATAGAATAATTATATTTGATACAAGTTAAATAGGATACTTAACTCTATTTTAAAGGATTTATATTTCAGAGTAAATGCAACTGATTTTGATCATAATGTGTTGCCATATTATTTAAGTAGTCTAAAGATGTTTATTTATTGCAAAATACCGTAAATTTAAAGTTATAAATAAATATTGGTGGAATTAAAGAGAGAAAAGCATAGCAGCCAATTAAGCATGTGGAGGCGTGGTGCGTCGCATGGTCCAAAACTTCAAATGCCATCGCAGCCGTGGCCCAATGGGACCATCATCCGGTAAATGTTTATTTTTAATTATGAGTATTTAATTTAATTAAAAAATATAATAAATAATTTAAAAATGATAGGTCAAGTAACGTTGAAATATGTTGGATGCAAAGTTCCTTAAATAATAAACGTTTGAATACGTTGGACTGTTGGAGGCAAAGTTCCTTGAATAATATACGCTTGAAGAGACATTTATGAACTTACTTTTGTTTTACATTGTTAAATGAATGATTTATCATATTTGATGTTATCTCCGATGCATGCACTAACTGTAGTTGTATACATTTTTAATGTAAAAAATACAAAAAAATATATCCAATATGTATAGTAAAACTACATCATTTTAGTGTAATCAAGAGTTGACGATTAAATTATAGAAATATTGTAACATTATTCATTACACTAAATAATATTCGCTATTATATAATATAAATTGTTCTTCATTCATTTGCTAGTATTATTTTAAATTAATAAAAATGATTTGGTGTTAAATTTAAATGTTACATTGAAGCAAATAAATTTAAGTATATGAACATATTTTTATTGGCTCTTTTTTACAATATTTTAGTATAACTTTTTATATCATGTAATGATATTATATTATCACAAACGTGTTCCCTTTATAAAGTTTATAACATTAACTGCTATGAAGAACGATACATGATGTAATTCTTTTGCTTGTTAGCATTCATTCCGTTTCTAGCCATATACATTCAAAAGTTGATTTCATTAATAATTAATAAATTATTTTTAGAGAAAACGTAGAGTTCATTGAACTCAATAATCCTATGTGCGAATCAGAAATTGACACCTCATCGAAATGTGCCCAACATGTACGGACTGTAATTAAGACCCTGAACTTCTATTATTTTCTCATACGAAACATTTTGTTTTTTCACTCACACACTATATATATACAGGTGCACCAATATAGATACAGATCGCTGTATGCATTTCGTTCTCTCTCTAAAACACCATAACATTTTGAGCCGGAGCTAAGTATCGAATTATCGATTACCGAGTGTCCGTCGTTTTGTTCACGGAGGAAAACCTAGAAGTTTCATTTCGTGTACCGGAGAAGCGAGAGTCATGGCGCCGGAAGCGGTCGTTTCTTCATCTTCCGATCGAGTCCCTGTGATGATGCCGGTTCAGCCGGGGATGATGATGCAAGGTGCGTTCGCTAAGGACGCAATCATCTCGTGGTTTCGAGGGGAGTTCGCGGCGGCGAACGCAATTATTGACGCTCTGTGCGGCCACCTTTCTCAATTAGAGGGAGGAAAATGTGAATACGAGTCTGCCTTCGCGGCTATACACCGGCGTAGACTGAATTGGATCCCAATTCTTCATATGCAGAAGTATTTTTCCATTGCCGACGTCACTCTCGAGCTCCAGAAGGTTGCTGAGCAGAAGACGAGATTAGGAGGCATTGATAAAATTGAAGAAATTAACGTTGCTTCGCCGGTGAAAGAGAAAAACCTCGAAATATCTCTTGAGTGCACTGATTGCAATGGAATTGGCGATGCAGAAGTTGTTGCTGTGGATTTCAATAGAGATAATTCACCAAACAGTGAGATCACCGATACAGGTAATTTATACGCTTATCATTTCCGATATCTCTCTATATAAATACATGTTCTGAATGAGCAGTATCCGGCATTATTTATTACAGGCTTCATAAATTTTGTTCAATTTGTAGGACTACAGAACAATTTTATTGCATTTTAGGATCTCTAGTTATTCGTGATTGCAAAATTCTGCAGCTATTTAGACCTATTTCCCCTGTTTCTCATGTTATTCGTAATTTTGCTTACCATACTTCAATTTCTTACCTGTGCCATATTCATGTTTGTGCATATATTGGTTCTGTCAATTCAGTATTCATTTCCAGCAAATAAATACAAAAACAGAATCATAAAAATATATTAATATTTAATTGGATAGATTCCTCTGTTTTTTTGAGTTTTTCTGATTAAGCTCTACATGTTCAATTTTGGTGGATTTCCTGTTTCTTCGAATTGACCAAATTTACGACTTAAATTTTCATCCGTTTTATTTATCCCCTGCTTCCTTTACCAGAAGAGACAATAATGGTCAAAATTCACCGTCCGTTTGATCCAATTGACTGAATTTGCTTCGATTTCGTACGAGTGAGCATTTCGAGGTGTGTTTTCAATCTAAATTGGTATAAGCGATTACCTGGGGATGTGTGTAGCTTCATAAAAGTGATAAAACATAACTATTACTCCTATTAATACGTACATCGAGTAATTCGTGTTCGAATAACTCAATATTATATCAATATATTCGCCAGATTTGCTGGCAAAATCTCTGGCTTTCTGTATAAAATAATACTCGTTGTAAAGTTCTAACATATAATATACCGATTTAGATACTTATTTTGTGATGGTGAGGGGTTCGTTTATTCGTGAAGCCTGCTGTCTAGATCCGTTATAACGGACGTTAATTACCACATGCAACTTGATTGAATTTGGTCATTGGATGCTGTTATGCTAATCCCAAGCTGATGCCGATTCCTTCGTTATCGATCGTCTGAATTGTTCCTTAAAAAAGAATAAAGTTTATAATTTTTATTTCCATTTTTAGGCTAAGGTCTATCAATCTATTAAAAACACTTTTAAAAGTTCTTAATTTTTTACATTCAATTTTGAGGCTAATTTTTTAAAGAAAAACAACGAAAGGTTCATAATTTTGGGCATCTTCAAACGCATTATTCTAATCAAATCGAAGTTATTTTTTTATTCAAAATTCCATATTACACATGTTTGACAACTTAAAAAGCATTGTTTTTATCCATATATAAAAAAGCTGATATTTATTGTATAATCCATGTCTAAACATGTGTTGTTTGTATATTTGAGAGTTATTCCAAATGTCTAACTGTAGTTCTTAACTTCTTGTTAATTTTATCACTCCTTAACCCTACTAAAGATGCTCTCATAATACAATATAAACTTTTTATCCATGTGACCAAATAGTAAGAATATGTTATAGAATTATTTCAAAGTTCAATTGTTTATCTAAATCTATTGTCGTCTATAGTTCTCTTTGGATAATAAACTAATGAGTAATAGTATTGAGTCCTACCATTTGCGTCTACTTATGTGTCTACCAAGTTGATCATGACAAGTGTCAAAATCAATAGTTGACAAAGAGAATTAGTGGATTGACACATGTGAAATTTAGAAGAAAAAGTAGGAACAAATATCATTTCTTTATACTTAATTTTTAGGGTTTTGTTAACGAATTTCAGAAAATTTATTATATGCACGATTAATTTGTATTTTCATCAATAGAAGGGGAAATCCTTAAATACGGGAGTCGGTTATTAATTAATGCACAATTTTTTATACATGTCCGAACATCTTATTGATTATTATCTCCTTAATTTTTATGTGAAATTTGACGGCAGGATCTCAAGAAATTCAATTATTAGAAGAAAACAAAGAAATATGCATAAACGAAGAACACGATTGGGAAGCTCGACGTGCTCAAATCAAAATGACAAAAGGGTTCGTAGCCAAGGAGTCTGTAAAAGGACACATGGCGAGTTCTATTTATTTTTTCAAAATTCATTATTTATAATTTTAATAAAATAAAATTTATGAATTAATTAATTAATTAAAATTTGACTAACAGGTGAATGTAGTAAGAGGCTTGAAGCTGTATGAAGAAATACTTAATGATTCAGAGCTATCTAAATTGACTAATTACGTGACTGAATTACGAGTTTCTGGCCAAAACGGTCAACTATCAGGTGGACCCCGTGATTCGTGATGCTTTTATAGTTAAAAAATATCAGTTATGAGATAGTAAGGGATTTTGAACAGGTTTGCTAATTAATTTCCTATGCAATTATCTTATAACTGCATTTTATAAAACAAATTAACAACTTTTTCTGAAATTAAAACCGATTAATACACATATTTAGATTGTACGCACTCGATAAATGATGCAAATAAGCGCAAAAGTATTAATTATTATTAATTTTGCGTAAATGTGATTAGGCGAGACGTTTATTAAGTACAACCAGCAATCAAAAGCAATCAAGAGAGAACTCATTCAGTTTGGAGCTCCTATTTTTGGCCAAATAAAAGATGATGCTACAATTAAGTCCCAAGATAGTAAGCTAACACCACTTAAATTTGTTAAATTATTATCAATATATCATATATAATTTAATCAGTATTATTATTTTAATAATTATTAAATACTAACATTTATATATTCAATAGCCCAAATCGAGCCGATTCCAGCTCCTCTTGAAGATATTATCGACAATCTGATTCAGTGTCATTTGATTTCTGAAAACAGACGACCAAATAGCTGCATTATAAGCTTTTTCGACGAGGTATATTTTTATTAATTGTTAATAACTTAATATATTACTTCATAACTTCTTACTGTTTATAAATTATAATGCATAGAATGAATCCTTTGTAATTTTTGTATTATTTCCATTTTTGGCAGGGGGAATTTTCACAGCCGTTTTTGAAACCACCTCATTTGGAACAACCGATTTCCACTCTGCTTTTATCTGAATCAACAATGGCTTTTGGGCGTACTTTAGTTTGTGATAATGATGGAAATTATAAAGGACCACTTATGCTTTCTCTAAATAAAGGGTAATTAAGTTTTATTTTCTTCTTATAATGTAACAAAATTTAATTTTTCACTTTGTAATTTAACAGATCACTTTTAGTCATGAGGGGAAACAGTGCTGACATGGCACGCCACGTCATGTGTCAATCACCGGTCAAAAGAATCAGTGTCACATTCTTTAAAGTCCGAATAGAAGCTTCAGAAATCAATTCATCACCTACAACACGGGCCATGACAGTCTGGCAACCAAACGGGCCAACTCTTAAAGGCGCTGAAACAACATGTGTGGGCCCGAAATGGGGTGTTCTTCGTGCACCACAACTACTTATGTTAGCCCCGGTTCAGCCAATGGTCATGAGCCCGAGAAGGTTACCCCGTGGTGGCACGGGTGTTTTCTTACCATGGACTAGCGGGTCAAGAAAGCCTGCAAAACATCTACCACCTCGGGCCCAAAGAGGTCGACTTCTTGTAGCTGAAACACATAGGGCCTAACTCGAACCCACTTCTGATTTGGTCATTAGTGTTTCTTAAGAATATCCAAATTTTAAACCGTACCCATTCATGTTTTACCAGTTATTTGATAGTGATTAATTAGTATTCGGTTGTTTAGATGTAAACGTTAATCGATCACTTGTAGAATTTTATAGGTAATTAAGTTAAAGAGAAGTGTATTAGTCTTTAAACAGTTTTTACTAAGTATCGGTTTCTACATTATACTCTACATATGCGATAATTAAAATCACTAACTTAGCTACAAGAAGAGAGGTTAAGACATGATTGAGGTTTGAGGATTTAACATGATGTTTTTTCACATTCCCACATATGATTCTTTTCTGTTTTAATTTAGTAGGAAAGATCGATAAACTTTATTAGATCGATAGACTTGCATTCTTGGCCCGAATGCATTGTGCTCGTTGGTTCCAAAATCTTTGGATTCGGTTCTTGCCTTTTTGGATCAAACGATGACTAAGGGCCTATTTGATAGTTGCTGATTGAGTTAGTTGCTAACTGAGTCAAACTCTTTCTATATCTGGATCACATCCAGATCAACTTGATAGTTGCTTGGACCGAGTGTGAAGTTTGGACCAACAAATCAAACAACCCCTAATTCATCTTTTTGGTGATCCTTTGTTTGTTACTCTTCCAAGATATGTTTAGACGAGCGGTAAAGATCATATGGGGCCCACAAGTGATCAACCACACAAGGTTTCCTCGAGTCTAGTCTTAACCATGGTTTACCTTTTCCGCTCCAATGAAGCAGGCTAATCGGACCAGGGTGCAAACTTCTGCATCTTCCTTCAATATTGTCACCACCTAACCCATGTTGGTTCCATCTATGATCAATTCCTTTAATTTTCCCTGCAAAAACAAGCAAAAATGGTGGTAATGAACCCAAATGATATATCCTTCTCTGTTTTTGTACCACCATCCATTCTTCTACTTTGTATGAATACCCACCTTCTCTCCATTTAAAAACATCTACAACCATCACTCCCGTGTTGAAATAACATGGTTTTCGACCCTTGAATGTTTTTGGTAATTCAGGGTCGACCCAAAAGGCTTTCGTGAAGTATCGCGTGAAATTTGCTTTGCAATACTCGGGTGCAGCGAGTACCTTGTCTCCCAAGTTAACTCTCCATAACTTCTCAATGTCATCAACCATTACAATATCCGAATCCAAATATATCACACGGTTGACATTTGATGGTAAAATATCCGCAAGGTAAACTCTCGCATAGTTCAACGGTTGGTCAAGTGCTTGACGAATGGATTTTGATATTTTTCCACGAACCCTTTTCGAATCAAATTTGTATACCTTAAACCGAAGGTAAGGGAATGTAATTCTAATATTGGTGAAGATTTCTTCGTCATAGCAAGACCATAAGAAATGAAAAAACACGTTTTCGGGACAAAACGAGTGTTGAAGGATTGATAACACGGCCGCCATGGTCCCACGCAGGTAGTTAGAATCAAGAGTCATTGCTACATGTACAACCCCATTTTTGCACTCATCGCCATTACGAAATGCGGGCGCTTCACGGAAAATGGGTAAAGTTTTGGATGGTTTTCGTTTGAAGCTTAGGCGGACGTTGGTGGCGGCTGTGGCGGTGGTGGTGACGGCCGCTAGGAAGATCAAATTGACGGTTAATAATAGAGACAGGAGGCCAATGGGTAGTGAGAGAGGATATGATCTCCGAAAGGCCATCCTGTCTTTGGCATTAGAGGATAATCAAAGACAGGATGGTATAGAGAATAATTAGGGGAGAAGATTTGGAGCAGCCATTAGAGGCTGGTTAAGAGAAAGTTTAGGAGATTTGATCGAATTTATTGATATAAAAGATGTGATCTGTTGGTTTATGAGGAAGGCATTAATATTCGGAACAATATATTTGTGGTTCCAAAACCTTTTGTATAAAGGTTTTGACTTTTTAGTCCACGAGCGTTGTATACTTTCCATATAGGATAGTCAAAGTATGTCAATAGAGTCATACTTTAAATTGCATATATCTTTAGAAGGTAAAAGTAAAGGTAAATTTTTATACTACACGGTGTGGACATACCACATTGCCACATTGGTGTGGTTTTAGGTGGCATGGCAACCATGATCTTGTAGATATGTGGAATATCTATGCTGTGGTGGATTTTCATTATACGGTTGTGGTCATGGTCACCGAAGGTTACATGTGTGGTTGTGGTCATGGTCACCGAAGGTTACATGTGTGGTAGACTTTTGATTGGTCATCTGGTGGGCTCCCTCTACATTTTGGTGGTGTGTTCATATAGTGAGTATCTTCTCCAGAATGATATGATGTGTGATTCCATATGACATCTAATGTGACAATAATTTAATATGTTCTTGTAAACTTATACCAACCAGTCTAAAATATCTACAAAATCAATTTAAGGCAATATTGACGAAATTGATCGTCATCATCTTTCATATTTTCATTAGGATCAAGAATTACAACTTTACCATAACCAACCACTTGGTTATCTCATATAAGTGTGCGTTTTATTATCTCTCCAGTTTTGCTACATAAATGTCACATCACTTCTTCCCTAATGGTAAGAAAACTGACACATCTATGCCAAGACCATTGCCAACAGAGGTATCAACTTCACTTCGGTTGGGGGAGTCATCGGCACACACCCTTTAGCCGGGGTTTCGGTTAACCAAAGAGTAAACCAAGAGACTATGGGTTAAATTTTATGGATATGTATTTTTTGTGTGTGTTATTTATTAAGCTAGTGAAAAGGTACTTTTGACATGTGCGTCAGTTAAATATCAGTTGGGTGTCAATAAACACGATGTTAATTTGACAAACAACTAAAGTGTCAGATTGCTCAAAACAACATATCTTTCTTTCTTCTTCAGCTTTGCCACACTAGAGCGATATAATCATTTTTAGTTAAATACAAATCTTAATATATTAACATTTATAAAAAAAATAAGATAAAAGATAAATAAAAAATAAAAATAAGTTCTAAAATTTTATTATAAAACTATTAAAAAAAATCTCTCTCATATCCTTCTCTATCTTTCCACATATCTCTACAAACTCATCTCTTTTCTCTTTGATAAATCGGAGAGATTGGAAAAACAATAAGAAAAGAAGAGTTTGTGCAATGATAAGATCACACATATTGTGACCATGCAACGATCACCGATGTGGTGGAGCTTTGTGGTGTGTATAACACGTCGAAGATGGTGTGTATACCGCAGCCAATTTTAGTGCCATAAAAGTAAAATCTTCTTTAACTTAATTATTAAAAAAAAGGTACTGTATATGCTATTTAAATGTGTATTTTTATCGAATTTAGTAAAAAAATGGTAAATGAATGTCGACACAAACGCAAACGTCGACAGAAACAAATCAGGCCAGGCCGTGTCCCTACTAAACAACTGAACCAATCTAACCGATACATGCGTATAATCTTGAACCCTGCGATATAAAATAATCGTATTTTACATTGAGCGCATAATAATCCCTTTAAACCTCACCAGATCACATTAATCTCTTCAATAATCACACTCAGTTGAATTCTTAATCTCATTTCTATATATCTATTCTAGATCCATTTTATTTTGACTTTCAGTTCTCGCTACTACTTCACGAAAACGCAATCAAAATTCAAATACGCAACACACACACAACCTTCCTCACGAATTCAGTCTGTTGATTGGGATTTCTTAATTGCATGTGAATTAAGCCAATTAAGTTTAAATTTGGTGTGATTTGATTACTCAATGGTATGAATCCATATTTTCTCGATTTCGCCAGCGTCAATTATGGGGAGATTTCTCGGTGGGTTCGTGTTGCCTTTACTGCTGTTAACAGGTAATTTTCTTTCAATCCACTCGTGATTTTGGAGATTGAAACCTAGATAATTTCCTTAATTTGAAATGTAACATTTTGCCCCAATTTGTATGTTGATTTTAGTACTTAATTAAGCAATTGTTATTTGATGAACATTATACATTGTTTTAATTTCAAGATTAATGCAGTGAGCTCATGTTTCATTAACAAAAAAAATAATTTGAGCTAATTTTTGTAGTTTTCTAGTAATAAGTAATGAATGAAAGGAACTCAGAATAGTAAAATATTTTTCCTATGGGGGGTGTTTGGATGTGAGTCTAAATTGAATTCATGGTAATGAGCTTCTGAGTGTTTGGGTAATCTGAAATTGAATATCTGATTATGCTCATGTGATTATTTAGGGGTCATTATACATGTAAATCCTTAAATTATTAGAATTTGCCATACAGTCAAACAACTAATCCTTTTTTTCTTTTGCAGTTGCTTTACTTGATTGGAGTTTAATCTCTCTTGGAAATTTGCTAGCTTCTTTACTTATTCTATTCACTCCTCCTAAACGAGGTTAAGATTTAATTAATCAAATATGTATTTTACAAACTTATAATCTATGATATGATGTTAACATATATATTATATAATTTTTTTGTAGGATTTCAATCTAGAGGAAGAACACTACTATGGTTTATTATTCTTTTTTCATTTCTTGTAATACTTTCACAAATAACCTTTCTTATCACATGGGCCATTGTGTGTGGAAGCTGCGGTTCAAAAGTACCATGGTGGGCAGAATTGTTAGGATTCATGATGTAAGCTTTAAAATTAGTCAAAATTGGTCAAAGTCTGTTATTAGTATAATTAGTAAGTCATAATTATCGTATTATGCAGACTAATGAAGTATGATTTTTCAGAGTTGAAACATGGAGTTCGCCGGTTGTGATTTATCTTTTGATTATGCAACTATTAGTGGCGTTTATTGCTTTTATCGAACTCCATCAAAGCCGATTAGGGTTGTTTAGTGCATCTACATTTTTGGGGAGGTTTTCATCAGCTTTTGATCAAATAGGTTAGTAATTCAGTGGTTAATTTTGATGTTGTATGTTCATTAGAGGTGGCAAGATGGATTATTCGGGTTTAGTATGGCTCAAAATTGGTCGGGTTGACCCATAAACACGTATTTGTTCATTTTTAACCTTTTTATAAAGATCAAAATACATTTTAGTACCCTGAACTTGAATGATTAGGTCTTCAACTACCCTGAACTATTAAAGGTGCAACATGGTACCCTGAACTTGACACAATGGTCGATTTAGTACCTTCACTCATTAATTTGATCGCGTTTTCTTACTTGACTTATATTCGTTGGAGCTTTTGACGGACTAAAAAAATATACTTTCATCTAAGTATATTGATATTAGTAGCAAATCACTTGACAAAACAAGACCAAATTAAGCGAGCTAAGGTATTAAATCGACCATTTTGTCGAAATCTGGGTACCATGTTGCACATTTAATAGTTCAGGTAGTAGATTACCTAGTCAGCCAAATTCAGGGCACTAATATGCATTTTGGCCTTTTATAAATAAGTTATTACAATAATAAACCATTGAATAAAAACTTTTAGACCATTTTATTTATTAAATAATAGAATTTTCTACCCAAATCGACACATTCGTAAATAAATTGGTCGAAATTGCTACCTCTAATATTAAAGTTTTAAAAAAAAAATTATTTCGCTTTTGAAGGTTCGCATATGAAGGTTGGTTTCTGCTTGCTGTTGCCAGCTGTCCAGTTAGTTGTGGGAATCAGTTATTCTTCTTGGGTTTCTTTGCCATTTTTTGTTTGTAGTTGTGTGGGTCTTGTTGATTGGTCCTTAACCAGCAACTTTCATGGCCTATTCAGGTAAATTTTTTATTAATTTAAATGAATCTTATTTATTATAATTGTTCTTATAATATTTTTGCAGTTATTACTTATATTCTGGCCTCCATTTGTGTAATTTCTTTTTATTTATTACAATTTTTTTTTTTTTTTTTAAATTTTATGAAGGTGGTGGAAACCTCTTTGGGTATATGCAGGCTTCAATATTTTCTTGCTTTATGTTCATCAACTACAATTAGGGTTACCAAATTTCTTTAGTAAAATAGGCGATTTTATCGGTCTGTATACAATCTCTACAAACTCTGAGTGGACACAAATATGTTCCGGTTTTTCACTCATTATATTCTGCTTCATGGTAAATTTGTAAAAAGGTTTAATTTCATTCTTAATAAAATAATATTAAACTGCGCTTATTTATTTAATTAATAGTATAATTATGCAGATATCTTTTGTGAAATTTGATTTGGAAGAAACGGATTCCATCATGTCTATCAGAGGAGGCAACTTGACCGAACACCTTCTTCCATTAAAAAATTCTTTTTTTGTTCGTGAATCAAAGTAAGTGAAAAAAAGAATATGAATATTTTGCAAAAAAAAAAATTATTTAATTTTTATGTGATTTTATTTGCAGATCGGGTGTAAGACACACCAATGTTTTGTTAAGAGGTCCAGTCTTTCGGACATTTAGTATTAATTTCTTCACATATGGTGTCCCGGTACATATCCTTAAACTACAAACCTATGTAGATATATAACGAGTTATTTTTATTTATTTATTTATTTTTTACCTTTTATATTCTTTTTTAAATTGTTTTACTGGATGATGACACTCAAGTTGATGATTTTAATTTAATTTTGTGTGCATGTGAGTGTGGTTTGTGGTTAAGGGCCCGTTTGATTTGCTTCTGACTCAGCAACTAACTTAATTAGCAACTAACTCAGTTAGCAACTATCAAATGACCCCTAAGTTGAGTATGAATTATATTTGGGCTTATTTGTAAAACTTTTCAGTGATGAAATTGACAGGTGTCACTGTTTGCCCTATCTTTATGGAGCTTCTATTTTGCAAGTGTATGTGCATTCGGGCTGCTTGTATATGTGGGCTACATTATATTTGCTTTCCCATCATTATTCCGTTTGCATCGGTTAAACGGGCTGCTTCTTGTCTTCATTCTCTTATGGGCTGTTAGTACTTATATCTTCAATGTTGGATTTTCTTACCTCAATTGGGATCTTGGAGAGGTAATTATTTTATCTTAGTTATTGTTTCCTTTTTTTTAAGTTAAGTTTTTTATTTTTATTTTTTATTATTTAGGATATGGAGATTTGGGAAATGGTGGGATTATGGCATTATCCGATTCCTGGATTTTTTCTTCTTGCTCAATTTTGTCTTGGGGTTTTGGTTGCTTTGGGGAATCTTGTAAACAATTCTGTATTTCTTTATATATCTGATGAAGAAGACCACCAAACGCCAAATGGAGATGCTACTCCTGAAGGTCATACTTTTGCTATATTTTTGTTTTTAGCTTATATTTTTGCTAAATTAATACTCCCTCCGTCCCAAAATTATTGTCCACGAAAAAAAATCACACAGTTTAAGAAAAGTGCATTTATTACACTTTCCAACCAATAAAATTTTATCTTTACGACCTAACTATTTTTTGATTGGTGGAATTATTAAGTTGACAATAATTTTGGGACAAATAAAAAAGGAAAGATGGACAATAACATTAGGACGGAGGGAGTATTTTATATTTTTACTTAAATTGTCATGTGGTCTTCCAAATTTTATGATTTTCATATCATAGGGGCAAAAATCACGATAAAAAGGCTAGGGATAAAATCAAGAATTTGGATGACCATATGGACAATTGGACAATTTCTGTAATTTACTCTTAATTTTTAATATATTTAGTAACTATGGTTAGAATTGCAGTTAAAGAAGAAACAAAAGTGCTGATTGTGGCTACAATTGCTTGGGGACTAAGAAAATCGTCACGTGCAATCATGCTAGTTCTTATATTTCTGATTGCAATGAAACCTGGTTTCATTCACGCCGTATACAGTAAGTCAGTTAATTTGAATAATTTTGTTTTATTTATTAACTAATTGATAATGATTAAATCCAGTTTCATTTATAAACCCTAAAAAAATGTGTGTTTCAGTGGTATTCTTTTTCTTGTATCTTTTGAGCCATGACATCAGCAATGAAGTAAGGCAAACCCTTCTTCTGTTATGCGAAATTCATTTTGCGTTGTTGTATTCTCTTCAAATAACTCTTGTTTCTCAAGCATTGGAGAAAACTGGGTCAGTGAGCTTGGAAATTTTATCTCAATTAGGTATGTAATATTATTTTTTATTTTTAGTCGACCCGTTTACTTGTGAACAGGTTGATTTGGGTCTGTTTTCCAAAACGGGTCAAATAAAAAATAGTCAAGAAGAGAACGGACCAGATGACCAAACACTGACTTTATGCATACAACCTCCAAAGTCCAAACTTGATCTGTTTTGACCCAAACTTGTTTTTACCCATCATTTAACCTGCCAAAGGTGGCACTTTTGACCCATTTACTGATGAATGGGTTGATTTGGGTCTGTTTCATAAAATGGGTCAAGTAAAAAAATAACTAAAAAGTCACCCTAAGTCTTTTTCTTATGCAACCTCCTAAGTTGACATGTTTTTTACCCATTACCCAACTGCTAAAGGTGGCAGTTTTGACCCATTTACTTATGAATGGGTTTATTTGGGTCTGTTTTTCAAACGGGTCAAGTAAAAAATAAACTGAAGTCTTCTTTATGCATACAATTTGCTAAAAACTGACCCGTTTTGACCCGAACCCATTTTGAACCATTACTTAGATGGTTGTTTTAGCATCATTTTGTGGTGTTTCTAATATTTTAAAAATCTTGAACCAAATTCGCAACAGGTTTTCACGAACAAAATAGCCCGTGGGATTTTGTGGTAATAGCATTGCTTGCATGCTTTTGTGCAATCCACAAACACGGGTATAAAATGCTGTTTTCATTCTCAGCAATTGTGCAGCATACACCGTGTCCTCCTGTCGGGTTCAGTATCTTGAAAGCGGGCCTCAACAAATCTGTTTTGTTGTCTGTTTATGCATCAGGAGATACCAGAGATAACAATGACAATCCATCTCAAGGTAAAATTACCTAACTGTCCCTAGCTTTAACCAACTCACCTATTTTGCGATTGGTCAAAATGCATTTTAGTACCCTGAACTTAGTTGAATAGGTCTTCTACTACCCTGAACTATTTAAAGTGCAACATGGACACATGGTACCCTGAACTTAACAAAATGGTCGAATTAGTACGCTGGCTCACTAATTTAATCGTGTTTTTTTTACTTGAATTATATTCTTTAGAGCTTTTAACAGACTAAAGAAATACACGCTCATCTTAATATATCGATATTATAATCAAATCACATGAGAAAACACGATCACAATTCACATTAGTGAGCAAGGGTACTAAATTAACCATTTTGTCAAGTTCAGGATACCATGATGCACCTTTAATAGTTCGGGGTAGTAGAAGACCTAGTCAGCCAAGTTCAAGGTACTAAAATGCATTTTGGCCTTTGTTATTTTGTTTTTTCAGAGAGAAAAGTGGCTTCATATCTAAGCGCAACAGGACAAAAATTTCTTACATTATACCGATCATTTGGAACCTACATTGCTTTTATAACAATACTCGTTACCGTCTACATGGCGAGACCAAATTTTGTCTCGTTCGGGTTCATTTTTCTCCTATTATTCTGGATAACGGGCCGACAACTTGTTCAAAAAACAAAACGACGGCTTTGGTTCCCGCTAAAATTATACGCGATCTCGATGTTCGTTATCTGCTATATTCTAAGCATTTTCCCGACTTTCGAATCATGGGTATCCTCAAAATTCGATCTTTACACGATTCTTGGATACGATCCCGAAGCACCGTTGTTAAGTAATGTTTATGAATCTTTAGCAATAACAATCGTGATGCAGCTTTATAGCTATGAAAGGAGACAAAGTAGGTATAGAACGTATGAAGACCCGAACCGTATGCAGTTTGGTTTGCTCGGGTTTTTAAGACGGTTATTGATATGGCATAGTCAGAAGATTTTGTTTGGTACTATGTTTTATGCTGCCATATCGCCAATTAGCGCGTTCGGGTTTTCCTATCTTCTTGGAATCGTGTTATGTTCGGTTTTACCGAAAGCTTCGCGGGTCCCGTCAAAAACGTTTCTTGTTTACACGGGTGTTCTTGTGATAATTGAGTATTTGTTCCAGATGTTGGGTGGGTTTTTGAATATGTTTTCGGGACAAAAGTTTTATAATTTGTCGGTTTTTCTTGGGTTGAAGGTTTATGAGCCCGGGTTTTGGGGGGTGGAATCGGGCTTGCGGGCTAAAGTTTTGGTGGTTGCTGCTTGTACTCTGCAATATAATGCTTTGTATTGGCTTGAAATGATGCCTAGCTGGCTTTCGGGTATTGGTCAATGGGAAGAACCGTGCCCGTTATTCTTTTCTGAAGATGATGTGTTACCAAATGTCGATAATAATAATGATAATAACGCGTCAACATCAAATAGTGGGAAAAAAGGGATTAAAAATAGTAGTTCGTGGCCTACGGTTAGTGAAGCGGGTACGGGTACAAAAACGGGTATTACCGAGAGTAGTAGTAGACGATATTTGCTCGGGTATTTTTGGGGGAGTGTTAACGAAAGCCATAAATGGAACAAAAAACGGATAATTACGTTAAGAAAAGAACGATTCGAAATGCAGAAAACTTCATTAAAAGTATACTTGAAATTCTGGATGGAGAACATGTTCATACTTTTTGGGCTGGAAATCACCATGATTGCATTGCTTCTTGCAAGTTTTTTGCTTCTAAACGGGATTTCGATTCTGTATATTGCATCATTGGCTGCTTGTGTGCTTTTAGGTCGGCAGTTTATACGTAAAGCATGGCCGTTTTTTGTGTTTTTGTTTGCTAGTATACTTGTAGTTGAGTATTTTGCAATTTGGAGGAACAGAATTTCTTCCGGCGAACCCACCTCCACAAACTGCCATGACTGCTGGCGGTTTTCCGGTCTTTATTTTGACTACTGCCGTGATTGTTGGCTTGGACTCATCGTTGACGATCCCAGAGTGCTCAGCAGTTATTTTCTGGTGTTCATGTTTTCATGTTTCAAGCTCCGAGCAGATCGATTCGGTAGCTTTTCAGGATCGTTCACGTACCGGCAGATGATAGCTCAACGGAAAAATTCTTCCGTATGGCGGGATTTATCGTTTGAAACGAAATCAATGTGGACAATTCTCGACTATTTGAGATTATACTGCTACTGCCATTTGTTAGATCTCGTTCTCGCGTTAATTTTGATCACCGGAACTCTGGAGTACGATATTTTACACCTCGGATATCTCGCGTTTGCCCTAATTTTCTTCCGAATGAGACTCACCATACTCAAAAAGAAGAACACGATCTTTAAGTGGTTAAGGATTTACAATTTCGCTGTAATTGTTCTATCTCTCGCGTACCAGTCTCCGTTCGTCGGCTCTTTCAACGACGGAAACTGTGAAACGGTGGATTATATTTACGAAGTTATCGGATTTTATAAATATGATTACGGTTTTAGGATTACGTCAAGGTCTGCTTTGGTTGAGATCATCATTTTCGTACTGGTGTCACTGCAATCGTATATGTTTGCATCTGAAGAATTTGATTATGTGTTTCGGTATCTCGAAGCTGAACAAATTGGCGCCATTGTGAACGAACAGGAAAAAAAAGCCGCATGGAAAACCGCACAGTTACAGTACATCCGTGAAGCTGAAGAGATGAAACGACAACGTAATTTGCAAGTTGAAAAAATGAAATCGGAGATGCTTAATTTACAAATTCAGCTTCACAGCACCGATCCGGCGCCGGGGCCGATTGGAAGCACCGACTGTTCTCCGTTACGTGAGGGTTTAAGAAGACGAAGAAGTATCGATCCAACTGCTTTAAATCTCGACAACGACGACGCGACTCCGAGAAAACAAAAAACAGATGCTATTTTCGACTCGTTTTTCCCGTTCGAAAATTTATCGGCCGTCGCTTCCCCCAAAAAAACGTCGGTTTCTGAAATCACCGAGTTTGAAGATGATGTGCCGGAAATACAAAAGAGAAGCAAAACTCCAAAACGGGAAACGTCGTTGAAATCCGCCGTACAGTTGATCGGTGACGGTGTATCGCAAGTACAATCAATCGGAAATCAAGCGGTTACGAATATAGCGAATTATTTTAATATTCCTCACGAAAATTCAGACGATGATACTGACTTGGATTCCAATGTTCCTTCTTCATCTTTAAAAATCGATACTAATGAAATTGAACACCAAAACGACGGTTACATGGCTTTTAACCGTTCAGTTTCAGTTCAATCTGATAAAAGTGATTCACCAAGCATACACATCGGTCGAATTTTCCGACATATTTGGGCTCAAATGCGATCCAACAACGACGTCGTTTGCTATTGCTGCTTTCTTCTCTTATTTCTTTGGAATTTCAGCTTGCTTTCAATGGTGTATCTTGCTGCTCTGTTTTTGTACGCACTCTGTGTCAACACCGGCCCGAGTTATACATTTTGGGTCGTTATGCTGATATATACAGAGTTTTATATACTGATTCAGTATATGTATCAAATCATTATCCAACATTGCGGTTTCACAATCCA
Organism: Calendula officinalis; assembly: GCA_963853835.1. Taxonomy (NCBI): domain Eukaryota; kingdom Viridiplantae; phylum Streptophyta; class Magnoliopsida; order Asterales; family Asteraceae; genus Calendula; species Calendula officinalis. Next base: position 26,286,134 of record OY970825.1, read on the forward strand.
ATCGGATTTCTTATCCGAATGGGGTTTTCCCACCAAAAAAATAGCTTCATCATTTGTAATCAATTTACTACCTCTGTTTTTGGTGTATCTATTTACCCTAATTCAAAGCTCCATAACCGCAAAAGACAGTGAATTAGCTTCATCAACCGAATTCAGCAGTCTCACGGGCACAGTCGTGAACCAAAACGAGCTTCTCGCCACTTTAAATTGGCGGGAAAACGTACAAAAAATCATCCAAATTCTAAAAAAATTCACGAAATTGATTGTCAGAAACTGCACTCGGTACTGGAAGTCACTAACCCAAGAAGCCGAATCACCCCCGTATTTCGTCCAGCTGTCAATGGACGTTAAAACATGGCCCGAAGACGGGATCCAACCCGAGAGAATCGAGTCGGGAATCAATCAAGTTCTCAGATTTGTTCATGACAAAAGATGCAAAGAATCAGACCCGACAACTTGCCCGTGCCCGAGTATCGTTCAAGTTCAAAGCATTGAAAAAAGTCAAGAAAACCCGAAAATCGCGTTAGCGGTTTTCGAGGTAGTGTACGCATCACCACAAGAAGAATGCACATTAACCGAAAGGTACAAATCATTAACTCCAGCAGCAGATGTAGCCAAAGAAATAACCGAAGCCCAACGGGCCAAACTTTTTGAAAAAGTCGGGTTCCCGTACCCGATCGTGTCCGTAATCGGGGGCGGAAAACGCGAAATCGATCTTTACGCGTACACATTCGGTGCCGATTTAGCCGTTTTCTTCCTAGTCGCCATTTTCTACCAATCGGTTATCAAAAACAAAAGCGAATTACTCGATGTTTACCAGCTCGAAGACCAGTTCCCGAAAGAATTCGTCTTCATTTTAATGGCTATTTTTTTCCTAATCGTGCTCGACCGAATCATATATCTATGCTCGTTCGCAACTGGGAAAGTGATATTTTACATTTTTAACCTTGTTCTTTTCACTTATTGTATTACGGATTATGCTTGGAATACAAAACCGTCTCAACAAAATGCTGCGGGATTTGCGTTACGTGCAATATATCTTACAAAATCGGTTTCGCTTGCGCTGCAAGCAATGCAAATAAGATCAGGGGTCCCACATAAAAGCACATTATATAGACAGTTTTTAACTAGTAGTGTTTCGAGAGTGAATTATTTGGGGTATCGACTTTATCGGGCCCTGCCGTTTCTTTATGAGTTGAGATGTGTGCTTGATTGGTCATGTACTACCACTTCGTTGACTATGTATGACTGGCTTAAGGTAAGTTTTAATGTTTTGTGATAGATTCGATTTTACTGATTAACAGATATGTAACCTTTTCATGTTTTTCTGTTACAGTTGGAGGACATAAATGCAAGCTTATATCTTGTTAAATGTGATTCGGTTTTGAACAGAGCAAGTCATAAACAAGGTGACAGACAGACAAGAATGACTAAATTTACCAACGGGATTTGTTTATTTTTTATATTAATCATCGTTATATGGGCTCCCATGCTTGTAAGATATCAAACCGTCTATTTTTGTTTTTACTAAAATAACAACATACTTTTCCATTTGTCCATGTTTAGTCATTGTACAAATTTCTGTCTGATGGGGTCATTAAAAGATGATTTTGTGTGCGGTTTGGTTAATTCAGCAACCCGACCAATGACATGTAACCGCCATGTCGTCGGTGTGTCATTAGGTTGCTGAATAACCTAGACGGGACACATAACCATCTTCTTATGATCCGATTGGACATAAATCTGTACTATGACTAAACAGGGACAAATGTAAAAGTAGAATGCCATTTTAGACAACAAAAAAACACAACCAAACTTTATTTGTTTACAGATGTATAGTAGCGGAAACCCGACAAACATTGCAAACCCGATAAACGATGCAAGCATCCAACTCGACATAAAAACAAGTGGCGGGAGATTAATGTTGTACCAAACAACATTATGCACAATCACACAATGGACCGATTTCAATTCTTCGATTGATCTTGATCCACACGGTTATCTTGATTCATATAATGTAAATGATATCCAACTGATTTGTTGTCAAGCAGATGCCACAAATCTATGGCTCGTTCCCGCCATAATTCAGAACAAATTCAGCCAATCGATCGATAAAAACATGGATATGAAATTTAATTGGATTCTCACTCGAGATAGACCGAAAAATAAAGAAATGGTGACGTATGGGCAAAATTTAGATCATTTGGATCTACCTGATCCATCAGAAGTTAAACAAGTTTTAGATGGGTTGAGTGATAGTTTTAGGATTAATAATACATATCCGAGGTATTTTCGGGTCACGGGTTCTGGAGATGTAAGACCGTTTGACCAAGAGGTAATTTGTATGTTTTTTTTTCTTAAGTGAATTACGTAAATCGTCCTTGTGGTTTGTATGAAATGTTGGATTTCGTCCCTTAACTTTCTTAATTACACGGATAGTCCCTAATTTTGGAACTTGTATCACCAACTATCCCTAAAGCAAAAAACGTCGTTAAGTTTTTAATGATTGTTGCAAGTTTCAAAACTAGGGCCTATTTAATAAATTAAGTTAAGGACGAAAACCACAGGGATGATTTGCGTTGTATACTTTTTTGTTTATAAATATTAAGAGTAAATTACATATTTTGTCCCTTTAGTCTTTCGAATTTTCTGATTTTGTCCTTGGACTTTTTTTTCGTGATTTTTGTCCATGTGGTTCTCTATTTTCCGGATTTTTGTCCTTCCGTCTAAAGTGCTCCATTAACTAACCTCACATGCCGTTTAGATGGAAGGACAAAAATCTGGAAAATAGAGAACCACATGGACAGAAATCACGAAAGAAAAGAGTCCAAGGACAAAATTTTCTTCGAAAGACTAAAGGGACAAAATATGTAATTTACTCTATAGATATTATATGTGACGAGTGATCTGAGATTGTAATTTTTTGCAGGCAACTGGTGTAGATGGGCAGCTTGTTTTGAACCGTGGGCAATCAGAATGGTGGTCGTTTTATGATATTAGTTTATTAAATTCGACTATTTGTGGAGATTTAATGGGGCCCATGGCCATTGTTGTCTCAGAGGAAACACCGCGTAAGTGTCACTGTACGTTTTTTAAGTTGTCGTTTTTATGCTAATTTTATTTATTTATTTTTCAGAGGGTTTTCTAGGGGAGACTTTGAGTAAGTTTAGTATATGGGGTCTATACATTACATTTGTGCTAGCAGTTGGTAGATTCATAAGGCTTCAATGCTCGGATCTCAGAATGAGAATTCCGTATGAGAATCTTCCTTCCTGTGACAGGTACGCATGGCCCCAATTGACTTGGGGCCATTTCCATTTCTTTTATTTAACAGTATGGTGGCCCCACAGTTGATCTGAAAGACTGATTTGGTTTTGTTTTGTTGCACAGGTTGATTGCGATTTGTGAAGATATATATGCAGCTAGGGCTGAAGGAGAGCTTGGAGTTGAGGAGGTGTTGTATTGGACATTGGTGAAAATATATAGGTCACCACACATGCTACTAGAGTACACAAACCCTGACTAGCTTCTTAAAAAGTCAAACTCAAACATACCCAGTGGCTAACTATACAACTGCTAACATTGGGGTAAATCCCAAGCTTCATTTTTTCCATCCATTTATCTTGTAACATGTGTTTGTATATATCACTCCATAGGGAGATTACATTGACCTTTGTAACATATATCTAACACACTTGACCTTTTTGTTATTAAATTTTAGAAAAGTTAAAAACTTAACTAAATGATATCAATTTGGTTTCTTCTATGTCAAATAAATCCTCTAGTGATGGCCTAGAGATCATGGATCATATTAATTCCCTAGGTAATATTTACCAGATGAGAATGAAAGGTTAAAAAATGGCCAAAACAACTAGGATGTATACATCACAAGGAAAGCTAAGTTATCTCGAGAAGCCTATTATAAACGAGAATATCCTTTTAAATTAAAAAAAAAATATGCAATAGATAAAACAAGAAACACAAATTCAATGAAACAAAGCTCAATTGTATTCATAACATAGTCATATGATCGTCATAATCAACGGACTGCATATGAAATACCAATTCGCGGTCCCTACAGCTACAAATACCAATTCGCGGTCCCTACAGCTACAAATACCGCCACTTTACAACAAATTCGAATTCATATTGCTCGTGTCATAAAAAGTCAACCACAAGACCTAAAGTAACATACAATACGATAAAATAAACAAACGGAATCCACGGTGTAGGTCATATTAATAAAAAAAAAAAAAACAAACAAAACTCATACGACACATACCCACCAACCAACCAACATTGGAGTCAAGAAACCGTCTTTTAACTAAGTTGACTTTTTCTGTTTCTTGACACTACTACCCGGAGTCTTTCTCTCCACATGTTCAGGAATAGTATCAATCATTACCTTAGGAGATGTGAAACAGAAATCAGCTGGTGACACGTCACTGTATTCCGGGTGTTCTTTAAGGTAAGCTATGATACCGGGTGCTGCCCGAACACGTACACCATCGGGAGTGATGTATTGCACATCCATTTTTGAATAATCTCTTCTTAAAACAATTACTCGTTGGAAACCTTTTGGTGTTTTGGGGATGTTTGGTTTATCCATAACCCATGTGCGGGTTGAATCGTATTCGATATCCGCGGGATTATCGCACGCGGTTCCTTCGAGTTTTGTGCAAACAAACGGGTCTTCACTTTGTTTGAATCGGTATTCTTCGAATTCTTCTTCGGTTGATAAGGTTCTCCATTTCAAACAATCGTTACATTGTACTGCAAATGTGTCAACTGAACTCTGAGGCGGGCCCCGTGATTTCTGCATCAAAATTGGTTCTATTGTATAGTAATATAAACGCCAAAATGCAATTTAGTACCCTGAACTTGTCTGACCAGGTCTTTTACTAGTCTGAACTATTAAAAGTGCAGCATGATACCATGATACCCTGAACTTAACAAAATTGTCGATTTAATACCTTGAGTCGTTAATTTGATAGCGTTATTTTTACTTTACCTACTAAAAATATGCGTACATCAATATTGATATTAGAAGCAAATCAATGAGAAAACAAGACCAAATTAGTGAGTCATGGTACTAAATCGACCATTTTGTCAAGTTCAGGCATCATGCTGCACCTTTAATAAGTAGTGAGTCATAGTAAAATGTATTTTGGCCTTAAACAACTTAAATAAGCTGATAACTAGGTAAGCTTAGTTGTTTAGATCCATCCAAACAGTCAAAAGTACTTATTAGTTGTACCAAAACACAAAGCTTACCCAAACACCCCTAAATACACATGCAAAATACACTTACCCAATCACCCACCCTAAAAACCACAATATATTTAGGTCAAACCTGATGTTATTCGGGTGCGGAATTGATATATTCATGTTTCGAATTGCATACCAACTAATTTATTATTTCGTCACTCAAAATACAGAAGAACAGCGTATAAGCAAATTAAATATGGTGGCAGGGTTATTACACAATGACATAATCTTCATGAGCAAAATCGCAGATCGGATTACGAATATGTACAAAATATACGAGGTTCGCATAAAGCCCTAGAATCGGTAGAAACCCTAAAAGAGCCATTAAAGGCCGTATTATGTTTATTATTCTGACAATTATAAAACGAAAACGGTGGAATTGAAAGAGGCTAAAATAAATTGGGGATTAGTTAACCTTAGCCGATGATTTGGGGCTCTTCTTCACCGCCGATGAACCATTTGCAGTCCCATTTTCCATGTTTCGCCGTCGAGTAGCTCAGTTTCGATCACGTGTGTTCTTCGTGAATGTGCAGCTCCACTAAAAAGTTATATCAACAATATTTATATTCCACTAGGACAATATTATACACTTCCTCCGATTTAAAATTTAAAATAAGTGATACGGCTTAAAAAGTTATTTTATTTAGTAAAAAAATAGTGGGATTTATACTCACTTGTTATCTATTGAAATAAAGTGAAATCATCTTTTTACCTTTATTTTTTACTTTTAAATATCATTAACCTCATTTTATTCAAAAGATATGATATCAATTCCTCACTAATCATCCAATTAATTTAATTTAAAAATCATTATAATCTTTTGTCTTAAAAACTGTGAAACCTAAAGTGTATCACTTATTTTGAATCGGAGGAAGTACATTTTATTGCAAATCATTATTTATTTTGGCTATGTTTAAATTTTAAGCGAAAATCATTACACTTAATTATTTTCAATTGCGTTTTGTTCTATGATTTCAGTCTATTTATAGGATGTAAAGTAAAAGAGGAGCTTTTCATCAAGAACCGAACAATAAGAAAATAACAAGACGCGTCCAAGTTGAAGAAACGCGACGCACAGGTTGAAGAAGAACACCACACATTCACGTCATTGTCGCACCGAATATTACATGTCGTGTTGCCTTCCGGTACCACCAATCACCCACGATCGTAGAACATGATAGTTGATTCCGAACACTATAAAAGGCAAGTTCCAACACTTCATTGGCCGCATCAACTATTCACAAAAACCACAACAAAAAGTATCACACACACTTTCTAAATAGTTGTTGCCACTAGGTGACTAGTTTAGGCTAGTTCATAGTTTAGCTACCTTTTCTTTGTACAACTTTGGAGCATTTGGAATAATGTAAGTTCTCTTTCGTTTTATTGCTCTCGTCGTAATCAGTTCATGTTTTCCGTATTTATTATGGCTTTGAATGTGTTGAGCATGCTTAGTGTACTGTACCTAGGTTGGTTGGTATATTTACTTAGTTAAATGAATCTTAGTTAGGTTACTATGTGATTGCTATGATTTGTATGCTACATGTTTAATTTGCGTCATGGTTTAGCTCGTATAATAATGAAACTTAATAGTTTAGTTAGGTCATATGAAGACTCTCTTGATTGTACTTTTATAACAATTGATATGTATGTGTGTTGACAAAACAATTCGGCATATGCTCATTGGCCAACTTGAGGTGCTAGATTGATACACATGCATATGACATATGCTCATGGACCAACTTGCGATGTTGGGTTGAAGTATCACCACTACAAAGTTATTAAGTTTTTATCTTTTATTACACGTCAATCGTATCGGTAATACATGAGTGATGTTTTATGTTGAGTAGGAGACATGTTTTGTGGGTGTATGACTATCCTATGTATGCATTTTGTAAATCAGTCATTATGCACGCCATAGTAATTACATGGATTTATTTACTAATTGAATTCTACATAACTAAATATATTTTAAATATTATTGTAGTTAGTTAGTAGTAATTAGTGGTAAAAACTAATAATCCAAATATCGTGAGTAGAAGTAAGTGTTAGAATCATATTTATTATATTATTGTAGATATATATAAATGTGAATTATAGAGGCAATCCTTTCCTAATATGTAGAAAAGATCTTATTGTATTTGTATATATATTGACATTTGAATGGAATACAAATCAAGGAATTGATACACATTAATATGGTATCAGAGCACCCTCTCTCTTTTCTCTCTTGCTAGCCGGCCCTAGCACCTCCGAAACACCCAAAATTCCTTCTTTTCTTCCCTGTTTGGCCGACTCGCAAGATCGAACATCATGACCGGCGGAAATGATACGTCGGCTTCCTCTTCAAACCCTACCAAACCGGTGTTTCATCCTGCTTTCGGGGTGAACAATATCAAAAACGCTATCCCCTTAACCCTAAATCAAACCGATGATCGTTACGCATCGTGGGTCGAGCTCTTCCAAATCCATTGTTGTGCGTACGATGTTCTTGAACACATCGATTCTGAAACCCCTAAACCCGCCGGTATTGATGCTCCTACTTGGAACCATCTTGACGCCATCGTCAAGCAATGGATTCTCGCTACTATCTCCACCGATCTTCTTCAAAACGTTATGAAACCAGGAGCAACGGCTAAACAACTCTGGGATCGTCTTGCCGAAATCTTTCAAGATAATCGGGCAACCCGCGCCGTCTACCTCGAAGAGCAACTAAATAGCACTCGCATGGATCAGTTCTCCAACGCCACTCTATACTGCAACCGCATCAAAAACCTGTCGGACCAACTAGCCAATGTTGGTCAACCTATATCGGACGGAAAGATGGTTCTGCAACTCGTAACCGGTCTCCCAAAAGAGTATGATACTCTCGATACCTTCATACAACAAACCGATCCACTGTCTAGTTTCATCAAAGCATGCTCCAACTTGCTCTCGAAGAAACCCGACGATCCAAACAGGAATCTCCTGTCCCGCAAGCCTTGTTGACCCAACGGTCCGACACTGCACCAGCAGCTGCTGCCTCCGACGAACAACAGCCCCGAGACAACTCCTACTTCAGCGAACGGGGCGGTCGTGGTGCATACCGTGGCCGTGGCCGTGGCCATGGCCGTGGTCGCGGTCGTGGTTGCGGGGGTCGTCAGCAATATCAGCAACAATATCAGTACCCCTGGCCGCCGTCCCCATGGTCTTCCGGTAACTAGTGGGCTCCGCCACCGTGCCCTTACCCTACGGCCCCTCCACCACAGCAACAAGGCATACTCGGTCCCGGTCCTCGCCCTCCGAACCAGCAGCAATCATATTACATGGGTGCCTCATACCCCATGTGCGGTGCCCCGATGACTCCCACCGAATTGGACACGGCGTTTAACACCATGCACCTCAATATGCCTGATAACTCTTGGTACATGGATTCGGGGTCTACTTCACATGTTGCTAACACGGTGGGTAACTTCTCTCACTTATTTTATTTACGTAATCCGCATTCTATTCTTGTAGGGTAATGGCAGTGGTCTTCCAGTTACGGGTCTAGGCTCCGCCACCATTCCCCACCCTACCCGCAACTACGTTTTAAACAACATATACCATGTTCCCAAAATCGTTAAAAACCTTATTTCCGTACGCAAATTTAATCGTGATAATCATACTTCTATTAAATTTGACCCTTTTGGTTTCACTGTGAAGGATCTCAAAACGCGGATGCCAATCACAAGATTCAACAGTACCGGTGATTTGTACCCGTTTCCCAAAGGATGGGCCACTCGTTCACCTCCTCTTGCCCTCCATACCGCTTCTTCATCAACTTGGCACAACCGGCTCGGTCATCCGGGCTCTTCTATCTTTACTTTACTTAGGACGAATCATTGTTTTTCAAACAAACTTAGTGATATTAGTTCATGTAATTCTTGCTCTTTAGGCAAACACTGTCGTTTACATTTTAATTCTTCACAATCCATTACTTTTAGCCCCTTTGATCTAATGCATGCCGACTTATGGACCCCGCCGGTCTCGTCCACTTTAGGTCACAAATATTATCTAGTTATCCTTGATGACTTTACACATTTCACATGGACCTTTCCCCTAAAATACAAATCACAAGTTTACTCAATATTCTCTGCCTTTTACGCTTTCATAAATACACAATTTGAAAAGAAAATCAAAACCCTACAATGTGACAATGGCAGCGAATTTGACAACCACCAATTCCACGAATTTTGTACTACCCGCGACATGCATCTACGTTTTTCTTGTCCCTACACTTCATCCCAAGATGGCAAAGCCGAACGACTCATTCGCACCCTAAATAACATAATTCGCACCAACCTCATACACGCTTCCATCCCGCCCTCTTATTGATCATATGCCCTCCATTTTGCTACCTATCTCCAAAACATTCTTCCCTCTTCCACCATCAATAATCACACTCCCACCACACTCCTTTATCATCGTCCTCCCTCATACACTCACCTTCGTACGTTTGGGTGTCTTTGCTATCCAAATACTTCTTCCACAACACGTGACAAACTTTCCCCTAGATCCACTCCTTGCATTTTCCTTGGCTACCCCCTACATCACCGCGGTAACCTATGCCAAGACATCTCTACTAAACAATTCTTTACATCCCGTCATGTCACTTTCGTAGAAGACATATTTCCCTTCTCCACGACCACACCCACCCAAACACACTTTTATGATTTTCTGACAAACGTTCCACCGTCACCTTATGTCACATATCACTCCTCTCCACCACCCCCCTCTCCGGCGCCGGACACTCCACCTGTGCCTTCCGCCACTACGACACCACCCTCACCTCCGCCTGCTAATCCGACGGTCAACCCAGCTCCGTCGCCACCACCATCCCCACCACCGCAACCCCACATACCGCCACCACAACCGCAGCCTCAACAGCCGCAACACCACATGCAAACCCGATCCAAAAGCGGTATTTTCAAACCTAACACCCCTTTGTCTCTTCACACACAGTCTATCTCCCCTATCCCACCAAATCCTAAACTCGCTCTCCTAGATACTAACTGGAACACTGCCATGACTACATAATTTAATGCATTACTTAAACAAAATACGTGGGACTTAGTTCCTCGTCCACAGAACGCTAATATTATTAGATTCCATTGGATTTTTCGCCATAAGTTTCATGCAGATGGTTCGTTAAAGAGATACAAAGCAAGACTTGTCGTTAACGGTAAGTCGCATGAAGTTGGTGTTGACTGTGACGAGACATTTAGCCCGGTTGTTAAACCTGCTACCATTCGAACGGTTCTCTCTATTGCTTTAGGCCAAAATTGGCCCGTACATCAACTTGATGTCAAAAATGCGTTCTTACACGGGGATCTTAATGAAACAGTGTACATGCATCAACCACCGGGTTTTAGTCATCGATCTTTTCCTAATTATGTTTGCAGGTTACGGAAATCATTGTACGGCCTCAAACAGGCACCTAGAGCTTGGTACCAACGGTTTGCAAAGCATCTCCTCACTATGGGTTTTACATGCAGCAAAAGTGATAACTCTTTGTTTATATACCGCCACAACAATGACACAGCTTACTTACTTCTTTATGTGGACGATATAGTACTTACTTCTTCATCAACCTTGTTGCAAACCAGAATTATCGATGCACTCAAACAGGAATTCAAGATGACAGACCTTGGCACTCTTTCTTATTTCTTGGGAATTGCAGTCACACGTTCAGAAAAAGGCATGTTTTTATCTCAACAAAAATTGTAGGAAAACCTTGTAGTATTCACATGGCGGAACTTGAACACCACATTACTGGATCTCTACTAGACAATGAGATCACGAGAAAGAGAAGATGATGAACATTACCTTTAGATAGCTAAAGAAGTGATCCACATCTACTGCACCACCTGGACACGCTGCAAGACCGCGTTGTACCAACAAAGCAATACACAAAGACTTGTGTGTGTGTGTGTTCGGTCGAACCGAACAAGCAAAAAGCCGAAACCCCTTTTGGGGTTCTTTCTTCGTTCGCACGGCCGAGAAAGAGAGGGAGAGGTTTAGGGTTTTGAGTGTGTAAAGTGATTAACATAAAACCCTTAACATAAGCCTCTTATTTATAAGGTTACATGTTACATTTAGGTCCTTGGAGTTTAATTATGATTAATCTCATAATTAAACTTCTTATTGTCACTTTAAACCCTTGGACTTTTACTAGTTAATTAATTAACTATTAATTAACTGTCCGTTAAATACTTAACATAATATTTAACCATCCTCACAAATAATAATTAACTTATTATTATTTATTCTCTTCTTTATAATTAACTTAACTAGTTAATTATTCCACACAACTTACTTTATTCGGTTGTCCATTATTAGGTGTGTAGTGGTGTGACCCTTTAGTGTCTTATAACATTGGATACGGTGACACGTGTACTTATCTGTGCACATAAATCCTTCAGACTCCCACTTGTGCAAGTTAAGAAACACTTTCTGATCATCATTGGCCTAAAGCGGTCCCTAGCCAGACATTTAGGATAACCAGGTTATAAGAACTCTTACATCCAGAGATAATATTCATAAAACGAATAACACTAACAGATTTTCCTTTCGCATCATGATATTTCTTAATTTGAGTAATAGACATGGAGCAGGGATCTTGTTCTATATACTCGAATTTTCTCGACTCTGATTTCGACTTTCTGCAGTAACGGATTACCGAATGATCTAATCATTCTCCGAGAGCGGCCACGCATTTCAGTAGTCTTAATCATCGAGCGGCCATGAAATATCTCTTCTAGTTAAAGAAGGTGCAAATTCCATCTTGACATTTGCGTTATCTTGCCCACGACTTCCGCTGTCTTAGTCAAGTTCCTTATGATCACCCTTTTACGGAGTGACGGTAGATAAATGCTAAAGATCAGAAGTCATCGTGTCTCAAACCAAAACGTCTCAGGTCAGAGCATATCTACTCGAAATTACTCATGCTTAGGCTCCATGAAGTAATCTCGATCTTTTGGTCACGTCTAATGTTTAGCAAACTCTGTAAACATCTATGAATATTTATTTTAACAACCCTTGTTTCTCTATTCAATAACTATGAAATAGATAAATATTCATAATGGTATTAACTCTTGAATCTAGCTCCCACTAAATTCAAGCAATCACAGACAATTTAGATACTCAAAAACTTTGTGTATCAAGGATAGGTTTAAAACATGTTAAGAATAGACAATGTGAAAATAGTACGTAAAACTTTCTATTTCAATCCCACGAAATGTTATTACATAATGTATCGATTTCAAACATGTCTATGATTCTAATCAAAATTACTAGCTACCAATATTTAGGTACTGCATGCCTATAACGTGCGCATGTTTCTCATGCTTTGGTCCAGCTAGTAGTTTTGTCAACGGGTCAGCGACGTTGTCATCCGTTGGTATTTTCTTAATTACAATATCACCTTCTCTTACATACTCACGTATGCGGTGATATTTCCTGCGTACATGCCTGGTCTTTTGATGCTCTCTTGGTTCAACAGCTTGCGCTATTGTTCCACTATTATCACAGAATATTTCGATGGGTCTAGAGATACTGGCAATAACTCTAAGATCCTCAATAAAATTCTTAAGCCACATGGCTTCTTTCCCAGCATCATTTGCGGCAATGTACTCAGCCTCTGTAGTCGAATCTGCTATCATATCTTGTTTCTGACTCTTCCAAGATATAGCTCCTCCTTTTAGCGTGAATACAAATCTCGATTGAGATTTGTAATCGTCTCTGTCGGTTTGGAAGCTTGCATCTGTGTAACCAGTTACACGCAATTCTTCCAACGAACCTCCAAAGACCAAGAACATTTCTTTCGTCCTTCTCAAATACTTGAGAATGTTCTTGACAGCCACCCAATGGGGTTCACCGGGATTCTTTTGGTATCTGCTTGTGAGACTTATGGAGTAAGAAATATCGGGCCTAGTACATAACATAGCATACATGATTGATCCAAATGCCGAAGCATATGGTACCAAACTCATCCTAGCAATTTCCTTGCTAGATGTGGGACTCTGAGCTTTGCTCAGTGTAATGTCATGTGTCATTGAAATGAGACCTCTCTTGGAATCACTCATACTGAATCTCTTCAGTACTTTGTCAATGTATGTACTTTGACTAAGTCCAATAAGCCGCCTAGATCTATCCCTATAGATCTTTATACCTAGTATAAACGCGGCTTCTCCCAAGTCCTTCATCTGGAAACATTTACCTAACCAGGATTTTACTCCTTGTAATGCTGGTATATCATTTCCTATAAGCAGTATGTCATCGACATACAAGATTAGGAAGATTACTATGCTCCCACTGAATTTTGTATAGACACACGCCTCGAACTCACTCTTGACAAAACCAAATTCTTTGATTCTTTTGTCAAAGTGTAAGTTCCAACTTCTAGATGCTTGCTTCAATCCATAAATGAATTTTTAGCAATTTACATACTTTATCAGGATTCTTTGGATCAGTAAAACCATCCGGTTGTATCATGAATACGTCCTCATTCAACTCCCCGTTAAGGAAGGCGGTTTTAACATCCATTTGTCACATCTCATAGTCGTAATATGCTGATATGGCCATAGGAATTCTAATAGACTTAAGCATAGCGACTGGATTAGACTTAAGCATAGCGACTGGCGAGTAGGTTTCAGAATAATCCACACCATGTGTTTGCGTGAAACCCTTCGCAACGAGTCGTGCTTTGTAAGTATGCACTTTTCCATCCATGTCGGTTTTCTTCTTGAAAACCCACTTGCATCCAACAGCACGAGACTGTGGTGGCAAGTCTGATAACACCCAGACTTGGTTGTCATACATTGATTGCATCTCTGCTTGCATAGCCTCGAGCCATCTTTCAGAATCTATGCCGTTAGCAGCTTCGTTGTAGGTTAATGGTTCTAGTAGACTTCCATCATCTTCATCGATCATGAATCCAAGATACCTATCTGGTTCTTGGCGTGGTCTACTGGACCTACGCGGATTGCATGTCTTTTCTTCCTCAACCAGTGGGTCTGGTTGGGAATCAACAATTCTTTGTTGAACTACTGGTTCGACTGAAGTCGTCGGTGGATATTCGTTCTCTTCAATTTCTTGAAGCTCTATTTCTTGGAGTTTCAGTTCCTAGAAACTTCTCCTCCAAAAAGACACATTTCCGAGCAACAAAAACTTTGTTGTCTTCTTGATCATAGAAATAGTATGCTAAGTTTTCCCTTGGATATCCAACGAAGATACACTTATCTGACTCGGGTTTTAGTTTGTCTGTGAAGTTACGTCTAACGTACGCTTCACAACCCCAAATCTCGAGAAAAGATAATTTAGGTTTTCTCCTCGCCCAGTGCTCGAACGGAGTCTTTTCTACTGACTTGGTCGGAACCCTATTCAGTGTGAATGATGCAGTCTCGAGTGCATGTCCCCAAAATGATAGTGGTAGTGGGGCGCGACACATCATTGAATATACCATGTCTAACAAGGTGCGATTCCTCCTTTCTGATACGCCATTCATCTGAGGCGTATACGGAGGTGTGAGTTGTGAAACAATCCCACATTCCTTCAAATGATCGTCGAACTCTTGGCTCAAATATTCGCCTCCTCGGTCAGACCGAAGTGACTTAATTTTCTTGCGTAGTTGGTTCTCTACTTCCCTCTGATATTCTTTGAACTTGTCAAAGCTCTCAGATTTTAGTCTCAATAGAAAGACATAACCATACCTACTGAAGTCGTCACTAAAGGTAATGAAGTAGCGGTATCTGTCACACCCCGCCAAAAATGGTTTTGCTGAAGAACGAGGTGCGACTAATTAGCAACATAACACATCAATAATAGTAACTTCGCATTAATTGAAAAATGGATTACCAATGTCATTAAGACTTATTCTTGAAACTAATGCATGACAATCCTTGACCAAAATAGAACCTTGAAAAGACTTAGTTTTTGTTAACTGAGAAAACATATAGAAAAAGTGTCAACACAATGGTTGGTGAGTTCACAGGTTTTGTGACTCCATAAAAAGTATCATCAAAGTAGTTCAGTACAAATCATGTACAAAATAGTTTTGTGTGCAATGCAAAATCCCTTGACATGTTTGCAGGACATTCAAGTTAAGGTATAATCAAAGAGCCTATAATCAAACCGAAATCTAAAATCGTTAGAATATAAAGCTCAAACTCAGTTGAGCGGGGGATCAATCCCGATAGTACTATCTCTATATTCCTTGGCTAACACATTAGCTAATGATTACTGTTAAACGTGGACTCGTAATATGGTCCGTTGTCCTTCATGGTAGGTACGTGTTTACAACAATGATTACACAAAGATTATTTATTGCAAAATAGTTGAATAGTATATGTTTTTCCCCCCAGGTAAAATAGTTATAAAAATAGTAAGAATGGGGCCGTAAAACTCACCTGATACGAAGCTAGCATAGTGCAATCAACAATAGTTGGGGTTTTCAACCAAACTATCCTGACGTCCTAAACACATAATAATAAACAAATAAGTGAGGGTTTAAACGACACGCCTTCTACACTTTGATTCGAAAGTAATCTAATTGACTATTTGATAGATAATTATTTAAATATAATTATTTAAATAATTAACATTTATTATTAAATAATTAATTATTAAATAAAGAAAATTAGTATCATTATGAATTAATGATTAAAATCTATTAAATAATTCATTACGGTATTAATTAACAAATATTTGTTATATAAGTAATAACTTTAAAATAAAATAAGAAAAATGTTTACTGACTTTCAATACAAGAATAGAAACAATGGACTAGAACATAATTGCTTGCATTTTGGTTATTGGGCTTGGACTACTGATCGAACACGATGGGCTAAAGAAACACTGGTTTGGGCTAAGATGGCTACAAAGAAATTAAACGAATACAGTCTGCTTCACCCGAGACTCTACCGGAGGTGTCACCGGACAGATTCCGGCACACACACACACACCAAAACTCGAGTATAAGTGGCGTAAATGTTATGACACACGGGTATTTTCAAAACAACGACCGATACAACCAACCCACACGATTACACTTGACTCGCCTGAGATCGGGTCGTCGAGAAAACCCAGAAATTCACACACGCATGCATGCTTAAATAAAAGAAAAGAATGGTAAAAAGTTATACCTATCGAGAGAGAAAGATGGCACCGAGAGAGAGACGTCGGAGATGTGTGATATTCGCCGGAATTGTCTTGACTTCACCGGTGCTGTTTGATCCCGTCGGGTATGGTAAAACCGAAACAAAAGAGCGTGGTTTTCTGGTTTCTTTCATAGAGAGAGACGACGGGGGGTATAAAGGTAATCGCCGGAGATGGCTCTTGTGTGATCGTTGGAAATTCGAAGGGAGTAGAAGGCTGTGATGATTCACATTAAAAGAGACGAGAGAGACCTGAGGTGATTCTTGTGTCACCGGAAAAACAAAAGGGGGAGGGCGGTGGTTTATGGTTACGCCGGAAGTGGGATCAAAAGATAGAGAGTGGGGTTGTACGAGTAGGTTTATAGGGAGGAATAGGTTTAGGTAGTACACATATATCTATCTTTAATTCAAGAAATTCGGAAGGTTTGTTTGAAAGGACGAGAACGTGTGCACCTGGAGAAATAGGATGATTAGAGTGATTTTCAAATTTTCAATGGTCATTGTAACTGGTCATAGGATTTGTATTTTATTATAAAAAAATCATAAGAGTATACGAAAATCATGGGGAATTTGGTACCAGCTTATAGAACGTATGATGATGGATAAGAATTAATTTTTGAATTTATTTAAACTTTCAATGCATGAATGGTGTATGTATGCATAGATAATTATAGAATCGAGACTTGTACTAGCTTAGCACCATTTTTAGCATTTTAACCATAATTACCTTTTGGTTCAATATTCCATTTGTATTTTTATATTTTAATATTATAATCTATACAACTTTTCATCTCAATCATTTTAGTTAACTTACAACTTTATTATAAAATATAAAGTTTATGATTTTAGTATGAATTTGGTCACCAACTCGCTAAGTTACGGTTACCATTGTACAACATAAATAAATAATTTCTTGCGTCACTATTTATGTATACGAATAGTACATAACATGTATGTTTTGCTAGATTTATATGTAAAATGAGAACTTTATTAGTTATACATAAATTGTTTACTAATTTAGGTTGAAATAAGTGTCGGTTAATTACCTGATTTCGTGGGTTGTCACAGTATCCTCCTCTGGCTTCTGGAGTAAAGGGTCCACACACATCTGTGTGTATAATCCCTAACAACTCGCCTGCCCTTTCATTGTAGTGGTTGAAAGGGTCTTTTGTCATCTTGCCAGATAAACAAGCTTCGCATATTGCATATATATGATTCCAAATCAAATGGCTCTAGAATTCCATCATCGTGGAGCTTCTTAATGCGAGTCTCGTTTATATGACCTAAACGACAATGCCAAAGATAAGTTTGATTCAAGTTACTCTTGGATCTTTTACTTATATGATAAACGTCTCGTTCTATGTTATTTAGATTTAACGTGTATAAACCATTATGAGAATTTGCGTTAAAATATAAAATGTCATCTTTTAAACACGAAATTGTTTTTCCATAAAACTCATAATAAAAACCACTGTCTATAAGTAAATCAAAAGAAATAACATTCTTAATAAGTCTAGGAACATAATAACAATCTTTAAGTTCCAAGACTCTTCCTGAAGGCAATTTGAGAAGATATGTTCCTACGGCTTCAGCTCCAACCTTGGAACCTTCGCCTACTCGTAGTTCAACATCCCCTCGTCCCAGCGTCCTGTTCTTCTTAAATCCATGCAAATGATTGCAAATGTGATGACCACATCCGGTATCCAATACCCAGGATTCACTAGAAGTAACGAGACAATCAATCATAAAGATACCTGAATCGCTGACAAAGTCAGCGTCCAACAGCCCCACGTCCGACGTGTGCTCGCAAATATCCTTGCTGCCACAAGCTGGGCAACACAAATCAGCAAATTCATTCAACCACTCTTGAAACTCGTCCTCCTGAATCTCGGGGAGAGATTCTTCCTCTAGCCTTTGAACATCACGTATACGCAAGAGATTCTCGTGTAGACCTGCGACACTCAAATCAAAGTTCCCGACTATACGTACTACCATGTCCTGATAGTACTGAGTGAGAGATCCAAACAAGAACAGGACTTGTTCATGCTCGTTTGATGTGCCAGTAACTAGGGTGAGACAATCTAGTAACCTCCTTATGTTGATAAGGTGATCACTCAATGGTTGATCATCATTCATTTTCGACGAAATGATTTCTTGTAAAATGAATTGCTTGCTATCTTCAGTACTATCTTTAAACGTCTCCTCAAGATACTTGACAAACTCATAGCATGGTTTCTTACGTAGATTATCAGTAAGCTCTGATAATGAAGTAAGAATAAGAATCGACATGACTTGTGATTCATCTGCCAGATATTGATAATAAGCGTCAAGCTCATCATCCTGGGCATCTTGCCCTGGTTGTCCCTTGGGCACCTCGTCTATCACGTACAGTAGATTCTGTGCTTTTAGGTAACTCCTAAAGTGCACTTTCCAAACTTTGTAGTTCGGACCAGTAAGCTTCCATTTTCCAGTGATGAACTTTCGCGATTCGTTTGGTAAGTAAAACGGAATTTCTGACGTTACAGATATCTATAAGAAAAACAACAAACGGTTAGTAAGATTAGATAAATAAATAACTTCTAACATTATTACCTTTTAATAATAATAGTTAGACTAGGACCCATATTTCACGTCCTCTAATGCAAGGTTTGGGCACTTCTGTAACATACGTGATTTCGTTTCCCCTAAAATATATTATTATTACTCTTAAGTAACTTGAATAAATATGATAAGTATAGAATGATTAAGAAGAGCATGTTTGAGCGAGCGATATGTAAATAAGTGGTAATTGCTTAAATGCTCACAATAAGGTATATAAAAACGTCATATTTGTAGAATGTTTTCTGCAATATTTTTATTGAGGATTATAGATAATTTCGTTACGAACGCGTAGGCAAAACCCTCATCGAAAACAAAGGCCCGAGCGAAGAGTTACGGGGTTTTAAGTATTTAGTGGTCAAAATGGATTCAAAACCGGGTCAAACCGGGTCAAACCCGACCCAACCGGATTTAAACCCCAAAACCCACGAAATTTCCCATTATTCTTCTCACTTCTTCCCCAAAACCTCTCAAAACTTCTGGAAAATTTAAGAACACATCATGCATGGTTGAATTCACAAGAAATTGGTTAAAATCACACAAGATTATTGAAGATTTCTAAGGTATATCTTCATTCTCAACTAGGTTTTTCATTTTATTTCAAGAACCCACGAAATTAGGGTTAGATTTCTGCTAAAAACATTCTAATATCATGATATTATGAATAATTTAAGTTGGATATCAAGTTATTTAGCTAAAATCATTGCTAAATTGTTAGAAATTAGAAATTTTCGGGTTGAAAGTTAGGATGCACCACTGTTTTGTAAAAATCATAGAGAATTGTATAAAAATCGTTTAGGGGTGAATCCAGATGCATCTGAACCGTATTGATTTCTTCTTTGTTTCTTATTTTGGTCAAGAAAGTAAATTTTGACTCTAAGATAGGTAAAAATCGCATTTTGTACAGTGTTGCTAAGCTGATTTCTGACAGCATGACGTTTCTGTATTGTAAAATGCATTGAAAATCATAGAAAAATCATAAAAATATGAGGTCAGGGGCATTGGAAACCTATTAAAGAGTAAAATGAACGCTCCAAATTTCATCGGCTAACTTTGAGATTAAGTAGGTCAGAACTGAGTAAACAGAAGGATGTTTAACTTGTAGAAACAAGTTGTCAATTGAAAAGTTCATAGATAGGGTAAATGGTTCTGAGATCCGAAATTTCCTAGGTCTCGCGGGTTATTACCGCCGATTCATAAAAGATTTCTCTCGTTTAGCCATTCCACTCACGAGTCTTACTCGAAAAGATGTGAAGTATGAATGGGGTGAGGCACAAGGAAAAGCCTTTAGTATATTGAAAGATTGTTTGACAAATGCTCCAATTTTGTCATTACCCGAGGGTGAAGAAGACTTTGTAGTATATAGTGATGCATCGAAAATGGGGCTCGGGTGTGTTCTCATGCAACGGGGAAAAGTCATTGCTTATGCTTCCCGTCAATTGAAGGCATATGAGAAGAATTACCCGACTCACGATCTTGAGTTATCCGCGGTGGTGTTTGCACTAAAGATTTGGCGGCATTATTTGTATGGGACTAAGTTCCAACTCTTTACCGATCATAAGAGTCTCAAATATATATTTAGCCAACAATCGTTGAATATGCGACAACAACGTGCTATGGAACTCATAAAAGGTTACAATTGTGTGATTTAGTATCATCCCGGTAAAGCAAACGTAGTTGCGGATGCTTTAAGTCCTAAACCTTATCACTCGAGTATGTGTTATGCAATATCCACCACTACATTAAAGTTTATTTTACTCGATGATCTTTAAGAAGTGGCAAGATGAGGCGTTGAAACCCGAAAATATTAAGAAGGAAAGGATGATGAATTATGAAAAAGATTTGGAAGTAGATGGTCGGGGTGTCAAAGTTTTTAATAACCGATTATGGATACCGAGAATCGGAGATTTGAGAATCGATGTGTTAAAAGAGGCTCATAGTTCAAAATTCTCAATTCACCCGGGTATGAACAAAATGTACCATGATATGAGATTGGATTATTGGTGGCCAGGAATGAAGAAGGATATCGGGAAGTTTGTGCAAAAATGTAATGTTTGTGCACAAGTTAAAGCCGAACATTAGAAACCCTACGGGAGTTTGCAACCACTTAGCATCCCTGTTTGGAAGTGGGAGGAAATTTCCATGGATTTGATCAGCAAACTTCCGAGAACCGCTCGTCAACACGATTGTATTTGGGTGATTGTTGACCGTTTGACCAAAAGTGCGCATTTCCTTGCTATGAGGGAATCGGCACCGATGGATTCATGGCACAAGTATATTTAGATGAGATAATTGTTAGACATGGTGTTCTTTTGAAGATTGTATCGGATAGGGATTCTCGATTTACTTCCAATTTTTGGAGTAGCATGCAAAAAGATCTGGGAACGAAAGTATCTCTTAGTACCGCTTATCATCCACAAACGGACGGGCAAACCGAGAGAACGATCCAAACTTTGGAAGACATGCTTAGGTCTTGTATTTTAGAATTCGGGGGAAGTTGGGATAAATATTTGTCGTTAGCCAAATTTTCATATAATAATAGTTATCATTCCTCGGTTCGAATGGCACCTTATGAAGCGTTATATGGAAGAAAATGTCGAACACCTTTGTGTTGGCGAGAAGTTGGAGAAAAGGTGTTGGTGGGACTCGAGTTGATCCAAGATACAAGTGATAAAATTCGGATTATTCGGGAAAGTATGAAAACGGCTCAAGATCGTCAAAAGTCATACGCGGATAAAAGGCGGAAACCGATAGAATTTTCGGTAGATGATTATGTGATGTTAAAAGTGTCGCCATGGAAGGGCATTATGAGATTTGGTAAGAAAGGTAAATTGAGCCCTCGATTTATCGGTCCATTTAAGATTATTGAACGGGTCGGGAAACAAGCTTACCGACTCGAATTACCGGAAGAATTGGCGGGTATTCATAATGTGTTTCATGTTAGCTATTTAAGGAAGAGTCTTGGAGAGCATGATGAAATGGTATCGTTGACCGAAGTCAAAGTCAACGAGAAATTGAGATATGTGGAGGAACCGGAAGAAATAATTGATCAAAAGTCGGTCAATCTCAAGAATAAAGAAATTCCATTAGTATTATTCAGATGGAAACATTATAGAGGCCCAAATTGCAGGTGGGAAAGAAGGGAAGATATGATCGAGAAATATCCGTTCTTGTTCAAGTCAACCTAATTTCGGGACGAAATTCTCAAAAGGAGGAGGTAATTGTAACATACGTGATTTCGTTTCCCCTAAAATATATTATTATTGCTCTTAAGTAACTTGAATAAATATGATAAGTATAGAATGATTAAGAAGAGCATGTTTGAGCGAGTGATATGTAAATAAGTGGTAATTGCTTAAATGCTCACAATAAGGTATATAAAAACGTCATATTTGTAGAATTTTTTCTGCAATATTTTTATTGAGGATTATAGATAATTTCGTTACGAACGCGTAGGCAAAAACCTCATCGAAAACAAAGGCCCGAGCGAAAAGTTAAGGGGTTTTAAGTATTTAGTGGTCAAAATGGATTCAAAACCGGGTCAAACCCGACCCAACCGAATTTAAACCCCAAAACCCACGAAATTTCCCATTATTCTTCTCATTTCTTCCCAAAAACCTCTCAAAACTTCTGGAAAATTTAAGAACACATCATGCATGGTTGAATTCACAAGAAATTGGTTAAAATCACACAAGATTATTGAAGATTTCTAAGGTATATCTTCATTCTCAACTAGGTTTTTCATTTTATTTCAAGAACCAACGAAATTAGGGTTAGATTTCTGCTAAAAACATTCTAATATCATGATATTATGAATAATTTATGTTGGATATCAAGTTATTTAGCTAAAATCATTGGTAAACTGTAAGAAATTAGAAATTTTCGGGTTGAAAGTTAGGATGCAGCATTGTTTTGTAAAAATCATAGAGAATTGTAGAAAAATCGTTTAGGGGTGAATCCAGATGCATCTGAACCGTATTGATTTCTTCTTTGTTTCTTATTTTGGTCAAGAAAGTAAATTTTGACTCTAAGATAGGTAAAAATCGCATTTTGTAAAGTGTTGTTAAGCTGATTTCTGACAGCATGACGTTGCTGTATTGTAAAATTCATAGAAAATCATTGAAAAATCATAAAAATATGAGGTCAGGGGCATTGGAAACCTATTAAAGAGTAAAATGAACGCTCCAAATTTCATCGGCTAACTTGGAGATTAAGTAGGTCAGAACTGAGTAAACAGAAGGATGTTTAACTTGTAGAAACAAGTTGTCAATTGAAAAGTTCATAGATAGGGTAAATGGTAATAATTTCTTATGAAATTTTGTATGTATATTCCAGGGGTTAGATAGAACATATTGGGAGCTTGTGAGAAGTGTCTACACTTTGGAAACTCAATATTTGATTGAGGCTTTCAGTTTGAGTTCGTGCCCGATTAAACAACACTGTGAGTTCACTACGTGCATTGTGTATACTTTTAATTATATATATATATATATATATATATATATATATATATATATATATATATATATATATATATATATATATATATATAGGGTCCGGATCCAGTGAGGACTCTTTTCCTCGCGAGGACTGTGAGGACTCCAAAAAAAAACTCTAAAAATGATCTAAAACAAACTTTTTTCAAAAAATTCCTTTTTTAAATATTTAAATCGCTATGTATAAGATCCAAAAAAAAAAAATTTCCAAAAATGATCAAAAAAAATAAAATATGGATCATAATAATGATCCACAAAAAAAATATGGATCATTGTTATGATTCGCTAAAAAAAGTGGATCATAATTTTTTTTTTTGAAATTTTTTTTTGTCAAATGTAGTAATAATCATGGTGGGTTATATATATTTTTTTCGGAATTGTTTGAAATTTTTGTGAGGTGTCCTCGCGAGTCCTCACCGAAAAAAGAGTCCTCACAGGATCCCACTTCTATATATATATATATATATATATATATATATATATATATATATATATATATATATATATATAGTGAATAGTTATATAGAGAACCCATAATTTCGTGCAGAACCCGTAGAACTTTCTATTAACCATTCAGGACCTTTAGATTTAAAAATCAACGGTTAAGATTGATTGTTGAGTGTTTGTAAATAAATCATATTAATTTTTGGTAAGAATTAATTGAAAAGGGTATATGAGGCATTTTATCAAAATGAAAAAGAATAAAAAATAAATGAAAAATGAAACCGTCCATCTCTCCCTTGAAAAGCGGATCTTTCCTTTGAAAATCACGTATCTCTTTTGAAAAAATTGCAACCATCTCCAATTTGGAACTTATCCTCCAATTTGCACAGATTATGTGAAGAATTCTGCAGCGATTGTATCAGCGAATTTTAGATCGTTTGTTTATATGAAGGGTTCCGTCTATCTGGATCAAGCAATCGTCCCTCGATCAACAAATAATGTATCGGCTGTAGATCGGTGAAAAATGTATCGGCAGTCGATCGCTAGCAATCGTCGATGTGTGGATTAAGACGGTGATGTGTCTGTCATAATTCAGTCTTCGATGCAAATAATTTATCGGCCGTCAATCACAAGCAATCGACGATCGGCAAAGAACTAAGGTTTGTTTTTTTTACATTCATTTAAGTTTGTATTTAGAACATAATACTCAGATCTTCATGATTTCAACTTTGTGTGTTTAGAAATAAAGATATAAAATCGGATGTGTTTGGGTAGATTTCATGATATGAGGTTTTTCAAGTGAATGAATCCAGAACTTGATTTAATTATATGACGAAATTGATGATTTTGTGTATGAGTCCTCATAATTTTCACCCATTTTGAAATGATAGATCTTCATAATTTTGAACAATTACTACTACTATGACCAGGTGTATGTTCTAGCTAACATTCATCTATATCTTGATAATTTAGAAAAATCAGTGACATAATTAATCATGTATTTAGATTTTTGTAATTATTGATTAGTGTAACATTAATGTTTTTTATTAAATTGCATATATGTTCCTTATTAAATTTACATATGTGTTCTTGATTAAACATATATGTTTTTTTTTTATGTTTTGCAGTAAGTGGTCAAGGAAAATTGACAAGTTATACAAGTGGAAATTGAGGAAATGGGCATTTTGTGTTAGTTTATATAAAGAAGAAGTTGCTTCAAAATAAGGCACAATACACTCCAATAGTCATTGGATGCATATATGTTCTAGCTTGAATACATATGTGTAATTTGAAAGTACTTTTGACTTTTGTATGATAAGTCAAACATGTATTTTCAATATAATTTGTGTGTTTATTCTGTTTTCTTTAACAATTATGTAAAATTTGTATATTAGATTTTATTTATTCAACATGTATGTTTTATGTTACACATGTGTTCAATATATAAGTAATAACATGTATGCATAGTCGTAAATAATAAAAGTTTCTCAAATTAATGCCCGAAAACATATATGCAAAATCCATAAACACAGACTCATAAGATAACATATATGCAACAAGAACTGTAAAATTACATATATGCAAACAAAAGAAATTTCGAAATTAATGCCTAAAATTTAGGAAATTTTCAAAAAAGGAAACAAAAAATTAAAATGTAAAATGTCCTAAATACCCTGAACAATTAAACGATTTAATTAATTCGATATTAATTTACTAATTTCTTATTGGTTGATAAGGGTTCTACGGGTTCTGCACGATATATAGGGTTCTCTATATAACTCGACCCTATATATATATATATATATATATATATATATATATATATATATATATATATATATATATATATATATATATATATATATATATATATATATATATATATATATATATATATATATATATATATATATATATATATATATAGGGGTCAATTCAGTGCAGAACTCGTTTAAGGTACAGAACCGTAGAACTTTTTTTAAACCAATCAGAATTTAGTAATTTAATTTATGATTATTTAATTCATTTAATGGTTTAAGGGTATTTTTGTCATTGTACATTTTTATTTTTGGTTTCCTTTTTTGTAAATTTCCTAGAATTTAGGAATTAAATTCAGATTTTTAAAAATACATATATGTTTTATGTTATTTACGGATGTACATGAATGTTTATGTAAAAAATATACTAATATATCAAATAAGACAGTTATGTTTTTACAGTTATTTTGACCAACTCAAACATGGTCTTATTATAACAATTTAAAAAAATGGATAACATATATATACAAAATAACACTTATGTACAAAAAAAAATAATGTACAAAAAACATAATAACACCTACATACAAAGAAAACAAGGAAAAAAAAAATTTTAATAACACCTATGTACAAACATAGGTGTTTCTTTCTAAATTATCCTTTTTATCTTCATCTTCATCTTTGTAGAGTTTTAACAATCTTTATCACCTTCATATTCATAATAATCTTTATCAAACATCCTGCAAACTGAAATCACGAAATAACCTCATATCAAACATAATTTTTTATATATACATGTTGGAGAGTAACATCGATGTATATAGATATGGTAACATCGATGTACCGTATTTATATATGTTATTATACATACAAAGGTGCTTGAAGATAAGGTAACATCGATGTACCGTATCTATAACATCGATGTATATAGATACGGTAACATCGATGTTATGCACTACTTTACTTCATACATGAATGTACAGCAATATCCTGCAAAATACACGTAAGCATATGAAATTTCAATCCTATAACATACTTTTTATAGCACAAACTATACCATATTATTAAAAATACATCACTGAATAGGTTGATCTTATGCGTCAAGAAATTTAATATCCTAATGACATATTAAAATTATGCATCAATTAAGTTATCGATGATTTTTATAGTGACATATAAATATCAAGAAATTTAATATCTCATGATGTTACTGCATCGAATATCGAATCACTAAAATCTCAGATCTGCTTAATAGATAATATACATAAATATCCTTTTAATAAATCATTCACCATTACTACAAAAATAATCCCTAAAATCCAAGCATAAATAACAAAAAATCCAAGATTTGCAAAATCACATGACATCAGTGTATAATATTGAGAAGAAACAATAAAGAACTCATTTCATGGCGTTCAACCTCGTATTACCTGTAATTGAATTACCCAATATATCGATGATCTGAAATGAAATTCATGGTGTTCTTATATGATTCACCACTAACTCGAGGTTATGTTTGCTTAGATGATTCACCACTTTAGTTTCCCTTTACACTTAACATTGATGTGTTCTTCTACTTCTTCCAAATCTAAAAATACAGATAAACACATTCAATTTAATGCACAAAATTATAACACAAAAACATCATACCAATTGTTTCTAAAATCCCTAATTCGCAACAAATAATTTTGTAGAAAACATCTAGTGTTCAAATAATTTTGTAGAAAACATCTAGTGTTCAAATAAATTTGTAGAAAACATCTAGTGTTCCTTTTAACTCGAAGCAATCTGGAGGATAGAGCGACACTGTACCAGGTATAAACTAGAAGACATCTAGTGTAGTAAACATCGAATGTTGATTCTTATGATGGTGTTGAACCAGAAGAAAGATTTCTAATTTAATTGATCAAGAACATGAACGATTTCAAGAACTTTTTCTAATTTAGTTGACAGAAGAGAAACCCTAACTACCTTTCCTTACCAGCGGTATCCCAAATCTGAGCCTTGACGTTCTTGCTATCGACAGCCGGTCTTCGTTTAAACTCAACACCAATCATTGGCTTGAAATTATTTGTCGCTGGATCTGAGGAGGAACGAGATGTACATGGTGGCTGGTGGCTAGGGTTATTAGCGAGAGGGGGGATGAATGAGCGAAAGAGGGGTGACGGTGGTGGTGTATTCAGGCGCCGTTTGGTGTGTGACCTAAATTAGAGAAATATAAGGAATTAAGATCTAAAAAGGGGTAGAGAGAGACGGTTAACTCCACAATTTGAGGGTTGCTCTTAATCATTTTTACTTATTTAAATACCCATATTACCCTTTATAATTAATTTTAACCACAAATATGATTTAATTTATTTACGAAAATGTCATAGACAATCTTAACCATTGATTTTAAAATTTAATGGTCTAAGACCGGGTTCTGCGGTTCTGCACCTTAAATGGGTTCTGCACTGAATTGTACAATATATATATATATATATATATATATATATATATATATATATATATATATATATATATATATATATATATATATATATATATATATATATATATATATATATATCTTCTCCTATATATGAGCCTACATTTGATTATATTTGTCAACTCAGCAGTTTGGAGCTCTCTCATTGGTCCATATTGCCACGTGTAATTCCCTTATAGGTCCACGTGGCATCTACAAAACACAAAAAACCGTCGTCTTCTAGCCAAAAGAATTTTCAAAATTGGGGCAGCCTCTTTATGATGCCCTAATTCTCATAACAATTCCACCTATCCCATGGAGAAAACAAAATTGCGACGGTTCATTCAGCAGCTCCGACGGGATGTGCTCCCTGAGCGGTGACTTCATCGTCCTCATACAGCCGTAATTCGTATTCTGAAAGGATGCATGCTATTGATTCGCCTATGATATCTCGTCCAGCTCCGCCGCAAAATTATTCTCAGGTAATGTTGCCCTAATCCTTAAGCACAACGGCTTATATCACATCCCCTCCCATATGAAACCCTACATTTCCATCGGCACCCCCTCAAATCTACATTATTAGTCTTCATTTGCTACATCGTTTTTTAGGTATTTAGTCCTTGATTTCTAGA
Source organism: Calendula officinalis (assembly GCA_963853835.1). Classification (NCBI taxonomy): domain Eukaryota; kingdom Viridiplantae; phylum Streptophyta; class Magnoliopsida; order Asterales; family Asteraceae; genus Calendula; species Calendula officinalis. Next base: position 26,314,970 of record OY970825.1, read on the forward strand.
TCTTGGATCGCGGACTTGGATTTTGTGTTAAAATCAGATTCTTAGGGTTTTGTGTAATTCGATTATGGATTTCGCCTTTAAATCAGATTTTCAGGGTTTTGAGGAATTCAATTATGAATTTTGTTTGTGATTTCATTTTCTAAAAGTTTGATTGTTGTTTTTAGTTTGTAGTACTCTGATGCAACTAATTGTTGAACTAAATTTTTGGACAGTTACGTAGGGATTACCGGGTTTTCTTCTGATTTTTTCCATCAACATGGCATGCTTTCAACTTGAAGTTGAAGGTAATTTTATGGTCATTTGTGATTAAGGATGTGTTTGATTAAGGTTTATATGGAATCCATAAATCGTGATTAAGCAATACATTACAAGGTAGAAATCAAGATTTCTAGAAGGTTGTTTAGTGTTACAATTTTCAGCATCAAATGGTATTTAAAAATTGCGGCCTGAATCTGCGATTGGAGCATTCGGTAAATAGATTTTGATGATATTTGGTTCTCCAAATTATATGAAATGATTTTGAGGGTAATCTGCGTTGGTAAGCAGATTTTTGTTTCTCCAAAATATAGTATCAACCTGTTTACTTATATATAGTTCGATTCGGGTTGTGTTTTTATTTCCTCAATGTTGTAATCAATGCTAATTAACCAGTTTACTTATAAATGGATCCGGATCCGGTGATCGGTGTTTTAGCTACAGTTTGGTACAATGCCTACTGTAAACATATAATGGAGAATGGCTGTAATCATATTGTGACATCACATACAGCCATACAGGTTGTAATATGGAGAATGGCTGGAATCTTGAACAAAATCTTTATTAATCAATCAAGATCAGTTTTTGCCTTCAAGATGGTAAAGGTATGCTTGCATTCAACATGGTATTATTTTGCAACATTAACTGGTAATTCACTGTTACGCTTTGTCAATTTTAATAAATTAATAATCAATAACTGTTTAGACTCAAATAGGGAGTAATAAATATGGTTTAACAAACATTATTACTTTTGATAACAATTTATCCTGAAATTCTCAATTTACAGTTTTTCAATTTATGCAGTATGGTCCAGTAGCTCGAATTGGAAGTCGCACCAAGACCTCCAGGTTATGCTGAAGAAATGATGAAGATGCTACCATGGATCGTAAGGGTCAGTCACACACAATCACATATAACTGTTAAGTTGTTAACGTAGTTATAGTTGACATAAAACATCAGGGTTTTGTATTCTGGCCTGAATCCTGATATATTAGTGCAACGGAAATTAGGGGTAAACCTGACCCAAATCGTCAAATATAGAAATTTCGTCGTCAATTTGATCTCCGGATTCCACCAATTTCTCTAGAAAATCAGCCCTTTTACACCTCTGATTAGGTGAACAATTCACCTTTTATTGACTTACAACATACATATTTAATTGACATTTTAATTTTTGTTATGTTACGCCGGTATATCTGGCATATGGGATACCCGATACCCCACACTTCTCTGAGAAGGTTATCTTTATTTCATATGGTGTTGCATTTCCTCATGGCATTCTAATTTTATGGATTGAGTTGACTTTTGGTACTTCTTCAAAAGATTTATTATGAATTCAACATTTAATAATGTGTGTGTGTTGCAGGCTGCTTACAAAGTTGGTTGTCATTTAATTAAGCGCAAATGCCATTGAGCAGACAATATTTTAGTTTTGCGACCAACAGGCTATTACCATAACATTTCATAAATATTGTTACTTTTTCATCTTAAAAAGAAGTCTTTACTTGCTTTCATGCATCAAGTTTAATTTTTATTTTATTATTATGCGTTGTAATTGGGGGTAAATACTAAATAGTTATTTTTTAGGGAATATCTGAATGTCGTTATTTGTGAACACTAGAAACTACAAATATGAGTCAGACTACAAATACCGTCATTGAAAAGAGAAGATTGCTCAAATGGCGACTAGCTCAATGGGCCCACTCGGGCTTCCTTTTAGACCTGTAAGTTGCTCAGTTTTTATTTTTTTGGTTGCATATACTTATGTTATGGTGGTCGCCTAACAGCTATAAATTTGAAGTCAATAACGTAATTGCACATGTTCTTTTGAAATGTACATGCCGCAAAACAGGTGAATCAATACTATCAAATTATATCTCTTTTGAAAACGGGACGATTGGGTTGTATTTCATTGGTAACGAGTCAAAATGGGTCAAAAGTTGTCTAAAGTGCACTCAAAACAATAACCACTTAAATTGTCTTCTGCAAGAAAAAAAGATTTTAATATAGTCAATATATTATTTATTTTTAATGTCCAACAACCTGGAAAAAAGTGTTGACAAATCAACCTAGCCTGTTTTGACCTTAACCCATTTTGTCACTTCTTTATTTTTCAGGAATTATAGGTGAAAGATCCCTAATTAGTTCAATCAGTCGTCACTTCTTTTTTTCCAATAATATAGGTGAAAGATCCCTAATTGGTGGAGTTAGTCGTTGCTCATATCCCTTGATGTTACGAATTTTACCAGTATGAATGTATGCTCTTGTGTAAGTTTTCATGATAAGGATCTTGAGCCTTGACCAATTTTTTCAACCGATTATTGTTGTTGAATGTTTATGTGATAAGGATCTTCAGCAATATGCGATTTATCATGTTTCTGTCGTTGAATTTATGTTGATGTAAAATTCAAGATGATTTACCAAAGGTGGATGATTGGTTCATTATACCGTTGATTCAGTTAGTTGATTTTTGTTCTTTATGAAAAATAATGATTGGTATGTTCAGCGTTCTGCCCCTATCCCTTGAAGAATGAATCTGCTTAATTAGGTAACATAATGCTTACCCTTTTGAAGAAATTGCATATGATATGGCAACAATTGTTGCTAATGCTATTGAGTAGTATTGATTTATTTCACTGTGATTATGCATAATTTTTCATAATTCAGGAGCTCGCTTCAATAATCAAGTTGTCGGCATATTCAAGTTTAAGTTTATTCGAGTGTGGTAAAGTTGTTACAGCTTCTAAATCACCTGAACCTGGAAATGATATCCGTTTATTAGATATATTTATTTATTTTTTATATTTTGCGGGAGATGATAATTATTTTGTTGTGAATGTCACCAGTAGCATATATTGGATTAGATGACAACAAATACATTGGAGATTTGTTAAGAGAATTTAAATAATCAAAAGATGGAGAAATTTCACAATGCAAATTGACTTTTATTAATAATATTGTCATATGTCCCACATCATAGGTTGAAGTTAAAGATAGACGCACATGTACAATTTGCGGTGGCAAAGTTGGTATGATTTGAGTTATCCCGCGCATGGTTATTAGTCCTTCAAACAACAAGATGCCCTTCAAATTGAACCGAAGACAATTTCCTGTTCAAGTATGTTTTGCCATGACTATTAATAAAAGCTAAGGGAAAACATTGTCGCAAGTTGGTTTGTTTCTCCAAAGACCGATATTTTCACATGGCCAATTATATGTCACTGTCTCAAGAGTGAAGAACAAGAACGGCTCGAAAGTTATTTGGTGCGACCACGATGCCAACTACACCAACTCAACGACAAATGTCGTATATAAAGAAGTTTTATTTCGTTTTAAGTTTTTTCATCGAATTATTCATGTATAAGAAAATGTTTATTTATCATTTCAACAATAATTGACTATATAATTTTCTATGTTATTCTCATTGTTATGCATTCTATATCTCGAAGCATGCCCGCCCAATCGGGCGGGCTTTGAAACTAGTATATATATATATATATATATATATATATATATATATATATATATGCAATGTGATTAGTTGGTACTTGTTTCAATTGGTAACCTTGAGTATTGCTTTGGACATTGAGACCACTTTGACAAACTTTATCTTGCTTGACCCGTTTGAGTGGTATGCCTTGAGTGATAATTCATTTCGTGAGGACCCATGGCAGCTCGAGTATTACTTTGTGTAATATGTTGGGCGGTGGACGCGGGAGTACCTGGCGGAGGAGTGGTATGGATCGTGGTGGTGAAGCTGGATCTTGGACTCATTTAGGGGTGCCTTGATCACCTTCATCGGCCTCATTCCCTAATGGCCTAAGAGGGAATGACGCACTTTGTTGAATCCGGAATTATACATTGTTCGTTGGTGACCTGGTATTGATATGTGATGTTTTGCTATGGCATGAGCGTACTAACCCGGTACTTAGACTCGTTGACATTGGTTTGATTATTTATTTTGATTTATATAATTATTTAGTATAACATTATACATTGTGGAACTCACTAAGCTTTTATAGCTTACCCGTTTAGTTATCACCATTTTCAGGAAAGGATAAAGGCAAGGGCAAGTTAGTTGATAATTGAAGATTAGTGGTACTTGAAGTTGATCTTGAAGCCTTGAAGTGCTTCTCTTTTGGTTTGTAGTCTTTTGATACTTATATATTTTGGGTTGGTTAGTTGGTTTGTATCCAAATTAGTTAGTTGGCATGATGTAAGTATGTATTTAGTAATTTTGTCTTTAAAACTTGTATTTTGGTTTTGAAATGGATTTTTAAGGTAAATGATGTTTGAAAATGGTCGTTTTTGAGTTCGGTCTTTACAACTTCCCATTAGAGCCACGCTATTTCTGGTAGGTATAGCCATACCGATCGCCTCTAGACTAGAAACGATTCCTAGATCCTCGGGATATCAAGTTGAACAACAAACTTGTACATGTTTTAATCCCTCTAGCATTTTGGGTCGGGACTCCCGATTATCACCAAAATAGATCGTACCACCTAAGACAGTGTGATGCCTTGCGCCGGGACTCCCGATTATCACAAGACCCTACGCACCCGAACACTCGCAATGATTTGAATCCCAATCTAAGGTTCTTTCTGCTTACAATGTGTATATCGTTTAGCAAGTGAGGTGTTACATTAGGTGGGTTGCACTCTGATCTAAGATTTTCTAAAAAATGATTTTCCTTTGTTCGATAAAGTTAGCCAGTTTTTAATTACTTGGTTTTATAAACTAACTGTTTATAAATTCCACTTTTAATTTTTCTTTTATAAAACTTGGTTTATAAACAAACTGTTACTTTACCATTATTAATTTAAAACTTGATTTTCTAAACAAACTGTTTATAATTACCATCTTATTAATTTATACCTTGGTTTTCTAAATAAACTGTTTATAATTAACATATAATTAAATCTTGGTTTTCTAAACAAACTGTTTATAATCACCACCTTATTATTTCATATTATAATAAATAAACGAAAAATAAATAATACTTGCAATTTTCGAAAAATTGCCATGCCATAACCCCAAAGACTTGGTTTTGTGTTTTTAAAATAAAAACTTTATAAAGATTTTCGAAAAATAAAAAATTCGAAAAATTTAAAGTAAACACAATATCACTTCTTTTGGGTTATGTCATTCTAATTAAATAAACAAACTGATAATTTAAATTACCAAACTGATAATAATTAAATTACCCATAAACCGGTTTCTTATTTCCTCCTTAATTTCATAATTATCTTGATTTTAATAACTATTAAAATCATTAGGTTTAATTTAAATGTTTAATACTAATTATTATTATTTAGACGAAAAATTAATTAATCTAGTCAACTAAAATACTTTAAGATTGACTTTTAAACATAAAATCTTACATAATAACTTGTAGATTTTATTCCTTGAATTAGACCATATCTTGGACTAAAATCAAAAAGATATCTTGGTCTCCAATAAACACCATCCAACCGAAACTCGGTGGATTCGGTCTTGGTCGACCACTCGGTCGTCGAATCCGAGTTCCAACCGTGTCTCGGTTGGTTCGGTTTTGACTACCGTTTATATATATATATATATATATATATATATATATATATATATATATATATATATATATATATATATATATATATATAATTTTCGTTAATAATAATAATAATAAACAAATAAATCGTTAAACTTTTAAACGAAACATTTAACATAACATTTTCTTAATTTTGTCTTAAAACCCATTTATTCCAATTATTCAAAAAACTTTGAACAATTTGATTGGATTAAACATACTAGGTTTTATTTACTAAAGAAAAGAAGAAACCTAGTTCTTTTTATCTTGAAACCTATTCAATCCAATTATTCAAAACTTGAACAATTTTCTTGGATTAAATTTTTTAGGGTTCTTTCTAAGATAAAAAAAACTTAATATATTTACAAAAATCGGAAATAACAAGGAAGAAAAAAAAAAGAAGCCTAATTTCTTTTTATCTAGAACCCTATTCAAACCAATGTTCATTCAAAACTTGAAGAACACATACTTGGTCAAAAATTCTAGGGTTCTTTTCTAGATGAAAAGAAACTCAACCGAATCTCATTGAGATTAGTAGGGAGCTCTGATACCACTGTAGGAAAACCTTGTAGTATTCACATGGCGGAACTTGAATACCATATTACTGGATCTCTACTATACAATGAGATCACGAGAAAGAGAAGATGATGAACATTACCTTTAGATAGCTAAAGAAGCGATCCACCTCTACTGCACCAGCTGGACACGCTGCAAGACCGCGTTGTACCAACAAAGCAATACACAAAGACTTGTGTGTGTGTGTGTTCGGTCGAACCGAACAAGCAAAAAGCCGAAACCCCTTTTGGGGTTCTTTCTTCGTTCGCACGACCGAGAGAGAGAGGGAGAGGTTTAGGGTTTTGAGTGTGTAAAGTGATTAACATAAAACCCTTAACATAAGCCTCTTATTTATAAGGTTACATGTTACGTTTAGGTCCTTGGAGTTTAATTATGATTAATCTCATAATTAAACTTCTTATTGTCACTTTAAACCCTTGGACTTTTACTAGTTAATTAATTAACTATTAATTAACTGTCCGTTAAATACTGAACCTAATATTTAACCATCCTCACAAATAATAATTAACTTATTATTATTTATTCTCTTCTTTATAATTAACTTAACTAGTTAATTATTCCACACAACTTACTTTATTCGGTTGTCCATTATTGGGTGTGTAGTGGTGTGACCCTTTAGTGTCTTATAACATTGGACACGGTGACATGTGTACTTATCTGTGCACATAAATCCTTCAAAAATATGCCGAATCGATCTTAAAACGGGCTCACATGGACAACTGCAAACCCGTGGCCACACCTGCGGATATCACCTCAAAGTTAAGTGCCACTGATGGTCCATTGCTAAAAGATCCTATTGCTTATCGAAGCTTAGCTGGGGCTCTTCAATACCTCACTTTTACTCGTCCAGATATTGCCTATGCAGTCCAAAAAATATGTCTCTTTATGCATGCCCCAAGGGAACCTCACTTTAATGTGTTAAAACGCATCCTTCGGTATCTTACGCGCACTCTCACGTTGGGCTTGCATCTATATTCTTCACCAACAAATCAGTTAATTGCGTACACCGACGCTGACTGGGCGGGCTTTCCGGACACCCGCCCTTCCACATCTTGTTATTGTGTTTTCTTAGGTGATAATCTCATTTCTTGGTCCGCAAAACGCCAACCGACTCTTTCACGATCCAGTGCTGAAGCCGAATACCGGGGAGTTGCAAATGCAGTTGCTGAATCTTGTTGGTTACGTAACCTACTGCTCGAGCTTCGCACACCTATACGACGGTCTACTCTTGTTTATTGTGACAACGTCTCAGCCGTCTACTTGTCCGGGAATCCAGTTCAACATCAACGGACCAAGCATATTGAGATAGACATACACTTTGTTCGCGAGAAAGTTGCCTTGGGTCAAGTCCGAGTGTTACACGTTCCGTCTGCGTATCAATTTGCAGACATTTTTACCAAGGGTCTTCCTCGCCAACTTTTCCTTGATTTCAGACACAGTTTGAGCATTCGGCCTCCTCCTCCTCCAAACTGAGGGGGGCTGTTAGAATCATATTTATTATATTATTGTAGATATATATAAATGTGAATTATAGAGGCAATCATTTCCTAATATGTAGGAAAGATCTTATTGTACTTGTATATATATTGACATTTGAATGAAATACAAATCAAGGAATTGATACACATTAATAGTAAGCTTGTCCTTTCTTTCCTTAAGATTCGATATAAATTTTGGTCTTACCATTAGTTTATATTATCACATGAGTACGCTATCCAATATGTGTTTATGTGCTAATTGATATTACTATTAAAACTCTCGTGTGAATAACTTGACACCTCATCCCATAATTTACAACACATTTAAGCACACCACAAGCACGTTTAACTGTAGAATTATTATGAGATCTATGTACTTGAGGCCCAAAAAACAATGTGTGTTTGGAAAAGGTAGTAAATGCTATTTACCATATATCTTCTATTCACGACTGATGTATGATTTGCAACAATGTTAAATCATTGAATCAACTTCGGGTAATTAGATCAGCTAGAAAGCTCATCCACAACAACTCTAATCCAAATGTCATGATCAACTGAATCTTAGCCTTTAGATCATGTAGTTGTGCCCACTTTTTCTTGCTTATTTGATAACATGGAGATGATTTCCCGTTTTCACTAAACTTGTCTGATTTCGTACTATAAGTCTATACATATGACATTTGCAAGAAATCTTGTACGTCGAAGTGGAATAAGATCTACTGATCTCGTATCTTGCATACCATGTGCCGCGGAGCACTTAATTTTTCCTATCGAATCATTAACATGTATGCCAGATGTCAGTGCATTTATTACGAAAAAGTGTTTTTTTATATATCATAATTTATAGCTATAAAAAATCATTCTTTCCTTAGTACATTCCGCTTTTATAAAAAATCATTCTTATCATCGGAAATCTGCGATTTTAGGGTTTTAAGAGACTAAGACATCGACGCAGCCGCAAGCCTGCAACACATCCATTATAGACCGATCTACTTCAATGGTAAGAGAATTTAATCTTGATTGTAGCTTTGGATACAACGGGCTTTACATTATATTAGTTCATTTATTGGTTATAACTCTTATTTTTTTAGTATGATTCGTTATCGTCTAACTGAAGTATTAAACAAACAAAATTTCAATATAGATCGATCTACCTTACATGTAGTTGATGATCAATGTTGAATTTGAAATAGATCTTTTATGTAATCTTTCGAATTTCATATATAATCCGAAATCCCTAATTGTACATTTTAGGACACTTGTAACTAGGATTATACACTACACAATTGATCTTAGATTTAACTTCTAAGCATATAATATGTAAGTAAATGAGTATTTTTCATCTAAATTTCTTCGTATAACTTATCATTTTACATCTTTTACTTTGTAATTGTACTTTATTTAAACTAACAATTGTTTCATTGATCTGGAAATCCTTTTACCTCGGAAAAAATAGATTTTCTTGTATGGTCTTGAAATCCAACAATGTCCAATAGAGATAAATTAATCGAACAAAACTTTTTAGTTAGGAAAACGGTATCCATATTCTATAAAATATAACTTAAAAACATTTTTTTCTTGTACCCCCAAATGAACTTTTAATCGAACAAAATTTTTTAGTTAGTAAGGTCTTGTACCCCCAAATTAATCGAACAAAACCTTTTAGTTAGCAAGGTCTTGTACCCCCATATGAACTTTTAATGTGTGTTATTTTTCTTTTTACGATTTTAAATCATTTTTTGTTGTTTTAGGTTAGACGCGGTAAAAAGAGAAATGCATTGTCACGCAATGGTAATCGAGTTCGTGGACAATTGAAAAATAAAACAGTTCCATTATTGCTGGAATACTCTTCAAAAGATGAGGTCGGGGAATCAAAGATCTTATACATGCTTCAAAAAGCATTGTATGTGGCTATCGATCATGATTTTGAGGTATCATTTATGTAACTTTTGTGAAATTTGGGAAACCAAAATTTCACAATGTGTTTTAGACAGTCATAAAACTTTGTTTTTTTTCAAATTTTTTTTGGAAGTCACATATTTTTTTATCAAAACGAAAGTGACATGAGAGTTGATTTCATAAAAAAGATAATAAGTAACTGATTTTTTTCATAGTGAAGATACCACTAGAGGTTAATTTTCATTATTGTGTAGATTAGTTACCTTCATAATTATAATGAAGTTTTCACAAGTAAAAAAATTAATTAAAAAAGTAATTAAATTAATAATGAAAAAATGATTGCAAAATATATATATATATATATATATATATATATATATATATATATATATATATATATATATATATATATATAAATATGTAAGATGTATTACTACCTCCGAATTAAAATAAGTGATATACTTTCTATTTAGAGTTGGACAAAATAAGTGATATACTTGTAAAACTTATCTTATTTGGTATAGGACTCAATCTCCACTAACTATCTATTTTAATATAGTGAAATTACTCTTTTACCCTTACTTTTACTTTTAAACATAATTAATACTTCCTCCGTATCAAAATAAGTGAATCACTTTTCTTTTCGGGGTGTATCAAAATAAGTAAATCACTTTAATAATTTACCTTATTTGGTAAGTTTTTATATTTAAAATTACCCTTACTTATCATTCTTTAAACATCACTAAAGGTGTGGGGCCCCATACATTTTTGTCATCTTCTTATATTTGACTTTTTTCTACCATTTAGAAAAGCAACAAAATAGTAAAAGGTGTGAGGTCCGTCCATTCATATTTTGCCTCAAAAAGCGTAAATTTCAAAGTGATTCACTTATTTTGATACGGAGGAAGTATCACTTTATTCAAAGGAAGTGAGACTCATTATCCACTGACTATCCAATTTAATCTATCTTAAACCACCTTATAATCGTTTGCCTAAAAAATTACAACTCTTTAAATGTATCAGTTATTTTGATACGGATATAGTATAAAGTTTTGATTTCACAACAAATACTTAGTTACATTCACAAGATGTGTCATATTTTATTAGGTAGAGAGAAAAAATGATATGTTTTATTTTTGTTAGTAGCATAAATATGTACTTACTCTGATTCAAATTAAGTGATATATTATTGATTTCACGGTTTTGAGACAAAAATTTATAATAAGAGTTAGAATATAATTAATTAAATAGTTAGCGGTGGAAGGGTCTCATATCTTTTTAATAAAGTGATGTTATGATATTTAAAAGTATTATTTCACTATATCACATGAGATAATGAGTGGATTTGGGGGCTTATTACTTTTTACCAAATAAGATAAACTATCAAAGTGTATTGCTTATTTTAATACACTAAAAAATAGAAAATAGAAAATGTAAGGTAGATTTGGAGTGACTTAATTGATATTGAATTTTAATATTCAAAATAGAGTGATAATTTTAAGGGTAAAATGCGTAGAAGGGTAACATACTTTAAATAAAAGTTTATTTAAGGGTATCTACTTTTGTTTTGATCATTAAAGGGTAATAAACTATTATAAAAGTTTATAAAAGGGGTATGTACTTTTATATTGATCACTAAAAGGGTAATCAACTCTTATAAAGGTTTATAAGAAGGGTATTTACTTTTGTATTATCACTAAAGGGTAACCAACTTTTAAAACAATTCGTACACTTCACGTTTGAACTTTGACCGGCTTATTTAACCTATCGCCGAAATGTTCACGAACGATTCGTTGAATATTCAGTTCGTTTACAAGCCTAGGTTGATGGATCATACATTGGATGTTTCTCAATTATAATAGAAAAACGACTCAAATGGATAAACGTAAAAAAATAAATACATATAATTGACTTATTAATTTAAGAAGCGACCTTAAGTGTCATCGTTATTCCCATAAATTATATTGGCAAATTTTCATCTAATGAATATGTGCTATAATCCATAAAATTCTCACTTACAAGTTATGTATCTTTTTTTTTTTTTTTTTTGTTCGTATATGAAAATTAGTTATCCTTTAGTGTTCAAAATAAAAAATATAGATTTCATTCTTACAAACATTTGTAGAAGTTACTAACCTTTTAGTGATCAAAATCAAAGTAAATACCCTTTTTATTAACTTTAATAAAAGTATGTTACCATTTAGTGATCAAAACAAAAGTAGATACCCTTAAATGAATTTTTAATCAAAGTACATTACCCTTTTATGCATTTTCCCCTAATTTTAATATTTTAGGTAAAGTGATATGTGAGCATTATAACATAGTTTATTCATTTTGAGAAATAAATTAATTAGACCTTAAATAAATTACCTCATTAGCTTTTTATCCCAATAGAAGATTGAATTATTTTCCTTAAATGAAAAAAGATAATTAAATATATAAGCTTAATAAAAAGAGCATTTATTAGATGCATGTATGGTAAACTAGTAATTAAAAAAATACAATCTTTTAGTCACAAGTAACATACTTAACATGTTAAATGATGTTAGTTTATAAATATGATATATATCCTAATCTCGTCGTGAAACGCGCACATGTACTCCTCGTTATTTCAATTTATCATTTTCTAAATCATTAAAGAGTTTTTCTCACGCATTACCTATAATAATATTTATGATGTGAATGTTACTATTTAATATTATAAATATGTTAGTTTATAAAGATGATATATATCATTATAATCTCGTCGTAAAGTGCAGACATATAATCCTTGTTATTTCAGTTTATCACTTTCTTACATACATCAAAAGTTACATTCTCTTAAAAGAATTTTTAAAAATATGTTTGCATTAAAAATTGTGCTTCAATATACGCATTAAATTTTTATACAAAATCTTTGTTAATAAATTTAAAAAGCATAACTTTTTTTTTAACGGCAAATCATAATCACACCTAATTTCCACATATTTTCACGACGGGACTTGAACCCCCAACCTCAAGGTTGTGAGGCAAACACCATACCGCTAGGCCAAAGACCCTTTTAACTTAACAATATAGTTTAACATTTTCAAGATTTTAATTATTTTTTAGTTCAAGATATAAATTAAAATACTTTTTACTAAAATAAATGTTAATTATAAATAGTTAATTAAGAGAAATAAACTTAGGTAAATTTGTCAAATTATTTTTGTAAGTACATATCAAACATTATATTTAGTACTTTTGAAAATGTTAAAGGTAAATTTAGTACTTCCTCCGTATCAAAATAAGTGACACACTTTTCATTTTGGGGTGTATCAAAATAAGTGATACACTTTGAAAACTTTCCTTATTTGGTAAAAATAATGGGACCCATACCCACTAACTATCCACTTTAATAAAGTGAAATTACCCTTATACCCTTACTTTTACTTTTAAAACTCATTAATATCACTTTATTCAAGAAAAATGGGACCCATTCTTCATAATTATGTACTTTAATCAATTTTAACCTCTACTTTAATCTTTTACCTCAAAAAACGTGTAAGCTAATTTGTGTCACTTATTTTGATACTGAGGAAGTACTATTTTTGTTGTTGCTGAAAGGTATATACTAAACTTTACACCAAATCTTTATTAATTGATTTAAATTACATGATTTAATAATATAGTTCCCTATTTTAGTTTTTTTCAGTTCAAGATATAAATATTAAAGGTAAATTGTTTACTTTTTTACTATTATTGTTTCTTCAAAATATTAAATTAACTTAGTTTTTTTAATTATTAACAATTAAAAAATATATACTTAGGAAAATTATTGAGTTCTTATTATAAGTATAATATCAACATTCTATGTAGTATTTTTTAAAATATTGAAGGTAAAATATACAAAAGTACACTATATAAATGCATTTTAATTATTATACAATAAGGAATAATGCTACAACAAATTTGGTGTAATTTTTTATTTGCTTTTGTTTGCATTAAAATATTGTAGTGTTTAGTGTATACTTTGGAGATAATTAATATATTTTTTTGTATATTTTACACTAAAATAGTATAAAAGTAATATTTAGAGTATATTTGGAGCATCTCCAATATTTGCATAATAGAGAATCTTCAACGAATACACTAAAAGTTACACTAAAGTAGTGTAAAAACAAGAATATCCTTGCATTAAAAAAAACTTTGCGCAAATGTATATTAAATCTTATACCAAATAGTTATTAATATATTTAAACTGCATAATAATATATACTTCATCCGATTCAAAATAAGTGACACACTTTCCTTTTTGTGGTGATTCAAAATAAGTGACACACTTTAAAAATTACCTTATTTGGCAAAGAATAGTGGGACTCACACTCACTAACTATCTACTTTAACAAAATGAAATGACTCATTTACCCTTACTTTTACTTTTAAACATCACTAACCCTACTTTATTCAAAAGATGTGGGACTCATTCTCCACTAACCATCCAATTAATCTAATTTAACAATCATTATATTCTTTTGCCTCAAATACCGTGAAACTCAAAGTGTGTCACTAATTTTGAATCGGATGAAGTGTTTACAAACTTTGTGAGTAGTATCAGATAAGCTGCTCAAATAATTTTTTTGTTAAATTTTAGCTATCATGTTTGACTTTTTTTTTTTAATTATAGAATTTAACATTTTTGATATTTAGGTTTTAAATACTTAAATTTTAACCTCGCTTATTCTAATCTGCTAATTTCTTTTGTTAAAAAATTGTAATGTGCATATTAGTAATATACGGAGTAATATTTTTACCAATTTGATTTCACAACTCAAATTATTTATAGTATGCAAATTATTGAAAATACGAATATTAATAACATTATTTTAGCTATTATATGAAAAAATTTCTCAACATCAAGAAAGGTAAACTACTAGTTTAATATATAGTTCACTATTTCAGTTAAGCATAATTTTATATAATTTTCAGTATGAATGAGTAAGTTAATATAATACTCTGTAATTTATGATTTTAAAGCACAAGTTATACAAACTAATTATCTTAGACGTAATACATGTGTGGATTTGCACGACTATGACATCCATTGAAATAAATAAAAAACAAATAACTATAAGTGTGCTAATTTAGTGGTTGAATTTGGTTAACAAAAACAAATAATTACCTTGTGGTCATGTATATTCACTCGCGCCGACTCGGAGCTATTCGTAAATTAGGTGGTTAGTCGGTTCGCAAAACGAATTAGAATACATGTTATCAAAAAACAAAAAATAATAATAATAACTTTTGAATGGGCTCCCATTATCTCCTATAAATTACACCTGAACCCTTTCTCATTTCACCACAGAGCAACCTGCTACTACTACTTGTTTCAGATATTCAAATATATGAGTAATCTTAGTTTTATGTTCAATTTGCTTAATTATAACGGTATGTTTTTCAATTAGCTGCATTAACAGTTAATAAATTTGTGTGTTTTCGGTCGTGTTTCAGGGTCCTCTTGAAGCAGATTTTTCGAAGAGAGGGTTCATCAAAGGTAAGTTATTTTTAATTTGTTTAATTTTGGGTATGTATTTTCTACACCAATGTGAATGAATGAGTACATTTTAGCATTTATCATAGTTCATAACATGATGCCATGACCCTTTCGATTGCATTTATTTTTATAAACTTTTTCCAATACAAAGTTCAATCTAGGCATGTGCCCATAATCCAAGAACCGAATCGCTTGGAACTGAATTAGGAACCGCGAAAATAATTTCGGCCGGACCAAGAATCGGCCGGAACCAAAACGAACCAATAACTGAAAAAGTTTCTTCGACTTTTTTCAGTTTAGTCTTGATTTTGGACCGAACCGAACTGCTTGGAATTGAACTCGACCGAACCGAAAATCGATTTTGCATTAGAATTAGAACTGAGAACCGAACCCCTATAGCTCGGTTAGGTCCGATTTCGATCCGGACCAATTCAGTTATGCTATTGCGGCCGATTCTTAGTTCAGTTCGCAGATTACTACTTCAATTCATAGGACTATAATTTGTTTAAAATTTGTAGAGGGTTTCTAAGTTGTATTATTCATTTTGAATCGGTTTCTTTAATAAATGGGCTTTTTAGTTTTTACACAACAGATTTTAATAAATATTCAATATGTCTTAATATTCACCAAGGATTTTAAAGACGAAACAAATATAGAAGTGGGATTAGGTGAGGATCCAAATTTTGGTGAGGATTATAAAGACAATTCTCAACCAATTATTTTTAAAAATTAGGATCATTTTTAGAATTTCGGATCATTGTCATCTTTATAAAAATCCTAAAATTATGACAATGATTCATTTAAAAAAATATTGATTTAGAATTGACCTCCTGGTCCTTACCAATTTTTGAGTCTTCACTGGATTCCAACCCAATAAATACATTAACAAATGAATGTTATTTTATCTTTATATTAAAAAAACTATAAAAAAATCGAGAAATAATTAAAATAAATAAAAAACAAACAAACTTCAGATCTCATTTTATATAATTAAGATGCATCATTTTTAACTGTGATGCATTAAATCTTGATCTCTTGTAGATTTGTATGCTTATGTTGACTATAAATATAATTATGATTTATGAAACCCTCTTGTGTTGTGTATTTGTCTTCTATTTTCTGTATAATATAAATATAGTTATGGTCCATTGATTTGTCTAATTATTTTTTATTAATTTTAATAGAACATGACGTAATAAATATATAATTATGATGCATTGAATTTGTCTAAGTAAGTCTCTTACAAAATACAAACTATTACTTTTTTTTTAACAACACATAATCTATTTCAATTTATTCACGGTAGGATTTGAACCATGATCATTAGATCATGAACAACATTAATATCAATACGCTACAAGTTTTGGGTTACAAAATTTTACCTAGCTTATAATATTATAAGTCAAAACTAAATGTTGTTTTGCATTTATTTTACACTTTGATGCGTTAAAAAATTTATATACTTGTGTGATTAAGTAAAAAGTTTTTAAATTTACTATTATGATGTAGTTGAACTTTCTGCTATGATGCAATAAATTCATATCTATGATGATTTTATTTTTTTACATTTTGAGGCATTAAACTTTTAATAGTGATGTATTGAGGAACACATGATACATGTCGAACCACATTTTCTTCCATCGAAGTTCCACTTATTTACGAAAATATTACTGTACATTTTGTTAAATTTTGCTTATTTTAATAAAATAAGCGGCTAAGATTGCTTTTTTCTATATCACAATATTAATTTTCTCACTTGATCTAATCCCAAAAGTTAATCTATTAAATTTTCAAAAGTTAACATTACTAACGTTCCCATACACCTTCTATAATTATTTATTTCCTATAACTCTTAAAATTTGAATTGAAAATTATTAATTATTAAAACCGAAACCGAACTGATTACATGTTTTCGGTTTTGTTTCGATTCGGTTTCGTCCGGTTCAGTTTTCTTAGCCGAGATGCTCATCCCTATACGAGAACCGAACCAAACACCGATAGAACCAAAACCGAAAATAATGAATTTTCAAAACCGAACAGATTACATGTTTTTTTGTTTGGATTCGATTTCGGTTTGGGTCGGGTTTTTTGGTCCAAATGCTAACCCTTAATATACAAAGAATGAAATGAGGATGCTAATGATACAAATATTTGCAACATTTCTAACAAGAAGCTTTAATTATGTAGAATTTCAAGAAAAAAACATGGCTAAAATGAAGGCCAAACTCGATTTGTCCGATGAGGTTCCACATCCAGCGGATGTAACTGTCGATGATCTCTCACAAGTCATAGCAGAAGACTTGCTTATGTGTTTTGATATGGCAATAAAAAAGATCACCGAAATCGGGTACAATAAAGAGGTCGTTTTGTCGACAATTTTGAAAAGTGGTCCTTTTTACAGTATCAAAGACATGGTGTCAACGATAATTGATCGCGTTTTAGATCGTTTAAGAAACAAAACACAAGTTGGAGTAACTTGGTATACATTTCAAGATTTAACTAGTTTGGTTGATTATATGGTTTTGGAAATGGTGACTATGCTTAAAGAAGTCAAACCGAGTTTATCTACTCGTGAAGCAATGTGGACTCTTTTGATATTTGATTTGAATGTATTTGATGCAAGTGAAGCGGACCTAGGTCCTGAAACGTTTCCGACACATGGTGGTAAATCAGCTCTGGAAGCGGGCTCAAGTTCGGGCCCGCCTCCAGTAACTGATCAAACCACGTGTCAGTATCAAAAAACTGTAGGTGAAAATATTACCAAAATGCTCACGATGTGCGAGAAAACAACCCAAGAAAAATGTAAGTGTTGTAAACAATGCTCGGGCCATAAACGAGACACGAGTAGCCGACGAAAACCATACAAGGCACAAGCACGGATGTCAAAAAACCTTCTTAAGGTTAAACTCGACATGCGTGATTTGACTCCTTTAGAAAAAAAGAGCACGCCTTTGCATTTGATCAAAGACGCCGAAAAAATACCAAAGCCCGAACCGGCTCAGCCAGAATTGGCTCAGCCCGAACCGGCTCAACCCGAACCGGCCAAACCTGAACCGGTGAAACCTGAACCGCCTAAAAATGCCGACTACTATTTGGCGGGAATCCCGTTTGACGAAGCGAAAGGCGAACATGTGCCACGAAATGATAAAGAGAGAATGATATTGGCTGCATTTGCGCAACTTCAATCGTTGCGGAAAGAAGTTAAAGGTTGGGAAGATTGGGCCAATGTGAAGGTAATGCAAGTGGCTAAAAGATTGGGCCAAGATCGGGCCGAGTTAAACAGGCTGAGAGTCGAGAAGAAGTTGATGAAAGAAAAACAGATTTTGGACGAGAACACGGATAAGAAGCTAGGGGAAATGCAAACCGCGCTGAAAAATGCTAATTACCAGGTTCATTTGGCGGGCTCGAAGATTTACAGGCTCGAGTCTGAAAAATTGGCCCTTATACAACAACGAGAAAGAGCTGAAGACCGAAGCATGAATGAGTCTAGAAAGTTGGAAGAAGCTCTGTGTAAAGAGCGGGAAGCTTTGAAGAAGTCTGAATCATTCGGGTCTGAAAAGAACTTATTGGAGGAAGAACTTAGATCGCTGAAACGAGAATCGGCTCCCAAACAACGGGAGGTAGACAAAGCTAAACGTCTTCTTAATGAAACCGAGGTATAATTATATCGTTTTTTTAGCTTACTTAAATTTTATGTGAAAATAGGTCCTAAAACTTAAACGATAAATAATTATAAAAAATCTAATTTTTTAGGACAAATTTGGTTCATATTTTTAATTTTTTTGCTTCCATTTTAAAAAAAGCATTAATATTTGTTGAAATAAAGTATATATTTTTAGTCAATAATATACCTAGCTTAATACATATGCAAGAAAAATATTGAATACATATTTTAGTAGTGTATGTACATGTGGAACACCTCTTTGGTCGGCAAGATAAGTGGATTTTTCTTTTAATATAATGAACTTAATAAATATGATGTTTAATTAGTAACACAAAATTGAGAATTTTAGGCGAGATTAGCAAAAGAAGAAAATGAGACTGCCAAATTTCTTGAACAAGCTAAAGCTATCAGGATCGAAAGAGAACGTATTGAAGAGTTGGCGAAAAATGAAAAGGAGAAAGCTACAGAAAATGCTGAAAAAGAGTTCAAGAGATATGAAACCGAAATTAAGAGAATTCAATACGAGATTGCCGCAATAAAACTAGAGACCGAAACCAAGAAAATTGCGGAAATGCGTGAAGGGATGATTTATCACCCTTTTGAAGGGACTTCAAGGCTAGAAGCTTCTAGAAACGGGCCCACAGACCGCAAGAAAGACCGGGAATGTGTGATGTGTTTGACCGAAGAGATGACCGTGGTCTTTGTTCCTTGCGGGCATCAAGTTTTATGTGCCGAATGCAATGTGATCCATGAGGAATGTGGAATGAAGGACTGCCCGTCTTGCAGGGCCCCGATTCAAAAGCGGATCACTGCCCGTTTCGCTAAAAAATAGATCGGGCACAACTATAATTTTATGGTATTTGAATAATGAGTTTGTTTTTTGTTTTTGTTTTTGTCTGATGTTATTGTTATTGTTGCGGGACTTGCAGCATTTAGAAATAAAAAGGATGAACAATGAAGCATATTATATATGCTGGTAGGATTATTATTTATTTTGGAACATTCAGAAAAATTTACTTCGAGTTGAATAATTATCATAATTTTCATTAGCAGAAAATGCAGATTATTATATTTACTAATTACTACTCCCTCCGTCCCTAAATAAAGTTCCCATTTCACCTTCAAGTTTTGTCCCTAAATAAAGTTTTCATTTCTCAAACTTAAGGGACCTACTTAATATAATAATATTATTACCAATACTTTTACCACTAACTATCTTTTAAAACACTTTCTCTCTCCAATCAAACCTTATATTTTATTCAAAAGTAATACCAAATACCCCACCACTAACTATCTCCTAAAATATTGTGCCCAACACAAATGGGAACTTTATTTAGGGACGGAGGGAGTATATTTTTGTGCTCAAAATACTCAGTTAACGGGTTATATGTAATATTCAGTTAAAAAAAGAATTTGTTCACGATAACCTAAGAGGTTAATTATTCCTACAATATAAGGATCAATATGTCTTTTTTACATATTTTAACATCTTATCATTATTATTTTCCTAAGAAAATACACAACTGATAATTTGTTATACTTCCTCCGATTCAAAATAAATGCTACACTTTGGATTTCATGAGTTTTGAGGCAAAAGATTATAATGATGGTTAAATTAGATTAATTGAATGGTTAGTGGATATTGAGTCTCAAACCTTTTGAATAAAATGAGGTTAATGATGTTTAAAAGTAAAAAGTAAGGATAAATGAGTCATTTCATTTTGTTAAAGTATATAGTAAGTGGTGTGAGTCATACTATTTTTTGCCAAATAAGGTAATTTTTCAAAATGTAGTACTTATTTTGAATCACCCATATAAAAAAATTATAGCACTTATTTTGAATCGGAGGAAGTATATTACAACGTCCTAAAATATGGTTATAAGAAACAAAAAGAGTAAACTAATAAAACAAAATTTTTTGAGTCACTTAATATTTTTTGGTAGGTGATGATTTTTACACCACATATTATAATCTATTTATCACAATAATTGTATTATTTAGGTGTACAATATGTAGAATTACTTGTACAATACGGTATAAGAATCAAAAAGTGTGGCAAGAAAATGAATTCACTTTTTTGCTGATCTTGACCAAGTCTTTTCTTTTTCCTATTTAAAATCAATGCCCATATTATTTTTCTTTCTTCATCTCAATATTACAATATATCACCTTCTTCATTCATCATTTACTTTTAAAAATAATTGATACAGTTACTATATTTTTCCATTTTTTAATTGGTGATCTATTAAGTTAAAAAGTTTTCTTTTGAATTTTACTTCACTACTTTCTTAGCTTAAATATAAATGCCATAGTTATCTTTAATAGATACAACTATTAATAGTTAATGTAACTTTAACAATTAATATCTTTGAAATATTTAATAAATGTTTTACCTATTATGTAACTATAAACTTCTTTGAAAATTAAAGTATAGTTATATTAATTTAACTTCCCTTTTTGGGCATGATTAATATCAAATCTCATTACACCAACTGCCTTGTAATATACAGTGCATACTCCTTTCCTAGCCATTTGTTTTTTAGATATCAAATTTGTAATTAAATAACTTTGGAAATTAATTAATGTTATATATTCATCAAATAAACTATTAAATAAAAATTTGGAAGATGATTTGAACACTTGGTTTTCTATCGGGACATTTAGGTTGTGCTCAGCAGGCTTTAGTTTAAATTTTTTTAAAGAAGATACAAATTTATAAGAGGAAATAATAGATTTTTTAAAAAGAATATTTATAATTCATGTACGGAGTTAGAAAGAAAAAAAGGATAGAAATTAGTGACATTTTTATGTTTGTAAATTGGAGAAAAAGACTAAGTATTATCAAATTTACAATTTTTCGTTTAACAAATAAATTAATTAGCTATGTTAAGGATAATAATATGTTAATTGAAGTTTTTTCTAAATAACTAATGAGTCTTTTCTATACAAAATTTTCTACTTTTTGGGAAACTTTTAGCAAAAATTGATTTCATCATCTTTTCGCTTTATTAAGAGAAAATGTCTATAAAACAAAACTTTTTTGATCTTATTTCTAAAGTATTTTCTCCTTTTTTATAAACTAAAACTCGAGAATACAACAATATTAACATTATATGAGTATAATTTCATTAAGTACTACAATAAAAAATTAAGTTGCATATAATTTCATTTAGCATATGATTATGAATTTAGATACCTATTCTTCAAATTATATTTTGCATTTAATGTCTTAAATTTCAATTATAGTTTTTTTAACACATAAAAAATTATATCCTCTATCCTTATATAGTTGATGGTTCAAATCTCATAATTGACATATGTGATATTTAGAATTAACGTTAAAAAAAACAAAAAAATTAATAAGAATATAAAACCTTTATCAACCATTAAACGTTCATAATAACTTGCATTGTTAAGTAAGAATCTTTTGTTAGATTATGGGGTATGGACACTACCACAACACCATTTTTTCTATCACATCATCTGCCACCTCAACAATCACACAACACCACTTTATTCAGGAAATACCCACCACACCACACCACACAATTTCATTCCATTTAATTATAAATACAAAAAAAGAAAAAAAGAAAAAAGAAAAACTTTCATCCAATCACAAACCACCATTTGGTCTCCCCCTCCCGTTAAGATATGTCACCGTGGCCACACCAAACAACTTTTTCATCACCACTAGTGGTGGGGTGGTGTTCCCCTCTACACCATACGGTTAAACTCTTCCACCTCAGCATCACCACCACGCCATTTAGGCCCATACGTGATAGCCTTAAATTGTTGGTATAATAAACAATTTTATACACACAATATTACAATTTATTTATTGATTTGTTATAAATAAAATACATTTACCAAATTGACCCAACAATGTATTCAACATCATTATGTTGACACATGTTCACATTGACCGTATATATAGTAAATAATTTTCAAATTATATTGTTAGTGTAATTACTGTGTGGACTATTGGATGAAATTAATTGTATTAAATTAAATAAAATTAACAAAAGGTGTCAATTTTTGTCACTTTTCTCTTAGTCTGCCCGGAATGGGCCAACGCCCCAAACGGCGTGGGGCTATGAGTCAGCAGCCACGGCGTGGCATCTTCGAGGAACACCGCCCCCCACAACGGCGTGGGGGGTCGGCGTGGGTGGACGAGGGTGATGGCCGAGGTTTGGCAACGGGCGTGGGATTGCTTTTTTGGTCGAAAACTAGCCGTTTGACAACGGCAATATAGCCGTTGTAATTAAAAAAAAAAAATTTTTTTTATTAAATTATTTACCTATATATATTACACACTTTCACTCATTTTATACACACAACTCTACCAAAACACTACCAAAACACACCACAACTCTACCAAAATACCCCAACTCACAAATAATGGATTATCTTGGTTCATCATCCGACGACGATGACTTGTTTATGCTAACAATATACTCAGAACTCCTCGATGATATATCCTCCGATGAAAATGAAGAAGTGTTTGACACTAGAACCGCGAAGCTAAATAGAAATCGAGAAGCTGGACACGACATGCTATACCGAGATTATTTTGCGGATGATCCTGTTTATGACGACAACAATTTCCAACGAAGGTTTCGTCTGTCCAGACATTTATTTATGCGCATATGTACCGCATTAGAAAACAGGTATCCTTTTTTTCAATTGAGATACGATGCTAGAGGTAGGCGGGGATTCACTGCTTTGCAAAAATGTACTGCAGCAATTCGATCTATGGCTTACGGGTCATCCCCTGATTCTCTTGACGAGTACCTACGCATGTCTGAAAGAACTGCTAGGGAAAGTATGTATAGATTTTCACAAGGGGTTTTGGAAATATTCGGACCTATTTATTTGCGAAAACCAACAGTGACCGATGTGCAAAAATTATATGAGGCTCACGAAGAGAGACATGGTTTTCCTGGAATGCTTGGTAGCATTGATTGTATGCACTGGGATTGGAGGAACTGTCCACAATCGTGGAGAGGTGAGTACACCGGTGGACATCATGGAGTACCGTCGTTGATATTAGAAGCTGTTGCTTCCCAAGATTTATGGATTTGGCATGCTTACTTTGGGGTTGCGGGTTCTAATAATGATATTAACGTGCTTGATCAGTCACCAATATTCAACGACTTGTTATCAGGAAAGGCACCCGATGCGCCTTTCACGGTGAATGGCAATCCATATAGATTCGGTTACTACCTTACCGATGGTATATATCCTCGTCATGCGACGTTTGTCAAAGCCTACCGACATCCAGTTGATCCAAAAGAGGTCTTGTTTACAAAAAAACAAGAATCCGCACGTAAGGATGTGGAACGGGCTTTTGGAGTTTTAATGGCGAAGTGGCACATTGTAAAAAACGCGGCCCGTTCATATGACCTTGAAAGATTAAGATATATTTTGTATGCATGTGTTATAATGCATAATATGGTTGTCGAAGATACTGGTCGGATGATTTCTCCATATGTGCCGGACGGTCCCCGACATGCTTTGTATGTACCGGGAAGTGCAGAATATTTGCACAGGGTTATCGACATTCGAGACGGAACAACACACGAACGACTTCGACAGGACTTGGCGGACCATCTCTACAACAACGCACATGCCGACGATGAAGATGCCGACGATGAAGACGTCGACGATGAAGACGATGAAGAGTAATAATTTATTTTAATTATTGTAATTTTTAATTTCTAGTATTTTAATGTTTAATTTCTAGTATTTTCATTTTAATTTAAAGTATTGTCATTTTAATTTTATTTAATGTAATGTAATTTTAAATTATATAAAATATTATTTGTGTGAAAAATAAATGGAAAAGAAATGATGAGATGGAAAATAAAATGGTGTGGTGTGGTGGGTATTTCCACCAAATGATGTGGTGTGGTGGTGGTGTGGGGGTGTGAGGTGGCGATGATGTGGCGGAAAAGGGCACCACCACATGTGGTGCCCATACACACTAGCCTTAAACCCTGCTGAAATGGGTCTCGCAGAGTCCCCTATAAATTGCTCCAAAACCCCCATTTTCATTTTCAGCAGTAAGCGATTTTTTTCTTCAAAGTTGTAAAACATAACAATCAAATCGGATTTCTTCCTAAATTTTACTACCATTAATTGTTCCAATTTCTCAAACATCTGAATTCACCATTTTTGTTCTCGCGGAATTTCGAGGTTTTCACACGAAAACGGGAAGATCATTGCTGATGAATTGATGGGTATGTTTCTTAGGTTCTCGATTTTAACGATCCTGGTGCTATTTTAATCCTAAATTAAATCGAGTTTCATGGTTATTCATGTAATTAGTAAAGCTCGTGGTAGTTAGATTATGTCCCGCCAAGTGTTTGTTTAAATTCCTCAATGAACTTTTTTTGGTTAATTAATCAATTTGTGTGTTTTCTAATCCTGTTTCAGTACCCTTTTGATTCAGAGTTATCACATTAAGAGTTAATTATTGGTAAGACTGCTTGTTTTTGGTGAAAGTCTTTCAGTCATTTCTTGAACCAATGTGATCCATTTTAGCATTGATTCTTGTCAATTTCATGTTTGATAAGGTGTTTTTGACCTAGATTTACCTCATTATCTCTAACAAAATCTTTTTAAAATGAAGAATTTCAAGAAAAAAATCATGGATACAATGGAGTCTAAACTCGATTTCGGTTGGGACAGTACAAGTGTGACAGATCTTGCAAAACTGTTATCAGACAGTTTACATATAAGTTTTCATAATGCTATAGAAAAGATAGTTAAAAACGGGTACAATGAAGAAACCGCTTTATCAACGATTTTAAGGTGTGGCCCGTTCTATGGCATTAAAGATATAAAGTCATCTATAGTTGACCGGTCAATGGATTGTTTAAAAAATGATAGATTTCGTGATGCAACATGGTATACATTTGAAGATTTAGATAGTTTGGTGGAGTATATGATGTTGGAAATGGTGACTATGCTTATAGAAATTAAACCGGTTTTATCGGTTCGGGAAGCAATTTGGACTCTTTTGATATGTGATTTGAATGTACTTGATGCAAGTGAGGCCAATTTAGATCTTCAAAAGTTTTCAATACCCGGTCTTAAGCCCGTTCGAGAAGTGGGTTCGGGTTCAACTTCAAAACCCGAACCTGAGCCCGAAGCAGAGAAAAAAATTGAAGAAAAATGTTTGTGTTGTAAACGATGGTGTTCGGTGCACAAACGAGACCCGAATCGACAAAATCCGGCCCGTATTGAGAAAACGTATAAGGGACGAAAGTCAAAAGCTTCCCTAAAAGCAAAACTTGCTAATTGGGGTGATTTAAATAAGAAAAACCCGACTTTACCCTTGCAAGAAACCAAAGAGAAAACAAAGCCCGAAACGGGCCCGGTCCCGGTCCCACCCGAACTGCCTAAAACCGTGGAATACTATTTATCGGGAATCCCGTTTGATGCATCAAAAAGTCAACACGTGCCACAAGATGATAAAGATAGAATTATATTGGCTGCAGTTAGTCAACTTCAATCATTGCAAAAAGAAGTTAAAAATTGGGATGATTGGGCCAATTTAAAGTTTATGCAAGTGGCTAAAAGGCTAAGTTATGATCGACCCGAACTTATTAAATTAAAATCTGAAAAACAAGAAGCCGAAAAGATTATGAAAGATAAACAAATTATGGAGGAAAGTGCAATTAAGAAGCTAACCGAGATTACCGACACATTAAACACCACTAACTGCCAGATCGAGATGGCTAATTTAAAGATTGCTAGACTCGAGTATGAAAATCCCGTTATTAAACGAGAAAAAGACGTTGCAGATAATATAACCTTAATTGAAGCTAAAAGATTGGAAGACCGTTTGTGTAATGAACGTGAAGCGTTGAAATTGTCTGAATCAATTGTGCCCGAAAAGAATTTATTGGAGGAAAATCTTAGATCACTGAAACGAGAAGCGGGTCCCATACAACGGGATTTCGAAAAGGCTAAATGTCTTCTTAAAGAAACCGAGGTATAACTATATTAAGGGTGTCAATTACTCAATTCAGTTCTGGTTCACAGGTTATAAACATACAACCTGAAACTGACCTTTTTATATAAACGGGTTAGACAGGTTTGCGGTTTGAATGAGTCAAAAGGTTAAATCAATCGACTTTTTAAATAATATCTGGTTTTCAAATATCAAATATATCTATAGACTACTACAATATAAACATGTTTGTTTTTAAACATGTATTGAGAATTAATCGGGTTGGCAGGTTAACCTATTTTAATTATCATCAACTTGAACCTAACTCGTTTAATAAACGTCAACCCAAAGGTTAGAAATTGCCATCCGTAAACTATATTTGTGTTTTTAGCTTAATTAATAAGTGGGCTTATCGTTTAACTTAATGAATAAGATGTTTACTAACACAAAAACTTTTCAGACAAGATTAGCAAAGGAAGAAAGGGATACTGCTAGATTCCTTGAACAAGCTGAATATATAAGAAACGAAAGAAAACGTATCGAATCGGTTGCTAAATCAGATGAAGTGACAGCTGGCAAAAAGGCGGGAAAAGAGTTGAAGAAATTCGAGACCGAAATAAAGAGGATCAAATACGAAATTGCTGCAATGAAACTAGAGACCGAGACCAAGAAAATTGCGGAAATGCGAAAAGGTATGAATTTTCAGTTAGAAGCTTCTAGAAACGGGTTGAAACACGGGCCAATAAGCCCGAAGAAAGATCGTGAATGTGTGATGTGTTTGACCGAAGAGATGACCGTGGTCTTTGTTCCTTGCGGGCATCAAGTTTTGTGACCCGAATGCAATGTGATCCATGAGAAAAGTGGAATGAACGAGTGCCCGTCTTGCAGAACCCCGATTCAAAAGCGGGTCACTGCCCGTTTCGCTAAATCTTAAACATATTTTATATGTTAGTTTTTTGGTTTTTATATTTTTTATTTTTCTTTAAATGTTATTTTTTGTTGCATTTTGGGCCGAGCAAATATTTACTTCTTATTGTTATATCATATTAGTTACTTGTAAACATAAGCCAAAAACATCGATCTTCAAGCTCATCTATATACTTTTGTCTTTACTCATAAAAAATTATTCTGTTTTCGCCCATCACCAATTTCACCACGTATACTATAGTTTGGATTAAACTAACATTTTGGGAAACGGGTTGCTTAAATAATAAATATAACTATTTATTAACTGTAGCTTTGACTCACTCTTTAATCATTCATCAAACATGTGGCAAAGCTATATTTATTTTATCATACCATGTGTGAAACATTGATTCGAAGGTTGTATTATAAAGATAGAGATTCGGATAGAAAATGGTTTTTTTTTTCCTTCTTATTTCTTATTTGATCTTTGTATTTTTATTTTTTTATATATAAAGATGTAAAATTTACTAATTAATTAAATGATTAAAAAAATAAGTAATAAAATTTAATAAAAATAAAATATCTGTCTTTCCTCCTCATAACAAAGATAAATTAGTTACATTGTGTCATATGTTTCAATATCTTATTGAAATGATGTTTTATGGCATATTATCTATCATATGTCACAATCATTTAATTTTGTAATATAAAATACTATTTAAATGTTTATGACATATATATACTTATATTAATATTAATAGCCTTTTAATCAGCTTGGCTGATGAGATCGAAATTAGGATCCTATACATATGAATTGGAATGTTTGTTTTATATTTTATTTATTTTTGTTGTGAGGAGTTGATGTGATCCAAAAAAATTATAGGCCTCGATTTAAGTTTCTATTTTTATGCACCAAAGGACATTACGTGGATGCGTCTTGAGTTCATAAACAATTAGCAATGGTGTCAAAAGTTCGTGGCAGTGTTTTGTTTATAGACTTTGGCCACACAATTGCAATTGTGTATTTTATTCAATTCATACCTCTCATACGCATTGGATTTTTATTTGAAGGTAACTAATATAGCAATTACTAGTTGATAGGTAATTGCTATTTGAAGATTTTTAAGAACTTAAATATCATTGTTGTGAATTTATGCTATGTTATTTTTAGACACAGGATTTCTATCACACGATATGATAAGTAGGGGCCCATGCGCCAACCAATAAGATTTCGTCGGCCACTAGATCCAAGAAATGGTATTCCTTCCGCTTTATATCCATTGGACCCACCATAAAATATAACAAGAAAATATGTTTTAAGAGGTTACTAATTTTATAAATAATAATACGTATGTTTTAAGAATATATATCAAGAATTATGTTGAATGTGTATGGAAGAAACATTTGTAAGTTGAAAATTATTCAAGGGTAATTAATTTATTAATATTCTTTCATTATAAAATGTAATAACCATTTTCTCTTCTCTCAGTTAGACTTATGTTTAGAAGAGTCCTACAATTACATTCATAGTTAAATAAGCATATCAATAGAATTGTATATTGATTCCAAACAAACATGAATTAAGAAAAACCACTAATTTTTCTAAAATTTTATTTAAAGTTTAATTTAGACCATAATAAAATATTTAACTCCACAGAAATTCATTACATAAAATACATGGAAGTTGCAAAGTCTCCAGAAGCTTCCTTAGTTCTTGAGGCTGAAACCGTGGGCGTATATTTTACCATTTTATAAAAGGGAACTTTCCCAAAGCAGAAAACCGATCTAAACATTTTCTGTCAATATTTCTTTCATCAATTTCCTTAATTTCATGTCATCTGTTCCCACCTGAAATCTAACTTATATTTTCTCTTTTAACTGCCTGTGTGTTTGACTTTTTGCATCAACAACCAAGTTTCTTGATTTTTCTCTCTCTTGTTCTTTGTTTTCGTCTTGAATTTACTGCAAAATTTGATAAACCGGTTTCATAATCACTAAAAGAACCAAACCCATTAAATAAAATCAAAACTTTTCTCTTAAATGATATTAATTCATCTGGGTTTTGGGATTTACTGCAAATTTGATGATTCCTCTTGAAATTTAAACCATTTGATTGAAAAAGTTGTTTAGTTTAGAGGATTTGACCATGAATCCTTACTACCCAGTTGTTAAA
This sequence comes from Calendula officinalis, assembly GCA_963853835.1. Taxonomy (NCBI): domain Eukaryota; kingdom Viridiplantae; phylum Streptophyta; class Magnoliopsida; order Asterales; family Asteraceae; genus Calendula; species Calendula officinalis. The sequence goes on from OY970825.1 coordinate 26,344,957, forward strand.
GAAGAACACCCTTCATCTGTTTCAAGTGGCGGAAGTAGGACAGTGCTAGAACGACAGCCTGTGAGGGTAGATAAACCACAGCCAATGGAAGGCTTACACGATGCTGGCCCTCCACCTTTTCTGACAAAAATATATGATATGATGGATGATCAGAGTATAGATCACATTGTTTCTTGGAGTAGAGGAGGTCAAAGCTTTGTTGTTTGGGACCCACATGCCTTCTCTACTAATCTTCTACCAAGATTCTTCAAGCACAACAACTTTTCTAGCTTTGTAAGGCAGCTCAATACTTATGTAAGTTTAATCTTTCAATACTTCATGCCGAATAAATTGCTAGGAGTCCTGATATATGGTTGGTCAACTACTTATCAGACTCCATTACTCTACAAAATTTCATATTATAATTGAATTTGACCATGGACTTTTCTTGGATTTGATGTTTTGACTTTATTGCATTTATTTGATATATGCGATTCTTGAGATGACATATACTTTGTTTTAGAACTAGTATTAACTAACTTTTTAGCAAGTTGGATAGTAATTTTAATTGGGATGGTTGCTAGATATGTATATAGAAGGAATACTAGACTTTAACATAGTCTTTTACATTTAGCACATATATATATGCAGTATGGAGGAGATTTATATGTTGTAGGTTGTATACTTGTATATAAGTTGTGTGCATCGAAAGCTAGAAAAAAATTAAAGGTTACATTTAAGTCCTTTAACTTTATTATTTAAACACATTAGGTCCCTCATATATACTCTTGTAGCAATGATTTTCCAATATTTATGCATGATCCCTAATGTGGTTGAAACTCGTTAGTTTCGAAAATTTACTTTGTTTATACAGGGTTTTAGAAAAATCGATCCGGATATATGGGAATTCGCAAATGAAGGATTTTTAAGGGGCCAAAAGCATAATTTAAAGAACATTAAACGAAGAAAAACGCCTTCTCAGTCTCCAGTTCCACAACAAGTCATCAATCCATGTGTTGAGGTTGGAAAATTTGGAATAGACGGTGAAGTCAAACGTTTAAAACGTGACAAACAAATTCTTATGATGGAATTAGTGAGACTTAGGCAACAACAACAAAATACCAAAGCTTTACTTCAAACCATGGAGCTTAGGCTACAAGGAACCGAAAAGAAGCAACAAAAAATGATGAATTTTCTAGCAAAAGCAATGCAAAATCCCGATTTTGTCCAAAAATTGGTTCGGCATGGTAAAAGTAATGATCTTGATGATGGTATAACTAACAAAAGGAAATGGTCGGTTGACCATGGTGGCGGGTCAAAACTAATCAAATATGAACCTTATGATCAAATGTCCGAGTTAGATGAACTTGCTTTAGAAATGCAAGGATTTGGTAAATCGAAAAGAAATAAAGACGAAATAGTAAATGATCTTGAGGGATTTAAGTGTGAAGATAGAGAACTTGATGAAGAATTCTGGGAAGAATTGTTTAATGAACAATTTGGTGTGATTGGAAATGATGGTCAATAAAGTCAACTATGTGAATTTTCTTGGGATCGGGCCGGATATCGTTAATAGTTCATAATGCTATCAATAATCACCTCCTTGATCTTCAATTGTTTTTAAACAGTTTTTTTTTTCTGAATCTTTGTAGTTAGGTAGAAGATGATGTTGAAGATATGAAGAGCAAGGACACATTCTTGCTGATTACTAGTTCTAATGTTGGTTGGTTGACCATTGACTTTTATCTGTTTTTGTATAATAATTATGTACCTATTATCACTTTGGATTTTCATCTTAATTCAGTTTTTCTTGCCATTTACAGGATACAGAATCAAGAAAAGCGATAATCCGTCGCGCGATTTAACTTCTTTTTTTTTTCTCGTAAAATATTAATTTTCAGTTGATTTAGTTTTTTAGATCTGATATTTTTTATATGGCTCTATCTTGATCATCAGATTGGAAGCATTTTATTGGCAAGATTCAAGTGCTTGTTCTGATGTAACTCTTAAGGTTAATTATCGTCGTTTTATATTAGCAATAAGCATTAATTAATTAATTTTCTTGGTTTATTAATTATAAGGAAATTAAGTGATGTTCTTAATGAAATAAATTCTTTGGGCTATATTAATGTAGATTGACCTGAAGATACAATACACTGAAGATTCTTTGGCTGCAATTGGGAATCATACACTAACCTACTTATAATGGTATAAGTATATGGTTTTGCGATAATTTTGTATTAGGTATAATAAAATAATGTTGTGGGACCCATGCAAGTGATAATCGTCGGGAATCATACAAAATATCTTAAATACGTTGTGTCCGTTATTAGATGGACTCATATGGGTGTCGTACAGCAACCAAACCTTGGAGGGGTTGACAAGTGCATCTCTCAAACAAAATTATTAATAAAGATATTTTATAAAAGCGATAAAATTATGTATTGAATAATTTTTATGTCATAAAAAGTTATAAACAGTTGGGTCTAATGTGTCACTTTCATTTGGTACTGCTTGTGAACATGTCAAGTTCATGCGGTTAAATGTCTTAGAAAAATAATTTTATGCAATCAATGTGAGGAACTCTTTTACACATGTTTTTCTTTTTTTTTTTCCTTTTTTTTGAACGGCAAGTTCGTAAGTTAGTGGTTCGAGCCTAGACAGTGACATCTACAAGAGACAATATGTCTTCCATCGAACCATCCGCATATGGGGAATAAACCCCGCGCACCTTTTAATTTTCAAGTTTTACCTCCAACAAGGCTTGAACCCAATACCTCTTGAAGGAAAACCTCAAGACTATCCTTGGTGGCCAATTAATCTAGACCAATTGTTTTTTTACACATGTGGAGGGTGACTTTAATTACATCAACGGTTGATACCTCCAAAAGCACTTTTGTATCTTTTACACAACTTTTAACATTTTATTGTAATATATTGATTTTGTACAAGATATGTTTATATAAATGACAAGACCTAAATAAATTGCATTTGCATACATAGATATGTATGTATTAAATTTATTATAGGGTAAGGTTATGCATTTCGACAATATGTGTAATTATTGATAGCAACAAAACAAGCGTGTATATATACTTCTATACGATATTCACGCTTCTGCATTAATTATAGACATTTTAACTTACTTTTCAGAACCCGTAAAAAATGCACCGGGATATATATATTAACATGAAGTTTTAAACATGCAAGTAAATATGTAGAAATGAGTAGGAATAGATAATCTTTTGGACATTTTTAACGTTTTTTTAAACTTTTAACATTTTATTGTACTACATCGTTTTTGTACAAATAAATGTTTATATAAATGACAAGACCTAAATAAATTGCATCTGTATACATATACTAGCTTCATAGCCCACCCGACTGGGCGGACATGCTTCGAAAGAGATTTTCAAAAATAACGATATATTAATATTGTTTGAATAACAAAGCAATACATAATTGTACATAAAAAATTAATTAACAATTAAAATGTATATAACAAAAAATGATAATAAGGTTGTGCTTTAATAAATACCTTACTTGGTTAGCTTAATCTCACAACCACACTTGTCGTGTGATGCCATTGTATTCAATAATGAATAACAAATAAAAAACCTACTATCATGGTGGTATATTAAAAATGAAAATTTAGGATAAATTATAAAGTTTCCTATTTTTTTTTTTTCTAAAATGCAAAATCAGGTAGAATAAAAGTGTAGCAACAAACTCATTAATTTGTTGGAAATATAAAACCTTAAAACAGAATTTATGGAGAATCGTAATAATTTAATTTCCGATATTTGCTGTGTTTAGGATTATTATGCATTTTAATAAAGTAAAATATATTAATGGGCTGAGATATGTACACATAGAATTAAGTTGGGCAACTAAGCCTGCTTACCAAACTTATTAAGTCATAAAGCTTACTTATGAGATTGTACGTTAATTGTGTAAAAAACTTTACAAACTTGGGTTGACTTTTGACGTCAAAGAGATTAATTTTTTCTTTAAAACTTGTAGGACTTAGTTATAACAATTGCCATGTAAGACTTTCTGACAAATTAAAAAAATAACTTGCAAATAGAAAATTGAATGTTGGACAACATGAACAAAAAATATGATTAATTTGTGAATAATTACCACTGTTTTTGTTGGTCATTGGAGGATTAATAAAAATATGCATAGTGATAATACAACAAGGAATTTCACTAACCGGAGATCTTGAGTCGGCAAGACTTTTATTGTTAGCCAATATCATTCCAGCATTAATGTGCCAGTCTGACTGTAGAATTCACTCATCCCTATTTATTAACGATTCTTTTACTTTTTTGACCATTAATCAAAGATAAGCTGAACCATATGTCTAAGAATTCTAAAAACAAAATTCTGGGCATAGGTAAATACTCCCTCCGTCCCACAAAAAAGTTCCCATTTCATCTTGGCACAAGTTTTTAGGTGGTAGTTAGTGGTGAGGTCATTGGTATTAATTTTGATTAAAATATAAGGTTTGATTGGAGAGAGAATGATAGTTAGTGGATATTAGTAGTGGGGTCCTTAAGAATAATAATATTTTATTATGTGGAACCCATCAAATGTGAGAAATGGGAACTTTTTTGTGGGACAAAAGTTTTGTTAGAAATGAGAACTTTTTTGTGGGACGGAGGGAGTATTTGATTTACATTTAAAAAAAAAGTCAAACCTGCTAAAGAAAGTTAAATTATTGATGTTAACTGAAACATAAGAAGCCACTTTGGTTGTCCATTGGGAAATTTAAATTTAATTAGAATGTAGTGTTAAATTAAAGATTTGAGCATTGTTTATCAATAGACATAGAAAATATTTTGCTCACCAAACATGAACTGCAGCTGAAAGCATGAAATTGAGCAAATGATATTTTGGGATAAAAGAAAGAAAATATTAACTGGACCTTTTTCAAGTGAAGTAAAATAATAAAATAATAAAAGAGTTAGATCCAAATTAAAGATCAACTAATAAATATAATAAAAGAGTTAGATCCCAAGATCGCTTAACCGGACCCTTTTCAAGTGAAAGAACTACAACTAACAAACGTTCTTTTAAATTAAAGATTTTTTAAAGATAATGAAAGTGCAAATTATTTACCTGGAAGAAAAGAACCATGTAAAGCTAGATCCAAATTTACATGCACATAATCTAAAAGGTGTGGAACTGTTGGAAGAACTTGTCTCCTGCCAATTAACATAATCTAAAAAGCTACCCAGGAAATAGAACTGTTAATAAACTGCAATTCATACCAATTCACAAGCAATTATGTTATCTGAGAATTATAGTAGTTAGAGAAGATGGAGAAAGTAATAAACACAATAAAATCAAAACCTAATCCATCTGAGCCGTGAATGAAATCTTGAATCTCCAGCTCTCCTCCCTGTTCAAAAAAAATTAGAAAAGAAACAAAATTAAATGAGTGGATTGACAGAAGATGGAGTGCCTTTGCAAAACATTTAAATAGAGCATCAACTTATAAGACATTTAAATAATTACTTAATTAAATAGAGCATCATCAATCAAATGTCTTAATTAAATAATTACCTTGTAAACGGAACTAAAACCTCCTTGCCCGATCTTATTTTATGGTCTAAAATCTTGAGTAGCAACTCGTAAATCTTTGTACGTGTAAAATCTCATGTTGTCGACATCCAAAAGTTATGCATTTTACATAATAACATATTATAATAAGATGTTTTTGCGAATCTTGAATCAGTGAATTAAAGTACGATGGTGGATTTCATTCAACCATTGATTCATATTGTTGAAACTCTCTTATCTAGTCATTTGTCACATCATAAACAACCTGCACCATACTCTCTAGGTTATATATGTCGATATTTCAAACTCTCTTAATTGTTTCATATTGTTGAAACTTAATATATCTCCACAATACTTCAAACAAATGTTACAATATTTCAACAAACATTTAATTATTAAAGTTAAGTTAAAAATGAGCAGAAACTGTTCTTGAGGTCATAATCAATAATACAACTCCACATAGACATTTCAACAAACAGGTAGAGTGCATTGTCAACAAAAGGGGATGGTTACCACCATATACAATCTATTGCAATGCCTAAAATTAGGGTACAAAGGTATATTGTGAAGAAACAATCAATTGACTATAACACGCACGTATATATGTATACACACGAATTCAAGAATGCTTACTCGGGAGGTACCAGATGCGAATTGGAGAAGACCAGTTTGATCACTGTTGAAATTAACGTTTTATATGTAACACTGCTGAAATTAGGGATTCAATCAGAGGAAGAACTTACGGCTTCACTATAATAAAGTTCACTATTGCTAATTATTTTTGAGATAAATCTCCAAGGAAATTAGGGTTAGAAACCTCCGATTGAAGATACGGCCAAGTTAGAAACCTCCGATTAAGACCGAGGTTACATAAAACAGCCGATGAATCAACAGGATAGAAGCGGCTCATGGAGAGGAGGAGAGAAACGGCGAGCGTAAACGACGAATGGAGAGGAGGAGAGAAACGGCTAGCATGCCAGGTGGCCCTGAATAATGAACGAATTTGCATATGATTTCCGTGGGCCAATAGTAGAATTACAGGTGGCATATCCATCCAATGAGGGAGCTCGAAAGTGCCATGTTGTCAAACTTCAATCAAATTAGGCCTCATATATAGGAGAAGATATGTATGTGTTCAAATTTATTATGGGGTATAGTTATGCATTTCGAGAATATGTGTAAATATTAAAACCGACAAAATAAGCGTGTGTGTATATACAGGTGTGTGTTCGGTTCCGGAACCGGTAAACCCGAGAATTGAATTTTTGGAAAAGCGAAAACCGAGAACTGGTTCCGTTTCCGGTTTTCGGTATTTTGCACACATCCCTAGTAATGGTGTCCAGGTTTGACGACTAAATCCACTAGGGTTGAACTGATGCGATCGACTCAGAAGATAATCGGAACAAAAGGGTTTTCAATTTCACAACGTGGTTTGAAATTTTGGGCCTTCAACATTGGCCCAATTAGTAATATTTCTGCAAATAGAAAACCTAATTCTTATCTTATGTTGCTGACATATTTCACATATTGATAATTCTGCTATGTTAGAACTTTAAAAGTTATCTATTTATCTACCTAAAGATCAACTTCTTAGTATTTTCTTGTAATAACTCAATATTTTGAGATTTTGGTTTATAGACTATATATATTCATATACTAGGTTATGACCCGTGAAAAATCACGGGTTGTCGAAGTTTCTATATAATTAAAATATGTTTCATTGTATGTAAGTATATAAAATATCAAAGAGGAATTTATATAATTTATACACACATCGAGAAAGTATATAAAATCCATATTGTCTTTGAAGTTGTTGCAAAAAAATAACTATAAGGCTATGGTTAAGAAAAAATTGAATACTTAAAAGTTAGTGTTCTTTAACCATAAAAAACGTCCCACATGAAAATCACTAACCACTCAATGGTGGTTATACTTTAATACATATACATTAATCAACTAATCAACCATTATCCATTGCTCTTATGATTACGATTAGCAAATCCCTTATTTATATACATATTTACCTAAATTTTAATTTAGTTTGTAATTAAGGAGTTAGTAATATACCGACACTATCTGACCGGTATACGTTTTAAAAGAAATATGGGTAAAAAACCCATCCGTTTACTGTATTTGACCCATTTTGAAACTTTAAAGTCATAATTAGGGCCGGCAAAATCTAATCTGGCCTGAAAACCCAACTCATGTATAACCTAAATTAGTGGGTTGGGTTATAACTTTCAACCCGTAGGTCGTAAACCGGTCAACCCGGTTACAATTCGGCACTTCGCCATATAAACATGTTGGGTTGGGTTTAGAATTATAACCCATATACAACCTGCTAACCCGTTTAAAGATTATATATATCTTAAATACGTAATATAATATGTTACTATACTATAAAATGTGCAATACACATGTACATAATATATTATCTTAAGAGTAATGGTATTTAGGCCTACCCTTTAAACCTACTTATAGGCCTACTCATTAGATAAAGACACGTGTCAAAATCAAGGGTTAATATTAGAAGAGAGAATGAGTGGAATACACATGTCATCGTATCAAGTGGGTAGACCTATGAGTAGGTCTAAATATTATGACTAAATATCATTTCTTTTATCTTAATTTATAGATAATCAAAGATGCGAACACCTTTAAATCTTCAATGACAAATGACAGTTGAGTACCTTAATTTTTAGACTTTCATGTTGTATTTTGAACAACTAATAGTAGTTGTTAACGTATGTTTGTATTTTTCAATTAATCGACTTATTTTGTTATTTAACTCTCAAAATATGTGTGATGATCTTTTTAAGTTTATATAGTATAACTAGTTTCATAACCCGCCCGATGGGCGTGCTAGCTGTAAGAAATATAATATATAATGATCAAAAAAACGTAAGAAATTATATGGTCAGCTATTATTAAAATGATGATTAAAGATTTTGTTGTACATGAATAATCGGTAAAAATAAACCAAAAAAGAAAACGAAATTTTATTGTATAAGACGTTTGTTGTTGAGTTTGTATAGTTACCATCTTGGTCGCAACAAATAATTTTCAAGAATTTGTTTCTGTTTACTCTTGATACATCAACATATTGCTGGTCATGTGAGAATACTGATATTTGGACAAACAAATCAAACGTGACAATGTTCGCCCATGGTTTTGTTAATAGTCATTGAAAAACGTACTTAAATAGGAAATTGTCTTCCGCTCAATTTGAAAGGCATATTTTTGTCGTAAGGACTAATAATCATACGTGGGATAACACAAATTGTACAAACTTTGTCACGATCTTACCTTCAATTATATTAGCCTAGTTCTATTGCATAAATCTACTTTCTGATCAATGTTTTGCATACACATTACAGGAGCATCTATCTTTAACTTCAATATATGATGCGTGACACCTGACATTTTTATAGTATACAAGAATTATGTGGTGTAAAGATCGAGGCTAAACATAGTATCATCAACAATTTCATGTGTGAGTGTTGATAATAATATGTTTAGACTATAATATTTTTGGATCAAAATATTTTTAAACATTGATTATTATAAATTTCGATCGTAATAAAATTGGATTATAATAAATTTGGATCGTAACATTTTGTGATCATAACATTTTGTGACCATAATAAATTTAAATTACATTTTTAGATCATAAGATTTTTTTTCGTAAAATGTTTGAACCATGACATTTTTTTGTTCAAATTTTTATGTCTATACTCATTTCGTAAAAAATTTAATTTTAAAAACTTTTATTTTCTTAAAAATTTGTGATTATAACATTTTGTGATCAAAATAAATTTAAACTACACTTTTAGATCATAAGATTTTTTTTCGTAAAATGTTTGTGTAAGATCTATTCCATTGCAATCAATCCATAGATTGTTTAATTTGAAGAAGATAAACTTGATTTATGAGTATTCTAGTGAGAGAGTAGAGAGAGAAAGAGAGGGGAGCTTTCAAATGAGTGATTGAGATTAATGACTAAAAGCTTACAATTAGTGAAAGGTAAATTCCCTTAAATACCTAGCACTAATCATCATGATTAAGGCTAAAGACTAGACTAATACTATTGCAATATTACATGTCTAGTCCCCTAACTATTAGATACAACTAAATTGACACTAACAATCTCCCCCTTTGTATCAATAGTTTGGATTAGCCTGATTTTGAAATCTTCTTCTCTAGCAAAGTCTGAAACTGAATTATTCGTTGAGTAGTTTTGATGTAGTATCAGCTTCATCTTTTGATTGAACAATGAAATATAGTACTTTTTAATTGGCTTTTCAACCAATATAAAGTATCTCAGAAGATTTCATGAATTGTTGATTTAATATGTCTTTATCATTATCCAATCTCCCTCTTTTTGAGCTTTTTGAACTTCATCCATGTCTTCCTTCAAAGGACCTAAATTTTTATCGTTGAGTTTGTTGGTGTGAGAAATGCCTAAAACTGATATATTAAAGATTTGAAAATTCTGAATATGAAATATCAGTTTGGTAAGGATTTGACTGGGATTTAGAAATATTGGAGATTTAATTTTGGATAGAGGTTTGTGAGTATAGGATAATGATGGTTTGTATTATGAAAAGAATGATTTGAAAGTTAAAGGTTTTGGATGTGTGTGTGTGTGGATGTTTGTATATAGGAAAGAATGATATATACATTTAAGATTTGAATGAATGTGGATTATTTGTATTTTGTATGATACAAAAGATTTGAACAGTTTTGCTTTTATATGGATATGGTTGTTATAGAATTTGGAAAGAATGATTTATACGATTAGATTTTGGATGGATATGAATGTGAATTTGTGGTTTGGATAGAATGATTTGTCAGTTTAAGATTTGTAGTGGAAATGTTGATAATTTGTGAGAAATTTCTGAAGATAAGTCGGTTTCTTTTTCTTCACAAATGATTTCATGTAAATCAACGAAAATGTAGACCCATAGATAGATAGAGTTGTTTGTAGCGGAAGTCTTTTCTCGAAGTTGTGGCTTTGTCGATTTATGATCATTGATAATTGTTATTTAGGGTTAAATGTGGATAAGGTTTACGCTCCCCCTCAAACAAACAATTACTCCCTCCGTCCCTAAATAAAGTTCCCATTTCACCTTCAAGTTTTGTCCCTAAATAAAGTTCCCATTTCTCAAACTTAAGGGACCCACTTAATATAATAATATTATTACCAATACTTTCACCACTAACTATCTCTTAAAACACTTTCTCTCTCCAATCAAACCTTATATTTTAATCAAAAGTAATATCAAATACCCCACCATTAACTATCTCCTAAAATGTTGTGCCCAACACAAATGGGAACTTTATTTAGGGACGGAGGGAGTATTTCTCAACCGATCTTCTTCGGTTTCTTGTTTACTCCCCCTTAATTGGTGCACATGTCTTTTTGATGTGAAGTAAACTGGGCTAATATATTCTCTTAAGTCTCGTAAGCATTTTTCTTCATAAACAGAACTTCTTATTAAATTTTCTCCCCCTCATGATGATTAAGATTTATCAGAATCAACATGACCAATATGAAGTTCGTCGAGGTGAAATGAAAAAAATCTCATCAGCCCATGAATACAAATGTGATGAAGAATGAGATATTCATATTTTGAATGAATCAATATACATCACATTGTAGCATAAAAAACCGAACTGATGTAGATAATGTAGAAATCCGATCAAATCGTTTGGCATTTAAGCTCAATGACCGAATCAAATAGGGCAAACCGGGATCACATAGATTACCCGTTGACACAACAGTTACACAAACTGTGTGACCTACGTTCAGTGTTGGAATAGATGTTAGCACTGGTAGGATTTCCATTCAATCATCGTGGAATACCAAGAATGTTGGTATCACTATGAATGTTCCGGCTTTATCACAAAGATAAGCTTGGTATTATGCCTTGTGTCCTAAAAGTGTATATGTCGGTTCTAGACTCAGTTAGTGGACAAACGAAGGCGAGGACCGGAGAAGCTTGTCCTCTATTTCAATATCAACAATCTCCAAGTGATATGTCGATAGCATATGAGATAGTCTCCGTGGAAATGAAACAAGTACTTTTTAAGAAATACTTGAGTGGCTGGGGGGTTGAGCATTGCATCACTGGGTCCATGATGTCTATTTCAATATCAGATAGCAACACATGCAATCTGATAGAGACGTGGCAACCCGACTTTTTATCAGTTTGGCAAGGCTTTTTCGTTTTCTTTAAACATGTCACACCCTCCTCACTCAAGCTTACTATTTCATTTTTCGACTACTCCCTCATTTCATTTTACCATGTTTTGCTGAATTGCACCCCATACTACATTCCCCCTCTCAAATTTTATCTCAGCGCACCCCAATCAAGATCCCGTGATACTTGATTCTGCTCACCTAGACCTATGTACCCTTACATTATGTCCTATATTGTAGGTGGCTCCTGGGGAAGATCATGCCGGTTATAGCAGATCATGAGAGTAATTTGAGAGTGAACTATAACGCTCATGTGCAATTTATCAGCATTTATGATGTTACTTTTGTAAAAATAACATGGATTTTTCATCGGAAAATGTATGTGTTTCCGGCATAAGTTGTTGCCTTTATGATATAAAAGTTTAGGCACAGCAACTTGAACAAATTAGGTAAAACCGGACTCACATAGAGTATCCGTTAACACACGGTATGGATCGATAGTCGTTTGCACAACAATGGATTCAAATGTGTGACCTGCAGTTAGAGTTGGCGCGATTTTAGCTCTAGCAGGATTTCCACTCAATCCTCGTGAAACACCAGATTCTGATGCCACTATGAGTGTTCCGATGAATACACGGAGATTCATATTCAATAGTGTATGTGTCCTAAATTGGAAATATTGGTCGGTGAGATCTAGACACATTGTGCATTCAATTGAAGACGTAACCCGGGGCAGAAGGTTAATGATTTCAATACCAACATACTCCGAATGAGTAGTCGATAAATTATGTGCTACGTCCCCTAATAAATTGAAACAAATTCCTATTGAGAGGAATCTGAGTGGTTGGTAGTGGAGTGCAAATGCTTGACTGGGCCAGTTAAGTCTGGTGAAACATTCAACACATGAATGAACACTTTTTAGTGAGGTTGCCCGGTTTATTGACGGTTTGGATGCACTCAAAGGTGTGTTTTCTTAATTTTGTCATGTTTTCACATCACCTTGCACTCACCTAAATCTATACCCTAGACTTATACCCTCACATTTACCAATTTTGGGTAGAAAATATTTCCCTTGGAAGGTTAGGCCGGTTCTGGCAAACCATAGGAAGGTATTGTCGTTTGATAAAAAAAAATGTATCATTAAAAAAAATTCAAACGGGTATAAAAGTAATGATACAAGAAAGTTTCTTCCCCTGGAAATACTAATTCTCCCCCTAGAATTAATATTTCTCCCCCTCGACAAAATAAAGGTAATGAAAAATATACAGTTTAAGAGGGGTGGGAAAGAGTGTTTATATTTATGTGTAAAACTGGTTAAGAGCGGGTTTCAAGCTGATGTACTTGAAAGCCATTATGTTGAAAAGCGAGTTATACACTGAATTATGTATAAGTCATTCTCCTGCAAAACAAATCAAACAACTTTTGGTACCCATTTTTGTTTGGGTCCGACAATGTTAGTGTGGGAATAAAACCACCGATAAGTTGTATCGATTTTATTTAAAGATTGAGAGTTCCAAGAAAAACTGAAACTTGATGTTTCACTTTCAAATAATTTCCGGGGAATTATTTGAGATGTTGGAGTTTTAGGAACCCAATTTGCTTTTAAGATCGATGATGTTTTGTAAACATAAACAGGAGATGTTTTTGGCACTTGTGTAAAAGTCGTTTTAGGTGCCAAGGAAAGTAAATCTTTTCTCGAATATTTTAACTATTTAGTTGTGGAAAGGATTTTCTTTGAAGCAGTCGAATGTTTCAACATGGTTGATGATTTAGTTTTATCCATTTGAGAATGCTTAAGTCAAGAAGAGGAACCTAATTTATTTGGAGTTTTAGGTGCGGAATTTCCTCTATTAGCTTGTTTGAGAGCATTCATTTTCTTATCAGGGTGTGGTGGAACCGTAGATCTCCTAGGCTTAGGTTTGGTAGAAGAACTTACTTGAGATTTCGGGTTAGGTTTAGAATTTCCTCTATTAACCTCAGTTTGCTTGATCGTATATAAATCACGATATGCCATGACAGGAGAAAACATTCTTGAGTTTTTACATTTATTCTTTGCCGGTAAAGGAGAATCGAATTTCAAAGAAGCACTAGGCTTCTTAAACTTCTGAAGATGAGATGATTTAGATTCTAAATTTTTAATTGTCGTTTGCAACTTTAATTTGTCTTCATCAAAAGATTTATGTGTTTTATCAATTTTAGTTTCTAATTCAAAAATTTTGGATTGTAAAACTGATTTTTCTTTGTCAAATGCCTTATGTGTTTCGTCGAGTTCATTTTCCAGTTGACAAATTTTCTTTTCTAGAATTAGAGATGGAACATAAATCTTTGGTGTTACTTTTTGTTGAAGAACGGCATATCCTTTAATTTCAAACTCTTCTGGTTTTATAATTGGAAAATAATCATCATTTTCAAATTTTGCCTTTTTAGTTTCATATGTTTTATTTAATTCAGCATAGTTGAAACTAATTTGTGCATTCTCCTTTTTAGCTCTGTTGAACGCTTCAATTTTTTCTTCCTCATCTGTCATACGAATGAAACTCTGCCAAACATCGACATGTATGTATTTGGAATCATACAGTGTTGGAAGCACTTTACAAGCCATCTTAAGATATTCTGGATTAGTAGCTCCTAATCCTTCTCTTGAATTGAAGTATTTGAAGTCTTTAGGCTTGTTTAAATGAATTGTTTGATCAGTTTGACCTCGTTTGGAAATTATTTCTTCTAAGTTTTTGATGTGAGAAGAAAGTTGAATTTTATCATGTTGAAGTTGAAGAATGACATTTTGTTTGTTATTTAAGTCTCGTGATGTTTGAATGTCGTTTTCATGTAAAGTTTCAGATAATTCTTTAATTTGTGAGGTTAAGGATTTAAACTGATTTTCATTATCATCAAATTCTTTTTGTTTGCGTTCCAACCAGTTTTTAGTTATTTGATATTCATGCCATGTTTCAATGTATAACTTGTAATATTATCATTTTGATAATTTGATGTTGAACTTTGTGTATTTTTAAGATTGGTTATTTCAATTTCTTTTTCAGAAATAGTATGAGACAAATGTTGAATATCAGTCTCATATTTAACAGTCAATTCTGAAATTCGATTTTGTAACGTCAGATTCTTTTTCTCAAAATTTTTATTTAGTTTAATAATATGAACAAATTGTGTATTATGATCAGCAATTTGTTCATTTTCGTTTTGTAAATCAGCTAAACTTTCTTGGAGTATAGCATTTAATTCTTTTTCATTCAAAAGGTTTTGTTTTAAAGACTCAATTTCAGAATTCTGGTTTGGTACAAAACATTTATCGGAATCAATTGTATTTGAAGAATTAGATAAGAGAGAAGTGATTACCTCTATTTCTTTGTTAGCCTCTTCATTGAAACGATCAGAAATATCAGCATTTTCATGTGCCATGAAGCATAAATTTGTTGAATGTTCTTTAACTTCAGCTAATAACACTTGTGCAGTCTCAATATGTTCAGTCATCAACATCTTACGTTTATAATACTCTGAATCACGAACGATTGATTTCTTTGTAGCATTCAAAGATGTGACGGTTGGCTTTTCAATTGAGATTGTAGCAGATATAGCAGGCTCAAAAGTCGATGAAGAGTTTTGATTAATATTGGTAGGCTTTGAGTACCATTTCTTCTCATAGTCAAAAATTTGTGTCATAACTCGTAGTACGTCTTGAAGTTCTTTATCCAAATCATCATTGATAGATGGTGTAGGTTTTTCCATTTTAGCGATGAGTAGGATTTTAGGTAAAAGTTTTCGTGTTTAAAAACTAATGAAAATTTTCTTTTAAGATCCCTTAAAAAAAATTGTAAATGTTAAAAGTGTTTAGAATTTAATCGGGTTTGGAGAAAAAAAAATGTAAAAGATTTATGTTCGGAAAAAAAAAATGTAAAAGTTTTAAGGTTGAATTAGATTTGAGCTGATCGGATTATACCAAGTAAAATCAAACTTGGGCCTAAAAAAATGTGGGCTGAACAATAAGTCCGGATATAGAGATTTTGATATTAACTGAAAAAGAGAGAGAAATTTTGTGAAAAAAAAAATGCGTTTTTTTAAAAAAAAAAAAATAAAATAAAAATCAGGATTTATTAAAAAGGTTTTGGACTTTTCGTAATATGATTTTATAAGTGGACTTAGGTTTTGAGGGCTTTTATAAAAGTAACTGATTGTTGGGCTTTTGCTGAATATCGGTTTTGGTATAATCCAAAGAAAAAAAATATCGGTTTTTTTTTTTTTTTTTTAATTCAACCTTTTTGTGTTCTCGGTTTTCTCAGAACCTCAGATATCGGTTCTTGAATGAAAGTGATACCGGTTCTTCAAAATCAGATCGATCTCAGTATCGGAAACGATATCAGTAATCGTTTAACAAACCATACAAAATTTTATACTCTGATCTCGGTTTTACACTAACATCAGATATCGGTTTTATACTAAAATTTTGTTAATGGTTCTCGATTTCTCTGAATTGAAACAAATTCAATTGAATCTGATATCAGTATCAAATTTCGTATGTGGATTTCTGATATGTTACAAATTGAATGAACGTAGTAGCAGCAGATATTGGTTGTTGATTTTAGGGATATCGATTTTATGGTTCTTCGATTTTCTGATATCGGTTTTCACTTGTGGTTTTCAGATATCGGTTTTAGATTTTAGGTACTCGGTTCTTGAAAGAAAAAAAATTATATCGGTTATAGTTCAAAAGTGAAATCAGTGTTGGTTCAGCCTTCTTGGATATTGGATATCGGTTTGTGCTTCTTGGATATCAGATATATTGGATATCGGTTTTGTATATTGGTTTTATGATCTCGGTTATTGGTTATCGGATTTGTGAACTGATTTTAAACAATTTTTAAAGCTGATATCGTTTTGTTCTTCAGATTATCCTTGATGGTTGACGAAAAGTAGCCGAAAATCTAACACTTTTGATCATAACTTCTTCGTTTCTTGCTCAAATTGATTGATTCTTTTTGCAAATGATGCTAAAAACGTTTTACTACAATCCTATACAAATCATATCATCGATTTTTAACAAAACTCAGCTCGATTTTTGAATTTTCGGACAGAAAATCAAGTGTTCATGGTGTTTTCTCAAAAATCTTCATAATCAAGTCAATACTTGATGAATTTGATCGATGTTTGATACTAGAACTATTAAAATCAGAAGAAGAATGCGATTATCACATAAAATCGAAGAGATAAACCTCAGATTTCTGTTTTGATTTCACTGTTCTTCATTTTTCAACAAAACTTCAAGTTTTCTTCAACAAACTTCAAATTAGTGTGTAATTCCATGGATTGTGGATCGATTTCTTAACGAATTTTGCTCTGATACCACTTGTAAGATCTATTCCATTGCAATCAATCCATAGATTGTTTAATTTGAAGAAGATAAACTTGATTTATGAGTATCCTAGTGAGAGAGAAAGAGAGGGAAGCTTTCAAATGAGTGATTGAGATTAATGACTAAAAGCTTACAATTAGTGAAAGGTAAATTCCCTTAAATACCTAGCACTAATCATCATGATTAAGGCTAAAGACTAGACTAATACTATTGCAATATTACATGTCTAGTCCCCTAACTATTAGATACAACTAAATTGACCCTAACAGTTTGAACCATGACATTTTTGTTTTTCAAATTTTTATGACTATACTCATTTAGTAAATAATTTAATTTTAAGAAATTTAATTTTCTTTAAATTTTTGAGATTATAACATTTTGTGATCATAATAAATTTAAATTACATTTTTAGATCATAAGATTTTTTTCGTAAAATGTTTGAACCATTGTTGGGTCACATTTATTGTAACCAATAGTCTAGGGACCATTTTGTATTTAGTCAAAACTTTGGCTAGGTATATATAGTAAGTAGTAACCTAATTTGCATAACCTTTGCCCAAATTGTATCAGCCCCCATCAATAGCAAAGTGTTCAAATATTTCATCCATCTTAATCTTCCTATATTATCACTTGTTTATGCTTAATCTATGAATTAATCATTGAATTTACAATACCATGACATTTTTTTTTAAAATTTTTATGACTATACTCATTTCGTAAATAATTTAATTTTAAGAACTTTGATTTTCTTAAAATTTTTTATTTACAAATAAAAAACAAAGCTATGGGCGAAAAACGAAGCGAATGAAGACATGAATATGTTTCCATATAAGGAAGAAGTTAATTGCCTATTATGCCCTTTGAGTCAGCGTCCATGTCATCATTAAGAAGCAATGTTATTGGTACATGTCATCAAATTAAAATCATGTGCTTGCTCCATATATAGGTGGGAGATATATAGGTGGGAGATGTTTTAATAGGTCAACCCGTTTATGACCCAACTTTTTTAATAAATAGATTGGGTTAAATATCTTAACCTGTTTAGCTAAAATGTTAGGATAGGTTAAGATTTTCAACCTGAGAATCCAAAAAGATCAACCTCTTTATGATGCCACCCTAGTCATAAGCTCATAATGAATATACTGCCCTAATTCACAAATCCCAATTTGTTTCTTACGGTTTATCCAAATTCATTTTCACCAAAATTGCAATTGTATTCAAAATTGATGAATGGATTAAACAAATTATCAAGTATCGATCACAATGAGCATGTTATATTTTGACTGCAATTGTAGTGAATACATCTGATTTATGATGCCATGTCGATGTTGATGTGACAAATTGCAACTGATATATCTATACTATTTTGTAATCAGTGTATAGAATCCAATTAATATGTATACATATCTCATAGTTGGTGATTATGATTTAAAACCTATTTAAGTGAAACTAAAAAGGTAAAAAAGAATGTGTATTGTAATATTGCAGCTATAAAATAGATGCAAAACCTTTATTAGCCTATAAAAAGAAAATATTAAATACTAAATATATATAAAACACATATAAGAAACTAAAAAAAAAGTTTCACAGTTTAGGGTCAATATGTATGCAACTGTTGACTATTATTATACCATCTAAAGTCATATTGTTAGCATATAAGAGATGCATAAAATATTTATATGGTTATACATCTATAAGGGCTAAGGTATAGCAATATTCACAGCTGCATACATCACACTTGCATCAAGCATTCATAATAAATGATTCACTAATAAAAAAATCAAAAAAATTAATAAAAAATTGTGAATTGTGCAGAAAGAGGCAATCAATGGATTTATTGTACATTAGATAGATATATGGATTGATTTAAGGAATGTATTTTGATTTATAGTGAAATTCCACTTTGACCAATCATAAGGTGAGTATCTATCAATTATATAGACATTTTACATATATACATTAGTCATGCATGTTTTTACTGTTCATTAAAGTCAAAACGGGGTTCCGTTATATTTTGCATGTGCTGTGTTTCCTTGAACCTTCTCTAATCTCACGCCTACTTTTTATTCAATTCACGGAGTTTTCCTTTATAAAGCTTGATTACTATAAGTGAGTTTTTAATCCAACCCCTCATATTTAGGGGATATATTATAAATAACCCCTTCACATATACAATAGTTACAACAAAGCATTTGGCGTTCTCGGGACTTTAAAATCAAATATCCAAAATCAAACTCAATTATCAAACAACCAATAAATTTTTTTTTTTTTTGTTTTTTGTTATGCATTTACCCATCCCCTATTAAATTTTAAAATTTCAAGAATATACCAATACCAATACTACTATTTTCATTTTAATTGTTAATAGAGTAATGGTATTTAGGCCTACCATTCAGATCTACTCATAGGCCTACTCATTAGATGGAGACACGTGTCAAAATCAAAGGATAATATTAGGAGAAAGAATTAGTGGGATACACATGTCATCCTATCAGGTGGGTAGACCTATGATGTAGGGTTTCACTACGCACCATGCGACTGATCAACCACTTGGGTCGACCTCCTAGTGTACTTGGTTCGAACCATGACTGAACAAGAACATGAACTTGTTCTTGATCGGTTAAAACCAACTAGCTGATTTAATCCCTAAATGCGGAACTGGGATTAAACCTAATGCTTAAACCCTAAAGGATTGGGATGTTGGAAATCTAGATTAGGTTAACAAGAAAGAAACCTTGTACGAAGAACTCGAACACACACATTGCTTGTGTGGTTCGTTCGACCATCAACCAAAGAACCCTAGGGTTCTTTGGTCGAATTCGTCCAAGAGGGGAGAAGAGAGAAAAGGGTTTCCCAAAAATACATTGTTGATTGCTTAAGATAGATCCACTGATGATGAACAAATCGAGCGATCTTCTAGTTGATCTAAGCAATGAACTTGGATCTTCAAGACTTGAAGAACACGAAGAACGAAGAACACCAAGTGATGGTGTTCTTGGTTCGGCCGAATAGGGTAAAGGGGGCAAGGGTTTCGGCTTTTTAGGTGTAACCTAATAAGTGATGCCTAAGCCCTCTATTAATAATAGATGTACTTTCACTTAGGGCCCTTCTAGTTTAATTAAGATTAATCTCTTAATTAAACTTATCCTTTTACACTTCCATCCCTTATAGTTTAACTAGTTTATTATTGTTGCACTTAACTATCAAATGTCTAGTATTAACACACTAATAATTCGGTACACATATACACGAATTATATACTTGTATTTATACTTTCAGTAATTAATTATATAATAAACTTTATATAATTTGTACAACAATATTATCCAATTACTATATGATTTAATAGCTTTAAATCATATCATGGATAATATATAATTAACACCTTGTATATTTACTCAACTAGTAAATGTACAACTACTTGTATTAATTAGTTAGTTAAACTAATCTAGTAATAAGTTAATCTTAACTTAATACTTAACTGATTCATAATGACTATTATGAATTATTCCTCTTCGTAGTATCATTGCTTATCTTGCTCGTATTACATGCACTCACCGGTGTGACCCTTAAGTGTTTCGTAGGTATGGATGTATCATCATAGGTTGACCAACTGTGCACATAATTTCTTCATATGTGTAGGTCCAAATCAAAGGATAATATTATTATTGTTATAAGATACGATTCTTAAGATTTTGTTCATAAACAGAAAGTTTAAATTCCATATTAACTAAGCATTATTCGTTATGTTCACTTTTATAGAAATATTATGCAAATTAACATAATAATAAAAAAAAACTACAAACACAACATCAAAATGTTTGTTTATGGTCAATACTTAAAAAACACTATGAAATGAATTTCATATGTAGACACTATATGCACGATTAACTGCATTATTAAATCATTTGTTGAATTTCGTGCATATTTTAATATTATGGTTATTTTGACTAAAAAATGTTAATATAAGAAATTTCAGTATCTATAGCTATAGGGTTAGATTTAAATTGTTAACAGATATATAATAGAACTAAATGAAAAAAAATCGATTAACATTAAATAGATTCTAGCAATTTTCAAACATAAACGTAAATGAAATTTAAAAATGACATAAAAACAAATAGAAATGTAAACATGATAAAATAAAAACTTGAAAAATAGTAAAAATACGTGAAGCACTTTTAGATAATGGGTTAATTAAGACTTCTGAATAATTAAAGAAGATGAATTTTTTTTTATGATTATAATCCAATACAATATTCCAGTACAATTAACTGTTTAAATATGCTAAATTAGGATGCACTAAAAGATGATAGTTCCGATAATTCTGTAAATAATTAAGATAGATTTGAATTCAATACTAAATTAAATAAGATAATTATGGTAAGTTTAAAATATATACTAAATAAAATATGTTAATTTAAGAAACTCGATAATCACCTGTGAAAATTTAGATTATGTTCCTTAATTGTTCGATTATAATAATAAATCTAATATAATAAATTGAATTAAAATTTGGATTTAAAAATGAGCGGGAAAACGAAATTCTGGGTGAATATAGGAGTGACACGTGTCAAATTGTTGGTTATGAAAAGCTTCTTTTATTATATATATATATATAATAGATAGATTAGTGTATTTGTAGCAAACATTCCGAATTTATAGTTGATAATTATGGAATTTTAAATTAAATCCTAAAATAAAACTAATTTTTTAAAAACTTAATATTTTGGAATTAAATTCCAGAATTTCACCTATAATTATTCTAAGATCAACGTTTATTATACCCAAAATTTTCATTCAAAAACCACTAACTAATTATTTTTTTTTGGAATTAAGATGGTGTTGACATGTTGCATATTAATGGTTTAAGAGGGTGCTAATGGTTTGAAGTTTTGGAGAGTTATTTAATTTGAATGCACGAAATTCAGAAAATTGTAGGTTTAAACCGTACAGCTCTCTTTGGTTTAAATATAGTGTAAACTAGGTTATAGCCCGTGAAATTTCACGGGTGGCCAGTAATTTTTTTGAACGTAAATTTTACTGAAAACAAATACGAATAATTAATTGTATGATTATTACATATACGATAACAAACATACACTAAGAAAATAATAAGATCAAAAACTTACAATAATAAATAACACAAATTCATATAATATAATGATTACCAAAAAAGGTGTCATTAATACCATGGGACAAATGTCCTTTGGCCTAGTGGTATGGTGTTTGACTTACAACTTTAAAGTTGGCGGTTCAAGTCTCGTCGTGGACATAAATGAAAATTAGGTTAAGATTAGGATTTGTCGATCAAAAAAAAAAAAAAAAAAAAAACCTAGTGATGTTTTACATTTTTTCAAATACTAACTTTTCATCATTAATAAAATCTAAGTTCCTTATACATCTTGATTAATAATTTCCTTATCATTTATGATTTTGACTCATTTGGATATTCGTTATGTTCATTTTTATAGAAATATTATGCAAATTACATAATAATAAAAAAAAAACTACAAACACAACATCAAAATGTTTGTTTATGGTCAATACTTAAAAAACACTATGAAATGAATTTCATATGTAGACACTATATGCACGATTAACTGCATTATTAAATCATTTGTTGAATTTCGTACATATTTTAATATTATGGTTATTTTGACTAAAAAATGTTAATATAAGAAATTTCAGTATCTATAGCTATAGGGTTAGAGTTAAATTGTTAACATATATATAATAGAACTAAATGAAAAAAAAAATCGATTAACATTAAATAGATTCTAGCAATTTTCAAACATAAACGTAAATGAAATTAAAAAATGACATAAAAACAAATAGAAATGTAAACATGATAAAATAAAAACTTGAAAAATAGTAAAAATACGTGAAGCACTTTTAGATAATGGGTTAATTAAGACTTCTGAATAATTAAAGAAGATGAATTTTTTTTATGATTATAATCCAATACAATATTCCAGTACAATTAACTGTTTAAATATGCTAAATTAGGATGCACTAAAAGATGATAGTTCCGATAATTCTGTAAATAATTAAGATAGATTTGAATTCAATACTAAATTAAATAAGATAATTATGGTAAGTTTAAAATATATACTAAATAAAATATGTTAATTTAAGAAACTCGATAATCACCCGTGAAAATTTAGATTATGTTCCTTAATTGTTCGATTATAATAATAAATCTAATATAATAAATTGAATTAAAATTTGGATTTAAAAATGAGCGGGAAAATGAAATTCTGTGTGAATATAGGAGTGACACGTGTCAAATTGTTGGTTATGAAAAGCTTCTTTTATTATATATATATAATAGATAGATTAGTGTATTTGTAGCAAACATTCCGAATTTATAGTTGATAATTATGGAATTTTAAATTAAATCCTAAAATAAAACTAATTTTTTAAAAACTTAATATTTTGGAATTAAATTCCAGAATTTCCCCGATAATTATTCTAAGATCAACGTTTATTATACCCAAAATTTTCATTCAAAAACCACTAACTAATTATTATTTTTTGGAATTAAGATGATGTTGACATGTTGCATATTAATGGTTTAAGAGGGTGCTAATGGTTTGAAGTTTTGGAGAGTTATTTAATTTGAATGCACGAAATTCAGAAAATTGTAGGTTTAAACCGTACAGCTCTCTTTGGTTTAAATATAGCGTAAACTAGGTTATAGCCCGTGAAATTTCACGGGTGGCCAGTAATTTTTCTGAACGTAAATTTTACTGAAAACAAATACGAATAATTAATTGTATGATTATTACATATACGATAACAAACATACACTAAGAAAATAATAAGATCAAAAACTTACAATAATAAATAACACAAATTCATATAATATAATGATTACCAAAAAAGGTGTCATTAATACCATGGGACAAAGGTCCTTTGGCCTAGTGGTATGGTGTTTGACTTACAACTTTAAAGTTGGCGGTTCAAGTCTCGTCGTGGACATAAATGAAAATTAGGTTAAGATTAGGATTTGTCGATCAAAAAAAAAAAAAAAAAAAAAAAAAAAAAAAAAAACCTAGTGATGTTTTACATTTTTTCAAATACTAACTTTTCATCATTAATAAAATCTAAGTTCCTTATACATCTTGATTAATAATTTCCATATCATTTATGATTTTGACTCATTTAGATATTCGTTATGTTCACTTTTATAGAAATATTATGCAAATTAACATAATAATAAAAAAAACTACAAACACAATATCAAAATGTTTGTTTATGGTCAATACTTAAAAAACACTATGAAATGAATTTCATATGTAGACAGTATATGCACGATTAACTGCATTATTAAATCATTTGTTGAATTTCGTGCATATTTTAATATTATGGTTATTTTGACTAAAAAATGTTAATATAAGAAATTTCAGTATCTATAGCTATAGGGTTAGAGTTAAATTGTTAACAGATATATAATAGAACTAAATGAAAAAAACTCGATTAACATTAATAGATTCTAGCAATTTTCAAACATAAACGTAAATGAAATTAAAAAATGACATAAAAACAAATAGAAATGTAAACATGATAAAATAAAAACTTGAAAAATAGTAAAAATACGTGAAGCACTTTTAGATAATGGGTTAATTAAGACTTCTGAATAATTAAAGAATCTCCATATTCCCAGATATAACAACTGCTTCTATAATACGGACACCCAAAGCCACAATCTGAAGTCTTGTACCATTGCATAAACCATTTTTCTGGTCAATATTTCTTAATAACATAACGGGAACACCGACTTTTAAAACTAACTGATGATTTGGCAATCCACCTATTTTAATACCATTAAGCACGTCCGGTGAGTACAAACTATCATCAAACCCTTCATTCAAAAACTCTTCAGGACAAATGCTATCAGAACTTAAATATTCTTTGGCTTCTCCCGGGAAAATTGCTAAGAAACGATCATTAATATCCCTAACAACTTCATTTTTAGGGGTAAGTATTGCTCTTTCTTGAAAATAGCCAGGAGTATTTATGTTTTCTAGCAAAGAAGGATAAACAAAATCAATCAACGTACTTAACGGGTCTGCAGATGTTGAAATTATAAGATCTGGGTCAATATCAATAATTGCATTATGTCACACCCCGCCAAAATGGTTTTGCGGAAGAACGAGGTGCGACTAATTAGCAACATAACACATCAATAATAGTAACTTCGCATAAATAGAAAATTGGATTGCCAATGTCGTTACAAAAATCAAAATGTAATTGTTTAAACATAAACCAAAATAAATGTTTTGAAATGAAAGACTTGTGTCATAAAGACTTATTCTTGAAAATCAATGCATGACAATCCTTGACAAATTAGAACCTTGAAATGACTTAGTTTCCGTTACCTGAGAAAACATATAGAAAAAGTGTCAACACAATGGTTGGTGAGTTCACAGGTTTTGTGAATTCGTAAAAGTATCATCACAATCGTTGTGTACAAATCATGTACAAAAGTAGTTTAGGTGCAATGCATAATCTCTCGCAAGCTAGCTAAGCAAACAAGTTAAGGTATAATCAAAGAGCCTATAATCAAACCATAAATCTAATTGTTAGAATATAAAGCTCAAACACGGTTAGGCTAGCGCATAACTAGCCATGAGCGGGGGATCAATCCCGATAGTACTATCTCTATATTCTTTGGCTAACACATTAGTTAATGATTACTGTTAAACGTGGACTCGCAATATGGTCCGTTTGTCCTTCATGGTAGGTACGTGTTTACAACAATGATTACACAAGGATTATTTATTGCAAAATAGTTGAATAGTATATGTTTTCTCCCCCAGGTAAAATAGTTATAAAAATAGTAAGAGTGGGGCCGTGAAACTCACCTGATGCGAAGCTAGCAAAATGCAATCGATAAAAGTTGGGGTTTCCAACAAAATAATCCTCGCGTCCTAAACGCACAATTATAAATAAATAAGTGACGGTGTAAATGACACACCTAATCTATATGATGCATGGAGAATCTCTTAATATGAATCTTGACCCGAGTGAGACGTTGGTGACTCGATGAGGTTGGACTTGTATTTAATTATGTTTGTTTAATTTAAAAATAAAGTTTGAAAACTTTTACCCTTTGGTTTGAAAGTAACTGGATCGTTATCTAATAAATAGTTATCTTAATTATAAATAAAGAATTATTAAATAAATAATAATTAAAGAAAGTTGAATAATTAAATAATACTTAAAAGTTATATCTGATTTCTTTTTTAAACGTATGTCAATTAATTAATTCATTTTGAAATCAACTACTATTAATTAATATCGACAAAATCTGATATTTCTTTCAAGAGTTACGGGCTCCTACTGTGTTGGGTTTACACAACTGGGCCACCCAACTCTACTGGGCTGGATAGACAAAACGAAAATAGGCTTAGACTTAGGCTAGTTGGGCCTAATAAAATAGAATCGGTAATGAGCTGATTGTTTTGTAACTGGGTTCAAGTTCAAGACACAAACTGTTGCCGACGACGATGAGCTCCGGTCAGTGACGGTGACAGAAAACTCATGCATGCTCTACATTAATATTAAACAGAGTAAGATGGTATACCTATAGAGAGCGCAGAGAGAGGTCGCCGGAAACCGTGATTGAAACACTTAGAACACCGGCGGCGGCGAGAGAATGGCCGGCTAGGGGAAGAAAATATGGCTGCCAACATACGAGGTGAGAGAGCAGACCGAAGAGCGAAACGGTTTGAAAGGTGATTCGCCGGTCCTTCACTGAGCTTGCCGGAACTCTGTGGTTTCGTGGTTTGCTTGGCCGGAAGTTTCGAGCTTCACCGAACATACAAAGAAGGTGATGATGATGTCGTTGGTGGTGATGGTCATTCTTCTGGTTTATATCGTAGAGAGATACAAGATGGAGGGAGCTTTATGTTTTCTAGTTTTTCACATATGGTTTAAGGAAGATGGTTTGTGATATGGTTTAAGGAAGTTAAGAGAGAGATGATAGATCTCTATTGCTTACTGAATTTTGCGTAAAAAGAATTGGCAAGAGGTAGTTATGGTTTTATATAGATCAAATGATGGTGATGATGATTTTTAGTCAAGGTGGTTATTATATTCACACAAAAATCGGATGGTTAGCTCTCCGATAATAGTCACGTGGGAAGTAGTGGGATGAGTCATGAATTTTAAATTTATACAATGTATAGATTTGTTGTATCAGGTATGATTAGCTCGTACTGAATGTCCGGTCAAATAATTTAATCGGGGTTTATACTCAATTTTCAACGGTAATTAATTATCGATTAAAATTTATGTCTTCAATATCTATTTAATCTTTTTCCACATTCTCATAATGTACTAAGTATATAATTGTTGTTACATGTATACTAATTCGCGTATAATGTTTTTCGTACCGATTGATTTGGTTGAGTAAATGGTTCATTATGAAATATAAAAATTCATATTCTTTTGTTTAGTTAAATTTTGTGTTACATCACCAACTCGCTAAATGTACAGTTTAAAGTGTATGAGACACGGACAACTAACTTGTGCATAATGATGATGTGTACTACCTTCACATAATTTGAGGGCTTTTGCTAGACTTTAAATTATAAATGAGTGATTTTATAAATAAGATGTTTGTTTTATGACAAAGTAGGTTACAATAATTGCAGGTCAAATACCCGATTTTGAGGGTTGTCACACATTACCATCGTTCGGCCCACCAATTTTGCCTTCGCCAATATCCAAAAGCCAATTTGCAAATGATGTGGTTTCTTCAATATCAGTTATATCACTTCCTACTGTCAACCTCATGTTTTTTGTATGGAATTAATAGACGTCAAAGTTAGCAATTATTGATGTAAAATAAAGTTTTATTATAAGTGAAACAACAATTTCATGTGTTACCTGGATTACTGAACCTTCGTTGTTGACGATACAAAATATCATCTGATAAATACTTCCATGTAGTTTCTCATACTACTTCTGGTCTAGACAAACTACTTGTTGTTAACATTATTGCAAATAAAGAACGTAAATAATAACCACTACCAGAGAAGCTTGCTTCTTTAATGGCATCTATGTATTCTCTATCATCATCTAATAGACCCCTTTCAAAACACGCATCTCTAAATGTTGGACATAAACGTTTGTTCACAGTACGAAGATCTTCAAAAGATTTTGAGCATACGACTTTGTTTAATAATATTCTTAAAAAATATGCTTCACCGAAGTTAGGAGGAATGGAGTGGATTCTACCGATTCAAAAACCTTGCTTACGTGGCTCCCAACAACGTTTATCACTTTTCCATACAAATTTAGTAGGGAATTGAATGTAGGTAAGGTGTTCAGCTTGTTTATAAATGCGGTTACACTCCATCCAAGATAAGAACATCGAAGAAGCAACTGACGGTTTATTTAGAACGTTGTCCATATGATCAGTTTGACCGTAAACAACACTCTGTTTACCAGGAAGATGGAAAGGAAGCCTGACAACAGAAGGAGTCCTGTAATAGACGTCATAACCAAAAATTCTCCATGTAGCTTCACAAGCAGATAAATACCTACAATCGTAAAATTCTTTAATTTCATCTACTGGTTCTTTATTTACGCCTTCATTGTTTGTTTGTACAACTTCAAGAGTAGCTCTATCAGGACCTTTGTTAATATATTTAAACAAATATTTGATTGACCCGGATTGATTGCACCACTCAACATTAATGTGTGCTTGGTATAGTTTCAGAAGATAGGGGTTGTAAGCAACTACACTTCTGTTATCGAATTTCACTCCCGATTTCTCAACAAAAGCTCCATTATCTCGCCTTCTATACACAGGGTAACCGTTGCCATCAGCGGATGTTTGATTGTTGAATTTTTTGGGAAAATTCTTTGAACATTTATTGTCTACCATACACGGGCAATGTATGTTTTCACCACCACACGGGCCGTGAATCATAAACTCGCTTACAAGAGAATACAACTCCGGATCATCATGAACATTAGGAATCTCTGCCGAAATGAAAGGATCAATATTTTCAACTGTATGAAGCTTTGCATCAGAATGTAAAAAAACACATATATGACTATGAGGCAATCCACGTTTTTCAAACTCGATTGTATACACAACTGCATTATAAACATAATACCATTATTACAAAAATTATAAGGTGAATTACAAAAGTATTAAATAATAAAAAATAAAGATAATTAAACAATACCGTACCAGCTTGAGTCTTTCCAAAACATTCCTTTTCTTTTATATCTTTAATTAAGGCATCAAACTTGATTTTAAATAATTTACATAATATATCAGGCCTGTCTTCTGGACGTAGTGTTGTGTCCTTAAGAAATCTCTTAACTTCTGGCCACTTAGGGGTGCATGTTACCGTTATGAAAAAATCAGGATACTCATACCAGCTACAGAGGGACATGGCATCTAAATAATTTTGCCTCATATAACGTGCACCACCAGTAAAAGAGTAAGGCAATATAACACGTTTACCGATGCTATCCATATTTTTATTACCTTGGTTGTTTTGATTTAGTATATTTTCGAAAGTATCACACCTAAGATCAGCTTGGTCTCGATCATAGAAAGGTCATCAACCAAAAATTGCTGTAACAATCTTCTTGAATTAAGAATTAATGAAAAAATGTGATCTCGATCTTGAATTCTATACGCGAACCATTCACGCATTGTACATTTAGCCCATGTTAATTTCGTCGTATCAGTAACATGTCTATGAGGAATGTCAATTCTGTATCCATCTTCACCAAAAGGAAGTATTAGTGGATATTGAAGTGCAATATATGAAGCATGTGTCTCGTTAACACGTTGAAGAGACCCATCTTTTGTTTGAACAATAATGTCCAAACTTTTGTTTGCATCATCAATGTCACCTACAATTAAGGCGGCCACATCGGAAGCGGTCGGTAAATTGTATGTTCTTCCATCTTGTACTCTGTTCCCTATAATTCGTAATTTGAGATCTAAGTCAGGGTAACATTTAAATGTTTATCTTACCATCCTATAAACCTTAACTAAAATATTCTTTTCATCTAACATATGTTTAACTTCTTGAATAATAGATAGCTCCATTGTTGAATCCTTTGCTGAATAACTGTTTTTATATCAAGTACTTATGAAATCAAGTCAATAATGATATTATAAATATGTAATAACAAATCAGTTTAATGTTTGAGGTTAAAAAATAATTCAAAGTTAAATAATCGAATTAATAATAATAAGAAGAATTCTATATACCTGAAACATGACCGCCTGTTTGAAATCTCATTATCTGTATCATATATGTATAGCTGTGAGAATTTGGGTTTGACTCCATCTGTTGGTAGTAGACTTCCGATATTATGATCATTTTTGCCCTTCATTCTGAATGAGTATGGAGCATTGCCTTTATTGATCGAGTTATCAATTTGTCCAGTCATTGAGGTAAATGCAAACATTGAGTTAAATTTGAGTATGTTCTTAAGGAAATATTTGCTCTTTTGATCCATTGTACGAAACAAATTTTGGTAGCTTGGTGGTGGAACTTTTAAATCAGGTAATTCAACTTTACCATAATTACAGCAGATTGAATAACTATTTTTTTTTTGTATGTTTGCATCTATCAGCTTCAGCCTTCCAGAATTCTGCATGGCACATTCCACACACAAATTTTTGATCACCGTGATCCAGATAATCTGTTAAAAGAAATAATTTATAATGTAAATTTGCACATTCCTATTAATATCATTTTTAATTATTAAAGAAAATCATTATTTGAAAGAATCTATTATAAATGGATACCTTTTGAAAAGCCTACATGATCACTTGGAATTACATCTTGAATGATATCATCTTCATCTACTTCCAAATCAAATACAGGAATATCTGATATGTTATGACCAACTTTTCTTTTTATAATTCTTACCGTTGTTAGATGAGGTAGTAACTGCAAAGTTTTAAATTATATTTAATAGCTATGTAACTGTAAAATATTAATAGATTATAGCTATGTCTGTTTTCATAAATTTGAAATACTCGAATAATATGTTGAATATAACTTACCATTTGAAATGTTAGAAAATGGAGTTCTACCAATTCCTGATTAAGATGATGATGTTAATATTTTGTTATAACCAGGTGTATTACTTGAATTTACTACAAAACACAAATTTCAAAAATTAGGTCTATTAAAAAATAATTATGAATTAAATTGTATTTAATTAAGAAGACTTACAATTTGTTATGTTAGAAAATGGTGTTCTAACCCTTTTTGATGAAGATGAAAATGGTATATCTGTAATACCATAACACGAGTTTTTATGGAGATTCTTACTATTATTTCCATAAATAATATTATTTTCGTTATTTAAGGCTGTAAAACCAGGAGGATGACTTGACATAACTGCAAAAAACATATAGTTGAAAATATAAGTATTTACAAAATTAATATTATAAATAATAATACAAAGAAGAATAAACCCAATACCATTTTAGTAGCTTTGATTTAAATTTGGTGTTGATGGACTTAGGATGCTTGACATTGTAGATTAATGTTTAGTCTTCTTATTATCCAAATAAAGTTTTCGAAGTTTCCTCCGCTCTTTTGCGTTGTGTAGTTCATTATCCTTACCGACATATGCATTAGATTGTAAGGTGTCTGATGTAGATGAAAGTTGTTTTGATTTTTTATCATCTAAATATACTTTTCTAGCTTTTCTTCTCTCTTTACTTCCTTGTACATCCATAATTTGAATATGGCAGTTTATGTGTATGAAGTAAGAATCATAATCACAATTACCTAATACCGAATACGAAACAGTTAATCACAAAAAAAAAATAGTCACATAATCTAATTTCAAATTATGCATGGCCGAAATCAATTTTAAGAATTTATAGTAAAGTAAAACTGCTTAAAGTCCGTATTCTGCTTGTTATCATCATTCTGTTTAACATCATAAATTTTATTATGAATTTCCGCTAGAGTAATTGGGTCATATTTGAGTATGGGCCATTTTGAAAAATACAACCAAGTAATACGGGCTTTACATCAATATTATCAAATCGTGACAAATAAACCGGATAAGGCCCAAATAATGGAAAAAAACCCTAAAACAAAATGCGGAACTGTGCTGAGTGTTTATGATTTTACGATTCTCAGATGGTACGATTCAATGAAGAAGATGAATACAAATAATTTTCAAAATCGAATGTATAGATGTATAATGATACCGTCAAATCGAGTGCTGATCTTATCAGTATCCTCCTAATTATCTATCTTCAATTGCTCAGCTTCTCCGTCAAATATCTGTAAGTTCGAAATTATTATATTTAACTACAATTTAGATTGAACTTATTACATAATCGATTTCAACTATAAGAATATGAAATTTGTTTACTGTTGATTATTTGCAAAAATGTAAATCTGTATAACGACGGTGATGATGTGTGCGCGCGCATGTTGACTATGAAAAGTCAAACATTTTAATCATTTTCATACCTGTACGACAATATATTGTAGGAGCTGCACTTAGAAATATATTTAATAAAGTTATACCAAAAATTGTAGTTTGAAGTTACACTTAGAAATTAAAATTGTAGGAGCTGCACTTAGAAATTAACCTTTAATCTTATAAGTAGTTTGAAGTTACACTTAGAAATTAAAATTGTAGGAGCTACAGTTGTAAGGCTGGAATAATTTAATAAAGTTATACCAAAAATACTTGTACATATAAGATTAAATAAAAAATACACTGATGATTAAAAAATATCTTAAAGGTTAATGTTATTGACAGAGACTGATTAAAATTAAGCATATAAATATAAATAAATAAAAAATATATTATGAATATTAAGCATATAAATGTACGAATGTTAGGTCAGTGTCAGCTAGTTTATTCTAACATTTGTATATATTTTTTATTTTCCTTTGTTCGTATTTCAGTTTACAATATTGGAAGGGAGCAAATGTAAAAATGGTAAAAATGTGCTTGTGATACCTGATAAATGGGTGAAAATCGGTATAGCTCCACCAATGATGTCTTCACTACCGAAACTCGTAAGCACCTTTGCCTCGTTAAGTAGCAGCGTATATACATGTTTGCATTAGATAAACAATTTTAGTTAATAATTCGAAGGCTGTTGATTGAATTTTTTATGATTTTCAGAATAATAAAATTGAATTTATAAAGAAGTAAAATTACCTGCTCGATATGATAAACTGTTTCGAAGGCTGATGACTGAAACTTAGTAATTTTCGTTTGATAATAAAATATTACACTCTTGTGCTCAGTATTATATAGATGTTAAGCTTCTATGAATTACCTACCAATACCTTGATTGAAGTTGATATATATTGAAAAATTCAAAATAATGCATCCAAGATAATAATCTTTTAAAATTTTTGATTTGTTTCTATCTTATTTCGGTTATATTTTAAGAAAGTATTAATGTAAAATATGGTGGTTAAATAAACCTATATCGGTTTAGTCATACGGTTATATTTTAAGAAATTTGTATATTCTAAGTTTAAAGATTGTTTCTTAAAATTAAGTAATTGATTAAAAACGGAATGTGTGATTTTGTTTCAAAATTGTCCATATAAACATAATATATATTAATGGAAAAGAATTTCCCTTTTTTTTATATTTATTGCATCCTAATGAGAGAACCACAATCTCATCTTTAACAAATACATGTTCATATTGTTACCATAGGGATAGTCCTTATTCTTTTTACTATTATTATTTTTGAAAAAAATTGTAAAGTGATATTAGGACACTGAAATTACGATTATATTGGTATTATTAACATTCATTATGCGGTTTCATGTTGAGATAAAATAATTTATATTTCAATATATAAACTGACTTTATACACAAATAGGAAAAGTTATTTTAATAAAATTTAACATAGTGATATTCTACAATATCTTACTTTGACATAATTTAGCGATTAATTTATCTAATGAAATAGTAAATATTAGTGATTTAAAACCGGAATTATATAATAATAAAAAGTGTTGCAAATATTCAGTATTTATTAGCCAGAATTAATGACAATGATTCAAGTCATGATTTCGGTTATAATATATTATGCATTTATGTACATTATTATTTACTTGTAACTCCTCCTATATTCCATGTATTTATACCCCTTGAATATCAATACAAAGGTCATGGAATCTCATAAAATAACATGGTATCAGAGCCAAGATCTTCTTGAAACAAAATTCGGTCAGAAAATCATCCTCCGGTCGACGGCTAATCGTCGGTGATTCGGAGGGATCTCATTCTATTGTTTTCATTCGTATTGTTACATTTTCGTTTTTTTTTTCCTTTCCCCCAAACAGCCACGAAGCATACCAGAGAAAACAGCCACGGCTGTTCTACTTCTTTTGTTTATGTTTTAGAAGCTACGGCTTTTATTTCCTTTCTTGTTTTCAATCTCAACCAATTCACGATAAATCGTTCCAATCATTTTTTTTCGTTTAATAGGTTGATTCCAATTCATAGCGTCGCATACGGATTTAATCACTGTCGAATTTTAATTCCGCTCATTACAATCGTTCTTGATTGCTCGTTCAAATCTTCACCGATCGTTCAATTCTTCATCTTGTGATTACGATTGCTGATTTAACATACTGATTCTTCGCATTGTTTACATCTTCAATTTCATTGTGGCGACACAATTTTACGATGTGCAGTACAAGTGTACAACCTAGCCCCTTTAATTCCTTTTGAGCCGAGTTTAGAACAGCATAGTGGGCCTCAACCCCACCTAGTCTATATCCAACTCAGTAAGATTGGGCCAATCCTTATCCTTGGGCTGCCCTTCAAATCAGCACTCTTCAAACAAAACGCAGCCCCAAGCTCTTGCCATTTTTTTAGATCCACGGGTCTCTTTTTTATTTTATCTTTTTTATGTTTTCGTTTAATAGTTCAAGAACCATGGTTCTATCACTTTTTTATGTTTCAAAGCTACGTGCTTGAAAATGTTCTCAAGAGCCACGACTCTTTATTTCTTTTGTTTTTTTTCGAAGCCACGTGCTCGAAAAATGTCAAGAGCTACGGCTCGATTTCTTTCTTTAACGTTTTATCTTTTTCTTTAATCATTTTATATCAAGAGTCACAACTCTTTTTATCATTTTTTTTTATCTTTTGAAGCCACGTGCTTTGAAAAATTGTTTTTATTATTAGTCGAGAGCCACGGCTCTCATTTTAATCTATGTCTAGAGCCACGACTCTATTTCTTTTATTTTCATTTGAAGCCACGTGCTTGGGGATTGCTTTACTTTATTAGTGATGATTTGTAATTGCTTTGGTGCCACACTTGAAGAAATTGAAGACCGCTCGTCATTCGCTAGCGGACATTTTCATGAAGAACACACTGGTCTTTAGTATTAAAGTGTTTTACCCAGTTTCGAGCTTTCGCGATTTCGCCGCTCGGACTGCGGGGGAGTATTAGCCAGAATTAATGACAATGATTCAAGTCATGATTTCGGTTATAATATATTATGCATTTATGTACATTATTATTTACTTGTAACTCCTCCTATATTCCATGTATTTATACCCCTTGAATATCAATACAAAGGTCATGGAATCTCATAAAATAACAGTATTAGCATACTGAATTAATTGTTCTTAAACAAAAGATTCCGCCAAAATTAAAAGATGTCTTACAAAAAATTAAAAAACTTCATAAAAAGTGGAAAAATATTGAGAAATTGTTCTTGAAATCAACCAACTCCCACCACATAATTAACAAATCATCACTTCTCGACTTTTGGAATCAAACGTTCTCCATCATTTTCTTTAACCCCTCCATTATCCATTTTCTTGTCTTTTGAGCATGAACCGTGTCCATCCTCACCTTCTTCAAAGGAATCGACTAATTTCCTTTTCAAAATGGTTGGTGGTGTGAGTTTTTTGTTAGGACTCGTTGCAGTTGATGTATCGACAGCTAACTGTGTTATGTTGTCACTAGTTTCAGAAAAACCATCCTGCATTCCATATGTCAAATAATCATTTTAAAGACATAATGCATTTAATAATTATAGGATATAAAAAAATCTAATAAGTTTTTTTTACCTTAACAACGTTTGATCGATCAAAGGATTGAGCTGTTGGACCATCACAGAATGATTCTGATTTTTCAATCTGATTATCACATGAAATTAGAAACGTGTTTTTAAAATTATATATGTTAAAAAAATATGTTTTTTTTTCTCACCTGTTGAACATCTAATTTTTTTTCCAACTCAGATATGATACCTACATCTTTAGTTAGTTGAGAGATGGAACACAAATTATTTCCTGTGTCAACGTTGAATTTCCCAATATTCACTTTGAAAGCTATTTTTCGATCTTTGATCACATTCAACTCCTCCGGAAATACTTCTAGACCAACACCCATCTGAACCATACATAAAGTGATTAGTGAGTTACTGTAATTTTAATTAGCAAACATAAATAATATGACAAAATTAACATGATATCTATCACCTTAGTACTTCTATCAACAAAGTATTTTGCTGTCTTTCCAACAAAATTTTATGTATGGCCATCAAACAATGTGATGGTGATAGATCCAGTACTATCCCTTACACGAAGAGGGATCCTATACCTTTTCAGATAAAAATTTAAAAAGTAAGATGTGTGCATCTAAATATAATAATAAAAATAAAACTATATTATTTAACCAAAAAACACTTGTTTACCTTGGGCCAACAGATGCTTTCTTACTTTTGCAATTTTCATTTTTGCATTCATACATTTCGGTTGAGTCAACATCACCAGTCCCATCATTATTATCTGTTATTAAATTTATTTTCACACAACCCCTACGACAATGGCCACATGCATTGTAGAAAAACTTTGTATCTTTATCAGCTTTGAAAAATCCAATCACAGTAGCAACGATGATTACTTGCTTAGCCTGTTAGTATTGTAAAATGTGTTAGCAATTTGGTCTATTCCACCTAAATTTTTTTAAAACACTTTACATTTGTATTAACTAAATTAATTAAACACTTTATGTTTGACTATAAATTTATTTACTTTAAAAAAAAACCGTTTTATATTTTGTTTATTGTGATAAATAATCATATTTATTTATAAATAGTATATGTGTATAAACTTATATAATATTTAAAATTTCAGCATATTAAAAACTGTATTTATTACTAATTTAGGAAATATTTATCTGAAATCAACGTGTTTAGCATATAAAAATACAATTTACAATTGTATATACTGTAAATTAAGTAAACAGTATATCTATATTCTATATAATTTACTTTTTAAAACTTGAGTAATTAAAAACCTATATTAAACCTACAGCCTAATTAATAAATACTAACATTGCTAACCCTAATATTACAATTTTTATAACTTTAACTTTGTTAATCTGCTATTAACATTTTAATTTTGCACCACTTATATTTGAAATTAATTTTAAACAGTTTATGTATGTTTATATTTATATATTTTTATAAAGTTTCATTATATTAAAAAGGTTTAGAATTAACCCTAAACCATATTTAAAAACAATCATAACGTGCTCACACTTACATTACTGTTTTTATTACTGATTTAGAAGAAATGGAAATATTTTAACGTGTTAATTAGGATAAAAAAAATACCTCAGAAGGGACTAAAATGTCAGCAATGTTTGCACATTCATGAGTTTTCAAAAAATCATCATTCATAGAGAAAGTTCTCGTCTGCACTTTGCTATACGTAATCGTGGGGCTCTGCAGTCCATATTTTGCTGCCATTCTGAAAAAACATTTGAACATAGTTAGTCCGAATATTTAAATAAATAATCTGCCAGTTTATTGAACGAAAATCTTACTTGGCTTTAAAATCTTTAATTTCATCAACTTCAGCGTCAATAAATAACCTTGACGTTTCATAGTAGGTTCCAAAGCTGATAAAATCTTCATTAAAATATTTAATGTAAGTAAATAAGCAAATAAGTATAACATGGATATGATTGTATAATTACTTATTAAAAATCTTACTATGATAGTTGTTAATTTTTCCAAATTGAACAATCATGGTAATTTTTCTATTGCTCTTGTTATCATCCATGTATTTCAGCATGTTATACGATGTTTCTCCCCATAGAGTGAGCTTTAATGGTGTACAGCTAATTAAAATAAAATAATAAAACAATTAAAATTAATAACAACATGAAAAACATAATTAGTATACATGATATATGAATTAATAATATACATACTCTATGTTGTGGAGAGTCATAGTAAGTTTGTGTTTAGATTGATTAGGGTTGGATTTATCCAAAGTTTCAACCTCAAATATCTCTCCAATGATGTCTACATTTCGATATAAGAATAGTTAGTAAATTAAAAAATGAGTATAACATATTTATATTGTATTAAAAGAGTTTAATGTGTGAATTTACCAACTGATATATCAACCATCAATTGGTTGGAATTAATTTTTTCAAAATCTTCAAACTGAAAACCATGTTTCGATCCACCAAAGTCAGTACATTCCTTCACTTTTGAGTTTGCTCCTAAACAAATCTTTTGATGGTGTTCGGTTATCTTGAACGACACAGGATTTGTACAAAGAGATGCACCAGTTATGTAGTAATCTTTGTCTTGCTTGAGAGTAGTTTTCAAATAGCCTATATTTTTGTTCAAAACATAGGCCTGTATTTTGGATCCCTATAACATTGAAAAATTAAAAAAAAACAGTAATGTTAAGTCACAAAATACAGTAACAATATTAACGTGTTATTCTACAATAATTTAATCGGTATGTACCTCCTCATCCATTAAAATCATTTCTGTTGCATAAATTTTGGTTTTAATGTAGCGGTCATATTGTAGCCATAACCGAATTACACGCACTTTGAGTGCAAAACAATCTTTGTTATCATGGAGTTGGTTGATTAGCACAATTTCATTAGAAGACATAATTAATGCACGATTCCTAAAAAACGGATATATAAAGTTAGTATTACTAAAAAATTCAATTTATTTGTTAAAAAAATAATTAAATCGTAAAAAAATAGCGATTTAATGAAACAACGTTATTGACTCTATTCTTTAGTGTATCCTGCATTTTTAATATTTTTTTTTCTTTATTTATGATATACATATGTGTTAGTTGAAGTAAATAACATACAGTCAAAACAGTTTATAATTAACTGATATACATAAATACGAAACTTATGAATAAAGATGAAAAAACATATATATAACTCAAAACCTAAACTAAAATTTAACTAAAATTGTTATAACTGAAAACCTAACCATATTAGTTGTTTAAATAATATATATTATAATAATAATAATTTAAAATATAAACCTCGAATCTGGAAATCAGTAGATAATTTATGAATTAATAAAATCGTATTAATATAAAATCTTTTAAACAAAGAAACCGGTTATTGAGCATATCAAATTTAAATTCTTTGTAGATATTTATATGATACTAGCTTCATAGCCCGCCCGACTGGGCGGGCATGCTTCAAGAGATATATTATAGAAAAATACCAACAAATATTAATACTTTTAAAATGACATAAGTGTCGATAGCTGTAATGATAAGTTTGTACAAAACTTGATACATGAAAAAATGTTACATAAAATTTATAGACGAAATAAGACTTCTTTGTAAACGACATTTGCTGTTGAATTAGTGTAGTTCTCATCTCTGTCACAACAAATGACCTTCAATCCGTTCTTGTTCTTAACTCGTGATACATCTACATAATAAACTGCTATCAATTTCAAAAAATATTAAAAATGAAAAAATTGCATACTTAAGTCCAACATATGTAGTTTGTCGAACATCTAAATTAAGCGAATTAAGACAGGATAACTTTGCCAGTTTTCTTAAACCTCCATCCGTAATTGCTGAAAAAAATGATTTAAACTTTCTAAATGATTAAGACCTAACAACCATATATAGATGTATCAGAATCTATTATTTCCATATATGTGTCAATATATACATATGAATATGAGAGTTCCTATTCGTGATGTTCCTAATGCTAGAAGTGAAAATGCTTCCACCATAATCTCAACTACATGTGTCCGTCTCATTTTAATTGAAGTCCTTATACGTCCAATTCACCTTCCAAACACACTCAAATTCATCATAATTTGACTAACTTTAAAGTAAAAAATACGTGTAACTTGACTTTACTCACTTTAGGAACTGCAAATGGCCCATCAAAACTTTTAAATTGTAAATAAAGAAAACAATCATTAACCATGAAATTTGTCATCATAGTATTGACTCAATCTGAAATCATATCATGTGGAGTTAGAATTTCTATGCCGGGACATGTTGAGCACCAACACCAGCTGCAGGCCCATTTGCTTCCCTGAAAACAATAGGCACATTAATAAGCACATTAATTGTCTATAAACAAATCATTAACAGTACATAATTAGCTTCATTTGGAACAAATAGGCAATAATAATTATAATTAATTATTAAAATCGGGTTTCTGAATAAATGGGGACTCTTACCTTCATATAGAAATTGAAATCGTTCCAAACACTTGCCAAAATCGTTTGAGATGCTGAATTAAAAATTGGGGCTCGTACTTTGCAATAAATAATCAAAAATAATATTAATAATTTATTAAGTTTCTAAATCAACAATGGGGACTCTTGCTTGCATACATAAGTCGAGATCATTCTAAACACTTGCCAGAAATCATTTAAATAACTGAATACAGATTTGGAAAGAGTCCACTTGCTTGTAAGCTTTGTCTGCCTGTAAACTAACCAGTGTTCTAAACATTCCTTTGTGTGATTTCTTATTTTTCAATTTTAAAAATAAAGTGGCTGTTAACCTATAGGTCGCGAGTTCGAATCCTGGTATTGAGTTTTTTTTTAAAACAGGTTAATTCCATAATTAGCAAATGAAATTCAGCCTTGCTAATTATAGAAGGGGTAAACTCTTTATAATATAGTAAAGATAAGGCTCAAATTTATGAATCATCTCCTTAATATAATCTTAACATCTGTAGATATAATAATAATCGGTTATTTTTTATTTTTAATATTTGATAGTATTTAAGCTTACTTACATATCATAACTCTCAGCCTCCCCTCTATAAGAGTGTGATCCATGTCAAGTCGCCCAAGAAATGAAGTTGTTGAAGTAAGAGTGAGCAAGATTTATATGCCTCTAAAAAATAACAGATAACAATACATTTTAGTAAATGCTGCAAAATAGATGTGCTACAATAGGAATGGTGCAATTACCTTCAAATTAGAGAAGTTTGTAACAGGTTTCTTGAGATGTAATTCATCCATTTTTGTAGCACTTTCCCATAAGCTCCTCAACATCCTGCATGCACATCATTTATAACAACATTAGCTTCTTTAGTTCACATAATTAAAATAAGTAAAACATAAAATAATATAGAATTAAGACATTGTTGTCCTCTGGACATTCACAAGTTGATGTGTCTTTCTAAGATTAAGATCAGCCGGAAGTCGGATCTGAATGTGCCAAAATCACAAGTTAAGAATAAACAGATTATTGGATAAAAATTCCACCTTTATAATATGAGAAATTAGGCCAAGAATCAGATGAGGCTGCAAAATCCACAAATCCAAAAATTAGATTATCATAACTTTACCGGGCCTGATATCAAAAAAGATAACTAAATCATATTTCCTTTATAATCTGCAGTTTTATAAATGTGTTGATTTGGGTAATTTTTTGGGTCAAATGGGCTGATAGTTATCCAAAGTGTATTAAATTGCATAATAAACTCCTTTACTTGCTTTAATTTAAAATGTAGTTTTTTAAAACAACATAGCTTTTGTAATGATAAAGCACAAAAGTTTATTTATAATTACCCAACCCGACATGTTTCACCATGCATTTTGAAATTACCTACTACCTAACCCACGGGTTTTGTCAAGTGTAATTGTTTTACATTGGATTCACAATATCAATTTACAGTCATGTAGTGTTATAATTAGATAGAAGAGGTCAAACCCGTTAACCATATCCTGACTCGGCCATTTTACCACCTATAACCCTGGCCAACAAAACAAAATACATGGTCAAATATGAAAATTGGAATCTTTACTAACATTAAAAACAGGCTGCAGAATTTGTTTACGGGTCCTTGTACGAACTTGCTTAGCTCCATGAGTGCGGATTACAAAAGATGGTTAGAACATGTAATCTCTTTTGTCATAACTCCTAATCAACATCCACTATGCCATACTTTTGAATTTTGATACTTCTCTTTCAGATTTTGTCCAATGAACTTTTCAATGCCACCTAAAAAAATAAATATCATAAGTATAAATATCTTACATTAATACATATAATAATAATGATTGAATAAGCAACAAAAAATCGATTGAAGTCTCACCGCACCCAAGAACCGAACGCCCAATTGCTTCAAATGAACCTCTTAAACCTAGTGTAGTTCAGAATGTCAAAAGTAAGTAGTTAAAGGGGGTCAAAATGACAATCTTACAATATGTATTACAGAAACACAAGTATAAAGACATAACAATTTATTAACGGAAGTATAAAGTAAGTAGTTAAATTGGTCAGAATGATAATTTTTGATTCCATATGTCCTCAAAACTTTTGAACCAAAAGCCATATTGAGGACCACTAAATCATCACATGGCTTGACAACAGTCAGATGTTTAAATTTGATCTTGATTTCATTGTCCACAACGTCAGGTTTATATGTGACATGCTCAGTCCCAAAATTGGAAAGAAAAATACACTCGCCTTCTTCTAAAATGATTCCAAACTTCACGCAAAATGCTTTTCTTATATTAGCGTGTATCATGGATCTCTAACCGTTCATTTGCAATAGAGTTCAATTAATTTCCCAAAAATAATACAAAATACTTTAAATGTGAAGTCATTAGGGATACACCATATTCGTAAAAGAGTGTAAAGAAATCAGAACGAACCGGATAATGCCTTCTCATTTAGCAAAATCTTGTCGACTTTATACGTCACAAGTGGATTTATCAGGTCATTAGATTTCCATAATCGTCTTATCCGAACCTTGATAGTCCAATCTTGTTTAAGATTGTCTGACAACTAAGAAGTGAAATGAGTTCCGTGACATTACCGATAAACTGTGACAAAAATTAATAAAAATGTATTAGAATACATATTAAAACACTAATGAAGCCTACAATACTAAAAAATTAATAAAAATAATATGCAGTCGTGCAAGTAAGGAGTGTCCACACCCCAAACGCCCTCCTGTGAATTCCAGTCAATGCATAGTAAATGAGATTTTTAGGGTTTAATTTAAATACAAAGGTAAGGTCGCATTTTTAATTATATTAAGTCAAAGAAATAGCCAGTAGCCATTATTTCTGAGATTAGATGCATAAGACAGTACGCAAAATTAGGTGAAGTAATTGAATTCAATCAAATAGATCAGTATGTCAAAATGTTGCTACACTTTTCTGATTCAGTTGAACGAAAAAGCATGAATAGCAAGCACGTAATTGTTAATCGGTAAACTCACAAACGGTTTCAAACAAATGGATGTACTGAAGCCTCTTATTTTGCGTACATCGATTCACCGATGGGGATTACAGATAGAAAGAAATGGAAAAATGTTACCTGGAATAAACCCTCGAGGGAGATCTTCAATCGAAAAGAAAAATATGTATCAAAGAGCTATTTAAACACTTGATTACAAAATGCAAAATTGTATCAAAAGAAAAATATGTAGATC
Organism: Calendula officinalis; assembly: GCA_963853835.1. NCBI lineage: Eukaryota > Viridiplantae > Streptophyta > Magnoliopsida > Asterales > Asteraceae > Calendula > Calendula officinalis. The sequence goes on from OY970825.1 coordinate 26,388,799, forward strand.
TTCAATCGACAAAAGAAAAAAGAAAAGAAAAACCTGTGAATCAACCGTTCACTATTTCTTTTGAGATCGAGAACGAAGAATGAAGTGAACTTAAGTTAAAATTGGGTAGAATAAAAAAAATGAATCAACAGAGCCTGAAAATCAAGTAATTGAGAAGATAACGTTCGTATTTGGTTGTGGAAGATGCATCTTGATGTCAGCCCGGGTTTCACTCTGAAAACAATTGTTGTAATCAGAATCGTTCAAAAAACCTGATATGTATCACAGTTCATGGATTCAGTTAAGTAGGAAGATGTAATTTATACAGATTCTAAGCAAAACAGCGATGGGATGCATGAGAGAGACGGAGTAGAGGGGGAGAGATTGAATGAAAAATTAGGGTTTCTAAACTTAGGGTTGAAATTGGGGGAAGGAGAGTGGAGAATGGAGCGGGAGAAAGCCGACCTGATAAAATGGAAGAGGGAATTGGCTGACCAATCGTGTAATTACACGTGGCATATTCGACCAATGAAAGAGCTTCAAACTGCTGAGTTGTCAAACTAAAAACAAATGTAGGCTCATATATAGGAGAAGATATTAAAATTTGATGAAACCCAAACTGTGTATGAATACATAAGTTCAAGTAACAAACAAAGTTAGAAAACAGGTTATAATGAACTGATTTACACTTAAATTTAAAACCTAATATTTCAGATTTTTATTTTTTTTGTGCAAAAGTAAATAAAAATTAATATACATTCCAGACTGCTATTATTACGATACTTGATTCAATTTTTTGAAACAGAAACTGTTTTACTTTTTATTAAAAGGTAACTAAAAAAATGCAAAATATAGATATATACTGCCGATTCTGAAAGTTGTTTTCATTCATATATTATGAAAAAAACAGATATATAATGTTAGTATCAATAAAAAATAATTTTTTTTTCTTAAATAAAAATCATTAAATCGGCAGTACCATTTCAATAACCTTATATATCTGTTTTTTCAAAAACAGAACTGCAATAAAGATTATGGTTGCTACATGGACTAATAAAAAATTCTTTTTATTTATTAAATAAAAAGTTTATAAATCGGCAGTACCCTGTCAATAACATTATATATCTGTTTTTCAAAAACAGGACTGCAATAAAGATTATGGCTGCTACAGTGAATTATTATAGAGTTACAAATAAATATGTATAAACAGAAATACAAAAACTAAAATGTAACGCCCTGAAATTTTAATAATTAAAATAATATTAATTTAATCGTTATATTTATATTTAAAATGGATATTTAGTAAATTAATTATAAGGAAGTTAGACGGTTCGTTTTTATTAGACATTAATTAAATTAGATAACAATTTATTAGACGCATTGATTATTTTGGCGTTTTAACTATTTGGTCACTTTATGATTAATTAGACGTTATTTAGTTGCGTGTGCGCGTCGAATTTTAACCCGGTCCAATGATCAAGAGATGGGTTGTGCTTTATTAAGTCGGGCCGGCCAAAAGCCAAGGCCTCGGGCTTGCGGGCTTGAACTCGATTAATCAATGGTGGATTAAAATAAACCCCAAAACTTTATTTTCTAAAACCCTCATTCTTTTTGCCGTTTGGAAGGCTGGCGTCGGGTTTGTGTTTGTCGGGCATGTAGTGAGGTGAATTGAGTGTTTAATCGATCAAGTTTGAAGCCAAAGAAGACGATGGTTAAATTAATTAAGGGTGGCATGGGTTATAGGAGTATTTGGTGGCACTTTTGTTTCCATGGAGGCGTTGGTCAGATTTTTGTAGGGTCGAAGGAAGTATCTTGGACGGAGGTGAGTGGAAGATTCCACAAGATTGAGTTGTTCAAAATTTTCTTTTCTTCCTTTTTATCGATTGTAGAATTAATCCAAATGGGCATAGCATGTTTTGGTGTTTTCATCATCAATGGATGAAATGAAGGACGCAAATGGTGGCTTTTATTTATTTCAAGGTTGTGACATAAATTAAGCAATCGACTTATTGTTTAAAGATTTGGCCGAGCAAGTGCAGTTCGTGTGGTGATTCAGTGGTTGGTGTTTCTTGCGTGTTGGTTCGTAAGGGTATAAATTCTAACCCTTTTCTTTATAGTTTAGAATTAGTTTTGACCCGAGCCGTGACCAAGTTTATATTTTGTGGTGTTGTGTTATTTTGGTCAATTGTTTGTGTTGTTTCAAATTATTAGTAACGTTTTTAAAACCGTTAATTAGTTTGAGTATTTGCTTTTTGATTATTGTATAATTTGACTGGGTTGTAATGATCAGTGTATCCGAGGGTCGGACACTGTGAGCCGTGGTATTATTTTAGAGCCTCGATTTGATCGTTAAAATTTATTTAAACTGTTTTAATAAACCGAAAGGGGAAAGCCGAACCCATAGGGTTCTCGGTTTCCCAATCGGGAAACTTTTTACAATCAGGATTTAGAAATTATTTATAATTTGAGAAATCAAAGATTTTAAACTGGTTGATTTTCATTTTTGAGGTACTCGGGTTTTTCAGTAACGGGTCGGGTTGCTAAAGCGGAATTTAAAGTTTAATACTTTCTTTCCCTCTGTTCACAACTGTTTTTTTTAACTGGTTTAAGCTGAGCCTTTGGATTTTTGGCCCGAGATCGGACCTTGTTTTCTGAGTTAGCTTTCCAATGCCGCAAACCTCTCATTTATCTGATTTACGGTTTAAAAGTTATTCCCGTTCTAATATGTTGTTGTTAGGAAATTGACCTGCGCAGCATGCCTGTCTTGTGACACCATTTTGACACCCTAAGAATCTGTTTTGGCTAGTGACAGTCTCACATCGATTTGTAGTTCTGGTTGTCTAGTTTTTACGGTAAAAAGATGGGAAACATCTAATGAGCCGTTTAGGAGTTATGGCAGTTTCCGTGAGACCGACGGGTGCTGCCAGCTTTTCTAAAATAAGTCCTTGGGTTGGATTTTAATTCGGGGTTTCGTTTTATGTTTTAGGACCGTCTAAGAGATAACCTGCTGTACCTTTGATTTTGGAACCCTTCGGAGCTTACGTTTCTCGAGGTGAGTATTCTCACCGTGTATTCAGTTTTAACGTTATACATGCATGACTTATGTGTTAAATTACTTGCACCATACTTGTTATCTGAGATTGATATGTTATCTGAGTATCTGAGCGTCTATTTATTTATTTTGATCTGAGACATTGTGTATGGGTAACTGAGCTCGGCACAGAGTCATTATGTGCTACTACTTGCTAGGGCATCTGAGATAATTATGTTAAAGAGATAAAAACATAATAACACACATCTGAGTTTTTGGCTATATGCCTATCTTGGGATCACCTCCCGTCTGAGTTTTTGGGATCACTCCCGTCTGAGTTTTTGGCTTACGCCTATCTGAGGTGTGAGGAGGGGCGATCGACCCGAATCACACAAGCGCGCTATATAAATAAAAATCTGAGTAATAAAATCCGAGAAAAAATAATTCTGAGTAATTAACTGAGTAGATTCTGATTAGCAGAACACCGATGTGCCCTCATGTGTTGTATGTTTTAATTGTTTGCATTTTGAGATTATTCACTCAGCTTCTCAGCTGACCCAAAACTTTCCCCCACGTTGTTTCAGGTACCAGCAAAGGAAAGGAGAAGGTGGACGGTTGACCGCTGTATTTTTCCCGTGCTGATGTGGGCAGCATTTAATATTTTTAAAACACTTTATTTTATCTAAACTATTTCCGCATTAAATACATTTTTAAATGAAGAGATTATTATTGGGATTTAATAATTCATGTATTGGGACTATTTTTATTAAAATCTCGTACCCGAAATTTTTTTTATTTTTGTAAAATTTTGGGTGTTACATAAAAATAATTAGAAAACACCTGCTGCTCATATATTATGTGTCTTTTCGGATTATGAATATAAGAAATATGTTATTAATGCAAATATTTGTCTTTTTTTAACAGGTTGTATGAAGGAAACATGCATGATATAACAAACATTGAACACTGGATTATGGAACCCAGAAAAACTGGCAGATTTCAACGATAAAGGGATACATACCTGATAATTTTGAGAAGAAGGTAAACTCTAATAATGAAGCTTACTGAATTTCGAAATAAAAAACTTAAAATTATGGAGGGTATATATAGGATGGGGTTTTTTAAAAATTTGCTAATAAATTACGGTACAACATCCATGCCGAAATTACAGGAATTACTTTAATATTTCGTATTTCTTCCCAATATATTTTGGCAATATTTTTAAAATCCGATACGTAGATTTGAAATTAAACATATCCATGCCGAAATTACAGGAATTATTTTAATTATAGGACGATTATATATTTCCAAGTTTGAATATTTAGTATCTACATATTTACCGAATAAAAATTAAATTTTAAAAAAAACCTAAAAACGAAATAAATATTCTGTAAATATGTATTTGACTATTTATAATGCAATCTAAATATGTTTAAATATGGGTCAGGGTTTGGTTGCTCAATATGTTTAATTACAGCTAAAATATTTTTAACTATGTTTATACCAGAAGTTAAAATATTTATCTTCATTATCAATATGCAGATTTGAAGATGAAAGTAAACATTCAAGTATTCAAGCTACATATATTTCGTATTTCTTCCCAATATATTTTGGCCATATTTTTAAAATTCAAACACTGCATACTTGATAATATATGTATTTAATTTTTAATAATATTTTCGTATTTAATATATAAAAATTCAAACACTGCATCATTGGTAAGGTTGTTATTTTTGCAAGATATTTTGTATTTTGACCTGCATACATGGCAAGTTTGTTATTTTCATCGAGTTTTAATGTAATTAATGATTTATTAATTGCCGAATTAAATAATTGAAAAATCTATGGAATTGCCACGTGTCTATCTTGGCTATAAGGGGTGCCACGTGGCCACTTCTAAACCTTGTTTTATTATTATATAGATATAATAGATAGATTAGTGTATTTGTAGCAAACATTCCGAATTTATAGTTGATAATTATGGAATTTTAAATTAAGTCCTAAAATAAAACAAATTTTTTAAAAACTTAATATTTTGGAATTAAATTCCAGAATTTCCCCTATAATTATTCTAAAATCAACGTTTATTATACCCAAATTTTTCATTTAAAAACCACTAACTAATATTTTTTTTGGAATTAATATGATGTTGACATGTGGCATATTAATGGTTTAAGAGGGTGTCATGTGGCCATATAGGCTTTGTTTTATTATAATAGTAGATTTATACACTTTTACTAGTAAATCTTTTTAGAACCAATATCTCTACCTTATTTTCTAGATATAACAAGTTACATCGTACTTCATTCATACCTTACCTATAACGATATTAAGTATAGTTTAATGTCGCTGACTTGTTTTTGTAGACGTGCGTTGTATATAAATTTATGTCAAAAATAAAAAGTAATTAACCTTTTTCCAAAGTGACCAAAATATATCGCTCCGCCAACCTATACGAGTTGATAACTTTGATGATGAAACAAAGTTAGCGACGTTTTGTCTTTAGACGTAGTCGTTGACATTTTGTTTTCAAAATACAATATGTTGTTAGAAATACTGAAAAAGACAACATAATACTTTGGGTGGCAACTTGATTTTGTGTTCGTTACTTTCTACAAATGATTATATATTTTTATTAACAGCATATATACTAATTGCATGGAAAGAAATTAACAACTAGTATGCAACATTAATTTTCTGCAAACAAAACCAATATAAATATACTACAAATGATTATGATGCTAAATAATCAACCTAAATCGCAACTTCTAAAAATAACATGATCAAATTCTGTATTACACATAAACATAATTAAATAAGATAAATTCATTTTAATAGAATTAGATTAACCAATTTAACTCGTGGTTCACCTGATGTTTAGGTTTTGAATGTTTGAACTTACAACTAGGGGCGTCAATTGGGTTGGGTTTGGGTTAGCGGGTTCGGGTTGGCGGGTTGGCGGGTTGGAATCACTAAACCCAAACCCGACCTGTTAAATTTTTGGGTCAGAAAAAGCAACCCTAACTCGGACTCATATAAACCAAGGTAACCCAGACCCAACCTGTTTAACCCATAAACTTATCAGGTTGGAGGGTCAAGTGGGTTAGCGGGTCAGAACCAGGTTGGCGGGTTAGGAACAAATAAAATGAACTCAAATACAAGGTTAATCTCAATCCATTTAAAAATTAATAATAAGTTCAATTTCAAATACATAATATACCAACCTAATTTAGTTCAAAATTGAGATTGTAAAATAAGAAATTTTTCGTGTCCCAAATCTACAAGCTTTTGGTCGGGGAAAACATGCTAGAAATTAATTGCGTGAGATTTGAAGGACAAATTCAAATTTGAAAGGTCAAAAAGAAAGGGAAATACTTTAGGTAGGATAACTAATTGAAGAGGTGTGTTATATTATTTATGGTATTTACTACATACAAATTTTTTTGAAAAATCTTTAAAAACTAAACGGGTTGACGGGTCGACCCAGTTTTACACAAGACAACCCGAACCCAACCTGATTTATAAACAGGTTGAATGGGTCGACCTGTTTTTGACCCGAACCCATTTATGATCAACCCAAACCCGACCTTTTTCGTGTTGGGTTCGTGTTGGGTTGCGGGTCGTGTCAGGAATTGCCACCCCTACTTACAACCTAACTATAAATATAAAACGATGAATCCACTGTAAGCCAGATATTATTCCAAGACCAATGATTATTATAATATATATTATTATATATAATCCAAATCCAAATCCAAAATACAGAATATATTGAAATTAAGCCTGAGTTAAAATCCAGCCTAGTAAATGCCATCAATTTAACTAAAAATCTGCTATATAAAGAGTTAGATTGTGAGTAGAAGGGAATTTGATTTTGTCGAGTTAATAAATGGCTAAACTTGAAGCAAGTTTCTTGTTCTTCCTATTTGTCTCCATCACCATCGTAAACCTTTCATATGTAAGCGATTCTTTTTGTTATACTCCTTCCGTCCTAATTTTATTATCCACATTTACTTTTTGATTTGTCTCAAATTTATTGTCACCTTAAAATTTCACTAATAGAAAATAGTTAAATGGTAAGGATAAAATTTTATTTGTTAGACAGTATAATAAATATACACTTTTCTTAAACTATGTTTTTTTTATCTGTGAACAATAATTTTGGGACGGAGGGAGTAATTATTTGTTTCCCTTAAAAATTATTAAAAATGCTAAGTAAATGGTGCAAATATATATACTTTTATTTGTTGATATATGTAATACTATCATAAAGTTCATGCCAATAAATGTATATATATTCACTTTTTCTTGTTATTTGGATATTTGATTAGGCTGGAGGAGAAGGATCGTTAACCTCAGCTCGTAAGTACTATGTGTTTGCAATTAACTTGTTGTAATTAAGGTTCCCATAAATTAAATAAGTTGTGATCGAATTCTACAGAATGCCCACATGCATGTAGCGTTCGTTGCTCTAAAACACATCATCGTGGAAATTGTTTGGATGCATGCAGCAGTTGCTGTGAAGCTTGCTTGTGTGTTCCTTCAGGTTTTGTTGGACACAAAGACGAATGCCCTTGCTACCGCGATCGCAAAACACACGATGGTAAACCTAAATGCCCCTAATTATAAGGACAATTAGGTTTATCAGAAATGTGATTGATCTACATGTTCTTTTACATCTGACAAATCTTGATCATTTGATCAGAAAGAGGAAAATCTACTATCTTCTGTCTATTGACTCATTTCAAGCATGCAATTCATGATAAGATAATGACATGATTACCAAACCGTTATGCATTTTTATGTTCATAATTGTATAGAAAGATTTATTAAGATCATACTAATACTAGATTAAAAGCCCGTCATTTGCTACTAAATCTGCCGTCACAGTTCCCTGATTGTAGTGATCTTTATGTTGTGTTTCGTACACATTTACCGTCACTATGTTCGTCGTGGAATTACGAACAATTAATACGATAAACTATGAAGCTTAAGGATCGTTTAGATCTACGAGTCTAAGGCAACTAGTAATAAATAAATACTTACATTAGCGGTGCTCGGTGATTCGATTCCTTGAGAACGAGTACGCGCCAGAACTTGCCAACGAACTTAGGATTCAAGAAAGAACCCCTCTACTTGATCACACTCGAGGTTGACAACGAACGAGACAATACACCACAACGTAGTGCAAAGTACCCTTGAGAAAACCCAAACGAAATCACCAATCGAATACTCCTTTCGATCGACGACGGCGGCGCACGGCGGCGGCGCTACGGCGGCGGTGGTGGTTTCCGGTCGGCGGTCGGACGAAGGGGAGAGGGTTTGGCCGAATAGGGTGCAAACCAAAAGAAGGTGTGTTTAGGTCAATACCCCATGCACCCTATTTATAGGTTTTGGCAAACCATTGTTTCCTTATTTGAGTTGGACTCAAATAGCCCAAGCCCGTTTCTTGTTTAATTAAATCATTAATTAAACTAAGCCCGTTATGGAATAACTTGTTAATTACCCATTAACTTATTCCAGTCCACCAAGCCCGATACACATTAATTATACAATTAATTAATGCCCGGTTCGTTTATTCTCGTGTTCGGTTGTGCCCCGAGAGCAACCCTAGTAGGACTTTAATTTACGTTGACCAAGTCAAACCGTTTATTTGATGACGTTGGACACCATTTCCAACAGTCTCCCACTTGGACATCTCATCAACTATAAACGTCTGTCAAGCATACTTTTAAAGTGTGCAAACAAATGCAGCTGCTGAACTCTGAACTTAATCAGAATACAGTTCCTAAGATAAGTGATCATATGTCCTTCACTTCGCGATATCCCGTTAACTAGAGACACGGACAAACGTCAATCTCTAGTCACGACTATGTTTCCTGATCAAGATTTATGATGACTGATTAGACCACTAATTGAACTTTCAATTTGGCCATGATCTGCGCAGGTACTTTAATTGTCACATCAAATCAACAGGGGGCCCACAGATATCTCTTCTTTTCATACTATTGAAAGAAGGAGTGAATAAACTTCGACTTACATTGTCTCTGCCATAATCGTTACATGACACATGGAAGTACTCTGTATAGCTACCAATTACGAATAGCGTTGGAGCAAACCAATGCATCACGAACTCTCACTAGGAGACTAATGTATCTAGGTTTTAAGACCTATATGATATTACCGTCTCACCATTACCTTTGAATTGTCCATGAGGTAATACTCTGAGCATGGGTTGGTCCAACGTTTAAAATATCCATTTAAATGCTCATGAGGGTAGCAGCAATCTCTATGTTATGTTCAATCTTATGAACAGTCTACATACTCTCCATGACATCTTAATTCATTTCTCATTCCCATGAGAATGATCGACTGTGGACGTTTAAATGATCTATTGGATCACTTTGGAATTTGTTCTAGACATGCAAAAATGAAACACAAATTTAAATACTATATGAATGATAGAACACTTGCATATTATTTAATCACCATAAATAATTCATCCATTCATACAATTTAATATTTGTTATATAGTTTCAATAAATAAACTAATACAAGTCACTTGGAAATCTAATCCCTATCGTCCTAGCGTGAGCATCATGCTTGGATCGACTTAGTGGTTTTGTGAATGGATCAGCCGGATTTTCCTCCGATGATACCCTCATCACAATGACGTCACCTTTCTCAACATGTTTTCGCACATAGTGATACTTTCTGAGTATATGCCTGGTTTTACTGTGATCTTTGGATTCTTTAGTCAATGAGACTGCACCTTCATTATCACAGTAGATTTTCAATGGGTCCTTGATGCTAGTTACGACACCAAGGTCACCGATGAAATTCTTTAACCATGTGGCCTCTTTTGCTGCCTCACTAGCAGCAATATACTCAGATTCACATGTGGAATCAGCAACCGACTGCTGCTTGGAGCTTTTCCAAGTAACAGCTCCACCATTCAGCAAGAATACCCACCCAGTTTGCGAACACGAGTCATCCCTGTCTGTTTGGAAACTCGCATCACAATAACCTTCCACAACAAGATCGTCTTTCCCACCATACACTAAGAACATATCCTTTGTTCTCCTTAGGTACTTGAGAATCGTCTTGACCGTCGTCCAATGATCGTTGCCAGGGTTAGCCTGATATCGACTCACCATGCTCAAGGCATATGAGACATCAGGACGAGTACATATCATGGCATACATGATCGATCCTATAGCCGAAGCATATGGGATACGACTCATTCTATCCCGCTCTAACTCAGTGCTGGGACTTTGACTATGAGTCAACTTTATGCCATGGTTCATTGGTAAATAACCTTTCTTAGACTCAAGCATATGAAACCTCTTCAATATCTTGTCTAAGTATGTACTCTGGCTTAATCCTATTAGACGTTTTTCTCTATCTCTGTATATCTTGATTCCAAGTATGTACGCTGCATCTCCTAGATCCTTCATTGCAAAACACTTTCCCAACCAAGATTTCACGTCTTGCAGTGTAGGAATGTGGTTGCCAATGAGTAATATGTCGTCGACATATAACACTAGGAAGATTACAATCCTCCCACTAGTTTTGATATAAACGCAGGACTCATCTTCGCTTCTCGAAAATCCAAACTGTTTGACTCTTTCGTGAAAGCAAAGATTCCAACTACGAGATGCTTGTTTCAATCCATAGATGGATTTCTCAAGCTTACACACTCTCTTAGGATGTTGTTTGTGGATAAAACCTTCTGGTTGTGCCATATAGACATCCTCAGTTAACTTTCCGTTCAGGAAAGCAGTTTTCACATCCATCTGCCAAATTTCATAGTCATGAAATGCAGCTATTGCAAGCAATATCCTTATAGACTTTATCTTGGCTACTGGTGAAAAGATTTCATCATAATCAATCCCATGAGTTTGAGTATAACCTTTTGCAACCAGCCTAGCCTTATAAGTGTGCACATTCCCATCCATGTCTGTCTTCTTCTTGAAGATCCATTTACACCCAACGGTTTTAATGCCAGGTGTAACGTCAACCAAGTTCCATACTTGATTGTCATACATAGACTGAATCTCGCTCTCCATAGCCTCTTTCCATTTATCGGCCTCAGGGCCTTCCATAGCTTCCTTATAGTTTGATGGCTCATCATCATCAACTGGTAAACCATTATCAGTCGATGCATCGCCTTCAGCAATATGGTATTCATAATAATCACCAAGATGCTCAGGAGGGCGAACAACTCTAGAGGATCTACGTGGAATGGTAGGAGTTATATCATTTTGTTCAACATGAGTCTCATCCTCAGGTTGAGTACTAGTGTCAACTAAAGGTTCCGATTCAATTTCATTGGTTGACTCTTGAGACTCTTCAAGATCAATCTTGCTCCCACTATCTTCTTTGGATAATAGCTCTCTCTCAAGAAAGAATCCTCTTCGAGCTATGAACACTTTGTTCTCAGCCGGTTTGTAAAACCGATATCCAAAAGACTGGCGAGGGTAGCCAATGAAATGACACTTCTCTGATTTTCTTTCCAGTTTGTCATGAGTTTCATGTCCCACGTAAACCTCACAACCCCAGATTTTCAAATGTCGGAGCGAGGGAGGATTCCCTGTCCACATTTCAGAGGGTGTCTTGGAGACCTTCTTAGTTGGTACAAGGTTTAAGATATGAGCTGCTGTTTCTAGGGCGTAACCCCAAAAGCTCACTGGAAGAGTTGCACGACTCATCATCGATCGAACCATATCTAACAATGTCCGATTTCTCCTTTCAGACACTCCATTAAGTTGTGGAGTTCTAGGGGGTGAGAGTTTGGATACTATTCCACAACTGTTTAGATGATCCATGAACTCTTGACTAAGATACTCTCCACCCCTGTCAGAGCGGAGCATCTTAATCCTTTTGCCCAATTGATTCTCAACTTCGTTTTGATAAACTTTGAATGTCTCAAAAGTTTCTGATTTATGTTTAATCAAATAAACATAACCATATCTACTGAAATCATCAGTAAATGTAACGAAGTATCTCTCACCATGTCTAGTGCTTGACTTGAATGGTCCACACACGTCAGTGTGTACAAGATCCAACAAGTCTTTGCCTCTTTCACAAGTCCCTGTGAATGGCGCCTTAGTCATCTTGCCAAGTAAACAAGATTCGCACACATCATTCGATTTGAGGTCAAATGATTCCAGTACTCCATCCTTTTGGAGCTTGGCGATTCGTTTCTTGTTTATATGGCCTAAGCGACAATGCCATAGACATGATTTATCCAATACACCTTTGGATGAATCAACATTCAATATTAGATTTCTATTGTTAACGCAAACAACACTTTCATATATGCCGGAACAAGGAATAGCTTTGAAAACAAAAACATCATTTTTATAAACTAAAATAGATCCATTTTCATTATCAAAACTAAAAGTAAAACCATCCTTAAACAATGCATAAAATGAAATAATGTTTCGTGCCATGCAAGGCGAATAACAAACATCTAATAAAGTAATCGAACTATCACTACTAAGCATGAGCTCAAAATCTCCAATCTTGGTTACAGCAGCCGAGACTCTGTTCCCCATGATTAGATTCAGCTCACCATGCTTCAGCTTCCTACTATTCTTTAGTCCCTGCATATCAGTGCAAATGTGAGTACCACACCCTGTATCAAGAACCCAAGAACTAGACATAGAAGTATTATGAAGTTCGATCATAAACGTACCTAAGATACCAGACTTTTGGATCTTTTGATTCTTTAAATCAGTAAGGTACTTTGAGCAATTCCTTTTCCAGTGACCCATCTCATTACAGTAAAAACACATTGAATCTTTGGGTGCTATCAAAGAGGTTCTTTTGAGCTTATTTGGGGCAGACCCCTCATTATCTTTTCTCTTCCTATTTGGAATAGAAGATATATCTCTTATAGCATCATTTGATTCAATGTTCAAGGTGGGAGTTACAAAACTGCAGTCACACACAAATAACAGGTTTCTTTCGACAACCATCAATTCTTTGCATAACTCTAAGCTTGTAAGATCTCTCTTGTTCCTCTCGTAATCCAATACGTATGAGGAAAACTTAGGAGTTAGCTTGTATAACATCATATCAACAACTAACTTCCTATTGGGAGTTAAACCCAGACTTTCTGAATTATTTGCGTATCCTTTCATCCTTTCGATGAAGCTACGTACCGGTTCCCCTTCTTGCATTTTACATGTCTCAATGAGTTTTAGGTTTTTATGAACAGCTCGAGTGTTGTCCATATACTCCACAAAATCCAAGTCAGTGTTTCTACCTCGACGTGAAATTTTGGTTATGGACGATCCATAGAAAAGTGGTGGAAGTGGAGGAGGTGGTGGAAGATTTTGATTGTTGTTGTTGTTTTGAGGATTGGCCATCTACAAAGAAGACATTTTCTTTGTTAGTTTATTTATTAGATAATCCTTAACATTATTTACCCAATAATCAAGTTAAGGCTAGGATCCAATATTACGTTATTTGATGTGAAGAGGGATGCCGTAATTCACACCGAATAATTTCATAAGGAAACATACTATTGTTAATTTCAATCACCATGAAATCCCTAGATCTTTTAGATTCATTTTAAACTATTAAAATGGCATGTTAATCTCGATTCTATGCTCGACACATAATTCATGACAGGGATACCGTGGATCATGAATTTGACGGTGAATCTACCATGAAAGCACTCACGAAGATCCCCGGCTCAAGTTCGCTTGGGTATCGCGAGAATCTCTTCACTCATAAGTATAATCTCAAAATTAACGTACCGGCTCAATTGCACGCGCTTTGTTAATCAGATTATGCCTCGAGTGCGTGTCTCTCATGGAGAGCACAATCTTTCACATTTAACATCAAACGGGAAGTTTTGTTTAATGTAATTACTTTAGTGATACATATATATAAACTTTTATAATATGTTTAAATTAAACCTTTAATTTATCTTGACTAAAGTAATATGTATATATAATTCTTTTAATTCTATTAAAATGCGAGTACGCACCTTTTAATAATTAATTAATTATATATAATTATAATATTTAAATATACTTTTATTCACATAATATTATAACGGAGGAATATATCAAAAACTATTTTGACATATGGGAGTTTCGAAAAATTTTTTCGAAATATATATATACATACATATAAAATTATACTATTAATTTAATATATATCTAGTATATACATATTATAATTATCCTTTATATTTCAGATTTTATCCTTTTTGAGATATTTTATATTACTATATACAAATACAAAATCAAATCTAGATGATAAAGAAAAAATCCGAAATCCATAAATTTTTTATAAAATTTTCGGATCTATACACATTGTGTATATCCTCAATTTAAATTTGATATCTTTATTTAAATACTCCTTTTAAATAATTATCTATATTTACCAAATTCTTTTAAATATGTATACCGAAATATACATATATAAAAATAAATATTATCTTATTCAAATCTTTTATTCAAATACATCTATATACATATCCGAAAATATGTATACATGTATAATAAATTTTGATTTATTTAAAACATTAAATAAATATATATTTATATATTAAAAAACCGAAATCTTTAAATATATAAACACAATCTTTTATTTAATCTAGTTTCAAATAATTGGTAAGATAATCATTGGTAGAATATCTTGATAAATCTAAAGCTTTTTAAATTTATCCACTTGCCATATTTTAATTTAAAAACTATTTTACAAAATTAAAATATATATTTATTTATTTATTTTTCCGATTTTCGGAAATACCGAAAATACATAAACACAAAAAAAAAAACTTTCTTTTTGAATTTCGGATCTAACACTCTTAGATTCGTTGACTAACGCTCTGATACCACTCTTGGGTTTCGTACACATTTACCGTCACTATGTTCGTCGCGGAATTACGAACAATTAATACGATAAACTACGAAGCTTAAGGATCGTTTAGATCTACGAGTCTAAGGCAACTAGTAATAAATAAATACTTACATTAGCGGTGCTCGGTGATTCGATTCCTTGAGAACGAGTACGCGCCAGAACTTGCCAACGAACTTAGGATTCAAGAAAGAACCCCTCTACTTGATCACACTCGAGGTTGACAACGAACGAGAAAATACACCACAACGTAGTGCAAAGTACCCTTGAGAAAACCCAAACGAAATCACCAATCGAATACTCCTTTCGATCGACGACGGCGGCGCACGGCGGCGGCGCTACGGCGGCGGTGGTGGTTTCCGGTCGACGGTCGGACGAAGGGGAGAGGGTTTGGCCGAATAGGGTGCAAACCAAAAGAATGTGTGTTTAGGTCAATACCCCATGCACCCTATTTATAGGTTTTGGCAAACCCTTGTTTCCTTATTTGAGTTGGACTCAAATAGCCCAAGCCCGTTCCTTGTTTAATTAAATCATTAATTAAACTAAGCCCGTTATGGAATAACTAGTTAATTACCCATTAACTTATTCCAGTCCACCAAGCCCGATACACATTAATTATACAATTAATTAATGCCCGGTTCGTTTATTCTCGTGTTCGGTTGTGCCCCGAGAGCAACCCTAGTAGGACTTTAATTTACGTTGACCAAGTCAAACCGTTTATTTGATGACGTTGGACACCATTTCCAACATAAAGTTGCACGAGTAATTCTCGAGAGAAAAACAGTTGTTAGTTGC